>CM076278.1:0-1402500 GCA_038380795.1 Pyrocephalus nanus
AACCCTAACCCTAACCCTAACCCTAACCCTAACCCTAACCCTAACCCTAACCCTAACCCTAACCCTAACCCTAACCCTAACCCTAACCCTAACCCTAACCCTAACCCTAACCCTAACCCTAACCCTAACCCTAACCCTAACCCTAACCCTAACCCTAACCCTAACCCTAACCCTAACCCTAACCCTAACCCTAACCCTAACCCTAACCCTAACCCTAACCCTAACCCTAACCCTAACCCTAACCCTAACCCTAACCCTAACCCTAACCCTAACCCTAACCCTAACCCTAACCCTAACCCTAACCCTAACCCTAACCCTAACCCTAACCCTAACCCTAACCCTAACCCTAACCCTAACCCTAACCCTAACCCTAACCCTAACCCTAACCCTAACCCTAACCCTAACCCTAACCCTAACCCTAACCCTAACCCTAACCCTAACCCTAACCCTAACCCTAACCCTAACCCTAACCCTAACCCTAACCCTAACCCTAACCCTAACCCTAACCCTAACCCTAACCCTAACCCTAACCCTAACCCTAACCCTAACCCTAACCCTAACCCTAACCCTAACCCTAACCCTAACCCTAACCCTAACCCTAACCCTAACCCTAACCCTAACCCTAACCCTAACCCTAACCCTAACCCTAACCCTAACCCTAACCCTAACCCTAACCCTAACCCTAACCCTAACCCTAACCCTAACCCTAACCCTAACCCTAACCCTAACCCTAACCCTAACCCTAACCCTAACCCTAACCCTAACCCTAACCCTAACCCTAACCCTAACCCTAACCCTAACCCTAACCCTAACCCTAACCCTAACCCTAACCCTAACCCTAACCCTAACCCTAACCCTAACCCTAACCCTAACCCTAACCCTAACCCTAACCCTAACCCTAACCCTAACCCTAACCCTAACCCTAACCCTAACCCTAACCCTAACCCTAACCCTAACCCTAACCCTAACCCTAACCCTAACCCTAACCCTAACCCTAACCCTAACCCTAACCCTAACCCTAACCCTAACCCTAACCCTAACCCTAACCCTAACCCTAACCCTAACCCTAACCCTAACCCTAACCCTAACCCTAACCCTAACCCTAACCCTAACCCTAACCCTAACCCTAACCCTAACCCTAACCCTAACCCTAACCCTAACCCTAACCCTAACCCTAACCCTAACCCTAACCCTAACCCTAACCCTAACCCTAACCCTAACCCTAACCCTAACCCTAACCCTAACCCTAACCCTAACCCTAACCCTAACCCTAACCCTAACCCTAACCCTAACCCTAACCCTAACCCTAACCCTAACCCTAACCCTAACCCTAACCCTAACCCTAACCCTAACCCTAACCCTAACCCTAACCCTAACCCTAACCCTAACCCTAACCCTAACCCTAACCCTAACCCTAACCCTAACCCTAACCCTAACCCTAACCCTAACCCTAACCCTAACCCTAACCCTAACCCTAACCCTAACCCTAACCCTAACCCTAACCCTAACCCTAACCCTAACCCTAACCCTAACCCTAACCCTAACCCTAACCCTAACCCTAACCCTAACCCTAACCCTAACCCTAACCCTAACCCTAACCCTAACCCTAACCCTAACCCTAACCCTAACCCTAACCCTAACCCTAACCCTAACCCTAACCCTAACCCTAACCCTAACCCTAACCCTAACCCTAACCCTAACCCTAACCCTAACCCTAACCCTAACCCTAACCCTAACCCTAACCCTAACCCTAACCCTAACCCTAACCCTAACCCTAACCCTAACCCTAACCCTAACCCTAACCCTAACCCTAACCCTAACCCTAACCCTAACCCTAACCCTAACCCTAACCCTAACCCTAACCCTAACCCTAACCCTAACCCTAACCCTAACCCTAACCCTAACCCTAACCCTAACCCTAACCCTAACCCTAACCCTAACCCTAACCCTAACCCTAACCCTAACCCTAACCCTAACCCTAACCCTAACCCTAACCCTAACCCTAACCCTAACCCTAACCCTAACCCTAACCCTAACCCTAACCCTAACCCTAACCCTAACCCTAACCCTAACCCTAACCCTAACCCTAACCCTAACCCTAACCCTAACCCTAACCCTAACCCTAACCCTAACCCTAACCCTAACCCTAACCCTAACCCTAACCCTAACCCTAACCCTAACCCTAACCCTAACCCTAACCCTAACCCTAACCCTAACCCTAACCCTAACCCTAACCCTAACCCTAACCCTAACCCTAACCCTAACCCTAACCCTAACCCTAACCCTAACCCTAACCCTAACCCTAACCCTAACCCTAACCCTAACCCTAACCCTAACCCTAACCCTAACCCTAACCCTAACCCTAACCCTAACCCTAACCCTAACCCTAACCCTAACCCTAACCCTAACCCTAACCCTAACCCTAACCCTAACCCTAACCCTAACCCTAACCCTAACCCTAACCCTAACCCTAACCCTAACCCTAACCCTAACCCTAACCCTAACCCTAACCCTAACCCTAACCCTAACCCTAACCCTAACCCTAACCCTAACCCTAACCCTAACCCTAACCCTAACCCTAACCCTAACCCTAACCCTAACCCTAACCCTAACCCTAACCCTAACCCTAACCCTAACCCTAACCCTAACCCTAACCCTAACCCTAACCCTAACCCTAACCCTAACCCTAACCCTAACCCTAACCCTAACCCTAACCCTAACCCTAACCCTAACCCTAACCCTAACCCTAACCCTAACCCTAACCCTAACCCTAACCCTAACCCTAACCCTAACCCTAACCCTAACCCTAACCCTAACCCTAACCCTAACCCTAACCCTAACCCTAACCCTAACCCTAACCCTAACCCTAACCCTAACCCTAACCCTAACCCTAACCCTAACCCTAACCCTAACCCTAACCCTAACCCTAACCCTAACCCTAACCCTAACCCTAACCCTAACCCTAACCCTAACCCTAACCCTAACCCTAACCCTAACCCTAACCCTAACCCTAACCCTAACCCTAACCCTAACCCTAACCCTAACCCTAACCCTAACCCTAACCCTAACCCTAACCCTAACCCTAACCCTAACCCTAACCCTAACCCTAACCCTAACCCTAACCCTAACCCTAACCCTAACCCTAACCCTAACCCTAACCCTAACCCTAACCCTAACCCTAACCCTAACCCTAACCCTAACCCTAACCCTAACCCTAACCCTAACCCTAACCCTAACCCTAACCCTAACCCTAACCCTAACCCTAACCCTAACCCTAACCCTAACCCTAACCCTAACCCTAACCCTAACCCTAACCCTAACCCTAACCCTAACCCTAACCCTAACCCTAACCCTAACCCTAACCCTAACCCTAACCCTAACCCTAACCCTAACCCTAACCCTAACCCTAACCCTAACCCTAACCCTAACCCTAACCCTAACCCTAACCCTAACCCTAACCCTAACCCTAACCCTAACCCTAACCCTAACCCTAACCCTAACCCTAACCCTAACCCTAACCCTAACCCTAACCCTAACCCTAACCCTAACCCTAACCCTAACCCTAACCCTAACCCTAACCCTAACCCTAACCCTAACCCTAACCCTAACCCTAACCCTAACCCTAACCCTAACCCTAACCCTAACCCTAACCCTAACCCTAACCCTAACCCTAACCCTAACCCTAACCCTAACCCTAACCCTAACCCTAACCCTAACCCTAACCCTAACCCTAACCCTAACCCTAACCCTAACCCTAACCCTAACCCTAACCCTAACCCTAACCCTAACCCTAACCCTAACCCTAACCCTAACCCTAACCCTAACCCTAACCCTAACCCTAACCCTAACCCTAACCCTAACCCTAACCCTAACCCTAACCCTAACCCTAACCCTAACCCTAACCCTAACCCTAACCCTAACCCTAACCCTAACCCTAACCCTAACCCTAACCCTAACCCTAACCCTAACCCTAACCCTAACCCTAACCCTAACCCTAACCCTAACCCTAACCCTAACCCTAACCCTAACCCTAACCCTAACCCTAACCCTAACCCTAACCCTAACCCTAACCCTAACCCTAACCCTAACCCTAACCCTAACCCTAACCCTAACCCTAACCCTAACCCTAACCCTAACCCTAACCCTAACCCTAACCCTAACCCTAACCCTAACCCTAACCCTAACCCTAACCCTAACCCTAACCCTAACCCTAACCCTAACCCTAACCCTAACCCTAACCCTAACCCTAACCCTAACCCTAACCCTAACCCTAACCCTAACCCTAACCCTAACCCTAACCCTAACCCTAACCCTAACCCTAACCCTAACCCTAACCCTAACCCTAACCCTAACCCTAACCCTAACCCTAACCCTAACCCTACCCTAACCCTAACCCTAACCCTAACCCTAACCCTAACCCTAACCCTAACCCTAACCCTAACCCTAACCCTAACCCTAACCCTAACCCTAACCCTAACCCTAACCCTAACCCTAACCCTAACCCTAACCCTAACCCTAACCCTAACCCTAACCCTAACCCTAACCCTAACCCTAACCCTAACCCTAACCCTAACCCTAACCCTAACCCTAACCCTAACCCTAACCCTAACCCTAACCCTAACCCTAACCCTAACCCTAACCCTAACCCTAACCCTAACCCTAACCCTAACCCTAACCCTAACCCTAACCCTAACCCTAACCCTAACCCTAACCCTAACCCTAACCCTAACCCTAACCCTAACCCTAACCCTAACCCTAACCCTAACCCTAACCCTAACCCTAACCCTAACCCTAACCCTAACCCTAACCCTAACCCTAACCCTAACCCTAACCCTAACCCTAACCCTAACCCTAACCCTAACCCTAACCCTAACCCTAACCCTAACCCTAACCCTAACCCTAACCCTAACCCTAACCCTAACCCTAACCCTAACCCTAACCCTAACCCTAACCCTAACCCTAACCCTAACCCTAACCCTAACCCTAACCCTAACCCTAACCCTAACCCTAACCCTAACCCTAACCCTAACCCTAACCCTAACCCTAACCCTAACCCTAACCCTAACCCTAACCCTAACCCTAACCCTAACCCTAACCCTAACCCTAACCCTAACCCTAACCCTAACCCTAACCCTAACCCTAACCCTAACCCTAACCCTAACCCTAACCCTAACCCTAACCCTAACCCTAACCCTAACCCTAACCCTAACCCTAACCCTAACCCTAACCCTAACCCTAACCCTAACCCTAACCCTAACCCTAACCCTAACCCTAACCCTAACCCTAACCCTAACCCTAACCCTAACCCTAACCCTAACCCTAACCCTAACCCTAACCCTAACCCTAACCCTAACCCTAACCCTAACCCTAACCCTAACCCTAACCCTAACCCTAACCCTAACCCTAACCCTAACCCTAACCCTAACCCTAACCCTAACCCTAACCCTAACCCTAACCCTAACCCTAACCCTAACCCTAACCCTAACCCTAACCCTAACCCTAACCCTAACCCTAACCCTAACCCTAACCCTAACCCTAACCCTAACCCTAACCCTAACCCTAACCCTAACCCTAACCCTAACCCTAACCCTAACCCTAACCCTAACCCTAACCCTAACCCTAACCCTAACCCTAACCCTAACCCTAACCCTAACCCTAACCCTAACCCTAACCCTAACCCTAACCCTAACCCTAACCCTAACCCTAACCCTAACCCTAACCCTAACCCTAACCCTAACCCTAACCCTAACCCTAACCCTAACCCTAACCCTAACCCTAACCCTAACCCTAACCCTAACCCTAACCCTAACCCTAACCCTAACCCTAACCCTAACCCTAACCCTAACCCTAACCCTAACCCTAACCCTAACCCTAACCCTAACCCTAACCCTAACCCTAACCCTAACCCTAACCCTAACCCTAACCCTAACCCTAACCCTAACCCTAACCCTAACCCTAACCCTAACCCTAACCCTAACCCTAACCCTAACCCTAACCCTAACCCTAACCCTAACCCTAACCCTAACCCTAACCCTAACCCTAACCCTAACCCTAACCCTAACCCTAACCCTAACCCTAACCCTAACCCTAACCCTAACCCTAACCCTAACCCTAACCCTAACCCTAACCCTAACCCTAACCCTAACCCTAACCCTAACCCTAACCCTAACCCTAACCCTAACCCTAACCCTAACCCTAACCCTAACCCTAACCCTAACCCTAACCCTAACCCTAACCCTAACCCTAACCCTAACCCTAACCCTAACCCTAACCCTAACCCTAACCCTAACCCTAACCCTAACCCTAACCCTAACCCTAACCCTAACCCTAACCCTAACCCTAACCCTAACCCTAACCCTAACCCTAACCCTAACCCTAACCCTAACCCTAACCCTAACCCTAACCCTAACCCTAACCCTAACCCTAACCCTAACCCTAACCCTAACCCTAACCCTAACCCTAACCCTAACCCTAACCCTAACCCTAACCCTAACCCTAACCCTAACCCTAACCCTAACCCTAACCCTAACCCTAACCCTAACCCTAACCCTAACCCTAACCCTAACCCTAACCCTAACCCTAACCCTAACCCTAACCCTAACCCTAACCCTAACCCTAACCCTAACCCTAACCCTAACCCTAACCCTAACCCTAACCCTAACCCTAACCCTAACCCTAACCCTAACCCTAACCCTAACCCTAACCCTAACCCTAACCCTAACCCTAACCCTAACCCTAACCCTAACCCTAACCCTAACCCTAACCCTAACCCTAACCCTAACCCTAACCCTAACCCTAACCCTAACCCTAACCCTAACCCTAACCCTAACCCTAACCCTAACCCTAACCCTAACCCTAACCCTAACCCTAACCCTAACCCTAACCCTAACCCTAACCCTAACCCTAACCCTAACCCTAACCCTAACCCTAACCCTAACCCTAACCCTAACCCTAACCCTAACCCTAACCCTAACCCTAACCCTAACCCTAACCCTAACCCTAACCCTAACCCTAACCCTAACCCTAACCCTAACCCTAACCCTAACCCTAACCCTAACCCTAACCCTAACCCTAACCCTAACCCTAACCCTAACCCTAACCCTAACCCTAACCCTAACCCTAACCCTAACCCTAACCCTAACCCTAACCCTAACCCTAACCCTAACCCTAACCCTAACCCTAACCCTAACCCTAACCCTAACCCTAACCCTAACCCTAACCCTAACCCTAACCCTAACCCTAACCCTAACCCTAACCCTAACCCTAACCCTAACCCTAACCCTAACCCTAACCCTAACCCTAACCCTAACCCTAACCCTAACCCTAACCCTAACCCTAACCCTAACCCTAACCCTAACCCTAACCCTAACCCTAACCCTAACCCTAACCCTAACCCTAACCCTAACCCTAACCCTAACCCTAACCCTAACCCTAACCCTAACCCTAACCCTAACCCTAACCCTAACCCTAACCCTAACCCTAACCCTAACCCTAACCCTAACCCTAACCCTAACCCTAACCCTAACCCTAACCCTAACCCTAACCCTAACCCTAACCCTAACCCTAACCCTAACCCTAACCCTAACCCTAACCCTAACCCTAACCCTAACCCTAACCCTAACCCTAACCCTAACCCTAACCCTAACCCTAACCCTAACCCTAACCCTAACCCTAACCCTAACCCTAACCCTAACCCTAACCCTAACCCTAACCCTAACCCTAACCCTAACCCTAACCCTAACCCTAACCCTAACCCTAACCCTAACCCTAACCCTAACCCTAACCCTAACCCTAACCCTAACCCTAACCCTAACCCTAACCCTAACCCTAACCCTAACCCTAACCCTAACCCTAACCCTAACCCTAACCCTAACCCTAACCCTAACCCTAACCCTAACCCTAACCCTAACCCTAACCCTAACCCTAACCCTAACCCTAACCCTAACCCTAACCCTAACCCTAACCCTAACCCTAACCCTAACCCTAACCCTAACCCTAACCCTAACCCTAACCCTAACCCTAACCCTAACCCTAACCCTAACCCTAACCCTAACCCTAACCCTAACCCTAACCCTAACCCTAACCCTAACCCTAACCCTAACCCTAACCCTAACCCTAACCCTAACCCTAACCCTAACCCTAACCCTAACCCTAACCCTAACCCTAACCCTAACCCTAACCCTAACCCTAACCCTAACCCTAACCCTAACCCTAACCCTAACCCTAACCCTAACCCTAACCCTAACCCTAACCCTAACCCTAACCCTAACCCTAACCCTAACCCTAACCCTAACCCTAACCCTAACCCTAACCCTAACCCTAACCCTAACCCTAACCCTAACCCTAACCCTAACCCTAACCCTAACCCTAACCCTAACCCTAACCCTAACCCTAACCCTAACCCTAACCCTAACCCTAACCCTAACCCTAACCCTAACCCTAACCCTAACCCTAACCCTAACCCTAACCCTAACCCTAACCCTAACCCTAACCCTAACCCTAACCCTAACCCTAACCCTAACCCTAACCCTAACCCTAACCCTAACCCTAACCCTAACCCTAACCCTAACCCTAACCCTAACCCTAACCCTAACCCTAACCCTAACCCTAACCCTAACCCTAACCCTAACCCTAACCCTAACCCTAACCCTAACCCTAACCCTAACCCTAACCCTAACCCTAACCCTAACCCTAACCCTAACCCTAACCCTAACCCTAACCCTAACCCTAACCCTAACCCTAACCCTAACCCTAACCCTAACCCTAACCCTAACCCTAACCCTAACCCTAACCCTAACCCTAACCCTAACCCTAACCCTAACCCTAACCCTAACCCTAACCCTAACCCTAACCCTAACCCTAACCCTAACCCTAACCCTAACCCTAACCCTAACCCTAACCCTAACCCTAACCCTAACCCTAACCCTAACCCTAACCCTAACCCTAACCCTAACCCTAACCCTAACCCTAACCCTAACCCTAACCCTAACCCTAACCCTAACCCTAACCCTAACCCTAACCCTAACCCTAACCCTAACCCTAACCCTAACCCTAACCCTAACCCTAACCCTAACCCTAACCCTAACCCTAACCCTAACCCTAACCCTAACCCTAACCCTAACCCTAACCCTAACCCTAACCCTAACCCTAACCCTAACCCTAACCCTAACCCTAACCCTAACCCTAACCCTAACCCTAACCCTAACCCTAACCCTAACCCTAACCCTAACCCTAACCCTAACCCTAACCCTAACCCTAACCCTAACCCTAACCCTAACCCTAACCCTAACCCTAACCCTAACCCTAACCCTAACCCTAACCCTAACCCTAACCCTAACCCTAACCCTAACCCTAACCCTAACCCTAACCCTAACCCTAACCCTAACCCTAACCCTAACCCTAACCCTAACCCTAACCCTAACCCTAACCCTAACCCTAACCCTAACCCTAACCCTAACCCTAACCCTAACCCTAACCCTAACCCTAACCCTAACCCTAACCCTAACCCTAACCCTAACCCTAACCCTAACCCTAACCCTAACCCTAACCCTAACCCTAACCCTAACCCTAACCCTAACCCTAACCCTAACCCTAACCCTAACCCTAACCCTAACCCTAACCCTAACCCTAACCCTAACCCTAACCCTAACCCTAACCCTAACCCTAACCCTAACCCTAACCCTAACCCTAACCCTAACCCTAACCCTAACCCTAACCCTAACCCTAACCCTAACCCTAACCCTAACCCTAACCCTAACCCTAACCCTAACCCTAACCCTAACCCTAACCCTAACCCTAACCCTAACCCTAACCCTAACCCTAACCCTAACCCTAACCCTAACCCTAACCCTAACCCTAACCCTAACCCTAACCCTAACCCTAACCCTAACCCTAACCCTAACCCTAACCCTAACCCTAACCCTAACCCTAACCCTAACCCTAACCCTAACCCTAACCCTAACCCTAACCCTAACCCTAACCCTAACCCTAACCCTAACCCTAACCCTAACCCTAACCCTAACCCTAACCCTAACCCTAACCCTAACCCTAACCCTAACCCTAACCCTAACCCTAACCCTAACCCTAACCCTAACCCTAACCCTAACCCTAACCCTAACCCTAACCCTAACCCTAACCCTAACCCTAACCCTAACCCTAACCCTAACCCTAACCCTAACCCTAACCCTAACCCTAACCCTAACCCTAACCCTAACCCTAACCCTAACCCTAACCCTAACCCTAACCCTAACCCTAACCCTAACCCTAACCCTAACCCTAACCCTAACCCTAACCCTAACCCTAACCCTAACCCTAACCCTAACCCTAACCCTAACCCTAACCCTAACCCTAACCCTAACCCTAACCCTAACCCTAACCCTAACCCTAACCCTAACCCTAACCCTAACCCTAACCCTAACCCTAACCCTAACCCTAACCCTAACCCTAACCCTAACCCTAACCCTAACCCTAACCCTAACCCTAACCCTAACCCTAACCCTAACCCTAACCCTAACCCTAACCCTAACCCTAACCCTAACCCTAACCCTAACCCTAACCCTAACCCTAACCCTAACCCTAACCCTAACCCTAACCCTAACCCTAACCCTAACCCTAACCCTAACCCTAACCCTAACCCTAACCCTAACCCTAACCCTAACCCTAACCCTAACCCTAACCCTAACCCTAACCCTAACCCTAACCCTAACCCTAACCCTAACCCTAACCCTAACCCTAACCCTAACCCTAACCCTAACCCTAACCCTAACCCTAACCCTAACCCTAACCCTAACCCTAACCCTAACCCTAACCCTAACCCTAACCCTAACCCTAACCCTAACCCTAACCCTAACCCTAACCCTAACCCTAACCCTAACCCTAACCCTAACCCTAACCCTAACCCTAACCCTAACCCTAACCCTAACCCTAACCCTAACCCTAACCCTAACCCTAACCCTAACCCTAACCCTAACCCTAACCCTAACCCTAACCCTAACCCTAACCCTAACCCTAACCCTAACCCTAACCCTAACCCTAACCCTAACCCTAACCCTAACCCTAACCCTAACCCTAACCCTAACCCTAACCCTAACCCTAACCCTAACCCTAACCCTAACCCTAACCCTAACCCTAACCCTAACCCTAACCCTAACCCTAACCCTAACCCTAACCCTAACCCTAACCCTAACCCTAACCCTAACCCTAACCCTAACCCTAACCCTAACCCTAACCCTAACCCTAACCCTAACCCTAACCCTAACCCTAACCCTAACCCTAACCCTAACCCTAACCCTAACCCTAACCCTAACCCTAACCCTAACCCTAACCCTAACCCTAACCCTAACCCTAACCCTAACCCTAACCCTAACCCTAACCCTAACCCTAACCCTAACCCTAACCCTAACCCTAACCCTAACCCTAACCCTAACCCTAACCCTAACCCTAACCCTAACCCTAACCCTAACCCTAACCCTAACCCTAACCCTAACCCTAACCCTAACCCTAACCCTAACCCTAACCCTAACCCTAACCCTAACCCTAACCCTAACCCTAACCCTAACCCTAACCCTAACCCTAACCCTAACCCTAACCCTAACCCTAACCCTAACCCTAACCCTAACCCTAACCCTAACCCTAACCCTAACCCTAACCCTAACCCTAACCCTAACCCTAACCCTAACCCTAACCCTAACCCTAACCCTAACCCTAACCCTAACCCTAACCCTAACCCTAACCCTAACCCTAACCCTAACCCTAACCCTAACCCTAACCCTAACCCTAACCCTAACCCTAACCCTAACCCTAACCCTAACCCTAACCCTAACCCTAACCCTAACCCTAACCCTAACCCTAACCCTAACCCTAACCCTAACCCTAACCCTAACCCTAAACCCTAACCCTAACCTTAACTATAACCCTAACCCTAACCCTAACCCTAACCCCTAACCCTAACCCTAACCCTAACCCTAACCTTAACCCTAACCCTAAACCCTAACCCTAACCCTAACCCTAACCCTAACCAAGTCTGAACTGGTCCGAACCGGTCTGAACTAGTTTAAACCGTTGTGAGACTGCTGCTCTTTCTAAACTGATACAAGGATAGGGAAGCACTGCTGTAAATATAGAGCATTATTGCCTAGTTAGATTTGTGGAGGGTGAGAGAAAATTGGCCCAGAGTAAACGCAAAACATTTTTGGTGCAAAATGTGGATAGAGACTGCTAGGAGGGATAAGGACGAGATCAGATCACAACACCAAATTATATTTGAAACCGTCAGGAAACCCCAAACGACAAAATGCTCCTAAAAACCCCCCAAACACCAGAAAACGCCCATCAAATTACAAAAGCACCTTACCGTTCCTAAGCAAATTACACAGTAAAAACTGCTTAGAGACAGAGTTTTATGCCTTTAAACAGCAGGTATTTATTAGGCGACGTCATGCAGCTCTCCGGCTCGGGCTGGGCAAAAAGAGCTCCGAAATGTTTGAGTAAAACCACGCAATTTATACAGTTTCTAATTACGATTACAACATATTCATATACGTACCCATGTTATTGTATTATTGGATTACTATATGTCAGGGTGGAGTTTGAGGCGTGGTCTTTCTTCTGAGGAATATCATGGTGATACATCCTGCCTTCATCATAGGGTCTCAAATTTATTCCTCATTTTTGGGTGACCCCGGAGACCTTCTGTACTTTCCATTGTTTCATGTTCTATCCGTTGGAGCTTGGAAAAAGCCTTGGCTTCGGGCCTATTTTACCTATTCAAATATCTACCTTAGCCTGTTTGGCTATAATTTATTACCTCTGGGCTCTTTGTGCAATGTACCTGTTGGTTTCTAGGTCTGCAGAATTTGTACGGAACAAAATCTTTTTTGAGTGAGGTAGAGAAAGCGGGGGAGGAAGAGAACAGTGGATTTTGCAGTAAGATGCTTCGATTTACAGTTCTAGAGCCTCGTTTTGCTTCAGTCAAAAAGGCGGGCGGTGTGACTCTCTGGGAGCGGCGACAACTTTCTGCCCTCGCACCGTTTGCCTGAGAGGAATCCTCAGAAGCATTCCGGTGTCTAAATTGAACATCTGAGTTTGGGGTGGGACTCCTGCTAGTGCACAAAACGCCGTTCCCCCAGAAAAAGAAAGCCCTTAACCTTGGGATCTAAGGTGCAATTGATAGACCAGCCTACCCTTCCATGGACAGCAAGAACTTGCTGCGGTGACACCCTTTCTCTGGGAGGATTCTTAGTCCATAGTCAATGTTGGATGGCAGACTGACAATATCGGCACGGGGCTCCTGCGAGCAAATCGCAGACCATTTCCCCATGAAAGGCAGCTAGTAGCCACAAGTACTCTAATGCAAGTGAAGGGAGACCCGTGACAGTGCATGGGGCAGCCACACATTTTTGTCCTTGCCTCTTCTGTATGGAGAGTATGTTGATACGTGTACGCCTTAGACGGTCATACTGTTATGATCGGCACTACTCTCTGAAAACCAAACGACAGCCCTTTCCCACAGAACTGGGCTGTTAGGAGTAGTTAGTGGGAAAGGCTGAGCCCACGAAAGGAGAGAGCTTTGTGTGTTGGCACATCTTGTCTGGGAGGAATCTTCATTCGTACTTTATATTGGAATCAGACCGGCAATTTCAGAGCAGGACATCTGCAAGTGCACAAAAGCCCTTTCTCCCAGGAAGGCGAGTGCCAACCCTTGGGATATCGGGTAGAATTGGTGGGCCAACCTTGGAACTCTATGGGCAGCAGGAGCTATCTGTCCAGCCACCTTCAGTCTGAGAGCGATCTTTGTCCGTATTCGATTTTGGAGTCAGATTGGAAATTTCATCACAGAATTCCTGCAAGTGAACAACAGCCCTTTATCCCAGAAAACAAAACGCTTACCCTCAGGGTAAAATGTCCGGGTTGTGGGCAAGCCTGGGAACTCTATTGGAAGCAGGAGCTTTCTTTGATGGCACCTCTTGCCTGGCAGGAATCTTTCTCCATACTTAATTTTGGCATTCAGACTGGTAATTTTGGCGCAGGATCCCTGCAAGCGGACGACAGCTCTTTCTCCCGGGAAAAATACTGCTTACCCTAACCCTAACCCTAACCCTAACCCTAACCCTAACCCTAACCCTAACCCTAACCCTAACCCTAACCCTAACCCTAACCTAACCCTAACCCTAACCCTAACCCTAACCCTAACCCTAACCCTAACCCTAACCCTAACCCTAACCCTAACCCTAACCCTAACCCTAACCCTAACCCTAACCCTAACCAACTAACCCTAACCCTAACCCTAACCCTAACCCTAACCCTAACCCTAACCCTAACCCTAACCCTAACCCTAACCCTAACCCTAACCCTAACCCTAACCCTAAACCCTAACCCTAACCCTAACCCTAACCCCTAACCCTAACCCTAACCCTAACCCTAACCCTAAACCCTAACCCTAACCCTAACCCTAACCCTAACCCTAACCCTAACCCTAACCCTAACCCTAACCCTAACCCTAAACCCTAACCCTAACCCTAACCCTAACCCTAACCCTAACCCTAACTCTTTCTCCCGGGAAAAATACTGCTTACCCTAACCCTAACCCTAACCCTAACCCTAACCCTAACCCTAACCCTAACCCTAACCCTAACCCTAACCCTAAACCCTAACCCTAACCTTAACTATAACCCTAACCCTAACCCTAACCCTAACCCCTAACCCTAACCCTAACCCTAACCCTAACCTTAACCCTAACCCTAAACCCTAACCCTAACCCTAACCCTAACCCTAACCAAGTCTGAACTGGTCCGAACCGGTCTGAACTAGTTTAAACCGTTGTGAGACTGCTGCTCTTTCTAAACTGATACAAGGATAGGGAAGCACTGCTGTAAATATAGAGCATTATTGCCTAGTTAGATTTGTGGAGGGTGAGAGAAAATTGGCCCAGAGTAAACGCAAAACATTTTTGGTGCAAAATGTGGATAGAGACTGCTAGGAGGGATAAGGACGAGATCAGATCACAACACCAAATTATATTTGAAACCGTCAGGAAACCCCAAACGACAAAATGCTCCTAAAAACCCCCCAAACACCAGAAAACGCCCATCAAATTACAAAAGCACCTTACCGTTCCTAAGCAAATTACACAGTAAAAACTGCTTAGAGACAGAGTTTTATGCCTTTAAACAGCAGGTATTTATTAGGCGACGTCATGCAGCTCTCCGGCTCGGGCTGGGCAAAAAGAGCTCCGAAATGTTTGAGTAAAACCACGCAATTTATACAGTTTCTAATTACGATTACAACATATTCATATACGTACCCATGTTATTGTATTATTGGATTACTATATGTCAGGGTGGAGTTTGAGGCGTGGTCTTTCTTCTGAGGAATATCATGGTGATACATCCTGCCTTCATCATAGGGTCTCAAATTTATTCCTCATTTTTGGGTGACCCCGGAGACCTTCTGTACTTTCCATTGTTTCATGTTCTATCCGTTGGAGCTTGGAAAAAGCCTTGGCTTCGGGCCTATTTTACCTATTCAAATATCTACCTTAGCCTGTTTGGCTATAATTTATTACCTCTGGGCTCTTTGTGCAATGTACCTGTTGGTTTCTAGGTCTGCAGAATTTGTACGGAACAAAATCTTTTTTGAGTGAGGTAGAGAAAGCGGGGGAGGAAGAGAACAGTGGATTTTGCAGTAAGATGCTTCGATTTACAGTTCTAGAGCCTCGTTTTGCTTCAGTCAAAAAGGCGGGCGGTGTGACTCTCTGGGAGCGGCGACAACTTTCTGCCCTCTCACCGTTTCCCTGAGAGGAATCCTCAGAAGCATTCTGGTGTCTAAACTGAACATCTGAGTTTGGGGTGGGACTCCTGCTAGTGCACAAAACGCCGTTCCCCCAGAAAAAGAAAGCCCTTAACCTTGGGATCTAAGGTGCAATTGATAGACCAGCCTACCCTTCCATGGACAGCAAGAACTTGCTGCGGTGACACCCTTTCTCTGGGAGGATTCTTAGTCCATAGTCAATGTTGGATGGCAGACTGACAATATCGGCACGGGGCTCCTGCGAGCAAATCGCAGACCATTTCCCCATGAAAGGCAGCTAGTAGCCACAAGTACTCTAATGCAAGTGAAGGGAGACCCGTGACAGTGCATGGGGCAGCCACACATTTTTGTCCTTGCCTCTTCTGTATGGAGAGTATGTTGATACGTGTACGCCTTAGACGGTCATACTGTTATGATCGGCACTACTCTCTGAAAACCAAACGACAGCCCTTTCCCACAGAACTGGGCTGTTAGGAGTAGTTAGTGGGAAAGGCTGAGCCCACGAAAGGAGAGAGCTTTGTGTGTTGGCACATCTTGTCTGGGAGGAATCTTCATTCGTACTTTATATTGGAATCAGACCGGCAATTTCAGAGCAGGACATCTGCAAGTGCACAAAAGCCCTTTCTCCCAGGAAGGCGAGTGCCAACCCTTGGGATATCGGGTAGAATTGGTGGGCCAACCTTGGAACTCTATGGGCAGCAGGAGCTATCTGTCCAGCCACCTTCAGTCTGAGAGCGATCTTTGTCCGTATTCGATTTTGGAGTCAGATTGGAAATTTCATCACAGAATTCCTGCAAGTGAACAACAGCCCTTTATCCCAGAAAACAAAACGCTTACCCTCAGGGTAAAATGTCCGGGTTGTGGGCAAGCCTGGGAACTCTATTGGAAGCAGGAGCTTTCTTTGATGGCACCTCTTGCCTGGCAGGAATCTTTCTCCATACTTAATTTTGGCATTCAGACTGGTAATTTTGGCGCAGGATCCCTGCAAGCGGACGACAGCTCTTTCTCCCGGGAAAAATACTGCTTACCCTAACCCTAACCCTAACCCTAACCCTAACCCTAACCCTAAACCCTAACCCTAAACCCTAACCCTAACCCTAACCCTAACCCTAACCAAGTCTGAACTGGTCTGAACCGGTCTGAACTAGTTTAAACCGTTGTGAGACTGCTGCTCTTTCTAAACTGATACAAGGATAGGGAAGCACTGCTGTAAATATAGAGCATTATTGCCTAGTTAGATTTGTGGAGGGTGAGAGAAAATTGGCCCAGAGTAAACGCAAAACATTTTTGGTGCAAAATGTGGATAGAGACTGCTAGGAGGGATAAGGACGAGATCAGATCACAACACCAAATTATATTTGAAACCGTCAGGAAACCCCAAACGACAAAATGCTCCTAAAAACCCCCCAAACACCAGAAAACCCCCATCAAATTACAAAAGCACCTTACCGTTCCTAAGCAAATTACACAGTAAAAACTGCTTAGAGACAGAGTTTTATGCCTTTAAACAGCAGGTATTTATTAGGCGACGTCATGCAGCTCTCCGGCTCGGGCTGGGCAAAAAGAGCTCCGAAATGTTTGAGTAAAAACACGCAATTTATACAGTTTCTTATTACGATTACAACATATTCATATACGTACCCATGTTATTGTATTATTGGATTACTATATGTCAGGGTGGAGTTTGAGGCGTGGTCTTTCTTCTGAGGAATATCATGGTGATACATCCTGCCTTCATCATAGGGTCTCAAATTTATTCCTCATTTTTGGGTGACCCCGGAGACCTTCTGTACTTTCCATTGTTTCATGTTCTATCCGTTGGAGCTTGGAAAAAGCCTTGGCTTCGGGCCTATTTTACCTATTCAAATATCTACCTTAGCCTGTTTGGCTATAATTTATTACCTCTGGGCTCTTTGTGCAACGTACCTGTTGGTTTCTAGGTCTGCAGAATTTGTACGGAACAAAATCTTTTTTGAGTGAGGTAGAGAAAGCGGGGGAGGAAGAGAACAGTGGATTTTGCAGTAAGATGCTTCGATTTACAGTTCTAGAGCCTCGTTTTGCTTCAGTCAAAAAGGCGGGCGGTGTGACTCTCTGGGAGCGGCGACAACTTTCTGCCCTCGCACCGTTTGCCTGAGAGGAATCCTCAGAAGCATTCCGGTGTCTAAATTGAACATCTGAGTTTGGGGTGGGACTCCTGCTAGTGCACAAAACGCCGTTCCCCCAGAAAAAGAAAGCCCTTAACCTTGGGATCTAAGGTGCAATTGATAGACCAGCCTACCCTTCCATGGACAGCAAGAACTTGCTGCGGTGACACCCTTTCTCTGGGAGGATTCTTAGTCCATATTCAATGTTGGATGGCAGACTGACAATATCGGCACGGGGCTCCTGCGAGCAAATCGCAGACCATTTCCGCATGAAAGGCAGCTAGTAGCCACAAGTACTCTAATGCAAGTGAAGGGAGACCCGTGACAGTGCATGGGGCAGCCACACATTTTTGTCCTTGCCTCTTCTGTATGGAGAGTATGTTGATACGTGTACGCCTTAGACGGTCATACTGTTATGATCGGCACTACTCTCTGAAAACCAAACGACAGCCCTTTCCCACAGAACTGGGCTGTTAGGAGTAGTTAGTGGGAAAGGCTGAGCCCACGAAAGGAGAGAGCTTTGTGTGTTGGCACATCTTGTCTGGGAGGAATCTTCATTCGTACTTTATATTGCAATCAGACCGGCAATTTCAGAGCAGGACATCTGCAAGTGCACAAAAGCCCTTTCTCCCAGGAAGGCGAGTGCCAACCCTTGAGATATCGGGTACAATTGGTGGGCCAGCCTTGGAACTCTATGGGCAGCAGGAGCTATCTGTCCAGCCACCTTCAGTCTGAGAGCGATCTTTGTCCGTATTCGATTTTGGAGTCAGATTGGAAATTTCATCACAGAATTCCTGCAAGTGAACAACAGCCCTTTATCCCAGAAAACAAAACGCTTACCCTCAGGGTAAAATGTCCGGGTTGTGGGCAAGCCTGGGCACTCTATTGGAAGCAGGAGCTTTCTTTGATGGCACCTCTTGCCTGGCAGGAATCTTTCTCCATACTTAATTTTGGCATTCAGACTGGTAATTTTGGCGCAGGATCCCTGCAAGCGGACGACAGCTCTTTCTCCCGGGAAAAATACTGCTTACCCTAACCCTAACCCTAACCCTAACCCTAACCCTAACCCTAACCCTAACCCTAAACCCTAACCCTAACCTTAACTATAACCCTAACCCTAACCCTAACCCTAACCCTAACCCTAAACCCTAACCCTAACCCTAACCCTAACCCTAACCAAGTCTGAACCGGTCTGAACCGGTCTGAACTAGTTTAAACCGTTGTGAGACTGCTGCTCTTTCTAAACTGATACAAGGATAGGGAAGCACTGCTGTAAATATAGAGCATTATTGCCTAGTTAGATTTGTGGAGGGTGAGAGAAAATTGGCCCAGAGTAAACGCAAAACATTTTTGGTGCAAAATGTGGATAGAGACTGCTAGGAGGGATAAGGACGAGATCAGATCACAACACCAAATTATATTTGAAACCGTCAGGAAACCCCAAACGACAAAATGCTCCTAAAAACCCCCCAAACACCAGAAAACGCCCATCAAATTACAAAAGCACCTTACCGTTCCTAAGCAAATTACACAGTAAAAACTGCTTAGAGACAGAGTTTTATGCCTTTAAACAGCAGGTATTTATTAGGCGACGTCATGCAGCTCTCCGGCTCGGGCTGGGCAAAAAGAGCTCCGAAATGTTTGAGTAAAACCACGCAATTTATACAGTTTCTAATTACGATTACAACATATTCATATACGTACCCATGTTATTGTATTATTGGATTACTATATGTCAGGGTGGAGTTTGAGGCGTGGTCTTTCTTCTGAGGAATATCATGGTGATACATCCTGCCTTCATCATAGGGTCTCAAATTTATTCCTCATTTTTGGGTGACCCCGGAGACCTTCTGTACTTTCCATTGTTTCATGTTCTATCCGTTGGAGCTTGGAAAAAGCCTTGGCTTCGGGCCTATTTTACCTATTCAAATATCTACCTTAGCCTGTTTGGCTATAATTTATTACCTCTGGGCTCTTTGTGCAATGTACCTGTTGGTTTCTAGGTCTGCAGAATTTGTACGGAACAAAATCTTTTTTGAGTGAGGTAGAGAAAGCGGGGGAGGAAGAGAACAGTGGATTTTGCAGTAAGATGCTTCGATTTACAGTTCTAGAGCCTCGTTTTGCTTCAGTCAAAAAGGCGGGCGGTGTGACTCTCTGGGAGCGGCGACAACTTTCTGCCCTCGCACCGTTTGCCTGAGAGGAATCCTCAGAAGCATTCCGGTGTCTAAATTGAACATCTGAGTTTGGGGTGGGACTCCTGCTAGTGCACAAAACGCCGTTCCTCCAGAAAAAGAAAGCCCTTAACCTTGGGATCTAAGGTGCAATTGATAGACCAGCCTACCCTTCCATGGACAGCAAGAACTTGCTGCGGTGACACCCTTTCTCTGGGAGGATTCTTAGTCCATAGTCAATGTTGGATGGCAGACTGACAATATCGGCACGGGGCTCCTGCGAGCAAATCGCAGACCATTTCCCCATGAAAGGCAGCTAGTAGCCACAAGTACTCTAATGCAAGTGAAGGGAGACCCGTGACAGTGCATGGGGCAGCCACACATTTTTGTCCTTGCCTCTTCTGTATGGAGAGTATGTTGATACGTGTACGCCTTAGACGGTCATACTGTTATGATCGGCACTACTCTCTGAAAACCAAACGACAGCCCTTTCCCACAGAACTGGGCTGTTAGGAGTAGTTAGTGGGAAAGGCTGAGCCCACGAAAGGAGAGAGCTTTGTGTGTTGGCACATCTTGTCTGGGAGGAATCTTCATTCGTACTTTATATTGGAATCAGACCGGCAATTTCAGAGCAGGACATCTGCAAGTGCACAAAAGCCCTTTCTCCCAGGAAGGCGAGTGCCAACCCTTGGGATATCGGGTAGAATTGGTGGGCCAGCCTTGGAACTCTATGGGCAGCAGGAGCTATCTGTCCAGCCACCTTCAGTCTGAGAGCGATCTTTGTCCGTATTCGATTTTGGAGTCAGATTGGAAATTTCATCACAGAATTCCTGCAAGTGAACAACAGCCCTTTATCCCAGAAAACAAAACGCTTACCCTCAGGGTAAAATGTCCGGGTTGTGGGCAAGCCTGGGAACTCTATTGGAAGCAGGAGCTTTCTTTGATGGCACCTCTTGCCTGGCAGGAATCTTTCTCCATACTTAATTTTGGCATTCAGACTGGTAATTTTGGCGCAGGATCCCTGCAAGCGGACGACAGCTCTTTCTCCCGGGAAAAATACTGCTTACCCTAACCCTAACGCTAACCCTAACCCTAACCCTAACCCTAAACCCTAACCCTAAACCCTAACCCTAACCCTAACCCTAACCCTAACCAAGTCTGAACTGGTCTGAACCGGTCTGAACTAGTTTAAACCGTTGTGAGACTGCTGCTCTTTCTAAACTGATACAAGGATAGGGAAGCACTGCTGTAAATATAGAGCATTATTGCCTAGTTAGATTTGTGGAGGGTGAGAGAAAATTGGCCCAGAGTAAACGCAAAACATTTTTGGTGCAAAATGTGGATAGAGACTGCTAGGAGGGATAAGGACGAGATCAGATCACAACACCAAATTATATTTGAAACCGTCAGGAAACCCCAAACGACAAAATGCTCCTAAAAACCCCCCAAACACCAGAAAACCCCCATCAAATTACAAAAGCACCTTACCGTTCCTAAGCAAATTACACAGTAAAAACTGCTTAGAGACAGAGTTTTATGCCTTTAAACAGCAGGTATTTATTAGGCGACGTCATGCAGCTCTCCGGCTCGGGCTGGGCAAAAAGAGCTCCGAAATGTTTGAGTAAAAACACGCAATTTATACAGTTTCTTATTACGATTACAACATATTCATATACGTACCCATGTTATTGTATTATTGGATTACTATATGTCAGGGTGGAGTTTGAGGCGTGGTCTTTCTTCTGAGGAATATCATGGTGATACATCCTGCCTTCATCATAGGGTCTCAAATTTATTCCTCATTTTTGGGTGACCCCGGAGACCTTCTGTACTTTCCATTGTTTCATGTTCTATCCGTTGGAGCTTGGAAAAAGCCTTGGCTTCGGGCCTATTTTACCTATTCAAATATCTACCTTAGCCTGTTTGGCTATAATTTATTACCTCTGGGCTCTTTGTGCAACGTACTGTTGGTTTCTAGGTCTGCAGAATTTGTACGGAACAAAATCTTTTTTGAGTGAGGTAGAGAAAGCGGGGGAGGAAGAGAACAGTGGATTTTGCAGTAAGATGCTTCGATTTACAGTTCTAGAGCCTCGTTTTGCTTCAGTCAAAAAGGCGGGCGGTGTGACTCTCTGGGAGCGGCGACAACTTTCTGCCCTCGCACCGTTTGCCTGAGAGGAATCCTCAGAAGCATTCCGGTGTCTAAATTGAACATCTGAGTTTGGGGTGGGACTCCTGCTAGTGCACAAAACGCCGTTCCCCCAGAAAAAGAAAGCCCTTAACCTTGGGATCTAAGGTGCAATTGATAGACCAGCCTACCCTTCCATGGACAGCAAGAACTTGCTGCGGTGACACCCTTTCTCTGGGAGGATTCTTAGTCCATATTCAATGTTGGATGGCAGACTGACAATATCGGCACGGGGCTCCTGCGAGCAAATCGCAGACCATTTCCGCATGAAAGGCAGCTAGTAGCCACAAGTACTCTAATGCAAGTGAAGGGAGACCCGTGACAGTGCATGGGGCAGCCACACATTTTTGTCCTTGCCTCTTCTGTATGGAGAGTATGTTGATACGTGTACGCCTTAGACGGTCATACTGTTATGATCGGCACTACTCTCTGAAAACCAAACGACAGCCCTTTCCCACAGAACTGGGCTGTTAGGAGTAGTTAGTGGGAAAGGCTGAGCCCACGAAAGGAGAGAGCTTTGTGTGTTGGCACATCTTGTCTGGGAGGAATCTTCATTCGTACTTTATATTGCAATCAGACCGGCAATTTCAGAGCAGGACATCTGCAAGTGCACAAAAGCCCTTTCTCCCAGGAAGGCGAGTGCCAACCCTTGAGATATCGGGTACAATTGGTGGGCCAGCCTTGGAACTCTATGGGCAGCAGGAGCTATCTGTCCAGCCACCTTCAGTCTGAGAGCGATCTTTGTCCGTATTCGATTTTGGAGTCAGATTGGAAATTTCATCACAGAATTCCTGCAAGTGAACAACAGCCCTTTATCCCAGAAAACAAAACGCTTACCCTCAGGGTAAAATGTCCGGGTTGTGGGCAAGCCTGGGCACTCTATTGGAAGCAGGAGCTTTCTTTGATGGCACCTCTTGCCTGGCAGGAATCTTTCTCCATACTTAATTTTGGCATTCAGACTGGTAATTTTGGCGCAGGATCCCTGCAAGCGGACGACAGCTCTTTCTCCCGGGAAAAATACTGCTTACCCTAACCCTAACCCTAACCCTAACCCTAACCCTAACCCTAACCCTAACCCTAAACCCTAACCCTAACCTTAACTATAACCCTAACCCTAACCCTAACCCTAACCCTAACCCTAAACCCTAACCCTAACCCTAACCCTAACCCTAACCAAGTCTGAACCGGTCTGAACCGGTCTGAACTAGTTTAAACCGTTGTGAGACTGCTGCTCTTTCTAAACTGATACAAGGATAGGGAAGCACTGCTGTAAATATAGAGCATTATTGCCTAGTTAGATTTGTGGAGGGTGAGAGAAAATTGGCCCAGAGTAAACGCAAAACATTTTTGGTGCAAAATGTGGATAGAGACTGCTAGGAGGGATAAGGACCAGATCAGATCACAACACCAAATTATATTTGAAACCGTCAGGAAACCCCAAACGACAAAATGCTCCTAAAAACCCCCCAAACACCAGAAAACGCCCATCAAATTACAAAAGCACCTTACCGTTCCTAAGCAAATTACACAGTAAAAACTGCTTAGAGACAGAGTTTTATGCCTTTAAACAGCAGGTATTTATTAGGCGACGTCATGCAGCTCTCCGGCTCGGGCTGGGCAAAAAGAGCTCCGAAATGTTTGAGTAAAACCACGCAATTTATACAGTTTCTAATTACGATTACAACATATTCATATACGTACCCATGTTATTGTATTATTGGATTACTATATGTCAGGGTGGAGTTTGAGGCGTGGTCTTTCTTCTGAGGAATATCATGGTGATACATCCTGCCTTCATCATAGGGTCTCAAATTTATTCCTCATTTTTGGGTGACCCCGGAGACCTTCTGTACTTTCCATTGTTTCATGTTCTATCCGTTGGAGCTTGGAAAAAGCCTTGGCTTCGGGCCTATTTTACCTATTCAAATATCTACCTTAGCCTGTTTGGCTATAATTTATTACCTCTGGGCTCTTTGTGCAATGTACCTGTTGGTTTCTAGGTCTGCAGAATTTGTACGGAACAAAATCTTTTTTGAGTGAGGTAGAGAAAGCGGGGGAGGAAGAGAACAGTGGATTTTGCAGTAAGATGCTTCGATTTACAGTTCTAGAGCCTCGTTTTGCTTCAGTCAAAAAGGCGGGCGGTGTGACTCTCTGGGAGCGGCGACAACTTTCTGCCCTCGCACCGTTTGCCTGAGAGGAATCCTCAGAAGCATTCCGGTGTCTAAATTGAACATCTGAGTTTGGGGTGGGACTCCTGCTAGTGCACAAAACGCCGTTCCCCCAGAAAAAGAAAGCCCTTAACCTTGGGATCTAAGGTGCAATTGATAGACCAGCCTACCCTTCCATGGACAGCAAGAACTTGCTGCGGTGACACCCTTTCTCTGGGAGGATTCTTAGTCCATAGTCAATGTTGGATGGCAGACTGACAATATCGGCACGGGGCTCCTGCGAGCAAATCGCAGACCATTTCCCCATGAAAGGCAGCTAGTAGCCACAAGTACTCTAATGCAAGTGAAGGGAGACCCGTGACAGTGCATGGGGCAGCCACACATTTTTGTCCTTGCCTCTTCTGTATGGAGAGTATGTTGATACGTGTACGCCTTAGACGGTCATACTGTTATGATCGGCACTACTCTCTGAAAACCAAACGACAGCCCTTTCCCACAGAACTGGGCTGTTAGGAGTAGTTAGTGGGAAAGGCTGAGCCCACGAAAGGAGAGAGCTTTGTGTGTTGGCACATCTTGTCTGGGAGGAATCTTCATTCGTACTTTATATTGGAATCAGACCGGCAATTTCAGAGCAGGACATCTGCAAGTGCACAAAAGCCCTTTCTCCCAGGAAGGCGAGTGCCAACCCTTGGGATATCGGGTAGAATTGGTGGGCCAGCCTTGGAACTCTATGGGCAGCAGGAGCTATCTGTCCAGCCACCTTCAGTCTGAGAGCGATCTTTGTCCGTATTCGATTTTGGAGTCAGATTGGAAATTTCATCACAGAATTCCTGCAAGTGAACAACAGCCCTTTATCCCAGAAAACAAAACGCTTACCCTCAGGGTAAAATGTCCGGGTTGTGGGCAAGCCTGGGAACTCTATTGGAAGCAGGAGCTTTCTTTGATGGCACCTCTTGCCTGGCAGGAATCTTTCTCCATACTTAATTTTGGCATTCAGACTGGTAATTTTGGCGCAGGATCCCTGCAAGCGGACGACAGCTCTTTCTCCCGGGAAAAATACTGCTTACCCTAACCCTAACCCTAACCCTAACCCTAACCCTAACCCTAAACCCTAACCCTAAACCCTAACCCTAACCCTAACCCTAACCCTAACCAAGTCTGAACTGGTCTGAACCGGTCTGAACTAGTTTAAACCGTTGTGAGACTGCTGCTCTTTCTAAACTGATACAAGGATAGGGAAGCACTGCTGTAAATATAGAGCATTATTGCCTAGTTAGATTTGTGGAGGGTGAGAGAAAATTGGCCCAGAGTAAACGCAAAACATTTTTGGTGCAAAATGTGGATAGAGACTGCTAGGAGGGATAAGGACGAGATCAGATCACAACACCAAATTATATTTGAAACCGTCAGGAAACCCCAAACGACAAAATGCTCCTAAAAACCCCCCAAACACCAGAAAACCCCCATCAAATTACAAAAGCACCTTACCGTTCCTAAGCAAATTACACAGTAAAAACTGCTTAGAGACAGAGTTTTATGCCTTTAAACAGCAGGTATTTATTAGGCGACGTCATGCAGCTCTCCGGCTCGGGCTGGGCAAAAAGAGCTCCGAAATGTTTGAGTAAAAACACGCAATTTATACAGTTTCTTATTACGATTACAACATATTCATATACGTACCCATGTTATTGTATTATTGGATTACTATATGTCAGGGTGGAGTTTGAGGCGTGGTCTTTCTTCTGAGGAATATCATGGTGATACATCCTGCCTTCATCATAGGGTCTCAAATTTATTCCTCATTTTTGGGTGACCCCGGAGACCTTCTGTACTTTCCATTGTTTCATGTTCTATCCGTTGGAGCTTGGAAAAAGCCTTGGCTTCGGGCCTATTTTACCTATTCAAATATCTACCTTAGCCTGTTTGGCTATAATTTATTACCTCTGGGCTCTTTGTGCAACGTACCTGTTGGTTTCTAGGTCTGCAGAATTTGTACGGAACAAAATCTTTTTTGAGTGAGGTAGAGAAAGCGGGGGAGGAAGAGAACAGTGGATTTTGCAGTAAGATGCTTCGATTTACAGTTCTAGAGCCTCGTTTTGCTTCAGTCAAAAAGGCGGGCGGTGTGACTCTCTGGGAG
Organism: Pyrocephalus nanus; assembly: GCA_038380795.1. Lineage (NCBI taxonomy): Eukaryota > Metazoa > Chordata > Aves > Passeriformes > Tyrannidae > Pyrocephalus > Pyrocephalus nanus. Next base: position 26,613 of record CM076278.1, read on the forward strand.
CGGCGACAACTTTCTGCCCTCGCACCGTTTGCCTGAGAGGAATCCTCAGAAGCATTCCGGTGTCTAAATTGAACATCTGAGTTTGGGGTGGGACTCCTGCTAGTGCACAAAACGCCGTTCCCCCAGAAAAAGAAAGCCCTTAACCTTGGGATCTAAGGTGCAATTGATAGACCAGCCTACCCTTCCATGGACAGCAAGAACTTGCTGCGGTGACACCCTTTCTCTGGGAGGATTCTTAGTCCATATTCAATGTTGGATGGCAGACTGACAATATCGGCACGGGGCTCCTGCGAGCAAATCGCAGACCATTTCCGCATGAAAGGCAGCTAGTAGCCACAAGTACTCTAATGCAAGTGAAGGGAGACCCGTGACAGTGCATGGGGCAGCCACACATTTTTGTCCTTGCCTCTTCTGTATGGAGAGTATGTTGATACGTGTACGCCTTAGACGGTCATACTGTTATGATCGGCACTACTCTCTGAAAACCAAACGACAGCCCTTTCCCACAGAACTGGGCTGTTAGGAGTAGTTAGTGGGAAAGGCTGAGCCCACGAAAGGAGAGAGCTTTGTGTGTTGGCACATCTTGTCTGGGAGGAATCTTCATTCGTACTTTATATTGCAATCAGACCGGCAATTTCAGAGCAGGACATCTGCAAGTGCACAAAAGCCCTTTCTCCCAGGAAGGCGAGTGCCAACCCTTGAGATATCGGGTACAATTGGTGGGCCAGCCTTGGAACTCTATGGGCAGCAGGAGCTATCTGTCCAGCCACCTTCAGTCTGAGAGCGATCTTTGTCCGTATTCGATTTTGGAGTCAGATTGGAAATTTCATCACAGAATTCCTGCAAGTGAACAACAGCCCTTTATCCCAGAAAACAAAACGCTTACCCTCAGGGTAAAATGTCCGGGTTGTGGGCAAGCCTGGGCACTCTATTGGAAGCAGGAGCTTTCTTTGATGGCACCTCTTGCCTGGCAGGAATCTTTCTCCATACTTAATTTTGGCATTCAGACTGGTAATTTTGGCGCAGGATCCCTGCAAGCGGACGACAGCTCTTTCTCCCGGGAAAAATACTGCTTACCCTAACCCTAACCCTAACCCTAACCCTAACCCTAACCCTAACCCTAACCCTAAACCCTAACCCTAACCTTAACTATAACCCTAACCCTAACCCTAACCCTAACCCTAACCCTAAACCCTAACCCTAACCCTAACCCTAACCCTAACCAAGTCTGAACCGGTCTGAACCGGTCTGAACTAGTTTAAACCGTTGTGAGACTGCTGCTCTTTCTAAACTGATACAAGGATAGGGAAGCACTGCTGTAAATATAGAGCATTATTGCCTAGTTAGATTTGTGGAGGGTGAGAGAAAATTGGCCCAGAGTAAACGCAAAACATTTTTGGTGCAAAATGTGGATAGAGACTGCTAGGAGGGATAAGGACCAGATCAGATCACAACACCAAATTATATTTGAAACCGTCAGGAAACCCCAAACGACAAAATGCTCCTAAAAACCCCCCAAACACCAGAAAACGCCCATCAAATTACAAAAGCACCTTACCGTTCCTAAGCAAATTACACAGTAAAAACTGCTTAGAGACAGAGTTTTATGCCTTTAAACAGCAGGTATTTATTAGGCGACGTCATGCAGCTCTCCGGCTCGGGCTGGGCAAAAAGAGCTCCGAAATGTTTGAGTAAAAACACGCAATTTATACAGTTTCTAATTACGATTACAACATATTCATATACGTACCCATGTTATTGTATTATTGGATTACTATATGTCAGGGTGGAGTTTGAGGCGTGGTCTTTCTTCTGAGGAATATCATGGTGATACATCCTGCCTTCATCATAGGGTCTCAAATTTATTCCTCATTTTTGGGTGACCCCGGAGACCTTCTGTACTTTCCATTGTTTCATGTTCTATCCGTTGGAGCTTGGAAAAAGCCTTGGCTTCGGGCCTATTTTACCTATTCAAATATCTACCTTAGCCTGTTTGGCTATAATTTATTACCTCTGGGCTCTTTGTGCAACGTACCTGTTGGTTTCTAGGTCTGCAGAATTTGTACGGAACAAAATCTTTTTTGAGTGAGGTAGAGAAAGCGGGGGAGGAAGAGAACAGTGGATTTTGCAGTAAGATGCTTCGATTTACAGTTCTAGAGCCTCGTTTTGCTTCAGTCAAAAAGGCGGGCGGTGTGACTCTCTGGGAGCGGCGACAACTTTCTGCCCTCGCACCGTTTGCCTGAGAGGAATCCTCAGAAGCATTCCGGTGTCTAAATTGAACATCTGAGTTTGGGGTGGGACTCCTGCTAGTGCACAAAACGCCGTTCCCCCAGAAAAAGAAAGCCCTTAACCTTGGGATCTAAGGTGCAATTGATAGACCAGCCTACCCTTCCATGGACAGCAAGAACTTGCTGCGGTGACACCCTTTCTCTGGGAGGATTCTTAGTCCATATTCAATGTTGGATGGCAGACTGACAATATCGGCACGGGGCTCCTGCGAGCAAATCGCAGACCATTTCCGCATGAAAGGCAGCTAGTAGCCACAAGTACTCTAATGCAAGTGAAGGGAGACCCGTGACAGTGCATGGGACAGCCACACATTTTTGTCCTTGCCTCTTCTGTATGGAGAGTATGTTGATACGTGTACGCCTTAGACGGTCATACTGTTATGATCGGCACTACTCTCTGAAAACCAAACGACAGCCCTTTCCCACAGAACTGGGCTGTTAGGAGTAGTTAGTGGGAAAGGCTGAGCCCACGAAAGGAGAGAGCTTTGTGTGTTGGCACATCTTGTCTGGGAGGAATCTTCATTCGTACTTTATATTGGAATCAGACCGGCAATTTCAGAGCAGGACATCTGCAAGTGCACAAAAGCCCTTTCTCCCAGGAAGGCGAGTGCCAACCCTTGAGATATCGGGTACAATTGGTGGGCCAGCCTTGGAACTCTATGGGCAGCAGGAGCTATCTGTCCAGCCACCTTCAGTCTGAGAGCGATCTTTGTCCGTATTCGATTTTGGAGTCAGATTGGAAATTTCATCACAGAATTCCTGCAAGTGAACAACAGCCCTTTATCCCAGAAAACAAAACGCTTACCCTCAGGGTAAAATGTCCGGGTTGTGGGCAAGCCTGGGCACTCTATTGGAAGCAGGAGCTTTCTTTGATGGCACCTCTTGCCTGGCAGGAATCTTTCTCCATACTTAATTTTGGCATTCAGACTGGTAATTTTGGCGCAGGATCCCTGCAAGCGGACGACAGCTCTTTCTCCTGGGAAAAATACTGCTTACCCTAACCCTAACCCTAACCCTAACCCTAACCCTAACCCTAAACCTAACCCTAACCTTAACTATAACCCTAACCCTAACCCTAACCCTAACCCCTAACCCTAACCCTAACCCTAACCCTAACCCTAACCCTAAACCCTAACCCTAACCCTAACCCTAACCCTAACCAAGTCTGAACTGGTCTGAACCGGTCTGAACTAGTTTAAACCGTTGTGAGACTGCTGCTCTTTCTAAACTGATACAAGGATAGGGAAGCACTGCTGTAAATATAGAGCATTATTGCCTAGTTAGATTTGTGGAGGGTGAGAGAAAATTGGCCCAGAGTAAACGCAAAACATTTTTGGTGCAAAATGTGGATAGAGACTGCTAGGAGGGATAAGGACCAGATCAGATCACAACACCAAATTATATTTGAAACCGTCAGGAAACCCCAAACGACAAAATGCTCCTAAAAACCCCCCAAACACCAGAAAACCCCCATCAAATTACAAAAGCACCTTACCGTTCCTAAGCAAATTACACAGTAAAAACTGCTTAGAGACAGAGTTTTATGCCTTTAAACAGCAGGTATTTATTAGGCGACGTCATGCAGCTCTCCGGCTCGGGCTGGGCAAAAAGAGCTCCGAAATGTTTGAGTAAAAACACGCAATTTATACAGTTTCTTATTACGATTACAACATATTCATATACGTACCCATGTTATTGTATTATTGGATTACTATATGTCAGGGTGGAGTTTGAGGCGTGGTCTTTCTTCTGAGGAATATCATGGTGATACATCCTGCCTTCATCATAGGGTCTCAAATTTATTCCTCATTTTTGGGTGACCCCGGAGACCTTCTGTACTTTCCATTGTTTCATGTTCTATCCGTTGGAGCTTGGAAAAAGCCTTGGCTTCGGGCCTATTTTACCTATTCAAATATCTACCTTAGCCTGTTTGGCTATAATTTATTACCTCTGGGCTCTTTGTGCAATGTACCTGTTGGTTTCTTGGTCTGCAGAATTTGTACGGAACAAAATCTTTTTTGAGTGAGGTAGAGAAAGCGGGGGAGGAAGAGAACAGTGGATTTTGCAGTAAGATGCTTCGATTTACAGTTCTAGAGCCTCGTTTTGCTTCAGTCAAAAAGGCGGGCGGTGTGACTCTCTGGGAGCGGCGACAACTTTCTGCCCTCGCACCGTTTGCCTGAGAGGAATCCTCAGAAGCATTCCGGTGTCTAAATTGAACATCTGAGTTTGGGGTGGGACTCCTGCTAGTGCACAAAACGCCGTTCCCCCAGAAAAAGAAAGCCCTTAACCTTGGGATCTAAGGTGCAATTGATAGACCAGCCTACCCTTCCATGGACAGCAAGAACTTGCTGCGGTGACACCCTTTCTCTGGGAGGATTCTTAGTCCATATTCAATGTTGGATGGCAGACTGACAATATCGGCACGGGGCTCCTGCGAGCAAATCGCAGACCATTTCCGCATGAAAGGCAGCTAGTAGCCACAAGTACTCTAATGCAAGTGAAGGGAGACCCGTGACAGTGCATGGGGCAGCCACACATTTTTGTCCTTGCCTCTTCTGTATGGAGAGTATGTTGATACGTGTACGCCTTAGACGGTCATACTGTTATGATCGGCACTACTCTCTGAAAACCAAACGACAGCCCTTTCCCACAGAACTGGGCTGTTAGGAGTAGTTAGTGGGAAAGGCTGAGCCCACGAAAGGAGAGAGCTTTGTGTGTTGGCACATCTTGTCTGGGAGGAATCTTCATTCGTACTTTATATTGGAATCAGACCGGCAATTTCAGAGCAGGACATCTGCAAGTGCACAAAAGCCCTTTCTCCCAGGAAGGCGAGTGCCAACCCTTGAGATATCGGGTACAATTGGTGGGCCAGCCTTGGAACTCTATGGGCAGCAGGAGCTATCTGTCCAGCCACCTTCAGTCTGAGAGCGATCTTTGTCCGTATTCGATTTTGGAGTCAGATTGGAAATTTCATCACAGAATTCCTGCAAGTGAACAACAGCCCTTTATCCCAGAAAACAAAACGCTTACCCTCAGGGTAAAATGTCCGGGTTGTGGGCAAGCCTGGGCACTCTATTGGAAGCAGGAGCTTTCTTTGATGGCACCTCTTGCCTGGCAGGAATCTTTCTCCATACTTAATTTTGGCATTCAGACTGGTAATTTTGGCGCAGGATCCCTGCAAGCGGACGACAGCTCTTTCTCCTGGGAAAAATACTGCTTACCCTAACCCTAACCCTAACCCTAACCCTAACCCTAACCCTAACCCTAACCCTAAACCCTAACCCTAACCTTAACTATAACCCTAACCCTAACCCTAACCCTAACCCCTAACCCTAACCCTAACCCTAACCCTAACCCTAACCCTAACCCTAAACCCTAACCCTAACCCTAACCCTAACCCTAACCAAGTCTGAACTGGTCCGAACCGGTCTGAACTAGTTTAAACAGTTGTGAGACTGCTGCTCTTTCTAAACTGATACAAGGATAGGGAAGCACTGCTGTAAATATAGAGCATTATTGCCTAGTTAGATTTGTGGAGGGTGAGAGAAAATTGGCCCAGAGTAAACGCAAAACATTTTTGGTGCAAAATGTGGATAGAGACTGCTAGGAGGGATAAGGACCAGATCAGATCACAACACCAAATTATATTTGAAACCGTCAGGAAACCCCAAACGACAAAATGCTCCTAAAAACCCCCCAAACACCAGAAAACGCCCATCAAATTACAAAAGCACCTTACCGTTCCTAAGCAAATTACACAGTAAAAACTGCTTAGAGACAGAGTTTTATGCCTTTAAACAGCAGGTATTTATTAGGCGACGTCATGCAGCTCTCCGGCTCGGGCTGGGCAAAAAGAGCTCCGAAATGTTTGAGTAAAAACACGCAATTTATACAGTTTCTTATTACGATTACAACATATTCATATACGTACCCATGTTATTGTATTATTGGATTACTATATGTCAGGGTGGAGTTTGAGGCGTGGTCTTTCTTCTGAGGAATATCATGGTGATACATCCTGCCTTCATCATAGGGTCTCAAATTTATTCCTCATTTTTAGGTGACCCCGGAGACCTTCTGTACTTTCCATTGTTTCATGTTCTATCCGTTGGAGCTTGGAAAAAGCCTTGGCTTCGGGCCTATTTTACCTATTCAAATATCTACCTTAGCCTGTTTGGCTATAATTTATTACCTCTGGGCTCTTTGTGCAACGTACCTGTTGGTTTCTAGGTCTGCAGAATTTGTACGGAACAAAATCTTTTTTGAGTGAGGTAGAGAAAGCGGGGGAGGAAGAGAACAGTGGATTTTGCAGTAAGATGCTTCGATTTACAGTTCTAGAGCCTCGTTTTGCTTCAGTCAAAAAGGCGGGCGGTGTGACTCTCTGGGAGCGGCGACAACTTTCTGCCCTCGCACCGTTTGCCTGAGAGGAATCCTCAGAAGCATTCCGGTGTCTAAATTGAACATCTGAGTTTGGGGTGGGACTCCTGCTAGTGCACAAAACGCCGTTCCCCCAGAAAAAGAAAGCCCTTAACCTTGGGATCTAAGGTGCAATTGATAGACCAGCCTACCCTTCCATGGACAGCAAGAACTTGCTGCGGTGACACCCTTTCTCTGGGAGGATTCTTAGTCCATAGTCAATGTTGGATGGCAGACTGACAATATCGGCACGGGGCTCCTGCGAGCAAATCGCAGACCATTTCCGCATGAAAGGCAGCTAGTAGCCACAAGTACTCTAATGCAAGTGAAGGGAGACCCGTGACAGTGCATGGGGCAGCCACACATTTTTGTCCTTGCCTCTTCTGTATGGAGAGTATGTTGATACGTGTACGCCTTAGACGGTCATACTGTTATGATCGGCACTACTCTCTGAAAACCAAACGACAGCCCTTTCCCACAGAACTGGGCTGTTAGGAGTAGTTAGTGGGAAAGGCTGAGCCCACGAAAGGAGAGAGCTTTGTGTGTTGGCACATCTTGTCTGGGAGGAATCTTCATTCGTACTTTATATTGGAATCAGACCGGCAATTTCAGAGCAGGACATCTGCAAGTGCACAAAAGCCCTTTCTCCCAGGAAGGCGAGTGCCAACCCTTGGGATATCGGGTAGAATTGGTGGGCCAGCCTTGGAACTCTATGGGCAGCAGGAGCTATCTGTCCAGCCACCTTCAGTCTGAGAGCGATCTTTGTCCGTATTCGATTTTGGAGTCAGATTGGAAATTTCATCACAGAATTCCTGCAAGTGAACAACAGCCCTTTATCCCAGAAAACAAAACGCTTACCCTCAGGGTAAAATGTCCGGGTTGTGGGCAAGCCTGGGAACTCTATTGGAAGCAGGAGCTTTCTTTGATGGCACCTCTTGCCTGGCAGGAATCTTTCTCCATACTTAATTTTGGCATTCAGACTGGTAATTTTGGCGCAGGATCCCTGCAAGCGGACGACAGCTCTTTCTCCCGGGAAAAATACTGCTTACCCTAACCCTAACCCTAACCCTAACCCTAACCCTAACCCTAACCCTAACCCTAACCCTAACCCTAAACCCTAACCCTAACCTTAACTATAACCCTAACCCTAACCCTAACCCTAACCCCTAACCCTAACCCTAACCCTAACCCTAACCCTAACCCTAACCCTAAACCCTAACCCTAACCCTAACCCTAACCCTTACCAAGTCTGAACTGGTCTGAACCGGTCTGAACTAGTTTAAACCGTTGTGAGACTGCTGCTCTTTCTAAACTGATACAAGGATAGGGAAGCACTGCTGTAAATATAGAGCATTATTGCCTAGTTAGATTTGTGGAGGGTGAGAGAAAATTGGCCCAGAGTAAACGCAAAACATTTTTGGTGCAAAATGTGGATAGAGACTGCTAGGAGGGATAAGGACCAGATCAGATCACAACACCAAATTATATTTGAAACCGTCAGGAAACCCCAAACGACAAAATGCTCCTAAAAACCCCCCAAACACCAGAAAACGCCCATCAAATTACAAAAGCACCTTACCGTTCCTAAGCAAATTACACAGTAAAAACTGCTTAGAGACAGAGTTTTATGCTTTTAAACAGCAGGTATTTATTAGGCGACGTCATGCAGCTCTCCGGCTCGGGCTGGGCAAAAAGAGCTCCGAAATGTTTGAGTAAAAACACGCAATTTATACAGTTTCTTATTACGATTACAACATATTCATATACGTACCCATGTTATTGTATTATTGGATTACTATATGTCAGGGTGGAGTTTGAGGCGTGGTCTTTCTTCTGAGGAATATCATGGTGATACATCCTGCCTTCATCATAGGGTCTCAAATTTATTCCTCATTTTTGGGTGACCCCGGAGACCTTCTGTACTTTCCATTGTTTCATGTTCTATCCGTTGGAGCTTGGAAAAAGCCTTGGCTTCGGGCCTATTTTACCTATTCAAATATCTACCTTAGCCTGTTTGGCTATAATTTATTACCTCTGGGCTCTTTGTGCAACGTACCTGTTGGTTTCTAGGTCTGCAGAATTTGTACGGAACAAAATCTTTTTTGAGTGAGGTAGAGAAAGCGGGGGAGGAAGAGAACAGTGGATTTTGCAGTAAGATGCTTCGATTTACAGTTCTAGAGCCTCGTTTTGCTTCAGTCAAAAAGGCGGGCGGTGTGACTCTCTGGGAGCGGCGACAACTTTCTGCCCTCGCACCGTTTGCCTGAGAGGAATCCTCAGAAGCATTCCGGTGTCTAAATTGAACATCTGAGTTTGGGGTGGGACTCCTGCTAGTGCACAAAACGCCGTTCCCCCAGAAAAAGAAAGCCCTTAACCTTGGGATCTAAGGTGCAATTGATAGACCAGCCTACCCTTCCATGGACAGCAAGAACTTGCTGCGGTGACACCCTTTCTCTGGGAGGATTCTTAGTCCATATTCAATGTTGGATGGCAGACTGACAATATCGGCACGGGGCTCCTGCGAGCAAATCGCAGACCATTTCCGCATGAAAGGCAGCTAGTAGCCACAAGTACTCTAATGCAAGTGAAGGGAGACCCGTGACAGTGCATGGGGCAGCCACACATTTTTGTCCTTGCCTCTTCTGTATGGAGAGTATGTTGATACGTGTACGCCTTAGACGGTCATACTGTTATGATCGGCACTACTCTCTGAAAACCAAACGACAGCCCTTTCCCACAGAACTGGGCTGTTAGGAGTAGTTAGTGGGAAAGGCTGAGCCCACGAAAGGAGAGAGCTTTGTGTGTTGGCACATCTTGTCTGGGAGGAATCTTCATTCGTACTTTATATTGGAATCAGACCGGCAATTTCAGAGCAGGACATCTGCAAGTGCACAAAAGCCCTTTCTCCCAGGAAGGCGAGTGCCAACCCTTGAGATATCGGGTACAATTGGTGGGCCAGCCTTGGAACTCTATGGGCAGCAGGAGCTATCTGTCCAGCCACCTTCAGTCTGAGAGCGATCTTTGTCCGTATTCGATTTTGGAGTCAGATTGGAAATTTCATCACAGAATTCCTGCAAGTGAACAACAGCCCTTTATCCCAGAAAACAAAACGCTTACCCTCAGGGTAAAATGTCCGGGTTGTGGGCAAGCCTGGGCACTCTATTGGAAGCAGCAGCTTTCTTTGATGGCACCTCTTCCCTGGCAGGAATCTTTCTCCATACTTAATTTTGGCATTCAGACTGGTAATTTTGGCGCAGGATCCCTGCAAGCGGACGACAGCTCTTTCTCCCGGGAAAAATACTGCTTACCCTAACCCTAACCCTAACCCTAACCCTAACCCTAACCCTAACCCTAACCCTAACCCTAACCCTAACCCTAACCCTAACCCTAACCCTAACCCTAAACCCTAACCCTAACCTTAACTATAACCCTAACCCTAACCCTAACCCTAACCCCTAACCCTAACCCTAACCCTAACCCTAACCCTAACCCTAACCCTAAACCCTAACCCTAACCCTAACCAAGTCTGAACTGGTCTGAACCGGTCTGAACTAGTTTAAACCGTTGTGAGACTGCTGCTCTTTCTAAACTGATACAAGGATAGGGAAGCACTGCTGTAAATATAGAGCATTATTGCCTAGTTAGATTTGTGGAGGGTGAGAGAAAATTGGCCCAGAGTAAACGCAAAACATTTTTGGTGCAAAATGTGGATAGAGACTGCTAGGAGGGATAAGGACCAGATCAGATCACAACACCAAATTATATTTGAAACCGTCAGGAAACCCCAAACGACAAAATGCTCCTAAAAACCCCCCAAACACCAGAAAACGCCCATCAAATTACAAAAGCACCTTACCGTTCCTAAGCAAATTACACAGTAAAAACTGCTTAGAGACAGAGTTTTATGCCTTTAAACAGCAGGTATTTATTAGGCGACGTCATGCAGCTCTCCGGCTCGGGCTGGGCAAAAAGAGCTCCGAAATGTTTGAGTAAAAACACGCAATTTATACAGTTTCTTATTACGATTACAACATATTCATATACGTACCCATGTTATTGTATTATTGGATTACTATATGTCAGGGTGGAGTTTGAGGCGTGGTCTTTCTTCTGAGGAATATCATGGTGATACATCCTGCCTTCATCATAGGGTCTCAAATTTATTCCTCATTTTTGGGTGACCCCGGAGACCTTCTGTACTTTCCATTGTTTCATGTTCTATCCGTTGGAGCTTGAAAAAAGCCTTGGCTTCGGGCCTATTTTACCTATTCAAATATCTACCTTAGCCTGTTTGGCTATAATTTATTACCTCTGGGCTCTTTGTGCAACGTACCTGTTGGTTTCTTGGTCTGCAGAATTTGTACGGAACAAAATCTTTTTTGAGTGAGGTAGAGAAAGCGGGGGAGGAAGAGAACAGTGGATTTTGCAGTAAGATGCTTCGATTTACAGTTCTAGAGCCTCGTTTTGCTTCAGTCAAAAAGGCGGGCGGTGTGACTCTCTGGGAGCGGCGACAACTTTCTGCCCTCGCACCGTTTGCCTGAGAGGAATCCTCAGAAGCATTCCGGTGTCTAAATTGAACATCTGAGTTTGGGGTGGGACTCCTGCTAGTGCACAAAACGCCGTTCCCCCAGAAAAAGAAAGCCCTTAACCTTGGGATCTAAGGTGCAATTGATAGACCAGCCTACCCTTCCATGGACAGCAAGAACTTGCTGCGGTGACACCCTTTCTCTGGGAGGATTCTTAGTCCATATTCAATGTTGGATGGCAGACTGACAATATCGGCACGGGGCTCCTGCGAGCAAATCGCAGACCATTTCCGCATGAAAGGCAGCTAGTAGCCACAAGTACTCTAATGCAAGTGAAGGGAGACCCGTGACAGTGCATGGGGCAGCCACACATTTTTGTCCTTGCCTCTTCTGTATGGAGAGTATGTTGATACGTGTACGCCTTAGACGGTCATACTGTTATGATCGGCACTACTCTCTGAAAACCAAACGACAGCCCTTTCCCACAGAACTGGGCTGTTAGGAGTAGTTAGTGGGAAAGGCTGAGCCCACGAAAGGAGAGAGCTTTGTGTGTTGGCACATCTTGTCTGGGAGGAATCTTCATTCGTACTTTATATTGGAATCAGACCGGCAATTTCAGAGCAGGACATCTGCAAGTGCACAAAAGCCCTTTCTCCCAGGAAGGCGAGTGCCAACCCTTGAGATATCGGGTACAATTGGTGGGCCAGCCTTGGAACTCTATGGGCAGCAGGAGCTATCTGTCCAGCCACCTTCAGTCTGAGAGCGATCTTTGTCCGTATTCGATTTTGGAGTCAGATTGGAAATTTCATCACAGAATTCCTGCAAGTGAACAACAGCCCTTTATCCCAGAAAACAAAACGCTTACCCTCAGGGTAAAATGTCCGGGTTGTGGGCAAGCCTGGGCACTCTATTGGAAGCAGGAGCTTTCTTTGATGGCACCTCTTGCCTGGCAGGAATCTTTCTCCATACTTAATTTTGGCATTCAGACTGGTAATTTTGGCGCAGGATCCCTGCAAGCGGACGACAGCTCTTTCTCCCGGGAAAAATACTGCTTACCCTAACCCTAACCCTAACCCTAACCCTAACCCTAACCCTAACCCTAACCCTAACCCTAAACCCTAACCCTAACCTTAACTATAACCCTAACCCTAACCCTAACCCTAACCCTAACCCTAAACCCTAACCCTAACCCTAACCCTAACCCTAACCAAGTCTGAACCGGTCTGAACCGGTCTGAACTAGTTTAAACCGTTGTGAGACTGCTGCTCTTTCTAAACTGATACAAGGATAGGGAAGCACTGCTGTAAATATAGAGCATTATTGCCTAGTTAGATTTGTGGAGGGTGAGAGAAAATTGGCCCAGAGTAAACGCAAAACATTTTTGGTGCAAAATGTGGATAGAGACTGCCAGGAGGGATAAGGACCAGATCAGATCACAACACCAAATTATATTTGAAACCATCAGGAAACCCCAAACGACAAAATGCTCCTAAAAACCCCCCAAACACCAGAAAACGCCCATCAAATTACAAAAGCACCTTACCGTTCCTAAGCAAATTACACAGTAAAAACTGCTTAGAGACAGAGTTTTATGCCTTTAAACAGCAGGTATTTATTAGGCGACGTCATGCAGCTCTCCGGCTCGGGCTGGGCAAAAAGAGCTCCGAAATGTTTGAGTAAAAACACGCAATTTATACAGTTTCTAATTACGATTACAACATATTCATATACGTACCCATGTTATTGTATTATTGGATTACTATATGTCAGGGTGGAGTTTGAGGCGTGGTCTTTCTTCTGAGGAATATCATGGTGATACATCCTGCCTTCATCATAGGGTCTCAAATTTATTCCTCATTTTTGGGTGACCCCGGAGACCTTCTGTACTTTCCATTGTTTCATGTTCTATCCGTTGGAGCTTGGAAAAAGCCTTGGCTTCGGGCCTATTTTACCTATTCAAATATCTACCTTAGCCTGTTTGGCTATAATTTATTACCTCTGGGCTCTTTGTGCAATGTACCTGTTGGTTTCTAGGTCTGCAGAATTTGTACGGAACAAAATCTTTTTTGAGTGAGGTAGAGAAAGCGGGGGGGGAAGAGAACAGTGGATTTTGCAGTAAGATGCTTCGATTTACAGTTCTAGAGCCTCGTTTTGCTTCAGTCAAAAAGGCGGGCGGTGTGACTCTCTGGGAGCGGCGACAACTTTCTGCCCTCGCACCGTTTGCCTGAGAGGAATCCTCAGAAGCATTCCGGTGTCTAAATTGAACATCTGAGTTTGGGGTGGGACTCCTGCTAGTGCACAAAACGCCGTTCCCCCAGAAAAAGAAAGCCCTTAACCTTGGGATCTAAGGTGCAATTGATAGACCAGCCTACCCTTCCATGGACAGCAAGAACTTGCTGCGGTGACACCCTTTCTCTGGGAGGATTCTTAGTCCATATTCAATGTTGGATGGCAGACTGACAATATCGGCACGGGGCTCCTGCGAGCAAATCGCAGACCATTTCCGCATGAAAGGCAGCTAGTAGCCACAAGTACTCTAATGCAAGTGAAGGGAGACCCGTGACAGTGCATGGGGCAGCCACACATTTTTGTCCTTGCCTCTTCTGTATGGAGAGTATGTTGATACGTGTACGCCTTAGACGGTCATACTGTTATGATCGGCACTACTCTCTGAAAACCAAACGACAGCCCTTTCCCACAGAACTGGGCTGTTAGGAGTAGTTAGTGGGAAAGGCTGAGCCCACGAAAGGAGAGAGCTTTGTGTGTTGGCACATCTTGTCTGGGAGGAATCTTCATTCGTACTTTATATTGGAATCAGACCGGCAATTTCAGAGCAGGACATCTGCAAGTGCACAAAAGCCCTTTCTCCCAGGAAGGCGAGTGCCAACCCTTGAGATATCGGGTACAATTGGTGGGCCAGCCTTGGAACTCTATGGGCAGCAGGAGCTATCTGTCCAGCCACCTTCAGTCTGAGAGCGATCTTTGTCCGTATTCGATTTTGGAGTCAGATTGGAAATTTCATCACAGAATTCCTGCAAGTGAACAACAGCCCTTTATCCCAGAAAACAAAACGCTTACCCTCAGGGTAAAATGTCCGGGTTGTGGGCAAGCCTGGGCACTCTATTGGAAGCAGGAGCTTTCTTTGATGGCACCTCTTGCCTGGCAGGAATCTTTCTCCATACTTAATTTTGGCATTCAGACTGGTAATTTTGGCGCAGGATCCCTGCAAGCGGACGACAGCTCTTTCTCCCGGGAAAAATACTGCTTACCCTAACCCTAACCCTAACCCTAACCCTAACCCTAACCCTAACCCTAACCCTAAACCCTAACCCTAACCTTAACTATAACCCTAACCCTAACCCTAACCCTAACCCTAACCCTAAACCCTAACCCTAACCCTAACCCTAACCCTAACCAAGTCTGAACCGGTCTGAACCGGTCTGAACTAGTTTAAACCGTTGTGAGACTGCTGCTCTTTCTAAACTGATACAAGGATAGGGAAGCACTGCTGTAAATATAGAGCATTATTGCCTAGTTAGATTTGTGGAGGGTGAGAGAAAATTGGCCCAGAGTAAACGCAAAACATTTTTGGTGCAAAATGTGGATAGAGACTGCTAGGAGGGATAAGGACCAGATCAGATCACAACACCAAATTATATTTGAAACCGTCAGGAAACCCCAAACGACAAAATGCTCCTAAAAACCCCCCAAACACCAGAAAACGCCCATCAAATTACAAAAGCACCTTACCGTTCCTAAGCAAATTACACAGTAAAAACTGCTTAGAGACAGAGTTTTATGCCTTTAAACAGCAGGTATTTATTAGGCGACGTCATGCAGCTCTCCGGCTCGGGCTGGGCAAAAAGAGCTCCGAAATGTTTGAGTAAAAACACGCAATTTATACAGTTTCTAATTACGATTACAACATATTCATATACGTACCCATGTTATTGTATTATTGGATTACTATATGTCAGGGTGGAGTTTGAGGCGTGGTCTTTCTTCTGAGGAATATCATGGTGATACATCCTGCCTTCATCATAGGGTCTCAAATTTATTCCTCATTTTTGGGTGACCCCGGAGACCTTCTGTACTTTCCATTGTTTCATGTTCTATCCGTTGGAGCTTGGAAAAAGCCTTGTCTTCGGGCCTATTTTACCTATTCAAATATCTACCTTAGCCTGTTTGGCTATAATTTATTACCTCTGGGCTCTTTGTGCAATGTACCTGTTGGTTTCTAGGTCTGCAGAATTTGTACGGAACAAAATCTTTTTTGAGTGAGGTAGAGAAAGCGGGGGAGGAAGAGAACAGTGGATTTTGCAGTAAGATGCTTCGATTTACAGTTCTAGAGCCTCGTTTTGCTTCAGTCAAAAAGGCGGGCGGTGTGACTCTCTGGGAGCGGCGACAACTTTCTGCCCTCGCACCGTTTGCCTGAGAGGAATCCTCAGAAGCATTCCGGTGTCTAAATTGAACATCTGAGTTTGGGGTGGGACTCCTGCTAGTGCACAAAACGCCGTTCCCCCAGAAAAAGAAAGCCCTTAACCTTGGGATCTAAGGTGCAATTGATAGACCAGCCTACCCTTCCATGGACAGCAAGAACTTGCTGCGGTGACACCCTTTCTCTGGGAGGATTCTTAGTCCATATTCAATGTTGGATGGCAGACTGACAATATCGGCACGGGGCTCCTGCGAGCAAATCGCAGACCATTTCCGCATGAAAGGCAGCTAGTAGCCACAAGTACTCTAATGCAAGTGAAGGGAGACCCGTGACAGTGCATGGGGCAGCCACACATTTTTGTCCTTGCCTCTTCTGTATGGAGAGTATGTTGATACGTGTACGCCTTAGACGGTCATACTGTTATGATCGGCACTACTCTCTGAAAACCAAACGACAGCCCTTTCCCACAGAACTGGGCTGTTAGGAGTAGTTAGTGGGAAAGGCTGAGCCCACGAAAGGAGAGAGCTTTGTGTGTTGGCACATCTTGTCTGGGAGGAATCTTCATTCGTACTTTATATTGGAATCAGACCGGCAATTTCAGAGCAGGACATCTGCAAGTGCACAAAAGCCCTTTCTCCCAGGAAGGCGAGTGCCAACCCTTGAGATATCGGGTACAATTGGTGGGCCAGCCTTGGAACTCTATGGGCAGCAGGAGCTATCTGTCCAGCCACCTTCAGTCTGAGAGCGATCTTTGTCCGTATTCGATTTTGGAGTCAGATTGGAAATTTCATCACAGAATTCCTGCAAGTGAACAACAGCCCTTTATCCCAGAAAACAAAACGCTTACCCTCAGGGTAAAATGTCCGGGTTGTGGGCAAGCCTGGGCACTCTATTGGAAGCAGGAGCTTTCTTTGATGGCACCTCTTGCCTGGCAGGAATCTTTCTCCATACTTAATTTTGGCATTCAGACTGGTAATTTTGGCGCAGGATCCCTGCAAGCGGACGACAGCTCTTTCTCCCGGGAAAAATACTGCTTATCCTAACCCTAACCCTAACCCTAACCCTAACCCTAACCCTAACCCTAACCCCTAACCCTAACCCTAACCCTAACCCTAACCCTAAACCCTAACCCTAAACCCTAACCCTAACCCTAACCCTAACCAAGTCTGAACCGGTCTGAACCGGTCTGAACTAGTTTAAACCGTTGTGAGACTGCTGCTCTTTCTAAACTGATACAAGAATAGGGAAGCACTGCTGTAAATATAGAGCATTATTGCCTAGTTAGATTTGTGGAGGGTGAGAGAAAATTGGCCCAGAGTAAACGCAAAACATTTTTGGTGCAAAATGTGGATAGAGACTGCTAGGAGGGATAAGGACCAGATCAGATCACAACACCAAATTATATTTGAAACCGTCAGGAAACCCCAAACGACAAAATGCTCCTAAAAACCCCCCAAACACCAGAAAACGCCCATCAAATTACAAAAGCACCTTACCGTTCCTAAGCAAATTACACAGTAAAAACTGCTTAGAGACAGAGTTTTATGCCTTTAAACAGCAGGTATTTATTAGGCGACGTCATGCAGCTCTCCGGCTCGGGCTGGGCAAAAAGAGCTCCGAAATGTTTGAGTAAAAACACGCAATTTATACAGTTTCTAATTACGATTACAACATATTCATATACGTACCCATGTTATTGTATTATTGGATTACTATATGTCAGGGTGGAGTTTGAGGCGTGGTCTTTCTTCTGAGGAATATCATGGTGATACATCCTGCCTTCATCATAGGGTCTCAAATTTATTCCTCATTTTTGGGTGACCCCGGAGACCTTCTGTACTTTCCATTGTTTCATGTTCTATCCGTTGGAGCTTGGAAAAAGCCTTGTCTTCGGGCCTATTTTACCTATTCAAATATCTACCTTAGCCTGTTTGGCTATAATTTATTACCTCTGGGCTCTTTGTGCAATGTACCTGTTGGTTTCTAGGTCTGCAGAATTTGTATGGAACAAAATCTTTTTTGAGTGAGGTAGAGAAAGCGGGGGAGGAAGAGAACAGTGGATTTTGCAGTAAGATGCTTCGATTTACAGTTCTAGAGCCTCGTTTTGCTTCAGTCAAAAAGGCGGGCGGTGTGACTCTCTGGGAGCGGCGACAACTTTCTGCCCTCGCACCGTTTGCCTGAGAGGAATCCTCAGAAGCATTCCGGTGTCTAAATTGAACATCTGAGTTTGGGGTGGGACTCCTGCTAGTGCACAAAACGCCGTTCCCCCAGAAAAAGAAAGCCCTTAACCTTGGGATCTAAGGTGCAATTGATAGACCAGCCTACCCTTCCATGGACAGCAAGAACTTGCTGCGGTGACACCCTTTCTCTGGGAGGATTCTTAGTCCATATTCAATGTTGGATGGCAGACTGACAATATCGGCACGGGGCTCCTGCGAGCAAATCGCAGACCATTTCCGCATGAAAGGCAGCTAGTAGCCACAAGTACTCTAATGCAAGTGAAGGGAGACCCGTGACAGTGCATGGGGCAGCCACACATTTTTGTCCTTGCCTCTTCTGTATGGAGAGTATGTTGATACGTGTACGCCTTAGACGGTCATACTGTTATGATCGGCACTACTCTCTGAAAACCAAACGACAGCCCTTTCCCACAGAACTGGGCTGTTAGGAGTAGTTAGTGGGAAAGGCTGAGCCCACGAAAGGAGAGAGCTTTGTGTGTTGGCACATCTTGTCTGGGAGGAATCTTCATTCGTACTTTATATTGGAATCAGACCGGCAATTTCAGAGCAGGACATCTGCAAGTGCACAAAAGCCCTTTCTCCCAGGAAGGCGAGTGCCAACCCTTGAGATATCGGGTACAATTGGTGGGCCAGCCTTGGAACTCTATGGGCAGCAGGAGCAATCTGTCCAGCCACCTTCAGTCTGAGAGCGATCTTTGTCCGTATTCGATTTTGGAGTCAGATTGGAAATTTCATCACAGAATTCCTGCAAGTGAACAACAGCCCTTTATCCCAGAAAACAAAACGCTTACCCTCAGGGTAAAATGTCCGGGTTGTGGGCAAGCCTGGGCACTCTATTGGAAGCAGGAGCTTTCTTTGATGGCACCTCTTGCCTGGCAGGAATCTTTCTCCATACTTAATTTTGGCATTCAGACTGGTAATTTTGGCGCAGGATCCCTGCAAGCGGACGACAGCTCTTTCTCCCGGGAAAAATACTGCTTACCCTAACCCTAACCCTAACCCTAACCCTAACCCTAACCCTAACCCTAACCCTAACCCTAAACCCTAACCCTAACCTTAACTATAACCCTAACCCTAACCCTAACCCTAACCCTAACCCTAAACCCTAACCCTAACCCTAACCCTAACCCTAACCAAGTCTGAACCGGTCTGAACCGGTCTGAACTAGTTTAAACCGTTGTGAGACTGCTGCTCTTTCTAAACTGATACAAGGATAGGGAAGCACTGCTGTAAATATAGAGCATTATTGCCTAGTTAGATTTGTGGAGGGTGAGAGAAAATTGGCCCAGAGTAAACGCAAAACATTTTTGGTGCAAAATGTGGATAGAGACTGCTAGGAGGGATAAGGACCAGATCAGATCACAACACCAAATTATATTTGAAACCGTCAGGAAACCCCAAACGACAAAATGCTCCTAAAAACCCCCCAAACACCAGAAAACGCCCATCAAATTACAAAAGCACCTTACCGTTCCTAAGCAAATTACACAGTAAAAACTGCTTAGAGACAGAGTTTTATGCCTTTAAACAGCAGGTATTTATTAGGCGACGTCATGCAGCTCTCCGGCTCGGGCTGGGCAAAAAGAGCTCTGAAACGTTTGAGTAAAAACACGCAATTTATACAGTTTCTAATTACGATTACAACATATTCATATACGTACCCATGTTATTGTATTATTGGATTACTATATGTCAGGGTGGAGTTTGAGGCGTGGTCTTTCTTCTGAGGAATATCATGGTGATACATCCTGCCTTCATCATAGGGTCTCAAATTTATTCCTCATTTTTAGGTGACCCCGGAGACCTTCTGTACTTTCCATTGTTTCATGTTCTATCCGTTGGAGCTTGGAAAAAGCCTTGGCTTCGGGCATATTTTACCTATTCAAATATCTACCTTAGCCTGTTTGGCTATAATTTATTACCTCTGGGCTCTTTGTGCAATGTACCTGTTGGTTTCTTGGTCTGCAGAATTTGTACGGAACAAAATCTTTTTTGAGTGAGGTAGAGAAAGCGGGGGAGGAAGAGAACAGTGGATTTTGCAGTAAGATGCTTCGATTTACAGTTCTAGAGCCTCGTTTTGCTTCAGTCAAAAAGGCGGGCGGTGTGACTCTCTGGGAGCGGCGACAACTTTCTGCCCTCGCACCGTTTGCCTGAGAGGAATCCTCAGAAGCATTCCGGTGTCTAAATTGAACATCTGAGTTTGGGGTGGGACTCCTGCTAGTGCACAAAACGCCGTTCCCCCAGAAAAAGAAAGCCCTTAACCTTGGGATCTAAGGTGCAATTGATAGACCAGCCTACCCTTCCATGGACAGCAAGAACTTGCTGCGGTGACACCCTTTCTCTGGGAGGATTCTTAGTCCATATTCAATGTTGGATGGCAGACTGACAATATCGGCACGGGGCTCCTGCGAGCAAATCGCAGACCATTTCCGCATGAAAGGCAGCTAGTAGCCACAAGTACTCTAATGCAAGTGAAGGGAGACCCGTGACAGTGCATGGGGCAGCCACACATTTTTGTCCTTGCCTCTTCTGTATGGAGAGTATGTTGATACGTGTACGCCTTAGACGGTCATACTGTTATGATCGGCACTACTCTCTGAAAACCAAACGACAGCCCTTTCCCACAGAACTGGGCTGTTAGGAGTAGTTAGTGGGAAAGGCTGAGCCCACGAAAGGAGAGAGCTTTGTGTGTTGGCACATCTTGTCTGGGAGGAATCTTCATTCGTACTTTATATTGGAATCAGACCGGCAATTTCAGAGCAGGACATCTGCAAGTGCACAAAAGCCCTTTCTCCCAGGAAGGCGAGTGCCAACCCTTGAGATATCGGGTACAATTGGTGGGCCAGCCTTGGAACTCTATGGGCAGCAGGAGCTATCTGTCCAGCCACCTTCAGTCTGAGAGCGATCTTTGTCCGTATTCGATTTTGGAGTCAGATTGGAAATTTCATCACAGAATTCCTGCAAGTGAACAACAGCCCTTTATCCCAGAAAACAAAACGCTTACCCTCAGGGTAAAATGTCCGGGTTGTGGGCAAGCCTGGGCACTCTATTGGAAGCAGGAGCTTTCTTTGATGGCACCTCTTGCCTGGCAGGAATCTTTCTCCATACTTAATTTTGGCATTCAGACTGGTAATTTTGGCGCAGGATCCCTGCAAGCGGACGACAGCTCTTTCTCCCGGGAAAAATACTGCTTACCCTAACCCTAACCCTAACCCTAACCCTAACCCTAACCCTAACCCTAACCCTAAACCCTAACCCTAACCTTAACTATAACCCTAACCCTAACCCTAACCCTAACCCTAACCCTAAACCCTAACCCTAACCCTAACCCTAACCCTAACCAAGTCTGAACCGGTCTGAACCGGTCTGAACTAGTTTAAACCGTTGTGAGACTGCTGCTCTTTCTAAACTGATACAAGGATAGGGAAGCACTGCTGTAAATATAGAGCATTATTGCCTAGTTAGATTTGTGGAGGGTGAGAGAAAATTGGCCCAGAGTAAACGCAAAACATTTTTGGTGCAAAATGTGGATAGAGACTGCTAGGAGGGATAAGGACCAGATCAGATCACAACACCAAATTATATTTGAAACCGTCAGGAAACCCCAAACGACAAAATGCTCCTAAAAACCCCCCAAACACCAGAAAACGCCCATCAAATTACAAAAGCACCTTACCGTTCCTAAGCAAATTACACAGTAAAAACTGCTTAGAGACAGAGTTTTATGCCTTTAAACAGCAGGTATTTATTAGGCGACGTCATGCAGCTCTCCGGCTCGGGCTGGGCAAAAAGAGCTCTGAAACGTTTGAGTAAAAACACGCAATTTATACAGTTTCTAATTACGATTACAACATATTCATATACGTACCCATGTTATTGTATTATTGGATTACTATATGTCAGGGTGGAGTTTGAGGCGTGGTCTTTCTTCTGAGGAATATCATGGTGATACATCCTGCCTTCATCATAGGGTCTCAAATTTATTCCTCATTTTTAGGTGACCCCGGAGACCTTCTGTACTTTCCATTGTTTCATGTTCTATCCGTTGGAGCTTGGAAAAAGCCTTGGCTTCGGGCATATTTTACCTATTCAAATATCTACCTTAGCCTGTTTGGCTATAATTTATTACCTCTGGGCTCTTTGTGCAATGTACCTGTTGGTTTCTTGGTCTGCAGAATTTGTACGGAACAAAATCTTTTTTGAGTGAGGTAGAGAAAGCGGGGGAGGAAGAGAACAGTGGATTTTGCAGTAAGATGCTTCGATTTACAGTTCTAGAGCCTCGTTTTGCTTCAGTCAAAAAGGCGGGCGGTGTGACTCTCTGGGAGCGGCGACAACTTTCTGCCCTCGCACCGTTTGCCTGAGAGGAATCCTCAGAAGCATTCCGGTGTCTAAATTGAACATCTGAGTTTGGGGTGGGACTCCTGCTAGTGCACAAAACGCCGTTCCCCCAGAAAAAGAAAGCCCTTAACCTTGGGATCTAAGGTGCAATTGATAGACCAGCCTACCCTTCCATGGACAGCAAGAACTTGCTGCGGTGACACCCTTTCTCTGGGAGGATTCTTAGTCCATATTCAATGTTGGATGGCAGACTGACAATATCGGCACGGGGCTCCTGCGAGCAAATCGCAGACCATTTCCGCATGAAAGGCAGCTAGTAGCCACAAGTACTCTAATGCAAGTGAAGGGAGACCCGTGACAGTGCATGGGGCAGCCACACATTTTTGTCCTTGCCTCTTCTGTATGGAGAGTATGTTGATACGTGTACGCCTTAGACGGTCATACTGTTATGATCGGCACTACTCTCTGAAAACCAAACGACAGCCCTTTCCCACAGAACTGGGCTGTTAGGAGTAGTTAGTGGGAAAGGCTGAGCCCACGAAAGGAGAGAGCTTTGTGTGTTGGCACATCTTGTCTGGGAGGAATCTTCATTCGTACTTTATATTGGAATCAGACCGGCAATTTCAGAGCAGGACATCTGCAAGTGCACAAAAGCCCTTTCTCCCAGGAAGGCGAGTGCCAACCCTTGAGATATCGGGTACAATTGGTGGGCCAGCCTTGGAACTCTATGGGCAGCAGGAGCTATCTGTCCAGCCACCTTCAGTCTGAGAGCGATCTTTGTCCGTATTCGATTTTGGAGTCAGATTGGAAATTTCATCACAGAATTCCTGCAAGTGAACAACAGCCCTTTATCCCAGAAAACAAAACGCTTACCCTCAGGGTAAAATGTCCGGGTTGTGGGCAAGCCTGGGCACTCTATTGGAAGCAGGAGCTTTCTTTGATGGCACCTCTTGCCTGGCAGGAATCTTTCTCCATACTTAATTTTGGCATTCAGACTGGTAATTTTGGCGCAGGATCCCTGCAAGCGGACGACAGCTCTTTCTCCCGGGAAAAATACTGCTTACCCTAACCCTAACCCTAACCCTAACCCTAACCCTAACCCTAACCCTAACCCTAAACCCTAACCCTAACCTTAACTATAACCCTAACCCTAACCCTAACCCTAACCCTAACCCTAAACCCTAACCCTAACCCTAACCCTAACCCTAACCAAGTCTGAACCGGTCTGAACCGGTCTGAACTAGTTTAAACCGTTGTGAGACTGCTGCTCTTTCTAAACTGATACAAGGATAGGGAAGCACTGCTGTAAATATAGAGCATTATTGCCTAGTTAGATTTGTGGAGGGTGAGAGAAAATTGGCCCAGAGTAAACGCAAAACATTTTTGGTGCAAAATGTGGATAGAGACTGCTAGGAGGGATAAGGACCAGATCAGATCACAACACCAAATTATATTTGAAACCGTCAGGAAACCCCAAACGACAAAATGCTCCTAAAAACCCCCCAAACACCAGAAAACGCCCATCAAATTACAAAAGCACCTTACCGTTCCTAAGCAAATTACACAGTAAAAACTGCTTAGAGACAGAGTTTTATGCCTTTAAACAGCAGGTATTTATTAGGCGACGTCATGCAGCTCTCCGGCTCGGGCTGGGCAAAAAGAGCTCCGAAATGTTTGAGTAAAAACACGCAATTTATACAGTTTCTAATTACGATTACAACATATTCATATACGTACCCATGTTATTGTATTATTGGATTACTATATGTCAGGGTGGAGTTTGAGGCGTGGTCTTTCTTCTGAGGAATATCATGGTGATACATCCTGCCTTCATCATAGGGTCTCAAATTTATTCCTCATTTTTGGGTGACCCCGGAGACCTTCTGTACTTTCCATTGTTTCATGTTCTATCCGTTGGAGCTTGGAAAAAGCCTTGGCTTCGGGCCTATTTTACCTATTCAAATATCTACCTTAGCCTGTTTGGCTATAATTTATTACCTCTGGGCTCTTTGTGCAATGTACCTGTTGGTTTCTAGGTCTGCAGAATTTGTACGGAACAAAATCTTTTTTGAGTGAGGTAGAGAAAGCGGGGGAGGAAGAGAACAGTGGATTTTGCAGTAAGATGCTTCGATTTACAGTTCTAGAGCCTCGTTTTGCTTCAGTCAAAAAGGCGGGCGGTGTGACTCTCTGGGAGCGGCGACAACTTTCTGCCCTCGCACCGTTTGCCTGAGAGGAATCCTCAGAAGCATTCCGGTGTCTAAATTGAACATCTGAGTTTGGGGTGGGACTCCTGCTAGTGCACAAAACGCCGTTCCCCCAGAAAAAGAAAGCCCTTAACCTTGGGATCTAAGGTGCAATTGATAGACCAGCCTACCCTTCCATGGACAGCAAGAACTTGCTGCGGTGACACCCTTTCTCTGGGAGGATTCTTAGTCCATATTCAATGTTGGATGGCAGACTGACAATATCGGCACGGGGCTCCTGCGAGCAAATCGCAGACCATTTCCGCATGAAAGGCAGCTAGTAGCCACAAGTACTCTAATGCAAGTGAAGGGAGACCCGTGACAGTGCATGGGGCAGCCACACATTTTTGTCCTTGCCTCTTCTGTATGGAGAGTATGTTGATACGTGTACGCCTTAGACGGTCATACTGTTATGATCGGCACTACTCTCTGAAAACCAAACGACAGCCCTTTCCCACAGAACTGGGCTGTTAGGAGTAGTTAGTGGGAAAGGCTGAGCCCACGAAAGGAGAGAGCTTTGTGTGTTGGCACATCTTGTCTGGGAGGAATCTTCATTCGTACTTTATATTGGAATCAGACCGGCAATTTCAGAGCAGGACATCTGCAAGTGCACAAAAGCCCTTTCTCCCAGGAAGGCGAGTGCCAACCCTTGAGATATCGGGTACAATTGGTGGGCCAGCCTTGGAACTCTATGGGCAGCAGGAGCAATCTGTCCAGCCACCTTCAGTCTGAGAGCGATCTTTGTCCGTATTCGATTTTGGAGTCAGATTGGAAATTTCATCACAGAATTCCTGCAAGTGAACAACAGCCCTTTATCCCAGAAAACAAAACGCTTACCCTCAGGGTAAAATGTCCGGGTTGTGGGCAAGCCTGGGCACTCTATTGGAAGCAGGAGCTTTCTTTGATGGCACCTCTTGCCTGGCAGGAATCTTTCTCCATACTTAATTTTGGCATTCAGACTGGTAATTTTGGCGCAGGATCCCTGCAAGCGGACGACAGCTCTTTCTCCCGGGAAAAATACTGCTTACCCTAACCCTAACCCTAACCCTAACCCTAACCCTAACCCTAACCCTAACCCTAAACCCTAACCCTAACCTTAACTATAACCCTAACCCTAACCCTAACCCTAACCCTAACCCTAAACCCTAACCCTAACCCTAACCCTAACCCTAACCAAGTCTGAACCGGTCTGAACCGGTCTGAACTAGTTTAAACCGTTGTGAGACTGCTGCTCTTTCTAAACTGATACAAGGATAGGGAAGCACTGCTGTAAATATAGAGCATTATTGCCTAGTTAGATTTGTGGAGGGTGAGAGAAAATTGGCCCAGAGTAAACGCAAAACATTTTTGGTGCAAAATGTGGATAGAGACTGCTAGGAGGGATAAGGACCAGATCAGATCACAACACCAAATTATATTTGAAACCGTCAGGAAACCCCAAACGACAAAATGCTCCTAAAAACCCCCCAAACACCAGAAAACGCCCATCAAATTACAAAAGCACCTTACCGTTCCTAAGCAAATTACACAGTAAAAACTGCTTAGAGACAGAGTTTTATGCCTTTAAACAGCAGGTATTTATTAGGCGACGTCATGCAGCTCTCCGGCTCGGGCTGGGCAAAAAGAGCTCCGAAATGTTTGAGTAAAAACACGCAATTTATACAGTTTCTTATTACGATTACAACATATTCATATACGTACCCATGTTATTGTATTATTGGATTACTATATGTCAGGGTGGAGTTTGAGGCGTGGTCTTTCTTCTGAGGAATATCATGGTGATACATCCTGCCTTCATCATAGGGTCTCAAATTTATTCCTCATTTTTAGGTGACCCCGCAGACCTTCTGTACTTTCCATTGTTTCATGTTCTATCCGTTGGAGCTTGGAAAAAGCCTTGGCTTCGGGCCTATTTTACCTATTCAAATATCTACCTTAGCCTGTTTGGCTATAATTTATTACCTCTGGGCTCTTTGTGCAACGTACCTGTTGGTTTCTAGGTCTGCAGAATTTGTACGGAACAAAATCTTTTTTGAGTGAGGTAGAGAAAGCGGGGGAGGAAGAGAACAGTGGATTTTGCAGTAAGATGCTTCGATTTACAGTTCTAGAGCCTCGTTTTGCTTCAGTCAAAAAGGCGGGCGGTGTGACTCTCTGGGAGCGGCGACAACTTTCTGCCCTCGCACCGTTTGCCTGAGAGGAATCCTCAGAAGCATTCCGGTGTCTAAATTGAACATCTGAGTTTGGGGTGGGACTCCTGCTAGTGCACAAAACGCCGTTCCCCCAGAAAAAGAAAGCCCTTAACCTTGGGATCTAAGGTGCAATTGATAGACCAGCCTACCCTTCCATGGACAGCAAGAACTTGCTGCGGTGACACCCTTTCTCTGGGAGGATTCTTAGTCCATAGTCAATGTTGGATGGCAGACTGACAATATCGGCACGGGGCTCCTGCGAGCAAATCGCAGACCATTTCCGCATGAAAGGCAGCTAGTAGCCACACGTACTCTAATGCAGGTGAAGGGAGACCCGTGACAGTGCATGGGGCAGCCACACATTTTTGTCCTTGCCTCTTCTGTATGGAGAGTATGTTGATACGTGTACGCCTTAGACGGTCATACTGTTATGATCGGCACTACTCTCTGAAAACCAAACGACAGCCCTTTCCCACAGAACTGGGCTGTTAGGAGTAGTTAGTGGGAAAGGCTGAGCCCACGAAAGGAGAGAGCTTTGTGTGTTGGCACATCTTGTCTGGGAGGAATCTTCATTCGTACTTTATATTGGAATCAGACCGGCAATTTCAGAGCAGGACATCTGCAAGTGCACAAAAGCCCTTTCTCCCAGGAAGGCGAGTGCCAACCCTTGAGATATCGGGTACAATTGGTGGGCCAGCCTTGGAACTCTATGGGCAGCAGGAGCTATCTGTCCAGCCACCTTCAGTCTGAGAGCGATCTTTGTCCGTATTCGATTTTGGAGTCAGATTGGAAATTTCATCACAGAATTCCTGCAAGTGAACAACAGCCCTTTATCCCAGAAAACAAAACGCTTACCCTCAGGGTAAAATGTCCGGGTTGTGGGCAAGCCTGGGCACTCTATTGGAAGCAGGAGCTTTCTTTGATGGCACCTCTTGCCTGGCAGGAATCTTTCTCCATACTTAATTTTGGCATTCAGACTGGTAATTTTGGCGCAGGATCCCTGCAAGCGGACGACAGCTCTTTCTCCCGGGAAAAATACTGCTTACCCTAACCCTAACCCTAACCCTAACCCTAACCCTAACCCTAACCCTAACCCTAAACCCTAACCCTAACCTTAACTATAACCCTAACCCTAACCCTAACCCTAACCCTAACCCTAAACCCTAACCCTAACCCTAACCCTAACCCTAACCAAGTCTGAACCGGTCTGAACCGGTCTGAACTAGTTTAAACCGTTGTGAGACTGCTGCTCTTTCTAAACTGATACAAGGATAGGGAAGCACTGCTGTAAATATAGAGCATTATTGCCTAGTTAGATTTGTGGAGGGTGAGAGAAAATTGGCCCAGAGTAAACGCAAAACATTTTTGGTGCAAAATGTGGATAGAGACTGCTAGGAGGGATAAGGACCAGATCAGATCACAACACCAAATTATATTTGAAACCGTCAGGAAACCCCAAACGACAAAATGCTCCTAAAAACCCCCCAAACACCAGAAAACGCCCATCAAATTACAAAAGCACCTTACCGTTCCTAAGCAAATTACACAGTAAAAACTGCTTAGAGACAGAGTTTTATGCCTTTAAACAGCAGGTATTTATTAGGCGACGTCATGCAGCTCTCCGGCTCGGGCTGGGCAAAAAGAGCTCTGAAACGTTTGAGTAAAAACACGCAATTTATACAGTTTCTAATTACGATTACAACATATTCATATACGTACCCATGTTATTGTATTATTGGATTACTATATGTCAGGGTGGAGTTTGAGGCGTGGTCTTTCTTCTGAGGAATATCATGGTGATACATCCTGCCTTCATCATAGGGTCTCAAATTTATTCCTCATTTTTAGGTGACCCCGGAGACCTTCTGTACTTTCCATTGTTTCATGTTCTATCCGTTGGAGCTTGGAAAAAGCCTTGGCTTCGGGCATATTTTACCTATTCAAATATCTACCTTAGCCTGTTTGGCTATAATTTATTACCTCTGGGCTCTTTGTGCAATGTACCTGTTGGTTTCTTGGTCTGCAGAATTTGTACGGAACAAAATCTTTTTTGAGTGAGGTAGAGAAAGCGGGGGAGGAAGAGAACAGTGGATTTTGCAGTAAGATGCTTCGATTTACAGTTCTAGAGCCTCGTTTTGCTTCAGTCAAAAAGGCGGGCGGTGTGACTCTCTGGGAGCGGCGACAACTTTCTGCCCTCGCACCGTTTGCCTGAGAGGAATCCTCAGAAGCATTCCGGTGTCTAAATTGAACATCTGAGTTTGGGGTGGGACTCCTGCTAGTGCACAAAACGCCGTTCCCCCAGAAAAAGAAAGCCCTTAACCTTGGGATCTAAGGTGCAATTGATAGACCAGCCTACCCTTCCATGGACAGCAAGAACTTGCTGCGGTGACACCCTTTCTCTGGGAGGATTCTTAGTCCATATTCAATGTTGGATGGCAGACTGACAATATCGGCACGGGGCTCCTGCGAGCAAATCGCAGACCATTTCCGCATGAAAGGCAGCTAGTAGCCACAAGTACTCTAATGCAAGTGAAGGGAGACCCGTGACAGTGCATGGGGCAGCCACACATTTTTGTCCTTGCCTCTTCTGTATGGAGAGTATGTTGATACGTGTACGCCTTAGACGGTCATACTGTTATGATCGGCACTACTCTCTGAAAACCAAACGACAGCCCTTTCCCACAGAACTGGGCTGTTAGGAGTAGTTAGTGGGAAAGGCTGAGCCCACGAAAGGAGAGAGCTTTGTGTGTTGGCACATCTTGTCTGGGAGGAATCTTCATTCGTACTTTATATTGGAATCAGACCGGCAATTTCAGAGCAGGACATCTGCAAGTGCACAAAAGCCCTTTCTCCCAGGAAGGCGAGTGCCAACCCTTGAGATATCGGGTACAATTGGTGGGCCAGCCTTGGAACTCTATGGGCAGCAGGAGCTATCTGTCCAGCCACCTTCAGTCTGAGAGCGATCTTTGTCCGTATTCGATTTTGGAGTCAGATTGGAAATTTCATCACAGAATTCCTGCAAGTGAACAACAGCCCTTTATCCCAGAAAACAAAACGCTTACCCTCAGGGTAAAATGTCCGGGTTGTGGGCAAGCCTGGGCACTCTATTGGAAGCAGGAGCTTTCTTTGATGGCACCTCTTGCCTGGCAGGAATCTTTCTCCATACTTAATTTTGGCATTCAGACTGGTAATTTTGGCGCAGGATCCCTGCAAGCGGACGACAGCTCTTTCTCCTGGGAAAAATACTGCTTACCCTAACCCTAACCCTAACCCTAACCCTAACCCTAACCCTAACCCTAACCCTAAACCCTAACCCTAACCTTAACTATAACCCTAACCCTAACCCTAACCCTAACCCCTAACCCTAACCCTAACCCTAACCCTAACCCTAACCCTAACCCTAAACCCTAACCCTAACCCTAACCCTAACCCTAACCAAGTCTGAACTGGTCCGAACCGGTCTGAACTAGTTTAAACCGTTGTGAGACTGCTGCTCTTTCTAAACTGATACAAGGATAGGGAAGCACTGCTGTAAATATAGAGCATTATTGCCTAGTTAGATTTGTGGAGGGTGAGAGAAAATTGGCCCAGAGTAAACGCAAAACATTTTTGGTGCAAAATGTGGATAGAGACTGCTAGGAGGGATAAGGACCAGATCAGATCACAACACCAAATTATATTTGAAACCGTCAGGAAACCCCAAACGACAAAATGCTCCTAAAAACCCCCCAAACACCAGAAAACGCCCATCAAATTACAAAAGCACCTTACCGTTCCTAAGCAAATTACACAGTAAAAACTGCTTAGAGACAGAGTTTTATGCCTTTAAACAGCAGGTATTTATTAGGCGACGTCATGCAGCTCTCCGGCTCGGGCTGGGCAAAAAGAGCTCCGAAATGTTTGAGTAAAAACACGCAATTTATACAGTTTCTTATTACGATTACAACATATTCATATACGTACCCATGTTATTGTATTATTGGATTACTATATGTCAGGGTGGAGTTTGAGGCGTGGTCTTTCTTCTGAGGAATATCATGGTGATACATCCTGCCTTCATCATAGGGTCTCAAATTTATTCCTCATTTTTAGGTGACCCCGCAGACCTTCTGTACTTTCCATTGTTTCATGTTCTATCCGTTGGAGCTTGGAAAAAGCCTTGGCTTCGGGCCTATTTTACCTATTCAAATATCTACCTTAGCCTGTTTGGCTATAATTTATTACCTCTGGGCTCTTTGTGCAACGTACCTGTTGGTTTCTAGGTCTGCAGAATTTGTACGGAACAAAATCTTTTTTGAGTGAGGTAGAGAAAGCGGGGGAGGAAGAGAACAGTGGATTTTGCAGTAAGATGCTTCGATTTACAGTTCTAGAGCCTCGTTTTGCTTCAGTCAAAAAGGCGGGCGGTGTGACTCTCTGGGAGCGGCGACAACTTTCTGCCCTCGCACCGTTTGCCTGAGAGGAATCCTCAGAAGCATTCCGGTGTCTAAATTGAACATCTGAGTTTGGGGTGGGACTCCTGCTAGTGCACAAAACGCCGTTCCCCCAGAAAAAGAAAGCCCTTAACCTTGGGATCTAAGGTGCAATTGATAGACCAGCCTACCCTTCCATGGACAGCAAGAACTTGCTGCGGTGACACCCTTTCTCTGGGAGGATTCTTAGTCCATAGTCAATGTTGGATGGCAGACTGACAATATCGGCACGGGGCTCCTGCGAGCAAATCGCAGACCATTTCCGCATGAAAGGCAGCTAGTAGCCACACGTACTCTAATGCAGGTGAAGGGAGACCCGTGACAGTGCATGGGGCAGCCACACATTTTTGTCCTTGCCTCTTCTGTATGGAGAGTATGTTGATACGTGTACGCCTTAGACGGTCATACTGTTATGATCGGCACTACTCTCTGAAAACCAAACGACAGCCCTTTCCCACAGAACTGGGCTGTTAGGAGTAGTTAGTGGGAAAGGCTGAGCCCACGAAAGGAGAGAGCTTTGTGTGTTGGCACATCTTGTCTGGGAGGAATCTTCATTCATATTTTATATTGGAATCAGACCGGCAATTTCAGAGCAGGACATCTGCAAGTGCACAAAAGCCCTTTCTCCCAGGAAGGCGAGTGCCAACCCTTGAGATATCGGGTACAATTGGTGGGCCAGCCTTGGAACTCTATGGGCAGCAGGAGCTATCTGTCCAGCCACCTTCAGTCTGAGAGCGATCTTTGTCCGTATTCGATTTCGGAGTCAGATTGGAAATTTCATCACAGAATTCCTGCAAGTGAACAACAGCCCTTTATCCCAGAAAACAAAACGCTTACCCTCAGGGTAAAATGTCCGGGTAGTGGGCAAGCCTGGGCACTCCATTGGAAGCAGGAGCTTTCTTTGATGGCACCTCTTGCCTGGCAGGAATCTTTCTCCATACTTAATTTTGGCATTCAGACTGGTAATTTTGGCGCAGGATCCCTGCAAGCGGACGACAGCTCTTTCTCCCGGGAAAAATACTGCTTACCCTAACCCTAACCCTAACCCTAACCCTAACCCTAACCCTAACCCTAACCCTAACCCTAACCCTAAACCCTAACCCTAACCTTAACTATAACCCTAACCCTAACCCTAACCCTAACCCCTAACCCTAACCCTAACCCTAACCCTAACCCTAACCCTAAACCCTAACCCTAAACCCTAACCCTAACCCTAACCCTAACCCTAACCAAGTCTGAACTGGTCTGAACCGGTCTGAACTAGTTTAAACCGTTGTGAGACTGCTGCTCTTTCTAAACTGATACAAGGATAGGGAAGCACTGCTGTAAATATAGAGCATTATTGCCTAGTTAGATTTGTGGAGGGTGAGAGAAAATTGGCCCAGAGTAAACGCAAAACATTTTTGGTGCAAAATGTGGATAGAGACTGCTAGAAGGGATAAGGACGAGATCAGATCACAACACCAAATTATATTTGAAACCGTCAGGAAACCCCAAACGACAAAATGCTCCTAAAAACCCCCCAAACACCAGAAAACCCCCATCAAATTACAAAAGCACCTTACCGTTCCTAAGCAAATTACACAGTAAAAACTGCTTAGAGACAGAGTTTTATGCCTTTAAACAGCAGGTATTTATTAGGCGACATCATGCAGCTCTCCGGCTCGGGCTGGGCAAAAAGAGCTCCGAAATGTTTGAGTAAAAACACGCAATTTATACAGTTTCTTATTACGATTACAACATATTCATATACGTACCCATGTTATTGTATTATTGGATTACTATATGTCAGGGTGGAGTTTGAGGCGTGGTCTTTCTTCTGAGGAATATCATGGTGATACATCCTGCCTTCATCATAGGGTCTCAAATTTATTCCTCATTTTTAGGTGACCCCGGAGACCTTCTGTACTTTCCATTGTTTCATGTTCTATCCGTTGGAGCTTGGAAAAAGCCTTGGCTTCGGGCCTATTTTACCTATTCAAATATCTACCTTAGCCTGTTTGGCTATAATTTATTACCTCTGGGCTCTTTGTGCAACGTACCTGTTGGTTTCTAGGTCTGCAGAATTTGTACGGAACAAAATCTTTTTTGAGTGAGGTAGAGAAAGCGGGGGAGGAAGAGAACAGTGGATTTTGCAGTAAGATGCTTCGATTTACAGTTCTAGAGCCTCGTTTTGCTTCAGTCAAAAAGGCGGGCGGTGTGACTCTCTGGGAGCGGCGACAACTTTCTGCCCTCGCACCGTTTGCCTGAGAGGAATCCTCAGAAGCATTCCGGTGTCTAAATTGAACATCTGAGTTTGGGGTGGGACTCCTGCTAGTGCACAAAACGCCGTTCCCCCAGAAAAAGAAAGCCCTTAACCTTGGGATCTAAGGTGCAATTGATAGACCAGCCTACCCTTCCATGGACAGCAAGAACTTGCTGCGGTGACACCCTTTCTCTGGGAGGATTCTTAGTCCATATTCAATGTTGGATGGCAGACTGACAATATCGGCACGGGGCTCCTGCGAGCAAATCGCAGACCATTTCCCCATGAAAGGCAGCTAGTAGCCACAAGTACTCTAATGCAAGTGAAGGGAGACCCGTGACAGTGCATGGGGCAGCCACACATTTTTGTCCTTGCCTCTTCTGTATGGAGAGTATGTTGATACGTGTACGCCTTAGACGGTCATACTGTTATGATCGGCACTACTCTCTGAAAACCAAACGACAGCCCTTTCCCACAGAACTGGGCTGTTAGGAGTAGTTAGTGGGAAAGGCTGAGCCCACGAAAGGAGAGAGCTTTGTGTGTTGGCACATCTTGTCTGGGAGGAATCTTCATTCGTACTTTATATTGGAATCAGACCGGCAATTTCAGAGCAGGACATCTGCAAGTGCACAAAAGCCCTTTCTCCCAGGAAGGCGAGTGCCAACCCTTGAGATATCGGGTACAATTGGTGGGCCAGCCTTGGAACTCTATGGGCAGCAGGAGCTATCTGTCCAGCCACCTTCAGTCTGAGAGCGATCTTTGTCCGTATTCGATTTTGGAGTCAGATTGGAAATTTCATCACAGAATTCCTGCAAGTGAACAACAGCCCTTTATCCCAGAAAACAAAACGCTTACCCTCAGGGTAAAATGTCCGGGTTGTGGGCAAGCCTGGGCACTCTATTGGAAGCAGCAGCTTTCTTTGATGGCACCTCTTGCCTGGCAGGAATCTTTCTCCATACTTAATTTTGGCATTCAGACTGGTAATTTTGGCGCAGGATCCCTGCAAGCGGACGACAGCTCTTTCTCCCGGGAAAAATACTGCTTACCCTAACCCTAACCCTAACCCTAACCCTAACCCTAACCCTAAACCCTAACCCTAAACCCTAACCCTAACCCTAACCCTAACCCTAACCAAGTCTGAACTGGTCTGAACCGGTCTGAACTAGTTTAAACCGTTGTGAGACTGCTGCTCTTTCTAAACTGATACAAGGATAGGGAAGCACTGCTGTAAATATAGAGCATTATTGCCTAGTTAGATTTGTGGAGGGTGAGAGAAAATTGGCCCAGAGTAAACGCAAAACATTTTTGGTGCAAAATGTGGATAGAGACTGCTAGGAGGGATAAGGACCAGATCAGATCACAACACCAAATTATATTTGAAACCGTCAGGAAACCCCAAACGACAAAATGCTCCTAAAAACCCCCCAAACACCAGAAAACGCCCATCAAATTACAAAAGCACCTTACCGTTCCTAAGCAAATTACACAGTAAAAACTGCTTAGAGACAGAGTTTTATGCCTTTAAACAGCAGGTATTTATTAGGCGACGTCATGCAGCTCTCCGGCTCGGGCTGGGCAAAAAGAGCTCCGAAATGTTTGAGTAAAAACACGCAATTTATACAGTTTCTTATTACGATTACAACATATTCATATACGTACCCATGTTATTGTATTATTGGATTACTATATGTCAGGGTGGAGTTTGAGGCGTGGTCTTTCTTCTGAGGAATATCATGGTGATACATCCTGCCTTCATCATAGGGTCTCAAATTTATTCCTCATTTTTGGGTGACCCCGGAGACCTTCTGTACTTTCCATTGTTTCATGTTCTATCCGTTGGAGCTTGGAAAAAGCCTTGGCTTCGGGCCTATTTTACCTATTCAAATATCTACCTTAGCCTGTTTGGCTATAATTTATTACCTCTGGGCTCTTTGTGCAACGTACCTGTTGGTTTCTAGGTCTGCAGAATTTGTACGGAACAAAATCTTTTTTGAGTGAGGTAGAGAAAGCGGGGGAGGAAGAGAACAGTGGATTTTGCAGTAAGATGCTTCGATTTACAGTTCTAGAGCCTCGTTTTGCTTCAGTCAAAAAGGCGGGCGGTGTGACTCTCTGGGAGCGGCGACAACTTTCTGCCCTCGCACCGTTTGCCTGAGAGGAATCCTCAGAAGCATTCCGGTGTCTAAATTGAACATCTGAGTTTGGGGTGGGACTCCTGCTAGTGCACAAAACGCCGTTCCCCCAGAAAAAGAAAGCCCTTAACCTTGGGATCTAAGGTGCAATTGATAGACCAGCCTACCCTTCCATGGACAGCAAGAACTTGCTGCGGTGACACCCTTTCTCTGGGAGGATTCTTAGTCCATATTCAATGTTGGATGGCAGACTGACAATATCGGCACGGGGCTCCTGCGAGCAAATCGCAGACCATTTCCGCATGAAAGGCAGCTAGTAGCCACAAGTACTCTAATGCAAGTGAAGGGAGACCCGTGACAGTGCATGGGGCAGCCACACATTTTTGTCCTTGCCTCTTCTGTATGGAGAGTATGTTGATACGTGTACGCCTTAGACGGTCATACTGTTATGATCGGCACTACTCTCTGAAAACCAAACGACAGCCCTTTCCCACAGAACTGGGCTGTTAGGAGTAGTTAGTGGGAAAGGCTGAGCCCACGAAAGGAGAGAGCTTTGTGTGTTGGCACATCTTGTCTGGGAGGAATCTTCATTCGTACTTTATATTGGAATCAGACCGGCAATTTCAGAGCAGGACATCTGCAAGTGCACAAAAGCCCTTTCTCCCAGGAAGGCGAGTGCCAACCCTTGAGATATCGGGTACAATTGGTGGGCCAGCCTTGGAACTCTATGGGCAGCAGGAGCTATCTGTCCAGCCACCTTCAGTCTGAGAGCGATCTTTGTCCGTATTCGATTTTGGAGTCAGATTGGAAATTTCATCACAGAATTCCTGCAAGTGAACAACAGCCCTTTATCCCAGAAAACAAAACGCTTACCCTCAGGGTAAAATGTCCGGGTTGTGGGCAAGCCTGGGCACTCGATTGGAAGCAGCAGCTTTCTTTGATGGCACCTCTTGCCTGGCAGGAATCTTTCTCCATACTTAATTTTGGCATTCAGACTGGTAATTTTGGCGCAGGATCCCTGCAAGCGGACGACAGCTCTTTCTCCCGGGAAAAATACTGCTTACCCTAACCCTAACCCTAACCCTAACCCTAACCCTAACCCTAAACCCTAACCCTAAACCCTAACCCTAACCCTAACCCTAACCCTAACCAAGTCTGAACTGGTCCGAACCGGTCTGAACTAGTTTAAACCGTTGTGAGACTGCTGCTCTTTCTAAACTGATACAAGGATAGGGAAGCACTGCTGTAAATATAGAGCATTATTGCCTAGTTAGATTTGTGGAGGGTGAGAGAAAATTGGCCCAGAGTAAACGCAAAACATTTTTGGTGCAAAATGTGGATAGAGACTGCTAGGAGGGATAAGGACCAGATCAGATCACAACACCAAATTATATTTGAAACCGTCAGGAAACCCCAAACGACAAAATGCTCCTAAAAACCCCCCAAACACCAGAAAACGCCCATCAAATTACAAAAGCACCTTACCGTTCCTAAGCAAATTACACAGTAAAAACTGCTTAGAGACAGAGTTTTATGCCTTTAAACAGCAGGTATTTATTAGGCGACGTCATGCAGCTCTCCGGCTCGGGCTGGGCAAAAAGAGCTCCGAAATGTTTGAGTAAAAACACGCAATTTATACAGTTTCTTATTACGATTACAACATATTCATATACGTACCCATGTTATTGTATTATTGGATTACTATATGTCAGGGTGGAGTTTGAGGCGTGGTCTTTCTTCTGAGGAATATCATGGTGATACATCCTGCCTTCATCATAGGGTCTCAAATTTATTCCTCATTTTTGGGTGACCCCGGAGACCTTCTGTACTTTCCATTGTTTCATGTTCTATCCGTTGGAGCTTGGAAAAAGCCTTGGCTTCGGGCCTATTTTACCTATTCAAATATCTACCTTAGCCTGTTTGGCTATAATTTATTACCTCTGGGCTCTTTGTGCAACGTACCTGTTGGTTTCTAGGTCTGCAGAATTTGTACGGAACAAAATCTTTTTTGAGTGAGGTAGAGAAAGCGGGGGAGGAAGAGAACAGTGGATTTTGCAGTAAGATGCTTCGATTTACAGTTCTAGAGCCTCGTTTTGCTTCAGTCAAAAAGGCGGGCGGTGTGACTCTCTGGGAGCGGCGACAACTTTCTGCCCTCGCACCGTTTGCCTGAGAGGAATCCTCAGAAGCATTCCGGTGTCTAAATTGAACATCTGAGTTTGGGGTGGGACTCCTGCTAGTGCACAAAACGCCGTTCCCCCAGAAAAAGAAAGCCCTTAACCTTGGGATCTAAGGTGCAATTGATAGACCAGCCTACCCTTCCATGGACAGCAAGAACTTGCTGCGGTGACACCCTTTCTCTGGGAGGATTCTTAGTCCATATTCAATGTTGGATGGCAGACTGACAATATCGGCACGGGGCTCCTGCGAGCAAATCGCAGACCATTTCCGCATGAAAGGCAGCTAGTAGCCACAAGTACTCTAATGCAAGTGAAGGGAGACCCGTGACAGTGCATGGGGCAGCCACACATTTTTGTCCTTGCCTCTTCTGTATGGAGAGTATGTTGATACGTGTACGCCTTAGACGGTCATACTGTTATGATCGGCACTACTCTCTGAAAACCAAACGACAGCCCTTTCCCACAGAACTGGGCTGTTAGGAGTAGTTAGTGGGAAAGGCTGAGCCCACGAAAGGAGAGAGCTTTGTGTGTTGGCACATCTTGTCTGGGAGGAATCTTCATTCGTACTTTATATTGGAATCAGACCGGCAATTTCAGAGCACGACATCTGCAAGTGCACAAAAGCCCTTTCTCCCAGGAAGGCGAGTGCCAACCCTTGAGATATCGGGTACAATTGGTGGGCCAGCCTTGGAACTCTATGGGCAGCAGGAGCTATCTGTCCAGCCACCTTCAGTCTGAGAGCGATCTTTGTCCGTATTCGATTTTGGAGTCAGATTGGAAATTTCATCACAGAATTCCTGCAAGTGAACAACAGCCCTTTATCCCAGAAAACAAAACGCTTACCCTCAGGGTAAAATGTCCGGGTTGTGGGCAAGCCTGGGCACTCTATTGGAAGCAGCAGCTTTCT
The DNA here is from genome assembly GCA_038380795.1 of Pyrocephalus nanus. Taxonomy (NCBI): domain Eukaryota; kingdom Metazoa; phylum Chordata; class Aves; order Passeriformes; family Tyrannidae; genus Pyrocephalus; species Pyrocephalus nanus. The sequence goes on from CM076278.1 coordinate 65,215, forward strand.
TTGATGGCACCTCTTGCCTGGCAGGAATCTTTCTCCATACTTAATTTTGGCATTCAGACTGGTAATTTTGGCGCAGGATCCCTGCAAGCGGACGACGGCTCTTTCTCCCGGGAAAAATACTGCTTACCCTAACCCTAACCCTAACCCTAACCCTAACCCTAACCCTAAACCCTAACCCTAAACCCTAACCCTAACCCTAACCCTAACCCTAACCAAGTCTGAACTGGTCTGAACCTTTCTGAACTAGTTTAAACCGTTGTGAGACTGCTGCTCTTTCTAAACTGATACAAGGATAGGGAAGCACTGCTGTAAATATAGAGCATTATTGCCTAGTTAGATTTGTGGAGGGTGAGAGAAAATTGGCCCAGAGTAAACGCAAAACATTTTTGGTGCAAAATGTGGATAGAGACTGCTAGGAGGGATAAGGACCAGATCAGATCACAACACCAAATTATATTTGAAACCGTCAGGAAACCCCAAACGACAAAATGCTCCTAAAAACCCCCCAAACACCAGAAAACGCCCATCAAATTACAAAAGCACCTTACCGTTCCTAAGCAAATTACACAGTAAAAACTGCTTAGAGACAGAGTTTTATGCCTTTAAACAGCAGGTATTTATTAGGCGACGTCATGCAGCTCTCCGGCTCGGGCTGGGCAAAAAGAGCTCCGAAATGTTTGAGTAAAAACACGCAATTTATACAGTTTCTTATTACGATTACAACATATTCATATACGTACCCATGTTATTGTATTATTGGATTACTATATGTCAGGGTGGAGTTTGAGGCGTGGTCTTTCTTCTGAGGAATATCATGGTGATACATCCTGCCTTCATCATAGGGTCTCAAATTTATTCCTCATTTTTGGGTGACCCCGGAGACCTTCTGTACTTTCCATTGTTTCATGTTCTATCCGTTGGAGCTTGGAAAAAGCCTTGGCTTCGGGCCTATTTTACCTATTCAAATATCTACCTTAGCCTGTTTGGCTATAATTTATTACCTCTGGGCTCTTTGTGCAACGTACCTGTTGGTTTCTAGGTCTGCAGAATTTGTACGGAACAAAATCTTTTTTGAGTGAGGTAGAGAAAGCGGGGGAGGAAGAGAACAGTGGATTTTGCAGTAAGATGCTTCGATTTACAGTTCTAGAGCCTCGTTTTGCTTCAGTCAAAAAGGCGGGCGGTGTGACTCTCTGGGAGCGGCGACAACTTTCTGCCCTCGCACCGTTTGCCTGAGAGGAATCCTCAGAAGCATTCCGGTGTCTAAATTGAACATCTGAGTTTGGGGTGGGACTCCTGCTAGTGCACAAAACGCCGTTCCCCCAGAAAAAGAAAGCCCTTAACCTTGGGATCTAAGGTGCAATTGATAGACCAGCCTACCCTTCCATGGACAGCAAGAACTTGCTGCGGTGACACCCTTTCTCTGGGAGGATTCTTAGTCCATATTCAATGTTGGATGGCAGACTGACAATATCGGCACGGGGCTCCTGCGAGCAAATCGCAGACCATTTCCCCATGAAAGGCAGCTAGTAGCCACACGTACTCTAATGCAGGTGAAGGGAGACCCGTGACAGTGCATGGGGCAGCCACACATTTTTGTCCTTGCCTCTTCTGTATGGAGAGTATGTTGATACGTGTACGCCTTAGACGGTCATACTGTTATGATCGGCACTACTCTCTGAAAACCAAACGACAGCCCTTTCCCACAGAACTGGGCTGTTAGGAGTAGTTAGTGGGAAAGGCTGAGCCCACGAAAGGAGAGAGCTTTGTGTGTTGGCACATCTTGTCTGGGAGGAATCTTCATTCGTACTTTATATTGGAATCAGACCGGCAATTTCAGAGCAGGACATCTGCAAGTGCACAAAAGCCCTTTCTCCCAGGAAGGCGAGTGCCAACCCTTGAGATATCGGGTACAATTGGTGGGCCAGCCTTGGAACTCTATGGGCAGCAGGAGCTATCTGTCCAGCCACCTTCAGTCTGAGAGCGATCTTTGTCCGTATTCGATTTTGAAATCAGATTGGAAATTTCATCACAGAATTCCTGCAAGTGAACAACAGCCCTTTATCCCAGAAAACAAAACGCTTACCCTCAGGGTAAAATGTCCGGGTTGTGGGCAAGCCTGGGCACTCTATTGGAAGCAGCAGCTTTCTTTGATGGCACCTCTTGCCTGGCAGGAATCTTTCTCCATACTTAATTTTGGCATTCAGACTGGTAATTTTGGCGCAGGATCCCTGCAAGCGGACGACAGCTCTTTCTCCCGGGAAAAATACTGCTTACCCTAACCCTAACCCTAACCCTAACCCTAACCCTAACCCTAAACCCTAACCCTAAACCCTAACCCTAACCCTAACCCTAACCCTAACCAAGTCTGAACTGGTCCGAACCGGTCTGAACTAGTTTAAACCGTTGTGAGACTGCTGCTCTTTCTAAACTGATACAAGGATAGGGAAGCACTGCTGTAAATATAGAGCATTATTGCCTAGTTAGATTTGTGGAGGGTGAGAGAAAATTGGCCCAGAGTAAACGCAAAACATTTTTGGTGCAAAATGTGGATAGAGACTGCTAGGAGGGATAAGGACCAGATCAGATCACAACACCAAATTATATTTGAAACCGTCAGGAAACCCCAAACGACAAAATGCTCCTAAAAACCCCCCAAACACCAGAAAACGCCCATCAAATTACAAAAGCACCTTACCGTTCCTAAGCAAATTACACAGTAAAAACTGCTTAGAGACAGAGTTTTATGCCTTTAAACAGCAGGTATTTATTAGGCGACGTCATGCAGCTCTCCGGCTCGGGCTGGGCAAAAAGAGCTCCGAAATGTTTGAGTAAAAACACGCAATTTATACAGTTTCTTATTACGATTACAACATATTCATATACGTACCCATGTTATTGTATTATTGGATTACTATATGTCAGGGTGGAGTTTGAGGCGTGGTCTTTCTTCTGAGGAATATCATGGTGATACATCCTGCCTTCATCATAGGGTCTCAAATTTATTCCTCATTTTTGGGTGACCCCGGAGACCTTCTGTACTTTCCATTGTTTCATGTTCTATCCGTTGGAGCTTGGAAAAAGCCTTGGCTTCGGGCCTATTTTACCTATTCAAATATCTACCTTAGCCTGTTTGGCTGTAATTTATTACCTCTGGGCTCTTTGTGCAATGTACCTGTTGGTTTCTTGGTCTGCAGAATTTGTACGGAACAAAATCTTTTTTGAGTGAGGTAGAGAAAGCGGGGGAGGAAGAGAACAGTGGATTTTGCAGTAAGATGCTTCGATTTACAGTTCTAGAGCCTCGTTTTGCTTCAGTCAAAAAGGCGGGCGGTGTGACTCTCTGGGAGCGGCGACAACTTTCTGCCCTCGCACCGTTTGCCTGAGAGGAATCCTCAGAAGCATTCCGGTGTCTAAATTGAACATCTGAGTTTGGGGTGGGACTCCTGCTAGTGCACAAAACGCCGTTCCCCCAGAAAAAGAAAGCCCTTAACCTTGGGATCTAAGGTGCAATTGATAGACCAGCCTACCCTTCCATGGACAGCAAGAACTTGCTGCGGTGACACCCTTTCTCTGGGAGGATTCTTAGTCCATATTCAATGTTGGATGGCAGACTGACAATATCGGCACGGGGCTCCTGCGAGCAAATCGCAGACCATTTCCGCATGAAAGGCAGCTAGTAGCCACAAGTACTCTAATGCAAGTGAAGGGAGACCCGTGACAGTGCATGGGGCAGCCACACATTTTTGTCCTTGCCTCTTCTGTATGGAGAGTATGTTGATACGTGTACGCCTTAGACGGTCATACTGTTATGATCGGCACTACTCTCTGAAAACCAAACGACAGCCCTTTCCCACAGAACTGGGCTGTTAGGAGTAGTTAGTGGGAAAGGCTGAGCCCACGAAAGGAGAGAGCTTTGTGTGTTGGCACATCTTGTCTGGGAGGAATCTTCATTCGTACTTTATATTGGAATCAGACCGGCAATTTCAGAGCAGGACATCTGCAAGTGCACAAAAGCCCTTTCTCCCAGGAAGGCGAGTGCCAACCCTTGAGATATCGGGTACAATTGGTGGGCCAGCCTTGGAACTCTATGGGCAGCAGGAGCTATCTGTCCAGCCACCTTCAGTCTGAGAGCGATCTTTGTCCGTATTCGATTTTGGAGTCAGATTGGAAATTTCATCACAGAATTCCTGCAAGTGAACAACAGCCCTTTATCCCAAAAAACAAAACGCTTACCCTCAGGGTAAAATGTCCGGGTTGTGGGCAAGCCTGGGCACTCCATTGGAAGCAGGAGCTTTCTTTGATGGCACCTCTTGCCTGGCAGGAATCTTTCTCCATACTTAATTTTGGCATTCAGACTGGTAATTTTGGCGCAGGATCCCTGCAAGCGGACGACAGCTCTTTCTCCCGGGAAAAATACTGCTTACACTAACCCTAACCCTAACCCTAACCCTAACCCTAACCCTAACCCTAACCCTAAACCCTAACCCTAACCTTAACTATAACCCTAACCCTAACCCTAACCCTAACCCCTAAACCTAACCCTAACCCTAACCCTAACCCTAACCCTAACCCTAAACCCTAACCCTAACCCTAACCCTAACCCTAACCAAGTCTGAACTGGTCCGAACCGGTCTGAACTAGTTTAAACCGTTGTGAGACTGCTGCTCTTTCTAAACTGATACAAGGATAGGGAAGCACTGCTGTAAATATAGAGCATTATTGCCTAGTTAGATTTGTGGAGGGTGAGAGAAAATTGGCCCAGAGTAAACGCAAAACATTTTTGGTGCAAAATGTGGATAGAGACTGCTAGGAGGGATAAGGACGAGATCAGATCACAACACCAAATTATATTTGAAACCGTCAGGAAACCCCAAACGACAAAATGCTCCTAAAAACCCCCCAAACACCAGAAAACGCCCATCAAATTACAAAAGCACCTTACCGTTCCTAAGCAAATTACACAGTAAAAACTGCTTAGAGACAGAGTTTTATGCCTTTAAACAGCAGGTATTTATTAGGCGACGTCATGCAGCTCTCCGGCTCGGGCTGGGCAAAAAGAGCTCCGAAATGTTTGAGTAAAAACACGCAATTTATACAGTTTCTTATTACGATTACAACATATTCATATACGTACCCATGTTATTGTATTATTGGATTACTATATGTCAGGGTGGAGTTTGAGGCGTGGTCTTTCTTCTGAGGAATATCATGGTGATACATCCTGCCTTCATCATAGGGTCTCAAATTTATTCCTCATTTTTGGGTGACCCCGGAGACCTTCTGTACTTTCCATTGTTTCATGTTCTATCCGTTGGAGCTTGGAAAAAGCCTTGGCTTCGGGCCTATTTTACCTATTCAAATATCTACCTTAGCCTGTTTGGCTGTAATTTATTACCTCTGGGCTCTTTGTGCAATGTACCTGTTGGTTTCTTGGTCTGCAGAATTTGTACGGAACAAAATCTTTTTTGAGTGAGGTAGAGAAAGCGGGGGAGGAAGAGAACAGTGGATTTTGCAGTAAGATGCTTCGATTTACAGTTCTAGAGCCTCGTTTTGCTTCAGTCAAAAAGGCGGGCGGTGTGACTCTCTGGGAGCGGCGACAACTTTCTGCCCTCGCACCGTTTGCCTGAGAGGAATCCTCAGAAGCATTCCGGTGTCTAAATTGAACATCTGAGTTTGGGGTGGGACTCCTGCTAGTGCACAAAACGCCGTTCCCCCAGAAAAAGAAAGCCCTTAACCTTGGGATCTAAGGTGCAATTGATAGACCAGCCTACCCTTCCATGGACAGCAAGAACTTGCTGCGGTGACACCCTTTCTCTGGGAGGATTCTTAGTCCATATTCAATGTTGGATGGCAGACTGACAATATCGGCACGGGGCTCCTGCGAGCAAATCGCAGACCATTTCCCCATGAAAGGCAGCTAGTAGCCACAAGTACTCTAATGCAAGTGAAGGGAGACCCGTGACAGTGCATGGGGCAGCCACACATTTTTGTCCTTGCCTCTTCTGTATGGAGAGTATGTTGATACGTGTACGCCTTAGACGGTCATACTGTTATGATCGGCACTACTCTCTGAAAACCAAACGACAGCCCTTTCCCACAGAACTGGGCTGTTAGGAGTAGTTAGTGGGAAAGGCTGAGCCCACGAAAGGAGAGAGCTTTGTGTGTTGGCACATCTTGTCTGGGAGGAATCTTCATTCGTACTTTATATTGGAATCAGACCGGCAATTTCAGAGCAGGACATCTGCAAGTGCACAAAAGCCCTTTCTCCCAGGAAGGCGAGTGCCAACCCTTGAGATATCGGGTACAATTGGTGGGCCAGCCTTGGAACTCTATGGGCAGCAGGAGCTATCTGTCCAGCCACCTTCAGTCTGAGAGCGATCTTTGTCCGTATTCGATTTTGAAATCAGATTGGAAATTTCATCACAGAATTCCTGCAAGTGAACAACAGCCCTTTATCCCAGAAAACAAAACGCTTACCCTCAGGGTAAAATGTCCGGGTTGTGGGCAAGCCTGGGCACTCTATTGGAAGCAGGAGCTTTCTTTGATGGCACCTCTTGCCTGGCAGGAATCTTTCTCCATACTTAATTTTGGCATTCAGACTGGTAATTTTGGCGCAGGATCCCTGCAAGCGGACGACAGCTCTTTCTCCCGGGAAAAATACTGCTTACCCTAACCCTAACCCTAACCCTAACCCTAACCCTAACCCTAACCCTAACCCTAAACCCTAACCCTAACCTTAACTATAACCCTAACCCTAACCCTAACCCTAACCCCTAAACCTAACCCTAACCCTAACCCTAACCCTAACCCTAACCCTAAACCCTAACCCTAACCCTAACCCTAACCCTAACCAAGTCTGAACTGGTCCGAACCGGTCTGAACTAGTTTAAACCGTTGTGAGACTGCTGCTCTTTCTAAACTGATACAAGGATAGGGAAGCACTGCTGTAAATATAGAGCATTATTGCCTAGTTAGATTTGTGGAGGGTGAGAGAAAATTGGCCCAGAGTAAACGCAAAACATTTTTGGTGCAAAATGTGGATAGAGACTGCTAGGAGGGATAAGGACGAGATCAGATCACAACACCAAATTATATTTGAAACCGTCAGGAAACCCCAAACGACAAAATGCTCCTAAAAACCCCCCAAACACCAGAAAACGCCCATCAAATTACAAAAGCACCTTACCGTTCCTAAGCAAATTACACAGTAAAAACTGCTTAGAGACAGAGTTTTATGCCTTTAAACAGCAGGTATTTATTAGGCGACGTCATGCAGCTCTCCGGCTCGGGCTGGGCAAAAAGAGCTCCGAAATGTTTGAGTAAAAACACGCAATTTATACAGTTTCTAATTACGATTACAACATATTCATATACGTACCCATGTTATTGTATTATTGGATTACTATATGTCAGGGTGGAGTTTGAGGCGTGGTCTTTCTTCTGAGGAATATCATGGTGATACATCCTGCCTTCATCATAGGGTCTCAAATTTATTCCTCATTTTTGGGTGACCCCGGAGACCTTCTGTACTTTCCATTGTTTCATGTTCTATCCGTTGGAGCTTGGAAAAAGCCTTGGCTTCGGGCCTATTTTACCTATTCAAATATCTACCTTAGCCTGTTTGGCTATAATTTATTACCTCTGGGCTCTTTGTGCAATGTACCTGTTGGTTTCTTGGTCTGCAGAATTTGTACGGAACAAAATCTTTTTTGAGTGAGGTAGAGAAAGCGGGGGAGGAAGAGAACAGTGGATTTTGCAGTAAGATGCTTCGATTTACAGTTCTAGAGCCTCGTTTTGCTTCAGTCAAAAAGGCGGGCGGTGTGACTCTCTGGGAGCGGCGACAACTTTCTGCCCTCGCACCGTTTGCCTGAGAGGAATCCTCAGAAGCATTCCGGTGTCTAAATTGAACATCTGAGTTTGGGGTGGGACTCCTGCTAGTGCACAAAACGCCGTTCCCCCAGAAAAAGAAAGCCCTTAACCTTGGGATCTAAGGTGCAATTGATAGACCAGCCTACCCTTCCATGGACAGCAAGAACTTGCTGCGGTGACACCCTTTCTCTGGGAGGATCCTTAGTCCATATTCAATGTTGGATGGCAGACTGACAATATCGGCACGGGGCTCCTGCGAGCAAATCGCAGACCATTTCCGCATGAAAGGCAGCTAGTAGCCACAAGTACTCTAATGCAAGTGAAGGGAGACCCGTGACAGTGCATGGGGCAGCCACACATTTTTGTCCTTGCCTCTTCTGTATGGAGAGTATGTTGATACGTGTACGCCTTAGACGGTCATACTGTTATGATCGGCACTACTCTCTGAAAACCAAACGACAGCCCTTTCCCACAGAACTGGGCTGTTAGGAGTAGTTAGTGGGAAAGGCTGAGCCCACGAAAGGAGAGAGCTTTGTGTGTTGGCACATCTTGTCTGGGAGGAATCTTCATTCGTACTTTATATTGGAATCAGACCGGCAATTTCAGAGCAGGACATCTGCAAGTGCACAAAAGCCCTTTCTCCCAGGAAGGCGAGTGCCAACCCTTGAGATATCGGGTACAATTGGTGGGCCAGCCTTGGAACTCTATGGGCAGCAGGAGCTATCTGTCCAGCCACCTTCAGTCTGAGAGCGATCTTTGTCCGTATTCGATTTTGAAATCAGATTGGAAATTTCATCACAGAATTCCTGCAAGTGAACAACAGCCCTTTATCCCAGAAAACAAAACGCTTACCCTCAGGGTAAAATGTCCGGGTTGTGGGCAAGCCTGGGCACTCTATTGGAAGCAGCAGCTTTCTTTGATGGCACCTCTTGCCTGGCAGGAATCTTTCTCCATACTTAATTTTGGCATTCAGACTGGTAATTTTGGCGCAGGATCCCTGCAAGCGGACGACAGCTCTTTCTCCCGGGAAAAATACTGCTTACCCTAACCCTAACCCTAACCCTAACCCTAACCCTAACCCTAACCCTAAACCCTAACCCTAACCTTAACTATAACCCTAACCCTAACCCTAACCCTAAACCCTAACCCTAACCCTAACCCTAACCCTAACCCTAACCCTAACCCTAAACCCTAACCCTAACCCTAACCCTAACCAAGTCTGAACTGGTCTGAACCGGTCTGAACTAGTTTAAACCGTTGTGAGACTGCTGCTCTTTCTAAACTGATACAAGGATAGGGAAGCACTGCTGTAAATATAGAGCATTATTGCCTAGTTAGATTTGTGGAGGGTGAGAGAAAATTGGCCCAGAGTAAACGCAAAACATTTTTGGTGCAAAATGTGGATAGAGACTGCTAGGAGGGATAAGGACCAGATCAGATCACAACACCAAATTATATTTGAAACCGTCAGGAAACCCCAAACGACAAAATGCTCCTAAAAACCCCCCAAACACCAGAAAACGCCCATCAAATTACAAAAGCACCTTACCGTTCCTAAGCAAATTACACAGTAAAAACTGCTTAGAGACAGAGTTTTATGCCTTTAAACAGCAGGTATTTATTAGGCGACGTCATGCAGCTCTCCGGCTCGGGCTGGGCAAAAAGAGCTCCGAAATGTTTGAGTAAAAACACGCAATTTATACAGTTTCTTATTACGATTACAACATATTCATATACGTACCCATGTTATTGTATTATTGGATTACTATATGTCAGGGTGGAGTTTGAGGCGTGGTCTTTCTTCTGAGGAATATCATGGTGACACATCCTGCCTTCATCATAGGGTCTCAAATTTATTCCTCATTTTTGGGTGACCCCGGAGACCTTCTGTACTTTCCATTGTTTCATGTTCTATCCGTTGGAGCTTGGAAAAAGCCTTGGCTTCGGGCCTATTTTACCTATTCAAATATCTACCTTAGCCTGTTTGGCTATAATTTATTACCTCTGGGCTCTTTGTGCAATGTACCTGTTGGTTTCTAGGTCTGCAGAATTTGTACGGAACAAAATCTTTTTTGAGTGAGGTAGAGAAAGCGGGGGAGGAAGAGAACAGTGGATTTTGCAGTAAGATGCTTCGATTTACAGTTCTAGAGCCTCGTTTTGCTTCAGTCAAAAAGGCGGGCGGTGTGACTCTCTGGGAGCGGCGACAACTTTCTGCCCTCGCACCGTTTGCCTGAGAGGAATCCTCAGAAGCATTCCGGTGTCTAAATTGAACATCTGAGTTTGGGGTGGGACTCCTGCTAGTGCACAAAACGCCGTTCCCCCAGAAAAAGAAAGCCCTTAACCTTGGGATCTAAGGTGCAATTGATAGACCAGCCTACCCTTCCATGGACAGCAAGAACTTGCTGCGGTGACACCCTTTCTCTGGGAGGATCCTTAGTCCATATTCAATGTTGGATGGCAGACTGACAATATCGGCACGGGGCTCCTGCGAGCAAATCGCAGACCATTTCCGCATGAAAGGCAGCTAGTAGCCACAAGTACTCTAATGCAAGTGAAGGGAGACCCGTGACAGTGCATGGGGCAGCCACACATTTTTGTCCTTGCCTCTTCTGTATGGAGAGTATGTTGATACGTGTACGCCTTAGACGGTCATACTGTTATGATCGGCACTACTCTCTGAAAACCAAACGACAGCCCTTTCCCACAGAACTGGGCTGTTAGGAGTAGTTAGTGGGAAAGGCTGAGCCCACGAAAGGAGAGAGCTTTGTGTGTTGGCACATCTTGTCTGGGAGGAATCTTCATTCGTACTTTATATTGGAATCAGACCGGCAATTTCAGAGCAGGACATCTGCAAGTGCACAAAAGCCCTTTCTCCCAGGAAGGCGAGTGCCAACCCTTGAGATATCGGGTACAATTGGTGGGCCAGCCTTGGAACTCTATGGGCAGCAGGAGCTATCTGTCCAGCCACCTTCAGTCTGAGAGCGATCTTTGTCCGTATTCGATTTTGGAGTCAGATTGGAAATTTCATCACAGAATTCCTGCAAGTGAACAACAGCCCTTTATCCCAGAAAACAAAACGCTTACCCTCAGGGTAAAATGTCCGGGTTGTGGGCAAGCCTGGGCACTCTATTGGAAGCAGCAGCTTTCTTTGATGGCACCTCTTGCCTGGCAGGAATCTTTCTCCATACTTAATTTTGGCATTCAGACTGGTAATTTTGGCGCAGGATCCCTGCAAGCGGACGACAGCTCTTTCTCCCGGGAAAAATACTGCTTACCCTAACCCTAACCCTAACCCTAACCCTAACCCTAACCCTAACCCTAAACCCTAACCCTAACCTTAACTATAACCCTAACCCTAACCCTAACCCTAACCCCTAACCCTAACCCTAACCCTAACCCTAACCAAGTCTGAACTGGTCTGAACCGGTCTGAACTAGTTTAAACCGTTGTGAGACTGCTGCTCTTTCTAAACTGATACAAGGATAGGGAAGCACTGCTGTAAATATAGAGCATTATTGCCTAGTTAGATTTGTGTAGGGTGAGAGAAAATTGGCCCAGAGTAAACGCAAAACATTTTTGGTGCAAAATGTGGATAGAGACTGCTAGGAGGGATAAGGACGAGATCAGATCACAACACCAAATTATATTTGAAACCGTCAGGAAACCCCAAACGACAAAATGCTCCTAAAAACCCCCCAAACACCAGAAAACGCCCATCAAATTACAAAAGCACCTTACCGTTCCTAAGCAAATTACACAGTAAAAACTGCTTAGAGACAGAGTTTTATGCCTTTAAACAGCAGGTATTTATTAGGCGACGTCATGCAGCTCTCCGGCTCGGGCTGGGCAAAAAGAGCTCCGAAATGTTTGAGTAAAAACACGCAATTTATACAGTTTCTTATTACGATTACAACATATTCATATACGTACCCATGTTATTGTATTATTGGATTACTATATGTCAGGGTGGAGTTTGAGGCGTGGTCTTTCTTCTGAGGAATATCATGGTGATACATCCTGCCTTCATCATAGGGTCTCAAATTTATTCCTCATTTTTGGGTGACCCCGGAGACCTTCTGTACTTTCCATTGTTTCATGTTCTATCCGTTGGAGCTTGGAAAAAGCCTTGGCTTCGGGCCTATTTTACCTATTCAAATATCTACCTTAGCCTGTTTGGCTATAATTTATTACCTCTGGGCTCTTTGTGCAACGTACCTGTTGGTTTCTAGGTCTGCAGAATTTGTACGGAACAAAATCTTTTTTGAGTGAGGTAGAGAAAGCGGGGGAGGAAGAGAACAGTGGATTTTGCAGTAAGATGCTTCGATTTACAGTTCTAGAGCCTCGTTTTGCTTCAGTCAAAAAGGCGGGCGGTGTGACTCTCTGGGAGCGGCGACAACTTTCTGCCCTCGCACCGTTTGCCTGAGAGGAATCCTCAGAAGCATTCCGGTGTCTAAATTGAACATCTGAGTTTGGGGTGGGACTCCTGCTAGTGCACAAAACGCCGTTCCCCCAGAAAAAGAAAGCCCTTAACCTTGGGATCTAAGGTGCAATTGATAGACCAGCCTACCCTTCCATGGACAGCAAGAACTTGCTGCGGTGACACCCTTTCTCTGGGAGGATTCTTAGTCCATATTCAATGTTGGATGGCAGACTGACAATATCGGCACGGGGCTCCTGCGAGCAAATCGCAGACCATTTCCGCATGAAAGGCAGCTAGTAGCCACAAGTACTCTAATGCAAGTGAAGGGAGACCCGTGACAGTGCATGGGGCAGCCACACATTTTTGTCCTTGCCTCTTCTGTATGGAGAGTATGTTGATACGTGTACGCCTTAGACGGTCATACTGTTATGATCGGCACTACTCTCTGAAAACCAAACGACAGCCCTTTCCCACAGAACTGGGCTGTTAGGAGTAGTTAGTGGGAAAGGCTGAGCCCACGAAAGGAGAGAGCTTTGTGTGTTGGCACATCTTGTCTGGGAGGAATCTTCATTCGTACTTTATATTGGAATCAGACCGGCAATTTCAGAGCAGGACATCTGCAAGTGCACAAAAGCCCTTTCTCCCAGGAAGGCGAGTGCCAACCCTTGAGATATCGGGTACAATTGGTGGGCCAGCCTTGGAACTCTATGGGCAGCAGGAGCTATCTGTCCAGCCACCTTCAGTCTGAGAGCGATCTTTGTCCGTATTCGATTTTGGAGTCAGATTGGAAATTTCATCACAGAATTCCTGCAAGTGAACAACAGCCCTTTATCCCAGAAAACAAAACGCTTACCCTCAGGGTAAAGTGTCCGGGTTGTGGGCAAGCCTGGGCACTCTATTGGAAGCAGCAGCTTTCTTTGATGGCACCTCTTGCCTGGCAGGAATCTTTCTCCATACTTAATTTTGGCATTCAGACTGGAAATTTTGGCGCAGGATCCCTGCAAGCGGACGACAGCTCTTTCTCCCGGGAAAAATACTGCTTACCCTAACCCTTACCCTAACCCTAACCCTAACCCTAACCCTAACCCTAACCCTAACCCTAACCCTAAACCCTAACCCTAACCTTAACTATAACCCTAACCCTAACCTTAACCCCTAACCCTAACCCTAATCCTAAACCCTAACCCTAACCCTAACCCTAACCCTAACCAAGTCTGAACTGGTCTGAACCGGTCTGAACTAGTTTAAACCGTTGTGAGACTGCTGCTCTTTCTAAACTGATACAAGGATAGGGAAGCACTGCTGTAAATATAGAGCATTATTGCCTAGTTAGATTTGTGGAGGGTGAGAGAAAATTGGCCCAGAGTAAACGCAAAACATTTTTGGTGCAAAATGTGGATAGAGACTGCTAGGAGGGATAAGGACCAGATCAGATCACAACACCAAATTATATTTGAAACCGTCAGGAAACCCCAAACGACAAAATGCTCCTAAAAACCCCCCAAACACCAGAAAACCCCCATCAAATTACAAAAGCACCTTACCGTTCCTAAGCAAATTACACAGTAAAAACTGCTTAGAGACAGAGTTTTATGCCTTTAAACAGCAGGTATTTATTAGGCGACGTCATGCAGCTCTCCGGCTCGGGCTGGGCAAAAAGAGCTCCGAAATGTTTGAGTAAAAACACGCAATTTATACAGTTTCTTATTACGATTACAACATATTCATATACGTACCCATGTTATTGTATTATTGGATTACTATATGTCAGGGTGGAGTTTGAGGCGTGGTCTTTCTTCTGAGGAATATCATGGTGATACATCCTGCCTTCATCATAGGGTCTCAAATTTATTCCTCATTTTTAGGTGACCCCGGAGACCTTCTGTACTTTCCATTGTTTCATGTTCTATCCGTTGGAGCTTGGAAAAAGCCTTGGCTTCGGGCCTATTTTACCTATTCAAATATCTACCTTAGCCTGTTTGGCTATAATTTATTACCTCTGGGCTCTTTGTGCAACGTACCTGTTGGTTTCTAGGTCTGCAGAATTTGTACGGAACAAAATCTTTTTTGAGTGAGGTAGAGAAAGCGGGGGAGGAAGAGAACAGTGGATTTTGCAGTAAGATGCTTCGATTTACAGTTCTAGAGCCTCGTTTTGCTTCAGTCAAAAAGGCGGGCGGTGTGACTCTCTGGGAGCGGCGACAACTTTCTGCCCTCGCACCGTTTGCCTGAGAGGAATCCTCAGAAGCATTCCGGTGTCTAAATTGAACATCTGAGTTTGGGGTGGGACTCCTGCTAGTGCACAAAACGCCGTTCCCCCAGAAAAAGAAAGCCCTTAACCTTGGGATCTAAGGTGCAATTGATAGACCAGCCTACCCTTCCATGGACAGCAAGAACTTGCTGCGGTGACACCCTTTCTCTGGGAGGATTCTTAGTCCATATTCAATGTTGGATGGCAGACTGACAATATCGGCACGGGGCTCCTGCGAGCAAATCGCAGACCATTTCCCCATGAAAGGCAGCTAGTAGCCACAAGTACTCTAATGCAAGTGAAGGGAGACCCGTGACAGTGCATGGGGCAGCCACACATTTTTGTCCTTGCCTCTTCTGTATGGAGAGTATGTTGATACGTGTACGCCTTAGACGGTCATACTGTTATGATCGGCACTACTCTCTGAAAACCAAACGACAGCCCTTTCCCACAGAACTGGGCTGTTAGGAGTAGTTAGTGGGAAAGGCTGAGCCCACGAAAGGAGAGAGCTTTGTGTGTTGGCACATCTTGTCTGGGAGGAATCTTCATTCGTACTTTATATTGGAATCAGACCGGCAATTTCAGAGCAGGACATCTGCAAGTGCACAAAAGCCCTTTCTCCCAGGAAGGCGAGTGCCAACCCTTGAGATATCGGGTACAATTGGTAGGCCAGCCTTGGAACTCTATGGGCAGCAGGAGCTATCTGTCCAGCCACCTTCAGTCTGAGAGCGATCTTTGTCCGTATTCGATTTTGGAGTCAGATTGGAAATTTCATCACAGAATTCCTGCAAGTGAACAACAGCCCTTTATCCCAGAAAACAAAACGCTTACCCTCAGGGTAAAATGTCCGGGTTGTGGGCAAGCCTGGGCACTCTATTGGAAGCAGGAGCTTTCTTTGATGGCACCTCTTGCCTGGCAGGAATCTTTCTCCATACTTAATTTTGGCATTCAGACTGGTAATTTTGGCGCAGGTTCCCTGCAAGCGGACGACAGCTCTTTCTCCCGGGAAAAATACTGCTTACCCTAACCCTAACCCTAACCCTAACCCTAACCCTAACCCTAACCCTAACCCTAACCCTAAACCCTAACCCTAACCTTAACTATAACCCTAACCCTAACCCTAACCCTAACCCCTAACCCTAACCTTAACCCTAACCCTAACCCTAACCCTAACCCTAACCCTAACCCTAAACCCTAACCCTAACCCTAACCAAGTCTGAACCGGTCTGAACCGGTCTGAACTAGTTTAAACCGTTGTGAGACTGCTGCTCTTTCTAAACTGATACAAGGATAGGGAAGCACTGCTGTAAATATAGAGCATTATTGCCTAGTTAGATTTGTGGAGGGTGAGAGAAAATTGGCCCAGAGTAAACGCAAAACATTTTTGGTGCAAAATGTGGATAGAGACTGCTAGGAGGGATAAGGACCAGATCAGATCACAACACCAAATTATATTTGAAACCGTCAGGAAACCCCAAACGACAAAATGCTCCTAAAAACCCCCCAAACACCAGAAAACGCCCATCAAATTACAAAAGCACCTTACCGTTCCTAAGCAAATTACACAGTAAAAACTGCTTAGAGACAGAGTTTTATGCCTTTAAACAGCAGGTATTTATTAGGCGACGTCATGCAGCTCTCCGGCTCGGGCTGGGCAAAAAGAGCTCCGAAATGTTTGAGTAAAAACACGCAATTTATACAGTTTCTTATTACGATTACAACATATTCATATACGTACCCATGTTATTGTATTATTGGATTACTATATGTCAGGGTGGAGTTTGAGGCGTGGTCTTTCTTCTGAGGAATATCATGGTGATACATCCTGCCTTCATCATAGGGTCTCAAATTTATTCCTCATTTTTGGGTGACCCCGGAGACCTTCTGTACTTTCCATTGTTTCATGTTCTATCCGTTGGAGCTTGGAAAAAGCCTTGGCTTCGGGCCTATTTTACCTATTCAAATATCTACCTTAGCCTGTTTGGCTATAATTTATTACCTCTGGGCTCTTTGTGCAACGTACCTGTTGGTTTCTAGGTCTGCAGAATTTGTACGGAACAAAATCTTTTTTGAGTGAGGTAGAGAAAGCGGGGGAGGAAGAGAACAGTGGATTTTGCAGTAAGATGCTTCGATTTACAGTTCTAGAGCCTCGTTTTGCTTCAGTCAAAAAGGCGGGCGGTGTGACTCTCTGGGAGCGGCGACAACTTTCTGCCCTCGCACCGTTTGCCTGAGAGGAATCCTCAGAAGCATTCCGGTGTCTAAATTGAACATCTGAGTTTGGGGTGGGACTCCTGCTAGTGCACAAAACGCCGTTCCCCCAGAAAAAGAAAGCCCTTAACCTTGGGATCTAAGGTGCAATTGATAGACCAGCCTACCCTTCCATGGACAGCAAGAACTTGCTGCGGTGACACCCTTTCTCTGGGAGGATTCTTAGTCCATATTCAATGTTGGATGGCAGACTGACAATATTGGCACGGGGCTCCTGCGAGCAAATTGCAGACCATTTCCGCATGAAAGGCAGCTAGTAGCCACAAGTACTCTAATGCAAGTGAAGGGAGACCCGTGACAGTGCATGGGGCAGCCACACATTTTTGTCCTTGCCTCTTCTGTATGGAGAGTATGTTGATACGTGTACGCCTTAGACGGTCATACTGTTATGATCGGCACTACTCTCTGAAAACCAAACGACAGCCCTTTCCCACAGAACTGGGCTGTTAGGAGTAGTTAGTGGGAAAGGCTGAGCCCACGAAAGGAGAGAGCTTTGTGTGTTGGCACATCTTGTCTGGGAGGAATCTTCATTCGTACTTTATATTGGAATCAGACCGGCAATTTCAGAGCAGGACATCTGCAAGTGCACAAAAGCCCTTTCTCCCAGGAAGGCGAGTGCCAACCCTTGAGATATCGGGTACAATTGGTGGGCCAGCCTTGGAACTCTATGGGCAGCAGGAGCTATCTGTCCAGCCACCTTCAGTCTGAGAGCGATCTTTGTCCGTATTCGATTTTGGAGTCAGATTGGAAATTTCATCACAGAATTCCTGCAAGTGAACAACAGCCCTTTATCCCAGAAAACAAAACGCTTACCCTCAGGGTAAAATGTCCGGGTTGTGGGCAAGCCTGGGCACTCTATTGGAAGCAGGAGCTTTCTTTGATGGCACCTCTTGCCTGGCAGGAATCTTTCTCCATACTTAATTTTGGCATTCAGACTGGTAATTTTGGCGCAGGATCCCTGCAAGCGGACGACAGCTCTTTCTCCCGGGAAAAATACTGCTTACCCTAACCCTAACCCTAACCCTAACCCTAACCCTAACCCTAACCCTAACCCTAACCCTAAACCCTAACCCTAACCTTAACTATAACCCTAACCCTAACCCTAACCCTAACCCCTAACCCTAACCTTAACCCTAACCCTAACCCTAACCCTAACCCTAACCCTAAACCCTAACCCTAACCCTAACCAAGTCTGAACTGGTCTGAACCGGTCTGAACTAGTTTAAACCGTTGTGAGACTGCTGCTCTTTCTAAACTGATACAAGGATAGGGAAGCTCTGCTGTAAATATAGAGCATTATTGCCTAGTTAGATTTGTGGAGGGTGAGAGAAAATTGGCCCAGAGTAAACGCAAAACATTTTTGGTGCAAAATGTGGATAGAGACTGCTAGGAGGGATAAGGACCAGATCAGATCACAACACCAAATTATATTTGAAACCGTCAGGAAACCCCAAACGACAAAATGCTCCTAAAAACCCCCCAAACACCAGAAAACGCCCATCAAATTACAAAAGCACCTTACCGTTCCTAAGCAAATTACACAGTAAAAACTGCTTAGAGACAGAGTTTTATGCCTTTAAACAGCAGGTATTTATTAGGCGACGTCATGCAGCTCTCCGGCTCGGGCTGGGCAAAAAGAGCTCCGAAATGTTTGAGTAAAAACACGCAATTTATACAGTTTCTTATTACGATTACAACATATTCATATACGTACCCATGTTATTGTATTATTGGATTACTATATGTCAGGGTGGAGTTTGAGGCGTGGTCTTTCTTCTGAGGAATATCATGGTGACACATCCTGCCTTCATCATAGGGTCTCAAATTTATTCCTCATTTTTGGGTGACCCCGGAGACCTTCTGTACTTTCCATTGTTTCATGTTCTATCCGTTGGAGCTTGGAAAAAGCCTTGGCTTCGGGCCTATTTTACCTATTCAAATATCTACCTTAGCCTGTTTGGCTATAATTTATTACCTCTGGGCTCTTTGTGCAATGTACCTGTTGGTTTCTTGGTCTGCAGAATTTGTACGGAACAAAATCTTTTTTGAGTGAGGTAGAGAAAGCGGGGGAGGAAGAGAACAGTGGATTTTGCAGTAAGATGCTTCGATTTACAGTTCTAGAGCCTCGTTTTGCTTCAGTCAAAAAGGCGGGCGGTGTGACTCTCTGGGAGCGGCGACAACTTTCTGCCCTCGCACCGTTTGCCTGAGAGGAATCCTCAGAAGCATTCCGGTGTCTAAATTGAACATCTGAGTTTGGGGTGGGACTCCTGCTAGTGCACAAAACGCCGTTCCCCCAGAAAAAGAAAGCCCTTAACCTTGGGATCTAAGGTGCAATTGATAGACCAGCCTACCCTTCCATGGACAGCAAGAACTTGCTGCGGTGACACCCTTTCTCTGGGAGGATTCTTAGTCCATATTCAATGTTGGATGGCAGACTGACAATATCGGCACGGGGCTCCTGCGAGCAAATCGCAGACCATTTCCGCATGAAAGGCAGCTAGTAGCCACAAGTACTCTAATGCAAGTGAAGGGAGACCCGTGACAGTGCATGGGGCAGCCACACATTTTTGTCCTTGCCTCTTCTGTATGGAGAGTATGTTGATACGTGTACGCCTTAGACGGTCATACTGTTATGATCGGCACTACTCTCTGAAAACCAAACGACAGCCCTTTCCCACAGAACTGGGCTGTTAGGAGTAGTTAGTGGGAAAGGCTGAGCCCACGAAAGGAGAGAGCTTTGTGTGTTGGCACATCTTGTCTGGGAGGAATCTTCATTCGTACTTTATATTGGAATCAGACCGGCAATTTCAGAGCAGGACATCTGCAAGTGCACAAAAGCCCTTTCTCCCAGGAAGGCGAGTGCCAACCCTTGAGATATCGGGTACAATTGGTGGGCCAGCCTTGGAACTCTATGGGCAGCAGGAGCTATCTGTCCAGCCACCTTCAGTCTGAGAGCGATCTTTGTCCGTATTCGATTTTGGAGTCAGATTGGAAATTTCATCACAGAATTCCTGCAAGTGAACAACAGCCCTTTATCCCAGAAAACAAAACGCTTACCCTCAGGGTAAAATGTCCGGGTTGTGGGCAAGCCTGGGCACTCTATTGGAAGCAGGAGCTTTCTTTGATGGCACCTCTTGCCTGGCAGGAATCTTTCTCCATACTTAATTTTGGCATTCAGACTGGTAATTTTGGCGCAGGATCCCTGCAAGCGGACGACAGCTCTTTCTCCCGGGAAAAATACTGCTTACCCTAACCCTAACCCTAACCCTAACCCTAACCCTAACCCTAACCCTAACCCTAACCCTAACCCTAAACCCTAACCCTAACCTTAACTATAACCCTAACCCTAACCCTAACCCTAACCCCTAACCCTAACCTTAACCCTAACCCTAACCCTAACCCTAACCCTAACCCTAAACCCTAACCCTAACCCTAACCAAGTCTGAACTGGTCTGAACCGGTCTGAACTAGTTTAAACCGTTGTGAGACTGCTGCTCTTTCTAAACTGATACAAGGATAGGGAAGCACTGCTGTAAATATAGAGCATTATTGCCTAGTTAGATTTGTGGAGGGTGAGAGAAAATTGGCCCAGAGTAAACGCAAAACATTTTTGGTGCAAAATGTGGATAGAGACTGCTAGGAGGGATAAGGACCAGATCAGATCACAACACCAAATTATATTTGAAACCGTCAGGAAACCCCAAATGACAAAATGCTCCTAAAAACCCCCCAAACACCAGAAAACGCCCATCAAATTACAAAAGCACCTTACCGTTCCTAAGCAAATTACACAGTAAAAACTGCTTAGAGACAGAGTTTTATGCCTTTAAACAGCAGGTATTTATTAGGCGACGTCATGCAGCTCTCCGGCTCGGGCTGGGCAAAAAGAGCTCCGAAATGTTTGAGTAAAAACACGCAATTTATACAGTTTCTTATTACGATTACAACATATTCATATACGTACCCATGTTATTGTATTATTGGATTACTATATGTCAGGGTGGAGTTTGAGGCGTGGTCTTTCTTCTGAGGAATATCATGGTGACACATCCTGCCTTCATCATAGGGTCTCAAATTTATTCCTCATTTTTGGGTGACCCCGGAGACCTTCTGTACTTTCCATTGTTTCATGTTCTATCCGTTGGAGCTTGGAAAAAGCCTTGGCTTCGGGCCTATTTTACCTATTCAAATATCTACCTTAGCCTGTTTGGCTATAATTTATTACCTCTGGGCTCTTTGTGCAATGTACCTGTTGGTTTCTAGGTCTGCAGAATTTGTACGGAACAAAATCTTTTTTGAGTGAGGTAGAGAAAGCGGGGGAGGAAGAGAACAGTGGATTTTGCAGTAAGATGCTTCGATTTACAGTTCTAGAGCCTCGTTTTGCTTCAGTCAAAAAGGCGGGCGGTGTGACTCTCTGGGAGCGGCGACAACTTTCTGCCCTCACACCGTTTGCCTGAGAGGAATCCTCAGAAGCATTCCGGTGTCTAAATTGAACATCTGAGTTTGGGGTGGGACTCCTGCTAGTGCACAAAACGCCGTTCCCCCAGAAAAAGAAAGCCCTTAACCTTGGGATCTAAGGTGCAATTGATAGACCAGCCTACCCTTCCATGGACAGCAAGAACTTGCTGCGGTGACACCCTTTCTCTGGGAGGATCCTTAGTCCATATTCAATGTTGGATGGCAGACTGACAATATCGGCACGGGGCTCCTGCGAGCAAATCGCAGACCATTTCCGCATGAAAGGCAGCTAGTAGCCACAAGTACTCTAATGCAAGTGAAGGGAGACCCGTGACAGTGCATGGGGCAGCCACACATTTTTGTCCTTGCCTCTTCTGTATGGAGAGTATGTTGATACGTGTACGCCTTAGATGGTCATACTGTTATGATCGGCACTACTCTCTGAAAACCAAACGACAGCCCTTTCCCACAGAACTGGGCTGTTAGGAGTAGTTAGTGGGAAAGGCTGAGCCCACGAAAGGAGAGAGCTTTGTGTGTTGGCACATCTTGTCTGGGAGGAATCTTCATTCGTACTTTATATTGGAATCAGACCGGCAATTTCAGAGCAGGACATCTGCAAGTGCACAAAAGCCCTTTCTCCCAGGAAGGCGAGTGCCAACCCTTGAGATATCGGGTACAATTGGTAGGCCAGCCTTGGAACTCTATGGGCAGCAGGAGCTATCTGTCCAGCCACCTTCAGTCTGAGAGCGATCTTTGTCCGTATTCGATTTTGGAGTCAGATTGGAAATTTCATCACAGAATTCCTGCAAGTGAACAACAGCCCTTTATCCCAAAAAACAAAACGCTTACCCTCAGGGTAAAATGTCCGGGTTGTGGGCAAGCCTGGGCACTCTATTGGAAGCAGGAGCTTTCTTGGATGGCACCTCTTGCCTGGCAGGAATCTTTCTCCATACTTAATTTTGGCATTCAGACTGGTAATTTTGGCGCAGGATCCCTGCAAGCGGAGGACAGCTCTTTCTCCCCGGGAAAAATACTGCTTACCCTAACCCTAACCCTAACCCTAACCCTAACCCTAACCCTAACCCTAACCCTAAACCCTAACCCTAACCTTAACCCTAACCCTAACCCTAACCCTAACCCCTAACCCTAACCCCTAACCCTAACCCTAACCCTAACCCTAACCCTAACCCTAAACCCTAACCCTAACCCTAACCCTAACCCTAACCCTAACCAAGTCTGAACTGGTCTGAACCGGTCTGAACTAGTTTAAACCGTTGTGAGACTGCTGCTCTTTCTAAACTGATACAAGGATAGGGAAGCACTGCTGTAAATATAGAGCATTATTGCCTAGTTAGATTTGTGGAGGGTGAGAGAAAATTGGCCCAGAGTAAACGCAAAACATTTTTGGTGCAAAATGTGGATAGAGACTGCTAGGAGGGATAAGGACCAGATCAGATCACAACACCAAATTATATTTGAAACCGTCAGGAAACCCCAAACGACAAAATGCTCCTAAAAACCCCCCAAACACCAGAAAACGCCCATCAAATTACAAAAGCACCTTACCGTTCCTAAGCAAATTACACAGTAAAAACTGCTTAGAGACAGAGTTTTATGCCTTTAAACAGCAGGTATTTATTAGGCGACGTCATGCAGCTCTCCGGCTCGGGCTGGGCAAAAAGAGCTCCGAAATGTTTGAGTAAAAACACGCAATTTATACAGTTTCTTATTACGATTACAACATATTCATATACGTACCCATGTTATTGTATTATTGGATTACTATATGTCAGGGTGGAGTTTGAGGCGTGGTCTTTCTTCTGAGGAATATCATGGTGACACATCCTGCCTTCATCATAGGGTCTCAAATTTATTCCTCATTTTTGGGTGACCCCGGAGACCTTCTGTACTTTCCATTGTTTCATGTTCTATCCGTTGGAGCTTGGAAAAAGCCTTGGCTTCGGGCCTATTTTACCTATTCAAATATCTACCTTAGCCTGTTTGGCTATAATTTATTACCTCTGGGCTCTTTGTGCAATGTACCTGTTGGTTTCTAGGTCTGCAGAATTTGTACGGAACAAAATCTTTTTTGAGTGAGGTAGAGAAAGCGGGGGAGGAAGAGAACAGTGGATTTTGCAGTAAGATGCTTCGATTTACAGTTCTAGAGCCTCGTTTTGCTTCAGTCAAAAAGGCGGGCGGTGTGACTCTCTGGGAGCGGCGACAACTTTCTGCCCTCGCACCGTTTGCCTGAGAGGAATCCTCAGAAGCATTCCGGTGTCTAAATTGAACATCTGAGTTTGGGGTGGGACTCCTGCTAGTGCACAAAACGCCGTTCCCCCAGAAAAAGAAAGCCCTTAACCTTGGGATCTAAGGTGCAATTGATAGACCAGCCTACCCTTCCATGGACAGCAAGAACTTGCTGCGGTGACACCCTTTCTCTGGGAGGATTCTTAGTCCATATTCAATGTTGGATGGCAGACTGACAATATCGGCACGGGGCTCCTGCGAGCAAATCGCAGACCATTTCCCCATGAAAGGCAGCTAGTAGCCACAAGTACTCTAATGCAAGTGAAGGGAGACCCGTGACAGTGCATGGGGC
Source organism: Pyrocephalus nanus (assembly GCA_038380795.1). Classification (NCBI taxonomy): domain Eukaryota; kingdom Metazoa; phylum Chordata; class Aves; order Passeriformes; family Tyrannidae; genus Pyrocephalus; species Pyrocephalus nanus. The sequence continues at coordinate 89,074 of CM076278.1, forward strand.
AGCCACACATTTTTGTCCTTGCCTCTTCTGTATGGAGAGTATGTTGATACGTGTACGCCTTAGACGGTCATACTGTTATGATCGGCACTACTCTCTGAAAACCAAACGACAGCCCTTTCCCACAGAACTGGGCTGTTAGGAGTAGTTAGTGGGAAAGGCTGAGCCCACGAAAGGAGAGAGCTTTGTGTGTTGGCACATCTTGTCTGGGAGGAATCTTCATTCGTACTTTATATTGGAATCAGACCGGCAATTTCAGAGCAGGACATCTGCAAGTGCACAAAAGCCCTTTCTCCCAGGAAGGCGAGTGCCAACCCTTGAGATATCGGGTACAATTGGTGGGCCAGCCTTGGAACTCTATGGGCAGCAGGAGCTATCTGTCCAGCCACCTTCAGTCTGAGAGCGATCTTTGTCCGTATTCGATTTTGGAGTCAGATTGGAAATTTCATCACAGAATTCCTGCAAGTGAACAACAGCCCTTTATCCCAGAAAACAAAACGCTTACCCTCAGGGTAAAATGTCCGGGTTGTGGGCAAGCCTGGGCACTCCATTGGAAGCAGGAGCTTTCTTTGATGGCACCTCTTGCCTGGCAGGAATCTTTCTCCATACTTAATTTTGGCATTCAGACTGGTAATTTTGGCGCAGGATCCCTGCAAGCGGACGACAGCTCTTTCTCCCGGGAAAAATACTGCTTATCCTAACCCTAACCCTAACCCTAACCCTAACCCTAACCCTAACCCTAACCCTAACCCCTAACCCTAACCCTAACCCTAACCCTAACCCTAAACCCTAACCCTAAACCCTAACCCTAAACCCTAACCCTAACCAAGTCTGAACCGGTCTGAACCGGTCTGAACTAGTTTAAACCGTTGTGAGACTGCTGCTCTTTCTAAACTGATACAAGAATAGGGAAGCACTGCTGTAAATATAGAGCATTATTGCCTAGTTAGATTTGTGGAGGGTGAGAGAAAATTGGCCCAGAGTAAACGCAAAACATTTTTGGTGCAAAATGTGGATAGAGACTGCTAGGAGGGATAAGGACCAGATCAGATCACAACACCAAATTATATTCGAAACCGTCAGGAAACCCCAAACGACAAAATGCTCCTAAAAACCCCCCAAACACCAGAAAACCCCCATCAAATTACAAAAGCACCTTACCGTTCCTAAGCAAATTACACAGTAAAAACTGCTTAGAGACAGAGTTTTATGCCTTTAAACAGCAGGTATTTATTAGGCGACGTCATGCAGCTCTCCGGCTCGGGCTGGGCAAAAAGAGCTCCGAAATGTTTGAGTAAAACCACGCAATTTATACAGTTTCTAATTACGATTACAACATATTCATATACGTACCCATGTTATTGTATTATTGGATTACTATATGTCAGGGTGGAGTTTGAGGCGTGGTCTTTCTTCTGAGGAATATCATGGTGATACATCCTGCCTTCATCATAGGGTCTCAAATTTATTCCTCATTTTTGGGTGACCCCGGAGACCTTCTGTACTTTCCATTGTTTCATGTTCTATCCGTTGGAGCTTGGAAAAAGCCTTGGCTTCGGGCCTATTTTACCTATTCAAATATCTACCTTAGCCTGTTTGGCTATAATTTATTACCTCTGGGCTCTTTGTGCAACGTACCTGTTGGTTTCTAGGTCTGCAGAATTTGTACGGAACAAAATCTTTTTTGAGTGAGGTAGAGAAAGCGGGGGAGGAAGAGAACAGTGGATTTTGCAGTAAGATGCTTCGATTTACAGTTCTAGAGCCTCGTTTTGCTTCAGTCAAAAAGGCGGGCGGTGTGACTCTCTGGGAGCGGCGACAACTTTCTGCCCTCGCACCGTTTGCCTGAGAGGAATCCTCAGAAGCATTCCGGTGTCTAAATTGAACATCTGAGTTTGGGGTGGGACTCCTGCTAGTGCACAAAACGCCGTTCCCCCAGAAAAAGAAAGCCCTTAACCTTGGGATCTAAGGTGCAATTGATAGACCAGCCTACCCTTCCATGGACAGCAAGAACTTGCTGCGGTGACACCCTTTCTCTGGGAGGATTCTTAGTCCATATTCAATGTTGGATGGCAGACTGACAATATCGGCACGGGGCTCCTGCGAGCAAATCGCAGACCATTTCCCCATGAAAGGCAGCTAGTAGCCACAAGTACTCTAATGCAAGTGAAGGGAGACCCGTGACAGTGCATGGGGCAGCCACACATTTTTGTCCTTGCCTCTTCTGTATGGAGAGTATGTTGATACGTGTACGCCTTAGATGGTCATACTGTTATGATCGGCACTACTCTCTGAAAACCAAACGACAGCCCTTTCCCACAGAACTGGGCTGTTAGGAGTAGTTAGTGGGAAAGGCTGAGCCCACGAAAGGAGAGAGCTTTGTGTGTTGGCACATCTTGTCTGGGAGGAATCTTCATTCGTACTTTATATTGGAATCAGACCGGCAATTTCAGAGCAGGACATCTGCAAGTGCACAAAAGCCCTTTCTCCCAGGAAGGCGAGTGCCAACCCTTGAGATATCGGGTACAATTGGTGGGCCAGCCTTGGAACTCTATGGGCAGCAGGAGCTATCTGTCCAGCCACCTTCAGTCTGAGAGCGATCTTTGTCCGTATTCGATTTTGGAGTCAGATTGGAAATTTCATCACAGAATTCCTGCAAGTGAACAACAGCCCTTTATCCCAGAAAACAAAACACCTACCCTCAGGGTAAAGTGTCCGGGTTGTGGGCAAGCCTGGGCACTCCATTGGAAGCAGGAGCTTTCTTTGATGGCACCTCTTGCCTGGCAGGAATCTTTCTCCATACTTAATTTTGGCATTCAGACTGGTAATTTTGGCGCAGGATCCCTGCAAGCGGACGACAGCTCTTTCTCCCGGGAAAAATACTGCTTACCCTAACCCTAACCCTAACCCTAACCCTAACCCTAACCCTAACCCTAAACCCTAACCCTAACCTTAACTATAACCCTAACCCTAACCCTAACCCTAACCCCTAACCCTAACCCTAACCCTAACCCTAACCAAGTCTGAACTGGTCTGAACCGGTCTGAACTAGTTTAAACCGTTGTGAGACTGCTGCTCTTTCTAAACTGATACAAGGATAGGGAAGCACTGCTGTAAATATAGAGCATTATTGCCTAGTTAGATTTGTGGAGGGTGAGAGAAAATTGGCCCAGAGTAAACGCAAAACATTTTTGGTGCAAAATGTGGATAGAGACTGCTAGGAGGGATAAGGACCAGATCAGATCACAACACCAAATTATATTTGAAACCGTCAGGAAACCCCAAACGACAAAATGCTCCTAAAAACCCCCCAAACACCAGAAAACGCCCATCAAATTACAAAAGCACCTTACCGTTCCTAAGCAAATTACACAGTAAAAACTGCTTAGAGACAGAGTTTTATGCCTTTAAACAGCAGGTATTTATTAGGCGACGTCATGCAGCTCTCCGGCTCGGGCTGGGCAAAAAGAGCTCCGAAATGTTTGAGTAAAAACACGCAATTTATACAGTTTCTTATTACGATTACAACATATTCATATACGTACCCATGTTATTGTATTATTGGATTACTATATGTCAGGGTGGAGTTTGAGGCGTGGTCTTTCTTCTGAGGAATATCATGGTGACACATCCTGCCTTCATCATAGGGTCTCAAATTTATTCCTCATTTTTGGGTGACCCCGGAGACCTTCTGTACTTTCCATTGTTTCATGTTCTATCCGTTGGAGCTTGGAAAAAGCCTTGGCTTCGGGCCTATTTTACCTATTCAAATATCTACCTTAGCCTGTTTGGCTATAATTTATTACCTCTGGGCTCTTTGTGCAACGTACCTGTTGGTTTCTAGGTCTGCAGAATTTGTACGGAACAAAATCTTTTTTGAGTGAGGTAGAGAAAGCGGGGGAGGAAGAGAACAGTGGATTTTGCAGTAAGATGCTTCGATTTACAGTTCTAGAGCCTCGTTTTGCTTCAGTCAAAAAGGCGGGCGGTGTGACTCTCTGGGAGCGGCGACAACTTTCTGCCCTCGCACCGTTTGCCTGAGAGGAATCCTCAGAAGCATTCCGGTGTCTAAATTGAACATCTGAGTTTGGGGTGGGACTCCTGCTAGTGCACAAAACGCCGTTCCCCCAGAAAAAGAAAGCCCTTAACCTTGGGATCTAAGGTGCAATTGATAGACCAGCCTACCCTTCCATGGACAGCAAGAACTTGCTGCGGTGACACCCTTTCTCTGGGAGGATCCTTAGTCCATATTCAATGTTGGATGGCAGACTGACAATATCGGCACGGGGCTCCTGCGAGCAAATCGCAGACCATTTCCGCATGAAAGGCAGCTAGTAGCCACAAGTACTCTAATGCAAGTGAAGGGAGACCCGTGACAGTGCATGGGGCAGCCACACATTTTTGTCCTTGCCTCTTCTGTATGGAGAGTATGTTGATACGTGTACGCCTTAGACGGTCATACTGTTATGATCGGCACTACTCTCTGAAAACCAAACGACAGCCCTTTCCCACAGAACTGGGCTGTTAGGAGTAGTTAGTGGGAAAGGCTGAGCCCACGAAAGGAGAGAGCTTTGTGTGTTGGCACATCTTGTCTGGGAGGAATCTTCATTCGTACTTTATATTGGAATCAGACCGGCAATTTCAGAGCAGGACATCTGCAAGTGCACAAAAGCCCTTTCTCCCAGGAAGGCGAGTGCCAACCCTTGAGATATCGGGTAAAATTGGTGGGCCAGCCCTGGAACTCTATGGGCAGCAGGAGCTATCTGTCCAGCCACCTTCAGTCTGAGAGCGATCTTTGTCCTTATTCGATTTTGGAGTCAGATTGGAAATTTCATCACAGAATTCCTGCAAGTGAACAACAGCCCTTTATCCCAGAAAACAAAACGCTTACCCTCAGGGTAAAGTGTCCGGGTTGTGGGCAAGCCTGGGCACTCTATTGGAAGCAGCAGCTTTCTTTGATGGCACCTCTTGCCTGGCAGGAATCTTTCTCCATACTTAATTTTGGCATTCAGACTGGAAATTTTGGCGCAGGATCCCTGCAAGCGGACGACAGCTCTTTCTCCCGGGAAAAATACTGCTTACCCTAACCCTTACCCTAACCCTAACCCTAACACTAACCCTAACCCTAACCCTAAACCCTAACCCTAACCTTAACTATAACCCTAACCCTAACCTTAACCCCTAACCCTAACCCTAACCCTAACCCCTAACCCTAACCCTAACCCTAACCCTAACCAAGTCTGAACTGGTCTGAACCGGTCTGAACTAGTTTAAACCGTTGTGAGACTGCTGCTCTTTCTAAACTGATACAAGGATAGGGAAGCACTGCTGTAAATATAGAGCATTATTGCCTAGTTAGATTTGTGGAGGGTGAGAGAAAATTGGCCCAGAGTAAACGCAAAACATTTTTGGTGCAAAATGTGGATAGAGACTGCTAGGAGGGATAAGGACCAGATCAGATCACAACACCAAATTATATTTGAAACCGTCAGGAAACCCCAAACGACAAAATGCTCCTAAAAACCCCCCAAACACCAGAAAACGCCCATCAAATTACAAAAGCACCTTACCGTTCCTAAGCAAATTACACAGTAAAAACTGCTTAGAGACAGAGTTTTATGCCTTTAAACAGCAGGTATTTATTAGGCGACGTCATGCAGCTCTCCGGCTCGGGCTGGGCAAAAAGAGCTCCGAAATGTTTGAGTAAAAACACGCAATTTATACAGTTTCTTATTACGATTACAACATATTCATATACGTACCCATGTTATTGTATTATTGGATTACTATATGTCAGGGTGGAGTTTGAGGCGTGGTCTTTCTTCTGAGGAATATCATGGTGATACATCCTGCCTTCATCATAGGGTCTCAAATTTATTCCTCATTTTTAGGTGACCCCGGAGACCTTCTGTACTTTCCATTGTTTCATGTTCTATCCGTTGGAGCTTGGAAAAAGCCTTGGCTTCGGGCCTATTTTACCTATTCAAATATCTACCTTAGCCTGTTTGGCTATAATTTATTACCTCTGGGCTCTTTGTGCAATGTACCTGTTGGTTTCTAGGTCTGCAGAATTTGTACGGAACAAAATCTTTTTTGAGTGAGGTAGAGAAAGCGGGGGAGGAAGAGAACAGTGGATTTTGCAGTAAGATGCTTCGATTTACAGTTCTAGAGCCTCGTTTTGCTTCAGTCAAAAAGGCGGGCGGTGTGACTCTCTGGGAGCGGCGACAACTTTCTGCCCTCGCACCGTTTGCCTGAGAGGAATCCTCAGAAGCATTCCGGTGTCTAAATTGAACATCTGAGTTTGGGGTGGGACTCCTGCTAGTGCACAAAACGCCGTTCCCCCAGAAAAAGAAAGCCCTTAACCTTGGGATCTAAGGTGCAATTGATAGACCAGCCTACCCTTCCATGGACAGCAAGAACTTGCTGCGGTGACACCCTTTCTCTGGGAGGATTCTTAGTCCATATTCAATGTTGGATGGCAGACTGACAATATCGGCACGGGGCTCCTGCGAGCAAATCGCAGACCATTTCCGCATGAAAGGCAGCTAGTAGCCACAAGTACTCTAATGCAAGTGAAGGGAGACCCGTGACAGTGCATGGGGCAGCCACACATTTTTGTCCTTGCCTCTTCTGTATGGAGAGTATGTTGATACGTGTACGCCTTAGACGGTCATACTGTTATGATCGGCACTACTCTCTGAAAACCAAACGACAGCCCTTTCCCACAGAACTGGGCTGTTAGGAGTAGTTAGTGGGAAAGGCTGAGCCCACCAAAGGAGAGAGCTTTGTGTGTTGGCACATCTTGTCTGGGAGGAATCTTCATTCGTACTTTATATTGGAATCAGACCGGCAATTTCAGAGCAGGACATCTGCAAGTGCACAAAAGCCCTTTCTCCCAGGAAGGCGAGTGCCAACCCTTGAGATATCGGGTACAATTGGTGGGCCAGCCTTGGAACTCTATGGGCAGCAGGAGCTATCTGTCCAGCCACCTTCAGTCTGAGAGCGATCTTTGTCCGTATTCGATTTTGGAGTCAGATTGGAAATTTCATCACAGAATTCCTGCAAGTGAACAACAGCCCTTTATCCCAAAAAACAAAACGCTTACCCTCAGGGTAAAATGTCCGGGTTGTGGGCAAGCCTGGGCACTCTATTGGAAGCAGGAGCTTTCTTTGATGGCACCTCTTGCCTGGCAGGAATCTTTCTCCATACTTAATTTTGGCATTCAGACTGGTAATTTTGGCGCAGGATCCCTGCAAGCGGAGGACAGCTCTTTCTCCCCGGGAAAAATACTGCTTACCCTAACCCTAACCCTAACCCTAACCCTAACCCTAACCCTAACCCTAACCCTAAACCCTAACCCTAACCTTAACTATAACCCTAACCCTAACCCTAACCCTAACCCCTAACCCTAACCCTAACCCTAACCCTAACCCTAACCCTAACCCTAACCCTAACCCTAAACCCTAACCCTAACCCTAACCCTAACCCTAACCAAGTCTGAACTGGTCTGAACCGGTCTGAACTAGTTTAAACCGTTGTGAGACTGCTGCTCTTTCTAAACTGATACAAGGATAGGGAAGCACTGCTGTAAATATAGAGCATTATTGCCTAGTTAGATTTGTGGAGGGTGAGAGAAAATTGGCCCAGAGTAAACGCAAAACATTTTTGGTGCAAAATGTGGATAGAGACTGCTAGGAGGGATAAGGACCAGATCAGATCACAACACCAAATTATATTTGAAACCGTCAGGAAACCCCAAACGACAAAATGCTCCTAAAAACCCCCCAAACACCAGAAAACGCCCATCAAATTACAAAAGCACCTTACCGTTCCTAAGCAAATTACACAGTAAAAACTGCTTAGAGACAGAGTTTTATGCCTTTAAACAGCAGGTATTTATTAGGCGACGTCATGCAGCTCTCCGGCTCGGGCTGGGCAAAAAGAGCTCCGAAATGTTTGAGTAAAAACACGCAATTTATACAGTTTCTTATTACGATTACAACATATTCATATACGTACCCATGTTATTGTATTATTGGATTACTATATGTCAGGGTGGAGTTTGAGGCGTGGTCTTTCTTCTGAGGAATATCATGGTGATACATCCTGCCTTCATCATAGGGTCTCAAATTTATTCCTCATTTTTGGGTGACCCCGGAGACCTTCTGTACTTTCCATTGTTTCATGTTCTATCCGTTGGAGCTTGGAAAAAGCCTTGGCTTCGGGCCTATTTTACCTATTCAAATATCTACCTTAGCCTGTTTGGCTATAATTTATTACCTCTGGGCTCTTTGTGCAATGTACCTGTTGGTTTCTAGGTCTGCAGAATTTGTACGGAACAAAATCTTTTTTGAGTGAGGTAGAGAAAGCGGGGGAGGAAGAGAACAGTGGATTTTGCAGTAAGATGCTTCGATTTACAGTTCTAGAGCCTCGTTTTGCTTCAGTCAAAAAGGCGGGCGGTGTGACTCTCTGGGAGCGGCGACAACTTTCTGCCCTCGCACCGTTTGCCTGAGAGGAATCCTCAGAAGCATTCCGGTGTCTAAATTGAACATCTGAGTTTGGGGTGGGACTCCTGCTAGTGCACAAAACGCCGTTCCCCCAGAAAAAGAAAGCCCTTAACCTTGGGATCTAAGGTGCAATTGATAGACCAGCCTACCCTTCCATGGACAGCAAGAACTTGCTGCGGTGACACCCTTTCTCTGGGAGGATTCTTAGTCCATATTCAATGTTGGATGGCAGACTGACAATATCGGCACGGGGCTCCTGCGAGCAAATCGCAGACCATTTCCGCATGAAAGGCAGCTAGTAGCCACAAGTACTCTAATGCAAGTGAAGGGAGACCCGTGACAGTGCATGGGGCAGCCACACATTTTTGTCCTTGCCTCTTCTGTATGGAGAGTATGTTGATACGTGTACGCCTTAGATGGTCATACTGTTATGATCGGCACTACTCTCTGAAAACCAAACGACAGCCCTTTCCCACAGAACTGGGCTGTTAGGAGTAGTTAGTGGGAAAGGCTGAGCCCACGAAAGGAGAGAGCTTTGTGTGTTGGCACATCTTGTCTGGGAGGAATCTTCATTCGTACTTTATATTGGAATCAGACCGGCAATTTCAGAGCAGGACATCTGCAAGTGCACAAAAGCCCTTTCTCCCAGGAAGGCGAGTGCCAACCCTTGAGATATCGGGTACAATTGGTGGGCCAGCCTTGGAACTCTATGGGCAGCAGGAGCTATCTGTCCAGCCACCTTCAGTCTGAGAGCGATCTTTGTCCGTATTCGATTTTGGAGTCAGACTGGAAATTTCATCACAGAATTCCTGCAAGTGAACAACAGCCCTTTATCCCAGAAAACAAAACGCTTACCCTCAGGGTAAAATGTCCGGGTTGTGGGCAAGCCTGGGCACTCTATTGGAAGCAGGAGCTTTCTTTGATGGCACCTCTTGCCTGGCAGGAATCTTTCTCCATACTTAATTTTGGCATTCAGACTGGTAATTTTGGCGCAGGATCCCTGCAAGCGGACGACAGCTCTTTCTCCCGGGAAAAATACTGCTTACCCTAACCCTAACCCTAACCCTAACCCTAACCCTAACCCTAACCCTAACCCTAACCCTAACCCCTAACCCTAACCCTAACCCTAACCCTAACCCTAACCCTAACCCTAACCCCTAACCCTAACCCTTACCCTAACCCTAACCAAGTCTGAACTGGTCTGAACCGGTCTGAACTAGTTTAAACCGTTGTGAGACTGCTGCTCTTTCTAAACTGATACAAGGATAGGGAAGCACTGCTGTAAATATAGAGCATTATTGCCTAGTTAGATTTGTGGAGGGTGAGAGAAAATTGGCCCAGAGTAAACGCAAAACATTTTTGGTGCAAAATGTGGATAGAGACTGCTAGGAGGGATAAGGACGAGATCAGATCACAACACCAAATTATATTTGAAACCGTCAGGAAACCCCAAACGACAAAATGCTCCTAAAAACCCCCCAAACACCAGAAAACGCCCATCAAATTACAAAAGCACCTTACCGTTCCTAAGCAAATTACACAGTAAAAACTGCTTAGAGACAGAGTTTTATGCCTTTAAACAGCAGGTATTTATTAGGCGACGTCATGCAGCTCTCCGGCTCGGGCTGGGCAAAAAGAGCTCCGAAATGTTTGAGTAAAAACACGCAATTTATACAGTTTCTTATTACGATTACAACATATTCATATACGTACCCATGTTATTGTATTATTGGATTACTATATGTCAGGGTGGAGTTTGAGGCGTGGTCTTTCTTCTGAGGAATATCATGGTGATACATCCTGCCTTCATCATAGGGTCTCAAATTTATTCCTCATTTTTGGGTGACCCCGGAGACCTTCTGTACTTTCCATTGTTTCATGTTCTATCCGTTGGAGCTTGGAAAAAGCCTTGTCTTCGGGCCTATTTTACCTATTCAAATATCTACCTTAGCCTGTTTGGCTATAATTTATTACCTCTGGGCTCTTTGTGCAATGTACCTGTTGGTTTCTTGGTCTGCAGAATTTGTACGGAACAAAATCTTTTTTGAGTGAGGTAGAGAAAGCGGGGGAGGAAGAGAACAGTGGATTTTGCAGTAAGATGCTTCGATTTACAGTTCTAGAGCCTCGTTTTGCTTCAGTCAAAAAGGCGGGCGGTGTGACTCTCTGGGAGCGGCGACAACTTTCTGCCCTCGCACCGTTTGCCTGAGAGGAATCCTCAGAAGCATTCCGGTGTCTAAATTGAACATCTGAGTTTGGGGTGGGACTCCTGCTAGTGCACAAAACGCCGTTCCCCCAGAAAAAGAAAGCCCTTAACCTTGGGATCTAAGGTGCAATTGATAGACCAGCCTACCCTTCCATGGACAGCAAGAACTTGCTGCGGTGACACCCTTTCTCTGGGAGGATTCTTAGTCCATATTCAATGTTGGATGGCAGACTGACAATATCGGCACGGGGCTCCTGCGAGCAAATCGCAGACCATTTCCGCATGAAAGGCAGCTAGTAGCCACAAATACTCTAATGCAAGTGAAGGGAGACCCGTGACAGTGCATGGGGCAGCCACACATTTTTGTCCTTGCCTCTTCTGTATGGAGAGTATGTTGATACGTGTACGCCTTAGACGGTCATACTGTTATGATCGGCACTACTCTCTGAAAACCAAACGACAGCCCTTTCCCACAGAACTGGGCTGTTAGGAGTAGTTAGTGGGAAAGGCTGAGCCCACGAAAGGAGAGAGCTTTGTGTGTTGGCACATCTTGTCTGGGAGGAATCTTCATTCGTACTTTATATTGGAATCAGACCGGCAATTTCAGAGCAGGACATCTGCAAGTGCACAAAAGCCCTTTCTCCCAGGAAGGCGAGTGCCAACCCTTGAGATATCGGGTACAATTGGTGGGCCAGCCTTGGAACTCTATGGGCAGCAGGAGCTATCTGTCCAGCCACCTTCAGTCTGAGAGCGATCTTTGTCCGTATTCGATTTTGGAGTCAGACTGGAAATTTCATCACAGAATTCCTGCAAGTGAACAACAGCCCTTTATCCCAGAAAACAAAACACTTACCCTCAGGGTAAAATGTCCGGGTAGTGGGCAAGCCTGGGCACTCTATTGGAAGCAGGAGCTTTCTTTGATGGCACCTCTTGCCTGGCAGGAATCTTTCTCCATACTTAATTTTGGCATTCAGACTGGTAATTTTGGCGCAGGATCCCTGCAAGCGGAGGACAGCTCTTTCTCCCGGGAAAAATACTGCTTACCCTAACCCTAACCCTAACCCTAACCCTAACCCTAACCCTAACCCTAACCCTAACCCTAACCCTAAACCCTAACCCTAACCTTAACTATAACCCTAACCCTAACCCTAACCCTAACCCCTAACCCTAACCCTAACCCTAACCCTAACCCTAACCCTAAACCCTAACCCTAACCCTAACCCTAACCCTAACCAAGTCTGAACTGGTCTGAACCGGTCTGAACTAGTTTAAACTGTTGTGAGACTGCTGCTCTTTCTAAACTGATACAAGGATAGGGAAGCACTGCTGTAAATATAGAGCATTATTGCCTAGTTAGATTTGTGGAGGGTGAGAGAAAATTGGCCCAGAGTAAACGCAAAACATTTTTGGTGCAAAATGTGGATAGAGACTGCTAGGAGGGATAAGGACGAGATCAGATCACAACACCAAATTATATTTGAAACCGTCAGGAAACCCCAAACGACAAAATGCTCCTAAAAACCCCCCAAACACCAGAAAACGCCCATCAAATTACAAAAGCTCCTTACCGTTCCTAAGCAAATTACACAGTAAAAACTGCTTAGAGACAGAGTTTTATGCCTTTAAACAGCAGGTATTTATTAGGCGACGTCATGCAGCTCTCCGGCTCGGGCTGGGCAAAAAGAGCTCCGAAATGTTTGAGTAAAAACACGCAATTTATACAGTTTCTTATTACGATTACAACATATTCATATACGTACCCATGTTATTGTATTATTGGATTACTATATGTCAGGGTGGAGTTTGAGGCGTGGTCTTTCTTCTGAGGAATATCATGGTGATACATCCTGCCTTCATCATAGGGTCTCAAATTTATTCCTCATTTTTAGGTGACCCCGGAGACCTTCTGTACTTTCCATTGTTTCATGTTCTATCCGTTGGAGCTTGGAAAAAGCCTTGGCTTCGGGCCTATTTTACCTATTCAAATATCTACCTTAGCCTGTTTGGCTATAATTTATTACCTCTGGGCTCTTTGTGCAATGTACCTGTTGGTTTCTAGGTCTGCAGAATTTGTACGGAACAAAATCTTTTTTGAGTGAGGTAGAGAAAGCGGGGGAGGAAGAGAACAGTGGATTTTGCAATAAGATGCTTCGATTTACAGTTCTAGAGCCTCGTTTTGCTTCAGTCAAAAAGGCGGGCGGTGTGACTCTCTGGGAGCGGCGACAACTTTCTGCCCTCGCACCGTTTGCCTGAGAGGAATCCTCAGAAGCATTCCGGTGTCTAAATTGAACATCTGAGTTTGGGGTGGGACTCCTGCTAGTGCACAAAACGCCGTTCCCCCAGAAAAAGAAAGCCCTTAACCTTGGGATCTAAGGTGCAATTGATAGACCAGCCTACCCTTCCATGGACAGCAAGAACTTGCTGCGGTGACACCCTTTCTCTGGGAGGATTCTTAGTCCATATTCAATGTTGGATGGCAGACTGACAATATCGGCACGGGGCTCCTGCGAGCAAATCGCAGACCATTTCCCCATGAAAGGCAGCTAGTAGCCACAAGTACTCTAATGCAAGTGAAGGGAGACCCGTGACAGTGCATGGGGCAGCCACACGTTTTTGTCCTTGCCTCTTCTGTATGGAGAGTATGTTGATACGTGTACGCCTTAGACGGTCATACTGTTATGATCGGCACTACTCTCTGAAAACCAAACGACAGCCCTTTCCCACAGAACTGGGCTGTTAGGAGTAGTTAGTGGGAAAGGCTGAGCCCACGAAAGGAGAGAGCTTTGTGTGTTGGCACATCTTGTCTGGGAGGAATCTTCATTCGTACTTTATATTGGAATCAGACCGGCAATTTCAGAGCAGGACATCTGCAAGTGCACAAAAGCCCTTTCTCCCAGGAAGGCGAGTGCCAACCCTTGAGATATCGGGTACAATTGGTGGGCCAGCCTTGGAACTCTATGGGCAGCAGGAGCTATCTGTCCAGCCACCTTCAGTCTGAGAGCGATCTTTGTCCGTATTCGATTTTGGAGTCAGATTGGAAATTTCATCACAGAATTCCTGCAAGTGAACAACAGCCCTTTATCCCAGAAAACAAAACGCTTACCCTCAGGGTAAAATGTCCGGGTTGTGGGCAAGCCTGGGCACTCTATTGGAAGCAGCAGCTTTCTTTGATGGCACCTCTTGCCTGGCAGGAATCTTTCTCCATACTTAATTTTGGCATTCAGACTGGTAATTTTGGCGCAGGATCCCTGCAAGCGGACGACAGCTCTTTCTCCCGGGAAAAATACTGCTTACCCTAACCCTAACCCTAACCCTAACCCTAACCCTAACCCTAACCCTAAACCCTAACCCTAAACCCTAACCCTAACCCTAACCCTAACCCTAACCAAGTCTGAACTGGTCTGAACCGGTCTGAACTAGTTTAAACCGTTGTGAGACTGCTGCTCTTTCTAAACTGATACAAGGATAGGGAAGCACTGCTGTAAATATAGAGCATTATTGCCTAGTTAGATTTGTGGAGGGTGAGAGAAAATTGGCCCAGAGTAAACGCAAAACATTTTTGGTGCAAAATGTGGATAGAGACTGCTAGGAGGGATAAGGACCAGATCAGATCACAACACCAAATTATATTTGAAACCGTCAGGAAACCCCAAACGACAAAATGCTCCTAAAAACCCCCCAAACACCAGAAAACGCCCATCAAATTACAAAAGCACCTTACCGTTCCTAAGCAAATTACACAGTAAAAACTGCTTAGAGACAGAGTTTTATGCCTTTAAACAGCAGGTATTTATTAGGCGACGTCATGCAGCTCTCTGGCTCGGGCTGGGCAAAAAGAGCTCCGAAATGTTTGAGTAAAAACACGCAATTTATACAGTTTCTTATTACGATTACAACATATTCATATACGTACCCATGTTATTGTATTATTGGATTACTATATGTCAGGGTGGAGTTTGAGGCGTGGTCTTTCTTCTGAGGAATATCATGGTGATACATCCTGCCTTCATCATAGGGTCTCAAATTTATTCCTCATTTTTAGGTGACCCCGGAGACCTTCTGTACTTTCCATTGTTTCATGTTCTATCCGTTGGAGCTTGGAAAAAGCCTTGGCTTCGGGCCTATTTTACCTATTCAAATATCTACCTTAGCCTGTTTGGCTATAATTTATTACCTCTGGGCTCTTTGTGCAACGTACCTGTTGGTTTCTAGGTCTGCAGAATTTGTACGGAACAAAATCTTTTTTGAGTGAGGTAGAGAAAGCGGGGGAGGAAGAGAACAGTGGATTTTGCAGTAAGATGCTTCGATTTACAGTTCTAGAGCCTCGTTTTGCTTCAGTCAAAAAGGCGGGCGGTGTGACTCTCTGGGAGCGGCGACAACTTTCTGCCCTCGCACCGTTTGCCTGAGAGGAATCCTCAGAAGCATTCCGGTGTCTAAATTGAACATCTGAGTTTGGGGTGGGACTCCTGCTAGTGCACAAAACGCCGTTCCCCCAGAAAAAGAAAGCCCTTAACCTTGGGATCTAAGGTGCAATTGATAGACCAGCCTACCCTTCCATGGACAGCAAGAACTTGCTGCGGTGACACCCTTTCTCTGGGAGGATTCTTAGTCCATATTCAATGTTGGATGGCAGACTGACAATATCGGCACGGGGCTCCTGCGAGCAAATCGCAGACCATTTCCGCATGAAAGGCAGCTAGTAGCCACAAGTACTCTAATGCAAGTGAAGGGAGACCCGTGACAGTGCATGGGGCAGCCACACATTTTTGTCCTTGCCTCTTCTGTATGGAGAGTATGTTGATACGTGTACGCCTTAGACGGTCATACTGTTATGATCGGCACTACTCTCTGAAAACCAAACGACAGCCCTTTCCCACAGAACTGGGCTGTTAGGAGTAGTTAGTGGGAAAGGCTGAGCCCACGAAAGGAGAGAGCTTTGTGTGTTGGCACATCTTGTCTGGGAGGAATCTTCATTCGTACTTTATATTGGAATCAGACCGGCAATTTCAGAGCAGGACATCTGCAAGTGCACAAAAGCCCTTTCTCCCAGGAAGGCGAGTGCCAACCCTTGAGATATCGGGTACAATTGGTGGGCCAGCCTTGGAACTCTATGGGCAGCAGGAGCTATCTGTCCAGCCACCTTCAGTCTGAGAGCGATCTTTGTCCGTATTCGATTTTGGAGTCAGATTGGAAATTTCATCACAGAATTCCTGCAAGTGAACAACAGCCCTTTATCCCAGAAAACAAAACGCTTACCCTCAGGGTAAAATGTCCGGGTTGTGGGCAAGCCTGGGCACTCTATTGGAAGCAGCAGCTTTCTTTGATGGCACCTCTTGCCTGGCAGGAATCTTTCTCCATACTTAATTTTGGCATTCAGACTGGTAATTTTGGCGCAGGATCCCTGCAAGCGGACGACAGCTCTTTCTCCCGGGAAAAATACTGCTTACCCGACCCCTAACCCTAACCCTAACCCTAACCCTAACCCTAAACCCTAACCCTAAACCCTAACCCTAACCCTAACCCTAACCCTAACCAAGTCTGAACTGGTCTGAACCGGTCTGAACTAGTTTAAACCGTTGTGAGACTGCTGCTCTTTCTAAACTGATACAAGGATAGGGAAGCACTGCTGTAAATATAGAGCATTATTGCCTAGTTAGATTTGTGGAGGGTGAGAGAAAATTGGCCCAGAGTAAACGCAAAACATTTTTGGTGCAAAATGTGGATAGAGACTGCTAGGAGGGATAAGGACGAGATCAGATCACAACACCAAATTATATTTGAAACCGTCAGGAAACCCCAAACGACAAAATGCTCCTAAAAACCCCCCAAACACCAGAAAACCCCCATCAAATTACAAAAGCACCTTACCGTTCCTAAGCAAATTACACAGTAAAAACTGCTTAGAGACAGAGTTTTATGCCTTTAAACAGCAGGTATTTATTAGGCGACGTCATGCAGCTCT
Organism: Pyrocephalus nanus; assembly: GCA_038380795.1. Classification (NCBI taxonomy): domain Eukaryota; kingdom Metazoa; phylum Chordata; class Aves; order Passeriformes; family Tyrannidae; genus Pyrocephalus; species Pyrocephalus nanus. Next base: position 105,737 of record CM076278.1, read on the forward strand.
CCGGCTCGGGCTGGGCAAAAAGAGCTCCGAAATGTTTGAGTAAAAACACGCAATTTATACAGTTTCTTATTACGATTACAACATATTCATATACGTACCCATGTTATTGTATTATTGGATTACTATATGTCAGGGTGGAGTTTGAGGCGTGGTCTTTCTTCTGAGGAATATCATGGTGATACATCCTGCCTTCATCATAGGGTCTCAAATTTATTCCTCATTTTTGGGTGACCCCAGAGACCTTCCGTACTTTCCATTGTTTCATGTTCTATCCGTTGGAGCTTGGAAAAAGCCTTGGCTTCGGGCCTATTTTACCTATTCAAATATCTACCTTAGCCTGTTTGGCTATAATTTATTACCTCTGGGCTCTTTGTGCAACGTACCTGTTGGTTTCTAGGTCTGCAGAATTTGTACGGAACAAAATCTTTTTTGAGTGAGGTAGAGAAAGCGGGGGAGGAAGAGAACAGTGGATTTTGCAGTAAGATGCTTCGATTTACAGTTCTAGAGCCTCGTTTTGCTTCAGTCAAAAAGGCGGGCGGTGTGACTCTCTGGGAGCGGCGACAACTTTCTGCCCTCGCACCGTTTGCCTGAGAGGAATCCTCAGAAGCATTCCGGTGTCTAAATTGAACATCTGAGTTTGGGGTGGGACTCCTGCTAGTGCACAAAACGCCGTTCCCCCAGAAAAAGAAAGCCCTTAACCTTGGGATCTAAGGTGCAATTGATAGACCAGCCTACCCTTCCATGGACAGCAAGAACTTGCTGCGGTGACACCCTTTCTCTGGGAGGATTCTTAGTCCATATTCAATGTTGGATGGCAGACTGACAATATCGGCACGGGGCTCCTGCGAGCAAATCGCAGACCATTTCCGCATGAAAGGCAGCTAGTAGCCACAAGTACTCTAATGCAAGTGAAGGGAGACCCGTGACAGTGCATGGGGCAGCCACACATTTTTGTCCTTGCCTCTTCTGTATGGAGAGTATGTTGATACGTGTACGCCTTAGACGGTCATACTGTTATGATCGGCACTACTCTCTGAAAACCAAACGACAGCCCTTTCCCACAGAACTGGGCTGTTAGGAGTAGTTAGTGGGAAAGGCTGAGCCCACGAAAGGAGAGAGCTTTGTGTGTTGGCACATCTTGTCTGGGAGGAATCTTCATTCGTACTTTATATTGGAATCAGACCGGCAATTTCAGAGCAGGACATCTGCAAGTGCACAAAAGCCCTTTCTCCCAGGAAGGCGAGTGCCAACCCTTGAGATATCGGGTACAATTGGTGGGCCAGCCTTGGAACTCTATGGGCAGCAGGAGCTATCTGTCCAGCCACCTTCAGTCTGAGAGCGATCTTTGTCCGTATTCGATTTTGGAGTCAGATTGGAAATTTCATCACAGAATTCCTGCAAGTGAACAACAGCCCTTTATCCCAGAAAACAAAACGCTTACCCTCAGGGTAAAATGTCCGGGTTGTGGGCAAGCCTGGGCACTCTATTGGAAGCAGCAGCTTTCTTTGATGGCACCTCTTGCCTGGCAGGAATCTTTCTCCATACTTAATTTTGGCATTCAGACTGGTAATTTTGGCGCAGGATCCCTGCAAGCGGACGACAGCTCTTTCTCCCGGGAAAAATACTGCTTACCCGACCCCTAACCCTAACCCTAACCCTAACCCTAACCCTAAACCCTAACCCTAAACCCTAACCCTAACCCTAACCCTAACCCTAACCAAGTCTGAACTGGTCTGAACCGGTCTGAACTAGTTTAAACCGTTGTGAGACTGCTGCTCTTTCTAAACTGATACAAGGATAGGGAAGCACTGCTGTAAATATAGAGCATTATTGCCTAGTTAGATTTGTGGAGGGTGAGAGAAAATTGGCCCAGAGTAAACGCAAAACATTTTTGGTGCAAAATGTGGATAGAGACTGCTAGGAGGGATAAGGACGAGATCAGATCACAACACCAAATTATATTTGAAACCGTCAGGAAACCCCAAACGACAAAATGCTCCTAAAAACCCCCCAAACACCAGAAAACCCCCATCAAATTACAAAAGCACCTTACCGTTCCTAAGCAAATTACACAGTAAAAACTGCTTAGAGACAGAGTTTTATGCCTTTAAACAGCAGGTATTTATTAGGCGACGTCATGCAGCTCTCCGGCTCGGGCTGGGCAAAAAGAGCTCCGAAATGTTTGAGTAAAAACACGCAATTTATACAGTTTCTTATTACGATTACAACATATTCATATACGTACCCATGTTATTGTATTATTGGATTACTATATGTCAGGGTGGAGTTTGAGGCGTGGTCTTTCTTCTGAGGAATATCATGGTGATACATCCTGCCTTCATCATAGGGTCTCAAATTTATTCCTCATTTTTGGGTGACCCCAGAGACCTTCCGTACTTTCCATTGTTTCATGTTCTATCCGTTGGAGCTTGGAAAAAGCCTTGGCTTCGGGCCTATTTTACCTATTCAAATATCTACCTTAGCCTGTTTGGCTATAATTTATTACCTCTGGGCTCTTTGTGCAACGTACCTGTTGGTTTCTAGGTCTGCAGAATTTGTACGGAACAAAATCTTTTTTGAGTGAGGTAGAGAAAGCGGGGGGGGAAGAGAACAGTGGATTTTGCAGTAAGATGCTTCGATTTACAGTTCTAGAGCCTCGTTTTGCTTCAGTCAAAAAGGCGGGCGGTGTGACTCTCTGGGAGCGGCGACAACTTTCTGCCCTCGCACCGTTTGCCTGAGAGGAATCCTCAGAAGCATTCCGGTGTCTAAATTGAACATCTGAGTTTGGGGTGGGACTCCTGCTAGTGCACAAAACGCCGTTCCCCCAGAAAAAGAAAGCCCTTAACCTTGGGATCTAAGGTGCAATTGATAGACCAGCCTACCCTTCCATGGACAGCAAGAACTTGCTGCGGTGACACCCTTTCTCTGGGAGGATTCTTAGTCCGTATTCAATGTTGGATGGCAGACTGACAATATCGGCACGGGGCTCCTGCGAGCAAATCGCAGACCATTTCCGCATGAAAGGCAGCTAGTAGCCACAAGTACTCTAATGCAAGTGAAGGGAGACCCGTGACAGTGCATGGGGCAGCCACACATTTTTGTCCTTGCCTCTTCTGTATGGAGAGTATGTTGATACGTGTACGCCTTAGACGGTCATACTGTTATGATCGGCACTACTCTCTGAAAACCAAACGACAGCCCTTTCCCACAGAACTGGGCTGTTAGGAGTAGTTAGTGGGAAAGGCTGAGCCCACGAAAGGAGAGAGCTTTGTGTGTTGGCACATCTTGTCTGGGAGGAATCTTCATTCGTACTTTATATTGGAATCAGACCGGCAATTTCAGAGCAGGACATCTGCAAGTGCACAAAAGCCCTTTCTCCCAGGAAGGCGAGTGCCAACCCTTGAGATATCGGGTACAATTGGTGGGCCAGCCTTGGAACTCTATGGGCAGCAGGAGCTATCTGTCCAGCCACCTTCAGTCTGAGAGCGATCTTTGTCTGTATTCGATTTTGGAGTCAGATTGGAAATTTCATCACAGAATTCCTGCAAGTGAACAACAGCCCTTTATCCCAGAAAACAAAACGCTTACCCTCAGGGTAAAATGTCCGGGTTGTGGGCAAGCCTGGGCACTCTATTGGAAGCAGCAGCTTTCTTTGATGGCACCTCTTGCCTGGCAGGAATCTTTCTCCATACTTAATTTTGGCATTCAGACTGGTAATTTTGGCGCAGGATCCCTGCAAGCGGACGACAGCTCTTTCTCCCGGGAAAAATACTGCTTACCCGACCCCTAACCCTAACCCTAACCCTAACCCTAACCCTAAACCCTAACCCTAAACCCTAACCCTAACCCTAACCCTAACCCTAACCAAGTCTGAACTGGTCTGAACCGGTCTGAACTAGTTTAAACCGTTGTGAGACTGCTGCTCTTTCTAAACTGATACAAGGATAGGGAAGCACTGCTGTAAATATAGAGCATTATTGCCTAGTTAGATTTGTGGAGGGTGAGAGAAAATTGGCCCAGAGTAAACGCAAAACATTTTTGGTGCAAAATGTGGATAGAGACTGCTAGGAGGGATAAGGACGAGATCAGATCACAACACCAAATTATATTTGAAACCGTCAGGAAACCCCAAACGACAAAATGCTCCTAAAAACCCCCCAAACACCAGAAAACGCCCATCAAATTACAAAAGCACCTTACCGTTCCTAAGCAAATTACACAGTAAAAACTGCTTAGAGACAGAGTTTTATGCCTTTAAACAGCAGGTATTTATTAGGCGACGTCATGCAGCTCTCCGGCTCGGGCTGGGCAAAAAGAGCTCCGAAATGTTTGAGTAAAAACACGCAATTTATACAGTTTCTAATTACGATTACAACATATTCATATACGTACCCATGTTATTGTATTATTGGATTACTATATGTCAGGGTGGAGTTTGAGGCGTGGTCTTTCTTCTGAGGAATATCATGGTGATACATCCTGCCTTCATCATAGGGTCTCAAATTTATTCCTCATTTTTGGGTGACCCCGGAGACCTTCCGTACTTTCCATTGTTTCATGTTCTATCCGTTGGAGCTTGGAAAAAGCCTTGGCTTCGGGCCTATTTTACCTATTCAAATATCTACCTTAGCCTGTTTGGCTATAATTTATTACCTCTGGGCTCTTTGTGCAACGTACCTGTTGGTTTCTAGGTCTGCAGAATTTGTACGGAACAAAATCTTTTTTGAGTGAGGTAGAGAAAGCGGGGGAGGAAGAGAACAGTGGATTTTGCAGTAAGATGCTTCGATTTACAGTTCTAGAGCCTCGTTTTGCTTCAGTCAAAAAGGCGGGCGGTGTGACTCTCTGGGAGCGGCGACAACTTTCTGCCCTCGCACCGTTTGCCTGAGAGGAATCCTCAGAAGCATTCCGGTGTCTAAATTGAACATCTGAGTTTGGGGTGGGACTCCTGCTAGTGCACAAAACGCCGTTCCCCCAGAAAAAGAAAGCCCTTAACCTTGGGATCTAAGGTGCATTTGATAGACCAGCCTACCCTTCCATGGACAGCAAGAACTTGCTGCGGTGACACCCTTTCTCTGGGAGGATTCTTAGTCCATATTCAATGTTGGATGGCAGACTGACAATATCGGCACGGGGCTCCTGCGAGCAAATCGCAGACCATTTCCCCATGAAAGGCAGCTAGTAGCCACAAGTACTCTAATGCAAGTGAAGGGAGACCCGTGACAGTGCATGGGGCAGCCACACATTTTTGTCCTTGCCTCTTCTGTATGGAGAGTATGTTGATACGTGTACGCCTTAGACGGTCATACTGTTATGATCGGCACTACTCTCTGAAAACCAAACGACAGCCCTTTCCCACAGAACTGGGCTGTTAGGAGTAGTTAGTGGGAAAGGCTGAGCCCACGAAAGGAGAGAGCTTTGTGTGTTGGCACATCTTGTCTGGGAGGAATCTTCATTCGTACTTTATATTGGAATCAGACCGGCAATTTCAGAGCAGGACATCTGCAAGTGCACAAAAGCCCTTTCTCCCAGGAAGGCGAGTGCCAACCCTTGAGATATCGGGTACAATTGGTGGGCCAGCCTTGGAACTCTATGGGCAGCAGGAGCTATCTGTCCAGCCACCTTCAGTCTGAGAGCGATCTTTGTCCGTATTCGATTTTGGAGTCAGATTGGAAATTTCATCACAGAATTCCTGCAAGTGAACAACAGCCCTTTATCCCAGAAAACAAAACGCTTACCCTCAGGGTAAAATGTCCGGGTTGTGGGCAAGCCTGGGCACTCTATTGGAAGCAGCAGCTTTCTTTGATGGCACCTCTTGCCTGGCAGGAATCTTTCTCCATACTTAATTTTGGCATTCAGACTGGTAATTTTGGCGCAGGATCCCTGCAAGCGGACGACAGCTCTTTCTCCCGGGAAAAATACTGCTTACCCTAACCCTAACCCTAACCCTAACCCTAACCCTAACCCTAAACCCTAACCCTAAACCCTAACCCTAACCCTAACCCTAACCCTAACCAAGTCTGAACTGGTCTGAACCGGTCTGAACTAGTTTAAACCGTTGTGAGACTGCTGCTCTTTCTAAACTGATACAAGGATAGGGAAGCACTGCTGTAAATATAGAGCATTATTGCCTAGTTAGATTTGTGGAGGGTGAGAGAAAATTGGCCCAGAGTAAACGCAAAACATTTTTGGTGCAAAATGTGGATAGAGACTGCTAGGAGGGATAAGGACGAGATCAGATCACAACACCAAATTATATTTGAAACCGTCAGGAAACCCCAAACGACAAAATGCTCCTAAAAACCCCCCAAACACCAGAAAACCCCCATCAAATTACAAAAGCACCTTACCGTTCCTAAGCAAATTACACAGTAAAAACTGCTTAGAGACAGAGTTTTATGCCTTTAAACAGCAGGTATTTATTAGGCGACGTCATGCAGCTCTCCGGCTTGGGCTGGGCAAAAAGAGCTCCGAAATGTTTGAGTAAAAACACGCAATTTATACAGTTTCTTATTACGATTACAACATATTCATATACGTACCCATGTTATTGTATTATTGGATTACTATATGTCAGGGTGGAGTTTGAGGCGTGGTCTTTCTTCTGAGGAATATCATGGTGATACATCCTGCCTTCATCATAGGGTCTCAAATTTATTCCTCATTTTTGGGTGACCCCGGAGACCTTCTGTACTTTCCATTGTTTCATGTTCTATCCGTTGGAGCTTGGAAAAAGCCTTGGCTTCGGGCCTATTTTACCTATTCAAATATCTACCTTAGCCTGTTTGGCTATAATTTATTACCTCTGGGCTCTTTGTGCAATGTACCTGTTGGTTTCTAGGTCTGCAGAATTTGTACGGAACAAAATCTTTTTTGAGTGAGGTAGAGAAAGCGGGGGAGGAAGAGAACAGTGGATTTTGCAGTAAGATGCTTCGATTTACAGTTCTAGAGCCTCGTTTTGCTTCAGTCAAAAAGGCGGGCGGTGTGACTCTCTGGGAGCGGCGACAACTTTCTGCCCTCGCACCGTTTGCCTGAGAGGAATCCTCAGAAGCATTCCGGTGTCTAAATTGAACATCTGAGTTTGGGGTGGGACTCCTGCTAGTGCACAAAACGCCGTTCCCCCAGAAAAAGAAAGCCCTTAACCTTGGGATCTAAGGTGCAATTGATAGACCAGCCTACCCTTCCATGGACAGCAAGAACTTGCTGCGGTGACACCCTTTCTCTGGGAGGATTCTTAGTCCATATTCAATGTTGGATGGCAGACTGACAATATCGGCACGGGGCTCCTGCGAGCAAATCGCAGACCATTTCCCCGTGAAAGGCAGCTAGTAGCCACAAGTACTCTAATGCAAGTGAAGGGAGACCCGTGACAGTGCATGGGGCAGCCACACATTTTTGTCCTTGCCTCTTCTGTATGGAGAGTATGTTGATACGTGTACGCCTTAGACGGTCATACTGTTATGATCGGCACTACTCTCTGAAAACCAAACGACAGCCCTTTCCCACAGAACTGGGCTGTTAGGAGTAGTTAGTGGGAAAGGCTGAGCCCACGAAAGGAGAGAGCTTTGTGTGTTGGCACATCTTGTCTGGGAGGAATCTTCATTCGTACTTTATATTGGAATCAGACCGGCAATTTCAGAGCACGACATCTGCAAGTGCACAAAAGCCCTTTCTCCCAGGAAGGCGAGTGCCAACCCTTGAGATATCGGGTACAATTGGTGGGCCAGCCTTGGAACTCTATGGGCAGCAGGAGCTATCTGTCCAGCCACCTTCAGTCTGAGAGCGATCTTTGTCCGTATTCGATTTTGGAGTCAGATTGGAAATTTCATCACAGAATTCCTGCAAGTGAACAACAGCCCTTTATCCCAGAAAACAAAACGCTTACCCTCAGGGTAAAATGTCCGGGTTGTGGGCAAGCCTGGGCACTCTATTGGAAGCAGCAGCTTTCTTTGATGGCACCTCTTGCCTGGCAGGAATCTTTCTCCATACTTAATTTTGGCATTCAGACTGGTAATTTTGGCGCAGGATCCCTGCAAGCGGACGACAGCTCTTTCTCCCGGGAAAAATACTGCTTACCCTAACCCTAACCCTAACCCTAACCCTAACCCTAACCCTAACCCTAACCCTAAACCCTAACCCTAACCCTAACCCTAACCCTAACCAAGTCTGAACTGGTCTGAACCGGTCTGAACTAGTTTAAACCGTTGTGAGACTGCTGCTCTTTCTAAACTGATACAAGGATAGGGAAGCACTGCTGTAAATATAGAGCATTATTGCCTAGTTAGATTTGTGGAGGGTGAGAGAAAATTGGCCCAGAGTAAACGCAAAACATTTTTGGTGCAAAATGTGGATAGAGACTGCTAGGAGGGATAAGGACCAGATCAGATCACAACACCAAATTATATTTGAAACCGTCAGGAAACCCCAAACGACAAAATGCTCCTAAAAACCCCCCAAACACCAGAAAACGCCCATCAAATTACAAAAGCACCTTACCGTTCCTAAGCAAATTACACAGTAAAAACTGCTTAGAGACAGAGTTTTATGCCTTTAAACAGCAGGTATTTATTAGGCGACGTCATGCAGCTCTCCGGCTCGGGCTGGGCAAAAAGAGCTCCGAAATGTTTGAGTAAAAACACGCAATTTATACAGTTTCTAATTACGATTACAACATATTCATATACGTACCCATGTTATTGTATTATTGGATTACTATATGTCAGGGTGGAGTTTGAGGCGTGGTCTTTCTTCTGAGGAATATCATGGTGATACATCCTGCCTTCATCATAGGGTCTCAAATTTATTCCTCATTTTTGGGTGACCCCGGAGACCTTCTGTACTTTCCATTGTTTCATGTTCTATCCGTTGGAGCTTGGAAAAAGCCTTGGCTTCGGGCCTATTTTACCTATTCAAATATCTACCTTAGCCTGTTTGGCTATAATTTATTACCTCTGGGCTCTTTGTGCAACGTACCTGTTGGTTTCTAGGTCTGCAGAATTTGTACGGAACAAAATCTTTTTTGAGTGAGGTAGAGAAAGCGGGGGAGGAAGAGAACAGTGGATTTTGCAGTAAGATGCTTCGATTTACAGTTCTAGAGCCTCGTTTTGCTTCAGTCAAAAAGGCGGGCGGTGTGACTCTCTGGGAGCGGCGACAACTTTCTGCCCTCGCACCGTTTGCCTGAGAGGAATCCTCAGAAGCATTCCGGTGTCTAAATTGAACATCTGAGTTTGGGGTGGGACTCCTGCTAGTGCACAAAACGCCGTTCCCCCAGAAAAAGAAAGCCCTTAACCTTGGGATCTAAGGTGCAATTGATAGACCAGCCTACCCTTCCATGGACAGCAAGAACTTGCTGCGGTGACACCCTTTCTCTGGGAGGATTCTTAGTCCATATTCAATGTTGGATGGCAGACTGACAATATCGGCACGGGGCTCCTGCGAGCAAATCGCAGACCATTTCCCCATGAAAGGCAGCTAGTAGCCACAAGTACTCTAATGCAAGTGAAGGGAGACCCGTGACAGTGCATGGGGCAGCCACACATTTTTGTCCTTGCCTCTTCTGTATGGAGAGTATGTTGATACGTGTACGCCTTAGACGGTCATACTGTTATGATCGGCACTACTCTCTGAAAACCAAACGACAGCCCTTTCCCACAGAACTGGGCTGTTAGGAGTAGTTAGTGGGAAAGGCTGAGCCCACGAAAGGAGAGAGCTTTGTGTGTTGGCACATCTTGTCTGGGAGGAATCTTCATTCGTACTTTATATTGGAATCAGACCGGCAATTTCAGAGCACGACATCTGCAAGTGCACAAAAGCCCTTTCTCCCAGGAAGGCGAGTGCCAACCCTTGAGATATCGGGTACAATTGGTGGGCCAGCCTTGGAACTCTATGGGCAGCAGGAGCTATCTGTCCAGCCACCTTCAGTCTGAGAGCGATCTTTGTCCGTATTCGATTTTGGAGTCAGATTGGAAATTTCATCACAGAATTCCTGCAAGTGAACAACAGCCCTTTATCCCAGAAAACAAAACGCTTACCCTCAGGGTAAAATGTCCGGGTTGTGGGCAAGCCTGGGCACTCTATTGGAAGCAGGAGCTTTCTTTGATGGCACCTCTTGCCTGGCAGGAATCTTTCTCCATACTTAATTTTGGCATTCAGACTGGTAAATTTGGCGCAGGATCCCTGCAAGCGGACGACAGCTCTTTCTCCCGGGAAAAATACTGCTTACCCTAACCCTAACCCTAACCCTAACCCTAACCTTAACCCTAACCCTAACCCTAAACCCTAACCCTAACCCTAACCCTAACCCTAACCCTAACCAAGTCTGAACTGGTCTGAACCGGTCTGAACTAGTTTAAACCGTTGTGAGACTGCTGCTCTTTCTAAACTGATACAAGGATAGGGAAGCACTGCTGTAAATATAGAGCATTATTGCCTAGTTAGATTTGTGGAGGGTGAGAGAAAATTGGCCCAGAGTAAACGCAAAACATTTTTGGTGCAAAATGTGGATAGAGACTGCTAGGAGGGATAAGGACCAGATCAGATCACAACACCAAATTATATTTGAAACCGTCAGGAAACCCCAAACGACAAAATGCTCCTAAAAACCCCCCAAACACCAGAAAACGCCCATCAAATTACAAAAGCACCTTACCGTTCCTAAGCAAATTACACAGTAAAAACTGCTTAGAGACAGAGTTTTATGCCTTTAAACAGCAGGTATTTATTAGGCGACGTCATGCAGCTCTCCGGCTCGGGCTGGGCAAAAAGAGCTCCGAAATGTTTGAGTAAAAACACGCAATTTATACAGTTTCTTATTACGATTACAACATATTCATATACGTACCCATGTTATTGTATTATTGGATTACTATATGTCAGGGTGGAGTTTGAGGCGTGGTCTTTCTTCTGAGGAATATCATGGTGATACATCCTGCCTTCATCATAGGGTCTCAAATTTATTCCTCATTTTTGGGTGACCCCGGAGACCTTCTGTACTTTCCATTGTTTCATGTTCTATCCGTTGGAGCTTGGAAAAAGCCTTGGCTTCGGGCCTATTTTACCTATTCAAATATCTACCTTAGCCTGTTTGGCTATAATTTATTACCTCTGGGCTCTTTGTGCAACGTACCTGTTGGTTTCTAGGTCTGCAGAATTTGTACGGAACAAAATCTTTTTTGAGTGAGGTAGAGAAAGCGGGGGAGGAAGAGAACAGTGGATTTTGCAGTAAGATGCTTCGATTTACAGTTCTAGAGCCTCGTTTTGCTTCAGTCAAAAAGGCGGGCGGTGTGACTCTCTGGGAGCGGCGACAACTTTCTGCCCTCGCACCGTTTGCCTGAGAGGAATCCTCAGAAGCATTCCGGTGTCTAAATTGAACATCTGAGTTTGGGGTGGGACTCCTGCTAGTGCACAAAACGCCGTTCCCCCAGAAAAAGAAAGCCCTTAACCTTGGGATCTAAGGTGCAATTGATAGACCAGCCTACCCTTCCATGGACAGCAAGAACTTGCTGCGGTGACACCCTTTCTCTGGGAGGATTCTTAGTCCATATTCAATGTTGGATGGCAGACTGACAATATCGGCACGGGGCTCCTGCGAGCAAATCGCAGACCATTTCCCCATGAAAGGCAGCTAGTAGCCACAAGTACTCTAATGCAAGTGAAGGGAGACCCGTGACAGTGCATGGGGCAGCCACACATTTTTGTCCTTGCCTCTTCTGTATGGAGAGTATGTTGATACGTGTACGCCTTAGACGGTCATACTGTTATGATCGGCACTACTCTCTGAAAACCAAACGACAGCCCTTTCCCACAGAACTGGGCTGTTAGGAGTAGTTAGTGGGAAAGGCTGAGCCCACGAAAGGAGAGAGCTTTGTGTGTTGGCACATCTTGTCTGGGAGGAATCTTCATTCGTACTTTATATTGGAATCAGACCGGCAATTTCAGAGCACGACATCTGCAAGTGCACAAAAGCCCTTTCTCCCAGGAAGGCGAGTGCCAACCCTTGAGATATCGGGTACAATTGGTGGGCCAGCCTTGGAACTCTATGGGCAGCAGGAGCTATCTGTCCAGCCACCTTCAGTCTGAGAGCGATCTTTGTCCGTATTCGATTTTGGAGTCAGATTGGAAATTTCATCACAGAATTCCTGCAAGTGAACAACAGCCCTTTATCCCAGAAAACAAAACGCTTACCCTCAGGGTAAAATGTCCGGGTTGTGGGCAAGCCTGGGCACTCCATTGGAAGCAGCAGCTTTCTTTGATGGCACCTCTTGCCTGGCAGGAATCTTTCTCCATACTTAATTTTGGCATTCAGACTGGTAATTTTGGCGCAGGATCCCTGCAAGCGGACGACAGCTCTTTCTCCCGGGAAAAATACTGCTTACCCTAACCCTAACCATAACCCTAACCCTAACCCTAACCCTAACCCTAACCCTAACCCTAACCCTAACCCTAAACCCTAACCCTAACCTTAACTATAACCCTAACCCTAACCCTAACCCTAACCCCTAACCCTAACCCTAACCCTAACCCTAACCTTAACCCTAACCCTAAACCCTAACCCTAACCCTAACCCTAACCCTAACCAAGTCTGAACTGGTCCGAACCGGTCTGAACTAGTTTAAACCGTTGTGAGACTGCTGCTCTTTCTAAACTGATACAAGGATAGGGAAGCACTGCTGTAAATATAGAGCATTATTGCCTAGTTAGATTTGTGGAGGGTGAGAGAAAATTGGCCCAGAGTAAACGCAAAACATTTTTGGTGCAAAATGTGGATAGAGACTGCTAGGAGGGATAAGGACCAGATCAGATCACAACACCAAATTATATTTGAAACCGTCAGGAAACCCCAAACGACAAAATGCTCCTAAAAACCCCCCAAACACCAGAAAACCCCCATCAAATTACAAAAGCACCTTACCGTTCCTAAGCAAATTACACAGTAAAAACTGCTTAGAGACAGAGTTTTATGCCTTTAAACAGCAGGTATTTATTAGGCGACGTCATGCAGCTCTCCGGCTCGGGCTGGGCAAAAAGAGCTCCGAAATGTTTGAGTAAAAACACGCAATTTATACAGTTTCTTATTACGATTACAACATATTCATATACGTACCCATGTTATTGTATTATTGGATTACTATATGTCAGGGTGGAGTTTGAGGCGTGGTCTTTCTTCTGAGGAATATCATGGTGATACATCCTGCCTTCATCATAGGGTCTCAAATTTATTCCTCATTTTTGGGTGACCCCGGAGACCTTCTGTACTTTCCATTGTTTCATGTTCTATCCGTTGGAGCTTGGAAAAAGCCTTGGCTTCGGGCCTATTTTACCTATTCAAATATCTACCTTAGCCTGTTTGGCTATAATTTATTACCTCTGGGCTCTTTGTGCAACGTACCTGTTGGTTTCTAGGTCTGCAGAATTTGTACGGAACAAAATCTTTTTTGAGTGAGGTAGAGAAAGCGGGGGAGGAAGAGAACAGTGGATTTTGCAGTAAGATGCTTCGATTTACAGTTCTAGAGCCTCGTTTTGCTTCAGTCAAAAAGGCGGGCGGTGTGACTCTCTGGGAGCGGCGACAACTTTCTGCCCTCGCACCGTTTGCCTGAGAGGAATCCTCAGAAGCATTCCGGTGTCTAAATTGAACATCTGAGTTTGGGGTGGGACTCCTGCTAGTGCACAAAACGCCGTTCCCCCAGAAAAAGAAAGCCCTTAACCTTGGGATCTAAGGTGCAATTGATAGACCAGCCTACCCTTCCATGGACAGCAAGAACTTGCTGCGGTGACACCCTTTCTCTGGGAGGATTCTTAGTCCATATTCAATGTTGGATGGCAGACTGACAATATCGGCACGGGGCTCCTGCGAGCAAATCGCAGACCATTTCCGCATGAAAGGCAGCTAGTAGCCACAAGTACTCTAATGCAAGTGAAGGGAGACCCGTGACAGTGCATGGGGCAGCCACACATTTTTGTCCTTGCCTCTTCTGTATGGAGAGTATGTTGATACGTGTACGCCTTAGACGGTCATACTGTTATGATCGGCACTACTCTCTGAAAACCAAACGACAGCCCTTTCCCACAGAACTGGGCTGTTAGGAGTAGTTAGTGGGAAAGGCTGAGCCCACGAAAGGAGAGAGCTTTGTGTGTTGGCACATCTTGTCTGGGAGGAATCTTCATTCGTACTTTATATTGGAATCAGACCGGCAATTTCAGAGCAGGACATCTGCAAGTGCACAAAAGCCCTTTCTCCCAGGAAGGCGAGTGCCAACCCATGAGATATCGGGTACAATTGGTGGGCCAGCCTTGGAACTCTATGGGCAGCAGGAGCTATCTGTCCAGCCACCTTCAGTCTGAGAGCGATCTTTGTCCGTATTCGATTTTGGAGTCAGATTGGAAATTTCATCACAGAATTCCTGCAAGTGAACAACAGCCCTTTATCCCAGAAAACAAAACGCTTACCCTCAGGGTAAAGTGTCCGGGTTGTGGGCAAGCCTGGGCACTCCATTGGAAGCAGCAGCTTTCTTTGATGGCACCTCTTGCCTGGCAGGAATCTTTCTCCATACTTAATTTTGGCATTCAGACTGGTAATTTTGGCGCAGGATCCCTGCAAGCGGACGACAGCTCTTTCTCCCGGGAAAAATACTGCTTACCCTAACCCTAACCCTAACCATAACCCTAACCCTAACCCTAACCCTAACCCTAACCCTAAACCCTAACCCTAACCTTAACTATAACCCTAACCCTAACCCTAACCCCTAACCCTAACCCTAACCCTAACCCTAACCTTAACCCTAACCCTAAACCCTAACCCTAACCCTAACCCTAACCCTAACCAAGTCTGAACTGGTCCGAACCGGTCTGAACTAGTTTAAACCGTTGTGAGACTGCTGCTCTTTCTAAACTGATACAAGGATAGGGAAGCACTGCTGTAAATATAGAGCATTATTGCCTAGTTAGATTTGTGGAGGGTGAGAGAAAATTGGCCCAGAGTAAACGCAAAACATTTTTGGTGCAAAATGTGGATAGAGACTGCTAGGAGGGATAAGGACCAGATCAGATCACAACACCAAATTATATTTGAAACCCTCAGGAAACCCCAAACGACAAAATGCTCCTAAAAACCCCCCAAACACCAGAAAACCCCCATCAAATTACAAAAGCACCTTACCGTTCCTAAGCAAATTACACAGTAAAAACTGCTTAGAGACAGAGTTTTATGCCTTTAAACAGCAGGTATTTATTAGGCGACGTCATGCAGCTCTCCGGCTCGGGCTGGGCAAAAAGAGCTCCGAAATGTTTGAGTAAAAACACGCAATTTATACAGTTTCTTATTACGATTACAACATATTCATATACGTACCCATGTTATTGTATTATTGGATTACTATATGTCAGGGTGGAGTTTGAGGCGTGGTCTTTCTTCTGAGGAATATCATGGTGATACATCCTGCCTTCATCATAGGGTCTCAAATTTATTCCTCATTTTTGGGTGACCCCGGAGACCTTCTGTACTTTCCATTGTTTCATGTTCTATCCGTTGGAGCTTGGAAAAAGCCTTGGCTTCGGGCCTATTTTACCTATTCAAATATCTACCTTAGCCTGTTTGGCTATAATTTATTACCTCTGGGCTCTTTGTGCAACGTACCTGTTGGTTTCTAGGTCTGCAGAATTTGTACGGAACAAAATCTTTTTTGAGTGAGGTAGAGAAAGCGGGGGAGGAAGAGAACAGTGGATTTTGCAGTAAGATGCTTCGATTTACAGTTCTAGAGCCTCGTTTTGCTTCAGTCAAAAAGGCGGGCGGTGTGACTCTCTGGGAGCGGCGACAACTTTCTGCCCTCGCACCGTTTGCCTGAGAGGAATCCTCAGAAGCATTCCGGTGTCTAAATTGAACATCTGAGTTTGGGGTGGGACTCCTGCTAGTGCACAAAACGCCGTTCCCCCAGAAAAAGAAAGCCCTTAACCTTGGGATCTAAGGTGCAATTGATAGACCAGCCTACCCTTCCATGGACAGCAAGAACTTGCTGCGGTGACACCCTTTCTCTGGGAGGATTCTTAGTCCATATTCAATGTTGGATGGCAGACTGACAATATCGGCACGGGGCTCCTGCGAGCAAATCGCAGACCATTTCCCCATGAAAGGCAGCTAGTAGCCACAAGTACTCTAATGCAAGTGAAGGGAGACCCGTGACAGTGCATGGGGCAGCCACACATTTTTGTCCTTGCCTCTTCTGTATGGAGAGTATGTTGATACGTGTACGCCTTAGACGGTCATACTGTTATGATCGGCACTACTCTCTGAAAACCAAACGACAGCCCTTTCCCACAGAACTGGGCTGTTAGGAGTAGTTAGTGGGAAAGGCTGAGCCCACGAAAGGAGAGAGCTTTGTGTGTTGGCACATCTTGTCTGGGAGGAATCTTCATTCGTACTTTATATTGGAATCAGACCGGCAATTTCAGAGCAGGACATCTGCAAGTGCACAAAAGCCCTTTCTCCCAGGAAGGCGAGTGCCAACCCATGAGATATCGGGTACAATTGGTGGGCCAGCCTTGGAACTCTATGGGCAGCAGGAGCTATCTGTCCAGCCACCTTCAGTCTGAGAGCGATCTTTGTCCTTATTCGATTTTGGAGTCAGATTGGAAATTTCATCACAGAATTCCTGCAAGTGAACAACAGCCCTTTATCCCAGAAAACAAAACGCTTACCCTCAGGGTAAAGTGTCCGGGTTGTGGGCAAGCCTGGGCACTCCATTGGAAGCAGCAGCTTTCTTTGATGGCACCTCTTGCCTGGCAGGAATCTTTCTCCATACTTAATTTTGGCATTCAGACTGGTAATTTTGGCGCAGGATCCCTGCAAGCGGACGACAGCTCTTTCTCCCGGGAAAAATACTGCTTACCCTAACCCTAACCCTAACCCTAACCCTAACCCTAACCCTAACCCTAAACCCTAACCCTAACCTTAACTATAACCCTAACCCTAACCCTAACCCTAACCCCTAACCCTAACCCTAACCCTAACCCTAACCTTAACCCTAACCCTAAACCCTAACCCTAACCCTAACCCTAACCCTAACCAAGTCTGAACTGGTCCGAACCGGTCTGAACTAGTTTAAACCGTTGTGAGACTGCTGCTCTTTCTAAACTGATACAAGGATAGGGAAGCACTGCTGTAAATATAGAGCATTATTGCCTAGTTAGATTTGTGGAGGGTGAGAGAAAATTGGCCCAGAGTAAACGCAAAACATTTTTGGTGCAAAATGTGGATAGAGACTGCTAGGAGGGATAAGGACCAGATCAGATCACAACACCAAATTATATTTGAAACCCTCAGGAAACCCCAAACGACAAAATGCTCCTAAAAACCCCCCAAACACCAGAAAACGCCCATCAAATTACAAAAGCACCTTACCGTTCCTAAGCAAATTACACAGTAAAAACTGCTTAGAGACAGAGTTTTATGCCTTTAAACAGCAGGTATTTATTAGGCGACGTCATGCAGCTCTCCGGCTCGGGCTGGGCAAAAAGAGCTCCGAAATGTTTGAGTAAAAACACGCAATTTATACAGTTTCTTATTACGATTACAACATATTCATATACGTACCCATGTTATTGTATTATTGGATTACTATATGTCAAGGTGGAGTTTGAGGCGTGGTCTTTCTTCTGAGGAATATCATGGTGATACATCCTGCCTTCATCATAGGGTCTCAAATTTATTCCTCATTTTTGGGTGACCCCGGAGACCTTCTGTACTTTCCATTGTTTCATGTTCTATCCGTTGGAGCTTGGAAAAAGCCTTGGCTTCGGGCCTATTTTACCTATTCAAATATCTACCTTAGCCTGTTTGGCTATAATTTATTACCTCTGGGCTCTTTGTGCAACGTACCTGTTGGTTTCTAGGTCTGCAGAATTTGTACGGAACAAAATCTTTTTTGAGTGAGGTAGAGAAAGCGGGGGAGGAAGAGAACAGTGGATTTTGCAGTAAGATGCTTCGATTTACAGTTCTAGAGCCTCGTTTTGCTTCAGTCAAAAAGGCGGGCGGTGTGACTCTCTGGGAGCGGCGACAACTTTCTGCCCTCGCACCGTTTGCCTGAGAGGAATCCTCAGAAGCATTCCGGTGTCTAAATTGAACATCTGAGTTTGGGGTGGGACTCCTGCTAGTGCACAAAACGCCGTTCCCCCAGAAAAAGAAAGCCCTTAACCTTGGGATCTAAGGTGCAATTGATAGACCAGCCTACCCTTCCATGGACAGCAAGAACTTGCTGCGGTGACACCCTTTCTCTGGGAGGATTCTTAGTCCATATTCAATGT
This sequence comes from Pyrocephalus nanus, assembly GCA_038380795.1. Classification (NCBI taxonomy): domain Eukaryota; kingdom Metazoa; phylum Chordata; class Aves; order Passeriformes; family Tyrannidae; genus Pyrocephalus; species Pyrocephalus nanus. The sequence continues at coordinate 124,028 of CM076278.1, forward strand.
TGGATGGCAGACTGACAATATCGGCACGGGGCTCCTGCGAGCAAATCGCAGACCATTTCCCCATGAAAGGCAGCTAGTAGCCACAAGTACTCTAATGCAAGTGAAGGGAGACCCGTGACAGTGCATGGGGCAGCCACACATTTTTGTCCTTGCCTCTTCTGTATGGAGAGTATGTTGATACGTGTACGCCTTAGACGGTCATACTGTTATGATCGGCACTACTCTCTGAAAACCAAACGACAGCCCTTTCCCACAGAACTGGGCTGTTAGGAGTAGTTAGTGGGAAAGGCTGAGCCCACGAAAGGAGAGAGCTTTGTGTGTTGGCACATCTTGTCTGGGAGGAATCTTCATTCGTACTTTATATTGGAATCAGACCGGCAATTTCAGAGCAGGACATCTGCAAGTGCACAAAAGCCCTTTCTCCCAGGAAGGCGAGTGCCAACCCATGAGATATCGGGTACAATTGGTGGGCCAGCCTTGGAACTCTATGGGCAGCAGGAGCTATCTGTCCAGCCACCTTCAGTCTGAGAGCGATCTTTGTCCGTATTCGATTTTGGAGTCAGATTGGAAATTTCATCACAGAATTCCTGCAAGTGAACAACAGCCCTTTATCCCAGAAAACAAAACGCTTACCCTCAGGGTAAAATGTCCGGGTTGTGGGCAAGCCTGGGCACTCCATTGGAAGCAGGAGCTTTCTTTGATGACACCTCTTGCCTGGCAGGAATCTTTCTCCATACTTAATTTTGGCATTCAGACTGGTAATTTTGGCGCAGGATCCCTGCAAGCGGACGACAGCTCTTTCTCCCGGGAAAAATACTGCTTACCCTAACCCTAACCCTAACCCTAACCCTAACCCTAACCCTAACCCTAAACCCTAACCCTAACCTTAACTATAACCCTTACCCTAACCCTAACCCTAACCCCTAACCCTAACCCTAACCCTAACCCTAACCTTAACCCTAACCCTAAACCCTAACCCTAACCCTAACCCTAACCCTAACCAAGTCTGAACTGGTCCGAACCGGTCTGAACTAGTTTAAACCGTTGTGAGACTGCTGCTCTTTCTAAACTGATACAAGGATAGGGAAGCACTGCTGTAAATATAGAGCATTATTGCCTAGTTAGATTTGTGGAGGGTGAGAGAAAATTGGCCCAGAGTAAACGCAAAACATTTTTGGTGCAAAATGTGGATAGAGACTGCTAGGAGGGATAAGGACGAGATCAGATCACAACACCAAATTATATTTGAAACCGTCAGGAAACCCCAAACGACAAAATGCTCCTAAAAACCCCCCAAACACCAGAAAACGCCCATCAAATTACAAAAGCACCTTACCATTCCTAAGCAAATTACACAGTAAAAACTGCTTAGAGACAGAGTTTTATGCCTTTAAACAGCAGGTATTTATTAGGCGACGTCATGCAGCTCTCCGGCTCGGGCTGGGCAAAAAGAGCTCCGAAATGTTTGAGTAAAAACACGCAATTTATACAGTTTCTTATTACGATTACAACATATTCATATACGTACCCATGTTATTGTATTATTGGATTACTATATGTCAGGGTGGAGTTTGAGGCGTGGTCTTTCTTCTGAGGAATATCATGGTGATACATCCTGCCTTCATCATAGGGTCTCAAATTTATTCCTCATTTTTGGGTGACCCCGGAGACCTTCTGTACTTTCCATTGTTTCATGTTCTATCCGTTGGAGCTTGGAAAAAGCCTTGGCTTCGGGCCTATTTTACCTATTCAAATATCTACCTTAGCCTGTTTGGCTATAATTTATTACCTCTGGGCTCTTTGTGCAATGTACCTGTTGGTTTCTTGGTCTGCAGAATTTGTACGGAACAAAATCTTTTTTGAGTGAGGTAGAGAAAGCGGGGGAGGAAGAGAACAGTGGATTTTGCAGTAAGATGCTTCGATTTACAGTTCTAGAGCCTCGTTTTGCTTCAGTCAAAAAGGCGGGCGGTGTGACTCTCTGGGAGCGGCGACAACTTTCTGCCCTTGCACCGTTTGCCTGAGAGGAATCGTCAGAAGCATTCCGGTGTCTAAATTGAACATCTGAGTTTGGGGTGGGACTCCTGCTAGTGCACAAAACGCCGTTCCCCCAGAAAAAGAAAGCCCTTAACCTTGGGATCTAAGGTGCAATTGATAGACCAGCCTACCCTTCCATGGACAGCAAGAACTTGCTGCGGTGACACCCTTTCTCTGGGAGGATTCTTAGTCCATATTCAATGTTGGATGGCAGACTGACAATATCGGCACGGGGCTCCTGCGAGCAAATCGCAGACCATTTCCGCATGAAAGGCAGCTAGTAGCCACAAGTACTCTAATGCAAGTGAAGGGAGACCCGTGACAGTGCATGGGGCAGCCACACATTTTTGTCCTTGCCTCTTCTGTATGGAGAGTATGTTGATACGTGTACGCCTTAGACGGTCATACTGTTATGATCGGCACTACTCTCTGAAAACCAAACGACAGCCCTTTCCCACAGAACTGGGCTGTTAGGAGTAGTTAGTGGGAAAGGCTGAGCCCACGAAAGGAGAGAGCTTTGTGTGTTGGCATATCTTGTCTGGGAGGAATCTTCATTCGTACTTTATATTGGAATCAGACCGGCAATTTCAGAGCAGGACATCTGCAAGTGCACAAAAGCCCTTTCTCCCAGGAAGGCGAGTGCCAACCCTTGAGATATCGGGTACAATTGGTGGGCCAGCCTTGGAACTCTATGGGCAGCAGGAGCTATCTGTCCAGCCACCTTCAGTCTGAGAGCGATCTTTGTCCGTATTCGATTTTGGAGTCAGATTGGAAATTTCATCACAGAATTCCTGCAAGTGAACAACAGCCCTTTATCCCAGAAAACAAAACGCTTACCCTCAGGGTAAAGTGTCCGGGTTGTGGGCAAGCCTGGGCACTCCATTGGAAGCAGCAGCTTTCTTTGATGGCACCTCTTGCCTGGCAGGAATCTTTCTCCATACTTAATTTTGGCATTCAGACTGGTAATTTTGGCGCAGGATCCCTGCAAGCGGACGACAGCTCTTTCTCCCGGGAAAAATACTGCTTACCCTAACCCTAACCCTAACCATAACCCTAACCCTAACCCTAACCCTAACCCTAACCCTAACCCTAACCCTAACCCTAACCCTAAACCCTAACCCTAACCTTAACTATAACCCTAACCCTAAACCCTAACCCTAACCCCTAACCCTAACCCTAACCCTAACCTTAACCCTAACCCTAAACCCTAACCCTAACCCTAACCCTAACCCTAACCAAGTCTGAACTGGTCCGAACCGGTCTGAACTAGTTTAAACCGTTGTGAGACTGCTGCTCTTTCTAAACTGATACAAAGATAGGGAAGCACTGCTGTAAATATAGAGCATTATTGCCTAGTTAGATTTGTGGAGGGTGAGAGAAAATTGGCCCAGAGTAAACGCAAAACATTTTTGGTGCAAAATGTGGATAGAGACTGCTAGGAGGGATAAGGACCAGATCAGATCACAACACCAAATTATATTTGAAACCGTCAGGAAACCCCAAATGACAAAATGCTCCTAAAAACCCCCCAAACACCAGAAAACGCCCATCAAATTACAAAAGCACCTTACCATTCCTAAGCAAATTACACAGTAAAAACTGCTTAGAGACAGAGTTTTATGCCTTTAAACAGCAGGTATTTATTAGGCGACGTCATGCAGCTCTCCGGCTCGGGCTGGGCAAAAAGAGCTCCGAAATGTTTGAGTAAAAACACGCAATTTATACAGTTTCTTATTACGATTACAACATATTCATATACGTACCCATGTTATTGTATTATTGGATTACTATATGTCATGGTGGAGTTTGAGGCGTGGTCTTTCTTCTGAGGAATATCATGGTGATACATCCTGCCTTCATCATAGGGTCTCAAATTTATTCCTCATTTTTGGGTGACCCCGGAGACCTTCTGTACTTTCCATTGTTTCATGTTCTATCCGTTGGAGCTTGGAAAAAGCCTTGGCTTCGGGCCTATTTTACCTATTCAAATATCTACCTTAGCCTGTTTGGCTATAATTTATTACCTCTGGGCTCTTTGTGCAATGTACCTGTTGGTTTCTTGGTCTGCAGAATTTGTACGGAACAAAATCTTTTTTGAGTGAGGTAGAGAAAGCGGGGGAGGAAGAGAACAGTGGATTTTGCAGTAAGATGCTTCGATTTACAGTTCTAGAGCCTCGTTTTGCTTCAGTCAAAAAGGCGGGCGGTGTGACTCTCTGGGAGCGGCGACAACTTTCTGCCCTCGCACCGTTTGCCTGAGAGGAATCCTCAGAAGCATTCCGGTGTCTAAATTGAACATCTGAGTTTGGGGTGGGACTCCTGCTAGTGCACAAAACGCCGTTCCCCCAGAAAAAGAAAGCCCTTAACCTTGGGATCTAAGGTGCAATTGATAGACCAGCCTACCCTTCCATGGACAGCAAGAACTTGCTGCGGTGACACCCTTTCTCTGGGAGGATTCTTAGTCCATATTCAATGTTGGATGGCAGACTGACAATATCGGCACGGGGCTCCTGCGAGCAAATCGCAGACCATTTCCGCATGAAAGGCAGCTAGTAGCCACAAGTACTCTAATGCAGGTGAAGGGAGACCCGTGACAGTGCATGGGGCAGCCACACATTTTTGTCCTTGCCTCTTCTGTATGGAGAGTATGTTGATACGTGTACGCCTTAGACGGTCATACTGTTATGATCGACACTACTCTCTGAAAACCAAACGACAGCCCTTTCCCACAGAACTGGGCTGTTAGGAGTAGTTAGTGGGAAAGGCTGAGCCCACGAAAGGAGAGAGCTTTGTGTGTTGGCACATCTTGTCTGGGAGGAATCTTCATTCGTACTTTATATTGGAATCAGACCGGCAATTTCAGAGCAGGACATCTGCAAGTGCACAAAAGCCCTTTCTCCCAGGAAGGCGAGTGCCAACCCTTGGGATATCGGGTACAATTGGTGGGCCAGCCTTGGAACTCTATGGGCAGCAGGAGCTATCTGTCCAGCCACCTTCAGTCTGAGAGCGATCTTTGTCCGTATTCGATTTTGGAGTCAGATTGGAAATTTCATCACAGAATTCCTGCAAGTGAACAAGAGCCCTTTATCCCAGAAAACAAAACGCTTACCCTCAGGGTAAAATGTCCGGGTTGTGGGCAAGCCTGGGCACTCCATTGGAAGCAGGAGCTTTCTTTGATGGCACCTCTTGCCTGGCAGGAATCTTTCTCCATACTTAATTTTGGCATTCAGACTGGTAATTTTGGCGCAGGATCCCTGCAAGCGGACGACAGCTCTTTCTCCCGGGAAAAATACTGCTTACCCTAACCCTAACCCTAACCCTAACCCTAACCCTAACCCTAAGCCTAACCCTAAACCCTAACCCTAAACCCTAACCCTAACCCTAACCCTAACCAAGTCTGAATTGGTCTGAACCGGTCTGAACTAGTTTAAACCGTTGTGAGACTGCTGCTCTTTCTAAACTGATACAAGAATAGGGAAGCACTGCTGCAAATATAGAGCATTATTGCCTAGTTAGATTTGTGGAGGGTGAGAGAAAATTGGCCCAGAGTAAACGCAAAACATTTTTGGTGCAAAATGTGGATAGAGACTGCTAGGAGGGATAAGGACCAGATCAGATCACAACACCAAATTATATTTGAAACCGTCAGGAAACCCCAAACGACAAAATGCTCCTAAAAACCCCCCAAACACCAGAAAACGCCCATCAAATTACAAAAGCACCTTACCGTTCCTAAGCAAATTACACAGTAAAAACTGCTTAGAGACAGAGTTTTATGCCTTTAAACAGCAGGTATTTATTAGGCGACGTCATGCAGCTCTCCGGCTCGGGCTGGGCAAAAAGAGCTCCGAAATGTTTGAGTAAAAACACGCAATTTATACAGTTTCTTATTACGATTACAACATATTCATATACGTACCCATGTTATTGTATTATTGGATTACTATATGTCATGGTGGAGTTTGAGGCGTGGTCTTTCTTCTGAGGAATATCATGGTGATACATCCTGCCTTCATCATAGGGTCTCAAATTTATTCCTCATTTTTGGGTGACCCCGGAGACCTTCTGTACTTTCCATTGTTTCATGTTCTATCCGTTGGAGCTTGGAAAAAGCCTTGGCTTCGGGCCTATTTTACCTATTCAAATATCTACCTTAGCCTGTTTGGCTATAATTTATTACCTCTGGGCTCTTTGTGCAACGTACCTGTTGGTTTCTTGGTCTGCAGAATTTGTACGGAACAAAATCTTTTTTGAGTGAGGTAGAGAAAGCGGGGGAGGAAGAGAACAGTGGATTTTGCAGTAAGATGCTTCGATTTACAGTTCTAGAGCCTCGTTTTGCTTCAGTCAAAAAGGCGGGCGGTGTGACTCTCTGGGAGCGGCGACAACTTTCTGCCCTCGCACCGTTTGCCTGAGAGGAATCCTCAGAAGCATTCCGGTGTCTAAATTGAACATCTGAGTTTGGGGTGGGACTCCTGCTAGTGCACAAAACGCCGTTCCCCCAGAAAAAGAAAGCCCTTAACCTTGGGATCTAAGGTGCAATTGATAGACCAGCCTACCCTTCCATGGACAGCAAGAACTTGCTGCGGTGACACCCTTTCTCTGGGAGGATTCTTAGTCCATATTCAATGTTGGATGGCAGACTGACAATATCGGCACAGGGCTCCTGCGAGCAAATCGCAGACCATTTCCCCATGAAAGGCAGCTAGTAGCCACAAGTACTCTAATGCAAGTGAAGGGAGACCCGTGACAGTGCATGGGGCAGCCACACATTTTTGTCCTTGCCTCTTCTGTATGGAGAGTATGTTGATACGTGTACGCCTTAGACGGTCATACTGTTATGATCGGCACTACTCTCTGAAAACCAAACGACAGCCCTTTCCCACAGAACTGGGCTGTTAGGAGTAGTTAGTGGGAAAGGCTGAGCCCACGAAAGGAGAGAGCTTTGTGTGTTGGCACATCTTGTCTGGGAGGAATCTTCATTCGTACTTTATATTGGAATCAGACCGGCAATTTCAGAGCAGGACATCTGCAAGTGCACAAAAGCCCTTTCTCCCAGGAAGGCGAGTGCCAACCCTTGAGATATCGGGTACAATTGGTGGGCCAGCCTTGGAACTCTATGGGCAGCAGGAGCTATCTGTCCAGCCACCTTCAGTCTGAGAGCGATCTTTGTCCTTATTCGATTTTGGAGTCAGATTGGAAATTTCATCACAGAATTCCTGCAAGTGAACAACAGCCCTTTATCCCAGAAAACAAAACGCTTACCCTCAGGGTAAAGTGTCCGGGTTGTGGGCAAGCCTGGGCACTCCATTGGAAGCAGGAGCTTTCTTTGATGGCACCTCTTGCCTGGCAGGAATCTTTCTCCATATTCAATTTTGGCATTCAGACTGGTAAATTTGGCGCAGGATCCCTGCAAGCGGACGACAGCTCTTTCTCCCGGGAAAAATACTGCTTACCCTAACCCTAACGCTAACCCTAACCCTAACCCTAACCCTAACCCTAACCCTAACCCTAACCCTAACCCTAACCCTAACCCTAACCCTAACCCTAAACCCTAACCCTAACCCTAACCCTAACCCTAAACCCTAACCCTAAACCCTAACCCTAAACCCTAACCCTAACCCTAACCCTAAACCCTAACCTTAACCCTAACCCTAACCAAGTCTGAACCGGTCTGAACCGGTCTGAACTAGTTTAAACCGTTGTGAGACTGCTGCTCTTTCTAAACTGATACAAGAATAGGGAAGCACTGCTGTAAATATAGAGCATTATTGCCTAGTTAGATTTGTGGAGGGTGAGAGAAAATTGGCCCAGAGTAAACGCAAAACATTTTTGGTGCAAAATGTGGATAGAGACTGCTAGGAGGGATAAGGACCACATCAGATCACAACACCAAATTATATTTGAAACCATCAGGAAACCCCAAACGACAAAATGCTCCTAAAAACCCCCCAAACACCAGAAAACCCCCATCAAATTACAAAAGCACCTTACCATTCCTAAGCAAATTACACAGTAAAAACTGCTTAGAGACAGAGTTTGATGCCTTTAAACAGCAGGTATTTATTAGGCGACGTCATGCAGCTCTCCGGCTCGGGCTGGGCAAAAAGAGCTCCGAAATGTTTGAGTAAAAACACGCAATTTATACAGTTTCTAATTACGATTACAACATATTCATATACGTACCCATGTTATTGTATTATTGGATTACTATATGTCAGGGTGGAGTTTGAGGCGTGGTCTTTCTTCTGAGGAATATCATGGTGATACATCCTGCCTTCATCATAGGGTCTCAAATTTATTCCTCATTTTTGGGTGACCCCGGAGACCTTCTGTACTTTCCATTGTTTCATGTTCTATCCGTTGGAGCTTGGAAAAAGCCTTGGCTTCGGGCCTATTTTACCTATTCAAATATCTACCTTAGCCTGTTTGGCTATAATTTATTACCTCTGGGCTCTTTGTGCAATGTACCTGTTGGTTTCTAGGTCTGCAGAATTTGTACGGAACAAAATCTTTTTTGAGTGAGGTAGAGAAAGCGGGGGGGGAAGAGAACAGTGGATTTTGCAGTAAGATGCTTCGATTTACAGTTCTAGAGCCTCGTTTTGCTTCAGTCAAAAAGGCGGGCGGTGTGACTCTCTGGGAGCGGCGACAACTTTCTGTCCTCGCACCGTTTGCCTGGGAGGAATCCTCAGAAGCATTCCGGTGTCTAAATTGAACATCTGAGTTTGGGGTGGGACTCCTGCTAGTGCACAAAACGCCGTTCCCCCAGAAAAAGAAAGCCCTTACCCTCTGGTTATCAGGTGTAGGTTGCAAAGCGCTCTGTGGGAAATGAGAGCTCACGGTCCCGACACCTTGTATCCGGAGGGAATCTTCGTACGACTTCAATTTCCCGAGTCCCGCCGCCTGCTTTGCCGCAGGACTCCTGCGAGGGACCGGCTGCGGAGGACAAAAGAAATGCTCGGTCGGCTGGCAGGCGACAGGCACTTTAGGAATGGCAGGCTTAGCTTTATAGTCTTTTCTTGCCTCTGTGGGTATACGCGCTATAATTGGTCGGTTGTTTCTCTTCGCGTGCAGCGCTTAGTCTTTTGATTGGCAGTCGGGGTCCTGTTGTGTGCTGGCGAAGCTCAAAACGATGCCTATTATTTACTGTAGTTTTTCTTCCCTTTCTGCTCTCCTGCCTTGGTGCTGTTTACATTCTTTTACAATCTCAGAGCTGTAACTGATTAAATTCAAGGCTTAAGTTGTCAACAGCCCAGCTGTTTCCAATAAATGACAGCCCTCTGGTCCCAGCAAAAAAAGGTCTTATATTCAAGGTCTCAAGTCTAGTTAATGAGAGACCCCTGCATTTGCCCGTGCAGGAAAATCATCCGGGTCTGGGACCTTTTGTTTCAGAGCGAGCTTTGTCCATATTCCGTTTAGGGAGTTGTACTGCAATTTTGGTCCCGGTCAGCGGCGAGAAAAAAACAGATCTTTCCCCGAATAAGGAAGCCTGTACCCTCAGGGTCTCAGGTGTAAGTGGTGAGAGACCCAGTAAATTCCAAGAGTGGCAAGAGTGCTCTGCCCTTTAGACATTTTGTCTGGGAGAAATCTTCATCCCTGTTCAATTTCAGGAACCTAAGCAGCTATCTCGATGCAGCACTCCTGCAAAAAAAGAACAGATCTTAACTACAGGAAAAGAAAACCCATACCCTATGGGTCTCAGGTGCAGGTGGTGGGATACCTCTGGCCCTCCATGGGCAGCAACAGCTTTCTGAGGTGGCACCTTTTGCCTGAGAGGAATGTTGACTATGTTTGCTCTGGGAGCTCAGACTGGGATATCCAGTACAGATCTCCTTCAATCAAATGAGACACTGTTACCCCAGGTAAAAAAGCCCTTACCTTCTGTCTCTCAACGGCAGCTGCTGGGTGCCTCCCTTGGCAGCAAGAGCTTTCTGTAGTGGCACCTTCTGTGTGAGAGGAACGTTCATCCGTATTCAATTTGACGAGTCAAACCACCTATCTCAGTCCACGACTCCTGCAAGCAAATAGTATCCTATTTCCCCAGGACAAAAAGCCCTTACCCTCAGGATCTCAAGAGTGTTAATTAGACACCCTTGACAGTTCCTGGGCAGTGAGAACGTTCTATCCTGTCACCTTTTGTCTGGGAGGAATCTTGGTCCTTGTTCCATTTGGAACTGGACGGGCAGTTGCAGTGCAGGGTTCCTGCAAGGTAACAACAACCCTTTACCCCAGAAAAGAAAGCCCTTACCCTTGGGATCTAAGGTGCAATTGATAGACCAGCCTACCCTTCCATGGACAGCAAGAACTTGCTGCGGTGGCACCCTTTCTCTGGGAGGATTCTTAGTCCATATTCAATGTTGGATGGCAGACTGACAATATCGGCACGGGGCTCCTGCGAGCAAATCGCAGACCATTTCCGCATGAAAGGCAGCTAGTAGCCACAAATACTCTAATGCAAGTGAAGGGAGACCCGTGACAGTGCATGGGGCAGCCACACATTTTTGTCCTTGCCTCTTCTGTATGGAGAGTATGTTGATACGTGTACGCCTTAGACGGTCATACTGTTATGATCGGCACTACTCTCTGAAAACCAAACGACAGCCCTTTCCCACAGAACTGGGCTGTTAGGAGTAGTTAGTGGGAAAGGCTGAGCCCACGAAAGGAGAGAGCTTTGTGTGTTGGCACATCTTGTCTGGGAGGAATCTTCATTCGTACTTTATATTGGAATCAGACCGGCAATTTCAGAGCAGGACATCTGCAAGTGCACAAAAGCCCTTTCTCCCAGGAAGGCGAGTGCCAACCCTTGAGATATAGGGTACAATTGGTGGGCCAGCCTTGGAACTCTATGGGCAGCAGGAGCTATCTGTCCAGCCACCTTCAGTCTGAGAGCGATCTTTGTCCGTATTCGATTTTGGAGTCAGACTGGAAATTTCATCACAGAATTCCTGCAAGTGAACAACAGCCCTTTATCCCAGAAAACAAAACGCTTACCCTCAGGGTAAAATGTCCGGGTTGTGGGCAAGCCTGGGCACTCCATTGGAAGCAGGAGCTTTCTTTGATGGCACCTCTTCCCTGGCAGGAATCTTTCTCCATATTCAATTTTGGCATTCAGACTGGTAAATTTGGCGCAGGATCCCTGCAAGCGGACGACAGCTCTTTCTCCCGGGAAAAATACTGCTTACCCTAACCCTAACGCTAACCCTAACCCTAACCCTAACCCTAACCCTAACCCTAACCCTAACCCTAACCCTAACCCTAAACCCTAACCCTAACCCTAACCCTAAACCCTAACCCTAACCCTAACCCTAACCCTAAACCCTAACCCTAACCCTAACCCTAAACCCTAACCCTAACCCTAACCCTAACCAAGTCTGAACCGGTCTGAACCGGTCTGAACTAGTTTAAACCGTTGTGAGACTGCTGCTCTTTCTAAACTGATACAAGAATAGGGAAGCACTGCTGTAAATATAGAGCATTATTGCCTAGTTAGATTTGTGGAGGGTGAGAGAAAATTGGCCCAGAGTAAACGCAAAACATTTTTGGTGCAAAATGTGGATAGAGACTGCTAGGAGGGATAAGGACCACATCAGATCACAACACCAAATTATATTTGAAACCATCAGGAAACCCCAAACGACAAAATGCTCCTAAAAACCCCCCAAACACCAGAAAACCCCCATCAAATTACAAAAGCACCTTACCATTCCTAAGCAAATTACACAGTAAAAACTGCTTAGAGACAGAGTTTTATGCCTTTAAACAGCAGGTATTTATTAGGCGACGTCATGCAGCTCTCCGGCTCGGGCTGGGCAAAAAGAGCTCCGAAATGTTTGAGTAAAAACACGCAATTTATACAGTTTCTAATTACGATTACAACATATTCATATACGTACCCATGTTATTGTATTATTGGATTACTATATGTCAGGGTGGAGTTTGAGGCGTGGTCTTTCTTCTGAGGAATATCATGGTGATACATCCTGCCTTCATCATAGGGTCTCAAATTTATTCCTCATTTTTGGGTGACCCCGGAGACCTTCTGTACTTTCCATTGTTTCATGTTCTATCCGTTGGAGCTTGGAAAAAGCCTTGGCTTCGGGCCTATTTTACCTATTCAAATATCTACCTTAGCCTGTTTGGCTATAATTTATTACCTCTGGGCTCTTTGTGCAATGTACCTGTTGGTTTCTAGGTCTGCAGAATTTGTACGGAACAAAATCTTTTTTGAGTGAGGTAGAGAAAGCGGGGGGGGAAGAGAACAGTGGATTTTGCAGTAAGATGCTTCGATTTACAGTTCTAGAGCCTCGTTTTGCTTCAGTCAAAAAGGCGGGCGGTGTGACTCTCTGGGAGCGGCGACAACTTTCTGTCCTCGCACCGTTTGCCTGGGAGGAATCCTCAGAAGCATTCCGGTGTCTAAATTGAACATCTGAGTTTGGGGTGGGACTCCTGCTAGTGCACAAAACGCCGTTCCCCCAGAAAAAGAAAGCCCTTACCCTCTGGTTATCAGGTGTAGGTTGCAAAGCGCTCTGTGGGAAATGAGAGCTCACGGTCCCGACACCTTGTATCCGGAGGGAATCTTCGTACGACTTCAATTTCCCGAGTCCCGCCGCCTGCTTTGCCGCAGGACTCCTGCGAGGGACCGGCTGCGGAGGACAAAAGAAATGCTCGGTCGGCTGGCAGGCGACAGGCACTTTAGGAATGGCAGGCTTAGCTTTATAGTCTTTTCTTGCCTCTGTGGGTATACGCGCTATAATTGGTCGGTTGTTTCTCTTCGCGTGCAGCGCTTAGTCTTTTGATTGGCAGTCGGGGTCCTGTTGTGTGCTGGCGAAGCTCAAAACGATGCCTATTATTTACTGTAGTTTTTCTTCCCTTTCTGCTCTCCTGCCTTGGTGCTGTTTACATTCTTTTACAATCTCAGAGCTGTAACTGATTAAATTCAAGGCTTAAGTTGTCAACAGCCCAGCTGTTTCCAATAAATGACAGCCCTCTGGTCCCAGCAAAAAAAGGTCTTATATTCAAGGTCTCAAGTCTAGTTAATGAGAGACCCCTGCATTTGCCCGTGCAGGAAAATCATCCGGGTCTGGGACCTTTTGTTTCAGAGCGAGCTTTGTCCATATTCCGTTTAGGGAGTTGTACTGCAATTTTGGTCCCGGTCAGCGGCGAGAAAAAAACAGATCTTTCCCCGAATAAGGAAGCCTGTACCCTCAGGGTCTCAGGTGTAAGTGGTGAGAGACCCAGTAAATTCCAAGAGTGGCAAGAGTGCTCTGCCCTTTAGACATTTTGTCTGGGAGAAATCTTCATCCCTGTTCAATTTCAGGAACCTAAGCAGCTATCTCGATGCAGCACTCCTGCAAAAAAAGAACAGATCTTAACTACAGGAAAAGAAAACCCATACCCTATGGGTCTCAGGTGCAGGTGGTGGGATACCTCTGGCCCTCCATGGGCAGCAACAGCTTTCTGAGGTGGCACCTTTTGCCTGAGAGGAATGTTGACTATGTTTGCTCTGGGAGCTCAGACTGGGATATCCAGTACAGATCTCCTTCAATCAAATGAGACACTGTTACCCCAGGTAAAAAAGCCCTTACCTTCTGTCTCTCAACGGCAGCTGCTGGGTGCCTCCCTTGGCAGCAAGAGCTTTCTGTAGTGGCACCTTCTGTGTGAGAGGAACGTTCATCCGTATTCAATTTGACGAGTCAAACCACCTATCTCAGTCCACGACTCCTGCAAGCAAATAGTATCCTATTTCCCCAGGACAAAAAGCCCTTACCCTCAGGATCTCAAGAGTGTTAATTAGACACCCTTGACAGTTCCTGGGCAGTGAGAACGTTCTATCCTGTCACCTTTTGTCTGGGAGGAATCTTGGTCCTTGTTCCATTTGGAACTGGACGGGCAGTTGCAGTGCAGGGTTCCTGCAAGGTAACAACAACCCTTTACCCCAGAAAAGAAAGCCCTTACCCTTGGGATCTAAGGTGCAATTGATAGACCAGCCTACCCTTCCATGGACAGCAAGAACTTGCTGCGGTGGCACCCTTTCTCTGGGAGGATTCTTAGTCCATATTCAATGTTGGATGGCAGACTGACAATATCGGCACGGGGCTCCTGCGAGCAAATCGCAGACCATTTCCGCATGAAAGGCAGCTAGTAGCCACACGTACTCTAATGCAGGTGAAGGGAGACCCGTGACAGTGCATGGGGCAGCCACACATTTTTGTCCTTGCCTCTTCTGTATGGAGAGTATGTTGATACGTGTACGCCTTAGACGGTCATACTGTTATGATCGGCACTACTCTCTGAAAACCAAACGACAGCCCTTTCCCACAGAACTGGGCTGTTAGGAGTAGTTAGTGGGAAAGGCTGAGCCCACGAAAGGAGAGAGCTTTGTGTGTTGGCACATCTTGTCTGGGAGGAATCTTCATTCGTACTTTATATTGGAATCAGACCGGCAATTTCAGAGCAGGACATCTGCAAGTGCACAAAAGCCCTTTCTCCCAGGAAGGCGAGTGCCAACCCTTGAGATATCGGGTACAATTGGTGGGCCAGCCTTGGAACTCTATGGGCAGCAGGAGCTATCTGTCCAGCCACCTTCAGTCTGAGAGCGATCTTTGTCCGTATTCGATTTTGGAGTCAGACTGGAAATTTCATCACAGAATTCCTGCAAGTGAACAACAGCCCTTTATCCCAGAAAACAAAACGCTTACCCTCAGGGTAAAATGTCCGGGTTGTGGGCAAGCCTGGGCACTCCATTGGAAGCAGGAGCTTTCTTTGATGGCACCTCTTGCCTGGCAGGAATCTTTCTCCATATTCAATTTTGGCATTCAGACTGGTAAATTTGGCGCAGGATCCCTGCAAGCGGACGACAGCTCTTTCTCCCGGGAAAAATACTGCTTACCCTAACCCTAACGCTAACCCTAACCCTAACCCTAACCCTAACCCTAACCCTAACACTAACCCTAACCCTAACCCTAACCCTAACCCTAACCCTAACCCTAAACCCTAACCCTAACCCTAACCCTAAACCCTAACCCTAACCCTAACCCTAACCCTAAACCCTAACCCTAACCCTAACCCTAAACCCTAACCCTAACCCTAACCAAGTCTGAACCGGTCTGAACCGGTCTGAACTAGTTTAAACCGTTGTGAGACTGCTGCTCTTTCTAAACTGATACAAGAATAGGGAAGCACTGCTGTAAATATAGAGCATTATTGCCTAGTTAGATTTGTGGAGGGTGAGAGAAAATTGGCCCAGAGTAAACGCAAAACATTTTTGGTGCAAAATGTGGATAGAGACTGCTAGGAGGGATAAGGACCAGATCAGATCACAACACCAAATTATATTTGAAACCATCAGGAAACCCCAAACGACAAAATGCTCCTAAAAACCCCCCAAACACCAGAAAACCCCCATCAAATTACAAAAGCACCTTACCATTCCTAAGCAAATTACACAGTAAAAACTGCTTAGAGACAGAGTTTGATGCCTTTAAACAGCAGGTATTTATTAGGCGACGTCATGCAGCTCTCCGGCTCGGGCTGGGCAAAAAGAGCTCCGAAATGTTTGAGTAAAAACACGCAATTTATACAGTTTCTAATTACGATTACAACATATTCATATACGTACCCATGTTATTGTATTATTGGATTACTATATGTCAGGGTGGAGTTTGAGGCGTGGTCTTTCTTCTGAGGAATATCATGGTGATACATCCTGCCTTCATCATAGGGTCTCAAATTTATTCCTCATTTTTGGGTGACCCCGGAGACCTTCTGTACTTTCCATTGTTTCATGTTCTATCCGTTGGAGCTTGGAAAAAGCCTTGGCTTCGGGCCTATTTTACCTATTCAAATATCTACCTTAGCCTGTTTGGCTATAATTTATTACCTCTGGGCTCTTTGTGCAATGTACCTGTTGGTTTCTAGGTCTGCAGAATTTGTACGGAACAAAATCTTTTTTGAGTGAGGTAGAGAAAGCGGGGGGGGAAGAGAACAGTGGATTTTGCAGTAAGATGCTTCGATTTACAGTTCTAGAGCCTCGTTTTGCTTCAGTCAAAAAGGCGGGCGGTGTGACTCTCTGGGAGCGGCGACAACTTTCTGTCCTCGCACCGTTTGCCTGGGAGGAATCCTCAGAAGCATTCCGGTGTCTAAATTGAACATCTGAGTTTGGGGTGGGACTCCTGCTAGTGCACAAAACGCCGTTCCCCCAGAAAAAGAAAGCCCTTACCCTCTGGTTATCAGGTGTAGGTTGCAAAGCGCTCTGTGGGAAATGAGAGCTCACGGTCCCGACACCTTGTATCCGGAGGGAATCTTCGTACGACTTCAATTTCCCGAGTCCCGCCGCCTGCTTTGCCGCAGGACTCCTGCGAGGGACCGGCTGCGGAGGACAAAAGAAATGCTCGGTCGGCTGGCAGGCGACAGGCACTTTAGGAATGGCAGGCTTAGCTTTATAGTCTTTTCTTGCCTCTGTGGGTATACGCGCTATAATTGGTGGCTTGTTTCTCTTCGCGTGCAGCGCTTAGTCTTTTGATTGGCAGTCGGGGTCCTGTTGTGTGCTGGCGAAGCTCAAAACGATGCCTATTATTTACTGTAGTTTTTCTTCCCTTTCTGCTCTCCTGCCTTGGTGCTGTTTACATTCTTTTACAATCTCAGAGCTGTAACTGATTAAATTCAAGGCTTAAGTTGTCAACAGCCCAGCTGTTTCCAATAAATGACAGCCCTCTGGTCCCAGCAAAAAAAGGTCTTATATTCAAGGTCTCAAGTCTAGTTAATGAGAGACCCCTGCATTTGCCCGTGCAGGAAAATCATCCGGGTCTGGGACCTTTTGTTTCAGAGCGAGCTTTGTCCATATTCCGTTTAGGGAGTTGTACTGCAATTTTGGTCCCGGTCAGCGGCGAGAAAAAAACAGATCTTTCCCCGAATAAGGAAGCCTGTACCCTCAGGGTCTCAGGTGTAAGTGGTGAGAGACCCAGTAAATTCCAAGAGTGGCAAGAGTGCTCTGCCCTTTAGACATTTTGTCTGGGAGAAATCTTCATCCCTGTTCAATTTCAGGAACCTAAGCAGCTATCTCGATGCAGCACTCCTGCAAAAAAAGAACAGATCTTAACTACAGGAAAAGAAAACCCATACCCTATGGGTCTCAGGTGCAGGTGGTGGGATACCTCTGGCCCTCCATGGGCAGCAACAGCTTTCTGAGGTGGCACCTTTTGCCTGAGAGGAATGTTGACTATGTTTGCTCTGGGAGCTCAGACTGGGATATCCAGTACAGATCTCCTTCAATCAAATGAGACACTGTTACCCCAGGTAAAAAAGCCCTTACCTTCTGTCTCTCAACGGCAGCTGCTGGGTGCCTCCCTTGGCAGCAAGAGCTTTCTGTAGTGGCACCTTCTGTGTGAGAGGAACGTTCATCCGTATTCAATTTGACGAGTCAAACCACCTATCTCAGTCCACGACTCCTGCAAGCAAATAGTATCCTATTTCCCCAGGACAAAAAGCCCTTACCCTCAGGATCTCAAGAGTGTTAATTAGACACCCTTGACAGTTCCTGGGCAGTGAGAACGTTCTATCCTGTCACCTTTTGTCTGGGAGGAATCTTGGTCCTTGTTCCATTTGGAACTGGACGGGCAGTTGCAGTGCAGGGTTCCTGCAAGGTAACAACAACCCTTTACCCCAGAAAAGAAAGCCCTTACCCTTGGGATCTAAGGTGCAATTGATAGACCAGCCTACCCTTCCATGGACAGCAAGAACTTGCTGCGGTGGCACCCTTTCTCTGGGAGGATTCTTAGTCCATATTCAATGTTGGATGGCAGACTGACAATATCGGCACGGGGCTCCTGCGAGCAAATCGCAGACCATTTCCGCATGAAAGGCAGCTAGTAGCCACACGTACTCTAATGCAGGTGAAGGGAGACCCGTGACAGTGCATGGGGCAGCCACACATTTTTGTCCTTGCCTCTTCTGTATGGAGAGTATGTTGATACGTGTACGCCTTAGACGGTCATACTGTTATGATCGGCACTACTCTCTGAAAACCAAACGACAGCCCTTTCCCACAGAACTGGGCTGTTAGGAGTAGTTAGTGGGAAAGGCTGAGCCCACGAAAGGAGAGAGCTTTGTGTGTTGGCACATCTTGTCTGGGAGGAATCTTCATTCGTACTTTATATTGGAATCAGACCGGCAATTTCAGAGCAGGACATCTGCAAGTGCACAAAAGCCCTTTCTCCCAGGAAGGCGAGTGCCAACCCTTGAGATATCGGGTACAATTGGTGGGCCAGCCTTGGAACTCTATGGGCAGCAGGAGCTATCTGTCCAGCCACCTTCAGTCTGAGAGCGATCTTTGTCCGTATTCGATTTTGGAGTCAGACTGGAAATTTCATCACAGAATTCCTGCAAGTGAACAACAGCCCTTTATCCCAGAAAACAAAACGCTTACCCTCAGGGTAAAATGTCCGGGTTGTGGGCAAGCCTGGGCACTCCATTGGAAGCAGGAGCTTTCTTTGATGGCACCTCTTGCCTGGCAGGAATCTTTCTCCATATTCAATTTTGGCATTCAGACTGGTAAATTTGGCGCAGGATCCCTGCAAGCGGACGACAGCTCTTTCTCCCGGGAAAAATACTGCTTACCCTAACCCTAACGCTAACCCTAACCCTAACCCTAACCCTAACCCTAACCCTAACCCTAACCCTAACCCTAACCCTAACCCTAACCCTAACCCTAAACCCTAACCCTAACCCTAACCCTAAACCCTAACCCTAACCCTAACCCTAACCCTAAACCCTAACCCTAACCCTAACCCTAAACCCTAACCCTAACCCTAACCCTAACCAAGTCTGAACCGGTCTGAACCGGTCTGAACTAGTTTAAACCGTTGTGAGACTGCTGCTCTTTCTAAACTGATACAAGAATAGGGAAGCACTGCTGTAAATATAGAGCATTATTGCCTAGTTAGATTTGTGGAGGGTGAGAGAAAATTGGCCCAGAGTAAACGCAAAACATTTTTGGTGCAAAATGTGGATAGAGACTGCTAGGAGGGATAAGGACCACATCAGATCACAACACCAAATTATATTTGAAACCATCAGGAAACCCCAAACGACAAAATGCTCCTAAAAACCCCCCAAACACCAGAAAACCCCCATCAAATTACAAAAGCACCTTACCATTCCTAAGCAAATTACACAGTAAAAACTGCTTAGAGACAGAGTTTTATGCCTTTAAACAGCAGGTATTTATTAGGCGACGTCATGCAGCTCTCCGGCTCGGGCTGGGCAAAAAGAGCTCCGAGATGTTTGAGTGAAAACACGCAATTTATACAGTTTCTAATTACGATTACAACATATTCATATACGTACCCATGTTATTGTATTATTGGATTACTATATGTCAGGGTGGAGTTTGAGGCGTGGTCTTTCTTCTGAGGAATATCATGGTGATACATCCTGCCTTCATCATAGGGTCTCAAATTTATTCCTCATTTTTGGGTGACCCCGGAGACCTTCTGTACTTTCCATTGTTTCATGTTCTATCCGTTGGAGCTTGGAAAAAGCCTTGGCTTCGGGCCTATTTTACCTATTCAAATATCTACCTTAGCCTGTTTGGCTATAATTTATTACCTCTGGGCTCTTTGTGCAATGTACCTGTTGGTTTCTAGGTCTGCAGAATTTGTACGGAACAAAATCTTTTTTGAGTGAGGTAGAGAAAGCGAGGGGGGAAGAGAACAGTGGATTTTGCAGTAAGATGCTTCGATTTACAGTTCTAGAGCCTCGTTTTGCTTCAGTCAAAAAGGCGGGCGGTGTGACTCTCTGGGAGCGGCGACAACTTTCTGTCCTCGCACCGTTTGCCTGGGAGGAATCCTCAGAAGCATTCCGGTGTCTAAATTGAACATCTGAGTTTGGGGTGGGACTCCTGCTAGTGCACAAAACGCCGTTCCCCCAGAAAAAGAAAGCCCTTACCCTCTGGTTATCAGGTGTAGGTTGCAAAGCGCTCTGTGGGAAATGAGAGCTCACGGTCCCGACACCTTGTATCCGGAGGGAATCTTCGTACGACTTCAATTTCCCGAGTCCCGCCGCCTGCTTTGCCGCAGGACTCCTGCGAGGGACCGGCTGCGGAGGACAAAAGAAATGCTCGGTCGGCTGGCAGGCGACAGGCACTTTAGGAATGGCAGGCTTAGCTTTATAGTCTTTTCTTGCCTCTGTGGGTATACGCGCTATAATTGGTCGGTTGTTTCTCTTCGCGTGCAGCGCTTAGTCTTTTGATTGGCAGTCGGGGTCCTGTTGTGTGCTGGCGAAGCTCAAAACGATGCCTATTATTTACTGTAGTTTTTCTTCCCTTTCTGCTCTCCTGCCTTGGTGCTGTTTACATTCTTTTACAATCTCAGAGCTGTAACTGATTAAATTCAAGGCTTAAGTTGTCAACAGCCCAGCTGTTTCCAATAAATGACAGCCCTCTGGTCCCAGCAAAAAAAGGTCTTATATTCAAGGTCTCAAGTCTAGTTAATGAGAGACCCCTGCATTTGCCCGTGCAGGAAAATCATCCGGGTCTGGGACCTTTTGTTTCAGAGCGACCTTTGTCCATATTCCGTTTAGGGAGTTGTACTGCAATTTTGGTCCCGGTCAGCGGCGAGAAAAAAACAGATCTTTCCCCGAATAAGGAAGCCTGTACCCTCAGGGTCTCAGGTGTAAGTGGTGAGAGACCCAGTAAATTCCAAGAGTGGCAAGAGTGCTCTGCCCTTTAGACATTTTGTCTGGGAGAAATCTTCATCCCTGTTCAATTTCAGGAACCTAAGCAGCTATCTCGATGCAGCACTCCTGCAAAAAAAGAACAGATCTTAACTACAGGAAAAGAAAACCCATACCCTATGGGTCTCAGGTGCAGGTGGTGGGATACCTCTGGCCCTCCATGGGCAGCAACAGCTTTCTGAGGTGGCACCTTTTGCCTGAGAGGAATGTTGACTATGTTTGCTCTGGGAGCTCAGACTGGGATATCCAGTACAGATCTCCTTCAATCAAATGAGACACTGTTACCCCAGGTAAAAAAGCCCTTACCTTCTGTCTCTCAACGGCAGCTGCTGGGTGCCTCCCTTGGCAGCAAGAGCTTTCTGTAGTGGCACCTTCTGTGTGAGAGGAACGTTCATCCGTATTCAATTTGACGAGTCAAACCACCTATCTCAGTCCACGACTCCTGCAAGCAAATAGTATCCTATTTCCCCTAGGACAAAAAGCCCTTACCCTCAGGATCTCAAGTGTGTTAATTAGACACCCTTGACAGTTCCTGGGCAGTGAGAACGTTCTATCCTGTCACCTTTTGTCTGGGAGGAATCTTGGTCCTTGTTCCATTTGGAACTGGACGGGCAGTTGCAGTGCAGGGTTCCTGCAAGGTAACAACAACCCTTTACCCCAGAAAAGAAAGCCCTTACCCTTGGGATCTAAGGTGCAATTGATAGACCAGCCTACCCTTCCATGGACAGCAAGAACTTGCTGCGGTGGCACCCTTTCTCTGGGAGGATTCTTAGTCCATATTCAATGTTGGATGGCAGACTGACAATATCGGCACGGGGCTCCTGCGAGCAAATCGCAGACCATTTCCGCATGAAAGGCAGCTAGTAGCCACACGTACTCTAATGCAGGTGAAGGGAGACCCGTGACAGTGCATGGGGCAGCCACACATTTTTGTCCTTGCCTCTTCTGTATGGAGAGTATGTTGATACGTGTACGCCTTAGACGGTCATACTGTTATGATCGGCACTACTCTCTGAAAACCAAACGACAGCCCTTTCCCACAGAACTGGGCTGTTAGGAGTAGTTAGTGGGAAAGGCTGAGCCCACGAAAGGAGAGAGCTTTGTGTGTTGGCACATCTTGTCTGGGAGGAATCTTCATTCGTACTTTATATTGGAATCAGACCGGCAATTTCAGAGCAGGACATCTGCAAGTGCACAAAAGCCCTTTCTCCCAGGAAGGCGAGTGCCAACCCTTGAGATATAGGGTACAATTGGTGGGCCAGCCTTGGAACTCTATGGGCAGCAGGAGCTATCTGTCCAGCCACCTTCAGTCTGAGAGCGATCTTTGTCCGTATTCGATTTTGGAGTCAGACTGGAAATTTCATCACAGAATTCCTGCAAGTGAACAACAGCCCTTTATCCCAGAAAACAAAACGCTTACCCTCAGGGTAAAATGTCCGGGTTGTGGGCAAGCCTGGGCACTCCATTGGAAACAGGAGCTTTCTTTGATGGCACCTCTTGCCTGGCAGGAATCTTTCTCCATATTCAATTTTGGCATTCAGACTAGTAAATTTGGCGCAGGATCCCTACAAGCGGACGACAGCTCTTTCTCCCGGGAAAAATACTGCTAACCCTAACCCTAACCCTAACCCTAACCCTAACCCTAACCCTAACCCTAACCCTAACCCTAACCCTAACCCTAAACCCTAACCCTAACCCTAACCCTAACCCTAAACCCTAACCCTAACCCTAACCCTAAACCCTAACCCTAACCCTAACCAAGTCTGAACCGGTCTGAACCGGTCTGAACTAGTTTAAACCGTTGTGAGACTGCTGCTCTTTCTAAACTGATACAAGAATAGGGAAGCACTGCTGTAAATATAGAGCATTATTGCCTAGTTAGATTTGTGGAGGGTGAGAGAAAATTGGCCCAGAGTAAACGCAAAACATTTTTGGTGCAAAATGTGGATAGAGAC
Organism: Pyrocephalus nanus; assembly: GCA_038380795.1. NCBI lineage: Eukaryota > Metazoa > Chordata > Aves > Passeriformes > Tyrannidae > Pyrocephalus > Pyrocephalus nanus. The sequence goes on from CM076278.1 coordinate 146,740, forward strand.
TGCTAGGAGGGATAAGGACCACATCAGATCACAACACCAAATTATATTTGAAACCATCAGGAAACCCCAAACGACAAAATGCTCCTAAAAACCCCCCAAACACCAGAAAACCCCCATCAAATTACAAAAGCACCTTACCATTCCTAAGCAAATTACACAGTAAAAACTGCTTAGAGACAGAGTTTTATGCCTTTAAACAGCAGGTATTTATTAGGCGACGTCATGCAGCTCTCCGGCTCGGGCTGGGCAAAAAGAGCTCCGAAATGTTTGAGTAAAAACACGCAATTTATACAGTTTCTAATTACGATTACAACATATTCATATACGTACCCATGTTATTGTATTATTGGATTACTATATGTCAGGGTGGAGTTTGAGGCGTGGTCTTTCTTCTGAGGAATATCATGGTGATACATCCTGCCTTCATCATAGGGTCTCAAATTTATTCCTCATTTTTGGGTGACCCCGGAGACCTTCTGTACTTTCCATTGTTTCATGTTCTATCCGTTGGAGCTTGGAAAAAGCCTTGGCTTCGGGCCTATTTTACCTATTCAAATATCTACCTTAGCCTGTTTGGCTATAATTTATTACCTCTGGGCTCTTTGTGCAATGTACCTGTTGGTTTCTAGGTCTGCAGAATTTGTACGGAACAAAATCTTTTTTGAGTGAGGTAGAGAAAGCGGGGGGGGAAGAGAACAGTGGATTTTGCAGTAAGATGCTTCGATTTACAGTTCTAGAGCCTCGTTTTGCTTCAGTCAAAAAGGCGGGCGGTGTGACTCTCTGGGAGCGGCGACAACTTTCTGTCCTCGCACCGTTTGCCTGGGAGGAATCCTCAGAAGCATTCCGGTGTCTAAATTGAACATCTGAGTTTGGGGTGGGACTCCTGCTAGTGCACAAAACGCCGTTCCCCCAGAAAAAGAAAGCCCTTACCCTCTGGTTATCAGGTGTAGGTTGCAAAGCGCTCTGTGGGAAATGAGAGCTCACGGTCCCGACACCTTGTATCCGGAGGGAATCTTCGTACGACTTCAATTTCCCGAGTCCCGCCGCCTGCTTTGCCGCAGGACTCCTGCGAGGGACCGGCTGCGGAGGACAAAAGAAATGCTCGGTCGGCTGGCAGGTGACAGGCACTTTAGGAATGGCAGGCTTAGCTTTATAGTCTTTTCTTGCCTCTGTGGGTATACGCGCTATAATTGGTCGGTTGTTTCTCTTCGCGTGCAGCGCTTAGTCTTTTGATTGGCAGTCGGGGTCCTGTTGTGTGCTGGCGAAGCTCAAAACGATGCCTATTATTTACTGTAGTTTTTCTTCCCTTTCTGCTCTCCTGCCTTGGTGCTGTTTACATTCTTTTACAATCTCAGAGCTGTAACTGATTAAATTCAAGGCTTAAGTTGTCAACAGCCCAGCTGTTTCCAATAAATGACAGCCCTCTGGTCCCAGCAAAAAAAGGTCTTATATTCAAGGTCTCAAGTCTAGTTAATGAGAGACCCCTGCATTTGCCCGTGCAGGAAAATCATCCGGGTCTGGGACCTTTTGTTTCAGAGCGAGCTTTGTCCATATTCCGTTTAGGGAGTTGTACTGCAATTTTGGTCCCGGTCAGCGGCGAGAAAAAAACAGATCTTTCCCCGAATAAGGAAGCCTGTACCCTCAGGGTCTCAGGTGTAAGTGGTGAGAGACCCAGTAAATTCCAAGAGTGGCAAGAGTGCTCTGCCCTTTAGACATTTTGTCTGGGAGAAATCTTCATCCCTGTTCAATTTCAGGAACCTAAGCAGCTATCTCGATGCAGCACTCCTGCAAAAAAAGAACAGATCTTAACTACAGGAAAAGAAAACCCATACCCTATGGGTCTCAGGTGCAGGTGGTGGGATACCTCTGGCCCTCCATGGGCAGCAACAGCTTTCTGAGGTGGCACCTTTTGCCTGAGAGGAATGTTGACTATGTTTGCTCTGGGAGCTCAGACTGGGATATCCAGTACAGATCTCCTTCAATCAAATGAGACACTGTTACCCCAGGTAAAAAAGCCCTTACCTTCTGTCTCTCAACGGCAGCTGCTGGGTGCCTCCCTTGGCAGCAAGAGCTTTCTGTAGTGGCACCTTCTGTGTGAGAGGAACGTTCATCCGTATTCAATTTGACGAGTCAAACCACCTATCTCAGTCCACGACTCCTGCAAGCAAATAGTATCCTATTTCCCCTAGGACAAAAAGCCCTTACCCTCAGGATCTCAAGTGTGTTAATTAGACACCCTTGACAGTTCCTGGGCAGTGAGAACGTTCTATCCTGTCACCTTTTGTCTGGGAGGAATCTTGGTCCTTGTTCCATTTGGAACTGGACGGGCAGTTGCAGTGCAGGGTTCCTGCAAGGTAACAACAACCCTTTACCCCAGAAAAGAAAGCCCTTACCCTTGGGATCTAAGGTGCAATTGATAGACCAGCCTACCCTTCCATGGACAGCAAGAACTTGCTGCGGTGGCACCCTTTCTCTGGGAGGATTCTTAGTCCATATTCAATGTTGGATGGCAGACTGACAATATCGGCACGGGGCTCCTGCGAGCAAATCGCAGACCATTTCCGCATGAAAGGCAGCTAGTAGCCACACGTACTCTAATGCAGGTGAAGGGAGACCCGTGACAGTGCATGGGGCAGCCACACATTTTTGTCCTTGCCTCTTCTGTATGGAGAGTATGTTGATACGTGTACGCCTTAGACGGTCATACTGTTATGATCGGCACTACTCTCTGAAAACCAAACGACAGCCCTTTCCCACAGAACTGGGCTGTTAGGAGTAGTTAGTGGGAAAGGCTGAGCCCACGAAAGGAGAGAGCTTTGTGTGTTGGCACATCTTGTCTGGGAGGAATCTTCATTCGTACTTTATATTGGAATCAGACCGGCAATTTCAGAGCAGGACATCTGCAAGTGCACAAAAGCCCTTTCTCCCAGGAAGGCGAGTGCCAACCCTTGAGATATAGGGTACAATTGGTGGGCCAGCCTTGGAACTCTATGGGCAGCAGGAGCTATCTGTCCAGCCACCTTCAGTCTGAGAGCGATCTTTGTCCGTATTCGATTTTGGAGTCAGACTGGAAATTTCATCACAGAATTCCTGCAAGTGAACAACAGCCCTTTATCCCAGAAAACAAAACGCTTACCCTCAGGGTAAAATGTCCGGGTTGTGGGCAAGCCTGGGCACTCCATTGGAAACAGGAGCTTTCTTTGATGGCACCTCTTGCCTGGCAGGAATCTTTCTCCATATTCAATTTTGGCATTCAGACTAGTAAATTTGGCGCAGGATCCCTACAAGCGGACGACAGCTCTTTCTCCCGGGAAAAATACTGCTAACCCTAACCCTAACCCTAACCCTAACCCTAACCCTAACCCTAACCCTAACCCTAACCCTAACCCTAAACCCTAACCCTAACCCTAACCCTAACCCTAAACCCTAACCCTAACCCTAACCCTAAACCCTAACCCTAACCCTAACCAAGTCTGAACCGGTCTGAACCGGTCTGAACTAGTTTAAACCGTTGTGAGACTGCTGCTCTTTCTAAACTGATACAAGAATAGGGAAGCACTGCTGTAAATATAGAGCATTATTGCCTAGTTAGATTTGTGGAGGGTGAGAGAAAATTGGCCCAGAGTAAACGCAAAACATTTTTGGTGCAAAATGTGGATAGAGACTGCTAGGAGGGATAAGGACCACATCAGATCACAACACCAAATTATATTTGAAACCATCAGGAAACCCCAAACGACAAAATGCTCCTAAAAACCCCCCAAACACCAGAAAACCCCCATCAAATTACAAAAGCACCTTACCATTCCTAAGCAAATTACACAGTAAAAACTGCTTAGAGACAGAGTTTGATGCCTTTAAACAGCAGGTATTTATTAGGCGACGTCATGCAGCTCTCCGGCTCGGGCTGGGCAAAAAGAGCTCCGAAATGTTTGAGTAAAAACACGCAATTTATACAGTTTCTAATTACGATTACAACATATTCATATACGTACCCATGTTATTGTATTATTGGATTACTATATGTCAGGGTGGAGTTTGAGGCGTGGTCTTTCTTCTGAGGAATATCATGGTGATACATCCTGCCTTCATCATAGGGTCTCAAATTTATTCCTCATTTTTGGGTGACCCCGGAGACCTTCTGTACTTTCCATTGTTTCATGTTCTATCCGTTGGAGCTTGGAAAAAGCCTTGGCTTCGGGCCTATTTCACCTATTCAAATATCTACCTTAGCCTGTTTGGCTATAATTTATTACCTCTGGGCTCTTTGTGCAATGTACCTGTTGGTTTCTAGGTCTGCAGAATTTGTACGGAACAAAATCTTTTTTGAGTGAGGTAGAGAAAGCGGGGGGGGAAGAGAACAGTGGATTTTGCAGTAAGATGCTTCGATTTACAGTTCTAGAGCCTCGTTTTGCTTCAGTCAAAAAGGCGGGCGGTGTGACTCTCTGGGAGCGGCGACAACTTTCTGTCCTCGCACCGTTTGCCTGGGAGGAATCCTCAGAAGCATTCCGGTGTCTAAATTGAACATCTGAGTTTGGGGTGGGACTCCTGCTAGTGCACAAAACGCCGTTCCCCCAGAAAAAGAAAGCCCTTACCCTCTGGTTATCAGGTGTAGGTTGCAAAGCGCTCTGTGGGAAATGAGAGCTCACGGTCCCGACACCTTGTATCCGGAGGGAATCTTCGTACGACTTCAATTTCCCGAGTCCCGCCGCCTGCTTTGCCGCAGGACTCCTGCGAGGGACCGGCTGCGGAGGACAAAAGAAATGCTCGGTCGGCTGGCAGGCGACAGGCACTTTAGGAATGGCAGGCTTAGCTTTATAGTCTTTTCTTGCCTCTGTGGGTATACGCGCTATAATTGGTCGGTTGTTTCTCTTCGCGTGCAGCGCTTAGTCTTTTGATTGGCAGTCGGGGTCCTGTTGTGTGCTGGCGAAGCTCAAAACGATGCCTATTATTTACTGTAGTTTTTCTTCCCTTTCTGCTCTCCTGCCTTGGTGCTGTTTACATTCTTTTACAATCTCAGAGCTGTAACTGATTAAATTCAAGGCTTAAGTTGTCAACAGCCCAGCTGTTTCCAATAAATGACAGCCCTCTGGTCCCAGCAAAAAAAGGTCTTATATTCAAGGTCTCAAGTCTAGTTAATGAGAGACCCCTGCATTTGCCCGTGCAGGAAAATCATCCGGGTCTGGGACCTTTTGTTTCAGAGCGAGCTTTGTCCATATTCCGTTTAGGGAGTTGTACTGCAATTTTGGTCCCGGTCAGCGGCGAGAAAAAAACAGATCTTTCCCCGAATAAGGAAGCCTGTACCCTCAGGGTCTCAGGTGTAAGTGGTGAGAGACCCAGTAAATTCCAAGAGTGGCAAGAGTGCTCTGCCCTTTAGACATTTTGTCTGGGAGAAATCTTCATCCCTGTTCAATTTCAGGAACCTAAGCAGCTATCTCGATGCAGCACTCCTGCAAAAAAAGAACAGATCTTAACTACAGGAAAAGAAAACCCATACCCTATGGGTCTCAGGTGCAGGTGGTGGGATACCTCTGGCCCTCCATGGGCAGCAACAGCTTTCTGAGGTGGCACCTTTTGCCTGAGAGGAATGTTGACTATGTTTGCTCTGGGAGCTCAGACTGGGATATCCAGTACAGATCTCCTTCAATCAAATGAGACACTGTTACCCCAGGTAAAAAAGCCCTTACCTTCTGTCTCTCAACGGCAGCTGCTGGGTGCCTCCCTTGGCAGCAAGAGCTTTCTGTAGTGGCACCTTCTGTGTGAGAGGAACGTTCATCCGTATTCAATTTGACGAGTCAAACCACCTATCTCAGTCCACGACTCCTGCAAGCAAATAGTATCCTATTTCCCCAGGACAAAAAGCCCTTACCCTCAGGATCTCAAGAGTGTTAATTAGACACCCTTGACAGTTCCTGGGCAGTGAGAACGTTCTATCCTGTCACCTTTTGTCTGGGAGGAATCTTGGTCCTTGTTCCATTTGGAACTGGACGGGCAGTTGCAGTGCAGGGTTCCTGCAAGGTAACAACAACCCTTTACCCCAGAAAAGAAAGCCCTTAACCTTGGGATCTAAGGTGCAATTGATAGACCAGCCTACCCTTCCATGGACAGCAAGAACTTGCTGCGGTGGCACCCTTTCTCTGGGAGGATTCTTAGTCCATATTCAATGTTGGATGGCAGACTGACAATATCGGCACGGGGCTCCTGCGAGCAAATCGCAGACCATTTCCGCATGAAAGGCAGCTAGTAGCCACACGTACTCTAATGCAAGTGAAGGGAGACCCGTGACAGTGCATGGGGCAGCCACACATTTTTGTCCTTGCCTCTTCTGTATGGAGAGTATGTTGATACGTGTACGCCTTAGACGGTCATACTGTTATGATCGGCACTACTCTCTGAAAACCAAACGACAGCCCTTTCCCACAGAACTGGGCTGTTAGGAGTAGTTAGTGGGAAAGGCTGAGCCCACGAAAGGAGAGAGCTTTGTGTGTTGGCACATCTTGTCTGGGAGGAATCTTCATTCGTACTTTATATTGGAATCAGACCGGCAATTTCAGAGCAGGACATCTGCAAGTGCACAAAAGCCCTTTCTCCCAGGAAGGCGAGTGCCAACCCTTGAGATATCGGGTACAATTGGTGGGCCAGCCTTGGAACTCTATGGGCAGCAGGAGCTATCTGTCCAGCCACCTTCAGTCTGAGAGCGATCTTTGTCCGTATTCGATTTTGGAGTCAGACTGGAAATTTCATCACAGAATTCCTGCAAGTGAACAACAGCCCTTTATCCCAGAAAACAAAACGCTTACCCTCAGGGTAAAATGTCCGGGTTGTGGGCAAGCCTGGGCACTCCATTGGAAGCAGGAGCTTTCTTTGATGGCACCTCTTGCCTGGCAGGAATCTTTCTCCATATTCAATTTTGGCATTCAGACTGGTAAATTTGGCGCAGGATCCCTGCAAGCGGACGACAGCTCTTTCTCCCGGGAAAAATACTGCTTACCCTAACCCTAACGCTAACCCTAACCCTAACCCTAACCCTAACCCTAACCCTAACCCTAACCCTAACCCTAACCCTAACCCTAAACCCTAACCCTAACCCTAACCCTAAACCCTAACCCTAACCCTAACCCTAACCCTAAACCCTAACCCTAACCCTAACCCTAAACCCTAACCCTAACCCTAACCCTAACCAAGTCTGAACCGGTCTGAACCGGTCTGAACTAGTTTAAACCGTTGTGAGACTGCTGCTCTTTCTAAACTGATACAAGAATAGGGAAGCACTGCTGTAAATATAGAGCATTATTGCCTAGTTAGATTTGTGGAGGGTGAGAGAAAATTGGCCCAGAGTAAACGCAAAACATTTTTGGTGCAAAATGTGGATAGAGACTGCTAGGAGGGATAAGGACCACATCAGATCACAACACCAAATTATATTTGAAACCATCAGGAAACCCCAAACGACAAAATGCTCCTAAAAACCCCCCAAACACCAGAAAACCCCCATCAAATTACAAAAGCACCTTACCATTCCTAAGCAAATTACACAGTAAAAACTGCTTAGAGACAGAGTTTGATGCCTTTAAACAGCAGGTATTTATTAGGCGACGTCATGCAGCTCTCCGGCTCGGGCTGGGCAAAAAGAGCTCCGAAATGTTTGAGTAAAAACACGCATATTATACAGTTTCTAATTACGATTACAACATATTCATATACGTACCCATGTTATTGTATTATTGGATTACTATATGTCAGGGTGGAGTTTGAGGCGTGGTCTTTCTTCTGAGGAATATCATGGTGATACATCCTGCCTTCATCATAGGGTCTCAAATTTATTCCTCATTTTTGGGTGACCCCGGAGACCTTCTGTACTTTCCATTGTTTCATGTTCTATCCGTTGGAGCTTGGAAAAAGCCTTGGCTTCGGGCCTATTTCACCTATTCAAATATCTACCTTAGCCTGTTTGGCTATAATTTATTACCTCTGGGCTCTTTGTGCAATGTACCTGTTGGTTTCTAGGTCTGCAGAATTTGTACGGAACAAAATCTTTTTTGAGTGAGGTAGAGAAAGCGGGGGGGGAAGAGAACAGTGGGTTTTGCAGTAAGATGCTTCGATTTACAGTTCTAGAGCCTCGTTTTGCTTCAGTCAAAAAGGCGGGCGGTGTGACTCTCTGGGAGCGGCGACAACTTTCTGTCCTCGCACCGTTTGCCTGGGAGGAATCCTCAGAAGCATTCCGGTGTCTAAATTGAACATCTGAGTTTGGGGTGGGACTCCTGCTAGTGCACAAAACGCCGTTCCCCCAGAAAAAGAAAGCCCTTACCCTCTGGTTATCAGGTGTAGGTTGCAAAGCGCTCTGTGGGAAATGAGAGCTCACGGTCCCGACACCTTGTATCCGGAGGGAATCTTCGTACGACTTCAATTTCCCGAGTCCCGCCGCCTGCTTTGCCGCAGGACTCCTGCGAGGGACCGGCTGCGGAGGACAAAAGAAATGCTCGGTCGGCTGGCAGGCGACAGGCACTTTAGGAATGGCAGGCTTAGCTTTATAGTCTTTTCTTGCCTCTGTGGGTATACGCGCTATAATTGGTCGGTTGTTTCTCTTCGCGTGCAGCGCTTAGTCTTTTGATTGGCAGTCGGGGTCCTGTTGTGTGCTGGCGAAGCTCAAAACGATGCCTATTATTTACTGTAGTTTTTCTTCCCTTTCTGCTCTCCTGCCTTGGTGCTGTTTACATTCTTTTACAATCTCAGAGCTGTAACTGATTAAATTCAAGGCTTAAGTTGTCAACAGCCCAGCTGTTTCCAATAAATGACAGCCCTCTGGTCCCAGCAAAAAAAGGTCTTATATTCAAGGTCTCAAGTCTAGTTAATGAGAGACCCCTGCATTTGCCCGTGCAGGAAAATCATCCGGGTCTGGGACCTTTTGTTTCAGAGCGAGCTTTGTCCATATTCCGTTTAGGGAGTTGTACTGCAATTTTGGTCCCGGTCAGCGGCGAGAAAAAAACAGATCTTTCCCCGAATAAGGAAGCCTGTACCCTCAGGGTCTCAGGTGTAAGTGGTGAGAGACCCAGTAAATTCCAAGAGTGGCAAGAGTGCTCTGCCCTTTAGACATTTTGTCTGGGAGAAATCTTCATCCCTGTTCAATTTCAGGAACCTAAGCAGCTATCTCGATGCAGCACTCCTGCAAAAAAAGAACAGATCTTAACTACAGGAAAAGAAAACCCATACCCTATGGGTCTCAGGTGCAGGTGGTGGGATACCTCTGGCCCTCCATGGGCAGCAACAGCTTTCTGAGGTGGCACCTTTTGCCTGAGAGGAATGTTGACTATGTTTGCTCTGGGAGCTCAGACTGGGATATCCAGTACAGATCTCCTTCAATCAAATGAGACACTGTTACCCCAGGTAAAAAAGCCCTTACCTTCTGTCTCTCAACGGCAGCTGCTGGGTGCCTCCCTTGGCAGCAAGAGCTTTCTGTAGTGGCACCTTCTGTGTGAGAGGAACGTTCATCCGTATTCAATTTGACGAGTCAAACCACCTATCTCAGTCCACGACTCCTGCAAGCAAATAGTATCCTATTTCCCCAGGACAAAAAGCCCTTACCCTCAGGATCTCAAGAGTGTTAATTAGACACCCTTGACAGTTCCTGGGCAGTGAGAACGTTCTATCCTGTCACCTTTTGTCTGGGAGGAATCTTGGTCCTTGTTCCATTTGGAACTGGACGGGCAGTTGCAGTGCAGGGTTCCTGCAAGGTAACAACAACCCTTTACCCCAGAAAAGAAAGCCCTTACCCTTGGGATCTAAGGTGCAATTGATAGACCAGCCTACCCTTCCATGGACAGCAAGAACTTGCTGCGGTGGCACCCTTTCTCTGGGAGGATTCTTAGTCCATATTCAATGTTGGATGGCAGACTGACAATATCGGCACGGGGCTCCTGCGAGCAAATCGCAGACCATTTCCGCATGAAAGGCAGCTAGTAGCCACACGTACTCTAATGCAGGTGAAGGGAGACCCGTGACAGTGCATGGGGCAGCCACACATTTTTGTCCTTGCCTCTTCTGTATGGAGAGTATGTTGATACGTGTACGCCTTAGACGGTCATACTGTTATGATCGGCACTACTCTCTGAAAACCAAACGACAGCCCTTTCCCACAGAACTGGGCTGTTAGGAGTAGTTAGTGGGAAAGGCTGAGCCCACGAAAGGAGAGAGCTTTGTGTGTTGGCACATCTTGTCTGGGAGGAATCTTCATTCGTACTTTATATTGGAATCAGACCGGCAATTTCAGAGCAGGACATCTGCAAGTGCACAAAAGCCCTTTCTCCCAGGAAGGCGAGTGCCAACCCTTGAGATATCGGGTACAATTGGTGGGCCAGCCTTGGAACTCTATGGGCAGCAGGAGCTATCTGTCCAGCCACCTTCAGTCTGAGAGCGATCTTTGTCCGTATTCGATTTTGGAGTCAGACTGGAAATTTCATCACAGAATTCCTGCAAGTGAACAACAGCCCTTTATCCCAGAAAACAAAACGCTTACCCTCAGGGTAAAATGTCCGGGTTCTGGGCAAGCCTGGGCACTCCATTGGAAGCAGGAGCTTTCTTTGATGGCACCTCTTGCCTGGCAGGAATCTTTCTCCATATTCAATTCTGGCATTCAGACTGGTAAATTTGGCGCAGGATCCCTGCAAGCGGACGACAGCTCTTTCTCCCGGGAAAAATACTGCTTACCCTAACCCTAACGCTAACCCTAACCCTAACCAAGTCTGAACCGGTCTGAACCGGTCTGAACTAGTTTAAACCGTTGTGAGACTGCTGCTCTTTCTAAACTGATACAAGAATAGGGAAGCACTGCTGTAAATATAGAGCATTATTGCCTAGTTAGATTTGTGGAGGGTGAGAGAAAATTGGCCCAGAGTAAACGCAAAACATTTTTGGTGCAAAATGTGGATAGAGACTGCTAGGAGGGATAAGGACCACATCAGATCACAACACCAAATTATATTTGAAACCATCAGGAAACCCCAAACGACAAAATGCTCCTAAAAACCCCCCAAACACCAGAAAACCCCCATCAAATTACAAAAGCACCTTACCATTCCTAAGCAAATTACACAGTAAAAACTGCTTAGAGACAGAGTTTGATGCCTTTAAACAGCAGGTATTTATTAGGCGACGTCATGCAGCTCTCCGGCTCGGGCTGGGCAAAAAGAGCTCCGAAATGTTTGAGTAAAAACACGCAATTTATACAGTTTCTAATTACGATTACAACATATTCATATACGTACCCATGTTATTGTATTATTGGATTACTATATGTCAGGGTGGAGTTTGAGGCGTGGTCTTTCTTCTGAGGAATATCATGGTGATACATCCTGCCTTCATCATAGGGTCTCAAATTTATTCCTCATTTTTGGGTGACCCCGGAGACCTTCTGTACTTTCCATTGTTTCATGTTCTATCCGTTGGAGCTTGGAAAAAGCCTTGGCTTCGGGCCTATTTCACCTATTCAAATATCTACCTTAGCCTGTTTGGCTATAATTTATTACCTCTGGGCTCTTTGTGCAATGTACCTGTTGGTTTCTAGGTCTGCAGAATTTGTACGGAACAAAATCTTTTTTGAGTGAGGTAGAGAAAGCGGGGGGGGAAGAGAACAGTGGGTTTTGCAGTAAGATGCTTCGATTTACAGTTCTAGAGCCTCGTTTTGCTTCAGTCAAAAAGGCGGGCGGTGTGACTCTCTGGGAGCGGCGACAACTTTCTGTCCTCGCACCGTTTGCCTGGGAGGAATCCTCAGAAGCATTCCGGTGTCTAAATTGAACATCTGAGTTTGGGGTGGGACTCCTGCTAGTGCACAAAACGCCGTTCCCCCAGAAAAAGAAAGCCCTTACCCTCTGGTTATCAGGTGTAGGTTGCAAAGCGCTCTGTGGGAAATGAGAGCTCACGGTCCCGACACCTTGTATCCGGAGGGAATCTTCGTACGACTTCAATTTCCCGAGTCCCGCCGCCTGCTTTGCCGCAGGACTCCTGCGAGGGACCGGCTGCGGAGGACAAAAGAAATGCTCGGTCGGCTGGCAGGCGACAGGCACTTTAGGAATGGCAGGCTTAGCTTTATAGTCTTTTCTTGCCTCTGTGGGTATACGCGCTATAATTGGTCGGTTGTTTCTCTTCGCGTGCAGCGCTTAGTCTTTTGATTGGCAGTCGGGGTCCTGTTGTGTGCTGGCGAAGCTCAAAACGATGCCTATTATTTACTGTAGTTTTTCTTCCCTTTCTGCTCTCCTGCCTTGGTGCTGTTTACATTCTTTTACAATCTCAGAGCTGTAACTGATTAAATTCAAGGCTTAAGTTGTCAACAGCCCAGCTGTTTCCAATAAATGACAGCCCTCTGGTCCCAGCAAAAAAAGGTCTTATATTCAAGGTCTCAAGTCTAGTTAATGAGAGACCCCTGCATTTGCCCGTGCAGGAAAATCATCCGGGTCTGGGACCTTTTGTTTCAGAGCGAGCTTTGTCCATATTCCGTTTAGGGAGTTGTACTGCAATTTTGGTCCCGGTCAGCGGCGAGAAAAAAACAGATCTTTCCCCGAATAAGGAAGCCTGTACCCTCAGGGTCTCAGGTGTAAGTGGTGAGAGACCCAGTAAATTCCAAGAGTGGCAAGAGTGCTCTGCCCTTTAGACATTTTGTCTGGGAGAAATCTTCATCCCTGTTCAATTTCAGGAACCTAAGCAGCTATCTCGATGCAGCACTCCTGCAAAAAAAGAACAGATCTTAACTACAGGAAAAGAAAACCCATACCCTATGGGTCTCAGGTGCAGGTGGTGGGATACCTCTGGCCCTCCATGGGCAGCAACAGCTTTCTGAGGTGGCACCTTTTGCCTGAGAGGAATGTTGACTATGTTTGCTCTGGGAGCTCAGACTGGGATATCCAGTACAGATCTCCTTCAATCAAATGAGACACTGTTACCCCAGGTAAAAAAGCCCTTACCTTCTGTCTCTCAACGGCAGCTGCTGGGTGCCTCCCTTGGCAGCAAGAGCTTTCTGTAGTGGCACCTTCTGTGTGAGAGGAACGTTCATCCGTATTCAATTTGACGAGTCAAACCACCTATCTCAGTCCACGACTCCTGCAAGCAAATAGTATCCTATTTCCCCAGGACAAAAAGCCCTTACCCTCAGGATCTCAAGAGTGTTAATTAGACACCCTTGACAGTTCCTGGGCAGTGAGAACGTTCTATCCTGTCACCTTTTGTCTGGGAGGAATCTTGGTCCTTGTTCCATTTGGAACTGGACGGGCAGTTGCAGTGCAGGGTTCCTGCAAGGTAACAACAACCCTTTACCCCAGAAAAGAAAGCCCTTACCCTTGGGATCTAAGGTGCAATTGATAGACCAGCCTACCCTTCCATGGACAGCAAGAACTTGCTGCGGTGGCACCCTTTCTCTGGGAGGATTCTTAGTCCATATTCAATGTTGGATGGCAGACTGACAATATCGGCACGGGGCTCCTGCGAGCAAATCGCAGACCATTTCCGCATGAAAGGCAGCTAGTAGCCACACGTACTCTAATGCAGGTGAAGGGAGACCCGTGACAGTGCATGGGGCAGCCACACATTTTTGTCCTTGCCTCTTCTGTATGGAGAGTATGTTGATACGTGTACGCCTTAGACGGTCATACTGTTATGATCGGCACTACTCTCTGAAAACCAAACGACAGCCCTTTCCCACAGAACTGGGCTGTTAGGAGTAGTTAGTGGGAAAGGCTGAGCCCACGAAAGGAGAGAGCTTTGTGTGTTGGCACATCTTGTCTGGGAGGAATCTTCATTCGTACTTTATATTGGAATCAGACCGGCAATTTCAGAGCAGGACATCTGCAAGTGCACAAAAGCCCTTTCTCCCAGGAAGGCGAGTGCCAACCCTTGAGATATCGGGTACAATTGGTGGGCCAGCCTTGGAACTCTATGGGCAGCAGGAGCTATCTGTCCAGCCACCTTCAGTCTGAGAGCGATCTTTGTCCGTATTCGATTTTGGAGTCAGACTGGAAATTTCATCACAGAATTCCTGCAAGTGAACAACAGCCCTTTATCCCAGAAAACAAAACGCTTACCCTCAGGGTAAAATGTCCGGGTTGTGGGCAAGCCTGGGCACTCCATTGGAAGCAGGAGCTTTCTTTGATGGCACCTCTTGCCTGGCAGGAATCTTTCTCCATATTCAATTCTGGCATTCAGACTGGTAAATTTGGCGCAGGATCCCTGCAAGCGGACGACAGCTCTTTCTCCCGGGAAAAATACTGCTTACCCTAACCCTAACGCTAACCCTAACCCTAACCAAGTCTGAACCGGTCTGAACCGGTCTGAACTAGTTTAAACCGTTGTGAGACTGCTGCTCTTTCTAAACTGATACAAGAATAGGGAAGCACTGCTGTAAATATAGAGCATTATTGCCTAGTTAGATTTGTGGAGGGTGAGAGAAAATTGGCCCAGAGTAAACGCAAAACATTTTTGGTGCAAAATGTGGATAGAGACTGCTAGGAGGGATAAGGACCACATCAGATCACAACACCAAATTATATTTGAAACCATCAGGAAACCCCAAACGACAAAATGCTCCTAAAAACCCCCCAAACACCAGAAAACCCCCATCAAATTACAAAAGCACCTTACCATTCCTAAGCAAATTACACAGTAAAAACTGCTTAGAGACAGAGTTTTATGCCTTTAAACAGCAGGTATTTATTAGGCGACGTCATGCAGCTCTCCGGCTCGGGCTGGGCAAAAAGAGCTCCGAAATGTTTGAGTAAAAACACGCAATTTATACAGTTTCTAATTACGATTACAACATATTCATATACGTACCCATGTTATTGTATTATTGGATTACTATATGTCAGGGTGGAGTTTGAGGCGTGGTCTTTCTTCTGAGGAATATCATGGTGATACATCCTGCCTTCATCATAGGGTCTCAAATTTATTCCTCATTTTTGGGTGACCCCGGAGACCTTCTGTACTTTCCATTGTTTCATGTTCTATCCGTTGGAGCTTGGAAAAAGCCTTGGCTTCGGGCCTATTTTACCTATTCAAATATCTACCTTAGCCTGTTTGGCTATAATTTATTACCTCTGGGCTCTTTGTGCAATGTACCTGTTGGTTTCTAGGTCTGCAGAATTTGTACGGAACAAAATCTTTTTTGAGTGAGGTAGAGAAAGCGGGGGGGGAAGAGAACAGTGGATTTTGCAGTAAGATGCTTCGATTTACAGTTCTAGAGCCTCGTTTTGCTTCAGTCAAAAAGGCGGGCGGTGTGACTCTCTGGGAGCGGCGACAACTTTCTGTCCTCGCACCGTTTGCCTGGGAGGAATCCTCAGAAGCATTCCGGTGTCTAAATTGAACATCTGAGTTTGGGGTGGGACTCCTGCTAGTGCACAAAACGCCGTTCCCCCAGAAAAAGAAAGCCCTTACCCTCTGGTTATCAGGTGTAGGTTGCAAAGCGCTCTGTGGGAAATGAGAGCTCACGGTCCCGACACCTTGTATCCGGAGGGAATCTTCGTACGACTTCAATTTCCCGAGTCCCGCCGCCTGCTTTGCCGCAGGACTCCTGCGAGGGACCGGCTGCGGAGGACAAAAGAAATGCTCGGTCGGCTGGCAGGCGACAGGCACTTTAGGAATGGCAGGCTTAGCTTTATAGTCTTTTCTTGCCTCTGTGGGTATACGCGCTATAATTGGTCGGTTGTTTCTCTTCGCGTGCAGCGCTTAGTCTTTTGATTGGCAGTCGGGGTCCTGTTGTGTGCTGGCGAAACTCAAAACGATGCCTATTATTTACTGTAGTTTTTCTTCCCTTTCTGCTCTCCTGCCTTGGTGCTGTTTACATTCTTTTACAATCTCAGAGCTGTAACTGATTAAATTCAAGGCTTAAGTTGTCAACAGCCCAGCTGTTTCCAATAAATGACAGCCCTCTGGTCCCAGCAAAAAAAGGTCTTATATTCAAGGTCTCAAGTCTAGTTAATGAGAGACCCCTGCATTTGCCCGTGCAGGAAAATCATCCGGGTCTGGGACCTTTTGTTTCAGAGCGAGCTTTGTCCATATTCCGTTTAGGGAGTTGTACTGCAATTTTGGTCCCGGTCAGCGGCGAGAAAAAAACAGATCTTTCCCCGAATAAGGAAGCCTGTACCCTCAGGGTCTCAGGTGTAAGTGGTGAGAGACCCAGTAAATTCCAAGAGTGGCAAGAGTGCTCTGCCCTTTAGACATTTTGTCTGGGAGAAATCTTCATCCCTGTTCAATTTCAGGAACCTAAGCAGCTATCTCGATGCAGCACTCCTGCAAAAAAAGAACAGATCTTAACTACAGGAAAAGAAAACCCATACCCTATGGGTCTCAGGTGCAGGTGGTGGGATACCTCTGGCCCTCCATGGGCAGCAACAGCTTTCTGAGGTGGCACCTTTTGCCTGAGAGGAATGTTGACTATGTTTGCTCTGGGAGCTCAGACTGGGATATCCAGTACAGATCTCCTTCAATCAAATGAGACACTGTTACCCCAGGTAAAAAAGCCCTTACCTTCTGTCTCTCAACGGCAGCTGCTGGGTGCCTCCCTTGGCAGCAAGAGCTTTCTGTAGTGGCACCTTCTGTGTGAGAGGAACGTTCATCCGTATTCAATTTGACGAGTCAAACCACCTATCTCAGTCCACGACTCCTGCAAGCAAATAGTATCCTATTTCCCCTAGGACAAAAAGCCCTTACCCTCAGGATCTCAAGTGTGTTAATTAGACACCCTTGACAGTTCCTGGGCAGTGAGAACGTTCTATCCTGTCACCTTTTGTCTGGGAGGAATCTTGGTCCTTGTTCCATTTGGAACTGGACGGGCAGTTGCAGTGCAGGGTTCCTGCAAGGTAACAACAACCCTTTACCCCAGAAAAGAAAGCCCTTACCCTTGGGATCTAAGGTGCAATTGATAGACCAGCCTACCCTTCCATGGACAGCAAGAACTTGCTGCGGTGGCACCCTTTCTCTGGGAGGATTCTTAGTCCATATTCAATGTTGGATGGCAGACTGACAATATCGGCACGGGGCTCCTGCGAGCAAATCGCAGACCATTTCCGCATGAAAGGCAGCTAGTAGCCACACGTACTCTAATGCAGGTGAAGGGAGACCCGTGACAGTGCATGGGGCAGCCACACATTTTTGTCCTTGCCTCTTCTGTATGGAGAGTATGTTGATACGTGTACGCCTTAGACGGTCATACTGTTATGATCGGCACTACTCTCTGAAAACCAAACGACAGCCCTTTCCCACAGAACTGGGCTGTTAGGAGTAGTTAGTGGGAAAGGCTGAGCCCACGAAAGGAGAGAGCTTTGTGTGTTGGCACATCTTGTCTGGGAGGAATCTTCATTCGTACTTTATATTGGAATCAGACCGGCAATTTCAGAGCAGGACATCTGCAAGTGCACAAAAGCCCTTTCTCCCAGGAAGGCGAGTGCCAACCCTTGAGATATCGGGTACAATTGGTGGGCCAGCCTTGGAACTCTATGGGCAGCAGGAGCTATCTGTCCAGCCACCTTCAGTCTGAGAGCGATCTTTGTCCGTATTCGATTTTGGAGTCAGACTGGAAATTTCATCACAGAATTCCTGCAAGTGAACAACAGCCCTTTATCCCAGAAAACAAAACGCTTACCCTCAGGGTAAAATGTCCGGGTTGTGGGCAAGCCTGGGCACTCCATTGGAAGCAGGAGCTTTCTTTGATGGCACCTCTTGCCTGGCAGGAATCTTTCTCCATATTCAATTCTGGCATTCAGACTGGTAAATTTGGCGCAGGATCCCTGCAAGCGGACGACAGCTCTTTCTCCCGGGAAAAATACTGCTTACCCTAACCCTAACGCTAACCCTAACCCTAACCAAGTCTGAACCGGTCTGAACCGGTCTGAACTAGTTTAAACCGTTGTGAGACTGCTGCTCTTTCTAAACTGATACAAGAATAGGGAAGCACTGCTGTAAATATAGAGCATTATTGCCTAGTTAGATTTGTGGAGGGTGAGAGAAAATTGGCCCAGAGTAAACGCAAAACATTTTTGGTGCAAAATGTGGATAGAGACTGCTAGGAGGGATAAGGACCACATCAGATCACAACACCAAATTATATTTGAAACCATCAGGAAACCCCAAACGACAAAATGCTCCTAAAAACCCCCCAAACACCAGAAAACCCCCATCAAATTACAAAAGCACCTTACCATTCCTAAGCAAATTACACAGTAAAAACTGCTTAGAGACAGAGTTTTATGCCTTTAAACAGCAGGTATTTATTAGGCGACGTCATGCAGCTCTCCGGCTCGGGCTGGGCAAAAAGAGCTCCGAAATGTTTGAGTAAAAACACGCAATTTATACAGTTTCTAATTACGATTACAACATATTCATATACGTACCCATGTTATTGTATTATTGGATTACTATATGTCAGGGTGGAGTTTGAGGCGTGGTCTTTCTTCTGAGGAATATCATGGTGATACATCCTGCCTTCATCATAGGGTCTCAAATTTATTCCTCATTTTTGGGTGACCCCGGAGACCTTCTGTACTTTCCATTGTTTCATGTTCTATCCGTTGGAGCTTGGAAAAAGCCTTGGCTTCGGGCCTATTTTACCTATTCAAATATCTACCTTAGCCTGTTTGGCTATAATTTATTACCTCTGGGCTCTTTGTGCAATGTACCTGTTGGTTTCTAGGTCTGCAGAATTTGTACGGAACAAAATCTTTTTTGAGTGAGGTAGAGAAAGCGGGGGGGGAAGAGAACAGTGGATTTTGCAGTAAGATGCTTCGATTTACAGTTCTAGAGCCTCGTTTTGCTTCAGTCAAAAAGGCGGGCGGTGTGACTCTCTGGGAGCGGCGACAACTTTCTGTCCTCGCACCGTTTGCCTGGGAGGAATCCTCAGAAGCATTCCGGTGTCTAAATTGAACATCTGAGTTTGGGGTGGGACTCCTGCTAGTGCACAAAACGCCGTTCCCCCAGAAAAAGAAAGCCCTTACCCTCTGGTTATCAGGTGTAGGTTGCAAAGCGCTCTGTGGGAAATGAGAGCTCACGGTCCCGACACCTTGTATCCGGAGGGAATCTTCGTACGACTTCAATTTCCCGAGTCCCGCCGCCTGCTTTGCCGCAGGACTCCTGCGAGGGACCGGCTGCGGAGGACAAAAGAAATGCTCGGTCGGCTGGCAGGCGACAGGCACTTTAGGAATGGCAGGCTTAGCTTTATAGTCTTTTCTTGCCTCTGTGGGTATACGCGCTATAATTGGTCGGTTGTTTCTCTTCGCGTGCAGCGCTTAGTCTTTTGATTGGCAGTCGGGGTCCTGTTGTGTGCTGGCGAAACTCAAAACGATGCCTATTATTTACTGTAGTTTTTCTTCCCTTTCTGCTCTCCTGCCTTGGTGCTGTTTACATTCTTTTACAATCTCAGAGCTGTAACTGATTAAATTCAAGGCTTAAGTTGTCAACAGCCCAGCTGTTTCCAATAAATGACAGCCCTCTGGTCCCAGCAAAAAAAGGTCTTATATTCAAGGTCTCAAGTCTAGTTAATGAGAGACCCCTGCATTTGCCCGTGCAGGAAAATCATCCGGGTCTGGGACCTTTTGTTTCAGAGCGAGCTTTGTCCATATTCCGTTTAGGGAGTTGTACTGCAATTTTGGTCCCGGTCAGCGGCGAGAAAAAAACAGATCTTTCCCCGAATAAGGAAGCCTGTACCCTCAGGGTCTCAGGTGTAAGTGGTGAGAGACCCAGTAAATTCCAAGAGTGGCAAGAGTGCTCTGCCCTTTAGACATTTTGTCTGGGAGAAATCTTCATCCCTGTTCAATTTCAGGAACCTAAGCAGCTATCTCGATGCAGCACTCCTGCAAAAAAAGAACAGATCTTAACTACAGGAAAAGAAAACCCATACCCTATGGGTCTCAGGTGCAGGTGGTGGGATACCTCTGGCCCTCCATGGGCAGCAACAGCTTTCTGAGGTGGCACCTTTTGCCTGAGAGGAATGTTGACTATGTTTGCTCTGGGAGCTCAGACTGGGATATCCAGTACAGATCTCCTTCAATCAAATGAGACACTGTTACCCCAGGTAAAAAAGCCCTTACCTTCTGTCTCTCAACGGCAGCTGCTGGGTGCCTCCCTTGGCAGCAAGAGCTTTCTGTAGTGGCACCTTCTGTGTGAGAGGAACGTTCATCCGTATTCAATTTGACGAGTCAAACCACCTATCTCAGTCCACGACTCCTGCAAGCAAATAGTATCCTATTTCCCCTAGGACAAAAAGCCCTTACCCTCAGGATCTCAAGTGTGTTAATTAGACACCCTTGACAGTTCCTGGGCAGTGAGAACGTTCTATCCTGTCACCTTTTGTCTGGGAGGAATCTTGGTCCTTGTTCCATTTGGAACTGGACGGGCAGTTGCAGTGCAGGGTTCCTGCAAGGTAACAACAACCCTTTACCCCAGAAAAGAAAGCCCTTACCCTTGGGATCTAAGGTGCAATTGATAGACCAGCCTACCCTTCCATGGACAGCAAGAACTTGCTGCGGTGGCACCCTTTCTCTGGGAGGATTCTTAGTCCATATTCAATGTTGGATGGCAGACTGACAATATCGGCACGGGGCTCCTGCGAGCAAATCGCAGACCATTTCCGCATGAAAGGCAGCTAGTAGCCACACGTACTCTAATGCAGGTGAAGGGAGACCCGTGACAGTGCATGGGGCAGCCACACATTTTTGTCCTTGCCTCTTCTGTATGGAGAGTATGTTGATACGTGTACGCCTTAGACGGTCATACTGTTATGATCGGCACTACTCTCTGAAAACCAAACGACAGCCCTTTCCCACAGAACTGGGCTGTTAGGAGTAGTTAGTGGGAAAGGCTGAGCCCACGAAAGGAGAGAGCTTTGTGTGTTGGCACATCTTGTCTGGGAGGAATCTTCATTCGTACTTTATATTGGAATCAGACCGGCAATTTCAGAGCAGGACATCTGCAAGTGCACAAAAGCCCTTTCTCCCAGGAAGGCGAGTGCCAACCCTTGAGATATCGGGTACAATTGGTGGGCCAGCCTTGGAACTCTATGGGCAGCAGGAGCTATCTGTCCAGCCACCTTCAGTCTGAGAGCGATCTTTGTCCGTATTCGATTTTGGAGTCAGACTGGAAATTTCATCACAGAATTCCTGCAAGTGAACAACAGCCCTTTATCCCAGAAAACAAAACGCTTACCCTCAGGGTAAAATGTCCGGGTTGTGGGCAAGCCTGGGCACTCCATTGGAAGCAGGAGCTTTCTTTGATGGCACCTCTTGCCTGGCAGGAATCTTTCTCCATATTCAATTTTGGCATTCAGACTGGTAAATTTGGCGCAGGATCCCTGCAAGCGGACGACAGCTCTTTCTCCCGGGAAAAATACTGCTTACCCTAACCCTAACGCTAACCCTAACCCTAACCCTAACGCTAACCCTAACCCTAACCCTAACCCTAACCCTAACCCTAACCCTAACCCTAACCCTAACCCTAAACCCTAACCCTAACCCTAACCCTAAACCCTAACCCTAACCCTAACCCTAAACCCTAACCCTAACCCTAACCCTAAACCCTAACCCTAACCCTAACCCTAACCAAGTCTGAACCGGTCTGAACCGGTCTGAACTAGTTTAAACCGTTGTGAGACTGCTGCTCTTTCTAAACTGATACAAGAATAGGGAAGCACTGCTGTAAATATAGAGCATTATTGCCTAGTTAGATTTGTGGAGGGTGAGAGAAAATTGGCCCAGAGTAAACGCAAAACATTTTTGGTGCAAAATGTGGATAGAGACTGCTAGGAGGGATAAGGACCACATCAGATCACAACACCAAATTATATTTGAAACCATCAGGAAACCCCAAACGACAAAATGCTCCTAAAAACCCCCCAAACACCAGAAAACCCCCATCAAATTACAAAAGCACCTTACCATTCCTAAGCAAATTACACAGTAAAAACTGCTTAGAGACAGAGTTTGATGCCTTTAAACAGCAGGTATTTATTAGGCGACGTCATGCAGCTCTCCGGCTCGGGCTGGGCAAAAAGAGCTCCGAAATGTTTGAGTAAAAACACGCAATTTATACAGTTTCTAATTACGATTACAACATATTCATATACGTACTCATGTTATTGTATTATTGGATTACTATATGTCAGGGTGGAGTTTGAGGCGTGGTCTTTCTTCTGAGGAATATCATGGTGATACATCCTGCCTTCATCATAGGGTCTCAAATTTATTCCTCATTTTTGGGTGACCCCGGAGACCTTCTGTACTTTCCATTGTTTCATGTTCTATCCGTTGGAGCTTGGAAAAAGCCTTGGCTTCGGGCCTATTTTACCTATTCAAATATCTACCTTAGCCTGTTTGGCTATAATTTATTACCTCTGGGCTCTTTGTGCAATGTACCTGTTGGTTTCTAGGTCTGCAGAATTTGTACGGAACAAAATCTTTTTTGAGTGAGGTAGAGAAAGCGGGGGGGGAAGAGAACAGTGGATTTTGCAGTAAGATGCTTCGATTTACAGTTCTAGAGCCTCGTTTTGCTTCAGTCAAAAAGGCGGGCGGTGTGACTCTCTGGGAGCGGCGACAACTTTCTGTCCTCGCACCGTTTGCCTGGGAGGAATCCTCAGAAGCATTCCGGTGTCTAAATTGAACATCTGAGTTTGGGGTGGGACTCCTGCTAGTGCACAAAACGCCGTTCCCCCAGAAAAAGAAAGCCCTTACCCTCTGGTTATCAGGTGTAGGTTGCAAAGCGCTCTGTGGGAAATGAGAGCTCACGGTCCCGACACCTTGTATCCGGAGGGAATCTTCGTACGACTTCAATTTCCCGAGTCCCGCCGCCTGCTTTGCCGCAGGACTCCTGCGAGGGACCGGCTGCGGAGGACAAAAGAAATGCTCGGTCGGCTGGCAGGCGACAGGCACTTTAGGAATGGCAGGCTTAGCTTTATAGTCTTTTCTTGCCTCTGTGGGTATACGCGCTATAATTGGTGGCTTGTTTCTCTTCGCGTGCAGCGCTTAGTCTTTTGATTGGCAGTCGGGGTCCTGTTGTGTGCTGGCGAAGCTCAAAACGATGCCTATTATTTACTGTAGTTTTTCTTCCCTTTCTGCTCTCCTGCCTTGGTGCTGTTTACATTCTTTTACAATCTCAGAGCTGTAACTGATTAAATTCAAGGCTTAAGTTGTCAACAGCCCAGCTGTTTCCAATAAATGACAGCCCTCTGGTCCCAGCAAAAAAAGGTCTTATATTCAAGGTCTCAAGTCTAGTTAATGAGAGACCCCTGCATTTGCCCGTGCAGGAAAATCATCCGGGTCTGGGACCTTTTGTTTCAGAGCGAGCTTTGTCCATATTCCGTTTAGGGAGTTGTACTGCAATTTTGGTCCCGGTCAGCGGCGAGAAAAAAACAGATCTTTCCCCGAATAAGGAAGCCTGTACCCTCAGGGTCTCAGGTGTAAGTGGTGAGAGACCCAGTAAATTCCAAGAGTGGCAAGAGTGCTCTGCCCTTTAGACATTTTGTCTGGGAGAAATCTTCATCCCTGTTCAATTTCAGGAACCTAAGCAGCTATCTCGATGCAGCACTCCTGCAAAAAAAGAACAGATCTTAACTACAGGAAAAGAAAACCCATACCCTATGGGTCTCAGGTGCAGGTGGTGGGATACCTCTGGCCCTCCATGGGCAGCAACAGCTTTCTGAGGTGGCACCTTTTGCCTGAGAGGAATGTTGACTATGTTTGCTCTGGGAGCTCAGACTGGGATATCCAGTACAGATCTCCTTCAATCAAATGAGACACTGTTACCCCAGGTAAAAAAGCCCTTACCTTCTGTCTCTCAACGGCAGCTGCTGGGTGCCTCCCTTGGCAGCAAGAGCTTTCTGTAGTGGCACCTTCTGTGTGAGAGGAACGTTCATCCGTATTCAATTTGACGAGTCAAACCACCTATCTCAGTCCACGACTCCTGCAAGCAAATAGTATCCTATTTCCCCTAGGACAAAAAGCCCTTACCCTCAGGATCTCAAGTGTGTTAATTAGACACCCTTGACAGTTCCTGGGCAGTGAGAACGTTCTATCCTGTCACCTTTTGTCTGGGAGGAATCTTGGTCCTTGTTCCATTTGGAACTGGACGGGCAGTTGCAGTGCAGGGTTCCTGCAAGGTAACAACAACCCTTTACCCCAGAAAAGAAAGCCCTTACCCTTGGGATCTAAGGTGCAATTGATAGACCAGCCTACCCTTCCATGGACAGCAAGAACTTGCTGCGGTGGCACCCTTTCTCTGGGAGGATTCTTAGTCCATATTCAATGTTGGATGGCAGACTGACAATATCGTCACGGGGCTCCTGCGAGCAAATCGCAGACCATTTCCGCATGAAAGGCAGCTAGTAGCCACACGTACTCTAATGCAGGTGAAGGGAGACCCGTGACAGTGCATGGGGCAGCCACACATTTTTGTCCTTGCCTCTTCTGTATGGAGAGTATGTTGATACGTGTACGCCTTAGACGGTCATACTGTTATGATCGGCACTACTCTCTGAAAACCAAACGACAGCCCTTTCCCACAGAACTGGGCTGTTAGGAGTAGTTAGTGGGAAAGGCTGAGCCCACGAAAGGAGAGAGCTTTGTGTGTTGGCACATCTTGTCTGGGAGGAATCTTCATTCGTACTTTATATTGGAATCAGACCGGCAATTTCAGAGCAGGACATCTGCAAGTGCACAAAAGCCCTTTCTCCCAGGAAGGCGAGTGCCAACCCTTGAGATATCGGGTACAATTGGTGGGCCAGCCTTGGAACTCTATGGGCAGCAGGAGCTATCTGTCCAGCCACCTTCAGTCTGAGAGCGATCTTTGTCCGTATTCGATTTTGGAGTCAGACTGGAAATTTCATCACAGAATTCCTGCAAGTGAACAACAGCCCTTTATCCCAGAAAACAAAACGCTTACCCTCAGGGTAAAATGTCCGGGTTGTGGGCAAGCCTGGGCACTCCATTGGAAGCAGGAGCTTTCTTTGATGGCACCTCTTGCCTGGC
This sequence comes from Pyrocephalus nanus, assembly GCA_038380795.1. Classification (NCBI taxonomy): domain Eukaryota; kingdom Metazoa; phylum Chordata; class Aves; order Passeriformes; family Tyrannidae; genus Pyrocephalus; species Pyrocephalus nanus. The sequence continues at coordinate 171,726 of CM076278.1, forward strand.
AGGAATCTTTCTCCATATTCAATTTTGGCATTCAGACTGGTAAATTTGGCGCAGGATCCCTGCAAGCGGACGACAGCTCTTTCTCCCGGGAAAAATACTGCTTACCCTAACCCTAACGCTAACCCTAACGCTAACCCTAACCCTAACCCTAACCCTAACCCTAACCCTAACCCTAACCCTAACCCTAACCCTAACCCTAAACCCTAACCCTAACCCTAACCCTAACCCTAAACCCTAACCCTAACCCTAAACCCTAACCCTAACCCTAACCCTAACCAAGTCTGAACCGGTCTGAACCGGTCTGAACTAGTTTAAACCGTTGTGAGACTGCTGCTCTTTCTAAACTGATACAAGAATAGGGAAGCACTGCTGTAAATATAGAGCATTATTGCCTAGTTAGATTTGTGGAGGGTGAGAGAAAATTGGCCCAGAGTAAACGCAAAACATTTTTGGTGCAAAATGTGGATAGAGACTGCTAGGAGGGATAAGGACCACATCAGATCACAACACCAAATTATATTTGAAACCATCAGGAAACCCCAAACGACAAAATGCTCCTAAAAACCCCCCAAACACCAGAAAACCCCCATCAAATTACAAAAGCACCTTACCATTCCTAAGCAAATTACACAGTAAAAACTGCTTAGAGACAGAGTTTGATGCCTTTAAACAGCAGGTATTTATTAGGCGACGTCATGCAGCTCTCCGGCTCGGGCTGGGCAAAAAGAGCTCCGAAATGTTTGAGTAAAAACACGCAATTTATACAGTTTCTAATTACGATTACAACATATTCATATACGTACCCATGTTATTGTATTATTGGATTACTATATGTCAGGGTGGAGTTTGAGGCGTGGTCTTTCTTCTGAGGAATATCATGGTGATACATCCTGCCTTCATCATAGGGTCTCAAATTTATTCCTCATTTTTGGGTGACCCCGGAGACCTTCTGTACTTTCCATTGTTTCATGTTCTATCCGTTGGAGCTTGGAAAAAGCCTTGGCTTCGGGCCTATTTTACCTATTCAAATATCTACCTTAGCCTGTTTGGCTATAATTTATTACCTCTGGGCTCTTTGTGCAATGTACCTGTTGGTTTCTAGGTCTGCAGAATTTGTACGGAACAAAATCTTTTTTGAGTGAGGTAGAGAAAGCGGGGGGGGAAGAGAACAGTGGATTTTGCAGTAAGATGCTTCGATTTACAGTTCTAGAGCCTCGTTTTGCTTCAGTCAAAAAGGCGGGCGGTGTGACTCTCTGGGAGCGGCGACAACTTTCTGTCCTCGCACCGTTTGCCTGGGAGGAATCCTCAGAAGCATTCCGGTGTCTAAATTGAACATCTGAGTTTGGGGTGGGACTCCTGCTAGTGCACAAAACGCCGTTCCCCCAGAAAAAGAAAGCCCTTACCCTCTGGTTATCAGGTGTAGGTTGCAAAGCGCTCTGTGGGAAATGAGAGCTCACGGTCCCGACACCTTGTATCCGGAGGGAATCTTCGTACGACTTCAATTTCCCGAGTCCCGCCGCCTGCTTTGCCGCAGGACTCCTGCGAGGGACCGGCTGCGGAGGACAAAAGAAATGCTCGGTCGGCTGGCAGGCGACAGGCACTTTAGGAATGGCAGGCTTAGCTTTATAGTCTTTTCTTGCCTCTGTGGGTATACGCGCTATAATTGGTCGGTTGTTTCTCTTCGCGTGCAGCGCTTAGTCTTTTGATTGGCAGTCGGGGTCCTGTTGTGTGCTGGCGAAGCTCAAAACGATGCCTATTATTTACTGTAGTTTTTCTTCCCTTTCTGCTCTCCTGCCTTGGTGCTGTTTACATTCTTTTACAATCTCAGAGCTGTAACTGATTAAATTCAAGGCTTAAGTTGTCAACAGCCCAGCTGTTTCCAATAAATGACAGCCCTCTGGTCCCAGCAAAAAAAGGTCTTATATTCAAGGTCTCAAGTCTAGTTAATGAGAGACCCCTGCATTTGCCCGTGCAGGAAAATCATCCGGGTCTGGGACCTTTTGTTTCAGAGCGAGCTTTGTCCATATTCCGTTTAGGGAGTTGTACTGCAATTTTGGTCCCGGTCAGCGGCGAGAAAAAAACAGATCTTTCCCCGAATAAGGAAGCCTGTACCCTCAGGGTCTCAGGTGTAAGTGGTGAGAGACCCAGTAAATTCCAAGAGTGGCAAGAGTGCTCTGCCCTTTAGACATTTTGTCTGGGAGAAATCTTCATCCCTGTTCAATTTCAGGAACCTAAGCAGCTATCTCGATGCAGCACTCCTGCAAAAAAAGAACAGATCTTAACTACAGGAAAAGAAAACCCATACCCTATGGGTCTCAGGTGCAGGTGGTGGGATACCTCTGGCCCTCCATGGGCAGCAACAGCTTTCTGAGGTGGCACCTTTTGCCTGAGAGGAATGTTGACTATGTTTGCTCTGGGAGCTCAGACTGGGATATCCAGTACAGATCTCCTTCAATCAAATGAGACACTGTTACCCCAGGTAAAACAGCCCTTACCTTCTGTCTCTCAACGGCAGCTGCTGGGTGCCTCCCTTGGCAGCAAGAGCTTTCTGTAGTGGCACCTTCTGTGTGAGAGGAACGTTCATCCGTATTCAATTTGACGAGTCAAACCACCTATCTCAGTCCACGACTCCTGCAAGCAAATAGTATCCTATTTCCCCAGGACAAAAAGCCCTTACCCTCAGGATCTCAAGAGTGTTAATTAGACACCCTTGACAGTTCCTGGGCAGTGAGAACGTTCTATCCTGTCACCTTTTGTCTGGGAGGAATCTTGGTCCTTGTTCCATTTGGAACTGGACGGGCAGTTGCAGTGCAGGGTTCCTGCAAGGTAACAACAACCCTTTACCCCAGAAAAGAAAGCCCTTACCCTTGGGATCTAAGGTGCAATTGATAGACCAGCCTACCCTTCCATGGACAGCAAGAACTTGCTGCGGTGGCACCCTTTCTCTGGGAGGATTCTTAGTCCATATTCAATGTTGGATGGCAGACTGACAATATCGGCACGGGGCTCCTGCGAGCAAATCGCAGACCATTTCCGCATGAAAGGCAGCTAGTAGCCACAAGTACTCTAATGCAGGTGAAGGGAGACCCGTGACAGTGCATGGGGCAGCCACACATTTTTGTCCTTGCCTCTTCTGTATGGAGAGTATGTTGATACGTGTACGCCTTAGACGGTCATACTGTTATGATCGGCACTACTCTCTGAAAACCAAACGACAGCCCTTTCCCACAGAACTGGGCTGTTAGGAGTAGTTAGTGGGAAAGGCTGAGCCCACGAAAGGAGAGAGCTTTGTGTGTTGGCACATCTTGTCTGGGAGGAATCTTCATTCGTACTTTATATTGGAATCAGACCGGCAATTTCAGAGCAGGACATCTGCAAGTGCACAAAAGCCCTTTCTCCCAGGAAGGCGAGTGCCAACCCTTGAGATATCGGGTACAATTGGTGGGCCAGCCTTGGAACTCTATGGGCAGCAGGAGCTATCTGTCCAGCCACCTTCAGTCTGAGAGCGATCTTTGTCCGTATTCGATTTTGGAGTCAGACTGGAAATTTCATCACAGAATTCCTGCAAGTGAACAACAGCCCTTTATCCCAGAAAACAAAACGCTTACCCTCAGGGTAAAATGTCCGGGTTCTGGGCAAGCCTGGGCACTCCATTGGAAGCAGGAGCTTTCTTTGATGGCACCTCTTGCCTGGCAGGAATCTTTCTCCATATTCAATTTTGGCATTCAGACTGGTAAATTTGGAGCAGGATCCCTGCAAGCGGACGACAGCTCCTTCTCCCGGGAAAAATACTGCTTACCCTAACCCTAACGCTAACCCTAACCCTAACGCTAACCCTAACCCTAACCATAACCCTAACCCTAACCCTAACCCTAACCCTAAACCCTAACCCTAACCCTAACCCTAAACCCTAACCCTAAACCCTAACCCTAAACCCTAACCCTAACCCTAACCCTAAACCCTAACCTTAACCCTAACCCTAACCAAGTCTGAACCGGTCTGAACCGGTCTGAACTAGTTTAAACCGTTGTGAGACTGCTGCTCTTTCTAAACTGATACAAGAATAGGGAAGCACTGCTGTAAATATAGAGCATTATTGCCTAGTTAGATTTGTGGAGGGTGAGAGAAAATTGGCCCAGAGTAAACGCAAAACATTTTTGGTGCAAAATGTGGATAGAGACTGCTAGGAGGGATAAGGACCACATCAGATCACAACACCAAATTATATTTGAAACCATCAGGAAACCCCAAACGACAAAATGCTCCTACAAACCCCCCAAACACCAGAAAACCCCCATCAAATTACAAAAGCACCTTACCATTCCTAAGCAAATTACACAGTAAAAACTGCTTAGAGACAGAGTTTTATGCCTTTAAACAGCAGGTATTTATTAGGCGACGTCATGCAGCTCTCCGGCTCGGGCTGGGCAAAAAGAGCTCCGAAATGTTTGAGTAAAAACACGCAATTTATACAGTTTCTAATTACGATTACAACATATTCATATACGTACCCATGTTATTGTATTATTGGATTACTATATGTCAGGGTGGAGTTTGAGGCGTGGTCTTTCTTCTGAGGAATATCATGGTGATACATCCTGCCTTCATCATAGGGTCTCAAATTTATTCCTCATTTTTGGGTGACCCCGGAGACCTTCTGTACTTTCCATTGTTTCATGTTCTATCCGTTGGAGCTTGGAAAAAGCCTTGGCTTCGGGCCTATTTTACCTATTCAAATATCTACCTTAGCCTGTTTGGCTATAATTTATTACCTCTGGGCTCTTTGTGCAATGTACCTGTTGGTTTCTAGGTCTGCAGAATTTGTACGGAACAAAATCTTTTTTGAGTGAGGTAGAGAAAGCGGGGGGGGAAGAGAACAGTGGATTTTGCAGTAAGATGCTTCGATTTACAGTTCTAGAGCCTCGTTTTGCTTCAGTCAAAAAGGCGGGCGGTGTGACTCTCTGGGAGCGGCGACAACTTTCTGTCCTCGCACCGTTTGCCTGGGAGGAATCCTCAGAAGCATTCCGGTGTCTAAATTGAACATCTGAGTTTGGGGTGGGACTCCTGCTAGTGCACAAAACGCCGTTCCCCCAGAAAAAGAAAGCCCTTACCCTCTGGTTATCAGGTGTAGGTTGCAAAGCGCTCTGTGGGAAATGAGAGCTCACGGTCCCGACACCTTGTATCCGGAGGGAATCTTCGTACGACTTCAATTTCCCGAGTCCCGCCGCCTGCTTTGCCGCAGGACTCCTGCGAGGGACCGGCTGCGGAGGACAAAAGAAATGCTCGGTCGGCTGGCAGGCGACAGGCACTTTAGGAATGGCAGGCTTAGCTTTATAGTCTTTTCTTGCCTCTGTGGGTATACGCGCTATAATTGGTGGCTTGTTTCTCTTCGCGTGCAGCGCTTAGTCTTTTGATTGGCAGTCGGGGTCCTGTTGTGTGCTGGCGAAGCTCAAAACGATGCCTATTATTTACTGTAGTTTTTCTTCCCTTTCTGCTCTCCTGCCTTGGTGCTGTTTACATTCTTTTACAATCTCAGAGCTGTAACTGATTAAATTCAAGGCTTAAGTTGTCAACAGCCCAGCTGTTTCCAATAAATGACAGCCCTCTGGTCCCAGCAAAAAAAGGTCTTATATTCAAGGTCTCAAGTCTAGTTAATGAGAGACCCCTGCATTTGCCCGTGCAGGAAAATCATCCGGGTCTGGGACCTTTTGTTTCAGAGCGAGCTTTGTCCATATTCCGTTTAGGGAGTTGTACTGCAATTTTGGTCCCGGTCAGCGGCGAGAAAAAAACAGATCTTTCCCCGAATAAGGAAGCCTGTACCCTCAGGGTCTCAGGTGTAAGTGGTGAGAGACCCAGTAAATTCCAAGAGTGGCAAGAGTGCTCTGCCCTTTAGACATTTTGTCTGGGAGAAATCTTCATCCCTGTTCAATTTCAGGAACCTAAGCAGCTATCTCGATGCAGCACTCCTGCAAAAAAAGAACAGATCTTAACTACAGGAAAAGAAAACCCATACCCTATGGGTCTCAGGTGCAGGTGGTGGGATACCTCTGGCCCTCCATGGGCAGCAACAGCTTTCTGAGGTGGCACCTTTTGCCTGAGAGGAATGTTGACTATGTTTGCTCTGGGAGCTCAGACTGGGATATCCAGTACAGATCTCCTTCAATCAAATGAGACACTGTTACCCCAGGTAAAAAAGCCCTTACCTTCTGTCTCTCAACGGCAGCTGCTGGGTGCCTCCCTTGGCAGCAAGAGCTTTCTGTAGTGGCACCTTCTGTGTGAGAGGAACGTTCATCCGTATTCAATTTGACGAGTCAAACCACCTATCTCAGTCCACGACTCCTGCAAGCAAATAGTATCCTATTTCCCCTAGGACAAAAAGCCCTTACCCTCAGGATCTCAAGTGTGTTAATTAGACACCCTTGACAGTTCCTGGGCAGTGAGAACGTTCTATCCTGTCACCTTTTGTCTGGGAGGAATCTTGGTCCTTGTTCCATTTGGAACTGGACGGGCAGTTGCAGTGCAGGGTTCCTGCAAGGTAACAACAACCCTTTACCCCAGAAAAGAAAGCCCTTACCCTTGGGATCTAAGGTGCAATTGATAGACCAGCCTACCCTTCCATGGACAGCAAGAACTTGCTGCGGTGGCACCCTTTCTCTGGGAGGATTCTTAGTCCATATTCAATGTTGGATGGCAGACTGACAATATCGGCACGGGGCTCCTGCGAGCAAATCGCAGACCATTTCCGCATGAAAGGCAGCTAGTAGCCACACGTACTCTAATGCAGGTGAAGGGAGACCCGTGACAGTGCATGGGGCAGCCACACATTTTTGTCCTTGCCTCTTCTGTATGGAGAGTATGTTGATACGTGTACGCCTTAGACGGTCATACTGTTATGATCGGCACTACTCTCTGAAAACCAAACGACAGCCCTTTCCCACAGAACTGGGCTGTTAGGAGTAGTTAGTGGGAAAGGCTGAGCCCACCAAAGGAGAGAGCTTTGTGTGTTGGCACATCTTGTCTGGGAGGAATCTTCATTCGTACTTTATATTGGAATCAGACCGGCAATTTCAGAGCAGGACATCTGCAAGTGCACAAAAGCCCTTTCTCCCAGGAAGGCGAGTGCCAACCCTTGAGATATCGGGTACAATTGGTGGGCCAGCCTTGGAACTCTATGGGCAGCAGGAGCTATCTGTCCAGCCACCTTCAGTCTGAGAGCGATCTTTGTCCGTATTCGATTTTGGAGTCAGACTGGAAATTTCATCACAGAATTCCTGCAAGTGAACAACAGCCCTTTATCCCAGAAAACAAAACGCTTACCCTCAGGGTAAAATGTCCGGGTTGTGGGCAAGCCTGGGCACTCCATTGGAAGCAGGAGCTTTCTTTGATGGCACCTCTTGCCTGGCAGGAATCTTTCTCCATATTCAATTTTGGCATTCAGACTGGTAAATTTGGCGCAGGATCCCTGCAAGCGGACGACAGCTCTTTCTCCCGGGAAAAATACTGCTTACCCTAACCCTAACGCTAACCCTAACCCTAACCCTAACCCTAACCCTAACCCTAACCCTAACCCTAACCCTAACCCTAACCCTAACCCTAACCCTAAACCCTAACCCTAAACCCTAACCCTAAACCCTAACCCTAACCCTAACCCTAAACCCTAACCTTAACCCTAACCCTAACCAAGTCTGAACCGGTCTGAACCGGTCTGAACTAGTTTAAACCGTTGTGAGACTGCTGCTCTTTCTAAACTGATACAAGAATAGGGAAGCACTGCTGTAAATATAGAGCATTATTGCCTAGTTAGATTTGTGGAGGGTGAGAGAAAATTGGCCCAGAGTAAACGCAAAACATTTTTGGTGCAAAATGTGGATAGAGACTGCTAGGAGGGATAAGGACCACATCAGATCACAACACCAAATTATATTTGAAACCATCAGGAAACCCCAAACGACAAAATGCTCCTACAAACCCCCCAAACACCAGAAAACCCCCATCAAATTACAAAAGCACCTTACCATTCCTAAGCAAATTACACAGTAAAAACTGCTTAGAGACAGAGTTTTATGCCTTTAAACAGCAGGTATTTATTAGGCGACGTCATGCAGCTCTCCGGCTCGGGCTGGGCAAAAAGAGCTCCGAAATGTTTGAGTAAAAACACGCAATTTATACAGTTTCTAATTACGATTACAACATATTCATATACGTACCCATGTTATTGTATTATTGGATTACTATATGTCAGGGTGGAGTTTGAGGCGTGGTCTTTCTTCTGAGGAATATCATGGTGATACATCCTGCCTTCATCATAGGGTCTCAAATTTATTCCTCATTTTTGGGTGACCCCGGAGACCTTCTGTACTTTCCATTGTTTCATGTTCTATCCGTTGGAGCTTGGAAAAAGCCTTGGCTTCGGGCCTATTTTACCTATTCAAATATCTACCTTAGCCTGTTTGGCTATAATTTATTACCTCTGGGCTCTTTGTGCAATGTACCTGTTGGTTTCTAGGTCTGCAGAATTTGTACGGAACAAAATCTTTTTTGAGTGAGGTAGAGAAAGCGGGGGGGGAAGAGAACAGTGGATTTTGCAGTAAGATGCTTCGATTTACAGTTCTAGAGCCTCGTTTTGCTTCAGTCAAAAAGGCGGGCGGTGTGACTCTCTGGGAGCGGCGACAACTTTCTGTCCTCGCACCGTTTGCCTGGGAGGAATCCTCAGAAGCATTCCGGTGTCTAAATTGAACATCTGAGTTTGGGGTGGGACTCCTGCTAGTGCACAAAACGCCGTTCCCCCAGAAAAAGAAAGCCCTTACCCTCTGGTTATCAGGTGTAGGTTGCAAAGCGCTCTGTGGGAAATGAGAGCTCACGGTCCCGACACCTTGTATCCGGAGGGAATCTTCGTACGACTTCAATTTCCCGAGTCCCGCCGCCTGCTTTGCCGCAGGACTCCTGCGAGGGACCGGCTGCGGAGGACAAAAGAAATGCTCGGTCGGCTGGCAGGCGACAGGCACTTTAGGAATGGCAGGCTTAGCTTTATAGTCTTTTCTTGCCTCTGTGGGTATACGCGCTATAATTGGTGGCTTGTTTCTCTTCGCGTGCAGCGCTTAGTCTTTTGATTGGCAGTCGGGGTCCTGTTGTGTGCTGGCGAAGCTCAAAACGATGCCTATTATTTACTGTAGTTTTTCTTCCCTTTCTGCTCTCCTGCCTTGGTGCTGTTTACATTCTTTTACAATCTCAGAGCTGTAACTGATTAAATTCAAGGCTTAAGTTGTCAACAGCCCAGCTGTTTCCAATAAATGACAGCCCTCTGGTCCCAGCAAAAAAAGGTCTTATATTCAAGGTCTCAAGTCTAGTTAATGAGAGACCCCTGCATTTGCCCGTGCAGGAAAATCATCCGGGTCTGGGACCTTTTGTTTCAGAGCGAGCTTTGTCCATATTCCGTTTAGGGAGTTGTACTGCAATTTTGGTCCCGGTCAGCGGCGAGAAAAAAACAGATCTTTCCCCGAATAAGGAAGCCTGTACCCTCAGGGTCTCAGGTGTAAGTGGTGAGAGACCCAGTAAATTCCAAGAGTGGCAAGAGTGCTCTGCCCTTTAGACATTTTGTCTGGGAGAAATCTTCATCCCTGTTCAATTTCAGGAACCTAAGCAGCTATCTCGATGCAGCACTCCTGCAAAAAAAGAACAGATCTTAACTACAGGAAAAGAAAACCCATACCCTATGGGTCTCAGGTGCAGGTGGTGGGATACCTCTGGCCCTCCATGGGCAGCAACAGCTTTCTGAGGTGGCACCTTTTGCCTGAGAGGAATGTTGACTATGTTTGCTCTGGGAGCTCAGACTGGGATATCCAGTACAGATCTCCTTCAATCAAATGAGACACTGTTACCCCAGGTAAAAAAGCCCTTACCTTCTGTCTCTCAACGGCAGCTGCTGGGTGCCTCCCTTGGCAGCAAGAGCTTTCTGTAGTGGCACCTTCTGTGTGAGAGGAACGTTCATCCGTATTCAATTTGACGAGTCAAACCACCTATCTCAGTCCACGACTCCTGCAAGCAAATAGTATCCTATTTCCCCTAGGACAAAAAGCCCTTACCCTCAGGATCTCAAGTGTGTTAATTAGACACCCTTGACAGTTCCTGGGCAGTGAGAACGTTCTATCCTGTCACCTTTTGTCTGGGAGGAATCTTGGTCCTTGTTCCATTTGGAACTGGACGGGCAGTTGCAGTGCAGGGTTCCTGCAAGGTAACAACAACCCTTTACCCCAGAAAAGAAAGCCCTTACCCTTGGGATCTAAGGTGCAATTGATAGACCAGCCTACCCTTCCATGGACAGCAAGAACTTGCTGCGGTGGCACCCTTTCTCTGGGAGGATTCTTAGTCCATATTCAATGTTGGATGGCAGACTGACAATATCGGCACGGGGCTCCTGCGAGCAAATCGCAGACCATTTCCGCATGAAAGGCAGCTAGTAGCCACACGTACTCTAATGCAGGTGAAGGGAGACCCGTGACAGTGCATGGGGCAGCCACACATTTTTGTCCTTGCCTCTTCTGTATGGAGAGTATGTTGATACGTGTACGCCTTAGACGGTCATACTGTTATGATCGGCACTACTCTCTGAAAACCAAACGACAGCCCTTTCCCACAGAACTGGGCTGTTAGGAGTAGTTAGTGGGAAAGGCTGAGCCCACGAAAGGAGAGAGCTTTGTGTGTTGGCACATCTTGTCTGGGAGGAATCTTCATTCGTACTTTATATTGGAATCAGACCGGCAATTTCAGAGCAGGACATCTGCAAGTGCACAAAAGCCCTTTCTCCCAGGAAGGCGAGTGCCAACCCTTGAGATATCGGGTACAATTGGTGGGCCAGCCTTGGAACTCTATGGGCAGCAGGAGCTATCTGTCCAGCCACCTTCAGTCTGAGAGCGATCTTTGTCCGTATTCGATTTTGGAGTCAGACTGGAAATTTCATCACAGAATTCCTGCAAGTGAACAACAGCCCTTTATCCCAGAAAACAAAACGCTTACCCTAAGGGTAAAATGTCCGGGTTGTGGGCAAGCCTGGGCACTCCATTGGAAGCAGGAGCTTTCTTTGATGGCACCTCTTGCCTGGCAGGAATCTTTCTCCATATTCAATTTTGGCATTCAGACTGGTAAATTTGGCGCAGGATCCCTGCAAGCGGACGACAGCTTTTTCTCCCGGGAAAAATACTGCTTACCCTAACCCTAACGCTAACCCTAACCCTAACGCTAACCCTAACCCTAACCCTAACCCTAACCCTAACCCTAACCCTAACCCTAAACCCTAACCCTAACCCTAACCCTAACCCTAACCCTAACCCTAAACCCTAACCCTAACCCTAACCCTAAACCCTAACCCTAACCCTAACCCTAACCAAGTCTGAACCGGTCTGAACCGGTCTGAACTAGTTTAAACCGTTGTGAGACTGCTGCTCTTTCTAAACTGATACAAGAATAGGGAAGCACTGCTGTAAATATAGAGCATTATTGCCTAGTTAGATTTGTGGAGGGTGAGAGAAAATTGGCCCAGAGTAAACGCAAAACATTTTTGGTGCAAAATGTGGATAGAGACTGCTAGGAGGGATAAGGACCACATCAGATCACAACACCAAATTATATTTGAAACCATCAGGAAACCCCAAACGACAAAATGCTCCTAAAAACCCCCCAAACACCAGAAAACCCCCATCAAATTACAAAAGCACCTTACCATTCCTAAGCAAATTACACAGTAAAAACTGCTTAGAGACAGAGTTTGATGCCTTTAAACAGCAGGTATTTATTAGGCGACGTCATGCAGCTCTCCGGCTCGGGCTGGGCAAAAAGAGCTCCGAGATGTTTGAGTGAAAACACGCAATTTATACAGTTTCTAATTACGATTACAACATATTCATATACGTACCCATGTTATTGTATTATTGGATTACTATATGTCAGGGTGGAGTTTGAGGCGTGGTCTTTCTTCTGAGGAATATCATGGTGATACATCCTGCCTTCATCATAGGGTCTCAAATTTATTCCTCATTTTTGGGTGACCCCGGAGACCTTCTGTACTTTCCATTGTTTCATGTTCTATCCGTTGGAGCTTGGAAAAAGCCTTGGCTTCGGGCCTATTTTACCTATTCAAATATCTACCTTAGCCTGTTTGGCTATAATTTATTACCTCTGGGCTCTTTGTGCAATGTACCTGTTGGTTTCTAGGTCTGCAGAATTTGTACGGAACAAAATCTTTTTTGAGTGAGGTAGAGAAAGCGGGGGGGGAAGAGAACAGTGGATTTTGCAGTAAGATGCTTCGATTTACAGTTCTAGAGCCTCGTTTTGCTTCAGTCAAAAAGGCGGGCGGTGTGACTCTCTGGGAGCGGCGACAACTTTCTGTCCTCGCACCGTTTGCCTGGGAGGAATCCTCAGAAGCATTCCGGTGTCTAAATTGAACATCTGAGTTTGGGGTGGGACTCCTGCTAGTGCACAAAACGCCGTTCCCCCAGAAAAAGAAAGCCCTTACCCTCTGGTTATCAGGTGTAGGTTGCAAAGCGCTCTGTGGGAAATGAGAGCTCACGGTCCCGACACCTTGTATCCGGAGGGAATCTTCGTACGACTTCAATTTCCCGAGTCCCGCCGCCTGCTTTGCTGCAGGACTCCTGCGAGGGACCGGCTGCGGAGGACAAAAGAAATGCTCGGTCGGCTGGCAGGCGACAGGCACTTTAGGAATGGCAGGCTTAGCTTTATAGTCTTTTCTTGCCTCTGTGGGTATACGCGCTATAATTGGTCGGTTGTTTCTCTTCGCGTGCAGCGCTTAGTCTTTTGATTGGCAGTCGGGGTCCTGTTGTGTGCTGGCGAAGCTCAAAACGATGCCTATTATTTACTGTAGTTTTTCTTCCCTTTCTGCTCTCCTGCCTTGGTGCTGTTTACATTCTTTTACAATCTCAGAGCTGTAACTGATTAAATTCAAGGCTTAAGTTGTCAACAGCCCAGCTGTTTCCAATAAATGACAGCCCTCTGGTCCCAGCAAAAAAAGGTCTTATATTCAAGGTCTCAAGTCTAGTTAATGAGAGACCCCTGCATTTGCCCGTGCAGGAAAATCATCCGGGTCTGGGACCTTTTGTTTCAGAGCGAGCTTTGTCCATATTCCGTTTAGGGAGTTGTACTGCAATTTTGGTCCCGGTCAGCGGCGAGAAAAAAACAGATCTTTCCCCGAATAAGGAAGCCTGTACCCTCAGGGTCTCAGGTGTAAGTGGTGAGAGACCCAGTAAATTCCAAGAGTGGCAAGAGTGCTCTGCCCTTTAGACATTTTGTCTGGGAGAAATCTTCATCCCTGTTCAATTTCAGGAACCTAAGCAGCTATCTCGATGCAGCACTCCTGCAAAAAAAGAACAGATCTTAACTACAGGAAAAGAAAACCCATACCCTATGGGTCTCAGGTGCAGGTGGTGGGATACCTCTGGCCCTCCATGGGCAGCAACAGCTTTCTGAGGTGGCACCTTTTGCCTGAGAGGAATGTTGACTATGTTTGCTCTGGGAGCTCAGACTGGGATATCCAGTACAGATCTCCTTCAATCAAATGAGACACTGTTACCCCAGGTAAAAAAGCCCTTACCTTCTGTCTCTCAACGGCAGCTGCTGGGTGCCTCCCTTGGCAGCAAGAGCTTTCTGTAGTGGCACCTTCTGTGTGAGAGGAACGTTCATCCGTATTCAATTTGACGAGTCAAACCACCTATCTCAGTCCACGACTCCTGCAAGCAAATAGTATCCTATTTCCCCAGGACAAAAAGCCCTTACCCTCAGGATCTCAAGAGTGTTAATTAGACACCCTTGACAGTTCCTGGGCAGTGAGAACGTTCTATCCTGTCACCTTTTGTCTGGGAGGAATCTTGGTCCTTGTTCCATTTGGAACTGGACGGGCAGTTGCAGTGCAGGGTTCCTGCAAGGTAACAACAACCCTTTACCCCAGAAAAGAAAGCCCTTACCCTTGGGATCTAAGGTGCAATTGATAGACCAGCCTACCCTTCCATGGACAGCAAGAACTTGCTGCGGTGGCACCCTTTCTCTGGGAGGATTCTTAGTCCATATTCAATGTTGGATGGCAGACTGACAATATCGGCACGGGGCTCCTGCGAGCAAATCGCAGACCATTTCCACATGAAAGGCAGCTAGTAGCCACAAGTACTCTAATGCAGGTGAAGGGAGACCCGTGACAGTGCATGGGGCAGCCACACATTTTTGTCCTTGCCTCTTCTGTATGGAGAGTATGTTGATACGTGTACGCCTTAGACGGTCATACTGTTATGATCGGCACTACTCTCTGAAAACCAAACGACAGCCCTTTCCCACAGAACTGGGCTGTTAGGAGTAGTTAGTGGGAAAGGCTGAGCCCACGAAAGGAGAGAGCTTTGTGTGTTGGCACATCTTGTCTGGGAGGAATCTTCATTCGTACTTTATATTGGAATCAGACCGGCAATTTCAGAGCAGGACATCTGCAAGTGCACAAAAGCCCTTTCTCCCAGGAAGGCGAGTGCCAACCCTTGAGATATCGGGTACAATTGGTGGGCCAGCCTTGGAACTCTATGGGCAGCAGGAGCTATCTGTCCAGCCACCTTCAGTCTGAGAGCGATCTTTGTCCGTATTCGATTTTGGAGTCAGACTGGAAATTTCATCACAGAATTCCTGCAAGTGAACAACAGCCCTTTATCCCAGAAAACAAAACGCTTACCCTCAGGGTAAAATGTCCGGGTTGTGGGCAAGCCTGGGCACTCCATTGGAAGCAGGAGCTTTCTTTGATGGCACCTCTTGCCTGGCAGGAATCTTTCTCCATATTCAATTTTGGCATTCAGACTGGTAAATTTGGCGCAGGATCCCTGCAAGCGGACGACAGCTCTTTCTCCCGGGAAAAATACTGCTTACCCTAACCCTAACGCTAACCCTAACCCTAACCCTAACGCTAACCCTAACCCTAACCCTAACCCTAACCCTAACCCTAACCCTAACCCTAACCCTAACCCTAAACCCTAACCCTAACCCTAACCCTAAACCCTAACCCTAACCCTAACCCTAACCCTAAACCCTAACCCTAACCCTAACCCTAAACCCTAACCCTAACCCTAACCCTAACCAAGTCTGAACCGGTCTGAACCGGTCTGAACTAGTTTAAACCGTTGTGAGACTGCTGCTCTTTCTAAACTGATACAAGAATAGGGAAGCACTGCTGTAAATATAGAGCATTATTGCCTAGTTAGATTTGTGGAGGGTGAGAGAAAATTGGCCCAGAGTAAACGCAAAACATTTTTGGTGCAAAATGTGGATAGAGACTGCTAGGAGGGATAAGGACCACATCAGATCACAACACCTAATTATATTTGAAACCATCAGGAAACCCCAAACGACAAAATGCTCCTAAAAACCCCCCAAACACCAGAAAACCCCCATCAAATTACAAAAGCACCTTACCATTCCTAAGCAAATTACACAGTAAAAACTGCTTAGAGACAGAGTTTGATGCCTTTAAACAGCAGGTATTTATTAGGCGACGTCATGCAGCTCTCCGGCTCGGGCTGGGCAAAAAGAGCTCCGAAATGTTTGAGTAAAAACACGCAATTTATACAGTTTCTAATTACGATTACAACATATTCATATATGTACCCATGTTATTGTATTATTGGATTACTATATGTCAGGGTGGAGTTTGAGGCGTGGTCTTTCTTCTGAGGAATATCATGGTGATACATCCTGCCTTCATCATAGGGTCTCAAATTTATTCCTCATTTTTGGGTGACCCCGGAGACCTTCTGTACTTTCCATTGTTTCATGTTCTATCCGTTGGAGCTTGGAAAAAGCCTTGGCTTCGGGCCTATTTTACCTATTCAAATATCTACCTTAGCCTGTTTGGCTATAATTTATTACCTCTGGGCTCTTTGTGCAATGTACCTGTTGGTTTCTAGGTCTGCAGAATTTGTACGGAACAAAATCTTTTTTGAGTGAGGTAGAGAAAGCGGGGGGGGGAAGAGAACAGTGGATTTTGCAGTAAGATGCTTCGATTTACAGTTCTAGAGCCTCGTTTTGCTTCAGTCAAAAAGGCGGGCGGTGTGACTCTCTGGGAGCGGCGACAACTTTCTGTCCTCGCACCGTTTGCCTGGGAGGAATCCTCAGAAGCATTCCGGTGTCTAAATTGAACATCTGAGTTTGGGGTGGGACTCCTGCTAGTGCACAAAACGCCGTTCCCCCAGAAAAAGAAAGCCCTTACCCTCTGGTTATCAGGTGTAGGTTGCAAAGCGCTCTGTGGGAAATGAGAGCTCACGGTCCCGACACCTTGTATCCGGAGGGAATCTTCTTACGACTTCAATTTCCCGAGTCCCGCCGCCTGCTTTGCCGCAGGACTCCTGCGAGGGACCGGCTGCGGAGGACAAAAGAAATGCTCGGTCGGCTGGCAGGCGACAGGCACTTTAGGAATGGCAGGCTTAGCTTTATAGTCTTTTCTTGCCTCTGTGGGTATACGCGCTATAATTGGTGGCTTGTTTCTCTTCGCGTGCAGCGCTTAGTCTTTTGATTGGCAGTCGGGGTCCTGTTGTGTGCTGGCGAAGCTCAAAACGATGCCTATTATTTACTGTAGTTTTTCTTCCCTTTCTGCTCTCCTGCCTTGGTGCTGTTTACATTCTTTTACAATCTCAGAGCTGTAACTGATTAAATTCAAGGCTTAAGTTGTCAACAGCCCAGCTGTTTCCAATAAATGACAGCCCTCTGGTCCCAGCAAAAAAAGGTCTTATATTCAAGGTCTCAAGTCTAGTTAATGAGAGACCCCTGCATTTGCCCGTGCAGGAAAATCATCCGGGTCTGGGACCTTTTGTTTCAGAGCGAGCTTTGTCCATATTCCGTTTAGGGAGTTGTACTGCAATTTTGGTCCCGGTCAGCGGCGAGAAAAAAACAGATCTTTCCCCGAATAAGGAAGCCTGTACCCTCAGGGTCTCAGGTGTAAGTGGTGAGAGACCCAGTAAATTCCAAGAGTGGCAAGAGTGCTCTGCCCTTTAGACATTTTGTCTGGGAGAAATCTTCATCCCTGTTCAATTTCAGGAACCTAAGCAGCTATCTCGATGCAGCACTCCTGCAAAAAAAGAACAGATCTTAACTACAGGAAAAGAAAACCCATACCCTATGGGTCTCAGGTGCAGGTGGTGGGATACCTCTGGCCCTCCATGGGCAGCAACAGCTTTCTGAGGTGGCACCTTTTGCCTGAGAGGAATGTTGACTATGTTTGCTCTGGGAGCTCAGACTGGGATATCCAGTACAGATCTCCTTCAATCAAATGAGACACTGTTACCCCAGGTAAAACAGCCCTTACCTTCTGTCTCTCAACGGCAGCTGCTGGGTGCCTCCCTTGGCAGCAAGAGCTTTCTGTAGTGGCACCTTCTGTGTGAGAGGAACGTTCATCCGTATTCAATTTGACGAGTCAAACCACCTATCTCAGTCCACGACTCCTGCAAGCAAATAGTATCCTATTTCCCCAGGACAAAAAGCCCTTACCCTCAGGATCTCAAGAGTGTTAATTAGACACCCTTGACAGTTCCTGGGCAGTGAGAACGTTCTATCCTGTCACCTTTTGTCTGGGAGGAATCTTGGTCCTTGTTCCATTTGGAACTGGACGGGCAGTTGCAGTGCAGGGTTCCTGCAAGGTAACAACAACCCTTTACCCCAGAAAAGAAAGCCCTTACCCTTGGGATCTAAGGTGCAATTGATAGACCAGCCTACCCTTCCATGGACAGCAAGAACTTGCTGCGGTGGCACCCTTTCTCTGGGAGGATTCTTAGTCCATATTCAATGTTGGATGGCAGACTGACAATATCGGCACGGGGCTCCTGCGAGCAAATCGCAGACCATTTCCGCATGAAAGGCAGCTAGTAGCCACACGTACTCTAATGCAGGTGAAGGGAGACCCGTGACAGTGCATGGGGCAGCCACACATTTTTGTCCTTGCCTCTTCTGTATGGAGAGTATGTTGATACGTGTACGCCTTAGACGGTCATACTGTTATGATCGGCACTACTCTCTGAAAACCAAACGACAGCCCTTTCCCACAGAACTGGGCTGTTAGGAGTAGTTAGTGGGAAAGGCTGAGCCCACGAAAGGAGAGAGCTTTGTGTGTTGGCACATCTTGTCTGGGAGGAATCTTCATTCGTACTTTATATTGGAATCAGACCGGCAATTTCAGAGCAGGACATCTGCAAGTGCACAAAAGCCCTTTCTCCCAGGAAGGCGAGTGCCAACCCTTGAGATATCGGGTACAATTGGTGGGCCAGCCTTGGAACTCTATGGGCAGCAGGAGCTATCTGTCCAGCCACCTTCAGTCTGAGAGCGATCTTTGTCCGTATTTGATTTTGGAGTCAGACTGGAAATTTCATCACAGAATTCCTGCAAGTGAACAACAGCCCTTTATCCCAGAAAACAAAACGCTTACCCTCAGGGTAAAATGTCCGGGTTGTGGGCAAGCCTGGGCACTCCATTGGAAGCAGGAGCTTTCTTTGATGGCACCTCTTGCCTGGCAGGAATCTTTCTCCATATTCAATTTTGGCATTCAGACTGGTAAATTTGGCGCAGGATCCCTGCAAGCGGACGACAGCTCTTTCTCCCGGGAAAAATACTGCTTACCCTAACCCTAACGCTAACCCTAAACCCTAACCCTAACCCTAACCCTAAACCCTAACCCTAACCCTAACCCTAACCCTAAACCCTAACCCTAACCCTAACCCTAAACCCTAACCCTAACCCTAACCCTAACCAAGTCTGAACCGGTCTGAACCGGTCTGAACTAGTTTAAACCGTTGTGAGACTGCTGCTCTTTCTAAACTGATACAAGAATAGGGAAGCACTGCTGTAAATATAGAGCATTATTGCCTAGTTAGATTTGTGGAGGGTGAGAGAAAATTGGCCCAGAGTAAACACAAAACATTTTTGGTGCAAAATGTGGATAGAGACTGCTAGGAGGGATAAGGACCACATCAGATCACAACACCAAATTATATTTGAAACCATCAGGAAACCCCAAACGACAAAATGCTCCTAAAAACCCCCCAAACACCAGAAAACCCCCATCAAATTACAAAAGCACCTTACCATTCCTAAGCAAATTACACAGTAAAAACTGCTTAGAGACAGAGTTTTATGCCTTTAAACAGCAGGTATTTATTAGGCGACGTCATGCAGCTCTCCGGCTCGGGCTGGGCAAAAAGAGCTCCGAAATGTTTGAGTAAAAACACGCAATTTATACAGTTTCTAATTACGATTACAACATATTCATATACGTACCCATGTTATTGTATTATTGGATTACTATATGTCAGGGTGGAGTTTGAGGCGTGGTCTTTCTTCTGAGGAATATCATGGTGATACATCCTGCCTTCATCATAGGGTCTCAAATTTATTCCTCATTTTTGGGTGACCCCGGAGACCTTCTGTACTTTCCATTGTTTCATGTTCTATCCGTTGGAGCTTGGAAAAAGCCTTGGCTTCGGGCCTATTTTACCTATTCAAATATCTACCTTAGCCTGTTTGGCTATAATTTATTACCTCTGGGCTCTTTGTGCAATGTACCTGTTGGTTTCTAGGTCTGCAGAATTTGTACGGAACAAAATCTTTTTTGAGTGAGGTAGAGAAAGCGGGGGGGGAAGAGAACAGTGGATTTTGCAGTAAGATGCTTCGATTTACAGTTCTAGAGCCTCGTTTTGCTTCAGTCAAAAAGGCGGGCGGTGTGACTCTCTGGGAGCGGCGACAACTTTCTGTCCTCGCACCGTTTGCCTGGGAGGAATCCTCAGAAGCATTCCGGTGTCTAAATTGAACATCTGAGTTTGGGGTGGGACTCCTGCTAGTGCACAAAACGCCGTTCCCCCAGAAAAAGAAAGCCCTTACCCTCTGGTTATCAGGTGTAGGTTGCAAAGCGCTCTGTGGGAAATGAGAGCTCACGGTCCCGACACCTTGTATCCGGAGGGAATCTTCGTACGACTTCAATTTCCCGAGTCCCGCCGCCTGCTTTGCCGCAGGACTCCTGCGAGGGACCGGCTGCGGAGGACAAAAGAAATGCTCGGTCGGCTGGCAGGCGACAGGCACTTTAGGAATGGCAGGCTTAGCTTTATAGTCTTTTCTTGCCTCTGTGGGTATACGCGCTATAATTGGTGGCTTGTTTCTCTTCGCGTGCAGCGCTTAGTCTTTTGATTGGCAGTCGGGGTCCTGTTGTGTGCTGGCGAAGCTCAAAACGATGCCTATTATTTACTGTAGTTTTTCTTCCCTTTCTGCTCTCCTGCCTTGGTGCTGTTTACATTCTTTTACAATCTCAGAGCTGTAACTGATTAAATTCAAGGCTTAAGTTGTCAACAGCCCAGCTGTTTCCAATAAATGACAGCCCTCTGGTCCCAGCAAAAAAAGGTCTTATATTCAAGGTCTCAAGTCTAGTTAATGAGAGACCCCTGCATTTGCCCGTGCAGGAAAATCATCCGGGTCTGGGACCTTTTGTTTCAGAGCGAGCTTTGTCCATATTCCGTTTAGGGAGTTGTACTGCAATTTTGGTCCCGGTCAGCGGCGAGAAAAAAACAGATCTTTCCCCGAATAAGGAAGCCTGTACCCTCAGGGTCTCAGGTGTAAGTGGTGAGAGACCCAGTAAATTCCAAGAGTGGCAAGAGTGCTCTGCCCTTTAGACATTTTGTCTGGGAGAAATCTTCATCCCTGTTCAATTTCAGGAACCTAAGCAGCTATCTCGATGCAGCACTCCCGCAAAAAAAGAACAGATCTTAACTACAGGAAAAGAAAACCCATACCCTATGGGTCTCAGGTGCAGGTGGTGGGATACCTCTGGCCCTCCATGGGCAGCAACAGCTTTCTGAGGTGGCACCTTTTGCCTGAGAGGAATGTTGACTATGTTTGCTCTGGGAGCTCAGACTGGGATATCCAGTACAGATCTCCTTCAATCAAATGAGACACTGTTACCCCAGGTAAAAAAGCCCTTACCTTCTGTCTCTCAACGGCAGCTGCTGGGTGCCTCCCTTGGCAGCAAGAGCTTTCTGTAGTGGCACCTTCTGTGTGAGAGGAACGTTCATCCGTATTCAATTTGACGAGTCAAACCACCTATCTCAGTCCACGACTCCTGCAAGCAAATAGTATCCTATTTCCCCAGGACAAAAAGCCCTTACCCTCAGGATCTCAAGAGTGTTAATTAGACACCCTTGACAGTTCCTGGGCAGTGAGAACGTTCTATCCTGTCACCTTTTGTCTGGGAGGAATCTTGGTCCTTGTTCCATTTGGAACTGGACGGGCAGTTGCAGTGCAGGGTTCCTGTAAGGTAACAACAACCCTTTACCCCAGAAAAGAAAGCCCTTACCCTTGGGATCTAAGGTGCAATTGATAGACCAGCCTACCCTTCCATGGACAGCAAGAACTTGCTGCGGTGGCACCCTTTCTCTGGGAGGATTCTTAGTCCATATTCAATGTTGGATGGCAGACTGACAATATCGGCACGGGGCTCCTGCGAGCAAATCGCAGACCATTTCCGCATGAAAGGCAGCTAGTAGCCACACGTACTCTAATGCAGGTGAAGGGAGACCCGTGACAGTGCATGGGGCAGCCACACATTTTTGTCCTTGCCTCTTCTGTATGGAGAGTATGTTGATACGTGTACGCCTTAGACGGTCATACTGTTATGATCGGCACTACTCTCTGAAAACCAAACGACAGCCCTTTCCCACAGAACTGGGCTGTTAGGAGTAGTTAGTGGGAAAGGCTGAGCCCACGAAAGGAGAGAGCTTTGTGTGTTGGCACATCTTGTCTGGGAGGAATCTTCATTCGTACTTTATATTGGAATCAGACCGGCAATTTCAGAGCAGGACATCTGCAAGTGCACAAAAGCCCTTTCTCCCAGGAAGGCGAGTGCCAACCCTTGAGATATCGGGTACAATTGGTGGGCCAGCCTTGGAACTCTATGGGCAGCAGGAGCTATCTGTCCAGCCACCTTCAGTCTGAGAGCGATCTTTGTCCGTATTCGATTTTGGAGTCAGACTGGAAATTTCATCACAGAATTCCTGCAAGTGAACAACAGCCCTTTATCCCAGAAAACAAAACGCTTACCCTCAGGGTAAAATGTCCGGGTTGTGGGCAAGCCTGGGCACTCCATTGGAAGCAGGAGCTTTCTTTGATGGCACCTCTTGCCTGGCAGGAATCTTTCTCCATATTCAATTTTGGCATTCAGACTGGTAAATTTGGCGCAGGATCCCTGCAAGCGGACGACAGCTCTTTCTCCCGGGAAAAATACTGCTTACCCTAACCCTAACGCTAACCCTAACCCTAACGCTAACCCTAACCCTAACCCTAACCCTAACCCTAACCCTAAACCCTAACCCTAACCCTAACCCTAAACCCTAACCCTAACCCTAACCCTAACCCTAAACCCTAACCCTAACCCTAACCCTAAACCCTAACCCTAACCCTAACCCTAACCAAGTCTGAACCGGTCTGAACCGGTCTGAACTAGTTTAAACCGTTGTGAGACTGCTGCTCTTTCTAAACTGATACAAGAATAGGGAAGCACTGCTGTAAATATAGAGCATTATTGCCTAGTTAGATTTGTGGAGGGTGAGAGAAAATTGGCCCAGAGTAAACGCAAAACATTTTTGGTGCAAAATGTGGATAGAGACTGCTAGGAGGGATAAGGACCACATCAGATCACAACACCAAATTATATTTGAAACCGTCAGGAAACCCCAAACGACAAAATGCTCCTAAAAACCCCCCAAACACCAGAAAACCCCCATCAAATTACAAAAGCACCTTACCATTCCTAAGCAAATTACACAGTAAAAACTGCTTAGAGACAGAGTTTTATGCCTTTAAACAGCAGGTATTTATTAGGCGACGTCATGCAGCTCTCCGGCTCGGGCTGGGCAAAAAGAGCTCTGAAATGTTTGAGTAAAAACACGCAATTTATACAGTTTCTAATTACGATTACAACATATTCATATACGTACCCATGTTATTGTATTATTGGATTACTATATGTCAGGGTGGAGTTTGAGGCGTGGTCTTTCTTCTGAGGAATATCATGGTGATACATCCTGCCTTCATCATAGGGTCTCAAATTTATTCCTCATTTTTGGGTGACCCCGGAGACCTTCTGTACTTTCCATTGTTTCATGTTCTATCCGTTGGAGCTTGGAAAAAGCCTTGGCTTCGGGCCTATTTTACCTATTCAAATATCTACCTTAGCCTGTTTGGCTATAATTTATTACCTCTGGGCTCTTTGTGCAATGTACCTGTTGGTTTCTAGGTCTGCAGAATTTGTACGGAACAAAATCTTTTTTGAGTGAGGTAGAGAAAGCGGGGGGGGAAGAGAACAGTGGATTTTGCAGTAAGATGCTTCGATTTACAGTTCTAGAGCCTCGTTTTGCTTCAGTCAAAAAGGCGGGAGGTGTGACTCTCTGGGAGCGGCGACAACTTTCTGTCCTCGCACCGTTTGCCTGGGAGGAATCCTCAGAAGCATTCCGGTGTCTAAATTGAACATCTGAGTTTGGGGTGGGACTCCTGCTAGTGCACAAAACGCCGTTCCCCCAGAAAAAGAAAGCCCTTACCCTCTGGTTATCAGGTGTAGGTTGCAAAGCGCTCTGTGGGAAATGAGAGCTCACGGTCCCGACACCTTGTATCCGGAGGGAATCTTCGTACGACTTCAATTTCCCGAGTCCCGCCGCCTGCTTTGCCGCAGGACTCCTGCGAGGGACCGGCTGCGGAGGACAAAAGAAATGCTCGGTCGGCTGGCAGGCGACAGGCACTTTAGGAATGGCAGGCTTAGCTTTATAGTCTTTTCTTGCCTCTGTGGGTATACGCGCTATAATTGGTGGCTTGTTTCTCTTCACGTGCAGCGCTTAGTCTTTTGATTGGCAGTCGGGGTCCTGTTGTGTGCTGGCGAAGCTCAAAACGATGCCTATTATTTACTGTAGTTTTTCTTCCCTTTCTGCTCTCCTGCCTTGGTGCTGTTTACATTCTTTTACAATCTCAGAGCTGTAACTGATTAAATTCAAGGCTTAAGTTGTCAACAGCCCAGCTGTTTCCAATAAATGACAGCCCTCTGGTCCCAGCAAAAAAAGGTCTTATATTCAAGGTCTCAAGTCTAGTTAATGAGAGACCCCTGCATTTGCCCGTGCAGGAAAATCATCCGGGTCTGGGACCTTTTGTTTCAGAGCGAGCTTTGTCCATATTCCGTTTAGGGAGTTGTACTGCAATTTTGGTCCCGGTCAGCGGCGAGAAAAAAACAGATCTTTCCCCGAATAAGGAAGCCTGTACCCTCAGGGTCTCAGGTGTAAGTGGTGAGAGACCCAGTAAATTCCAAGAGTGGCAAGAGTGCTCTGCCCTTTAGACATTTTGTCTGGGAGAAATCTTCATCCCTGTTCAATTTCAGGAACCTAAGCAGCTATCTCGATGCAGCACTCCTGCAAAAAAAGAACAGATCTTAACTACAGGAAAAGAAAACCCATACCCTATGGGTCTCAGGTGCAGGTGGTGGGATACCTCTGGCCCTCCATGGGCAGCAACAGCTTTCTGAGGTGGCACCTTTTGCCTGAGAGGAATGTTGACTATGTTTGCTCTGGGAGCTCAGACTGGGATATCCAGTACAGATCTCCTTCAATCAAATGAGACACTGTTACCCCAGGTAAAAAAGCCCTTACCTTCTGTCTCTCAACGGCAGCTGCTGGGTGCCTCCCTTGGCAGCAAGAGCTTTCTGTAGTGGCACCTTCTGTGTGAGAGGAACGTTCATCCGTATTCAATTTGACGAGTCAAACCACCTATCTCAGTCCACGACTCCTGCAAGCAAATAGTATCCTATTTCCCCAGGACAAAAAGCCCTTACCCTCAGGATCTCAAGAGTGTTAATTAGACACCCTTGACAGTTCCTGGGCAGTGAGAACGTTCTATCCTGTCACCTTTTGTCTGGGAGGAATCTTGGTCCTTGTTCCATTTGGAACTGGACGGGCAGTTGCAGTGCAGGGTTCCTGCAAGGTAACAACAACCCTTTACCCCAGAAAAGAAAGCCCTTACCCTTGGGATCTAAGGTGCAATTGATAGACCAGCCTACCCTTCCATGGACAGCAAGAACTTGCTGCGGTGGCACCCTTTCTCTGGGAGGATTCTTAGTCCATATTCAGTGTTGGATGGCAGACTGACAATATCGGCACGGGGCTCCTGCGAGCAAATCGCAGACCATTTCCGCATGAAAGGCAGCTAGTAGCCACACGTACTCTAATGCAGGTGAAGGGAGACCCGTGACAGTGCATGGGGCAGCCACACATTTTTGTCCTTGCCTCTTCTGTATGGAGAGTATGTTGATACGTGTACGCCTTAGACGGTCATACTGTTATGATCGGCACTACTCTCTGAAAACCAAACGACAGCCCTTTCCCACAGAACTGGGCTGTTAGGAGTAGTTAGTGGGAAAGGCTGAGCCCACGAAAGGAGAGAGCTTTGTGTGTTGGCACATCTTGTCTGGGAGGAATCTTCATTCGTACTTTATATTGGAATCAGACCGGCAATTTCAGAGCAGGACATCTGCAAGTGCACAAAAGCCCTTTCTCCCAGGAAGGCGAGTGCCAACCCTTGAGATATCGGGTACAATTGGTGGGCCAGCCTTGGAACTCTATGGGCAGCAGGAGCTATCTGTCCAGCCACCTTCAGTCTGAGAGCGATCTTTGTCCGTATTCGATTTTGGAGTCAGACTGGAAATTTCATCACAGAATTCCTGCAAGTGAACAACAGCCCTTTATCCCAGAAAACAAAACGCTTACCCTCAGGGTAAAATGTCCGGGTTGTGGGCAAGCCTGGGCACTCCATTGGAAGCAGGAGCTTTCTTTGATGGCACCTCTTGCCTGGCAGGAATCTTTCTCCATATTCAATTTTGGCATTCAGACTGGTAAATTTGGCGCAGGATCCCTGCAAGCGGACGACAGCTCTTTCTCCCGGGAAAAATACTGCTTACCCTAACCCTAACGCTAACCCTAACCCTAACGCTAACCCTAACCCTAACCCTAACCCTAACCCTAACCCTAAACCCTAACCCTAACCCTAACCCTAAACCCTAACCCTAACCCTAACCCTAACCCTAAACCCTAACCCTAACCCTAACCCTAAACCCTAACCCTAACCCTAACCCTAACCAAGTCTGAACCGGTCTGAACCGGTCTGAACTAGTTTAAACCGTTGTGAGACTGCTGCTCTTTCTAAACTGATACAAGAATAGGGAAGCACTGCTGTAAATATAGAGCATTATTGCCTAGTTAGATTTGTGGAGGGTGAGAGAAAATTGGCCCAGAGTAAACGCAAAACATTTTTGGTGCAAAATGTGGATAGAGACTGCTAGGAGGGATAAGGACCACATCAGATCACAACACCAAATTATATTTGAAACCATCAGGAAACCCCAAACGACAAAATGCTCCTAAAAACCCCCCAAACACCAGAAAACCCCCATCAAATTACAAAAGCACCTTACCATTCCTAAGCAAATTACACAGTAAAAACTGCTTAGAGACAGAGTTTGATGCCTTTAAACAGCAGGTATTTATTAGGCGACGTCATGCAGCTCTCCGGCTCGGGCTGGGCAAAAAGAGCTCCGAAATGTTTGAGTAAAAACACGCAATTTATACAGTTTCTAATTACGATTACAACATATTCATATACGTACCCATGTTATTGTATTATTGGATTACTATATGTCAGGGTGGAGTTTGAGGCGTGGTCTTTCTTCTGAGGAATATCATGGTGATACATCCTGCCTTCATCATAGGGTCTCAAATTTATTCCTCATTTTTGGGTGACCCCGGAGACCTTCTGTACTTTCCATTGTTTCATGTTCTATCCGTTGGAGCTTGGAAAAAGCCTTGGCTTCGGGCCTATTTTACCTATTCAAATATCTACCTTAGCCTGTTTGGCTATAATTTATTACCTCTGGGCTCTTTGTGCAATGTACCTGTTGGTTTCTAGGTCTGCAGAATTTGTACGGAACAAAATCTTTTTTGAGTGAGGTAGAGAAAGCGGGGGGGGAAGAGAACAGTGGATTTTGCAGTAAGATGCTTCGATTTACAGTTCTAGAGCCTCGTTTTGCTTCAGTCAAAAAGGCGGGCGGTGTGACTCTCTGGGAGCGGCGACAACTTTCTGTCCTCGCACCGTTTGCCTGGGAGGAATCCTCAGAAGCATTCCGGTGTCTAAATTGAACATCTGAGTTTGGGGTGGGACTCCTGCTAGTGCACAAAACGCCGTTCCCCCAGAAAAAGAAAGCCCTTACCCTCTGGTTATCAGGTGTAGGTTGCAAAGCGCTCTGTGGGAAATGAGAGCTCACGGTCCCGACACCTTGTATCCGGAGGGAATCTTCGTACGACTTCAATTTCCCGAGTCCCGCCGCCTGCTTTGCCGCAGGACTCCTGCGAGGGACCGGCTGCGGAGGACAAAAGAAATGCTCGGTCGGCTGGCAGGCGACAGGCACTTTAGGAATGGCAGGCTTAGCTTTATAGTCTTTTCTTGCCTCTGTGGGTATACGCGCTATAATTGGTGGCTTGTTTCTCTTCGCGTGCAGCGCTTAGTCTTTTGATTGGCAGTCGGGGTCCTGTTGTGTGCTGGCGAAGCTCAAAACGATGCCTATTATTTACTGTAGTTTTTCTTCCCTTTCTGCTCTCCTGCCTTGGTGCTGTTTACATTCTTTTACAATCTCAGAGCTGTAACTGATTAAATTCAAGGCTTAAGTTGTCAACAGCCCAGCTGTTTCCAATAAATGACAGCCCTCTGGTCCCAGCAAAAAAAGGTCTTATATTCAAGGTCTCAAGTCTAGTTAATGAGAGACCCCTGCATTTGCCCGTGCAGGAAAATCATCCGGGTCTGGGACCTTTTGTTTCAGAGCGAGCTTTGTCCATATTCCGTTTAGGGAGTTGTACTGCAATTTTGGTCCCGGTCAGCGGCGAGAAAAAAACAGATCTTTCCCCGAATAAGGAAGCCTGTACCCTCAGGGTCTCAGGTGTAAGTGGTGAGAGACCCAGTAAATTCCAAGAGTGGCAAGAGTGCTCTGCCCTTTAGACATTTTGTCTGGGAGAAATCTTCATCCCTGTTCAATTTCAGGAACCTAAGCAGCTATCTCGATGCAGCACTCCTGCAAAAAAAGAACAGATCTTAACTACAGGAAAAGAAAACCCATACCCTATGGGTCTCAGGTGCAGGTGGTGGGATACCTCTGGCCCTCCATGGGCAGCAACAGCTTTCTGAGGTGGCACCTTTTGCCTGAGAGGAATGTTGACTATGTTTGCTCTGGGAGCTCAGACTGGGATATCCAGTACAGATCTCCTTCAATCAAATGAGACACTGTTACCCCAGGTAAAACAGCCCTTACCTTCTGTCTCTCAACGGCAGCTGCTGGGTGCCTCCCTTGGCAGCAAGAGCTTTCTGTAGTGGCACCTTCTGTGTGAGAGGAACGTTCATCCGTATTCAATTTGACGAGTCAAACCACCTATCTCAGTCCACGACTCCTGCAAGCAAATAGTATCCTATTTCCCCAGGACAAAAAGCCCTTACCCTCAGGATCTCAAGAGTGTTAATTAGACACCCTTGACAGTTCCTGGGCAGTGAGAACGTTCTATCCTGTCACCTTTTGTCTGGGAGGAATCTTGGTCCTTGTTCCATTTGGAACTGGACGGGCAGTTGCAGTGCAGGGTTCCTGCAAGGTAACAACAACCCTTTACCCCAGAAAAGAAAGCCCTTACCCTTGGGATCTAAGGTGCAATTGATAGACCAGCCTACCCTTCCATGGACAGCAAGAACTTGCTGCGGTGGCACCCTTTCTCTGGGAGGATTCTTAGTCCATATTCAATGTTGGATGGCAGACTGACAATATCGGCACGGGGCTCCTGCGAGCAAATCGCAGACCATTTCCGCATGAAAGGCAGCTAGTAGCCACACGTACTCTAATGCAGGTGAAGGGAGACCCGTGACAGTGCATGGGGCAGCCACACATTTTTGTCCTTGCCTCTTCTGTATGGAGAGTATGTTGATACGTGTACGCCTTAGACGGTCATACTGTTATGATCGGCACTACTCTCTGAAAACCAAACGACAGCCCTTTCCCACAGAACTGGGCTGTTAGGAGTAGTTAGTGGGAAAGGCTGAGCCCACGAAAGGAGAGAGCTTTGTGTGTTGGCACATCTTGTCTGGGAGGAATCTTCATTCGTACTTTATATTGGAATCAGACCGGCAATTTCAGAGCAGGACATCTGCAAGTGCACAAAAGCCCTTTCTCCCAGGAAGGCGAGTGCCAACCCTTGAGATATCGGGTACAATTGGTGGGCCAGCCTTGGAACTCTATGGGCAGCAGGAGCTATCTGTCCAGCCACCTTCAGTCTGAGAGCGATCTTTGTCCGTATTCGATTTTGGAGTCAGACTGGAAATTTCATCACAGAATTCCTGCAAGTGAACAACAGCCCTTTATCCCAGAAAACAAAACGCTTACCCTCAGGGTAAAATGTCCGGGTTGTGGGCAAGCCTGGGCACTCCATTGGAAGCAGGAGCTTTCTTTGATGGCACCTCTTGCCTGGCAGGAATCTTTCTCCATATTCAATTTTGGCATTCAGACTGGTAAATTTGGCGCAGGATCCCTGCAAGCGGACGACAGCTCTTTCTCCCGGGAAAAATACTGCTTACCCTAACCCTAACGCTAACCCTAACCCTAACCCTAACCCTAACCCTAACCCTAACCCTAACCCTAACCCTAACCCTAACCCTTAACCCTAACCCTAACCCTAACCCTAACCCTAAACCCTAACCCTAACCCTAACCCTAAACCCTAACCCTAACCCTAACCCCAACCCTAACCAAGTCTGAACCGGTCTGAACCGGTCTGAACTAGTTTAAACCGTTGTGAGACTGCTGCTCTTTCTAAACTGATACAAGAATAGGGAAGCACTGCTGTAAATATAGAGCATTATTGCCTAGTTAGATTTGTGGAGGGTGAGAGAAAATTGGCCCAGAGTAAACGCAAAACATTTTTGGTGCAAAATGTGGATAGAGACTGCTAGGAGGGATAAGGACCACATCAGATCACAACACCAAATTATATTTGAAACCATCAGGAAACCCCAAACGACAAAATGCTCCTAAAAACCCCCCAAACACCAGAAAACCCCCATCAAATTACAAAAGCACCTTACCATTCCTAAGCAAATTACACAGTAAAAACTGCTTAGAGACAGAGTTTTATGCCTTTAAACAGCAGGTATTTATTAGGCGACGTCATGCAGCTCTCCGGCTCGGGCTGGGCAAAAAGAGCTCCGAAATGTTTGAGTAAAAACACGCAATTTATACAGTTTCTAATTACGATTACAACATATTCATATACGTACCCATGTTATTGTATTATTGGATTACTATATGTCAGGGTGGAGTTTGAGGCGTGGTCTTTCTTCTGAGGAATATCATGGTGATACATCCTGCCTTCATCATAGGGTCTCAAATTTATTCCTCATTTTTGGGTGACCCCGGAGACCTTCTGTACTTTCCATTGTTTCATGTTCTATCCGTTGGAGCTTGGAAAAAGCCTTGGCTTCGGGCCTATTTTACCTATTCAAATATCTACCTTAGCCTGTTTGGCTATAATTTATTACCTCTGGGCTCTTTGTGCAATGTACCTGTTGGTTTCTAGGTCTGCAGAATTTGTACGGAACAAAATCTTTTTTGAGTGAGGTAGAGAAAGCGGGGGGGGAAGAGAACAGTGGATTTTGCAGTAAGATGCTTCGATTTACAGTTCTAGAGCCTCGTTTTGCTTCAGTCAAAAAGGCGGGCGGTGTGACTCTCTGGGAGCGGCGACAACTTTCTGTCCTCGCACCGTTTGCCTGGGAGGAATCCTCAGAAGCATTCCGGTGTCTAAATTGAACATCTGAGTTTGGGGTGGGACTCCTGCTAGTGCACAAAACGCCGTTCCCCCAGAAAAAGAAAGCCCTTACCCTCTGGTTATCAGGTGTAGGTTGCAAAGCGCTCTGTGGGAAATGAGAGCTCACGGTCCCGACACCTTGTATCCGGAGGGAATCTTCGTACGACTTCAATTTCCCGAGTCCCGCCGCCTGCTTTGCCGCAGGACTCCTGCGAGGGACCGGCTGCGGAGGACAAAAGAAATGCTCGGTCGGCTGGCAGGCGACAGGCACTTTAGGAATGGCAGGCTTAGCTTTATAGTCTTTTCTTGCCTCTGTGGGTATATGCGCTATAATTGGTCGGTTGTTTCTCTTCGCGTGCAGCGCTTAGTCTTTTGATTGGCAGTCGGGGTCCTGTTGTGTGCTGGCGAAGCTCAAAACGATGCCTATTATTTACTGTAGTTTTTCTTCCCTTTCTGCTCTCCTGCCTTGGTGCTGTTTACATTCTTTTACAATCTCAGAGCTGTAACTGATTAAATTCAAGGCTTAAGTTGTCAACAGCCCAGCTGTTTCCAATAAATGACAGCCCTCTGGTCCCAGCAAAAAAAGGTCTTATATTCAAGGTCTCAAGTCTAGTTAATGAGAGACCCCTGCATTTGCCCGTGCAGGAAAATCATCCGGGTCTGGGACCTTTTGTTTCAGAGCGAGCTTTGTCCATATTCCGTTTAGGGAGTTGTACTGCAATTTTGGTCCCGGTCAGCGGCGAGAAAAAAACAGATCTTTCCCCGAATAAGGAAGCCTGTACCCTCAGGGTCTCAGGTGTAAGTGGTGAGAGACCCAGTAAATTCCAAGAGTGGCAAGAGTGCTCTGCCCTTTAGACATTTTGTCTGGGAGAAATCTTCATCCCTGTTCAATTTCAGGAACCTAAGCAGCTATCTCGATGCAGCACTCCTGCAAAAAAAGAACAGATCTTAACTACAGGAAAAGAAAACCCATACCCTATGGGTCTCAGGTGCAGGTGGTGGGATACCTCTGGCCCTCCATGGGCAGCAACAGCTTTCTGAGGTGGCACCTTTTGCCTGAGAGGAATGTTGACTATGTTTGCTCTGGGAGCTCAGACTGGGATATCCAGTACAGATCTCCTTCAATCAAATGAGACACTGTTACCCCAGGTAAAAAAGCCCTTACCTTCTGTCTCTCAACGGCAGCTGCTGGGTGCCTCCCTTGGCAGCAAGAGCTTTCTGTAGTGGCACCTTCTGTGTGAGAGGAACGTTCATCCGTATTCAATTTGACGAGTCAAACCACCTATCTCAGTCCACGACTCCTGCAAGCAAATAGTATCCTATTTCCCCAGGACAAAAAGCCCTTACCCTCAGGATCTCAAGAGTGTTAATTAGACACCCTTGACAGTTCCTGGGCAGTGAGAACGTTCTATCCTGTCACCTTTTGTCTGGGAGGAATCTTGGTCCTTGTTCCATTTGGAACTGGACGGGCAGTTGCAGTGCAGGGTTCCTGCAAGGTAACAACAACCCTTTACCCCAGAAAAGAAAGCCCTTACCCTTGGGATCTAAGGTGCAATTGATAGACCAGCCTACCCTTCCATGGACAGCAAGAACTTGCTGCGGTGGCACCCTTTCTCTGGGAGGATTCTTAGTCCATATTCAGTGTTGGATGGCAGACTGACAATATCGGCACGGGGCTCCTGCGAGCAAATCGCAGACCATTTCCGCATGAAAGGCAGCTAGTAGCCACACGTACTCTAATGCAGGTGAAGGGAGACCCGTGACAGTGCATGGGGCAGCCACACATTTTTGTCCTTGCCTCTTCTGTATGGAGAGTATGTTGATACGTGTACGCCTTAGACGGTCATACTGTTATGATCGGCACTACTCTCTGAAAACCAAACGACAGCCCTTTCCCACAGAACTGGGCTGTTAGGAGTAGTTAGTGGGAAAGGCTGAGCCCACGAAAGGAGAGAGCTTTGTGTGTTGGCACATCTTGTCTGGGAGGAATCTTCATTCGTACTTTATATTGGAATCAGACCGGCAATTTCAGAGCAGGACATCTGCAAGTGCACAAAAGCCCTTTCTCCCAGGAAGGCGAGTGCCAACCCTTGAGATATCGGGTACAATTGGTGGGCCAGCCTTGGAACTCTATGGGCAGCAGGAGCTATCTGTCCAGCCACCTTCAGTCTGAGAGCGATCTTTGTCCGTATTCGATTTTGGAGTCAGACTGGAAATTTCATCACAGAATTCCTGCAAGTGAACAACAGCCCTTTATCCCAGAAAACAAAACGCTTACCCTCAGGGTAAAATGTCCGGGTTGTGGGCAAGCCTGGGCACTCCATTGGAAGCAGGAGCTTTCTTTGATGGCACCTCTTGCCTGGCAGGAATCTTTCTCCATATTCAATTTTGGCATTCAGACTGGTAAATTTGGCGCAGGATCCCTGCAAGCGGACGACAGCTCTTTCTCCCGGGAAAAATACTGCTTACCCTAACCCTAACGCTAACCCTAACCCTAACCCTAACCCTAACCCTAACCCTAACCCTAACCCTAACCCTAACCCTAACCCTTAACCCTAACCCTAACCCTAACCCTAACCCTAAACCCTAACCCTAACCCTAACCCTAAACCCTAACCCTAACCCTAACCCCAACCCTAACCAAGTCTGAACCGGTCTGAACCGGTCTGAACTAGTTTAAACCGTTGTGAGACTGCTGCTCTTTCTAAACTGATACAAGAATAGGGAAGCACTGCTGTAAATATAGAGCATTATTGCCTAGTTAGATTTGTGGAGGGTGAGAGAAAATTGGCCCAGAGTAAACGCAAAACATTTTTGGTGCAAAATGTGGATAGAGACTGCTAGGAGGGATAAGGACCACATCAGATCACAACACCAAATTATATTTGAAACCATCAGGAAACCCCAAACGACAAAATGCTCCTAAAAACCCCCCAAACACCAGAAAACCCCCATCAAATTACAAAAGCACCTTACCATTCCTAAGCAAATTACACAGTAAAAACTGCTTAGAGACAGAGTTTTATGCCTTTAAACAGCAGGTATTTATTAGGCGACGTCATGCAGCTCTCCGGCTCGGGCTGGGCAAAAAGAGCTCCGAAATGTTTGAGTAAAAACACGCAATTTATACAGTTTCTAATTACGATTACAACATATTCATATACGTACCCATGTTATTGTATTATTGGATTACTATATGTCAGGGTGGAGTTTGAGGCGTGGTCTTTCTTCTGAGGAATATCATGGTGATACATCCTGCCTTCATCATAGGGTCTCAAATTTATTCCTCATTTTTGGGTGACCCCGGAGACCTTCTGTACTTTCCATTGTTTCATGTTCTATCCGTTGGAGCTTGGAAAAAGCCTTGGCTTCGGGCCTATTTTACCTATTCAAATATCTACCTTAGCCTGTTTGGCTATAATTTATTACCTCTGGGCTCTTTGTGCAATGTACCTGTTGGTTTCTAGGTCTGCAGAATTTGTACGGAACAAAATCTTTTTTGAGTGAGGTAGAGAAAGCGGGGGGGGAAGAGAACAGTGGATTTTGCAGTAAGATGCTTCGATTTACAGTTCTAGAGCCTCGTTTTGCTTCAGTCAAAAAGGCGGGCGGTGTGACTCTCTGGGAGCGGCGACAACTTTCTGTCCTCGCACCGTTTGCCTGGGAGGAATCCTCAGAAGCATTCCGGTGTCTAAATTGAACATCTGAGTTTGGGGTGGGACTCCTGCTAGTGCACAAAACGCCGTTCCCCCAGAAAAAGAAAGCCCTTACCCTCTGGTTATCAGGTGTAGGTTGCAAAGCGCTCTGTGGGAAATGAGAGCTCACGGTCCCGACACCTTGTATCCGGAGGGAATCTTCGTACGACTTCAATTTCCCGAGTCCCGCCGCCTGCTTTGCCGCAGGACTCCTGCGAGGGACCGGCTGCGGAGGACAAAAGAAATGCTCGGTCGGCTGGCAGGCGACAGGCACTTTAGGAATGGCAGGCTTAGCTTTATAGTCTTTTCTTGCCTCTGTGGGTATACGCGCTATAATTGGTCGGTTGTTTCTCTTCGCGTGCAGCGCTTAGTCTTTTGATTGGCAGTCGGGGTCCTGTTGTGTGCTGGCGAAGCTCAAAACGATGCCTATTATTTACTGTAGTTTTTCTTCCCTTTCTGCTCTCCTGCCTTGGTGCTGTTTACATTCTTTTACAATCTCAGAGCTGTAACTGATTAAATTCAAGGCTTAAGTTGTCAACAGCCCAGCTGTTTCCAATAAATGACAGCCCTCTGGTCCCAGCAAAAAAAGGTCTTATATTCAAGGTCTCAAGTCTAGTTAATGAGAGACCCCTGCATTTGCCCGTGCAGGAAAATCATCCGGGTCTGGGACCTTTTGTTTCAGAGCGAGCTTTGTCCATATTCCGTTTAGGGAGTTGTACTGCAATTTTGGTCCCGGTCAGCGGCGAGAAAAAAACAGATCTTTCCCCGAATAAGGAAGCCTGTACCCTCAGGGTCTCAGGTGTAAGTGGTGAGAGACCCAGTAAATTCCAAGAGTGGCAAGAGTGCTCTGCCCTTTAGACATTTTGTCTGGGAGAAATCTTCATCCCTGTTCAATTTCAGGAACCTAAGCAGCTATCTCGATGCAGCACTCCTGCAAAAAAAGAACAGATCTTAACTACAGGAAAAGAAAACCCATACCCTATGGGTCTCAGGTGCAGGTGGTGGGATACCTCTGGCCCTCCATGGGCAGCAACAGCTTTCTGAGGTGGCACCTTTTGCCTGAGAGGAATGTTGACTATGTTTGCTCTGGGAGCTCAGACTGGGATATCCAGTACAGATCTCCTTCAATCAAATGAGACACTGTTACCCCAGGTAAAAAAGCCCTTACCTTCTGTCTCTCAACGGCAGCTGCTGGGTGCCTCCCTTGGCAGCAAGAGCTTTCTGTAGTGGCACCTTCTGTGTGAGAGGAACGTTCATCCGTATTCAATTTGACGAGTCAAACCACCTATCTCAGTCCACGACTCCTGCAAGCAAATAGTATCCTATTTCCCCAGGACAAAAAGCCCTTACCCTCAGGATCTCAAGAGTGTTAATTAGACACCCTTGACAGTTCCTGGGCAGTGAGAACGTTCTATCCTGTCACCTTTTGTCTGGGAGGAATCTTGGTCCTTGTTCCATTTGGAACTGGACGGGCAGTTGCAGTGCAGGGTTCCTGCAAGGTAACAACAACCCTTTACCCCAGAAAAGAAAGCCCTTACCCTTGGGATCTAAGGTGCAATTGATAGACCAGCCTACCCTTCCATGGACAGCAAGAACTTGCTGCGGTGGCACCCTTTCTCTGGGAGGATTCTTAGTCCATATTCAGTGTTGGATGGCAGACTGACAATATCGGCACGGGGCTCCTGCGAGCAAATCGCAGACCATTTCCGCATGAAAGGCAGCTAGTAGCCACACGTACTCTAATGCAGGTGAAGGGAGACCCGTGACAGTGCATGGGGCAGCCACACATTTTTGTCCTTGCCTCTTCTGTATGGAGAGTATGTTGATACGTGTACGCCTTAGACGGTCATACTGTTATGATCGGCACTACTCTCTGAAAACCAAACGACAGCCCTTTCCCACAGAACTGGGCTGTTAGGAGTAGTTAGTGGGAAAGGCTGAGCCCACGAAAGGAGAGAGCTTTGTGTGTTGGCACATCTTGTCTGGGAGGAATCTTCATTCGTACTTTATATTGGAATCAGACCGGCAATTTCAGAGCAGGACATCTGCAAGTGCACAAAAGCCCTTTCTCCCAGGAAGGCGAGTGCCAACCCTTGAGATATAGGGTACAATTGGTGGGCCAGCCTTGGAACTCTATGGGCAGCAGGAGCTATCTGTCCAGCCACCTTCAGTCTGAGAGCGATCTTTGTCCGTATTCGATTTTGGAGTCAGACTGGAAATTTAATCACAGAATTCCTGCAAGTGAACAACAGCCCTTTATCCCAGAAAACAAAACGCTTAACCTCAGGGTAAAATGTCCGGGTTGTGGGCAAGCCTGGGCACTCCATTGGAAGCAGGAGCTTTCTTTGATGGCACCTCTTGCCTGGCAGGAATCTTTCTCCATATTCAATTTTGGCATTCAGACTGGTAAATTTGGCGCAGGATCCCTGCAAGCGGACGACAGCTCTTTCTCCCGGGAAAAATACTGCTTACCCTAACCCTAACCCTAACCCTAACCCTAACCCTAACCCTAACCCTAAACCCTAACCCTAACCCTAACCCTAAACCCTAACCCTAACCCTAACCCTAACCAAGTCTGAACCGGTCTGAACCGGTCTGAACTAGTTTAAACCGTTGTGAGACTGCTGCTCTTTCTAAACTGATACAAGAATAGGGAAGCACTGCTGTAAATATAGAGCATTATTGCCTAGTTAGATTTGTGGAGGGTGAGAGAAAATTGGCCCAGAGTAAACGCAAAACATTTTTGGTGCAAAATGTGGATAGAGACTGCTAGGAGGGATAAGGACCACATCAGATCACAACACCAAATTATATTTGAAACCATCAGGAAACCCCAAACGACAAAATGCTCCTAAAAACCCCCCAAACACCAGAAAACCCCCATCAAATTACAAAAGCACCTTACCATTCCTAAGCAAATTACACAGTAAAAACTGCTTAGAGACAGAGTTTTATGCCTTTAAACAGCAGGTATTTATTAGGCGACGTCATGCAGCTCTCCGGCTCGGGCTGGGCAAAAAGAGCTCCGAAATGTTTGAGTAAAAACACGCAATTTATACAGTTTCTAATTACGATTACAACATATTCATATACGTACCCATGTTATTGTATTATTGGATTACTATATGTCAGGGTGGAGTTTGAGGCGTGGTCTTTCTTCTGAGGAATATCATGGTGATACATCCTGCCTTCATCATAGGGTCTCAAATTTATTCCTCATTTTTGGGTGACCCCGGAGACCTTCTGTACTTTCCATTGTTTCATGTTCTATCCGTTGGAGCTTGGAAAAAGCCTTGGCTTCGGGCCTATTTTACCTATTCAAATATCTACCTTAGCCTGTTTGGCTATAATTTATTACCTCTGGGCTCTTTGTGCAATGTACCTGTTGGTTTCTAGGTCTGCAGAATTTGT
The DNA here is from genome assembly GCA_038380795.1 of Pyrocephalus nanus. NCBI lineage: Eukaryota > Metazoa > Chordata > Aves > Passeriformes > Tyrannidae > Pyrocephalus > Pyrocephalus nanus. The sequence continues at coordinate 209,744 of CM076278.1, forward strand.
ACGGAACAAAATCTTTTTTGAGTGAGGTAGAGAAAGCGGGGGGGGAAGAGAACAGTGGATTTTGCAGTAAGATGCTTCGATTTACAGTTCTAGAGCCTCGTTTTGCTTCAGTCAAAAAGGCGGGCGGTGTGACTCTCTGGGAGCGGCGACAACTTTCTGTCCTCGCACCGTTTGCCTGGGAGGAATCCTCAGAAGCATTCCGGTGTCTAAATTGAACATCTGAGTTTGGGGTGGGACTCCTGCTAGTGCACAAAACGCCGTTCCCCCAGAAAAAGAAAGCCCTTACCCTCTGGTTATCAGGTGTAGGTTGCAAAGCGCTCTGTGGGAAATGAGAGCTCACGGTCCCGACACCTTGTATCCGGAGGGAATCTTCGTACGACTTCAATTTCCCGAGTCCCGCCGCCTGCTTTGCCGCAGGACTCCTGCGAGGGACCGGCTGCGGAGGACAAAAGAAATGCTCGGTCGGCTGGCAGGCGACAGGCACTTTAGGAATGGCAGGCTTAGCTTTATAGTCTTTTCTTGCCTCTGTGGGTATACGCGCTATAATTGGTGGCTTGTTTCTCTTCGCGTGCAGCGCTTAGTCTTTTGATTGGCAGTCGGGGTCCTGTTGTGTGCTGGCGAAGCTCAAAACGATGCCTATTATTTACTGTAGTTTTTCTTCCCTTTCTGCTCTCCTGCCTTGGTGCTGTTTACATTCTTTTACAATCTCAGAGCTGTAACTGATTAAATTCAAGGCTTAAGTTGTCAACAGCCCAGCTGTTTCCAATAAATGACAGCCCTCTGGTCCCAGCAAAAAAAGGTCTTATATTCAAGGTCTCAAGTCTAGTTAATGAGAGACCCCTGCATTTGCCCGTGCAGGAAAATCATCCGGGTCTGGGACCTTTTGTTTCAGAGCGAGCTTTGTCCATATTCCGTTTAGGGAGTTGTACTGCAATTTTGGTCCCGGTCAGCGGCGAGAAAAAAACAGATCTTTCCCCGAATAAGGAAGCCTGTACCCTCAGGGTCTCAGGTGTAAGTGGTGAGAGACCCAGTAAATTCCAAGAGTGGCAAGAGTGCTCTGCCCTTTAGACATTTTGTCTGGGAGAAATCTTCATCCCTGTTCAATTTCAGGAACCTAAGCAGCTATCTCGATGCAGCACTCCTGCAAAAAAAGAACAGATCTTAACTACAGGAAAAGAAAACCCATACCCTATGGGTCTCAGGTGCAGGTGGTGGGATACCTCTGGCCCTCCATGGGCAGCAACAGCTTTCTGAGGTGGCACCTTTTGCCTGAGAGGAATGTTGACTATGTTTGCTCTGGGAGCTCAGACTGGGATATCCAGTACAGATCTCCTTCAATCAAATGAGACACTGTTACCCCAGGTAAAAAAGCCCTTACCTTCTGTCTCTCAACGGCAGCTGCTGGGTGCCTCCCTTGGCAGCAAGAGCTTTCTGTAGTGGCACCTTCTGTGTGAGAGGAACGTTCATCCGTATTCAATTTGACGAGTCAAACCACCTATCTCAGTCCACGACTCCTGCAAGCAAATAGTATCCTATTTCCCCAGGACAAAAAGCCCTTACCCTCAGGATCTCAAGAGTGTTAATTAGACACCCTTGACAGTTCCTGGGCAGTGAGAACGTTCTATCCTGTCACCTTTTGTCTGGGAGGAATCTTGGTCCTTGTTCCATTTGGAACTGGACGGGCAGTTGCAGTGCAGGGTTCCTGCAAGGTAACAACAACCCTTTACCCCAGAAAAGAAAGCCCTTACCCTTGGGATCTAAGGTGCAATTGATAGACCAGCCTACCCTTCCATGGACAGCAAGAACTTGCTGCGGTGGCACCCTTTCTCTGGGAGGATTCTTAGTCCATATTCAATGTTGGATGGCAGACTGACAATATCGGCACGGGGCTCCTGCGAGCAAATCGCAGACCATTTCCGCATGAAAGGCAGCTAGTAGCCACACGTACTCTAATGCAGGTGAAGGGAGACCCGTGACAGTGCATGGGGCAGCCACACATTTTTGTCCTTGCCTCTTCTGTATGGAGAGTATGTTGATACGTGTACGCCTTAGACGGTCATACTGTTATGATCGGCACTACTCTCTGAAAACCAAACGACAGCCCTTTCCCACAGAACTGGGCTGTTAGGAGTAGTTAGTGGGAAAGGCTGAGCCCACGAAAGGAGAGAGCTTTGTGTGTTGGCACATCTTGTCTGGGAGGAATCTTCATTCGTACTTTATATTGGAATCAGACCGGCAATTTCAGAGCAGGACATCTGCAAGTGCACAAAAGCCCTTTCTCCCAGGAAGGCGAGTGCCAACCCTTGAGATATCGGGTACAATTGGTGGGCCAGCCTTGGAACTCTATGGGCAGCAGGAGCTATCTGTCCAGCCACCTTCAGTCTGAGAGCGATCTTTGTCCGTATTCGATTTTGGAGTCAGACTGGAAATTTCATCACAGAATTCCTGCAAGTGAACAACAGCCCTTTATCCCAGAAAACAAAACGCTTACCCTCAGGGTAAAATGTCCGGGTTGTGGGCAAGCCTGGGCACTCCATTGGAAGCAGGAGCTTTCTTTGATGGCACCTCTTGCCTGGCAGGAATCTTTCTCCATATTCAATTTTGGCATTCAGACTGGTAAATTTGGCGCAGGATCCCTGCAAGCGGACGACAGCTCTTTCTCCCGGGAAAAATACTGCTTACCCTAACCCTAACGCTAACCCTAACCCTAACCCTAACCCTAACCCTAACCCTAACCCTAAACCCTAACCCTAACCCTAACCCTAACCCTAACCCTAACCCTAAACCCTAACCCTAACCCTAACCCTAAACCCTAACCCTAACCCTAACCCTAACCAAGTCTGAACCGGTCTGAACCGGTCTGAACTAGTTTAAACCGTTGTGAGACTGCTGCTCTTTCTAAACTGATACAAGAATAGGGAAGCACTGCTGTAAATATAGAGCATTATTGCCTAGTTAGATTTGTGGAGGGTGAGAGAAAATTGGCCCAGAGTAAACGCAAAACATTTTTGGTGCAAAATGTGGATAGAGACTGCTAGGAGGGATAAGGACCACATCAGATCACAACACCAAATTATATTTGAAACCATCAGGAAACCCCAAACGACAAAATGCTCCTAAAAACCCCCCAAACACCAGAAAACCCCCATCAAATTACAAAAGCACCTTACCATTCCTAAGCAAATTACACAGTAAAAACTGCTTAGAGACAGAGTTTGATGCCTTTAAACAGCAGGTATTTATTAGGCGACGTCATGCAGCTCTCCGGCTCGGGCTGGGCAAAAAGAGCTCCGAAATATTTGAGTAAAAACACGCAATTTATACAGTTTCTAATTACGATTACAACATATTCATATACGTACCCATGTTATTGTATTATTGGATTACTATATGTCAGGGTGGAGTTTGAGGCGTGGTCTTTCTTCTGAGGAATATCATGGTGATACATCCTGCCTTCATCATAGGGTCTCAAATTTATTCCTCATTTTTGGGTGACCCCGGAGACCTTCTGTACTTTCCATTGTTTCATGTTCTATCCGTTGGAGCTTGGAAAAAGCCTTGGCTTCGGGCCTATTTTACCTATTCAAATATCTACCTTAGCCTGTTTGGCTATAATTTATTACCTCTGGGCTCTTTGTGCAATGTACCTGTTGGTTTCTAGGTCTGCAGAATTTGTACGGAACAAAATCTTTTTTGAGTGAGGTAGAGAAAGCGGGGGGGGGAAGAGAACAGTGGATTTTGCAGTAAGATGCTTCGATTTACAGTTCTAGAGCCTCGTTTTGCTTCAGTCAAAAAGGCGGGCGGTGTGACTCTCTGGGAGCGGCGACAACTTTCTGTCCTCGCACCGTTTGCCTGGGAGGAATCCTCAGAAGCATTCCGGTGTCTAAATTGAACATCTGAGTTTGGGGTGGGACTCCTGCTAGTGCACAAAACGCCGTTCCCCCAGAAAAAGAAAGCCCTTACCCTCTGGTTATCAGGTGTAGGTTGCAAAGCGCTCTGTGGGAAATGAGAGCTCACGGTCCCGACACCTTGTATCCGGAGGGAATCTTCGTACGACTTCAATTTCCCGAGTCCCGCCGCCTGCTTTGCCGCAGGACTCCTGCGAGGGACCGGCTGCGGAGGACAAAAGAAATGCTCGGTCGGCTGGCAGGCGACAGGCACTTTAGGAATGGCAGGCTTAGCTTTATAGTCTTTTCTTGCCTCTGTGGGTATACGCGCTATAATTGGTCGGTTGTTTCTCTTCGCGTGCAGCGCTTAGTCTTTTGATTGGCAGTCGGGGTCCTGTTGTGTGCTGGCGAAGCTCAAAACGATGCCTATTATTTACTGTAGTTTTTCTTCCCTTTCTGCTCTCCTGCCTTGGTGCTGTTTACATTCTTTTACAATCTCAGAGCTGTAACTGATTAAATTCAAGGCTTAAGTTGTCAACAGCCCAGCTGTTTCCAATAAATGACAGCCCTCTGGTCCCAGCAAAAAAAGGTCTTATATTCAAGGTCTCAAGTCTAGTTAATGAGAGACCCCTGCATTTGCCCGTGCAGGAAAATCATCCGGGTCTGGGACCTTTTGTTTCAGAGCGAGCTTTGTCCATATTCCGTTTAGGGAGTTGTACTGCAATTTTGGTCCCGGTCAGCGGCGAGAAAAAAACAGATCTTTCCCCGAATAAGGAAGCCTGTACCCTCAGGGTCTCAGGTGTAAGTGGTGAGAGACCCAGTAAATTCCAAGAGTGGCAAGAGTGCTCTGCCCTTTAGACATTTTGTCTGGGAGAAATCTTCATCCCTGTTCAATTTCAGGAACCTAAGCAGCTATCTCGATGCAGCACTCCTGCAAAAAAAGAACAGATCTTAACTACAGGAAAAGAAAACCCATACCCTATGGGTCTCAGGTGCAGGTGGTGGGATACCTCTGGCCCTCCATGGGCAGCAACAGCTTTCTGAGGTGGCACCTTTTGCCTGAGAGGAATGTTGACTATGTTTGCTCTGGGAGCTCAGACTGGGATATCCAGTACAGATCTCCTTCAATCAAATGAGACACTGTTACCCCAGGTAAAAAAGCCCTTACCTTCTGTCTCTCAACGGCAGCTGCTGGGTGCCTCCCTTGGCAGCAAGAGCTTTCTGTAGTGGCACCTTCTGTGTGAGAGGAACGTTCATCCGTATTCAATTTGACGAGTCAAACCACCTATCTCAGTCCACGACTCCTGCAAGCAAATAGTATCCTATTTCCCCAGGACAAAAAGCCCTTACCCTCAGGATCTCAAGAGTGTTAATTAGACACCCTTGACAGTTCCTGGGCAGTGAGAACGTTCTATCCTGTCACCTTTTGTCTGGGAGGAATCTTGGTCCTTGTTCCATTTGGAACTGGACGGGCAGTTGCAGTGCAGGGTTCCTGTAAGGTAACAACAACCCTTTACCCCAGAAAAGAAAGCCCTTACCCTTGGGATCTAAGGTGCAATTGATAGACCAGCCTACCCTTCCATGGACAGCAAGAACTTGCTGCGGTGGCACCCTTTCTCTGGGAGGATTCTTAGTCCATATTCAATGTTGGATGGCAGACTGACAATATCGGCACGGGGCTCCTGCGAGCAAATCGCAGACCATTTCCGCATGAAAGGCAGCTAGTAGCCACACGTACTCTAATGCAGGTGAAGGGAGACCCGTGACAGTGCATGGGGCAGCCACACATTTTTGTCCTTGCCTCTTCTGTATGGAGAGTATGTTGATACGTGTACGCCTTAGACGGTCATACTGTTATGATCGGCACTACTCTCTGAAAACCAAACGACAGCCCTTTCCCACAGAACTGGGCTGTTAGGAGTAGTTAGTGGGAAAGGCTGAGCCCACGAAAGGAGAGAGCTTTGTGTGTTGGCACATCTTGTCTGGGAGGAATCTTCATTCGTACTTTATATTGGAATCAGACCGGCAATTTCAGAGCAGGACATCTGCAAGTGCACAAAAGCCCTTTCTCCCAGGAAGGCGAGTGCCAACCCTTGAGATATAGGGTACAATTGGTGGGCCAGCCTTGGAACTCTATGGGCAGCAGGAGCTATCTGTCCAGCCACCTTCAGTCTGAGAGCGATCTTTGTCCGTATTCGATTTTGGAGTCAGACTGGAAATTTCATCACAGAATTCCTGCAAGTGAACAACAGCCCTTTATCCCAGAAAACAAAACGCTTACCCTCAGGGTAAAATGTCCGGGTTGTGGGCAAGCCTGGGCACTCCATTGGAAGCAGGAGCTTTCTTTGATGGCACCTCTTGCCTGGCAGGAATCTTTCTCCATATTCAATTTTGGCATTCAGACTGGTAAATTTGGCGCAGGATCCCTGCAAGCGGACGACAGCTCTTTCTCCCGGGAAAAATACTGCTTACCCTAACCCTAACCCTAACCCTAACCCTAACCCTAACCCTAACCCTAACCCTAAACCCTAACCCTAACCCTAACCCTAAACCCTAACCCTAACCCTAACCCTAACCCTAAACCCTAACCCTAACCCTAACCCTAAACCCTAACCCTAACCCTAACCCTAACCAAGTCTGAACCGGTCTGAACCGGTCTGAACTAGTTTAAACCGTTGTGAGACTGCTGCTCTTTCTAAACTGATACAAGAATAGGGAAGCACTGCTGTAAATATAGAGCATTATTGCCTAGTTAGATTTGTGGAGGGTGAGAGAAAATTGGCCCAGAGTAAACGCAAAACATTTTTGGTGCAAAATGTGGATAGAGACTGCTAGGAGGGATAAGGACCACATCAGATCACAACACCAAATTATATTTGAAACCATCAGGAAACCCCAAACGACAAAATGCTCCTAAAAACCCCCCAAACACCAGAAAACCCCCATCAAATTACAAAAGCACCTTACCATTCCTAAGCAAATTACACAGTAAAAACTGCTTAGAGACAGAGTTTTATGCCTTTAAACAGCAGGTATTTATTAGGCGACGTCATGCAGCTCTCCGGCTCGGGCTGGGCAAAAAGAGCTCCGAAATGTTTGAGTAAAAACACGCAATTTATACAGTTTCTAATTACGATTACAACATATTCATATACGTACCCATGTTATTGTATTATTGGATTACTATATGTCAGGGTGGAGTTTGAGGCGTGGTCTTTCTTCTGAGGAATATCATGGTGATACATCCTGCCTTCATCATAGGGTCTCAAATTTATTCCTCATTTTTGGGTGACCCCGGAGACTTTCTGTACTTTCCATTGTTTCATGTTCTATCCGTTGGAGCTTGGAAAAAGCCTTGGCTTCGGGCCTATTTTACCTATTCAAATATCTACCTTAGCCTGTTTGGCTATAATTTATTACCTCTGGGCTCTTTGTGCAATGTACCTGTTGGTTTCTAGGTCTGCAGAATTTGTACGGAACAAAATCTTTTTTGAGTGAGGTAGAGAAAGCGGGGGGGGAAGAGAACAGTGGGTTTTGCAGTAAGATGCTTCGATTTACAGTTCTAGAGCCTCGTTTTGCTTCAGTCAAAAAGGCGGGCGGTGTGACTCTCTGGGAGCGGCGACAACTTTCTGTCCTCGCACCGTTTGCCTGGGAGGAATCCTCAGAAGCATTCCGGTGTCTAAATTGAACATCTGAGTTTGGGGTGGGACTCCTGCTAGTGCACAAAACGCCGTTCCCCCAGAAAAAGAAAGCCCTTACCCTCTGGTTATCAGGTGTAGGTTGCAAAGCGCTCTGTGGGAAATGAGAGCTCACGGTCCCGACACCTTGTATCCGGAGGGAATCTTCGTACGACTTCAATTTCCCGAGTCCCGCCGCCTGCTTTGCCGCAGGACTCCTGCGAGGGACCGGCTGCGGAGGACAAAAGAAATGCTCGGTCGGCTGGCAGGCGACAGGCACTTTAGGAATGGCAGGCTTAGCTTTATAGTCTTTTCTTGCCTCTGTGGGTATACGCGCTATAATTGGTCGGTTGTTTCTCTTCGCGTGCAGCGCTTAGTCTTTTGATTGGCAGTCGGGGTCCTGTTGTGTGCTGGCGAAGCTCAAAACGATGCCTATTATTTACTGTAGTTTTTCTTCCCTTTCTGCTCTCCTGCCTTGGTGCTGTTTACATTCTTTTACAATCTCAGAGCTGTAACTGATTAAATTCAAGGCTTAAGTTGTCAACAGCCCAGCTGTTTCCAATAAATGACAGCCCTCTGGTCCCAGCAAAAAAAGGTCTTATATTCAAGGTCTCAAGTCTAGTTAATGAGAGACCCCTGCATTTGCCCGTGCAGGAAAATCATCCGGGTCTGGGACCTTTTGTTTCAGAGCGACCTTTGTCCATATTCCGTTTAGGGAGTTGTACTGCAATTTTGGTCCCGGTCAGCGGCGAGAAAAAAACAGATCTTTCCCCGAATAAGGAAGCCTGTACCCTCAGGGTCTCAGGTGTAAGTGGTGAGAGACCCAGTAAATTCCAAGAGTGGCAAGAGTGCTCTGCCCTTTAGACATTTTGTCTGGGAGAAATCTTCATCCCTGTTCAATTTCAGGAACCTAAGCAGCTATCTCGATGCAGCACTCCTGCAAAAAAAGAACAGATCTTAACTACAGGAAAAGAAAACCCATACCCTATGGGTCTCAGGTGCAGGTGGTGGGATACCTCTGGCCCTCCATGGGCAGCAACAGCTTTCTGAGGTGGCACCTTTTGCCTGAGAGGAATGTTGACTATGTTTGCTCTGGGAGCTCAGACTGGGATATCCAGTACAGATCTCCTTCAATCAAATGAGACACTGTTACCCCAGGTAAAAAAGCCCTTACCTTCTGTCTCTCAACGGCAGCTGCTGGGTGCCTCCCTTGGCAGCAAGAGCTTTCTGTAGTGGCACCTTCTGTGTGAGAGGAACGTTCATCCGTATTCAATTTGACGAGTCAAACCACCTATCTCAGTCCACGACTCCTGCAAGCAAATAGTATCCTATTTCCCCTAGGACAAAAAGCCCTTACCCTCAGGATCTCAAGAGTGTTAATTAGACACCCTTGACAGTTCCTGGGCAGTGAGAACGTTCTATCCTGTCACCTTTTGTCTGGGAGGAATCTTGGTCCTTGTTCCATTTGGAACTGGACGGGCAGTTGCAGTGCAGGGTTCCTGCAAGGTAACAACAACCCTTTACCCCAGAAAAGAAAGCCCTTACCCTTGGGATCTAAGGTGCAATTGATAGACCAGCCTACCCTTCCATGGACAGCAAGAACTTGCTGCGGTGGCACCCTTTCTCTGGGAGGATTCTTAGTCCATATTCAGTGTTGGATGGCAGACTGACAATATCGGCACGGGGCTCCTGCGAGCAAATCGCAGACCATTTCCGCATGAAAGGCAGCTAGTAGCCACACGTACTCTAATGCAAGTGAAGGGAGACCCGTGACAGTGCATGGGGCAGCCACACATTTTTGTCCTTGCCTCTTCTGTATGGAGAGTATGTTGATACGTGTACGCCTTAGACGGTCATACTGTTATGATCGGCACTACTCTCTGAAAACCAAACGACAGCCCTTTCCCACAGAACTGGGCTGTTAGGAGTAGTTAGTGGGAAAGGCTGAGCCCACGAAAGGAGAGAGCTTTGTGTGTTGGCACATCTTGTCTGGGAGGAATCTTCATTCGTACTTTATATTGGAATCAGACCGGCAATTTCAGAGCAGGACATCTGCAAGTGCACAAAAGCCCTTTCTCCCAAGAAGGCGAGTGCCAACCCTTGAGATATAGGGTACAATTGGTGGGCCAGCCTTGGAACTCTATGGGCAGCAGGAGCTATCTGTCCAGCCACCTTCAGTCTGAGAGCGATCTTTGTCCGTATTCGATTTTGGAGTCAGACTGGAAATTTCATCACAGAATTCCTGCAAGTGAACAACAGCCCTTTATCCCAGAAAACAAAACGCTTACCCTCAGGGTAAAATGTCCGGGTTGTGGGCAAGCCTGGGCACTCCATTGGAAGCAGGAGCTTTCTTTGATGGCACCTCTTGCCTGGCAGGAATCTTTCTCCATATTCAATTTTGGCATTCAGACTGGTAAATTTGGCGCAGGATCCCTGCAAGCGGACGACAGCTCTTTCTCCCGGGAAAAATACTGCTTACCCTAACCCTAACCCTAACCCTAACCCTAACCCTAACCCTAACCCTAACCCTAAACCCTAACCCTAACCCTAACCCTAAACCCTAACCCTAACCCTAACCCTAACCCTAAACCCTAACCCTAACTCTAACCCTAAACCCTAACCCTAACCCTAACCCTAATCAAGTCTGAACCGGTCTGAACCGGTCTGAACTAGTTTAAACCGTTGTGAGACTGCTGCTCTTTCTAAACTGATACAAGAATAGGGAAGCACTGCTGTAAATATAGAGCATTATTGCCTAGTTAGATTTGTGGAGGGTGAGAGAAAATTGGCCCAGAGTAAACGCAAAACATTTTTGGTGCAAAATGTGGATAGAGACTGCTAGGAGGGATAAGGACCACATCAGATCACAACACCAAATTATATTTGAAACCATCAGGAAACCCCAAACGACAAAATGCTCCTAAAAACCCCCCAAACACCAGAAAACCCCCATCAAATTACAAAAGCACCTTACCATTCCTAAGCAAATTACACAGTAAAAACTGCTTAGAGACAGAGTTTTATGCCTTTAAACAGCAGGTATTTATTAGGCGACGTCATGCAGCTCTCCGGCTCGGGCTGGGCAAAAAGAGCTCCGAAATGTTTGAGTAAAAACACGCAATTTATACAGTTTCTAATTACGATTACAACATATTCATATACGTACCCATGTTATTGTATTATTGGATTACTATATGTCAGGGTGGAGTTTGAGGCGTGGTCTTTCTTCTGAGGAATATCATGGTGATACATCCTGCCTTCATCATAGGGTCTCAAATTTATTCCTCATTTTTGGGTGACCCCGGAGACCTTCTGTACTTTCCATTGTTTCATGTTCTATCCGTTGGAGCTTGGAAAAAGCCTTGGCTTCGGGCCTATTTTACCTATTCAAATATCTACCTTAGCCTGTTTGGCTATAATTTATTACCTCTGGGCTCTTTGTGCAATGTACCTGTTGGTTTCTAGGTCTGCAGAATTTGTACGGAACAAAATCTTTTTTGAGTGAGGTAGAGAAAGCGGGGGGGGAAGAGAACAGTGGATTTTGCAGTAAGATGCTTCGATTTACAGTTCTAGAGCCTCGTTTTGCTTCAGTCAAAAAGGCGGGCGGTGTGACTCTCTGGGAGCGGCGACAACTTTCTGTCCTCGCACCGTTTGCCTGGGAGGAATCCTCAGAAGCATTCCGGTGTCTAAATTGAACATCTGAGTTTGGGGTGGGACTCCTGCTAGTGCACAAAACGCCGTTCCCCCAGAAAAAGAAAGCCCTTACCCTCTGGTTATCAGGTGTAGGTTGCAAAGCGCTCTGTGGGAAATGAGAGCTCACGGTCCCGACACCTTGTATCCGGAGGGAATCTTCGTACGACTTCAATTTCCCGAGTCCCGCCGCCTGCTTTGCCGCAGGACTCCTGCGAGGGACCGGCTGCGGAGGACAAAAGAAATGCTCGGTCGGCTGGCAGGCGACAGGCACTTTAGGAATGGCAGGCTTAGCTTTATAGTCTTTTCTTGCCTCTGTGGGTATACGCGCTATAATTGGTCGGTTGTTTCTCTTCGCGTGCAGCGCTTAGTCTTTTGATTGGCAGTCGGGGTCCTGTTGTGTGCTGGCGAAGCTCAAAACGATGCCTATTATTTACTGTAGTTTTTCTTCCCTTTCTGCTCTCCTGCCTTGGTGCTGTTTACATTCTTTTACAATCTCAGAGCTGTAACTGATTAAATTCAAGGCTTAAGTTGTCAACAGCCCAGCTGTTTCCAATAAATGACAGCCCTCTGGTCCCAGCAAAAAAAGGTCTTATATTCAAGGTCTCAAGTCTAGTTAATGAGAGACCCCTGCATTTGCCCGTGCAGGAAAATCATCCGGGTCTGGGACCTTTTGTTTCAGAGCGAGCTTTGTCCATATTCCGTTTAGGGAGTTGTACTGCAATTTTGGTCCCGGTCAGCGGCGAGAAAAAAACAGATCTTTCCCCGAATAAGGAAGCCTGTACCCTCAGGGTCTCAGGTGTAAGTGGTGAGAGACCCAGTAAATTCCAAGAGTGGCAAGAGTGCTCTGCCCTTTAGACATTTTGTCTGGGAGAAATCTTCATCCCTGTTCAATTTCAGGAACCTAAGCAGCTATCTCGATGCAGCACTCCTGCAAAAAAAGAACAGATCTTAACTACAGGAAAAGAAAACCCATACCCTATGGGTCTCAGGTGCAGGTGGTGGGATACCTCTGGCCCTCCATGGGCAGCAACAGCTTTCTGAGGTGGCACCTTTTGCCTGAGAGGAATGTTGACTATGTTTGCTCTGGGAGCTCAGACTGGGATATCCAGTACAGATCTCCTTCAATCAAATGAGACACTGTTACCCCAGGTAAAAAAGCCCTTACCTTCTGTCTCTCAACGGCAGCTGCTGGGTGCCTCCCTTGGCAGCAAGAGCTTTCTGTAGTGGCACCTTCTGTGTGAGAGGAACGTTCATCCGTATTCAATTTGACGAGTCAAACCACCTATCTCAGTCCACGACTCCTGCAAGCAAATAGTATCCTATTTCCCCAGGACAAAAAGCCCTTACCCTCAGGATCTCAAGAGTGTTAATTAGACGCCCTTGACAGTTCCTGGGCAGTGAGAACGTTCTATCCTGTCACCTTTTGTCTGGGAGGAATCTTGGTCCTTGTTCCATTTGGAACTGGACGGGCAGTTGCAGTGCAGGGTTCCTGCAAGGTAACAACAACCCTTTACTCCAGAAAAGAAAGCCCTTACCCTTGGGATCTAAGGTGCAATTGATAGACCAGCCTACCCTTCCATGGACAGCAAGAACTTGCTGCGGTGGCACCCTTTCTCTGGGAGGATTCTTAGTCCATATTCAATGTTGGATGGCAGACTGACAATATCGGCACGGGGCTCCTGCGAGCAAATCGCAGACCATTTCCGCATGAAAGGCAGCTAGTAGCCACACGTACTCTAATGCAGGTGAAGGGAGACCCATGACAGTGCATGGGGCAGCCACACATTTTTGTCCTTGCCTCTTCTGTATGGAGAGTATGTTGATACGTGTACGCCTTAGACGGTCATACTGTTATGATCGGCACTACTCTCTGAAAACCAAACGACAGCCCTTTCCCACAGAACTGGGCTGTTAGGAGTAGTTAGTGGGAAAGGCTGAGCCCACGAAAGGAGAGAGCTTTGTGTGTTGGCACATCTTGTCTGGGAGGAATCTTCATTCGTACTTTATATTGGAATCAGACCGGCAATTTCAGAGCAGGACATCTGCAAGTGCACAAAAGCCCTTTCTCCCAGGAAGGCGAGTGCCAACCCTTGAGATATCGGGTACAATTGGTGGGCCAGCCTTGGAACTCTATGGGCAGCAGGAGCTATCTGTCCAGCCACCTTCAGTCTGAGAGCGATCTTTGTCCGTATTCGATTTTGGAGTCAGACTGGAAATTTCATCACAGAATTCCTGCAAGTGAACAACAGCCCTTTATCCCAGAAAACAAAACGCTTAACCTCAGGGTAAAATGTCCGGGTTGTGGGCAAGCCTGGGCACTCCATTGGAAGCAGGAGCTTTCTTTGATGGCACCTCTTGCCTGGCAGGAATCTTTCTCCATATTCAATTTTGGCATTCAGACTGGTAAATTTGGCGCAGGATCCCTGCAAGCGGACGACAGCTCTTTCTCCCGGGAAAAATACTGCTTACCCTAACCCTAACCCTAACCCTAACCCTAACCCTAACCCTAACCCTAACCCTAAACCTAACCCTAACCCTGACCCTAAACCCTAACCCTAACCCTAACCCTAACCCTAAACCCTAACCCTAACCCTAACCCTAAACCCTAACCCTAACCCTAACCCTAACCAAGTCTGAACCGGTCTGAACCGGTCTGAACTAGTTTAAACCGTTGTGAGACTGCTGCTCTTTCTAAACTGATACAAGAATAGGGAAGCACTGCTGTAAATATAGAGCATTATTGCCTAGTTAGATTTGTGGAGGGTGAGAGAAAATTGGCCCAGAGTAAACGCAAAACATTTTTGGTGCAAAATGTGGATAGAGACTGCTAGGAGGGATAAGGACCACATCAGATCACAACACCAAATTATATTTGAAACCATCAGGAAACCCCAAACGACAAAATGCTCCTAAAAACCCCCCAAACACCAGAAAACCCCCATCAAATTACAAAAGCACCTTACCATTCCTAAGCAAATTACACAGTAAAAACTGCTTAGAGACAGAGTTTTATGCCTTTAAACAGCAGGTATTTATTAGGCGACGTCATGCAGCTCTCCGGCTCGGGCTGGGCAAAAAGAGCTCCGAAATGTTTGAGTAAAAACACGCAATTTATACAGTTTCTAATTACGATTACAACATATTCATATACGTACCCATGTTATTGTATTATTGGATTACTATATGTCAGGGTGGAGTTTGAGGCGTGGTCTTTCTTCTGAGGAATATCATGGTGATACATCCTGCCTTCATCATAGGGTCTCAAATTTATTCCTCATTTTTGGGTGACCCCGGAGACCTTCTGTACTTTCCATTGTTTCATGTTCTATCCTTTGGAGCTTGGAAAAAGCCTTGGCCTCGGGCCTATTTTACCTATTCAAATATCTACCTTAGCCTGTTTGGCTATAATTTATTACCTCTGGGCTCTTTGTGCAATGTACCTGTTGGTTTCTAGGTCTGCAGAATTTGTACGGAACAAAATCTTTTTTGAGTGAGGTAGAGAAAGCGGGGGGGGAAGAGAACAGTGGATTTTGCAGTAAGATGCTTCGATTTACAGTTCTAGAGCCTCGTTTTGCTTCAGTCAAAAAGGCGGGCGGTGTGACTCTCTGGGAGCGGCGACAACTTTCTGTCCTCGCACCGTTTGCCTGGGAGGAATCCTCAGAAGCATTCCGGTGTCTAAATTGAACATCTGAGTTTGGGGTGGGACTCCTGCTAGTGCACAAAACGCCGTTCCCCCAGAAAAAGAAAGCCCTTACCCTCTGGTTATCAGGTGTAGGTTGCAAAGCGCTCTGTGGGAAATGAGAGCTCACGGTCCCGACACCTTGTATCCGGAGGGAATCTTCGTACGACTTCAATTTCCCGAGTCCCGCCGCCTGCTTTGCCGCAGGACTCCTGCGAGGGACCGGCTGCGGAGGACAAAAGAAATGCTCGGTCGGCTGGCAGGCGACAGGCACTTTAGGAATGGCAGGCTTAGCTTTATAGTCTTTTCTTGCCTCTGTGGGTATACGCGCTATAATTGGTGGCTTGTTTCTCTTCGCGTGCAGCGCTTAGTCTTTTGATTGGCAGTCGGGGTCCTGTTGTGTGCTGGCGAAGCTCAAAACGATGCCTATTATTTACTGTAGTTTTTCTTCCCTTTCTGCTCTCCTGCCTTGGTGCTGTTTACATTCTTTTACAATCTCAGAGCTGTAACTGATTAAATTCAAGGCTTAAGTTGTCAACAGCCCAGCTGTTTCCAATAAATGACAGCCCTCTGGTCCCAGCAAAAAAAGGTCTTATATTCAAGGTCTCAAGTCTAGTTAATGAGAGACCCCTGCATTTGCCCGTGCAGGAAAATCATCCGGGTCTGGGACCTTTTGTTTCAGAGCGAGCTTTGTCCATATTCCGTTTAGGGAGTTGTACTGCAATTTTGGTCCCGGTCAGCGGCGAGAAAAAAACAGATCTTTCCCCGAATAAGGAAGCCTGTACCCTCAGGGTCTCAGGTGTAAGTGGTGAGAGACCCAGTAAATTCCAAGAGTGGCAAGAGTGCTCTGCCCTTTAGACATTTTGTCTGGGAGAAATCTTCATCCCTGTTCAATTTCAGGAACCTAAGCAGCTATCTCGATGCAGCACTCCTGCAAAAAAAAGAACAGATCTTAACTACAGGAAAAGAAAACCCATACCCTATGGGTCTCAGGTGCAGGTGGTGGGATACCTCTGGCCCTCCATGGGCAGCAACAGCTTTCTGAGGTGGCACCTTTTGCCTGAGAGGAATGTTGACTATGTTTGCTCTGGGAGCTCAGACTGGGATATCCAGTACAGATCTCCTTCAATCAAATGAGACACTGTTACCCCAGGTAAAAAAGCCCTTACCTTCTGTCTCTCAACGGCAGCTGCTGGGTGCCTCCCTTGGCAGCAAGAGCTTTCTGTAGTGGCACCTTCTGTGTGAGAGGAACGTTCATCCGTATTCAATTTGACGAGTCAAACCACCTATCTCAGTCCACGACTCCTGCAAGCAAATAGTATCCTATTTCCCCTAGGACAAAAAGCCCTTACCCTCAGGATCTCAAGAGTGTTAATTAGACGCCCTTGACAGTTCCTGGGCAGTGAGAACGTTCTATCCTGTCACCTTTTGTCTGGGAGGAATCTTGGTCCTTGTTCCATTTGGAACTGGACGGGCAGTTGCAGTGCAGGGTTCCTGCAAGGTAACAACAACCCTTTACCCCAGAAAAGAAAGCCCTTACCCTTGGGATCTAAGGTGCAATTGATAGACCAGCCTACCCTTCCATGGACAGCAAGAACTTGCTGCGGTGGCACCCTTTCTCTGGGAGGATTCTTAGTCCATATTCAGTGTTGGATGGCAGACTGACAATATCGGCACGGGGCTCCTGCGAGCAAATCGCAGACCATTTCCGCATGAAAGGCAGCTAGTAGCCACACGTACTCTAATGCAGGTGAAGGGAGACCCGTGACAGTGCATGGGGCAGCCACACATTTTTGTCCTTGCCTCTTCTGTATGGAGAGTATGTTGATACGTGTACGCCTTAGACGGTCATACTGTTATGATCGGCACTACTCTCTGAAAACCAAACGACAGCCCTTTCCCACAGAACTGGGCTGTTAGGAGTAGTTAGTGGGAAAGGCTGAGCCCACGAAAGGAGAGAGCTTTGTGTGTTGGCACATCTTGTCTGGGAGGAATCTTCATTCGTACTTTATATTGGAATCAGACCGGCAATTTCAGAGCAGGACATCTGCAAGTGCACAAAAGCCCTTTCTCCCAGGAAGGCGAGTGCCAACCCTTGAGATATCGGGTACAATTGGTGGGCCAGCCTTGGAACTCTATGGGCAGCAGGAGCTATCTGTCCAGCCACCTTCAGTCTGAGAGCGATCTTTGTCCGTATTCGATTTTGGAGTCAGACTGGAAATTTCATCACAGAATTCCTGCAAGTGAACAACAGCCCTTTATCCCAGAAAACAAAACGCTTACCCTCAGGGTAAAATGTCCGGGTTGTGGGCAAGCCTGGGCACTCCATTGGAAGCAGGAGCTTTCTTTGATGGCACCTCTTGCCTGGCAGGAATCTTTCTCCATATTCAATTTTGGCATTCAGACTGGTAAATTTGGCGCAGGATCCCTGCAAGCGGACGACAGCTCTTTCTCCCGGGAAAAATACTGCTTACCCTAACCCTAACGCTAACCCTAACCCTAACCCGAACGCTAACCCTAACCCTAACCCTAACCCTAACCCTAACCCTAACCCTAACCCTAACCCTAACCCTAACCCTAACCCTAAACCCTAAACCCTAACCCTAACCCTAACCCTAAACCCTAACCCTAACCCTAACCCTAACCAAGTCTGAACCGGTCTGAACCGGTCTGAACTAGTTTAAACCGTTGTGAGACTGCTGCTCTTTCTAAACTGATACAAGAATAGGGAAGCACTGCTGTAAATATAGAGCATTATTGCCTAGTTAGATTTGTGGAGGGTGAGAGAAAATTGGCCCAGAGTAAACGCAAAACATTTTTGGTGTAAAATGTGGATAGAGACTGCTAGGAGGGATAAGGACCACATCAGATCACAACACCAAATTATATTTGAAACCATCAGGAAACCCCAAACGACAAAATGCTCCTAAAAACCCCCCAAACACCAGAAAACCCCCATCAAATTACAAAAGCACCTTACCATTCCTAAGCAAATTACACAGTAAAAACTGCTTCGAGACAGAGTTTGATGCCTTTAAACAGCAGGTATTTATTAGGCGACGTCATGCAGCTCTCCGGCTCGGGCTGGGCAAAAAGAGCTCCGAAATGTTTGAGTAAAAACACGCAATTTATACAGTTTCTAATTACGATTACAACATATTCATATACGTACCCATGTTATTGTATTATTGGATTACTATATGTCCGGGTGGAGTTTGAGGCGTGGTCTTTCTTCTGAGGAATATCATGGTGATACATCCTGCCTTCATCATAGGGTCTCAAATTTATTCCTCATTTTTGGGTGACCCCGGAGACCTTCTGTACTTTCCATTGTTTCATGTTCTATCCGTTGGAGCTTGGAAAAAGCCTTGGCTTCGGGCCTATTTTACCTATTCAAATATCTACCTTAGCCTGTTTGGCTATAATTTATTACCTCTGGGCTCTTTGTGCAATGTACCTGTTGGTTTCTAGGTCTGCAGAATTTGTACGGAACAAAATCTTTTTTGAGTGAGGTAGAGAAAGCGGGGGGGGGAAGAGAACAGTGGATTTTGCAGTAAGATGCTTCGATTTACAGTTCTAGAGCCTCGTTTTGCTTCAGTCAAAAAGGCGGGCGGTGTGACTCTCTGGGAGCGGCGACAACTTTCTGTCCTCGCACCGTTTGCCTGGGAGGAATCCTCAGAAGCATTCCGGTGTCTAAATTGAACATCTGAGTTTGGGGTGGGACTCCTGCTAGTGCACAAAACGCCGTTCCCCCAGAAAAAGAAAGCCCTTACCCTCTGGTTATCAGGTGTAGGTTGCAAAGCGCTCTGTGGGAAATGAGAGCTCACGGTCCCGACACCTTGTATCCGGAGGGAATCTTCGTACGACTTCAATTTCCCGAGTCCCGCCGCCTGCTTTGCCGCAGGACTCCTGCGAGGGACCGGCTGCGGAGGACAAAAGAAATGCTCGGTCGGCTGGCAGGCGACAGGCACTTTAGGAATGGCAGGCTTAGCTTTATAGTCTTTTCTTGCCTCTGTGGGTATACGCGCTATAATTGGTGGCTTGTTTCTCTTCGCGTGCAGCGCTTAGTCTTTTGATTGGCAGTCGGGGTCCTGTTGTGTGCTGGCGAAGCTCAAAACGATGCCTATTATTTACTGTAGTTTTTCTTCCCTTTCTGCTCTCCTGCCTTGGTGCTGTTTACATTCTTTTACAATCTCAGAGCTGTAACTGATTAAATTCAAGGCTTAAGTTGTCAACAGCCCAGCTGTTTCCAATAAATGACAGCCCTCTGGTCCCAGCAAAAAAAGGTCTTATATTCAAGGTCTCAAGTCTAGTTAATGAGAGACCCCTGCATTTGCCCGTGCAGGAAAATCATCCGGGTCTGGGACCTTTTGTTTCAGAGCGAGCTTTGTCCATATTCCGTTTAGGGAGTTGTACTGCAATTTTGGTCCCGGTCAGCGGCGAGAAAAAAACAGATCTTTCCCCGAATAAGGAAGCCTGTACCCTCAGGGTCTCAGGTGTAAGTGGTGAGAGACCCAGTAAATTCCAAGAGTGGCAAGAGTGCTCTGCCCTTTAGACATTTTGTCTGGGAGAAATCTTCATCCCTGTTCAATTTCAGGAACCTAAGCAGCTATCTCGATGCAGCACTCCTGCAAAAAAAGAACAGATCTTAACTACAGGAAAAGAAAACCCATACCCTATGGGTCTCAGGTGCAGGTGGTGGGATACCTCTGGCCCTCCATGGGCAGCAACAGCTTTCTGAGGTGGCACCTTTTGCCTGAGAGGAATGTTGACTATGTTTGCTCTGGGAGCTCAGACTGGGATATCCAGTACAGATCTCCTTCAATCAAATGAGACACTGTTACCCCAGGTAAAAAAGCCCTTACCTTCTGTCTCTCAACGGCAGCTGCTGGGTGCCTCCCTTGGCAGCAAGAGCTTTCTGTAGTGGCACCTTCTGTGTGAGAGGAACGTTCATCCGTATTCAATTTGACGAGTCAAACCACCTATCTCAGTCCACGACTCCTGCAAGCAAATAGTATCCTATTTCCCCTAGGACAAAAAGCCCTTACCCTCAGGATCTCAAGAGTGTTAATTAGACACCCTTGACAGTTCCTGGGCAGTGAGAACGTTCTATCCTGTCACCTTTTGTCTGGGAGGAATCTTGGTCCTTGTTCCATTTGGAACTGGACGGGCAGTTGCAGTGCAGGGTTCCTGCAAGGTAACAACAACCCTTTACCCCAGAAAAGAAAGCCCTTACCCTTGGGATCTAAGGTGCAATTGATAGACCAGCCTACCCTTCCATGGACAGCAAGAACTTGCTGCGGTGGCACCCTTTCTCTGGGAGGATTCTTAGTCCATATTCAATGTTGGATGGCAGACTGACAATATCGGCACGGGGCTCCTGCGAGCAAATCGCAGACCATTTCCGCATGAAAGGCAGCTAGTAGCCACACGTACTCTAATGCAGGTGAAGGGAGACCCGTGACAGTGCATGGGGCAGCCACACATTTTTGTCCTTGCCTCTTCTGTATGGAGAGTATGTTGATACGTGTACGCCTTAGACGGTCATACTGTTATGATCGGCACTACTCTCTGAAAACCAAACGACAGCCCTTTCCCACAGAACTGGGCTGTTAGGAGTAGTTAGTGGGAAAGGCTGAGCCCACGAAAGGAGAGAGCTTTGTGTGTTGGCACATCTTGTCTGGGAGGAATCTTCATTCGTACTTTATATTGGAATCAGACCGGCAATTTCAGAGCAGGACATCTGCAAGTGCACAAAAGCCCTTTCTCCCAGGAAGGCGAGTGCCAACCCTTGAGATATAGGGTACAATTGGTGGGCCAGCCTTGGAACTCTATGGGCAGCAGGAGCTATCTGTCCAGCCACCTTCAGTCTGAGAGCGATCTTTGTCCGTATTCGATTTTGGAGTCAGACTGGAAATTTCATCACAGAATTCCTGCAAGTGAACAACAGCCCTTTATCCCAGAAAACAAAACGCTTACCCTCAGGGTAAAATGTCCGGGTTGTGGGCAAGCCTGGGCACTCCATTGGAAGCAGGAGCTTTCTTTGATGGCACCTCTTGCCTGGCAGGAATCTTTCTCCATATTCAATTTTGGCATTCAGACTGGTAAATTTGGCGCAGGATCCCTGCAAGCGGACGACAGCTCTTTCTCCCGGGAAAAATACTGCTTACCCTAACCCTAACGCTAACCCTAACCCTAACCCGAACGCTAACCCTAACCCTAACCCTAACCCTAACCCTAACCCTAACCCTAACCCTAACCCTAACCCTAACCCTAAACCCTAAACCCTAACCCTAACCCTAACCCTAAACCCTAACCCTAACCCTAACCCTAACCAAGTCTGAACCGGTCTGAACCGGTCTGAACTAGTTTAAACCGTTGTGAGACTGCTGCTCTTTCTAAACTGATACAAGAATAGGGAAGCACTGCTGTAAATATAGAGCATTATTGCCTAGTTAGATTTGTGGAGGGTGAGAGAAAATTGGCCCAGAGTAAACGCAAAACATTTTTGGTGTAAAATGTGGATAGAGACTGCTAGGAGGGATAAGGACCACATCAGATCACAACACCAAATTATATTTGAAACCATCAGGAAACCCCAAACGACAAAATGCTCCTAAAAACCCCCCAAACACCAGAAAACCCCCATCAAATTACAAAAGCACCTTACCATTCCTAAGCAAATTACACAGTAAAAACTGCTTAGAGACAGAGTTTTATGCCTTTAAACAGCAGGTATTTATTAGGCGACGTCATGCAGCTCTCCGGCTCGGGCTGGGCAAAAAGAGCTCCGAAATGTTTGAGTAAAAACACGCAATTTATACAGTTTCTAATTACGATTACAACATATTCATATACGTACCCATGTTATTGTATTATTGGATTACTATATGTCAGGGTGGAGTTTGAGGCGTGGTCTTTCTTCTGAGGAATATCATGGTGATACATCCTGCCTTCATCATAGGGTCTCAAATTTATTCCTCATTTTTGGGTGACCCCGGAGACCTTCTGTACTTTCCATTGTTTCATGTTCTATCCGTTGGAGCTTGGAAAAAGCCTTGGCTTCGGGCCTATTTTACCTATTCAAATATCTACCTTAGCCTGTTTGGCTATAATTTATTACCTCTGGGCTCTTTGTGCAATGTACCTGTTGGTTTCTAGGTCTGCAGAATTTGTACGGAACAAAATCTTTTTTGAGTGAGGTAGAGAAAGCGGGGGGGGGAAGAGAACAGTGGATTTTGCAGTAAGATGCTTCGATTTACAGTTCTAGAGCCTCGTTTTGCTTCAGTCAAAAAGGCGGGCGGTGTGACTCTCTGGGAGCGGCGACAACTTTCTGTCCTCGCACCGTTTGCCTGGGAGGAATCCTCAGAAGCATTCCGGTGTCTAAATTGAACATCTGAGTTTGGGGTGGGACTCCTGCTAGTGCACAAAACGCCGTTCCCCCAGAAAAAGAAAGCCCTTACCCTCTGGTTATCAGGTGTAGGTTGCAAAGCGCTCTGTGGGAAATGAGAGCTCACGGTCCCGACACCTTGTATCCGGAGGGAATCTTCGTACGACT
The DNA here is from genome assembly GCA_038380795.1 of Pyrocephalus nanus. NCBI lineage: Eukaryota > Metazoa > Chordata > Aves > Passeriformes > Tyrannidae > Pyrocephalus > Pyrocephalus nanus. The sequence goes on from CM076278.1 coordinate 232,238, forward strand.
TCAATTTCCCGAGTCCCGCCGCCTGCTTTGCCGCAGGACTCCTGCGAGGGACCGGCTGCGGAGGACAAAAGAAATGCTCGGTCGGCTGGCAGGCGACAGGCACTTTAGGAATGGCAGGCTTAGCTTTATAGTCTTTTCTTGCCTCTGTGGGTATACGCGCTATAATTGGTGGCTTGTTTCTCTTCGCGTGCAGCGCTTAGTCTTTTGATTGGCAGTCGGGGTCCTGTTGTGTGCTGGCGAAGCTCAAAACGATGCCTATTATTTACTGTAGTTTTTCTTCCCTTTCTGCTCTCCTGCCTTGGTGCTGTTTACATTCTTTTACAATCTCAGAGCTGTAACTGATTAAATTCAAGGCTTAAGTTGTCAACAGCCCAGCTGTTTCCAATAAATGACAGCCCTCTGGTCCCAGCAAAAAAAGGTCTTATATTCAAGGTCTCAAGTCTAGTTAATGAGAGACCCCTGCATTTGCCCGTGCAGGAAAATCATCCGGGTCTGGGACCTTTTGTTTCAGAGCGAGCTTTGTCCATATTCCGTTTAGGGAGTTGTACTGCAATTTTGGTCCCGGTCAGCGGCGAGAAAAAAACAGATCTTTCCCCGAATAAGGAAGCCTGTACCCTCAGGGTCTCAGGTGTAAGTGGTGAGAGACCCAGTAAATTCCAAGAGTGGCAAGAGTGCTCTGCCCTTTAGACATTTTGTCTGGGAGAAATCTTCATCCCTGTTCAATTTCAGGAACCTAAGCAGCTATCTCGATGCAGCACTCCTGCAAAAAAAGAACAGATCTTAACTACAGGAAAAGAAAACCCATACCCTATGGGTCTCAGGTGCAGGTGGTGGGATACCTCTGGCCCTCCATGGGCAGCAACAGCTTTCTGAGGTGGCACCTTTTGCCTGAGAGGAATGTTGACTATGTTTGCTCTGGGAGCTCAGACTGGGATATCCAGTACAGATCTCCTTCAATCAAATGAGACACTGTTACCCCAGGTAAAAAAGCCGTTACCTTCTGTCTCTCAACGGCAGCTGCTGGGTGCCTCCCTTGGCAGCAAGAGCTTTCTGTAGTGGCACCTTCTGTGTGAGAGGAACGTTCATCCGTATTCAATTTGACGAGTCAAACCACCTATCTCAGTCCACGACTCCTGCAAGCAAATAGTATCCTATTTCCCCTAGGACAAAAAGCCCTTACCCTCAGGATCTCAAGAGTGTTAATTAGACACCCTTGACAGTTCCTGGGCAGTGAGAACGTTCTATCCTGTCACCTTTTGTCTGGGAGGAATCTTGGTCCTTGTTCCATTTGGAACTGGACGGGCAGTTGCAGTGCAGGGTTCCTGCAAGGTAACAACAACCCTTTACCCCAGAAAAGAAAGCCCTTACCCTTGGGATCTAAGGTGCAATTGATAGACCAGCCTACCCTTCCATGGACAGCAAGAACTTGCTGCGGTGGCACCCTTTCTCTGGGAGGATTCTTAGTCCATATTCAATGTTGGATGGCAGACTGACAATATCGGCACGGGGCTCCTGCGAGCAAATCGCAGACCATTTCCGCATGAAAGGCAGCTAGTAGCCACACGTACTCTAATGCAGGTGAAGGGAGACCCGTGACAGTGCATGGGGCAGCCACACATTTTTGTCCTTGCCTCTTCTGTATGGAGAGTATGTTGATACGTGTACGCCTTAGACGGTCATACTGTTATGATCGGCACTACTCTCTGAAAACCAAACGACAGCCCTTTCCCACAGAACTGGGCTGTTAGGAGTAGTTAGTGGGAAAGGCTGAGCCCACGAAAGGAGAGAGCTTTGTGTGTTGGCACATCTTGTCTGGGAGGAATCTTCATTCGTACTTTATATTGGAATCAGACCGGCAATTTCAGAGCAGGACATCTGCAAGTGCACAAAAGCCCTTTCTCCCAGGAAGGCGAGTGCCAACCCTTGAGATATAGGGTACAATTGGTGGGCCAGCCTTGGAACTCTATGGGCAGCAGGAGCTATCTGTCCAGCCACCTTCAGTCTGAGAGCGATCTTTGTCCGTATTCGATTTTGGAGTCAGACTGGAAATTTCATCACAGAATTCCTGCAAGTGAACAACAGCCCTTTATCCCAGAAAACAAAACGCTTACCCTCAGGGTAAAATGTCCGGGTTGTGGGCAAGCCTGGGCACTCCATTGGAAGCAGGAGCTTTCTTTGATGGCACCTCTTGCCTGGCAGGAATCTTTCTCCATATTCAATTTTGGCATTCAGACTGGTAAATTTGGCGCAGGATCCCTGCAAGCGGACGACAGCTCTTTCTCCCGGGAAAAATACTGCTTACCCTAACCCTAACGCTAACCCTAACCCTAACCCGAACGCTAACCCTAACCCTAACCCTAACCCTTACCCTAACCCTAACCCTAACCCTAAACCCTAACCCTAACCCTAACCCTAAACCCTAACCCTAACCCTAACCCTAACCAAGTCTGAACCGGTCTGAACCGGTCTGAACTAGTTTAAACCGTTGTGAGACTGCTGCTCTTTCTAAACTGATACAAGAATAGGGAAGCACTGCTGTAAATATAGAGCATTATTGCCTAGTTAGATTTGTGGAGGGTGAGAGAAAATTGGCCCAGAGTAAACGCAAAACATTTTTGGTGCAAAATGTGGATAGAGACTGCTAGGAGGGATAAGGACCACATCAGATCACAACACCAAATTATATTTGAAACCATCAGGAAACCCCAAACGACAAAATGCTCCTAAAAACCCCCCAAACACCAGAAAACCCCCATCAAATTACAAAAGCACCTTACCATTCCTAAGCAAATTACACAGTAAAAACTGCTTAGAGACAGAGTTTTATGCCTTTAAACAGCAGGTATTTATTAGGCGACGTCATGCAGCTCTCCGGCTCGGGCTGGGCAAAAAGAGCTCCGAAATGTTTGAGTAAAAACACGCAATTTATACAGTTTCTAATTACGATTACAACATATTCATATACGTACCCATGTTATTGTATTATTGGATTACTATATGTCAGGGTGGAGTTTGAGGCGTGGTCTTTCTTCTGAGGAATATCATGGTGATACATCCTGCCTTCATCATAGGGTCTCAAATTTATTCCTCATTTTTGGGTGACCCCGGAGACCTTCTGTACTTTCCATTGTTTCATGTTCTATCCGTTGGAGCTTGGAAAAAGCCTTGGCTTCGGGCCTATTTTACCTATTCAAATATCTACCTTAGCCTGTTTGGCTATAATTTATTACCTCTGGGCTCTTTGTGCAATGTACCTGTTGGTTTCTAGGTCTGCAGAATTTGTACGGAACAAAATCTTTTTTGAGTGAGGTAGAGAAAGCGGGGGGGGGAAGAGAACAGTGGATTTTGCAGTAAGATGCTTCGATTTACAGTTCTAGAGCCTCGTTTTGCTTCAGTCAAAAAGGCGGGCGGTGTGACTCTCTGGGAGCGGCGACAACTTTCTGTCCTCGCACCGTTTGCCTGGGAGGAATCCTCAGAAGCATTCCGGTGTCTAAATTGAACATCTGAGTTTGGGGTGGGACTCCTGCTAGTGCACAAAACGCCGTTCCCCCAGAAAAAGAAAGCCCTTACCCTCTGGTTATCAGGTGTAGGTTGCAAAGCGCTCTGTGGGAAATGAGAGCTCACGGTCCCGACACCTTGTATCCGGAGGGAATCTTCGTACGACTTCAATTTCCCGAGTCCCGCCGCCTGCTTTGCCGCAGGACTCCTGCGAGGGACCGGCTGCGGAGGACAAAAGAAATGCTCGGTCGGCTGGCAGGCGACAGGCACTTTAGGAATGGCAGGCTTAGCTTTATAGTCTTTTCTTGCCTCTGTGGGTATACGCGCTATAATTGGTGGCTTGTTTCTCTTCGCGTGCAGCGCTTAGTCTTTTGATTGGCAGTCGGGGTCCTGTTGTGTGCTGGCGAAGCTCAAAACGATGCCTATTATTTACTGTAGTTTTTCTTCCCTTTCTGCTCTCCTGCCTTGGTGCTGTTTACATTCTTTTACAATCTCAGAGCTGTAACTGATTAAATTCAAGGCTTAAGTTGTCAACAGCCCAGCTGTTTCCAATAAATGACAGCCCTCTGGTCCCAGCAAAAAAAGGTCTTATATTCAAGGTCTCAAGTCTAGTTAATGAGAGACCCCTGCATTTGCCCGTGCAGGAAAATCATCCGGGTCTGGGACCTTTTGTTTCAGAGCGAGCTTTGTCCATATTCCGTTTAGGGAGTTGTACTGCAATTTTGGTCCCGGTCAGCGGCGAGAAAAAAACAGATCTTTCCCCGAATAAGGAAGCCTGTACCCTCAGGGTCTCAGGTGTAAGTGGTGAGAGACCCAGTAAATTCCAAGAGTGGCAAGAGTGCTCTGCCCTTTAGACATTTTGTCTGGGAGAAATCTTCATCCCTGTTCAATTTCAGGAACCTAAGCAGCTATCTCGATGCAGCACTCCTGCAAAAAAAGAACAGATCTTAACTACAGGAAAAGAAAACCCATACCCTATGGGTCTCAGGTGCAGGTGGTGGGATACCTCTGGCCCTCCATGGGCAGCAACAGCTTTCTGAGGTGGCACCTTTTGCCTGAGAGGAATGTTGACTATGTTTGCTCTGGGAGCTCAGACTGGGATATCCAGTACAGATCTCCTTCAATCAAATGAGACACTGTTACCCCAGGTAAAAAAGCCCTTACCTTCTGTCTCTCAACGGCAGCTGCTGGGTGCCTCCCTTGGCAGCAAGAGCTTTCTGTAGTGGCACCTTCTGTGTGAGAGGAACGTTCATCCGTATTCAATTTGACGAGTCAAACCACCTATCTCAGTCCACGACTCCTGCAAGCAAATAGTATCCTATTTCCCCTAGGACAAAAAGCCCTTACCCTCAGGATCTCAAGAGTGTTAATTAGACACCCTTGACAGTTCCTGGGCAGTGAGAACGTTCTATCCTGTCACCTTTTGTCTGGGAGGAATCTTGGTCCTTGTTCCATTTGGAACTGGACGGGCAGTTGCAGTGCAGGGTTCCTGCAAGGTAACAACAACCCTTTACCCCAGAAAAGAAAGCCCTTACCCTTGGGATCTAAGGTGCAATTGATAGACCAGCCTACCCTTCCATGGACAGCAAGAACTTGCTGCGGTGGCACCCTTTCTCTGGGAGGATTCTTAGTCCATATTCAATGTTGGATGGCAGACTGACAATATCGGCACGGGGCTCCTGCGAGCAAATCGCAGACCATTTCCGCATGAAAGGCAGCTAGTAGCCACACGTACTCTAATGCAGGTGAAGGGAGACCCGTGACAGTGCATGGGGCAGCCACACATTTTTGTCCTTGCCTCTTCTGTATGGAGAGTATGTTGATACGTGTACGCCTTAGACGGTCATACTGTTATGATCGGCACTACTCTCTGAAAACCAAACGACAGCCCTTTCCCACAGAACTGGGCTGTTAGGAGTAGTTAGTGGGAAAGGCTGAGCCCACGAAAGGAGAGAGCTTTGTGTGTTGGCACATCTTGTCTGGGAGGAATCTTCATTCGTACTTTATATTGGAATCAGACCGGCAATTTCAGAGCAGGACATCTGCAAGTGCACAAAAGCCCTTTCTCCCAGGAAGGCGAGTGCCAACCCTTGAGATATCGGGTACAATTGGTGGGCCAGCCTTGGAACTCTATGGGCAGCAGGAGCTATCTGTCCAGCCACCTTCAGTCTGAGAGCGATCTTTGTCCGTATTCGATTTTGGAGTCAGACTGGAAATTTCATCACAGAATTCCTGCAAGTGAACAACAGCCCTTTATCCCAGAAAACAAAACGCTTACCCTCAGGGTAAAATGTCCGGGTTGTGGGCAAGCCTGGGCACTCCATTGGAAGCAGGAGCTTTCTTTGATGGCACCTCTTGCCTGGCAGGAATCTTTCTCCATATTCAATTTTGGCATTCAGACTGGTAAATTTGGCGCAGGATCCCTGCAAGCGGACGACAGCTCTTTCTCCCGGGAAAAATACTGCTTACCCTAACCCTAACGCTAACCCTAACCCTAACCCTAACCCTAACCCTAACCCTAACCCTAAACCCTAACCCTAACCCTAACCCTAACCCTAAACCCTAACCCTAACCCTAACCCTAACCAAGTCTGAACCGGTCTGAACCGGTCTGAACTAGTTTAAACCGTTGTGAGACTGCTGCTCTTTCTAAACTGATACAAGAATAGGGAAGCACTGCTGTAAATATAGAGCATTATTGCCTAGTTAGATTTGTGGAGGGTGAGAGAAAATTGGCCCAGAGTAAACGCAAAACATTTTTGGTGCAAAATGTGGATAGAGACTGCTAGGAGGGATAAGGACCACATCAGATCACAACACCAAATTATATTTGAAACCATCAGGAAACCCCAAACGACAAAATGCTCCTAAAAACCCCCCAAACACCAGAAAACCCCCATCAAATTACAAAAGCACCTTACCATTTCTAAGCAAATTACACAGTAAAAACTGCTTAGAGACAGAGTTTTATGCCTTTAAACAGCAGGTATTTATTAGGCGACGTCATGCAGCTCTCCGGCTCGGGCTGGGCAAAAAGAGCTCCGAAATGTTTGAGTAAAAACACGCAATTTATACAGTTTCTAATTACGATTACAACATATTCATATACGTACCCATGTTATTGTATTATTGGATTACTATATGTCAGGGTGGAGTTTGAGGCGTGGTCTTTCTTCTGAGGAATATCATGGTGATACATCCTGCCTTCATCATAGGGTCTCAAATTTATTCCTCATTTTTGGGTGACCCCGGAGACCTTCTGTACTTTCCATTGTTTCATGTTCTATCCGTTGGAGCTTGGAAAAAGCCTTGGCTTCGGGCCTATTTTACCTATTCAAATATCTACCTTAGCCTGTTTGGCTATAATTTATTACCTCTGGGCTCTTTGTGCAATGTACCTGTTGGTTTCTAGGTCTGCAGAATTTGTACGGAACAAAATCTTTTTTGAGTGAGGTAGAGAAAGCGGGGGGGGAAGAGAACAGTGGATTTTGCAGTAAGATGCTTCGATTTACAGTTCTAGAGCCTCGTTTTGCTTCAGTCAAAAAGGCGGGCGGTGTGACTCTCTGGGAGCGGCGACAACTTTCTGTCCTCGCACCGTTTGCCTGGGAGGAATCCTCAGAAGCATTCCGGTGTCTAAATTGAACATCTGAGTTTGGGGTGGGACTCCTGCTAGTGCACAAAACGCCGTTCCCCCAGAAAAAGAAAGCCCTTACCCTCTGGTTATCAGGTGTAGGTTGCAAAGCGCTCTGTGGGAAATGAGAGCTCACGGTCCCGACACCTTGTATCCGGAGGGAATCTTCGTACGACTTCAATTTCCCGAGTCCCGCCGCCTGCTTTGCCGCAGGACTCCTGCGAGGGACCGGCTGCGGAGGACAAAAGAAATGCTCGGTCGGCTGGCAGGCGACAGGCACTTTAGGAATGGCAGGCTTAGCTTTATAGTCTTTTCTTGCCTCTGTGGGTATACGCGCTATAATTGGTGGCTTGTTTCTCTTCGCGTGCAGCGCTTAGTCTTTTGATTGGCAGTCGGGGTCCTGTTGTGTGCTGGCGAAGCTCAAAACGATGCCTATTATTTACTGTAGTTTTTCTTCCCTTTCTGCTCTCCTGCCTTGGTGCTGTTTACATTCTTTTACAATCTCAGAGCTGTAACTGATTAAATTCAAGGCTTAAGTTGTCAACAGCCCAGCTGTTTCCAATAAATGACAGCCCTCTGGTCCCAGCAAAAAAAGGTCTTATATTCAAGGTCTCAAGTCTAGTTAATGAGAGACCCCTGCATTTGCCCGTGCAGGAAAATCATCCGGGTCTGGGACCTTTTGTTTCAGAGCGACCTTTGTCCATATTCCGTTTAGGGAGTTGTACTGCAATTTTGGTCCCTGTCAGCGGCGAGAAAAAAACAGATCTTTCCCCGAATAAGGAAGCCTGTACCCTCAGGGTCTCAGGTGTAAGTGGTGAGAGACCCAGTAAATTCCAAGAGTGGCAAGAGTGCTCTGCCCTTTAGACATTTTGTCTGGGAGAAATCTTCATCCCTGTTCAATTTCAGGAACCTAAGCAGCTATCTCGATGCAGCACTCCTGCAAAAAAAGAACAGATCTTAACTACAGGAAAAGAAAACCCATACCCTATGGGTCTCAGGTGCAGGTGGTGGGATACCTCTGGCCCTCCATGGGCAGCAACAGCTTTCTGAGGTGGCACCTTTTGCCTGAGAGGAATGTTGACTATGTTTGCTCTGGGAGCTCAGACTGGGATATCCAGTACAGATCTCCTTCAATCAAATGAGACACTGTTACCCCAGGTAAAAAAGCCCTTACCTTCTGTCTCTCAACGGCAGCTGCTGGGTGCCTCCCTTGGCAGCAAGAGCTTTCTGTAGTGGCACCTTCTGTGTGAGAGGAACGTTCATCCGTATTCAATTTGACGAGTCAAACCACCTATCTCAGTCCACGACTCCTGCAAGCAAATAGTATCCTATTTCCCCTAGGACAAAAAGCCCTTACCCTCAGGATCTCAAGAGTGTTAATTAGACACCCTTGACAGTTCCTGGGCAGTGAGAACGTTCTATCCTGTCACCTTTTGTCTGGGAGGAATCTTGGTCCTTGTTCCATTTGGAACTGGACGGGCAGTTGCAGTGCAGGGTTCCTGCAAGGTAACAACAACCCTTTACCCCAGAAAAGAAAGCCCTTACCCTTGGGATCTAAGGTGCAATTGATAGACCAGCCTACCCTTCCATGGACAGCAAGAACTTGCTGCGGTGGCACCCTTTCTCTGGGAGGATTCTTAGTCCATATTCAATGTTGGATGGCAGACTGACAATATCGTCACGGGGCTCCTGCGAGCAAATCGCAGACCATTTCCGCATGAAAGGCAGCTAGTAGCCACACGTACTCTAATGCAGGTGAAGGGAGACCCGTGACAGTGCATGGGGCAGCCACACATTTTTGTCCTTGCCTCTTCTGTATGGAGAGTATGTTGATACGTGTACGCCTTAGACGGTCATACTGTTATGATCGGCACTACTCTCTGAAAACCAAACGACAGCCCTTTCCCACAGAACTGGGCTGTTAGGAGTAGTTAGTGGGAAAGGCTGAGCCCACGAAAGGAGAGAGCTTTGTGTGTTGGCACATCTTGTCTGGGAGGAATCTTCATTCGTACTTTATATTGGAATCAGACCGGCAATTTCAGAGCAGGACATCTGCAAGTGCACAAAAGCCCTTTCTCCCAGGAAGGCGAGTGCCAACCCTTGAGATATCGGGTACAATTGGTGGGCCAGCCTTGGAACTCTATGGGCAGCAGGAGCTATCTGTCCAGCCACCTTCAGTCTGAGAGCGATCTTTGTCCGTATTCGATTTTGGAGTCAGACTGGAAATTTCATCACAGAATTCCTGCAAGTGAACAACAGCCCTTTATCCCAGAAAACAAAACGCTTACCCTCAGGGTAAAATGTCCGGGTTGTGGGCAAGCCTGGGCACTCCATTGGAAGCAGGAGCTTTCTTTGATGGCACCTCTTGCCTGGCAGGAATCTTTCTCCATATTCAATTTTGGCATTCAGACTGGTAAATTTGGCGCAGGATCCCTGCAAGCGGACGACAGCTCTTTCTCCCGGGAAAAATACTGCTTACCCTAACCCTAACGCTAACCCTAACCCTAACCCGAACGCTAACCCTAACCCTAACCCTAACCCTAACCCTAACCCTAACCCTAACCCTAACCCTAACCCTAACCCTAAACCCTAACCCTAACCCTAACCCTAAACCCTAACCCTAACCCTAACCCTAACCCTAACCAAGTCTGAACCGGTCTGAACCGGTCTGAACTAGTTTAAACCGTTGTGAGACTGCTGCTCTTTCTAAACTGATACAAGAATAGGGAAGCACTGCTGTAAATATAGAGCATTATTGCCTAGTTAGATTTGTGGAGGGTGAGAGAAAATTGGCCCAGAGTAAACGCAAAACATTTTTGGTGTAAAATGTGGATAGAGACTGCTAGGAGGGATAAGGACCACATCAGATCACAACACCAAATTATATTTGAAACCATCAGGAAACCCCAAACGACAAAATGCTCCTAAAAACCCCCCAAACACCAGAAAACCCCCATCAAATTACAAAAGCACCTTACCATTCCTAAGCAAATTACACAGTAAAAACTGCTTAGAGACAGAGTTTTATGCCTTTAAACAGCAGGTATTTATTAGGCGACGTCATGCAGCTCTCCGGCTCGGGCTGGGCAAAAAGAGCTCCGAAATGTTTGAGTAAAAACACGCAATTTATACAGTTTCTAATTACGATTACAACATATTCATATACGTACCCATGTTATTGTATTATTGGATTACTATATGTCAGGGTGGAGTTTGAGGCGTGGTCTTTCTTCTGAGGAATATCATGGTGATACATCCTGCCTTCATCATAGGGTCTCAAATTTATTCCTCATTTTTGGGTGACCCCGGAGACCTTCTGTACTTTCCATTGTTTCATGTTCTATCCGTTGGAGCTTGGAAAAAGCCTTGGCTTCGGGCCTATTTTACCTATTCAAATATCTACCTTAGCCTGTTTGGCTATAATTTATTACCTCTGGGCTCTTTGTGCAATGTACCTGTTGGTTTCTAGGTCTGCAGAATTTGTACGGAACAAAATCTTTTTTGAGTGAGGTAGAGAAAGCGGGGGGGGAAGAGAACAGTGGATTTTGCAGTAAGATGCTTCGATTTACAGTTCTAGAGCCTCGTTTTGCTTCAGTCAAAAAGGCGGGCGGTGTGACTCTCTGGGAGCGGCGACAACTTTCTGTCCTCGCACCGTTTGCCTGGGAGGAATCCTCAGAAGCATTCCGGTGTCTAAATTGAACATCTGAGTTTGGGGTGGGACTCCTGCTAGTGCACAAAACGCCGTTCCCCCAGAAAAAGAAAGCCCTTACCCTCTGGTTATCAGGTGTAGGTTGCAAAGCGCTCTGTGGGAAATGAGAGCTCACGGTCCCGACACCTTGTATCCGGAGGGAATCTTCGTACGACTTCAATTTCCCGAGTCCCGCCGCCTGCTTTGCCGCAGGACTCCTGCGAGGGACCGGCTGCGGAGGACAAAAGAAATGCTCGGTCGGCTGGCAGGCGACAGGCACTTTAGGAATGGCAGGCTTAGCTTTATAGTCTTTTCTTGCCTCTGTGGGTATACGCGCTATAATTGGTGGCTTGTTTCTCTTCGCGTGCAGCGCTTAGTCTTTTGATTGGCAGTCGGGGTCCTGTTGTGTGCTGGCGAAGCTCAAAACGATGCCTATTATTTACTGTAGTTTTTCTTCCCTTTCTGCTCTCCTGCCTTGGTGCTGTTTACATTCTTTTACAATCTCAGAGCTGTAACTGATTAAATTCAAGGCTTAAGTTGTCAACAGCCCAGCTGTTTCCAATAAATGACAGCCCTCTGGTCCCAGCAAAAAAAGGTCTTATATTCAAGGTCTCAAGTCTAGTTAATGAGAGACCCCTGCATTTGCCCGTGCAGGAAAATCATCCGGGTCTGGGACCTTTTGTTTCAGAGCGACCTTTGTCCATATTCCGTTTAGGGAGTTGTACTGCAATTTTGGTCCCTGTCAGCGGCGAGAAAAAAACAGATCTTTCCCCGAATAAGGAAGCCTGTACCCTCAGGGTCTCAGGTGTAAGTGGTGAGAGACCCAGTAAATTCCAAGAGTGGCAAGAGTGCTCTGCCCTTTAGACATTTTGTCTGGGAGAAATCTTCATCCCTGTTCAATTTCAGGAACCTAAGCAGCTATCTCGATGCAGCACTCCTGCAAAAAAAGAACAGATCTTAACTACAGGAAAAGAAAACCCATACCCTATGGGTCTCAGGTGCAGGTGGTGGGATACCTCTGGCCCTCCATGGGCAGCAACAGCTTTCTGAGGTGGCACCTTTTGCCTGAGAGGAATGTTGACTATGTTTGCTCTGGGAGCTCAGACTGGGATATCCAGTACAGATCTCCTTCAATCAAATGAGACACTGTTACCCCAGGTAAAAAAGCCCTTACCTTCTGTCTCTCAACGGCAGCTGCTGGGTGCCTCCCTTGGCAGCAAGAGCTTTCTGTAGTGGCACCTTCTGTGTGAGAGGAACGTTCATCCGTATTCAATTTGACGAGTCAAACCACCTATCTCAGTCCACGACTCCTGCAAGCAAATAGTATCCTATTTCCCCTAGGACAAAAAGCCCTTACCCTCAGGATCTCAAGAGTGTTAATTAGACACCCTTGACAGTTCCTGGGCAGTGAGAACGTTCTATCCTGTCACCTTTTGTCTGGGAGGAATCTTGGTCCTTGTTCCATTTGGAACTGGACGGGCAGTTGCAGTGCAGGGTTCCTGCAAGGTAACAACAACCCTTTACCCCAGAAAAGAAAGCCCTTACCCTTGGGATCTAAGGTGCAATTGATAGACCAGCCTACCCTTCCATGGACAGCAAGAACTTGCTGCGGTGGCACCCTTTCTCTGGGAGGATTCTTAGTCCATATTCAATGTTGGATGGCAGACTGACAATATCGTCACGGGGCTCCTGCGAGCAAATCGCAGACCATTTCCGCATGAAAGGCAGCTAGTAGCCACACGTACTCTAATGCAGGTGAAGGGAGACCCGTGACAGTGCATGGGGCAGCCACACATTTTTGTCCTTGCCTCTTCTGTATGGAGAGTATGTTGATACGTGTACGCCTTAGACGGTCATACTGTTATGATCGGCACTACTCTCTGAAAACCAAACGACAGCCCTTTCCCACAGAACTGGGCTGTTAGGAGTAGTTAGTGGGAAAGGCTGAGCCCACGAAAGGAGAGAGCTTTGTGTGTTGGCACATCTTGTCTGGGAGGAATCTTCATTCGTACTTTATATTGGAATCAGACCGGCAATTTCAGAGCAGGACATCTGCAAGTGCACAAAAGCCCTTTCTCCCAGGAAGGCGAGTGCCAACCCTTGAGATATCGGGTACAATTGGTGGGCCAGCCTTGGAACTCTATGGGCAGCAGGAGCTATCTGTCCAGCCACCTTCAGTCTGAGAGCGATCTTTGTCCGTATTCGATTTTGGAGTCAGACTGGAAATTTCATCACAGAATTCCTGCAAGTGAACAACAGCCCTTTATCCCAGAAAACAAAACGCTTACCCTCAGGGTAAAATGTCCGGGTTGTGGGCAAGCCTGGGCACTCCATTGGAAGCAGGAGCTTTCTTTGATGGCACCTCTTGCCTGGCAGGAATCTTTCTCCATATTCAATTTTGGCATTCAGACTGGTAAATTTGGCGCAGGATCCCTGCAAGCGGACGACAGCTCTTTCTCCCGGGAAAAATACTGCTTACCCTAACCCTAACGCTAACCCTAACCCTAACCCGAACGCTAACCCTAACCCTAACCCTAACCCTAACCCTAACCCTAACCCTAACCCTAACCCTAACCCTAACCCTAAACCCTAACCCTAACCCTAACCCTAAACCCTAACCCTAACCCTAACCCTAACCCTAACCAAGTCTGAACCGGTCTGAACCGGTCTGAACTAGTTTAAACCGTTGTGAGACTGCTGCTCTTTCTAAACTGATACAAGAATAGGGAAGCACTGCTGTAAATATAGAGCATTATTGCCTAGTTAGATTTGTGGAGGGTGAGAGAAAATTGGCCCAGAGTAAACGCAAAACATTTTTGGTGTAAAATGTGGATAGAGACTGCTAGGAGGGATAAGGACCACATCAGATCACAACACCAAATTATATTTGAAACCATCAGGAAACCCCAAACGACAAAATGCTCCTAAAAACCCCCCAAACACCAGAAAACCCCCATCAAATTACAAAAGCACCTTACCATTCCTAAGCAAATTACACAGTAAAAACTGCTTAGAGACAGAGTTTTATGCCTTTAAACAGCAGGTATTTATTAGGCGACGTCATGCAGCTCTCCGGCTCGGGCTGGGCAAAAAGAGCTCCGAAATGTTTGAGTAAAAACACGCAATTTATACAGTTTCTAATTACGATTACAACATATTCATATACGTACCCATGTTATTGTATTATTGGATTACTATATGTCAGGGTGGAGTTTGAGGCGTGGTCTTTCTTCTGAGGAATATCATGGTGATACATCCTGCCTTCATCATAGGGTCTCAAATTTATTCCTCATTTTTGGGTGACCCCGGAGACCTTCTGTACTTTCCATTGTTTCATGTTCTATCCGTTGGAGCTTGGAAAAAGCCTTGGCTTCGGGCCTATTTTACCTATTCAAATATCTACCTTAGCCTGTTTGGCTATAATTTATTACCTCTGGGCTCTTTGTGCAATGTACCTGTTGGTTTCTAGGTCTGCAGAATTTGTACGGAACAAAATCTTTTTTGAGTGAGGTAGAGAAAGCGGGGGGGGAAGAGAACAGTGGATTTTGCAGTAAGATGCTTCGATTTACAGTTCTAGAGCCTCGTTTTGCTTCAGTCAAAAAGGCGGGCGGTGTGACTCTCTGGGAGCGGCGACAACTTTCTGTCCTCGCACCGTTTGCCTGGGAGGAATCCTCAGAAGCATTCCGGTGTCTAAATTGAACATCTGAGTTTGGGGTGGGACTCCTGCTAGTGCACAAAACGCCGTTCCCCCAGAAAAAGAAAGCCCTTACCCTCTGGTTATCAGGTGTAGGTTGCAAAGCGCTCTGTGGGAAATGAGAGCTCACGGTCCCGACACCTTGTATCCGGAGGGAATCTTCGTACGACTTCAATTTCCCGAGTCCCGCCGCCTGCTTTGCCGCAGGACTCCTGCGAGGGACCGGCTGCGGAGGACAAAAGAAATGCTCGGTCGGCTGGCAGGCGACAGGCACTTTAGGAATGGCAGGCTTAGCTTTATAGTCTTTTCTTGCCTCTGTGGGTATACGCGCTATAATTGGTGGCTTGTTTCTCTTCGCGTGCAGCGCTTAGTCTTTTGATTGGCAGTCGGGGTCCTGTTGTGTGCTGGCGAAGCTCAAAACGATGCCTATTATTTACTGTAGTTTTTCTTCCCTTTCTGCTCTCCTGCCTTGGTGCTGTTTACATTCTTTTACAATCTCAGAGCTGTAACTGATTAAATTCAAGGCTTAAGTTGTCAACAGCCCAGCTGTTTCCAATAAATGACAGCCCTCTGGTCCCAGCAAAAAAAGGTCTTATATTCAAGGTCTCAAGTCTAGTTAATGAGAGACCCCTGCATTTGCCCGTGCAGGAAAATCATCCGGGTCTGGGACCTTTTGTTTCAGAGCGAGCTTTGTCCATATTCCGTTTAGGGAGTTGTACTGCAATTTTGGTCCCTGTCAGCGGCGAGAAAAAAACAGATCTTTCCCCGAATAAGGAAGCCTGTACCCTCAGGGTCTCAGGTGTAAGTGGTGAGAGACCCAGTAAATTCCAAGAGTGGCAAGAGTGCTCTGCCCTTTAGACATTTTGTCTGGGAGAAATCTTCATCCCTGTTCAATTTCAGGAACCTAAGCAGCTATCTCGATGCAGCACTCCTGCAAAAAAAGAACAGATCTTAACTACAGGAAAAGAAAACCCATACCCTATGGGTCTCAGGTGCAGGTGGTGGGATACCTCTGGCCCTCCATGGGCAGCAACAGCTTTCTGAGGTGGCACCTTTTGCCTGAGAGGAATGTTGACTATGTTTGCTCTGGGAGCTCAGACTGGGATATCCAGTACAGATCTCCTTCAATCAAATGAGACACTGTTACCCCAGGTAAAAAAGCCCTTACCTTCTGTCTCTCAACGGCAGCTGCTGGGTGCCTCCCTTGGCAGCAAGAGCTTTCTGTAGTGGCACCTTCTGTGTGAGAGGAACGTTCATCCGTATTCAATTTGACGAGTCAAACCACCTATCTCAGTCCACGACTCCTGCAAGCAAATAGTATCCTATTTCCCCTAGGACAAAAAGCCCTTACCCTCAGGATCTCAAGAGTGTTAATTAGACACCCTTGACAGTTCCTGGGCAGTGAGAACGTTCTATCCTGTCACCTTTTGTCTGGGAGGAATCTTGGTCCTTGTTCCATTTGGAACTGGACGGGCAGTTGCAGTGCAGGGTTCCTGCAAGGTAACAACAACCCTTTACCCCAGAAAAGAAAGCCCTTACCCTTGGGATCTAAGGTGCAATTGATAGACCAGCCTACCCTTCCATGGACAGCAAGAACTTGCTGCGGTGGCACCCTTTCTCTGGGAGGATTCTTAGTCCATATTCAATGTTGGATGGCAGACTGACAATATCGTCACGGGGCTCCTGCGAGCAAATCGCAGACCATTTCCGCATGAAAGGCAGCTAGTAGCCACACGTACTCTAATGCAGGTGAAGGGAGACCCGTGACAGTGCATGGGGCAGCCACACATTTTTGTCCTTGCCTCTTCTGTATGGAGAGTATGTTGATACGTGTACGCCTTAGACGGTCATACTGTTATGATCGGCACTACTCTCTGAAAACCAAACGACAGCCCTTTCCCACAGAACTGGGCTGTTAGGAGTAGTTAGTGGGAAAGGCTGAGCCCACGAAAGGAGAGAGCTTTGTGTGTTGGCACATCTTGTCTGGGAGGAATCTTCATTCGTACTTTATATTGGAATCAGACCGGCAATTTCAGAGCAGGACATCTGCAAGTGCACAAAAGCCCTTTCTCCCAGGAAGGCGAGTGCCAACCCTTGAGATATCGGGTACAATTGGTGGGCCAGCCTTGGAACTCTATGGGCAGCAGGAGCTATCTGTCCAGCCACCTTCAGTCTGAGAGCGATCTTTGTCCGTATTCGATTTTGGAGTCAGACTGGAAATTTCATCACAGAATTCCTGCAAGTGAACAACAGCCCTTTATCCCAGAAAACAAAACGCTTACCCTCAGGGTAAAATGTCCGGGTTGTGGGCAAGCCTGGGCACTCCATTGGAAGCAGGAGCTTTCTTTGATGGCACCTCTTGCCTGGCAGGAATCTTTCTCCATATTCAATTTTGGCATTCAGACTGGTAAATTTGGCGCAGGATCCCTGCAAGCGGACGACAGCTCTTTCTCCCGGGAAAAATACTGCTTACCCTAACCCTAACGCTAACCCTAACCCTAACCCTAACCCTAACCCTAACCCTAACCCTAAACCCTAACCCTAACCCTAACCCTAACCCTAAACCCTAACCCTAACCCTAACCCTAACCAAGTCTGAACCGGTCTGAACCGGTCTGAACTAGTTTAAACCGTTGTGAGACTGCTGCTCTTTCTAAACTGATACAAGAATAGGGAAGCACTGCTGTAAATATAGAGCATTATTGCCTAGTTAGATTTGTGGAGGGTGAGAGAAAATTGGCCCAGAGTAAACGCAAAACATTTTTGGTGCAAAATGTGGATAGAGACTGCTAGGAGGGATAAGGACCACATCAGATCACAACACCAAATTATATTTGAAACCATCAGGAAACCCCAAACGACAAAATGCTCCTAAAAACCCCCCAAACACCAGAAAACCCCCATCAAATTACAAAAGCACCTTACCATTTCTAAGCAAATTACACAGTAAAAACTGCTTAGAGACAGAGTTTTATGCCTTTAAACAGCAGGTATTTATTAGGCGACGTCATGCAGCTCTCCGGCTCGGGCTGGGCAAAAAGAGCTCCGAAATGTTTGAGTAAAAACACGCAATTTATACAGTTTCTAATTACGATTACAACATATTCATATACGTACCCATGTTATTGTATTATTGGATTACTATATGTCAGGGTGGAGTTTGAGGCGTGGTCTTTCTTCTGAGGAATATCATGGTGATACATCCTGCCTTCATCATAGGGTCTCAAATTTATTCCTCATTTTTGGGTGACCCCGGAGACCTTCTGTACTTTCCATTGTTTCATGTTCTATCCGTTGGAGCTTGGAAAAAGCCTTGGCTTCGGGCCTATTTTACCTATTCAAATATCTACCTTAGCCTGTTTGGCTATAATTTATTACCTCTGGGCTCTTTGTGCAATGTACCTGTTGGTTTCTAGGTCTGCAGAATTTGTACGGAACAAAATCTTTTTTGAGTGAGGTAGAGAAAGCGGGGGGGGAAGAGAACAGTGGATTTTGCAGTAAGATGCTTCGATTTACAGTTCTAGAGCCTCGTTTTGCTTCAGTCAAAAAGGCGGGCGGTGTGACTCTCTGGGAGCGGCGACAACTTTCTGTCCTCGCACCGTTTGCCTGGGAGGAATCCTCAGAAGCATTCCGGTGTCTAAATTGAACATCTGAGTTTGGGGTGGGACTCCTGCTAGTGCACAAAACGCCGTTCCCCCAGAAAAAGAAAGCCCTTACCCTCTGGTTATCAGGTGTAGGTTGCAAAGCGCTCTGTGGGAAATGAGAGCTCACGGTCCCGACACCTTGTATCCGGAGGGAATCTTCGTACGACTTCAATTTCCCGAGTCCCGCCGCCTGCTTTGCCGCAGGACTCCTGCGAGGGACCGGCTGCGGAGGACAAAAGAAATGCTCGGTCGGCTGGCAGGCGACAGGCACTTTAGGAATGGCAGGCTTAGCTTTATAGTCTTTTCTTGCCTCTGTGGGTATACGCGCTATAATTGGTGGCTTGTTTCTCTTCGCGTGCAGCGCTTAGTCTTTTGATTGGCAGTCGGGGTCCTGTTGTGTGCTGGCGAAGCTCAAAACGATGCCTATTATTTACTGTAGTTTTTCTTCCCTTTCTGCTCTCCTGCCTTGGTGCTGTTTACATTCTTTTACAATCTCAGAGCTGTAACTGATTAAATTCAAGGCTTAAGTTGTCAACAGCCCAGCTGTTTCCAATAAATGACAGCCCTCTGGTCCCAGCAAAAAAAGGTCTTATATTCAAGGTCTCAAGTCTAGTTAATGAGAGACCCCTGCATTTGCCCGTGCAGGAAAATCATCCGGGTCTGGGACCTTTTGTTTCAGAGCGACCTTTGTCCATATTCCGTTTAGGGAGTTGTACTGCAATTTTGGTCCCTGTCAGCGGCGAGAAAAAAACAGATCTTTCCCCGAATAAGGAAGCCTGTACCCTCAGGGTCTCAGGTGTAAGTGGTGAGAGACCCAGTAAATTCCAAGAGTGGCAAGAGTGCTCTGCCCTTTAGACATTTTGTCTGGGAGAAATCTTCATCCCTGTTCAATTTCAGGAACCTAAGCAGCTATCTCGATGCAGCACTCCTGCAAAAAAAGAACAGATCTTAACTACAGGAAAAGAAAACCCATACCCTATGGGTCTCAGGTGCAGGTGGTGGGATACCTCTGGCCCTCCATGGGCAGCAACAGCTTTCTGAGGTGGCACCTTTTGCCTGAGAGGAATGTTGACTATGTTTGCTCTGGGAGCTCAGACTGGGATATCCAGTACAGATCTCCTTCAATCAAATGAGACACTGTTACCCCAGGTAAAAAAGCCCTTACCTTCTGTCTCTCAACGGCAGCTGCTGGGTGCCTCCCTTGGCAGCAAGAGCTTTCTGTAGTGGCACCTTCTGTGTGAGAGGAACGTTCATCCGTATTCAATTTGACGAGTCAAACCACCTATCTCAGTCCACGACTCCTGCAAGCAAATAGTATCCTATTTCCCCTAGGACAAAAAGCCCTTACCCTCAGGATCTCAAGAGTGTTAATTAGACACCCTTGACAGTTCCTGGGCAGTGAGAACGTTCTATCCTGTCACCTTTTGTCTGGGAGGAATCTTGGTCCTTGTTCCATTTGGAACTGGACGGGCAGTTGCAGTGCAGGGTTCCTGCAAGGTAACAACAACCCTTTACCCCAGAAAAGAAAGCCCTTACCCTTGGGATCTAAGGTGCAATTGATAGACCAGCCTACCCTTCCATGGACAGCAAGAACTTGCTGCGGTGGCACCCTTTCTCTGGGAGGATTCTTAGTCCATATTCAATGTTGGATGGCAGACTGACAATATCGTCACGGGGCTCCTGCGAGCAAATCGCAGACCATTTCCGCATGAAAGGCAGCTAGTAGCCACACGTACTCTAATGCAGGTGAAGGGAGACCCGTGACAGTGCATGGGGCAGCCACACATTTTTGTCCTTGCCTCTTCTGTATGGAGAGTATGTTGATACGTGTACGCCTTAGACGGTCATACTGTTATGATCGGCACTACTCTCTGAAAACCAAACGACAGCCCTTTCCCACAGAACTGGGCTGTTAGGAGTAGTTAGTGGGAAAGGCTGAGCCCACGAAAGGAGAGAGCTTTGTGTGTTGGCACATCTTGTCTGGGAGGAATCTTCATTCGTACTTTATATTGGAATCAGACCGGCAATTTCAGAGCAGGACATCTGCAAGTGCACAAAAGCCCTTTCTCCCAGGAAGGCGAGTGCCAACCCTTGAGATATCGGGTACAATTGGTGGGCCAGCCTTGGAACTCTATGGGCAGCAGGAGCTATCTGTCCAGCCACCTTCAGTCTGAGAGCGATCTTTGTCCGTATTCGATTTTGGAGTCAGACTGGAAATTTCATCACAGAATTCCTGCAAGTGAACAACAGCCCTTTATCCCAGAAAACAAAACGCTTACCCTCAGGGTAAAATGTCCGGGTTGTGGGCAAGCCTGGGCACTCCATTGGAAGCAGGAGCTTTCTTTGATGGCACCTCTTGCCTGGCAGGAATCTTTCTCCATATTCAATTTTGGCATTCAGACTGGTAAATTTGGCGCAGGATCCCTGCAAGCGGACGACAGCTCTTTCTCCCGGGAAAAATACTGCTTACCCTAACCCTAACGCTAACCCTAACCCTAACCCGAACGCTAACCCTAACCCTAACCCTAACCCTAACCCTAACCCTAACCCTAACCCTAACCCTAACCCTAACCCTAAACCCTAACCCTAACCCTAACCCTAAACCCTAACCCTAACCCTAACCCTAACCCTAACCAAGTCTGAACCGGTCTGAACCGGTCTGAACTAGTTTAAACCGTTGTGAGACTGCTGCTCTTTCTAAACTGATACAAGAATAGGGAAGCACTGCTGTAAATATAGAGCATTATTGCCTAGTTAGATTTGTGGAGGGTGAGAGAAAATTGGCCCAGAGTAAACGCAAAACATTTTTGGTGTAAAATGTGGATAGAGACTGCTAGGAGGGATAAGGACCACATCAGATCACAACACCAAATTATATTTGAAACCATCAGGAAACCCCAAACGACAAAATGCTCCTAAAAACCCCCCAAACACCAGAAAACCCCCATCAAATTACAAAAGCACCTTACCATTCCTAAGCAAATTACACAGTAAAAACTGCTTAGAGACAGAGTTTTATGCCTTTAAACAGCAGGTATTTATTAGGCGACGTCATGCAGCTCTCCGGCTCGGGCTGGGCAAAAAGAGCTCCGAAATGTTTGAGTAAAAACACGCAATTTATACAGTTTCTAATTACGATTACAACATATTCATATACGTACCCATGTTATTGTATTATTGGATTACTATATGTCAGGGTGGAGTTTGAGGCGTGGTCTTTCTTCTGAGGAATATCATGGTGATACATCCTGCCTTCATCATAGGGTCTCAAATTTATTCCTCATTTTTGGGTGACCCCGGAGACCTTCTGTACTTTCCATTGTTTCATGTTCTATCCGTTGGAGCTTGGAAAAAGCCTTGGCTTCGGGCCTATTTTACCTATTCAAATATCTACCTTAGCCTGTTTGGCTATAATTTATTACCTCTGGGCTCTTTGTGCAATGTACCTGTTGGTTTCTAGGTCTGCAGAATTTGTACGGAACAAAATCTTTTTTGAGTGAGGTAGAGAAAGCGGGGGGGGAAGAGAACAGTGGATTTTGCAGTAAGATGCTTCGATTTACAGTTCTAGAGCCTCGTTTTGCTTCAGTCAAAAAGGCGGGCGGTGTGACTCTCTGGGAGCGGCGACAACTTTCTGTCCTCGCACCGTTTGCCTGGGAGGAATCCTCAGAAGCATTCCGGTGTCTAAATTGAACATCTGAGTTTGGGGTGGGACTCCTGCTAGTGCACAAAACGCCGTTCCCCCAGAAAAAGAAAGCCCTTACCCTCTGGTTATCAGGTGTAGGTTGCAAAGCGCTCTGTGGGAAATGAGAGCTCACGGTCCCGACACCTTGTATCCGGAGGGAATCTTCGTACGACTTCAATTTCCCGAGTCCCGCCGCCTGCTTTGCCGCAGGACTCCTGCGAGGGACCGGCTGCGGAGGACAAAAGAAATGCTCGGTCGGCTGGCAGGCGACAGGCACTTTAGGAATGGCAGGCTTAGCTTTATAGTCTTTTCTTGCCTCTGTGGGTATACGCGCTATAATTGGTGGCTTGTTTCTCTTCGCGTGCAGCGCTTAGTCTTTTGATTGGCAGTCGGGGTCCTGTTGTGTGCTGGCGAAGCTCAAAACGATGCCTATTATTTACTGTAGTTTTTCTTCCCTTTCTGCTCTCCTGCCTTGGTGCTGTTTACATTCTTTTACAATCTCAGAGCTGTAACTGATTAAATTCAAGGCTTAAGTTGTCAACAGCCCAGCTGTTTCCAATAAATGACAGCCCTCTGGTCCCAGCAAAAAAAGGTCTTATATTCAAGGTCTCAAGTCTAGTTAATGAGAGACCCCTGCATTTGCCCGTGCAGGAAAATCATCCGGGTCTGGGACCTTTTGTTTCAGAGCGACCTTTGTCCATATTCCGTTTAGGGAGTTGTACTGCAATTTTGGTCCCTGTCAGCGGCGAGAAAAAAACAGATCTTTCCCCGAATAAGGAAGCCTGTACCCTCAGGGTCTCAGGTGTAAGTGGTGAGAGACCCAGTAAATTCCAAGAGTGGCAAGAGTGCTCTGCCCTTTAGACATTTTGTCTGGGAGAAATCTTCATCCCTGTTCAATTTCAGGAACCTAAGCAGCTATCTCGATGCAGCACTCCTGCAAAAAAAGAACAGATCTTAACTACAGGAAAAGAAAACCCATACCCTATGGGTCTCAGGTGCAGGTGGTGGGATACCTCTGGCCCTCCATGGGCAGCAACAGCTTTCTGAGGTGGCACCTTTTGCCTGAGAGGAATGTTGACTATGTTTGCTCTGGGAGCTCAGACTGGGATATCCAGTACAGATCTCCTTCAATCAAATGAGACACTGTTACCCCAGGTAAAAAAGCCCTTACCTTCTGTCTCTCAACGGCAGCTGCTGGGTGCCTCCCTTGGCAGCAAGAGCTTTCTGTAGTGGCACCTTCTGTGTGAGAGGAACGTTCATCCGTATTCAATTTGACGAGTCAAACCACCTATCTCAGTCCACGACTCCTGCAAGCAAATAGTATCCTATTTCCCCTAGGACAAAAAGCCCTTACCCTCAGGATCTCAAGAGTGTTAATTAGACACCCTTGACAGTTCCTGGGCAGTGAGAACGTTCTATCCTGTCACCTTTTGTCTGGGAGGAATCTTGGTCCTTGTTCCATTTGGAACTGGACGGGCAGTTGCAGTGCAGGGTTCCTGCAAGGTAACAACAACCCTTTACCCCAGAAAAGAAAGCCCTTACCCTTGGGATCTAAGGTGCAATTGATAGACCAGCCTACCCTTCCATGGACAGCAAGAACTTGCTGCGGTGGCACCCTTTCTCTGGGAGGATTCTTAGTCCATATTCAATGTTGGATGGCAGACTGACAATATCGTCACGGGGCTCCTGCGAGCAAATCGCAGACCATTTCCGCATGAAAGGCAGCTAGTAGCCACACGTACTCTAATGCAGGTGAAGGGAGACCCGTGACAGTGCATGGGGCAGCCACACATTTTTGTCCTTGCCTCTTCTGTATGGAGAGTATGTTGATACGTGTACGCCTTAGACGGTCATACTGTTATGATCGGCACTACTCTCTGAAAACCAAACGACAGCCCTTTCCCACAGAACTGGGCTGTTAGGAGTAGTTAGTGGGAAAGGCTGAGCCCACGAAAGGAGAGAGCTTTGTGTGTTGGCACATCTTGTCTGGGAGGAATCTTCATTCGTACTTTATATTGGAATCAGACCGGCAATTTCAGAGCAGGACATCTGCAAGTGCACAAAAGCCCTTTCTCCCAGGAAGGCGAGTGCCAACCCTTGAGATATCGGGTACAATTGGTGGGCCAGCCTTGGAACTCTATGGGCAGCAGGAGCTATCTGTCCAGCCACCTTCAGTCTGAGAGCGATCTTTGTCCGTATTCGATTTTGGAGTCAGACTGGAAATTTCATCACAGAATTCCTGCAAGTGAACAACAGCCCTTTATCCCAGAAAACAAAACGCTTACCCTCAGGGTAAAATGTCCGGGTTGTGGGCAAGCCTGGGCACTCCATTGGAAGCAGGAGCTTTCTTTGATGGCACCTCTTGCCTGGCAGGAATCTTTCTCCATATTCAATTTTGGCATTCAGACTGGTAAATTTGGCGCAGGATCCCTGCAAGCGGACGACAGCTCTTTCTCCCGGGAAAAATACTGCTTACCCTAACCCTAACGCTAACCCTAACCCTAACCCGAACGCTAACCCTAACCCTAACCCTAACCCTAACCCTAACCCTAACCCTAACCCTAACCCTAACCCTAACCCTAAACCCTAACCCTAACCCTAACCCTAAACCCTAACCCTAACCCTAACCCTAACCCTAACCAAGTCTGAACCGGTCTGAACCGGTCTGAACTAGTTTAAACCGTTGTGAGACTGCTGCTCTTTCTAAACTGATACAAGAATAGGGAAGCACTGCTGTAAATATAGAGCATTATTGCCTAGTTAGATTTGTGGAGGGTGAGAGAAAATTGGCCCAGAGTAAACGCAAAACATTTTTGGTGTAAAATGTGGATAGAGACTGCTAGGAGGGATAAGGACCACATCAGATCACAACACCAAATTATATTTGAAACCATCAGGAAACCCCAAACGACAAAATGCTCCTAAAAACCCCCCAAACACCAGAAAACCCCCATCAAATTACAAAAGCACCTTACCATTCCTAAGCAAATTACACAGTAAAAACTGCTTAGAGACAGAGTTTTATGCCTTTAAACAGCAGGTATTTATTAGGCGACGTCATGCAGCTCTCCGGCTCGGGCTGGGCAAAAAGAGCTCCGAAATGTTTGAGTAAAAACACGCAATTTATACAGTTTCTAATTACGATTACAACATATTCATATACGTACCCATGTTATTGTATTATTGGATTACTATATGTCAGGGTGGAGTTTGAGGCGTGGTCTTTCTTCTGAGGAATATCATGGTGATACATCCTGCCTTCATCATAGGGTCTCAAATTTATTCCTCATTTTTGGGTGACCCCGGAGACCTTCTGTACTTTCCATTGTTTCATGTTCTATCCGTTGGAGCTTGGAAAAAGCCTTGGCTTCGGGCCTATTTTACCTATTCAAATATCTACCTTAGCCTGTTTGGCTATAATTTATTACCTCTGGGCTCTTTGTGCAATGTACCTGTTGGTTTCTAGGTCTGCAGAATTTGTACGGAACAAAATCTTTTTTGAGTGAGGTAGAGAAAGCGGGGGGGGAAGAGAACAGTGGATTTTGCAGTAAGATGCTTCGATTTACAGTTCTAGAGCCTCGTTTTGCTTCAGTCAAAAAGGCGGGCGGTGTGACTCTCTGGGAGCGGCGACAACTTTCTGTCCTCGCACCGTTTGCCTGGGAGGAATCCTCAGAAGCATTCCGGTGTCTAAATTGAACATCTGAGTTTGGGGTGGGACTCCTGCTAGTGCACAAAACGCCGTTCCCCCAGAAAAAGAAAGCCCTTACCCTCTGGTTATCAGGTGTAGGTTGCAAAGCGCTCTGTGGGAAATGAGAGCTCACGGTCCCGACACCTTGTATCCGGAGGGAATCTTCGTACGACTTCAATTTCCCGAGTCCCGCCGCCTGCTTTGCCGCAGGACTCCTGCGAGGGACCGGCTGCGGAGGACAAAAGAAATGCTCGGTCGGCTGGCAGGCGACAGGCACTTTAGGAATGGCAGGCTTAGCTTTATAGTCTTTTCTTGCCTCTGTGGGTATACGCGCTATAATTGGTGGCTTGTTTCTCTTCGCGTGCAGCGCTTAGTCTTTTGATTGGCAGTCGGGGTCCTGTTGTGTGCTGGCGAAGCTCAAAACGATGCCTATTATTTACTGTAGTTTTTCTTCCCTTTCTGCTCTCCTGCCTTGGTGCTGTTTACATTCTTTTACAATCTCAGAGCTGTAACTGATTAAATTCAAGGCTTAAGTTGTCAACAGCCCAGCTGTTTCCAATAAATGACAGCCCTCTGGTCCCAGCAAAAAAAGGTCTTATATTCAAGGTCTCAAGTCTAGTTAATGAGAGACCCCTGCATTTGCCCGTGCAGGAAAATCATCCGGGTCTGGGACCTTTTGTTTCAGAGCGAGCTTTGTCCATATTCCGTTTAGGGAGTTGTACTGCAATTTTGGTCCCTGTCAGCGGCGAGAAAAAAACAGATCTTTCCCCGAATAAGGAAGCCTGTACCCTCAGGGTCTCAGGTGTAAGTGGTGAGAGACCCAGTAAATTCCAAGA
The DNA here is from genome assembly GCA_038380795.1 of Pyrocephalus nanus. NCBI lineage: Eukaryota > Metazoa > Chordata > Aves > Passeriformes > Tyrannidae > Pyrocephalus > Pyrocephalus nanus. The sequence goes on from CM076278.1 coordinate 258,597, forward strand.
GTGGCAAGAGTGCTCTGCCCTTTAGACATTTTGTCTGGGAGAAATCTTCATCCCTGTTCAATTTCAGGAACCTAAGCAGCTATCTCGATGCAGCACTCCTGCAAAAAAAGAACAGATCTTAACTACAGGAAAAGAAAACCCATACCCTATGGGTCTCAGGTGCAGGTGGTGGGATACCTCTGGCCCTCCATGGGCAGCAACAGCTTTCTGAGGTGGCACCTTTTGCCTGAGAGGAATGTTGACTATGTTTGCTCTGGGAGCTCAGACTGGGATATCCAGTACAGATCTCCTTCAATCAAATGAGACACTGTTACCCCAGGTAAAAAAGCCCTTACCTTCTGTCTCTCAACGGCAGCTGCTGGGTGCCTCCCTTGGCAGCAAGAGCTTTCTGTAGTGGCACCTTCTGTGTGAGAGGAACGTTCATCCGTATTCAATTTGACGAGTCAAACCACCTATCTCAGTCCACGACTCCTGCAAGCAAATAGTATCCTATTTCCCCTAGGACAAAAAGCCCTTACCCTCAGGATCTCAAGAGTGTTAATTAGACACCCTTGACAGTTCATGGGCAGTGAGAACGTTCTATCCTGTCACCTTTTGTCTGGGAGGAATCTTGGTCCTTGTTCCATTTGGAACTGGACGGGCAGTTGCAGTGCAGGGTTCCTGCAAGGTAACAACAACCCTTTACCCCAGAAAAGAAAGCCCTTACCCTTGGGATCTAAGGTGCAATTGATAGACCAGCCTACCCTTCCATGGACAGCAAGAACTTGCTGCGGTGGCACCCTTTCTCTGGGAGGATTCTTAGTCCATATTCAATGTTGGATGGCAGACTGACAATATCGTCACGGGGCTCCTGCGAGCAAATCGCAGACCATTTCCGCATGAAAGGCAGCTAGTAGCCACACGTACTCTAATGCAGGTGAAGGGAGACCCGTGACAGTGCATGGGGCAGCCACACATTTTTGTCCTTGCCTCTTCTGTATGGAGAGTATGTTGATACGTGTACGCCTTAGACGGTCATACTGTTATGATCGGCACTACTCTCTGAAAACCAAACGACAGCCCTTTCCCACAGAACTGGGCTGTTAGGAGTAGTTAGTGGGAAAGGCTGAGCCCACGAAAGGAGAGAGCTTTGTGTGTTGGCACATCTTGTCTGGGAGGAATCTTCATTCGTACTTTATATTGGAATCAGACCGGCAATTTCAGAGCAGGACATCTGCAAGTGCACAAAAGCCCTTTCTCCCAGGAAGGCGAGTGCCAACCCTTGAGATATCGGGTACAATTGGTGGGCCAGCCTTGGAACTCTATGGGCAGCAGGAGCTATCTGTCCAGCCACCTTCAGTCTGAGAGCGATCTTTGTCCGTATTCGATTTTGGAGTCAGACTGGAAATTTCATCACAGAATTCCTGCAAGTGAACAACAGCCCTTTATCCCAGAAAACAAAACGCTTACCCTCAGGGTAAAATGTCCGGGTTGTGGGCAAGCCTGGGCACTCCATTGGAAGCAGGAGCTTTCTTTGATGGCACCTCTTGCCTGGCAGGAATCTTTCTCCATATTCAATTTTGGCATTCAGACTGGTAATTTGGCGCAGGATCCCTGCAAGCGGACGACAGCTCTTTCTCCCGGGAAAAATACTGCTTACCCTAACCCTAACGCTAACCCTAACCCTAACCCGAACGCTAACCCTAACCCTAACCCTAACCCTAACCCTAACCCTAACCCTAAACCCTAACCCTAACCCTAACCCTAAACCCTAACCCTAACCCTAACCCTAACCAAGTCTGAACCGGTCTGAACCGGTCTGAACTAGTTTAAACCGTTGTGAGACTGCTGCTCTTTCTAAACTGATACAAGAATAGGGAAGCACTGCTGTAAATATAGAGCATTATTGCCTAGTTAGATTTGTGGAGGGTGAGAGAAAATTGGCCCAGAGTAAACGCAAAACATTTTTGGTGTAAAATGTGGATAGAGACTGCTAGGAGGGATAAGGACCACATCAGATCACAACACCAAATTATATTTGAAACCATCAGGAAACCCCAAACGACAAAATGCTCCTAAAAACCCCCCAAACACCAGAAAACCCCCATCAAATTACAAAAGCACCTTACCATTCCTAAGCAAATTACACAGTAAAAACTGCTTAGAGACAGAGTTTTATGCCTTTAAACAGCAGGTATTTATTAGGCGACGTCATGCAGCTCTCCGGCTCGGGCTGGGCAAAAAGAGCTCCGAAATGTTTGAGTAAAAACACGCAATTTATACAGTTTCTAATTACGATTACAACATATTCATATACGTACCCATGTTATTGTATTATTGGATTACTATATGTCAGGGTGGAGTTTGAGGCGTGGTCTTTCTTCTGAGGAATATCATGGTGATACATCCTGCCTTCATCATAGGGTCTCAAATTTATTCCTCATTTTTGGGTGACCCCGGAGACCTTCTGTACTTTCCATTGTTTCATGTTCTATCCGTTGGAGCTTGGAAAAAGCCTTGGCTTCGGGCCTATTTTACCTATTCAAATATCTACCTTAGCCTGTTTGGCTATAATTTATTACCTCTGGGCTCTTTGTGCAATGTACCTGTTGGTTTCTAGGTCTGCAGAATTTGTACGGAACAAAATCTTTTTTGAGTGAGGTAGAGAAAGCGGGGGGGGAAGAGAACAGTGGATTTTGCAGTAAGATGCTTCGATTTACAGTTCTAGAGCCTCGTTTTGCTTCAGTCAAAAAGGCGGGCGGTGTGACTCTCTGGGAGCGGCGACAACTTTCTGTCCTCGCACCGTTTGCCTGGGAGGAATCCTCAGAAGCATTCCGGTGTCTAAATTGAACATCTGAGTTTGGGGTGGGACTCCTGCTAGTGCACAAAACGCCGTTCCCCCAGAAAAAGAAAGCCCTTACCCTCTGGTTATCAGGTGTAGGTTGCAAAGCGCTCTGTGGGAAATGAGAGCTCACGGTCCCGACACCTTGTATCCGGAGGGAATCTTCGTACGACTTCAATTTCCCGAGTCCCGCCGCCTGCTTTGCCGCAGGACTCCTGCGAGGGACCGGCTGCGGAGGACAAAAGAAATGCTCGGTCGGCTGGCAGGCGACAGGCACTTTAGGAATGGCAGGCTTAGCTTTATAGTCTTTTCTTGCCTCTGTGGGTATACGCGCTATAATTGGTGGCTTGTTTCTCTTCGCGTGCAGCGCTTAGTCTTTTGATTGGCAGTCGGGGTCCTGTTGTGTGCTGGCGAAGCTCAAAACGATGCCTATTATTTACTGTAGTTTTTCTTCCCTTTCTGCTCTCCTGCCTTGGTGCTGTTTACATTCTTTTACAATCTCAGAGCTGTAACTGATTAAATTCAAGGCTTAAGTTGTCAACAGCCCAGCTGTTTCCAATAAATGACAGCCCTCTGGTCCCAGCAAAAAAAGGTCTTATATTCAAGGTCTCAAGTCTAGTTAATGAGAGACCCCTGCATTTGCCCGTGCAGGAAAATCATCCGGGTCTGGGACCTTTTGTTTCAGAGCGAGCTTTGTCCATATTCCGTTTAGGGAGTTGTACTGCAATTTTGGTCCCTGTCAGCGGCGAGAAAAAAACAGATCTTTCCCCGAATAAGGAAGCCTGTACCCTCAGGGTCTCAGGTGTAAGTGGTGAGAGACCCAGTAAATTCCAAGAGTGGCAAGAGTGCTCTGCCCTTTAGACATTTTGTCTGGGAGAAATCTTCATCCCTGTTCAATTTCAGGAACCTAAGCAGCTATCTCGATGCAGCACTCCTGCAAAAAAAGAACAGATCTTAACTACAGGAAAAGAAAACCCATACCCTATGGGTCTCAGGTGCAGGTGGTGGGATACCTCTGGCCCTCCATGGGCAGCAACAGCTTTCTGAGGTGGCACCTTTTGCCTGAGAGGAATGTTGACTATGTTTGCTCTGGGAGCTCAGACTGGGATATCCAGTACAGATCTCCTTCAATCAAATGAGACACTGTTACCCCAGGTAAAAAAGCCCTTACCTTCTGTCTCTCAACGGCAGCTGCTGGGTGCCTCCCTTGGCAGCAAGAGCTTTCTGTAGTGGCACCTTCTGTGTGAGAGGAACGTTCATCCGTATTCAATTTGACGAGTCAAACCACCTATCTCAGTCCACGACTCCTGCAAGCAAATAGTATCCTATTTCCCCTAGGACAAAAAGCCCTTACCCTCAGGATCTCAAGAGTGTTAATTAGACACCCTTGACAGTTCCTGGGCAGTGAGAACGTTCTATCCTGTCACCTTTTGTCTGGGAGGAATCTTGGTCCTTGTTCCATTTGGAACTGGACGGGCAGTTGCAGTGCAGGGTTCCTGCAAGGTAACAACAACCCTTTACCCCAGAAAAGAAAGCCCTTACCCTTGGGATCTAAGGTGCAATTGATAGACCAGCCTACCCTTCCATGGACAGCAAGAACTTGCTGCGGTGGCACCCTTTCTCTGGGAGGATTCTTAGTCCATATTCAATGTTGGATGGCAGACTGACAATATCGGCACGGGGCTCCTGCGAGCAAATCGCAGACCATTTCCGCATGAAAGGCAGCTAGTAGCCACACGTACTCTAATGCAGGTGAAGGGAGACCCGTGACAGTGCATGGGGCAGCCACACATTTTTGTCCTTGCCTCTTCTGTATGGAGAGTATGTTGATACGTGTACGCCTTAGACGGTCATACTGTTATGATCGGCACTACTCTCTGAAAACCAAACGACAGCCCTTTCCCACAGAACTGGGCTGTTAGGAGTAGTTAGTGGGAAAGGCTGAGCCCACGAAAGGAGAGAGCTTTGTGTGTTGGCACATCTTGTCTGGGAGGAATCTTCATTCGTACTTTATATTGGAATCAGACCGGCAATTTCAGAGCAGGACATCTGCAAGTGCACAAAAGCCCTTTCTCCCAGGAAGGCGAGTGCCAACCCTTGAGATATCGGGTACAATTGGTGGGCCAGCCTTGGAACTCTATGGGCAGCAGGAGCTATCTGTCCAGCCACCTTCAGTCTGAGAGCGATCTTTGTCCGTATTCGATTTTGGAGTCAGACTGGAAATTTCATCACAGAATTCCTGCAAGTGAACAACAGCCCTTTATCCCAGAAAACAAAACGCTTACCCTCAGGGTAAAATGTCCGGGTTGTGGGCAAGCCTGGGCACTCCATTGGAAGCAGGAGCTTTCTTTGATGGCACCTCTTGCCTGGCAGGAATCTTTCTCCATATTCAATTTTGGCATTCAGACTGGTAAATTTGGCGCAGGATCCCTGCAAGCGGACGACAGCTCTTTCTCCCGGGAAAAATACTGCTTACCCTAACCCTAACGCTAACCCTAACCCTAACCCGAACGCTAACCCTAACCCTAACCCTAACCCTAACCCTAACCCTAACCCTAAACCCTAACCCTAACCCTAACCCTAAACCCTAACCCTAACCCTAACCCTAACCAAGTCTGAACCGGTCTGAACCGGTCTGAACTAGTTTAAACCGTTGTGAGACTGCTGCTCTTTCTAAACTGATACAAGAATAGGGAAGCACTGCTGTAAATATAGAGCATTATTGCCTAGTTAGATTTGTGGAGGGTGAGAGAAAATTGGCCCAGAGTAAACGCAAAACATTTTTGGTGTAAAATGTGGATAGAGACTGCTAGGAGGGATAAGGACCACATCAGATCACAACACCAAATTATATTTGAAACCATCAGGAAACCCCAAACGACAAAATGCTCCTAAAAACCCCCCAAACACCAGAAAACCCCCATCAAATTACAAAAGCACCTTACCATTCCTAAGCAAATTACACAGTAAAAACTGCTTAGAGACAGAGTTTTATGCCTTTAAACAGCAGGTATTTATTAGGCGACGTCATGCAGCTCTCCGGCTCGGGCTGGGCAAAAAGAGCTCCGAAATGTTTGAGTAAAAACACGCAATTTATACAGTTTCTAATTACGATTACAACATATTCATATACGTACCCATGTTATTGTATTATTGGATTACTATATGTCAGGGTGGAGTTTGAGGCGTGGTCTTTCTTCTGAGGAATATCATGGTGATACATCCTGCCTTCATCATAGGGTCTCAAATTTATTCCTCATTTTTGGGTGACCCCGGAGACCTTCTGTACTTTCCATTGTTTCATGTTCTATCCGTTGGAGCTTGGAAAAAGCCTTGGCTTCGGGCCTATTTTACCTATTCAAATATCTACCTTAGCCTGTTTGGCTATAATTTATTACCTCTGGGCTCTTTGTGCAATGTACCTGTTGGTTTCTAGGTCTGCAGAATTTGTACGGAACAAAATCTTTTTTGAGTGAGGTAGAGAAAGCGGGGGGGGAAGAGAACAGTGGATTTTGCAGTAAGATGCTTCGATTTACAGTTCTAGAGCCTCGTTTTGCTTCAGTCAAAAAGGCGGGCGGTGTGACTCTCTGGGAGCGGCGACAACTTTCTGTCCTCGCACCGTTTGCCTGGGAGGAATCCTCAGAAGCATTCCGGTGTCTAAATTGAACATCTGAGTTTGGGGTGGGACTCCTGCTAGTGCACAAAACGCCGTTCCCCCAGAAAAAGAAAGCCCTTACCCTCTGGTTATCAGGTGTAGGTTGCAAAGCGCTCTGTGGGAAATGAGAGCTCACGGTCCCGACACCTTGTATCCGGAGGGAATCTTCGTACGACTTCAATTTCCCGAGTCCCGCCGCCTGCTTTGCCGCAGGACTCCTGCGAGGGACCGGCTGCGGAGGACAAAAGAAATGCTCGGTCGGCTGGCAGGCGACAGGCACTTTAGGAATGGCAGGCTTAGCTTTATAGTCTTTTCTTGCCTCTGTGGGTATACGCGCTATAATTGGTGGCTTGTTTCTCTTCGCGTGCAGCGCTTAGTCTTTTGATTGGCAGTCGGGGTCCTGTTGTGTGCTGGCGAAGCTCAAAACGATGCCTATTATTTACTGTAGTTTTTCTTCCCTTTCTGCTCTCCTGCCTTGGTGCTGTTTACATTCTTTTACAATCTCAGAGCTGTAACTGATTAAATTCAAGGCTTAAGTTGTCAACAGCCCAGCTGTTTCCAATAAATGACAGCCCTCTGGTCCCAGCAAAAAAAGGTCTTATATTCAAGGTCTCAAGTCTAGTTAATGAGAGACCCCTGCATTTGCCCGTGCAGGAAAATCATCCGGGTCTGGGACCTTTTGTTTCAGAGCGAGCTTTGTCCATATTCCGTTTAGGGAGTTGTACTGCAATTTTGGTCCCTGTCAGCGGCGAGAAAAAAACAGATCTTTCCCCGAATAAGGAAGCCTGTACCCTCAGGGTCTCAGGTGTAAGTGGTGAGAGACCCAGTAAATTCCAAGAGTGGCAAGAGTGCTCTGCCCTTTAGACATTTTGTCTGGGAGAAATCTTCATCCCTGTTCAATTTCAGGAACCTAAGCAGCTATCTCGATGCAGCACTCCTGCAAAAAAAGAACAGATCTTAACTACAGGAAAAGAAAACCCATACCCTATGGGTCTCAGGTGCAGGTGGTGGGATACCTCTGGCCCTCCATGGGCAGCAACAGCTTTCTGAGGTGGCACCTTTTGCCTGAGAGGAATGTTGACTATGTTTGCTCTGGGAGCTCAGACTGGGATATCCAGTACAGATCTCCTTCAATCAAATGAGACACTGTTACCCCAGGTAAAAAAGCCCTTACCTTCTGTCTCTCAACGGCAGCTGCTGGGTGCCTCCCTTGGCAGCAAGAGCTTTCTGTAGTGGCACCTTCTGTGTGAGAGGAACGTTCATCCGTATTCAATTTGACGAGTCAAACCACCTATCTCAGTCCACGACTCCTGCAAGCAAATAGTATCCTATTTCCCCTAGGACAAAAAGCCCTTACCCTCAGGATCTCAAGAGTGTTAATTAGACACCCTTGACAGTTCCTGGGCAGTGAGAACGTTCTATCCTGTCACCTTTTGTCTGGGAGGAATCTTGGTCCTTGTTCCATTTGGAACTGGACGGGCAGTTGCAGTGCAGGGTTCCTGCAAGGTAACAACAACCCTTTACCCCAGAAAAGAAAGCCCTTACCCTTGGGATCTAAGGTGCAATTGATAGACCAGCCTACCCTTCCATGGACAGCAAGAACTTGCTGCGGTGGCACCCTTTCTCTGGGAGGATTCTTAGTCCATATTCAATGTTGGATGGCAGACTGACAATATCGGCACGGGGCTCCTGCGAGCAAATCGCAGACCATTTCCGCATGAAAGGCAGCTAGTAGCCACACGTACTCTAATGCAGGTGAAGGGAGACCCGTGACAGTGCATGGGGCAGCCACACATTTTTGTCCTTGCCTCTTCTGTATGGAGAGTATGTTGATACGTGTACGCCTTAGACGGTCATACTGTTATGATCGGCACTACTCTCTGAAAACCAAACGACAGCCCTTTCCCACAGAACTGGGCTGTTAGGAGTAGTTAGTGGGAAAGGCTGAGCCCACGAAAGGAGAGAGCTTTGTGTGTTGGCACATCTTGTCTGGGAGGAATCTTCATTCGTACTTTATATTGGAATCAGACCGGCAATTTCAGAGCAGGACATCTGCAAGTGCACAAAAGCCCTTTCTCCCAGGAAGGCGAGTGCCAACCCTTGAGATATCGGGTACAATTGGTGGGCCAGCCTTGGAACTCTATGGGCAGCAGGAGCTATCTGTCCAGCCACCTTCAGTCTGAGAGCGATCTTTGTCCGTATTCGATTTTGGAGTCAGACTGGAAATTTCATCACAGAATTCCTGCAAGTGAACAACAGCCCTTTATCCCAGAAAACAAAACGCTTACCCTCAGGGTAAAATGTCCGGGTTGTGGGCAAGCCTGGGCACTCCATTGGAAGCAGGAGCTTTCTTTGATGGCACCTCTTGCCTGGCAGGAATCTTTCTCCATATTCAATTTTGGCATTCAGACTGGTAAATTTGGCGCAGGATCCCTGCAAGCGGACGACAGCTCTTTCTCCCGGGAAAAATACTGCTTACCCTAACCCTAACGCTAACCCTAACCCTAACCCTAACCCTAACCCTAACCCTAACCCTAAACCCTAACCCTAACCCTAACCCTAACCCTAAACCCTAACCCTAACCCTAACCCTAACCAAGTCTGAACCGGTCTGAACCGGTCTGAACTAGTTTAAACCGTTGTGAGACTGCTGCTCTTTCTAAACTGATACAAGAATAGGGAAGCACTGCTGTAAATATAGAGCATTATTGCCTAGTTAGATTTGTGGAGGGTGAGAGAAAATTGGCCCAGAGTAAACGCAAAACATTTTTGGTGCAAAATGTGGATAGAGACTGCTAGGAGGGATAAGGACCACATCAGATCACAACACCAAATTATATTTGAAACCATCAGGAAACCCCAAACGACAAAATGCTCCTAAAAACCCCCCAAACACCAGAAAACCCCCATCAAATTACAAAAGCACCTTACCATTTCTAAGCAAATTACACAGTAAAAACTGCTTAGAGACAGAGTTTTATGCCTTTAAACAGCAGGTATTTATTAGGCGACGTCATGCAGCTCTCCGGCTCGGGCTGGGCAAAAAGAGCTCCGAAATGTTTGAGTAAAAACACGCAATTTATACAGTTTCTAATTACGATTACAACATATTCATATACGTACCCATGTTATTGTATTATTGGATTACTATATGTCAGGGTGGAGTTTGAGGCGTGGTCTTTCTTCTGAGGAATATCATGGTGATACATCCTGCCTTCATCATAGGGTCTCAAATTTATTCCTCATTTTTGGGTGACCCCGGAGACCTTCTGTACTTTCCATTGTTTCATGTTCTATCCGTTGGAGCTTGGAAAAAGCCTTGGCTTCGGGCCTATTTTACCTATTCAAATATCTACCTTAGCCTGTTTGGCTATAATTTATTACCTCTGGGCTCTTTGTGCAATGTACCTGTTGGTTTCTAGGTCTGCAGAATTTGTACGGAACAAAATCTTTTTTGAGTGAGGTAGAGAAAGCGGGGGGGGAAGAGAACAGTGGATTTTGCAGTAAGATGCTTCGATTTACAGTTCTAGAGCCTCGTTTTGCTTCAGTCAAAAAGGCGGGCGGTGTGACTCTCTGGGAGCGGCGACAACTTTCTGTCCTCGCACCGTTTGCCTGGGAGGAATCCTCAGAAGCATTCCGGTGTCTAAATTGAACATCTGAGTTTGGGGTGGGACTCCTGCTAGTGCACAAAACGCCGTTCCCCCAGAAAAAGAAAGCCCTTACCCTCTGGTTATCAGGTGTAGGTTGCAAAGCGCTCTGTGGGAAATGAGAGCTCACGGTCCCGACACCTTGTATCTGGAGGGAATCTTCGTACGACTTCAATTTCCCGAGTCCCGCCGCCTGCTTTGCCGCAGGACTCCTGCGAGGGACCGGCTTGCGGAGGACAAAAGAAATGCTCGGTCGGCTGGCAGGCGACAGGCACTTTAGGAATGGCAGGCTTAGCTTTATAGTCTTTTCTTGCCTCTGTGGGTATACGCGCTATAATTGGTGGCTTGTTTCTCTTCGCGTGCAGCGCTTAGTCTTTTGATTGGCAGTCGGGGTCCTGTTGTGTGCTGGCGAAGCTCAAAACGATGCCTATTATTTACTGTAGTTTTTCTTCCCTTTCTGCTCTCCTGCCTTGGTGCTGTTTACATTCTTTTACAATCTCAGAGCTGTAACTGATTAAATTCAAGGCTTAAGTTGTCAACAGCCCAGCTGTTTCCAATAAATGACAGCCCTCTGGTCCCAGCAAAAAAAGGTCTTATATTCAAGGTCTCAAGTCTAGTTAATGAGAGACCCCTGCATTTGCCCGTGCAGGAAAATCATCCGGGTCTGGGACCTTTTGTTTCAGAGCGAGCTTTGTCCATATTCCGTTTAGGGAGTTGTACTGCAATTTTGGTCCCTGTCAGCGGCGAGAAAAAAACAGATCTTTCCCCGAATAAGGAAGCCTGTACCCTCAGGGTCTCAGGTGTAAGTGGTGAGAGACCCAGTAAATTCCAAGAGTGGCAAGAGTGCTCTGCCCTTTAGACATTTTGTCTGGGAGAAATCTTCATCCCTGTTCAATTTCAGGAACCTAAGCAGCTATCTCGATGCAGCACTCCTGCAAAAAAAGAACAGATCTTAACTACAGGAAAAGAAAACCCATACCCTATGGGTCTCAGGTGCAGGTGGTGGGATACCTCTGGCCCTCCATGGGCAGCAACAGCTTTCTGAGGTGGCACCTTTTGCCTGAGAGGAATGTTGACTATGTTTGCTCTGGGAGCTCAGACTGGGATATCCAGTACAGATCTCCTTCAATCAAATGAGACACTGTTACCCCAGGTAAAAAAGCCCTTACCTTCTGTCTCTCAACGGCAGCTGCTGGGTGCCTCCCTTGGCAGCAAGAGCTTTCTGTAGTGGCACCTTCTGTGTGAGAGGAACGTTCATCCGTATTCAATTTGACGAGTCAAACCACCTATCTCAGTCCACGACTCCTGCAAGCAAATAGTATCCTATTTCCCCTAGGACAAAAAGCCCTTACCCTCAGGATCTCAAGAGTGTTAATTAGACACCCTTGACAGTTCCTGGGCAGTGAGAACGTTCTATCCTGTCACCTTTTGTCTGGGAGGAATCTTGGTCCTTGTTCCATTTGGAACTGGACGGGCAGTTGCAGTGCAGGGTTCCTGCAAGGTAACAACAACCCTTTACCCCAGAAAAGAAAGCCCTTACCCTTGGGATCTAAGGTGCAATTGATAGACCAGCCTACCCTTCCATGGACAGCAAGAACTTGCTGCGGTGGCACCCTTTCTCTGGGAGGATTCTTAGTCCATATTCAATGTTGGATGGCAGACTGACAATATCGGCACGGGGCTCCTGCGAGCAAATCGCAGACCATTTCCGCATGAAAGGCAGCTAGTAGCCACACGTACTCTAATGCAGGTGAAGGGAGACCCGTGACAGTGCATGGGGCAGCCACACATTTTTGTCCTTGCCTCTTCTGTATGGAGAGTATGTTGATACGTGTACGCCTTAGATGGTCATACTGTTATGATCGGCACTACTCTCTGAAAACCAAACGACAGCCCTTTCCCACAGAACTGGGCTGTTAGGAGTAGTTAGTGGGAAAGGCTGAGCCCACGAAAGGAGAGAGCTTTGTGTGTTGGCACATCTTGTCTGGGAGGAATCTTCATTCGTACTTTATATTGGAATCAGACCGGCAATTTCAGAGCAGGACATCTGCAAGTGCACAAAAGCCCTTTCTCCCAGGAAGGCGAGTGCCAACCCTTGAGATATCGGGTACAATTGGTGGGCCAGCCTTGGAACTCTATGGGCAGCAGGAGCTATCTGTCCAGCCACCTTCAGTCTGAGAGCGATCTTTGTCCGTATTCGATTTTGGAGTCAGACTGGAAATTTCATCACAGAATTCCTGCAAGTGAACAACAGCCCTTTATCCCAGAAAACAAAACGCTTACCCTCAGGGTAAAATGTCCGGGTTGTGGGCAAGCCTGGGCACTCCATTGGAAGCAGGAGCTTTCTTTGATGGCACCTCTTGCCTGGCAGGAATCTTTCTCCATATTCAATTTTGGCATTCAGACTGGTAAATTTGGCGCAGGATCCCTGCAAGCGGACGACAGCTCTTTCTCCCGGGAAAAATACTGCTTACCCTAACCCTAACGCTAACCCTAACCCTAACCCGAACGCTAACCCTAACCCTAACCCTAACCCTAACCCTAACCCTAACCCTAACCCTAACCCTAACCCTAACCCTAAACCCTAACCCTAACCCTAACCCTAAACCCTAACCCTAACCCTAACCCTAACCCTAACCAAGTCTGAACCGGTCTGAACCGGTCTGAACTAGTTTAAACCGTTGTGAGACTGCTGCTCTTTCTAAACTGATACAAGAATAGGGAAGCACTGCTGTAAATATAGAGCATTATTGCCTAGTTAGATTTGTGGAGGGTGAGAGAAAATTGGCCCAGAGTAAACGCAAAACATTTTTGGTGTAAAATGTGGATAGAGACTGCTAGGAGGGATAAGGACCACATCAGATCACAACACCAAATTATATTTGAAACCATCAGGAAACCCCAAACGACAAAATGCTCCTAAAAACCCCCCAAACACCAGAAAACCCCCATCAAATTACAAAAGCACCTTACCATTCCTAAGCAAATTACACAGTAAAAACTGCTTAGAGACAGAGTTTTATGCCTTTAAACAGCAGGTATTTATTAGGCGACGTCATGCAGCTCTCCGGCTCGGGCTGGGCAAAAAGAGCTCCGAAATGTTTGAGTAAAAACACGCAATTTATACAGTTTCTAATTACGATTACAACATATTCATATACGTACCCATGTTATTGTATTATTGGATTACTATATGTCAGGGTGGAGTTTGAGGCGTGGTCTTTCTTCTGAGGAATATCATGGTGATACATCCTGCCTTCATCATAGGGTCTCAAATTTATTCCTCATTTTTGGGTGACCCCGGAGACCTTCTGTACTTTCCATTGTTTCATGTTCTATCCGTTGGAGCTTGGAAAAAGCCTTGGCTTCGGGCCTATTTTACCTATTCAAATATCTACCTTAGCCTGTTTGGCTATAATTTATTACCTCTGGGCTCTTTGTGCAATGTACCTGTTGGTTTCTAGGTCTGCAGAATTTGTACGGAACAAAATCTTTTTTGAGTGAGGTAGAGAAAGCGGGGGGGGAAGAGAACAGTGGATTTTGCAGTAAGATGCTTCGATTTACAGTTCTAGAGCCTCGTTTTGCTTCAGTCAAAAAGGCGGGCGGTGTGACTCTCTGGGAGCGGCGACAACTTTCTGTCCTCGCACCGTTTGCCTGGGAGGAATCCTCAGAAGCATTCCGGTGTCTAAATTGAACATCTGAGTTTGGGGTGGGACTCCTGCTAGTGCACAAAACGCCGTTCCCCCAGAAAAAGAAAGCCCTTACCCTCTGGTTATCAGGTGTAGGTTGCAAAGCGCTCTGTGGGAAATGAGAGCTCACGGTCCCGACACCTTGTATCCGGAGGGAATCTTCGTACGACTTCAATTTCCCGAGTCCCGCCGCCTGCTTTGCCGCAGGACTCCTGCGAGGGACCGGCTGCGGAGGACAAAAGAAATGCTCGGTCGGCTGGCAGGCGACAGGCACTTTAGGAATGGCAGGCTTAGCTTTATAGTCTTTTCTTGCCTCTGTGGGTATACGCGCTATAATTGGTGGCTTGTTTCTCTTCGCGTGCAGCGCTTAGTCTTTTGATTGGCAGTCGGGGTCCTGTTGTGTGCTGGCGAAGCTCAAAACGATGCCTATTATTTACTGTAGTTTTTCTTCCCTTTCTGCTCTCCTGCCTTGGTGCTGTTTACATTCTTTTACAATCTCAGAGCTGTAACTGATTAAATTCAAGGCTTAAGTTGTCAACAGCCCAGCTGTTTCCAATAAATGACAGCCCTCTGGTCCCAGCAAAAAAAGGTCTTATATTCAAGGTCTCAAGTCTAGTTAATGAGAGACCCCTGCATTTGCCCGTGCAGGAAAATCATCCGGGTCTGGGACCTTTTGTTTCAGAGCGAGCTTTGTCCATATTCCGTTTAGGGAGTTGTACTGCAATTTTGGTCCCTGTCAGCGGCGAGAAAAAAACAGATCTTTCCCCGAATAAGGAAGCCTGTACCCTCAGGGTCTCAGGTGTAAGTGGTGAGAGACCCAGTAAATTCCAAGAGTGGCAAGAGTGCTCTGCCCTTTAGACATTTTGTCTGGGAGAAATCTTCATCCCTGTTCAATTTCAGGAACCTAAGCAGCTATCTCGATGCAGCACTCCTGCAAAAAAAGAACAGATCTTAACTACAGGAAAAGAAAACCCATACCCTATGGGTCTCAGGTGCAGGTGGTGGGATACCTCTGGCCCTCCATGGGCAGCAACAGCTTTCTGAGGTGGCACCTTTTGCCTGAGAGGAATGTTGACTATGTTTGCTCTGGGAGCTCAGACTGGGATATCCAGTACAGATCTCCTTCAATCAAATGAGACACTGTTACCCCAGGTAAAAAAGCCCTTACCTTCTGTCTCTCAACGGCAGCTGCTGGGTGCCTCCCTTGGCAGCAAGAGCTTTCTGTAGTGGCACCTTCTGTGTGAGAGGAACGTTCATCCGTATTCAATTTGACGAGTCAAACCACCTATCTCAGTCCACGACTCCTGCAAGCAAATAGTATCCTATTTCCCCTAGGACAAAAAGCCCTTACCCTCAGGATCTCAAGAGTGTTAATTAGACACCCTTGACAGTTCATGGGCAGTGAGAACGTTCTATCCTGTCACCTTTTGTCTGGGAGGAATCTTGGTCCTTGTTCCATTTGGAACTGGACGGGCAGTTGCAGTGCAGGGTTCCTGCAAGGTAACAACAACCCTTTACCCCAGAAAAGAAAGCCCTTACCCTTGGGATCTAAGGTGCAATTGATAGACCAGCCTACCCTTCCATGGACAGCAAGAACTTGCTGCGGTGGCACCCTTTCTCTGGGAGGATTCTTAGTCCATATTCAATGTTGGATGGCAGACTGACAATATCGGCACGGGGCTCCTGCGAGCAAATCGCAGACCATTTCCGCATGAAAGGCAGCTAGTAGCCACACGTACTCTAATGCAGGTGAAGGGAGACCCGTGACAGTGCATGGGGCAGCCACACATTTTTGTCCTTGCCTCTTCTGTATGGAGAGTATGTTGATACGTGTACGCCTTAGACGGTCATACTGTTATGATCGGCACTACTCTCTGAAAACCAAACGACAGCCCTTTCCCACAGAACTGGGCTGTTAGGAGTAGTTAGTGGGAAAGGCTGAGCCCACGAAAGGAGAGAGCTTTGTGTGTTGGCACATCTTGTCTGGGAGGAATCTTCATTCGTACTTTATATTGGAATCAGACCGGCAATTTCAGAGCAGGACATCTGCAAGTGCACAAAAGCCCTTTCTCCCAGGAAGGCGAGTGCCAACCCTTGAGATATCGGGTACAATTGGTGGGCCAGCCTTGGAACTCTATGGGCAGCAGGAGCTATCTGTCCAGCCACCTTCAGTCTGAGAGCGATCTTTGTCCGTATTCGATTTTGGAGTCAGACTGGAAATTTCATCACAGAATTCCTGCAAGTGAACAACAGCCCTTTATCCCAGAAAACAAAACGCTTACCCTCAGGGTAAAATGTCCGGGTTGTGGGCAAGCCTGGGCACTCCATTGGAAGCAGGAGCTTTCTTTGATGGCACCTCTTGCCTGGCAGGAATCTTTCTCCATATTCAATTTTGGCATTCAGACTGGTAAATTTGGCGCAGGATCCCTGCAAGCGGACGACAGCTCTTTCTCCCGGGAAAAATACTGCTTACCCTAACCCTAACCCTAACCCTAACCCTAACCCTAACCCTAACCCTAAACCCTAACCCTAACCCTAACCCTAAACCCTAACCCTAACCCTAACCCTAACCCTAAACCCTAACCCTAACCCTAACCCTAAACCCTAACCCTAACCCTAACCCTAACCAAGTCTGAACCGGTCTGAACCGGTCTGAACTAGTTTAAACCGTTGTGAGACTGCTGCTCTTTCTAAACTGATACAAGAATAGGGAAGCACTGCTGTAAATATAGAGCATTATTGCCTAGTTAGATTTGTGGAGGGTGAGAGAAAATTGGCCCAGAGTAAACGCAAAACATTTTTGGTGTAAAATGTGGATAGAGACTGCTAGGAGGGATAAGGACCACATCAGATCACAACACCAAATTATATTTGAAACCATCAGGAAACCCCAAACGACAAAATGCTCCTAAAAACCCCCCAAACACCAGAAAACCCCCATCAAATTACAAAAGCACCTTACCATTCCTAAGCAAATTACACAGTAAAAACTGCTTAGAGACAGAGTTTTATGCCTTTAAACAGCAGGTATTTATTAGGCGACGTCATGCAGCTCTCCGGCTCGGGCTGGGCAAAAAGAGCTCCGAAATGTTTGAGTAAAAACACGCAATTTATACAGTTTCTAATTACGATTACAACATATTCATATACGTACCCATGTTATTGTATTATTGGATTACTATATGTCAGGGTGGAGTTTGAGGCGTGGTCTTTCTTCTGAGGAATATCATGGTGATACATCCTGCCTTCATCATAGGGTCTCAAATTTATTCCTCATTTTTGGGTGACCCCGGAGACCTTCTGTACTTTCCATTGTTTCATGTTCTATCCGTTGGAGCTTGGAAAAAGCCTTGGCTTCGGGCCTATTTTACCTATTCAAATATCTACCTTAGCCTGTTTGGCTATAATTTATTACCTCTGGGCTCTTTGTGCAATGTACCTGTTGGTTTCTAGGTCTGCAGAATTTGTACGGAACAAAATCTTTTTTGAGTGAGGTAGAGAAAGCGGGGGGGGAAGAGAACAGTGGATTTTGCAGTAAGATGCTTCGATTTACAGTTCTAGAGCCTCGTTTTGCTTCAGTCAAAAAGGCGGGCGGTGTGACTCTCTGGGAGCGGCGACAACTTTCTGTCCTCGCACCGTTTGCCTGGGAGGAATCCTCAGAAGCATTCCGGTGTCTAAATTGAACATCTGAGTTTGGGGTGGGACTCCTGCTAGTGCACAAAACGCCGTTCCCCCAGAAAAAGAAAGCCCTTACCCTCTGGTTATCAGGTGTAGGTTGCAAAGCGCTCTGTGGGAAATGAGAGCTCACGGTCCCGACACCTTGTATCCGGAGGGAATCTTCGTACGACTTCAATTTCCCGAGTCCCGCCGCCTGCTTTGCCGCAGGACTCCTGCGAGGGACCGGCTGCGGAGGACAAAAGAAATGCTCGGTCGGCTGGCAGGCGACAGGCACTTTAGGAATGGCAGGCTTAGCTTTATAGTCTTTTCTTGCCTCTGTGGGTATACGCGCTATAATTGGTGGCTTGTTTCTCTTCGCGTGCAGCGCTTAGTCTTTTGATTGGCAGTCGGGGTCCTGTTGTGTGCTGGCGAAGCTCAAAACGATGCCTATTATTTACTGTAGTTTTTCTTCCCTTTCTGCTCTCCTGCCTTGGTGCTGTTTACATTCTTTTACAATCTCAGAGCTGTAACTGATTAAATTCAAGGCTTAAGTTGTCAACAGCCCAGCTGTTTCCAATAAATGACAGCCCTCTGGTCCCAGCAAAAAAAGGTCTTATATTCAAGGTCTCAAGTCTAGTTAATGAGAGACCCCTGCATTTGCCCGTGCAGGAAAATCATCCGGGTCTGGGACCTTTTGTTTCAGAGCGACCTTTGTCCATATTCCGTTTAGGGAGTTGTACTGCAATTTTGGTCCCGGTCAGCGGCGAGAAAAAAACAGATCTTTCCCCGAATAAGGAAGCCTGTACCCTCAGGGTCTCAGGTGTAAGTGGTGAGAGACCCAGTAAATTCCAAGAGTGGCAAGAGTGCTCTGCCCTTTAGACATTTTGTCTGGGAGAAATCTTCATCCCTGTTCAATTTCAGGAACCTAAGCAGCTATCTCGATGCAGCACTCCTGCAAAAAAAGAACAGATCTTAACTACAGGAAAAGAAAACCCATACCCTATGGGTCTCAGGTGCAGGTGGTGGGATACCTCTGGCCCTCCATGGGCAGCAACAGCTTTCTGAGGTGGCACCTTTTGCCTGAGAGGAATGTTGACTATGTTTGCTCTGGGAGCTCAGACTGGGATATCCAGTACAGATCTCCTTCAATCAAATGAGACACTGTTACCCCAGGTAAAAAAGCCCTTACCTTCTGTCTCTCAACGGCAGCTGCTGGGTGCCTCCCTTGGCAGCAAGAGCTTTCTGTAGTGGCACCTTCTGTGTGAGAGGAACGTTCATCCGTATTCAATTTGACGAGTCAAACCACCTATCTCAGTCCACGACTCCTGCAAGCAAATAGTATCCTATTTCCCCTAGGACAAAAAGCCCTTACCCTCAGGATCTCAAGAGTGTTAATTAGACACCCTTGACAGTTCCTGGGCAGTGAGAACGTTCTATCCTGTCACCTTTTGTCTGGGAGGAATCTTGGTCCTTGTTCCATTTGGAACTGGACGGGCAGTTGCAGTGCAGGGTTCCTGCAAGGTAACAACAACCCTTTACCCCAGAAAAGAAAGCCCTTACCCTTGGGATCTAAGGTGCAATTGATAGACCAGCCTACCCTTCCATGGACAGCAAGAACTTGCTGCGGTGGCACCCTTTCTCTGGGAGGATTCTTAGTCCATATTCAATGTTGGATGGCAGACTGACAATATCGGCACGGGGCTCCTGCGAGCAAATCGCAGACCATTTCCGCATGAAAGGCAGCTAGTAGCCACACGTACTCTAATGCAGGTGAAGGGAGACCCGTGACAGTGCATGGGGCAGCCACACATTTTTGTCCTTGCCTCTTCTGTATGGAGAGTATGTTGATACGTGTACGCCTTAGACGGTCATACTGTTATGATCGGCACTACTCTCTGAAAACCAAACGACAGCCCTTTCCCACAGAACTGGGCTGTTAGGAGTAGTTAGTGGGAAAGGCTGAGCCCACGAAAGGAGAGAGCTTTGTGTGTTGGCACATCTTGTCTGGGAGGAATCTTCATTCGTACTTTATATTGGAATCAGACCGGCAATTTCAGAGCAGGACATCTGCAAGTGCACAAAAGCCCTTTCTCCCAGGAAGGCGAGTGCCAACCCTTGAGATATAGGGTACAATTGGTGGGCCAGCCTTGGAACTCTATGGGCAGCAGGAGCTATCTGTCCAGCCACCTTCAGTCTGAGAGCGATCTTTGTCCGTATTCGATTTTGGAGTCAGACTGGAAATTTCATCACAGAATTCCTGCAAGTGAACAACAGCCCTTTATCCCAGAAAACAAAACGCTTACCCTCAGGGTAAAATGTCCGGGTTGTGGGCAAGCCTGGGCACTCCATTGGAAGCAGGAGCTTTCTTTGATGGCACCTCTTGCCTGGCAGGAATCTTTCTCCATATTCAATTTTGGCATTCAGACTGGTAAATTTGGCGCAGGATCCCTGCAAGCGGACGACAGCTCTTTCTCCCGGGAAAAATACTGCTTACCCTAACCCTAACGCTAACCCTAACCCTAACCCGAACGCTAACCCTAACCCTAACCCTAACCCTAACCCTAACCCTAACCCTAAACCCTAACCCTAACCCTAACCCTAAACCCTAACCCTAACCCTAACCCTAACCAAGTCTGAACCGGTCTGAACCGGTCTGAACTAGTTTAAACCGTTGTGAGACTGCTGCTCTTTCTAAACTGATACAAGAATAGGGAAGCACTGCTGTAAATATAGAGCATTATTGCCTAGTTAGATTTGTGGAGGGTGAGAGAAAATTGGCCCAGAGTAAACGCAAAACATTTTTGGTGTAAAATGTGGATAGAGACTGCTAGGAGGGATAAGGACCACATCAGATCACAACACCAAATTATATTTGAAACCATCAGGAAACCCCAAACGACAAAATGCTCCTAAAAACCCCCCAAACACCAGAAAACCCCCATCAAATTACAAAAGCACCTTACCATTCCTAAGCAAATTACACAGTAAAAACTGCTTAGAGACAGAGTTTTATGCCTTTAAACAGCAGGTATTTATTAGGCGACGTCATGCAGCTCTCCGGCTCGGGCTGGGCAAAAAGAGCTCCGAAATGTTTGAGTAAAAACACGCAAT
Source organism: Pyrocephalus nanus (assembly GCA_038380795.1). Classification (NCBI taxonomy): domain Eukaryota; kingdom Metazoa; phylum Chordata; class Aves; order Passeriformes; family Tyrannidae; genus Pyrocephalus; species Pyrocephalus nanus. Next base: position 279,176 of record CM076278.1, read on the forward strand.
TTATACAGTTTCTAATTACGATTACAACATATTCATATACGTACCCATGTTATTGTATTATTGGATTACTATATGTCAGGGTGGAGTTTGAGGCGTGGTCTTTCTTCTGAGGAATATCATGGTGATACATCCTGCCTTCATCATAGGGTCTCAAATTTATTCCTCATTTTTGGGTGACCCCGGAGACCTTCTGTACTTTCCATTGTTTCATGTTCTATCCGTTGGAGCTTGGAAAAAGCCTTGGCTTCGGGCCTATTTTACCTATTCAAATATCTACCTTAGCCTGTTTGGCTATAATTTATTACCTCTGGGCTCTTTGTGCAATGTACCTGTTGGTTTCTAGGTCTGCAGAATTTGTACGGAACAAAATCTTTTTTGAGTGAGGTAGAGAAAGCGGGGGGGGAAGAGAACAGTGGATTTTGCAGTAAGATGCTTCGATTTACAGTTCTAGAGCCTCGTTTTGCTTCAGTCAAAAAGGCGGGCGGTGTGACTCTCTGGGAGCGGCGACAACTTTCTGTCCTCGCACCGTTTGCCTGGGAGGAATCCTCAGAAGCATTCCGGTGTCTAAATTGAACATCTGAGTTTGGGGTGGGACTCCTGCTAGTGCACAAAACGCCGTTCCCCCAGAAAAAGAAAGCCCTTACCCTCTGGTTATCAGGTGTAGGTTGCAAAGCGCTCTGTGGGAAATGAGAGCTCACGGTCCCGACACCTTGTATCCGGAGGGAATCTTCGTACGACTTCAATTTCCCGAGTCCCGCCGCCTGCTTTGCCGCAGGACTCCTGCGAGGGACCGGCTGCGGAGGACAAAAGAAATGCTCGGTCGGCTGGCAGGCGACAGGCACTTTAGGAATGGCAGGCTTAGCTTTATAGTCTTTTCTTGCCTCTGTGGGTATACGCGCTATAATTGGTGGCTTGTTTCTCTTCGCATGCAGCGCTTAGTCTTTTGATTGGCAGTCGGGGTCCTGTTGTGTGCTGGCGAAGCTCAAAACGATGCCTATTATTTACTGTAGTTTTTCTTCCCTTTCTGCTCTCCTGCCTTGGTGCTGTTTACATTCTTTTACAATCTCAGAGCTGTAACTGATTAAATTCAAGGCTTAAGTTGTCAACAACCCAGCTGTTTCCAATAAATGACAGCCCTCTGGTCCCAGCAAAAAAAGGTCTTATATTCAAGGTCTCAAGTCTAGTTAATGAGAGACCCCTGCATTTGCCCGTGCAGGAAAATCATCCGGGTCTGGGACCTTTTGTTTCAGAGCGACCTTTGTCCATATTCCGTTTAGGGAGTTGTACTGCAATTTTGGTCCCGGTCAGCGGCGAGAAAAAAACAGATCTTTCCCCGAATAAGGAAGCCTGTACCCTCAGGGTCTCAGGTGTAAGTGGTGAGAGACCCAGTAAATTCCAAGAGTGGCAAGAGTGCTCTGCCCTTTAGACATTTTGTCTGGGAGAAATCTTCATCCCTGTTCAATTTCAGGAACCTAAGCAGCTATCTCGATGCAGCACTCCTGCAAAAAAAGAACAGATCTTAACTACAGGAAAAGAAAACCCATACCCTATGGGTCTCAGGTGCAGGTGGTGGGATACCTCTGGCCCTCCATGGGCAGCAACAGCTTTCTGAGGTGGCACCTTTTGCCTGAGAGGAATGTTGACTATGTTTGCTCTGGGAGCTCAGACTGGGATATCCAGTACAGATCTCCTTCAATCAAATGAGACACTGTTACCCCAGGTAAAAAAGCCCTTACCTTCTGTCTCTCAACGGCAGCTGCTGGGTGCCTCCCTTGGCAGCAAGAGCTTTCTGTAGTGGCACCTTCTGTGTGAGAGGAACGTTCATCCGTATTCAATTTGACGAGTCAAACCACCTATCTCAGTCCACGACTCCTGCAAGCAAATAGTATCCTATTTCCCCTAGGACAAAAAGCCCTTACCCTCAGGATCTCAAGAGTGTTAATTAGACACCCTTGACAGTTCCTGGGCAGTGAGAACGTTCTATCCTGTCACCTTTTGTCTGGGAGGAATCTTGGTCCTTGTTCCATTTGGAACTGGACGGGCAGTTGCAGTGCAGGGTTCCTGCAAGGTAACAACAACCCTTTACCCCAGAAAAGAAAGCCCTTACCCTTGGGATCTAAGGTGCAATTGATAGACCAGCCTACCCTTCCATGGACAGCAAGAACTTGCTGCGGTGGCACCCTTTCTCTGGGAGGATTCTTAGTCCATATTCAATGTTGGATGGCAGACTGACAATATCGGCACGGGGCTCCTGCGAGCAAATCGCAGACCATTTCCGCATGAAAGGCAGCTAGTAGCCACACGTACTCTAATGCAGGTGAAGGGAGACCCGTGACAGTGCATGGGGCAGCCACACATTTTTGTCCTTGCCTCTTCTGTATGGAGAGTATGTTGATACGTGTACGCCTTAGACGGTCATACTGTTATGATCGGCACTACTCTCTGAAAACCAAACGACAGCCCTTTCCCACAGAACTGGGCTGTTAGGAGTAGTTAGTGGGAAAGGCTGAGCCCACGAAAGGAGAGAGCTTTGTGTGTTGGCACATCTTGTCTGGGAGGAATCTTCATTCGTACTTTATATTGGAATCAGACCGGCAATTTCAGAGCAGGACATCTGCAAGTGCACAAAAGCCCTTTCTCCCAGGAAGGCGAGTGCCAACCCTTGAGATATCGGGTACAATTGGTGGGCCAGCCTTGGAACTCTATGGGCAGCAGGAGCTATCTGTCCAGCCACCTTCAGTCTGAGAGCGATCTTTGTCCGTATTCGATTTTGGAGTCAGACTGGAAATTTCATCACAGAATTCCTGCAAGTGAACAACAGCCCTTTATCCCAGAAAACAAAACGCTTACCCTCAGGGTAAAATGTCCGGGTTGTGGGCAAGCCTGGGCACTCCATTGGAAGCAGGAGCTTTCTTTGATGGCACCTCTTGCCTGGCAGGAATCTTTCTCCATATTCAATTTTGGCATTCAGACTGGTAAATTTGGCGCAGGATCCCTGCAAGCGGACGACAGCTCTTTCTCCCGGGAAAAATACTGCTTACCCTAACCCTAACGCTAACCCTAACCCTAACCCGAACGCTAACCCTAACCCTAACCCTAACCCTAACCCTAACCCTAACCCTAAACCCTAACCCTAACCCTAACCCTAAACCCTAACCCTAACCCTAACCCTAACCAAGTCTGAACCGGTCTGAACCGGTCTGAACTAGTTTAAACCGTTGTGAGACTGCTGCTCTTTCTAAACTGATACAAGAATAGGGAAGCACTGCTGTAAATATAGAGCATTATTGCCTAGTTAGATTTGTGGAGGGTGAGAGAAAATTGGCCCAGAGTAAACGCAAAACATTTTTGGTGCAAAATGTGGATAGAGACTGCTAGGAGGGATAAGGACCACATCAGATCACAACACCAAATTATATTTGAAACCATCAGGAAACCCCAAACGACAAAATGCTCCTAAAAACCCCCCAAACACCAGAAAACCCCCATCAAATTACAAAAGCACCTTACCATTCCTAAGCAAATTACACAGTAAAAACTGCTTAGAGACAGAGTTTTATGCCTTTAAACAGCAGGTATTTATTAGGCGACGTCATGCAGCTCTCCGGCTCGGGCTGGGCAAAAAGAGCTCCGAAATGTTTGAGTAAAAACACGCAATTTATACAGTTTCTAATTACGATTACAACATATTCATATACGTACCCATGTTATTGTATTATTGGATTACTATATGTCAGGGTGGAGTTTGAGGCGTGGTCTTTCTTCTGAGGAATATCATGGTGATACATCCTGCCTTCATCATAGGGTCTCAAATTTATTCCTCATTTTTGGGTGACCCCGGAGACCTTCTGTACTTTCCATTGTTTCATGTTCTATCCGTTGGAGCTTGGAAAAAGCCTTGGCCTCGGGCCTATTTTACCTATTCAAATATCTACCTTAGCCTGTTTGGCTATAATTTATTACCTCTGGGCTCTTTGTGCAATGTACCTGTTGGTTTCTAGGTCTGCAGAATTTGTACGGAACAAAATCTTTTTTGAGTGAGGTAGAGAAAGCGGGGGGGGAAGAGAACAGTGGATTTTGCAGTAAGATGCTTCGATTTACAGTTCTAGAGCCTCGTTTTGCTTCAGTCAAAAAGGCGGGCGGTGTGACTCTCTGGGAGCGGCGACAACTTTCTGTCCTCGCACCGTTTGCCTGGGAGGAATCCTCAGAAGCATTCCGGTGTCTAAATTGAACATCTGAGTTTGGGGTGGGACTCCTGCTAGTGCACAAAACGCCGTTCCCCCAGAAAAAGAAAGCCCTTACCCTCTGGTTATCAGGTGTAGGTTGCAAAGCGCTCTGTGGGAAATGAGAGCTCACGGTCCCGACACCTTGTATCCGGAGGGAATCTTCGTACGACTTCAATTTCCCGAGTCCCGCCGCCTGCTTTGCCGCAGGACTCCTGCGAGGGACCGGCTGCGGAGGACAAAAGAAATGCTCGGTCGGCTGGCAGGCGACAGGCACTTTAGGAATGGCAGGCTTAGCTTTATAGTCTTTTCTTGCCTCTGTGGGTATACGCGCTATAATTGGTGGCTTGTTTCTCTTCGCGTGCAGCGCTTAGTCTTTTGATTGGCAGTCGGGGTCCTGTTGTGTGCTGGCGAAGCTCAAAACGATGCCTATTATTTACTGTAGTTTTTCTTCCCTTTCTGCTCTCCTGCCTTGGTGCTGTTTACATTCTTTTACAATCTCAGAGCTGTAACTGATTAAATTCAAGGCTTAAGTTGTCAACAGCCCAGCTGTTTCCAATAAATGACAGCCCTCTGGTCCCAGCAAGAAAAGGTCTTATATTCAAGGTCTCAAGTCTAGTTAATGAGAGACCCCTGCATTTGCCCGTGCAGGAAAATCATCCGGGTCTGGGACCTTTTGTTTCAGAGCGAGCTTTGTCCATATTCCGTTTAGGGAGTTGTACTGCAATTTTGGTCCCGGTCAGCGGCGAGAAAAAAACAGATCTTTCCCCGAATAAGGAAGCCTGTACCCTCAGGGTCTCAGGTGTAAGTGGTGAGAGACCCAGTAAATTCCAAGAGTGGCAAGAGTGCTCTGCCCTTTAGACATTTTGTCTGGGAGAAATCTTCATCCCTGTTCAATTTCAGGAACCTAAGCAGCTATCTCGATGCAGCACTCCTGCAAAAAAAGAACAGATCTTAACTACAGGAAAAGAAAACCCATACCCTATGGGTCTCAGGTGCAGGTGGTGGGATACCTCTGGCCCTCCATGGGCAGCAACAGCTTTCTGAGGTGGCACCTTTTGCCTGAGAGGAATGTTGACTATGTTTGCTCTGGGAGCTCAGACTGGGATATCCAGTACAGATCTCCTTCAATCAAATGAGACACTGTTACCCCAGGTAAAAAAGCCCTTACCTTCTGTCTCTCAACGGCAGCTGCTGGGTGCCTCCCTTGGCAGCAAGAGCTTTCTGTAGTGGCACCTTCTGTGTGAGAGGAACGTTCATCCGTATTCAATTTGACGAGTCAAACCACCTATCTCAGTCCACGACTCCTGCAAGCAAATAGTATCCTATTTCCCCTAGGACAAAAAGCCCTTACCCTCAGGATCTCAAGAGTGTTAATTAGACACCCTTGACAGTTCCTGGGCAGTGAGAACGTTCTATCCTGTCACCTTTTGTCTGGGAGGAATCTTGGTCCTTGTTCCATTTGGAACTGGACGGGCAGTTGCAGTGCAGGGTTCCTGCAAGGTAACAACAACCCTTTACCCCAGAAAAGAAAGCCCTTACCCTTGGGATCTAAGGTGCAATTGATAGACCAGCCTACCCTTCCATGGACAGCAAGAACTTGCTGCGGTGGCACCCTTTCTCTGGGAGGATTCTTAGTCCATATTCAATGTTGGATGGCAGACTGACAATATCGGCACGGGGCTCCTGCGAGCAAATCGCAGACCATTTCCGCATGAAAGGCAGCTAGTAGCCACACGTACTCTAATGCAGGTGAAGGGAGACCCGTGACAGTGCATGGGGCAGCCACACATTTTTGTCCTTGCCTCTTCTGTATGGAGAGTATGTTGATACGTGTACGCCTTAGACGGTCATACTGTTATGATCGGCACTACTCTCTGAAAACCAAACGACAGCCCTTTCCCACAGAACTGGGCTGTTAGGAGTAGTTAGTGGGAAAGGCTGAGCCCACGAAAGGAGAGAGCTTTGTGTGTTGGCACATCTTGTCTGGGAGGAATCTTCATTCGTACTTTATATTGGAATCAGACCGGCAATTTCAGAGCAGGACATCTGCAAGTGCACAAAAGCCCTTTCTCCCAGGAAGGCGAGTGCCAACCCTTGAGATATCGGGTACAATTGGTGGGCCAGCCTTGGAACTCTATGGGCAGCAGGAGCTATCTGTCCAGCCACCTTCAGTCTGAGAGCGATCTTTGTCCGTATTCGATTTTGGAGTCAGATTGGAAATTTCATCACAGAATTCCTGCAAGTGAACAACAGCCCTTTATCCCAGAAAACAAAACGCTTACCCTCAGGGTAAAATGTCCGGGTTGTGGGCAAGCCTGGGCACTCCATTGGAAGCAGGAGCTTTCTTTGATGGCACCTCTTGCCTGGCAGGAATCTTTCTCCATATTCAATTTTGGCATTCAGACTGGTAAATTTGGCGCAGGATCCCTGCAAGCGGACGACAGCTCTTTCTCCCGGGAAAAATACTGCTTACCCTAACCCTAACGCTAACCCTAACCCTAACCCGAACGCTAACCCTAACCCTAACCCTAACCCTAACCCTAACCCTAACCCTAAACCCTAACCCTAACCCTAACCCTAAACCCTAACCCTAACCCTAACCCTAACCAAGTCTGAACCGGTCTGAACCGGTCTGAACTAGTTTAAACCGTTGTGAGACTGCTGCTCTTTCTAAACTGATACAAGAATAGGGAAGCACTGCTGTAAATATAGAGCATTATTGCCTAGTTAGATTTGTGGAGGGTGAGAGAAAATTGGCCCAGAGTAAACGCAAAACATTTTTGGTGTAAAATGTGGATAGAGACTGCTAGGAGGGATAAGGACCACATCAGATCACAACACCAAATTATATTTGAAACCATCAGGAAACCCCAAACGACAAAATGCTCCTAAAAACCCCCCAAACACCAGAAAACCCCCATCAAATTACAAAAGCACCTTACCATTCCTAAGCAAATTACACAGTAAAAACTGCTTAGAGACAGAGTTTTATGCCTTTAAACAGCAGGTATTTATTAGGCGACGTCATGCAGCTCTCCGGCTCGGGCTGGGCAAAAAGAGCTCCGAAATGTTTGAGTAAAAACACGCAATTTATACAGTTTCTAATTACGATTACAACATATTCATATACGTACCCATGTTATTGTATTATTGGATTACTATATGTCAGGGTGGAGTTTGAGGCGTGGTCTTTCTTCTGAGGAATATCATGGTGATACATCCTGCCTTCATCATAGGGTCTCAAATTTATTCCTCATTTTTGGGTGACCCCGGAGACCTTCTGTACTTTCCATTGTTTCATGTTCTATCCGTTGGAGCTTGGAAAAAGCCTTGGCCTCGGGCCTATTTTACCTATTCAAATATCTACCTTAGCCTGTTTGGCTATAATTTATTACCTCTGGGCTCTTTGTGCAATGTACCTGTTGGTTTCTAGGTCTGCAGAATTTGTACGGAACAAAATCTTTTTTGAGTGAGGTAGAGAAAGCGGGGGGGGAAGAGAACAGTGGATTTTGCAGTAAGATGCTTCGATTTACAGTTCTAGAGCCTCGTTTTGCTTCAGTCAAAAAGGCGGGCGGTGTGACTCTCTGGGAGCGGCGACAACTTTCTGTCCTCGCACCGTTTGCCTGGGAGGAATCCTCAGAAGCATTCCGGTGTCTAAATTGAACATCTGAGTTTGGGGTGGGACTCCTGCTAGTGCACAAAACGCCGTTCCCCCAGAAAAAGAAAGCCCTTACCCTCTGGTTATCAGGTGTAGGTTGCAAAGCGCTCTGTGGGAAATGAGAGCTCACGGTCCCGACACCTTGTATCCGGAGGGAATCTTCGTACGACTTCAATTTCCCGAGTCCCGCCGCCTGCTTTGCCGCAGGACTCCTGCGAGGGACCGGCTGCGGAGGACAAAAGAAATGCTCGGTCGGCTGGCAGGCGACAGGCACTTTAGGAATGGCAGGCTTAGCTTTATAGTCTTTTCTTGCCTCTGTGGGTATACGCGCTATAATTGGTGGCTTGTTTCTCTTCGCATGCAGCGCTTAGTCTTTTGATTGGCAGTCGGGGTCCTGTTGTGTGCTGGCGAAGCTCAAAACGATGCCTATTATTTACTGTAGTTTTTCTTCCCTTTCTGCTCTCCTGCCTTGGTGCTGTTTACATTCTTTTACAATCTCAGAGCTGTAACTGATTAAATTCAAGGCTTAAGTTGTCAACAACCCAGCTGTTTCCAATAAATGACAGCCCTCTGGTCCCAGCAAAAAAAGGTCTTATATTCAAGGTCTCAAGTCTAGTTAATGAGAGACCCCTGCATTTGCCCGTGCAGGAAAATCATCCGGGTCTGGGACCTTTTGTTTCAGAGCGAGCTTTGTCCATATTCCGTTTAGGGAGTTGTACTGCAATTTTGGTCCCGGTCAGCGGCGAGAAAAAAACAGATCTTTCCCCGAATAAGGAAGCCTGTACCCTCAGGGTCTCAGGTGTAAGTGGTGAGAGACCCAGTAAATTCCAAGAGTGGCAAGAGTGCTCTGCCCTTTAGACATTTTGTCTGGGAGAAATCTTCATCCCTGTTCAATTTCAGGAACCTAAGCAGCTATCTCGATGCAGCACTCCTGCAAAAAAAGAACAGATCTTAACTACAGGAAAAGAAAACCCATACCCTATGGGTCTCAGGTGCAGGTGGTGGGATACCTCTGGCCCTCCATGGGCAGCAACAGCTTTCTGAGGTGGCACCTTTTGCCTGAGAGGAATGTTGACTATGTTTGCTCTGGGAGCTCAGACTGGGATATCCAGTACAGATCTCCTTCAATCAAATGAGACACTGTTACCCCAGGTAAAAAAGCCCTTACCTTCTGTCTCTCAACGGCAGCTGCTGGGTGCCTCCCTTGGCAGCAAGAGCTTTCTGTAGTGGCACCTTCTGTGTGAGAGGAACGTTCATCCGTATTCAATTTGACGAGTCAAACCACCTATCTCAGTCCACGACTCCTGCAAGCAAATAGTATCCTATTTCCCCTAGGACAAAAAGCCCTTACCCTCAGGATCTCAAGAGTGTTAATTAGACACCCTTGACAGTTCCTGGGCAGTGAGAACGTTCTATCCTGTCACCTTTTGTCTGGGAGGAATCTTGGTCCTTGTTCCATTTGGAACTGGACGGGCAGTTGCAGTGCAGGGTTCCTGCAAGGTAACAACAACCCTTTACCCCAGAAAAGAAAGCCCTTACCCTTGGGATCTAAGGTGCAATTGATAGACCAGCCTACCCTTCCATGGACAGCAAGAACTTGCTGCGGTGGCACCCTTTCTCTGGGAGGATTCTTAGTCCATATTCAATGTTGGATGGCAGACTGACAATATCGGCACGGGGCTCCTGCGAGCAAATCGCAGACCATTTCCGCATGAAAGGCAGCTAGTAGCCACACGTACTCTAATGCAGGTGAAGGGAGACCCGTGACAGTGCATGGGGCAGCCACACATTTTTGTCCTTGCCTCTTCTGTATGGAGAGTATGTTGATACGTGTACGCCTTAGACGGTCATACTGTTATGATCGGCACTACTCTCTGAAAACCAAACGACAGCCCTTTCCCACAGAACTGGGCTGTTAGGAGTAGTTAGTGGGAAAGGCTGAGCCCACGAAAGGAGAGAGCTTTGTGTGTTGGCACATCTTGTCTGGGAGGAATCTTCATTCGTACTTTATATTGGAATCAGACCGGCAATTTCAGAGCAGGACATCTGCAAGTGCACAAAAGCCCTTTCTCCCAGGAAGGCGAGTGCCAACCCTTGAGATATCGGGTACAATTGGTGGGCCAGCCTTGGAACTCTATGGGCAGCAGGAGCTATCTGTCCAGCCACCTTCAGTCTGAGAGCGATCTTTGTCCGTATTCGATTTTGGAGTCAGACTGGAAATTTCATCACAGAATTCCTGCAAGTGAACAACAGCCCTTTATCCCAGAAAACAAAACGCTTACCCTCAGGGTAAAATGTCCGGGTTGTGGGCAAGGCTGGGCACTCCATTGGAAGCAAGAGCTTTCTTTGATGGCACCTCTTGCCTGGCAGGAATCTTTCTCCATATTCAATTTTGGCATTCAGACTGGTAAATTTGGCGCAGGATCCCTGCAAGCGGACGACAGCTCTTTCTCCCGGGAAAAATACTGCTTACCCTAACCCTAACGCTAACCCTAACCCTAACCCGAACGCTAACCCTAACCCTAACCCTAACCCTAACCCTAACCCTAACCCTAACCCTAAACCCTAACCCTAACCCTAACCCTAAACCCTAACCCTAACCCTAACCCTAACCAAGTCTGAACCGGTCTGAACCGGTCTGAACTAGTTTAAACCGTTGTGAGACTGCTGCTCTTTCTAAACTGATACAAGAATAGGGAAGCACTGCTGTAAATATAGAGCATTATTGCCTAGTTAGATTTGTGGAGGGTGAGAGAAAATTGGCCCAGAGTAAACGCAAAACATTTTTGGTGCAAAATGTGGATAGAGACTGCTAGGAGGGATAAGGACCACATCAGATCACAACACCAAATTATATTTGAAACCATCAGGAAACCCCAAACGACAAAATGCTCCTAAAAACCCCCCAAACACCAGAAAACCCCCATCAAATTACAAAAGCACCTTACCATTCCTAAGCAAATTACACAGTAAAAACTGCTTAGAGACAGAGTTTTATGCCTTTAAACAGCAGGTATTTATTAGGCGACGTCATGCAGCTCTCCGGCTCGGGCTGGGCAAAAAGAGCTCCGAAATGTTTGAGTAAAAACACGCAATTTATACAGTTTCTAATTACGATTACAACATATTCATATACGTACCCATGTTATTGTATTATTGGATTACTATATGTCAGGGTGGAGTTTGAGGCGTGGTCTTTCTTCTGAGGAATATCATGGTGATACATCCTGCCTTCATCATAGGGTCTCAAATTTATTCCTCATTTTTGGGTGACCCCGGAGACCTTCTGTACTTTCCATTGTTTCATGTTCTATCCGTTGGAGCTTGGAAAAAGCCTTGGCCTCGGGCCTATTTTACCTATTCAAATATCTACCTTAGCCTGTTTGGCTATAATTTATTACCTCTGGGCTCTTTGTGCAATGTACCTGTTGGTTTCTAGGTCTGCAGAATTTGTACGGAACAAAATCTTTTTTGAGTGAGGTAGAGAAAGCGGGGGGGGAAGAGAACAGTGGATTTTGCAGTAAGATGCTTCGATTTACAGTTCTAGAGCCTCGTTTTGCTTCAGTCAAAAAGGCGGGCGGTGTGACTCTCTGGGAGCGGCGACAACTTTCTGTCCTCGCACCGTTTGCCTGGGAGGAATCCTCAGAAGCATTCCGGTGTCTAAATTGAACATCTGAGTTTGGGGTGGGACTCCTGCTAGTGCACAAAACGCCGTTCCCCCAGAAAAAGAAAGCCCTTACCCTCTGGTTATCAGGTGTAGGTTGCAAAGCGCTCTGTGGGAAATGAGAGCTCACGGTCCCGACACCTTGTATCCGGAGGGAATCTTCGTACGACTTCAATTTCCCGAGTCCCGCCGCCTGCTTTGCCGCAGGACTCCTGCGAGGGACCGGCTGCGGAGGACAAAAGAAATGCTCGGTCGGCTGGCAGGCGACAGGCACTTTAGGAATGGCAGGCTTAGCTTTATAGTCTTTTCTTGCCTCTGTGGGTATACGCGCTATAATTGGTGGCTTGTTTCTCTTCGCGTGCAGCGCTTAGTCTTTTGATTGGCAGTCGGGGTCCTGTTGTGTGCTGGCGAAGCTCAAAACGATGCCTATTATTTACTGTAGTTTTTCTTCCCTTTCTGCTCTCCTGCCTTGGTGCTGTTTACATTCTTTTACAATCTCAGAGCTGTAACTGATTAAATTCAAGGCTTAAGTTGTCAACAGCCCAGCTGTTTCCAATAAATGACAGCCCTCTGGTCCCAGCAAGAAAAGGTCTTATATTCAAGGTCTCAAGTCTAGTTAATGAGAGACCCCTGCATTTGCCCGTGCAGGAAAATCATCCGGGTCTGGGACCTTTTGTTTCAGAGCGACCTTTGTCCATATTCCGTTTAGGGAGTTGTACTGCAATTTTGGTCCCGGTCAGCGGCGAGAAAAAAACAGATCTTTCCCCGAATAAGGAAGCCTGTACCCTCAGGGTCTCAGGTGTAAGTGGTGAGAGACCCAGTAAATTCCAAGAGTGGCAAGAGTGCTCTGCCCTTTAGACATTTTGTCTGGGAGAAATCTTCATCCCTGTTCAATTTCAGGAACCTAAGCAGCTATCTCGATGCAGCACTCCTGCAAAAAAAGAACAGATCTTAACTACAGGAAAAGAAAACCCATACCCTATGGGTCTCAGGTGCAGGTGGTGGGATACCTCTGGCCCTCCATGGGCAGCAACAGCTTTCTGAGGTGGCACCTTTTGCCTGAGAGGAATGTTGACTATGTTTGCTCTGGGAGCTCAGACTGGGATATCCAGTACAGATCTCCTTCAATCAAATGAGACACTGTTACCCCAGGTAAAAAAGCCCTTACCTTCTGTCTCTCAACGGCAGCTGCTGGGTGCCTCCCTTGGCAGCAAGAGCTTTCTGTAGTGGCACCTTCTGTGTGAGAGGAACGTTCATCCGTATTCAATTTGACGAGTCAAACCACCTATCTCAGTCCACGACTCCTGCAAGCAAATAGTATCCTATTTCCCCTAGGACAAAAAGCCCTTACCCTCAGGATCTCAAGAGTGTTAATTAGACACCCTTGACAGTTCCTGGGCAGTGAGAACGTTCTATCCTGTCACCTTTTGTCTGGGAGGAATCTTGGTCCTTGTTCCATTTGGAACTGGACGGGCAGTTGCAGTGCAGGGTTCCTGCAAGGTAACAACAACCCTTTACCCCAGAAAAGAAAGCCCTTACCCTTGGGATCTAAGGTGCAATTGATAGACCAGCCTACCCTTCCATGGACAGCAAGAACTTGCTGCGGTGGCACCCTTTCTCTGGGAGGATTCTTAGTCCATATTCAATGTTGGATGGCAGACTGACAATATCGGCACGGGGCTCCTGCGAGCAAATCGCAGACCATTTCCGCATGAAAGGCAGCTAGTAGCCACACGTACTCTAATGCAGGTGAAGGGAGACCCGTGACAGTGCATGGGGCAGCCACACATTTTTGTCCTTGCCTCTTCTGTATGGAGAGTATGTTGATACGTGTACGCCTTAGACGGTCATACTGTTATGATCGGCACTACTCTCTGAAAACCAAACGACAGCCCTTTCCCACAGAACTGGGCTGTTAGGAGTAGTTAGTGGGAAAGGCTGAGCCCACGAAAGGAGAGAGCTTTGTGTGTTGGCACATCTTGTCTGGGAGGAATCTTCATTCGTACTTTATATTGGAATCAGACCGGCAATTTCAGAGCAGGACATCTGCAAGTGCACAAAAGCCCTTTCTCCCAGGAAGGCGAGTGCCAACCCTTGAGATATAGGGTACAATTGGTGGGCCAGCCTTGGAACTCTATGGGCAGCAGGAGCTATCTGTCCAGCCACCTTCAGTCTGAGAGCGATCTTTGTCCGTATTCGATTTTGGAGTCAGACTGGAAATTTCATCACAGAATTCCTGCAAGTGAACAACAGCCCTTTATCCCAGAAAACAAAACGCTTACCCTCAGGGTAAAATGTCCGGGTTGTGGGCAAGCCTGGGCACTCCATTGGAAGCAGGAGCTTTCTTTGATGGCACCTCTTGCCTGGCAGGAATCTTTCTCCATATTCAATTTTGGCATTCAGACTGGTAAATTTGGCGCAGGATCCCTGCAAGCGGACGACAGCTCTTTCTCCCGGGAAAAATACTGCTTACCCTAACCCTAACGCTAACCCTAACCCTAACCCGAACGCTAACCCTAACCCTAACCCTAACCCTAACCCTAACCCTAACCCTAAACCCTAACCCTAACCCTAACCCTAAACCCTAACCCTAACCCTAACCCTAACCAAGTCTGAACCGGTCTGAACCGGTCTGAACTAGTTTAAACCGTTGTGAGACTGCTGCTCTTTCTAAACTGATACAAGAATAGGGAAGCACTGCTGTAAATATAGAGCATTATTGCCTAGTTAGATTTGTGGAGGGTGAGAGAAAATTGGCCCAGAGTAAACGCAAAACATTTTTGGTGTAAAATGTGGATAGAGACTGCTAGGAGGGATAAGGACCACATCAGATCACAACACCAAATTATATTTGAAACCATCAGGAAACCCCAAACGACAAAATGCTCCTAAAAACCCCCCAAACACCAGAAAACCCCCATCAAATTACAAAAGCACCTTACCATTCCTAAGCAAATTACACAGTAAAAACTGCTTAGAGACAGAGTTTTATGCCTTTAAACAGCAGGTATTTATTAGGCGACGTCATGCAGCTCTCCGGCTCGGGCTGGGCAAAAAGAGCTCCGAAATGTTTGAGTAAAAACACGCAATTTATACAGTTTCTAATTACGATTACAACATATTCATATACGTACCCATGTTATTGTATTATTGGATTACTATATGTCAGGGTGGAGTTTGAGGCGTGGTCTTTCTTCTGAGGAATATCATGGTGATACATCCTGCCTTCATCATAGGGTCTCAAATTTATTCCTCATTTTTGGGTGACCCCGGAGACCTTCTGTACTTTCCATTGTTTCATGTTCTATCCGTTGGAGCTTGGAAAAAGCCTTGGCCTCGGGCCTATTTTACCTATTCAAATATCTACCTTAGCCTGTTTGGCTATAATTTATTACCTCTGGGCTCTTTGTGCAATGTACCTGTTGGTTTCTAGGTCTGCAGAATTTGTACGGAACAAAATCTTTTTTGAGTGAGGTAGAGAAAGCGGGGGGGGAAGAGAACAGTGGATTTTGCAGTAAGATGCTTCGATTTACAGTTCTAGAGCCTCGTTTTGCTTCAGTCAAAAAGGCGGGCGGTGTGACTCTCTGGGAGCGGCGACAACTTTCTGTCCTCGCACCGTTTGCCTGGGAGGAATCCTCAGAAGCATTCCGGTGTCTAAATTGAACATCTGAGTTTGGGGTGGGACTCCTGCTAGTGCACAAAACGCCGTTCCCCCAGAAAAAGAAAGCCCTTACCCTCTGGTTATCAGGTGTAGGTTGCAAAGCGCTCTGTGGGAAATGAGAGCTCACGGTCCCGACACCTTGTATCCGGAGGGAATCTTCGTACGACTTCAATTTCCCGAGTCCCGCCGCCTGCTTTGCCGCAGGACTCCTGCGAGGGACCGGCTGCGGAGGACAAAAGAAATGCTCGGTCGGCTGGCAGGCGACAGGCACTTTAGGAATGGCAGGCTTAGCTTTATAGTCTTTTCTTGCCTCTGTGGGTATACGCGCTATAATTGGTGGCTTGTTTCTCTTCGCGTGCAGCGCTTAGTCTTTTGATTGGCAGTCGGGGTCCTGTTGTGTGCTGGCGAAGCTCAAAACGATGCCTATTATTTACTGTAGTTTTTCTTCCCTTTCTGCTCTCCTGCCTTGGTGCTGTTTACATTCTTTTACAATCTCAGAGCTGTAACTGATTAAATTCAAGGCTTAAGTTGTCAACAGCCCAGCTGTTTCCAATAAATGACAGCCCTCTGGTCCCAGCAAAAAAAGGTCTTATATTCAAGGTCTCAAGTCTAGTTAATGAGAGACCCCTGCATTTGCCCGTGCAGGAAAATCATCCGGGTCTGGGACCTTTTGTTTCAGAGCGACCTTTGTCCATATTCCGTTTAGGGAGTTGTACTGCAATTTTGGTCCCGGTCAGCGGCGAGAAAAAAACAGATCTTTCCCCGAATAAGGAAGCCTGTACCCTCAGGGTCTCAGGTGTAAGTGGTGAGAGACCCAGTAAATTCCAAGAGTGGCAAGAGTGCTCTGCCCTTTAGACATTTTGTCTGGGAGAAATCTTCATCCCTGTTCAATTTCAGGAACCTAAGCAGCTATCTCGATGCAGCACTCCTGCAAAAAAAGAACAGATCTTAACTACAGGAAAAGAAAACCCATACCCTATGGGTCTCAGGTGCAGGTGGTGGGATACCTCTGGCCCTCCATGGGCAGCAACAGCTTTCTGAGGTGGCACCTTTTGCCTGAGAGGAATGTTGACTATGTTTGCTCTGGGAGCTCAGACTGGGATATCCAGTACAGATCTCCTTCAATCAAATGAGACACTGTTACCCCAGGTAAAAAAGCCCTTACCTTCTGTCTCTCAACGGCAGCTGCTGGGTGCCTCCCTTGGCAGCAAGAGCTTTCTGTAGTGGCACCTTCTGTGTGAGAGGAACGTTCATCCGTATTCAATTTGACGAGTCAAACCACCTATCTCAGTCCACGACTCCTGCAAGCAAATAGTATCCTATTTCCCCTAGGACAAAAAGCCCTTACCCTCAGGATCTCAAGAGTGTTAATTAGACACCCTTGACAGTTCCTGGGCAGTGAGAACGTTCTATCCTGTCACCTTTTGTCTGGGAGGAATCTTGGTCCTTGTTCCATTTGGAACTGGACGGGCAGTTGCAGTGCAGGGTTCCTGCAAGGTAACAACAACCCTTTACCCCAGAAAAGAAAGCCCTTACCCTTGGGATCTAAGGTGCAATTGATAGACCAGCCTACCCTTCCATGGACAGCAAGAACTTGCTGCGGTGGCACCCTTTCTCTGGGAGGATTCTTAGTCCATATTCAATGTTGGATGGCAGACTGACAATATCGGCACGGGGCTCCTGCGAGCAAATCGCAGACCATTTCCGCATGAAAGGCAGCTAGTAGCCACACGTACTCTAATGCAGGTGAAGGGAGACCCGTGACAGTGCATGGGGCAGCCACACATTTTTGTCCTTGCCTCTTCTGTATGGAGAGTATGTTGATACGTGTACGCCTTAGACGGTCATACTGTTATGATCGGCACTACTCTCTGAAAACCAAACGACAGCCCTTTCCCACAGAACTGGGCTGTTAGGAGTAGTTAGTGGGAAAGGCTGAGCCCACGAAAGGAGAGAGCTTTGTGTGTTGGCACATCTTGTCTGGGAGGAATCTTCATTCGTACTTTATATTGGAATCAGACCGGCAATTTCAGAGCAGGACATCTGCAAGTGCACAAAAGCCCTTTCTCCCAGGAAGGCGAGTGCCAACCCTTGAGATATCGGGTACAATTGGTGGGCCAGCCTTGGAACTCTATGGGCAGCAGGAGCTATCTGTCCAGCCACCTTCAGTCTGAGAGCGATCTTTGTCCGTATTCGATTTTGGAGTCAGACTGGAAATTTCATCACAGAATTCCTGCAAGTGAACAACAGCCCTTTATCCCAGAAAACAAAACGCTTACCCTCAGGGTAAAATGTCCGGGTTGTGGGCAAGGCTGGGCACTCCATTGGAAGCAGGAGCTTTCTTTGATGGCACCTCTTGCCTGGCAGGAATCTTTCTCCATATTCAATTTTGGCATTCAGACTGGTAAATTTGGCGCAGGATCCCTGCAAGCGGACGACAGCTCTTTCTCCCGGGAAAAATACTGCTTACCCTAACCCTAACGCTAACCCTAACCCTAACCCGAACGCTAACCCTAACCCTAACCCTAACCCTAACCCTAACCCTAACCCTAACCCTAAACCCTAACCCTAACCCTAAACCCTAACCCTAACCCTAACCCTAACCAAGTCTGAACCGGTCTGAACCGGTCTGAACTAGTTTAAACCGTTGTGAGACTGCTGCTCTTTCTAAACTGATACAAGAATAGGGAAGCACTGCTGTAAATATAGAGCATTATTGCCTAGTTAGATTTGTGGAGGGTGAGAGAAAATTGGCCCAGAGTAAACGCAAAACATTTTTGGTGCAAAATGTGGATAGAGACTGCTAGGAGGGATAAGGACCACATCAGATCACAACACCAAATTATATTTGAAACCATCAGGAAACCCCAAACGACAAAATGCTCCTAAAAACCCCCCAAACACCAGAAAACCCCCATCAAATTACAAAAGCACCTTACCATTCCTAAGCAAATTACACAGTAAAAACTGCTTAGAGACAGAGTTTTATGCCTTTAAACAGCAGGTATTTATTAGGCGACGTCATGCAGCTCTCCGGCTCGGGCTGGGCAAAAAGAGCTCCGAAATGTTTGAGTAAAAACACGCAATTTATACAGTTTCTAATTACGATTACAACATATTCATATACGTACCCATGTTATTGTATTATTGGATTACTATATGTCAGGGTGGAGTTTGAGGCGTGGTCTTTCTTCTGAGGAATATCATGGTGATACATCCTGCCTTCATCATAGGGTCTCAAATTTATTCCTCATTTTTGGGTGACCCCGGAGACCTTCTGTACTTTCCATTGTTTCATGTTCTATCCGTTGGAGCTTGGAAAAAGCCTTGGCCTCGGGCCTATTTTACCTATTCAAATATCTACCTTAGCCTGTTTGGCTATAATTTATTACCTCTGGGCTCTTTGTGCAATGTACCTGTTGGTTTCTAGGTCTGCAGAATTTGTACGGAACAAAATCTTTTTTGAGTGAGGTAGAGAAAGCGGGGGGGGAAGAGAACAGTGGATTTTGCAGTAAGATGCTTCGATTTACAGTTCTAGAGCCTCGTTTTGCTTCAGTCAAAAAGGCGGGCGGTGTGACTCTCTGGGAGCGGCGACAACTTTCTGTCCTCGCACCGTTTGCCTGGGAGGAATCCTCAGAAGCATTCCGGTGTCTAAATTGAACATCTGAGTTTGGGGTGGGACTCCTGCTAGTGCACAAAACGCCGTTCCCCCAGAAAAAGAAAGCCCTTACCCTCTGGTTATCAGGTGTAGGTTGCAAAGCGCTCTGTGGGAAATGAGAGCTCACGGTCCCGACACCTTGTATCCGGAGGGAATCTTCGTACGACTTCAATTTCCCGAGTCCTGCCGCCTGCTTTGCCGCAGGACTCCTGCGAGGGACCGGCTGCGGAGGACAAAAGAAATGCTCGGTCGGCTGGCAGGCGACAGGCACTTTAGGAATGGCAGGCTTAGCTTTATAGTCTTTTCTTGCCTCTGTGGGTATACGCGCTATAATTGGTGGCTTGTTTCTCTTCGCGTGCAGCGCTTAGTCTTTTGATTGGCAGTCGGGGTCCTGTTGTGTGCTGGCGAAGCTCAAAACGATGCCTATTATTTACTGTAGTTTTTCTTCCCTTTCTGCTCTCCTGCCTTGGTGCTGTTTACATTCTTTTACAATCTCAGAGCTGTAACTGATTAAATTCAAGGCTTAAGTTGTCAACAGCCCAGCTGTTTCCAATAAATGACAGCCCTCTGGTCCCAGCAAAAAAAGGTCTTATATTCAAGGTCTCAAGTCTAGTTAATGAGAGACCCCTGCATTTGCCCGTGCAGGAAAATCATCCGGGTCTGGGACCTTTTGTTTCAGAGCGAGCTTTGTCCATATTCCGTTTAGGGAGTTGTACTGCAATTTTGGTCCCGGTCAGCGGCGAGAAAAAAACAGATCTTTCCCCGAATAAGGAAGCCTGTACCCTCAGGGTCTCAGGTGTAAGTGGTGAGAGACCCAGTAAATTCCAAGAGTGGCAAGAGTGCTCTGCCCTTTAGACATTTTGTCTGGGAGAAATCTTCATCCCTGTTCAATTTCAGGAACCTAAGCAGCTATCTCGATGCAGCACTCCTGCAAAAAAAGAACAGATCTTAACTACAGGAAAAGAAAACCCATACCCTATGGGTCTCAGGTGCAGGTGGTGGGATACCTCTGGCCCTCCATGGGCAGCAACAGCTTTCTGAGGTGGCACCTTTTGCCTGAGAGGAATGTTGACTATGTTTGCTCTGGGAGCTCAGACTGGGATATCCAGTACAGATCTCCTTCAATCAAATGAGACACTGTTACCCCAGGTAAAAAAGCCCTTACCTTCTGTCTCTCAACGGCAGCTGCTGGGTGCCTCCCTTGGCAGCAAGAGCTTTCTGTAGTGGCACCTTCTGTGTGAGAGGAACGTTCATCCGTATTCAATTTGACGAGTCAAACCACCTATCTCAGTCCACGACTCCTGCAAGCAAATAGTATCCTATTTCCCCTAGGACAAAAAGCCCTTACCCTCAGGATCTCAAGAGTGTTAATTAGACACCCTTGACAGTTCCTGGGCAGTGAGAACGTTCTATCCTGTCACCTTTTGTCTGGGAGGAATCTTGGTCCTTGTTCCATTTGGAACTGGACGGGCAGTTGCAGTGCAGGGTTCCTGCAAGGTAACAACAACCCTTTACCCCAGAAAAGAAAGCCCTTACCCTTGGGATCTAAGGTGCAATTGATAGACCAGCCTACCCTTCCATGGACAGCAAGAACTTGCTGCGGTGGCACCCTTTCTCTGGGAGGATTCTTAGTCCATATTCAATGTTGGATGGCAGACTGACAATATCGGCACGGGGCTCCTGCGAGCAAATCGCAGACCATTTCCGCATGAAAGGCAGCTAGTAGCCACACGTACTCTAATGCAGGTGAAGGGAGACCCGTGACAGTGCATGGGGCAGCCACACATTTTTGTCCTTGCCTCTTCTGTATGGAGAGTATGTTGATACGTGTACGCCTTAGACGGTCATACTGTTATGATCGGCACTACTCTCTGAAAACCAAACGACAGCCCTTTCCCACAGAACTGGGCTGTTAGGAGTAGTTAGTGGGAAAGGCTGAGCCCACGAAAGGAGAGAGCTTTGTGTGTTGGCACATCTTGTCTGGGAGGAATCTTCATTCGTACTTTATATTGGAATCAGACCGGCAATTTCAGAGCAGGACATCTGCAAGTGCACAAAAGCCCTTTCTCCCAGGAAGGCGAGTGCCAACCCTTGAGATATCGGGTACAATTGGTGGGCCAGCCTTGGAACTCTATGGGCAGCAGGAGCTATCTGTCCAGCCACCTTCAGTCTGAGAGCGATCTTTGTCCGTATTCGATTTTGGAGTCAGACTGGAAATTTCATCACAGAATTCCTGCAAGTGAACAACAGCCCTTTATCCCAGAAAACAAAACGCTTACCCTCAGGGTAAAATGTCCGGGTTGTGGGCAAGCCTGGGCACTCCATTGGAAGCAGGAGCTTTCTTTCATGGCACCTCTTGCCTGGCAGGAATCTTTCTCCATATTCAATTTTGGCATTCAGACTGGTAAATTTGGCGCAGGATCCCTGCAAGCGGACGACAGCTCTTTCTCCCGGGAAAAATACTGCTTACCCTAACCCTAACCCTAACCCTAACCCTAACCCTAACCCTAAACCCTAACCCTAACCCTAACCCTAAACCCTAACCCTAACCCTAACCCTAACCCTAAACCCTAACCCTAACCCTAACCCTAAACCCTAACCCTAACCCTAACCAAGTCTGAACCGGTCTGAACCGTTCTGAACTAGTTTAAACCGTTGTGAGACTGCTGCTCTTTCTAAACTGATACAAGAATAGGGAAGCACTGCTGTAAATATAGAGCATTATTGCCTAGTTAGATTTGTGGAGGGTGAGAGAAAATTGGCCCAGAGTAAACGCAAAACATTTTTGGTGCAAAATGTGGATAGAGACTGCTAGGAGGGATAAGGACCACATCAGATCACAACACCAAATTATATTTGAAACCATCAGGAAACCCCAAACGACAAAATGCTCCTAAAAACCCCCCAAACACCAGAAAACCCCCATCAAATTACAAAAGCACCTTACCATTCCTAAGCAAATTACACAGTAAAAACTGCTTAGAGACAGAGTTTTATGCCTTTAAACAGCAGGTATTTATTAGGCGACGTCATGCAGCTCTCCGGCTCGGGCTGGGCAAAAAGAGCTCCGAAATGTTTGAGTAAAAACACGCAATTTATACAGTTTCTAATTACGATTACAACATATTCATATACGTACCCATGTTATTGTATTATTGGATTACTATATGTCAGGGTGGAGTTTGAGGCGTGGTCTTTCTTCTGAGGAATATCATGGTGATACATCCTGCCTTCATCATAGGGTCTCAAATTTATTCCTCATTTTTGGGTGACCCCGGAGACCTTCTGTACTTTCCATTGTTTCATGTTCTATCCGTTGGAGCTTGGAAAAAGCCTTGGCCTCGGGCCTATTTTACCTATTCAAATATCTACCTTAGCCTGTTTGGCTATAATTTATTACCTCTGGGCTCTTTGTGCAATGTACCTGTTGGTTTCTAGGTCTGCAGAATTTGTACGGAACAAAATCTTTTTTGAGTGAGGTAGAGAAAGCGGGGGGGGAAGAGAACAGTGGATTTTGCAGTAAGATGCTTCGATTTACAGTTCTAGAGCCTCGTTTTGCTTCAGTCAAAAAGGCGGGCGGTGTGACTCTCTGGGAGCGGCGACAACTTTCTGTCCTCGCACCGTTTGCCTGGGAGGAATCCTCAGAAGCATTCCGGTGTCTAAATTGAACATCTGAGTTTGGGGTGGGACTCCTGCTAGTGCACAAAACGCCGTTCCCCCAGAAAAAGAAAGCCCTTACCCTCTGGTTATCAGGTGTAGGTTGCAAAGCGCTCTGTGGGAAATGAGAGCTCACGGTCCCGACACCTTGTATCCGGAGGGAATCTTCGTACGACTTCAATTTCCCGAGTCCCGCCGCCTGCTTTGCCGCAGGACTCCTGCGAGGGACCGGCTGCGGAGGACAAAAGAAATGCTCGGTCGGCTGGCAGGCGACAGGCACTTTAGGAATGGCAGGCTTAGCTTTATAGTCTTTTCTTGCCTCTGTGGGTATACGCGCTATAATTGGTGGCTTGTTTCTCTTCGCGTGCAGCGCTTAGTCTTTTGATTGGCAGTCGGGGTCCTGTTGTGTGCTGGCGAAGCTCAAAACGATGCCTATTATTTACTGTAGTTTTTCTTCCCTTTCTGCTCTCCTGCCTTGGTGCTGTTTACATTCTTTTACAATCTCAGAGCTGTAACTGATTAAATTCAAGGCTTAAGTTGTCAACAGCCCAGCTGTTTCCAATAAATGACAGCCCTCTGGTCCCAGCAAAAAAAGGTCTTATATTCAAGGTCTCAAGTCTAGTTAATGAGAGACCCCTGCATTTGCCCGTGCAGGAAAATCATCCGGGTCTGGGACCTTTTGTTTCAGAGCGAGCTTTGTCCATATTCCGTTTAGGGAGTTGTACTGCAATTTTGGTCCCGGTCAGCGGCGAGAAAAAAACAGATCTTTCCCCGAATAAGGAAGCCTGTACCCTCAGGGTCTCAGGTGTAAGTGGTGAGAGACCCAGTAAATTCCAAGAGTGGCAAGAGTGCTCTGCCCTTTAGACATTTTGTCTGGGAGAAATCTTCATCCCTGTTCAATTTCAGGAACCTAAGCAGCTATCTCGATGCAGCACTCCTGCAAAAAAAGAACAGATCTTAACTACAGGAAAAGAAAACCCATACCCTATGGGTCTCAGGTGCAGGTGGTGGGATACCTCTGGCCCTCCATGGGCAGCAACAGCTTTCTGAGGTGGCACCTTTTGCCTGAGAGGAATGTTGACTATGTTTGCTCTGGGAGCTCAGACTGGGATATCCAGTACAGATCTCCTTCAATCAAATGAGACACTGTTACCCCAGGTAAAAAAGCCCTTACCTTCTGTCTCTCAACGGCAGCTGCTGGGTGCCTCCCTTGGCAGCAAGAGCTTTCTGTAGTGGCACCTTCTGTGTGAGAGGAACGTTCATCCGTATTCAATTTGACGAGTCAAACCACCTATCTCAGTCCACGACTCCTGCAAGCAAATAGTATCCTATTTCCCCTAGGACAAAAAGCCCTTACCCTCAGGATCTCAAGAGTGTTAATTAGACACCCTTGACAGTTCCTGGGCAGTGAGAACGTTCTATCCTGTCACCTTTTGTCTGGGAGGAATCTTGGTCCTTGTTCCATTTGGAACTGGACGGGCAGTTGCAGTGCAGGGTTCCTGCAAGGTAACAACAACCCTTTACCCCAGAAAAGAAAGCCCTTACCCTTGGGATCTAAGGTGCAATTGATAGACCAGCCTACCCTTCCATGGACAGCAAGAACTTGCTGCGGTGGCACCCTTTCTCTGGGAGGATTCTTAGTCCATATTCAATGTTGGATGGCAGACTGACAATATCGGCACGGGGCTCCTGCGAGCAAATCGCAGACCATTTCCGCATGAAAGGCAGCTAGTAGCCACACGTACTCTAATGCAGGTGAAGGGAGACCCGTGACAGTGCATGGGGCAGCCACACATTTTTGTCCTTGCCTCTTCTGTATGGAGAGTATGTTGATACGTGTACGCCTTAGACGGTCATACTGTTATGATCGGCACTACTCTCTGAAAACCAAACGACAGCCCTTTCCCACAGAACTGGGCTGTTAGGAGTAGTTAGTGGGAAAGGCTGAGCCCACGAAAGGAGAGAGCTTTGTGTGTTGGCACATCTTGTCTGGGAGGAATCTTCATTCGTACTTTATATTGGAATCAGACCGGCAATTTCAGAGCAGGACATCTGCAAGTGCACAAAAGCCCTTTCTCCCAGGAAGGCGAGTGCCAACCCTTGAGATATCGGGTACAATTGGTGGGCCAGCCTTGGAACTCTATGGGCAGCAGGAGCTATCTGTCCAGCCACCTTCAGTCTGAGAGCGATCTTTGTCCGTATTCGATTTTGGAGTCAGACTGGAAATTTCATCACAGAATTCCTGCAAGTGAACAACAGCCCTTTATCCCAGAAAACAAAACGCTTACCCTCAGGGTAAAATGTCCGGGTTGTGGGCAAGCCTGGGCACTCCATTGGAAGCAGGAGCTTTCTTTCATGGCACCTCTTGCCTGGCAGGAATCTTTCTCCATATTCAATTTTGGCATTCAGACTGGTAAATTTGGCGCAGGATCCCTGCAAGCGGACGACAGCTCTTTCTCCCGGGAAAAATACTGCTTACCCTAACCCTAACCCTAACCCTAAACCCTAACCCTAACCCTAACCCTAACCCTAAACCCTAACCCTAACCCTAACCCTAACCAAGTCTGAACCGGTCTGAACCGGTCTGAACTAGTTTAAACCGTTGTGAGACTGCTGCTCTTTCTAAACTGATACAAGAATAGGGAAGCACTGCTGTAAATATAGAGCATTATTGCCTAGTTAGATTTGTGGAGGGTGAGAGAAAATTGGCCCAGAGTAAACGCAAAACATTTTTGGTGTAAAATGTGGATAGAGACTGCTAGGAGGGATAAGGACCAGATCAGATCACAACACCAAATTATATTTGAAACCATCAGGAAACCCCAAACGACAAAATGCTCCTAAAAACCCCCCAAACACCAGAAAACCCCCATCAAATTACAAAAGCACCTTACCATTCCTAAGCAAATTACACAGTAAAAACTGCTTAGAGACAGAGTTTTATGCCTTTAAACAGCAGGTATTTATTAGGCGACGTCATGCAGCTCTCCGGCTCGGGCTGGGCAAAAAGAGCTCCGAAATGTTTGAGTAAAAACACGCAATTTATACAGTTTCTAATTACGATTACAACATATTCATATACGTACCCATGTTATTGTATTATTGGATTACTATATGTCAGGGTGGAGTTTGAGGCGTGGTCTTTCTTCTGAGGAATATCATGGTGATACATCCTGCCTTCATCATAGGGTCTCAAATTTATTCCTCATTTTTGGGTGACCCCGGAGACCTTCTGTACTTTCCATTGTTTCATGTTCTATCCGTTGGAGCTTGGAAAAAGCCTTGGCCTCGGGCCTATTTTACCTATTCAAATATCTACCTTAGCCTGTTTGGCTATAATTTATTACCTCTGGGCTCTTTGTGCAATGTACCTGTTGGTTTCTAGGTCTGCAGAATTTGTACGGAACAAAATCTTTTTTGAGTGAGGTAGAGAAAGCGGGGGGGGAAGAGAACAGTGGATTTTGCAGTAAGATGCTTCGATTTACAGTTCTAGAGCCTCGTTTTGCTTCAGTCAAAAAGGCGGGCGGTGTGACTCTCTGGGAGCGGCGACAACTTTCTGTCCTCGCACCGTTTGCCTGGGAGGAATCCTCAGAAGCATTCCGGTGTCTAAATTGAACATCTGAGTTTGGGGTGGGACTCCTGCTAGTGCACAAAACGCCGTTCCCCCAGAAAAAGAAAGCCCTTACCCTCTGGTTATCAGGTGTAGGTTGCAAAGCGCTCTGTGGGAAATGAGAGCTCACGGTCCCGACACCTTGTATCCGGAGGGAATCTTCGTACGACTTCAATTTCCCGAGTCCCGCCGCCTGCTTTGCCGCAGGACTCCTGCGAGGGACCGGCTTGCGGAGGACAAAAGAAATGCTCGGTCGGCTGGCAGGCGACAGGCACTTTAGGAATGGCAGGCTTAGCTTTATAGTCTTTTCTTGCCTCTGTGGGTATACGCGCTATAATTGGTGGCTTGTTTCTCTTCGCGTGCAGCGCTTAGTCTTTTGATTGGCAGTCGGGGTCCTGTTGTGTGCTGGCGAAGCTCAAAACGATGCCTATTATTTACTGTAGTTTTTCTTCCCTTTCTGCTCTCCTGCCTTGGTGCTGTTTACATTCTTTTACAATCTCAGAGCTGTAACTGATTAAATTCAAGGCTTAAGTTGTCAACAGCCCAGCTGTTTCCAATAAATGACAGCCCTCTGGTCCCAGCAAAAAAAGGTCTTATATTCAAGGTCTCAAGTCTAGTTAATGAGAGACCCCTGCATTTGCCCGTGCAGGAAAATCATCCGGGTCTGGGACCTTTTGTTTCAGAGCGAGCTTTGTCCATATTCCGTTTAGGGAGTTGTACTGCAATTTTGGTCCCGGTCAGCGGCGAGAAAAAAACAGATCTTTCCCCGAATAAGGAAGCCTGTACCCTCAGGGTCTCAGGTGTAAGTGGTGAGAGACCCAGTAAATTCCAAGAGTGGCAAGAGTGCTCTGCCCTTTAGACATTTTGTCTGGGAGAAATCTTCATCCCTGTTCAATTTCAGGAACCTAAGCAGCTATCTCGATGCAGCACTCCTGCAAAAAAAGAACAGATCTTAACTACAGGAAAAGAAAACCCATACCCTATGGGTCTCAGGTGCAGGTGGTGGGATACCTCTGGCCCTCCATGGGCAGCAACAGCTTTCTGAGGTGGCACCTTTTGCCTGAGAGGAATGTTGACTATGTTTGCTCTGGGAGCTCAGACTGGGATATCCAGTACAGATCTCCTTCAATCAAATGAGACACTGTTACCCCAGGTAAAAAAGCCCTTACCTTCTGTCTCTCAACGGCAGCTGCTGGGTGCCTCCCTTGGCAGCAAGAGCTTTCTGTAGTGGCACCTTCTGTGTGAGAGGAACGTTCATCCGTATTCAATTTGACGAGTCAAACCACCTATCTCAGTCCACGACTCCTGCAAGCAAATAGTATCCTATTTCCCCTAGGACAAAAAGCCCTTACCCTCAGGATCTCAAGAGTGTTAATTAGACACCCTTGACAGTTCCTGGGCAGTGAGAACGTTCTATCCTGTCACCTTTTGTCTGGGAGGAATCTTGGTCCTTGTTCCATTTGGAACTGGACGGGCAGTTGCAGTGCAGGGTTCCTGCAAGGTAACAACAACCCTTTACCCCAGAAAAGAAAGCCCTTACCCTTGGGATCTAAGGTGCAATTGATAGACCAGCCTACCCTTCCATGGACAGCAAGAACTTGCTGCGGTGGCACCCTTTCTCTGGGAGGATTCTTAGTCCATATTCAATGTTGGATGGCAGACTGACAATATCGGCACGGGGCTCCTGCGAGCAAATCGCAGACCATTTCCGCATGAAAGGCAGCTAGTAGCCACACGTACTCTAATGCAGGTGAAGGGAGACCCGTGACAGTGCATGGGGCAGCCACACATTTTTGTCCTTGCCTCTTCTGTATGGAGAGTATGTTGATACGTGTACGCCTTAGACGGTCATACTGTTATGATCGGCACTACTCTCTGAAAACCAAACGACAGCCCTTTCCCACAGAACTGGGCTGTTAGGAGTAGTTAGTGGGAAAGGCTGAGCCCACGAAAGGAGAGAGCTTTGTGTGTTGGCACATCTTGTCTGGGAGGAATCTTCATTCGTACTTTATATTGGAATCAGACCGGCAATTTCAGAGCAGGACATCTGCAAGTGCACAAAAGCCCTTTCTCCCAGGAAGGCGAGTGCCAACCCTTGAGATATCGGGTACAATTGGTGGGCCAGCCTTGGAACTCTATGGGCAGCAGGAGCTATCTGTCCAGCCACCTTCAGTCTGAGAGCGATCTTTGTCCGTATTCGATTTTGGAGTCAGACTGGAAATTTCATCACAGAATTCCTGCAAGTGAACAACAGCCCTTTATCCCAGAAAACAAAACGCTTACCCTCAGGGTAAAATGTCCGGGTTGTGGGCAAGCCTGGGCACTCCATTGGAAGCAGGAGCTTTCTTTCATGGCACCTCTTGCCTGGCAGGAATCTTTCTCCATATTCAATTTTGGCATTCAGACTGGTAAATTTGGCGCAGGATCCCTGCAAGAGGACGACAGCTCTTTCTCCCGGGAAAAATACTGCTTACCCTAACCCTAACCCTAACCCTAACCCTAACCCTAACCCTAAACCCTAAACCCTAACCCTAACCCTAACCCTAAACCCTAACCCTAACCCTAACCCTAACCAAGTCTGAACCGGTCTGAACCGGTCTGAACTAGTTTAAACCGTTGTGAGACTGCTGCTCTTTCTAAACTGATACAAGAATAGGGAAGCACTGCTGTAAATATAGAGCATTATTGCCTAGTTAGATTTGTGGAGGGTGAGAGAAAATTGGCCCAGAGTAAACGCAAAACATTTTTGGTGTAAAATGTGGATAGAGACTGCTAGGAGGGATAAGGACCACATCAGATCACAACACCAAATTATATTTGAAACCATCAGGAAACCCCAAACGACAAAATGCTCCTAAAAACCCCCCAAACACCAGAAAACCCCCATCAAATTACAAAAGCACCTTACCATTCCTAAGCAAATTACACAGTAAAAACTGCTTAGAGACAGAGTTTTATGCCTTTAAACAGCAGGTATTTATTAGGCGACGTCATGCAGCTCTCCGGCTCGGGCTGGGCAAAAAGAGCTCCGAAATGTTTGAGTAAAAACACGCAATTTATACAGTTTCTAATTACGATTACAACATATTCATATACGTACCCATGTTATTGTATTATTGGATTACTATATGTCAGGGTGGAGTTTGAGGCGTGGTCTTTCTTCTGAGGAATATCATGGTGATACATCCTGCCTTCATCATAGGGTCTCAAATTTATTCCTCATTTTTGGGTGACCCCGGAGACCTTCTGTACTTTCCATTGTTTCATGTTCTATCCGTTGGAGCTTGGAAAAAGCCTTGGCCTCGGGCCTATTTTACCTATTCAAATATCTACCTTAGCCTGTTTGGCTATAATTTATTACCTCTGGGCTCTTTGTGCAATGTACCTGTTGGTTTCTAGGTCTGCAGAATTTGTACGGAACAAAATCTTTTTTGAGTGAGGTAGAGAAAGCGGGGGGGGAAGAGAACAGTGGATTTTGCAGTAAGATGCTTCGATTTACAGTTCTAGAGCCTCGTTTTGCTTCAGTCAAAAAGGCGGGCGGTGTGACTCTCTGGGAGCGGCGACAACTTTCTGTCCTCGCACCGTTTGCCTGGGAGGAATCCTCAGAAGCATTCCGGTGTCTAAATTGAACATCTGAGTTTGGGGTGGGACTCCTGCTAGTGCACAAAACGCCGTTCCCCCAGAAAAAGAAAGCCCTTACCCTCTGGTTATCAGGTGTAGGTTGCAAAGCGCTCTGTGGGAAATGAGAGCTCACGGTCCCGACACCTTGTATCCGGAGGGAATCTTCGTACGACTTCAATTTCCCGAGTCCCGCCGCCTGCTTTGCCGCAGGACTCCTGCGAGGGACCGGCTGCGGAGGACAAAAGAAATGCTCGGTCGGCTGGCAGGCGACAGGCACTTTAGGAATGGCAGGCTTAGCTTTATAGTCTTTTCTTGCCTCTGTGGGTATACGCGCTATAATTGGTGGCTTGTTTCTCTTCGCGTGCAGCGCTTAGTCTTTTGATTGGCAGTCGGGGTCCTGTTGTGTGCTGGCGAAGCTCAAAACGATGCCTATTATTTACTGTAGTTTTTCTTCCCTTTCTGCTCTCCTGCCTTGGTGCTGTTTACATTCTTTTACAATCTCAGAGCTGTAACTGATTAAATTCAAGGCTTAAGTTGTCAACAGCCCAGCTGTTTCCAATAAATGACAGCCCTCTGGTCCCAGCAAGAAAAGGTCTTATATTCAAGGTCTCAAGTCTAGTTAATGAGAGACCCCTGCATTTGCCCGTGCAGGAAAATCATCCGGGTCTGGGACCTTTTGTTTCAGAGCGACCTTTGTCCATATTCCGTTTAGGGAGTTGTACTGCAATTTTGGTCCCGGTCAGCGGCGAGAAAAAAACAGATCTTTCCCCGAATAAGGAAGCCTGTACCCTCAGGGTCTCAGGTGTAAGTGGTGAGAGACCCAGTAAATTCCAAGAGTGGCAAGAGTGCTCTGCCCTTTAGACATTTTGTCTGGGAGAAATCTTCATCCCTGTTCAATTTCAGGAACCTAAGCAGCTATCTCGATGCAGCACTCCTGCAAAAAAAGAACAGATCTTAACTACAGGAAAAGAAAACCCATACCCTATGGGTCTCAGGTGCAGGTGGTGGGATACCTCTGGCCCTCCATGGGCAGCAACAGCTTTCTGAGGTGGCACCTTTTGCCTGAGAGGAATGTTGACTATGTTTGCTCTGGGAGCTCAGACTGGGATATCCAGTACAGATCTCCTTCAATCAAATGAGACACTGTTACCCCAGGTAAAAAAGCCCTTACCTTCTGTCTCTCAACGGCAGCTGCTGGGTGCCTCCCTTGGCAGCAAGAGCTTTCTGTAGTGGCACCTTCTGTGTGAGAGGAACGTTCATCCGTATTCAATTTGACGAGTCAAACCACCTATCTCAGTCCACGACTCCTGCAAGCAAATAGTATCCTATTTCCCCTAGGACAAAAAGCCCTTACCCTCAGGATCTCAAGAGTGTTAATTAGACACCCTTGACAGTTCCTGGGCAGTGAGAACGTTCTATCCTGTCACCTTTTGTCTGGGAGGAATCTTGGTCCTTGTTCCATTTGGAACTGGACGGGCAGTTGCAGTGCAGGGTTCCTGCAAGGTAACAACAACCCTTTACCCCAGAAAAGAAAGCCCTTACCCTTGGGATCTAAGGTGCAATTGATAGACCAGCCTACCCTTCCATGGACAGCAAGAACTTGCTGCGGTGGCACCCTTTCTCTGGGAGGATTCTTAGTCCATATTCAATGTTGGATGGCAGACTGACAATATCGGCACGGGGCTCCTGCGAGCAAATCGCAGACCATTTCCGCATGAAAGGCAGCTAGTAGCCACACGTACTCTAATGCAGGTGAAGGGAGACCCGTGACAGTGCATGGGGCAGCCACACATTTTTGTCCTTGCCTCTTCTGTATGGAGAGTATGTTGATACGTGTACGCCTTAGACGGTCATACTGTTATGATCGGCACTACTCTCTGAAAACCAAACGACAGCCCTTTCCCACAGAACTGGGCTGTTAGGAGTAGTTAGTGGGAAAGGCTGAGCCCACGAAAGGAGAGAGCTTTGTGTGTTGGCACATCTTGTCTGGGAGGAATCTTCATTCGTACTTTATATTGGAATCAGACCGGCAATTTCAGAGCAGGACATCTGCAAGTGCACAAAAGCCCTTTCTCCCAGGAAGGCGAGTGCCAACCCTTGAGATATCGGGTACAATTGGTGGGCCAGCCTTGGAACTCTATGGGCAGCAGGAGCTATCTGTCCAGCCACCTTCAGTCTGAGAGCGATCTTTGTCCGTATTCGATTTTGGAGTCAGACTGGAAATTTCATCACAGAATTCCTGCAAGTGAACAACAGCCCTTTATCCCAGAAAACAAAACGCTTACCCTCAGGGTAAAATGTCCGGGTTCTGGGCAAGCCTGGGCACTCCATTGGAAGCAGGAGCTTTCTTTGATGGCACCTCTTGCCTGGCAGGAATCTTTCTCCATATTCAATTTTGGCATTCAGACTGGTAAATTTGGCGCAGGATCCCTGCAAGCGGACGACAGCTCTTTCTCCCGGGAAAAATACTGCTTACCCTAACCCTAACCCTAACCCTAACCCTAACCCTAACCCTAACCCTAACCCTAACCCTAAACCCTAACCCTAACCCTAACCCTAAACCCTAACCCTAACCCTAACCCTAACCCTAAACCCTAACCCTAACCCTAACCCTAAACCCTAACCCTAACCCTAACCCTAACCAAGTCTGAACCGGTCTGAACCGGTCTGAACTAGTTTAAACCGTTGTGAGACTGCTGCTCTTTCTAAACTGATACAAGAATAGGGAAGCACTGCTGTAAATATAGAGCATTATTGCCTAGTTAGATTTGTGGAGGGTGAGAGAAAATTGGCCCAGAGTAAACGCAAAACATTTTTGGTGTAAAATGTGGATAGAGACTGCTAGGAGGGATAAGGACCACATCAGATCACAACACCAAATTATATTTGAAACCATCAGGAAACCCCAAACGACAAAATGCTCCTAAAAACCCCCCAAACACCAGAAAACCCCCATCAAATTACAAAAGCACCTTACCATTCCTAAGCAAATTACACAGTAAAAACTGCTTAGAGACAGAGTTTTATGCCTTTAAACAGCAGGTATTTATTAGGCGACGTCATGCAGCTCTCCGGCTCGGGCTGGGCAAAAAGAGCTCCGAAATGTTTGAGTAAAAACACGCAATTTATACAGTTTCTAATTACGATTACAACATATTCATATACGTACCCATGTTATTGTATTATTGGATTACTATATGTCAGGGTGGAGTTTGAGGCGTGGTCTTTCTTCTGAGGAATATCATGGTGATACATCCTGCCTTCATCATAGGGTCTCAAATTTATTCCTCATTTTTGGGTGACCCCGGAGACCTTCTGTACTTTCCATTGTTTCATGTTCTATCCGTTGGAGCTTGGAAAAAGCCTTGGCCTCGGGCCTATTTTACCTATTCAAATATCTACCTTAGCCTGTTTGGCTATAATTTATTACCTCTGGGCTCTTTGTGCAATGTACCTGTTGGTTTCTAGGTCTGCAGAATTTGTACGGAACAAAATCTTTTTTGAGTGAGGTAGAGAAAGCGGGGGGGGAAGAGAACAGTGGATTTTGCAGTAAGATGCTTCGATTTACAGTTCTAGAGCCTCGTTTTGCTTCAGTCAAAAAGGCGGGCGGTGTGACTCTCTGGGAGCGGCGACAACTTTCTGTCCTCGCACCGTTTGCCTGGGAGGAATCCTCAGAAGCATTCCGGTGTCTAAATTGAACATCTGAGTTTGGGGTGGGACTCCTGCTAGTGCACAAAACGCCGTTCCCCCAGAAAAAGAAAGCCTTTACCCTCTGGTTATCAGGTGTAGGTTGCAAAGCGCTCTGTGGGAAATGAGAGCTCACGGTCCCGACACCTTGTATCCGGAGGGAATCTTCGTACGACTTCAATTTCCCGAGTCCCGCCGCCTGCTTTGCCGCAGGACTCCTGCGAGGGACCGGCTTGCGGAGGACAAAAGAAATGCTCGGTCGGCTGGCAGGCGACAGGCACTTTAGGAATGGCAGGCTTAGCTTTATAGTCTTTTCTTGCCTCTGTGGGTATACGCGCTATAATTGGTGGCTTGTTTCTCTTCGCGTGCAGCGCTTAGTCTTTTGATTGGCAGTCGGGGTCCTGTTGTGTGCTGGCGAAGCTCAAAACGATGCCTATTATTTACTGTAGTTTTTCTTCCCTTTCTGCTCTCCTGCCTTGGTGCTGTTTACATTCTTTTACAATCTCAGAGCTGTAACTGATTAAATTCAAGGCTTAAGTTGTCAACAGCCCAGCTGTTTCCAATAAATGACAGCCCTCTGGTCCCAGCAAAAAAAGGTCTTATATTCAAGGTCTCAAGTCTAGTTAATGAGAGACCCCTGCATTTGCCCGTGCAGGAAAATCATCCGGGTCTGGGACCTTTTGTTTCAGAGCGACCTTTGTCCATATTCCGTTTAGGGAGTTGTACTGCAATTTTGGTCCCGGTCAGCGGCGAGAAAAAACCAGATCTTTCCCCGAATAAGGAAGCCTGTACCCTCAGGGTCTCAGGTGTAAGTGGTGAGAGACCCAGTAAATTCCAAGAGTGGCAAGAGTGCTCTGCCCTTTAGACATTTTGTCTGGGAGAAATCTTCATCCCTGTTCAATTTCAGGAACCTAAGCAGCTATCTCGATGCAGCACTCCTGCAAAAAAAGAACAGATCTTAACTACAGGAAAAGAAAACCCATACCCTATGGGTCTCAGGTGCAGGTGGTGGGATACCTCTGGCCCTCCATGGGCAGCAACAGCTTTCTGAGGTGGCACCTTTTGCCTGAGAGGAATGTTGACTATGTTTGCTCTGGGAGCTCAGACTGGGATATCCAGTACAGATCTCCTTCAATCAAATGAGACACTGTTACCCCAGGTAAAAAAGCCCTTACCTTCTGTCTCTCAACGGCAGCTGCTGGGTGCCTCCCTTGGCAGCAAGAGCTTTCTGTAGTGGCACCTTCTGTGTGAGAGGAACGTTCATCCGTATTCAATTTGACGAGTCAAACCACCTATCTCAGTCCACGACTCCTGCAAGCAAATAGTATCCTATTTCCCCTAGGACAAAAAGCCCTTACCCTCAGGATCTCAAGAGTGTTAATTAGACACCCTTGACAGTTCCTGGGCAGTGAGAACGTTCTATCCTGTCACCTTTTGTCTGGGAGGAATCTTGGTCCTTGTTCCATTTGGAACTGGACGGGCAGTTGCAGTGCAGGGTTCCTGCAAGGTAACAACAACCCTTTACCCCAGAAAAGAAAGCCCTTACCCTTGGGATCTAAGGTGCAATTGATAGACCAGCCTACCCTTCCATGGACAGCAAGAACTTGCTGCGGTGGCACCCTTTCTCTGGGAGGATTCTTAGTCCATATTCAATGTTGGATGGCAGACTGACAATATCGGCACGGGGCTCCTGCGAGCAAATCGCAGACCATTTCCGCATGAAAGGCAGCTAGTAGCCACACGTACTCTAATGCAGGTGAAGGGAGACCCGTGACAGTGCATGGGGCAGCCACACATTTTTGTCCTTGCCTCTTCTGTATGGAGAGTATGTTGATACGTGTACGCCTTAGACGGTCATACTGTTATGATCGGCACTACTCTCTGAAAACCAAACGACAGCCCTTTCCCACAGAACTGGGCTGTTAGGAGTAGTTAGTGGGAAAGGCTGAGCCCACGAAAGGAGAGAGCTTTGTGTGTTGGCACATCTTGTCTGGGAGGAATCTTCATTCGTACTTTATATTGGAATCAGACCGGCAATTTCAGAGCAGGACATCTGCAAGTGCACAAAAGCCCTTTCTCCCAGGAAGGCGAGTGCCAACCCTTGAGATATCGGGTACAATTGGTGGGCCAGCCTTGGAACTCTATGGGCAGCAGGAGCTATCTGTCCAGCCACCTTCAGTCTGAGAGCGATCTTTGTCCGTATTCGATTTTGGAGTCAGACTGGAAATTTCATCACAGAATTCCTGCAAGTGAACAACAGCCCTTTATCCCAGAAAACAAAACGCTTACCCTCAGGGTAAAATGTCCGGGTTGTGGGCAAGCCTGGGCACTCCATTGGAAGCAGGAGCTTTCTTTGATGGCACCTCTTGCCTGGCAGGAATCTTTCTCCATATTCAATTTTGGCATTCAGACTGGTAAATTTGGCGCAGGATCCCTGCAAGAGGACGACAGCTCTTTCTCCCGGGAAAAATACTGCTTACCCTAACCCTAACCCTAACCCTAACCCTAACCCTAACCCTAACCCTAAACCCTAACCCTAACCCTAACCCTAAACCCTAACCCTAACCCTAACCCTAACCCTAAACCCTAACCCTAACCCTAACCTTAAACCCTAACCCTAACCCTAACCCTAACCAAGTCTGAACCGGTCTGAACCGGTCTGAACTAGTTTAAACCGTT
Source organism: Pyrocephalus nanus (assembly GCA_038380795.1). Taxonomy (NCBI): domain Eukaryota; kingdom Metazoa; phylum Chordata; class Aves; order Passeriformes; family Tyrannidae; genus Pyrocephalus; species Pyrocephalus nanus. The sequence goes on from CM076278.1 coordinate 315,297, forward strand.
GTGAGACTGCTGCTCTTTCTAAACTGATACAAGAATAGGGAAGCACTGCTGTAAATATAGAGCATTATTGCCTAGTTAGATTTGTGGAGGGTGAGAGAAAATTGGCCCAGAGTAAACGCAAAACATTTTTGGTGTAAAATGTGGATAGAGACTGCTAGGAGGGATAAGGACCACATCAGATCACAACACCAAATTATATTTGAAACCATCAGGAAACCCCAAACGACAAAATGCTCCTAAAAACCCCCCAAACACCAGAAAACCCCCATCAAATTACAAAAGCACCTTACCATTCCTAAGCAAATTACACAGTAAAAACTGCTTAGAGACAGAGTTTTATGCCTTTAAACAGCAGGTATTTATTAGGCGACGTCATGCAGCTCTCCGGCTCGGGCTGGGCAAAAAGAGCTCCGAAATGTTTGAGTAAAAACACGCAATTTATACAGTTTCTAATTACGATTACAACATATTCATATACGTACCCATGTTATTGTATTATTGGATTACTATATGTCAGGGTGGAGTTTGAGGCGTGGTCTTTCTTCTGAGGAATATCATGGTGATACATCCTGCCTTCATCATAGGGTCTCAAATTTATTCCTCATTTTTGGGTGACCCCGGAGACCTTCTGTACTTTCCATTGTTTCATGTTCTATCCGTTGGAGCTTGGAAAAAGCCTTGGCCTCGGGCCTATTTTACCTATTCAAATATCTACCTTAGCCTGTTTGGCTATAATTTATTACCTCTGGGCTCTTTGTGCAATGTACCTGTTGGTTTCTAGGTCTGCAGAATTTGTACGGAACAAAATCTTTTTTGAGTGAGGTAGAGAAAGCGGGGGGGGAAGAGAACAGTGGATTTTGCAGTAAGATGCTTCGATTTACAGTTCTAGAGCCTCGTTTTGCTTCAGTCAAAAAGGCGGGCGGTGTGACTCTCTGGGAGCGGCGACAACTTTCTGTCCTCGCACCGTTTGCCTGGGAGGAATCCTCAGAAGCATTCCGGTGTCTAAATTGAACATCTGAGTTTGGGGTGGGACTCCTGCTAGTGCACAAAACGCCGTTCCCCCAGAAAAAGAAAGCCTTTACCCTCTGGTTATCAGGTGTAGGTTGCAAAGCGCTCTGTGGGAAATGAGAGCTCACGGTCCCGACACCTTGTATCCGGAGGGAATCTTCGTACGACTTCAATTTCCCGAGTCCCGCCGCCTGCTTTGCCGCAGGACTCCTGCGAGGGACCGGCTGCGGAGGACAAAAGAAATGCTCGGTCGGCTGGCAGGCGACAGGCACTTTAGGAATGGCAGGCTTAGCTTTATAGTCTTTTCTTGCCTCTGTGGGTATACGCGCTATAATTGGTGGCTTGTTTCTCTTCGCGTGCAGCGCTTAGTCTTTTGATTGGCAGTCGGGGTCCTGTTGTGTGCTGGCGAAGCTCAAAACGATGCCTATTATTTACTGTAGTTTTTCTTCCCTTTCTGCTCTCCTGCCTTGGTGCTGTTTACATTCTTTTACAATCTCAGAGCTGTAACTGATTAAATTCAAGGCTTAAGTTGTCAACAGCCCAGCTGTTTCCAATAAATGACAGCCCTCTGGTCCCAGCAAAAAAAGGTCTTATATTCAAGGTCTCAAGTCTAGTTAATGAGAGACCCCTGCATTTGCCCGTGCAGGAAAATCATCCGGGTCTGGGACCTTTTGTTTCAGAGCGAGCTTTGTCCATATTCCGTTTAGGGAGTTGTACTGCAATTTTGGTCCCGGTCAGCGGCGAGAAAAAAACAGATCTTTCCCCGAATAAGGAAGCCTGTACCCTCAGGGTCTCAGGTGTAAGTGGTGAGAGACCCAGTAAATTCCAAGAGTGGCAAGAGTGCTCTGCCCTTTAGACATTTTGTCTGGGAGAAATCTTCATCCCTGTTCAATTTCAGGAACCTAAGCAGCTATCTCGATGCAGCACTCCTGCAAAAAAAGAACAGATCTTAACTACAGGAAAAGAAAACCCATACCCTATGGGTCTCAGGTGCAGGTGGTGGGATACCTCTGGCCCTCCATGGGCAGCAACAGCTTTCTGAGGTGGCACCTTTTGCCTGAGAGGAATGTTGACTATGTTTGCTCTGGGAGCTCAGACTGGGATATCCAGTACAGATCTCCTTCAATCAAATGAGACACTGTTACCCCAGGTAAAAAAGCCCTTACCTTCTGTCTCTCAACGGCAGCTGCTGGGTGCCTCCCTTGGCAGCAAGAGCTTTCTGTAGTGGCACCTTCTGTGTGAGAGGAACGTTCATCCGTATTCAATTTGACGAGTCAAACCACCTATCTCAGTCCACGACTCCTGCAAGCAAATAGTATCCTATTTCCCCTAGGACAAAAAGCCCTTACCCTCAGGATCTCAAGAGTGTTAATTAGACACCCTTGACAGTTCCTGGGCAGTGAGAACGTTCTATCCTGTCACCTTTTGTCTGGGAGGAATCTTGGTCCTTGTTCCATTTGGAACTGGACGGGCAGTTGCAGTGCAGGGTTCCTGCAAGGTAACAACAACCCTTTACCCCAGAAAAGAAAGCCCTTACCCTTGGGATCTAAGGTGCAATTGATAGACCAGCCTACCCTTCCATGGACAGCAAGAACTTGCTGCGGTGGCACCCTTTCTCTGGGAGGATTCTTAGTCCATATTCAATGTTGGATGGCAGACTGACAATATCGGCACGGGGCTCCTGCGAGCAAATCGCAGACCATTTCCGCATGAAAGGCAGCTAGTAGCCACACGTACTCTAATGCAGGTGAAGGGAGACCCGTGACAGTGCATGGGGCAGCCACACATTTTTGTCCTTGCCTCTTCTGTATGGAGAGTATGTTGATACGTGTACGCCTTAGACGGTCATACTGTTATGATCGGCACTACTCTCTGAAAACCAAACGACAGCCCTTTCCCACAGAACTGGGCTGTTAGGAGTAGTTAGTGGGAAAGGCTGAGCCCACGAAAGGAGAGAGCTTTGTGTGTTGGCACATCTTGTCTGGGAGGAATCTTCATTCGTACTTTATATTGGAATCAGACCGGCAATTTCAGAGCAGGACATCTGCAAGTGCACAAAAGCCCTTTCTCCCAGGAAGGCGAGTGCCAACCCTTGAGATATCGGGTACAATTGGTGGGCCAGCCTTGGAACTCTATGGGCAGCAGGAGCTATCTGTCCAGCCACCTTCAGTCTGAGAGCGATCTTTGTCCGTATTCGATTTTGGAGTCAGACTGGAAATTTCATCACAGAATTCCTGCAAGTGAACAACAGCCCTTTATCCCAGAAAACAAAACGCTTACCCTCAGGGTAAAATGTCCGGGTTGTGGGCAAGCCTGGGCACTCCATTGGAAGCAGGAGCTTTCTTTGATGGCACCTCTTGCCTGGCAGGAATCTTTCTCCATATTCAATTTTGGCATTCAGACTGGTAAATTTGGCGCAGGATCCCTGCAAGCGGACGACAGCTCTTTCTCCCGGGAAAAATACTGCTTACCCTAACCCTAACGCTAACCCTAACCCTAACCCTAACCCTAACCCTAACCCTAACCCTAAACCCTAACCCTAACCCTAACCCTAACCCTAAACCCTAACCCTAACCCTAACCCTAACCAAGTCTGAACCGGTCTGAACCGGTCTGAACTAGTTTAAACCGTTGTGAGACTGCTGCTCTTTCTAAACTGATACAAGAATAGGGAAGCACTGCTGTAAATATAGAGCATTATTGCCTAGTTAGATTTGTGGAGGGTGAGAGAAAATTGGCCCAGAGTAAACGCAAAACATTTTTGGTGTAAAATGTGGATAGAGACTGCTAGGAGGGATAAGGACCACATCAGATCACAACACCAAATTATATTTGAAACCATCAGGAAACCCCAAACGACAAAATGCTCCTAAAAACCCCCCAAACACCAGAAAACCCCCATCAAATTACAAAAGCACCTTACCATTCCTAAGCAAATTACACAGTAAAAACTGCTTAGAGACAGAGTTTTATGCCTTTAAACAGCAGGTATTTATTAGGCGACGTCATGCAGCTCTCCGGCTCGGGCTGGGCAAAAAGAGCTCCGAAATGTTTGAGTAAAAACACGCAATTTATACAGTTTCTAATTACGATTACAACATATTCATATACGTACCCATGTTATTGTATTATTGGATTACTATATGTCAGGGTGGAGTTTGAGGCGTGGTCTTTCTTCTGAGGAATATCATGGTGATACATCCTGCCTTCATCATAGGGTCTCAAATTTATTCCTCATTTTTGGGTGACCCCGGAGACCTTCTGTACTTTCCATTGTTTCATGTTCTATCCGTTGGAGCTTGGAAAAAGCCTTGGCCTCGGGCCTATTTTACCTATTCAAATATCTACCTTAGCCTGTTTGGCTATAATTTATTACCTCTGGGCTCTTTGTGCAATGTACCTGTTGGTTTCTAGGTCTGCAGAATTTGTACGGAACAAAATCTTTTTTGAGTGAGGTAGAGAAAGCGGGGGGGGAAGAGAACAGTGGATTTTGCAGTAAGATGCTTCGATTTACAGTTCTAGAGCCTCGTTTTGCTTCAGTCAAAAAGGCGGGCGGTGTGACTCTCTGGGAGCGGCGACAACTTTCTGTCCTCGCACCGTTTGCCTGGGAGGAATCCTCAGAAGCATTCCGGTGTCTAAATTGAACATCTGAGTTTGGGGTGGGACTCCTGCTAGTGCACAAAACGCCGTTCCCCCAGAAAAAGAAAGCCTTTACCCTCTGGTTATCAGGTGTAGGTTGCAAAGCGCTCTGTGGGAAATGAGAGCTCACGGTCCCGACACCTTGTATCCGGAGGGAATCTTCGTACGACTTCAATTTCCCGAGTCCCGCCGCCTGCTTTGCCGCAGGACTCCTGCGAGGGACCGGCTTGCGGAGGACAAAAGAAATGCTCGGTCGGCTGGCAGGCGACAGGCACTTTAGGAATGGCAGGCTTAGCTTTATAGTCTTTTCTTGCCTCTGTGGGTATACGCGCTATAATTGGTGGCTTGTTTCTCTTCGCGTGCAGCGCTTAGTCTTTTGATTGGCAGTCGGGGTCCTGTTGTGTGCTGGCGAAGCTCAAAACGATGCCTATTATTTACTGTAGTTTTTCTTCCCTTTCTGCTCTCCTGCCTTGGTGCTGTTTACATTCTTTTACAATCTCAGAGCTGTAACTGATTAAATTCAAGGCTTAAGTTGTCAACAGCCCAGCTGTTTCCAATAAATGACAGCCCTCTGGTCCCAGCAAGAAAAGGTCTTATATTCAAGGTCTCAAGTCTAGTTAATGAGAGACCCCTGCATTTGCCCGTGCAGGAAAATCATCCGGGTCTGGGACCTTTTGTTTCAGAGCGACCTTTGTCCATATTCCGTTTAGGGAGTTGTACTGCAATTTTGGTCCCGGTCAGCGGCGAGAAAAAAACAGATCTTTCCCCGAATAAGGAAGCCTGTACCCTCAGGGTCTCAGGTGTAAGTGGTGAGAGACCCAGTAAATTCCAAGAGTGGCAAGAGTGCTCTGCCCTTTAGACATTTTGTCTGGGAGAAATCTTCATCCCTGTTCAATTTCAGGAACCTAAGCAGCTATCTCGATGCAGCACTCCTGCAAAAAAAGAACAGATCTTAACTACAGGAAAAGAAAACCCATACCCTATGGGTCTCAGGTGCAGGTGGTGGGATACCTCTGGCCCTCCATGGGCAGCAACAGCTTTCTGAGGTGGCACCTTTTGCCTGAGAGGAATGTTGACTATGTTTGCTCTGGGAGCTCAGACTGGGATATCCAGTACAGATCTCCTTCAATCAAATGAGACACTGTTACCCCAGGTAAAAAAGCCCTTACCTTCTGTCTCTCAACGGCAGCTGCTGGGTGCCTCCCTTGGCAGCAAGAGCTTTCTGTAGTGGCACCTTCTGTGTGAGAGGAACGTTCATCCGTATTCAATTTGACGAGTCAAACCACCTATCTCAGTCCACGACTCCTGCAAGCAAATAGTATCCTATTTCCCCTAGGACAAAAAGCCCTTACCCTCAGGATCTCAAGAGTGTTAATTAGACACCCTTGACAGTTCCTGGGCAGTGAGAACGTTCTATCCTGTCACCTTTTGTCTGGGAGGAATCTTGGTCCTTGTTCCATTTGGAACTGGACGGGCAGTTGCAGTGCAGGGTTCCTGCAAGGTAACAACAACCCTTTACCCCAGAAAAGAAAGCCCTTACCCTTGGGATCTAAGGTGCAATTGATAGACCAGCCTACCCTTCCATGGACAGCAAGAACTTGCTGCGGTGGCACCCTTTCTCTGGGAGGATTCTTAGTCCATATTCAATGTTGGATGGCAGACTGACAATATCGGCACGGGGCTCCTGCGAGCAAATCGCAGACCATTTCCGCATGAAAGGCAGCTAGTAGCCACACGTACTCTAATGCAGGTGAAGGGAGACCCGTGACAGTGCATGGGGCAGCCACACATTTTTGTCCTTGCCTCTTCTGTATGGAGAGTATGTTGATACGTGTACGCCTTAGACGGTCATACTGTTATGATCGGCACTACTCTCTGAAAACCAAACGACAGCCCTTTCCCACAGAACTGGGCTGTTAGGAGTAGTTAGTGGGAAAGGCTGAGCCCACGAAAGGAGAGAGCTTTGTGTGTTGGCACATCTTGTCTGGGAGGAATCTTCATTCGTACTTTATATTGGAATCAGACCGGCAATTTCAGAGCAGGACATCTGCAAGTGCACAAAAGCCCTTTCTCCCAGGAAGGCGAGTGCCAACCCTTGAGATATCGGGTACAATTGGTGGGCCAGCCTTGGAACTCTATGGGCAGCAGGAGCTATCTGTCCAGCCACCTTCAGTCTGAGAGCGATCTTTGTCCGTATTCGATTTTGGAGTCAGACTGGAAATTTCATCACAGAATTCCTGCAAGTGAACAACAGCCCTTTATCCCAGAAAACAAAACGCTTACCCTCAGGGTAAAATGTCCGGGTTCTGGGCAAGCCTGGGCACTCCATTGGAAGCAGGAGCTTTCTTTGATGGCACCTCTTGCCTGGCAGGAATCTTTCTCCATATTCAATTTTGGCATTCAGACTGGTAAATTTGGCGCAGGATCCCTGCAAGCGGACGACAGCTCTTTCTCCCGGGAAAAATACTGCTTACCCTAACCCTAACGCTAACCCTAACCCTAACCCTAACCCTAACCCTAACCCTAACCCTAACCCTAAACCCTAACCCTAACCCTAACCCTAAACCCTAACCCTAACCCTAACCCTAACCCTAAACCCTAACCCTAACCCTAACCCTAAACCCTAACCCTAACCCTAACCAAGTCTGAACCGGTCTGAACCGGTCTGAACTAGTTTAAACCGTTGTGAGACTGCTGCTCTTTCTAAACTGATACAAGAATAGGGAAGCACTGCTGTAAATATAGAGCATTATTGCCTAGTTAGATTTGTGGAGGGTGAGAGAAAATTGGCCCAGAGTAAACGCAAAACATTTTTGGTGTAAAATGTGGATAGAGACTGCTAGGAGGGATAAGGACCACATCAGATCACAACACCAAATTATATTTGAAACCATCAGGAAACCCCAAACGACAAAATGCTCCTAAAAACCCCCCAAACACCAGAAAACCCCCATCAAATTACAAAAGCACCTTACCATTCCTAAGCAAATTACACAGTAAAAACTGCTTAGAGACAGAGTTTTATGCCTTTAAACAGCAGGTATTTATTAGGCGACGTCATGCAGCTCTCCGGCTCGGGCTGGGCAAAAAGAGCTCCGAAATGTTTGAGTAAAAACACGCAATTTATACAGTTTCTAATTACGATTACAACATATTCATATACGTACCCATGTTATTGTATTATTGGATTACTATATGTCAGGGTGGAGTTTGAGGCGTGGTCTTTCTTCTGAGGAATATCATGGTGATACATCCTGCCTTCATCATAGGGTCTCAAATTTATTCCTCATTTTTGGGTGACCCCGGAGACCTTCTGTACTTTCCATTGTTTCATGTTCTATCCGTTGGAGCTTGGAAAAAGCCTTGGCCTCGGGCCTATTTTACCTATTCAAATATCTACCTTAGCCTGTTTGGCTATAATTTATTACCTCTGGGCTCTTTGTGCAATGTACCTGTTGGTTTCTAGGTCTGCAGAATTTGTACGGAACAAAATCTTTTTTGAGTGAGGTAGAGAAAGCGGGGGGGGAAGAGAACAGTGGATTTTGCAGTAAGATGCTTCGATTTACAGTTCTAGAGCCTCGTTTTGCTTCAGTCAAAAAGGCGGGCGGTGTGACTCTCTGGGAGCGGCGACAACTTTCTGTCCTCGCACCTTTTGCCTGGGAGGAATCCTCAGAAGCATTCCGGTGTCTAAATTGAACATCTGAGTTTGGGGTGGGACTCCTGCTAGTGCACAAAACGCCGTTCCCCCAGAAAAAGAAAGCCTTTACCCTCTGGTTATCAGGTGTAGGTTGCAAAGCGCTCTGTGGGAAATGAGAGCTCACGGTCCCGACACCTTGTATCCGGAGGGAATCTTCGTACGACTTCAATTTCCCGAGTCCCGCCGCCTGCTTTGCCGCAGGACTCCTGCGAGGGACCGGCTGCGGAGGACAAAAGAAATGCTCGGTCGGCTGGCAGGCGACAGGCACTTTAGGAATGGCAGGCTTAGCTTTATAGTCTTTTCTTGCCTCTGTGGGTATACGCGCTATAATTGGTGGCTTGTTTCTCTTCGCGTGCAGCGCTTAGTCTTTTGATTGGCAGTCGGGGTCCTGTTGTGTGCTGGCGAAGCTCAAAACGATGCCTATTATTTACTGTAGTTTTTCTTCCCTTTCTGCTCTCCTGCCTTGGTGCTGTTTACATTCTTTTACAATCTCAGAGCTGTAACTGATTAAATTCAAGGCTTAAGTTGTCAACAGCCCAGCTGTTTCCAATAAATGACAGCCCTCTGGTCCCAGCAAAAAAAGGTCTTATATTCAAGGTCTCAAGTCTAGTTAATGAGAGACCCCTGCATTTGCCCGTGCAGGAAAATCATCCGGGTCTGGGACCTTTTGTTTCAGAGCGACCTTTGTCCATATTCCGTTTAGGGAGTTGTACTGCAATTTTGGTCCCGGTCAGCGGCGAGAAAAAAACAGATCTTTCCCCGAATAAGGAAGCCTGTACCCTCAGGGTCTCAGGTGTAAGTGGTGAGAGACCCAGTAAATTCCAAGAGTGGCAAGAGTGCTCTGCCCTTTAGACATTTTGTCTGGGAGAAATCTTCATCCCTGTTCAATTTCAGGAACCTAAGCAGCTATCTCGATGCAGCACTCCTGCAAAAAAAGAACAGATCTTAACTACAGGAAAAGAAAACCCATACCCTATGGGTCTCAGGTGCAGGTGGTGGGATACCTCTGGCCCTCCATGGGCAGCAACAGCTTTCTGAGGTGGCACCTTTTGCCTGAGAGGAATGTTGACTATGTTTGCTCTGGGAGCTCAGACTGGGATATCCAGTACAGATCTCCTTCAATCAAATGAGACACTGTTACCCCAGGTAAAAAAGCCCTTACCTTCTGTCTCTCAACGGCAGCTGCTGGGTGCCTCCCTTGGCAGCAAGAGCTTTCTGTAGTGGCACCTTCTGTGTGAGAGGAACGTTCATCCGTATTCAATTTGACGAGTCAAACCACCTATCTCAGTCCACGACTCCTGCAAGCAAATAGTATCCTATTTCCCCTAGGACAAAAAGCCCTTACCCTCAGGATCTCAAGAGTGTTAATTAGACACCCTTGACAGTTCCTGGGCAATGAGAACGTTCTATCCTGTCACCTTTTGTCTGGGAGGAATCTTGGTCCTTGTTCCATTTGGAACTGGACGGGCAGTTGCAGTGCAGGGTTCCTGCAAGGTAACAACAACCCTTTACCCCAGAAAAGAAAGCCCTTACCCTTGGGATCTAAGGTGCAATTGATAGACCAGCCTACCCTTCCATGGACAGCAAGAACTTGCTGCGGTGGCACCCTTTCTCTGGGAGGATTCTTAGTCCATATTCAATGTTGGATGGCAGACTGACAATATCGGCACGGGGCTCCTGCGAGCAAATCGCAGACCATTTCCGCATGAAAGGCAGCTAGTAGCCACACGTACTCTAATGCAGGTGAAGGGAGACCCGTGACAGTGCATGGGGCAGCCACACATTTTTGTCCTTGCCTCTTCTGTATGGAGAGTATGTTGATACGTGTACGCCTTAGACGGTCATACTGTTATGATCGGCACTACTCTCTGAAAACCAAACGACAGCCCTTTCCCACAGAACTGGGCTGTTAGGAGTAGTTAGTGGGAAAGGCTGAGCCCACGAAAGGAGAGAGCTTTGTGTGTTGGCACATCTTGTCTGGGAGGAATCTTCATTCGTACTTTATATTGGAATCAGACCGGCAATTTCAGAGCAGGACATCTGCAAGTGCACAAAAGCCCTTTCTCCCAGGAAGGCGAGTGCCAACCCTTGAGATATCGGGTACAATTGGTGGGCCAGCCTTGGAACTCTATGGGCAGCAGGAGCTATCTGTCCAGCCACCTTCAGTCTGAGAGCGATCTTTGTCCGTATTCGATTTTGGAGTCAGACTGGAAATTTCATCACAGAATTCCTGCAAGTGAACAACAGCCCTTTATCCCAGAAAACAAAACGCTTACCCTCAGGGTAAAATGTCCGGGTTCTGGGCAAGCCTGGGCACTCCATTGGAAGCAGGAGCTTTCTTTGATGGCACCTCTTGCCTGGCAGGAATCTTTCTCCATATTCAATTTTGGCATTCAGACTGGTAAATTTGGCGCAGGATCCCTGCAAGCGGACGACAGCTCTTTCTCCCGGGAAAAATACTGCTTACCCTAACCCTAACGCTAACCCTAACGCTAACCCTAACCCTAACCCTAACCCTAACCCTAACCCTAACCCTAACCCTAACCCTAACCCTAAACCCTAACCCTAACCCTAACCCTAAACCCTAACCCTAACCCTAACCCTAACCCTAAACCCTAACCCTAACCCTAAACCCTAACCCTAACCCTAAACCCTAACCCTAACCCTAACCCTAACCAAGTCTGAACCGGTCTGAACCGGTCTGAACTAGTTTAAACCGTTGTGAGACTGCTGCTCTTTCTAAACTGATACAAGAATAGGGAAGCACTGCTGTAAATATAGAGCATTATTGCCTAGTTAGATTTGTGGAGGGTGAGAGAAAATTGGCCCAGAGTAAACGCAAAACATTTTTGGTGCAAAATGTGGATAGAGACTGCTAGGAGGGATAAGGACCACATCAGATCACAACACCAAATTATATTTGAAACCATCAGGAAACCCCAAACGACAAAATGCTCCTAAAAACCCCCCAAACACCAGAAAACCCCCATCAAATTACAAAAGCACCTTACCATTCCTAAGCAAATTACACAGTAAAAACTGCTTAGAGACAGAGTTTTATGCCTTTAAACAGCAGGTATTTATTAGGCGACGTCATGCAGCTCTCCGGCTCGGGCTGGGCAAAAAGAGCTCCGAAATGTTTGAGTAAAAACACGCAATTTATACAGTTTCTAATTACGATTACAACATATTCATATACGTACCCATGTTATTGTATTATTGGATTACTATATGTCAGGGTGGAGTTTGAGGCGTGGTCTTTCTTCTGAGGAATATCATGGTGATACATCCTGCCTTCATCATAGGGTCTCAAATTTATTCCTCATTTTTGGGTGACCCCGGAGACCTTCTGTACTTTCCATTGTTTCATGTTCTATCCGTTGGAGCTTGGAAAAAGCCTTGGCTTCGGGCCTATTTTACCTATTCAAATATCTACCTTAGCCTGTTTGGCTATAATTTATTACATCTGGGCTCTTTGTGCAATGTACCTGTTGGTTTCTAGGTCTGCAGAATTTGTACGGAACAAAATCTTTTTTGAGTGAGGTAGAGAAAGCGGGGGGGGAAGAGAACAGTGGATTTTGCAGTAAGATGCTTCGATTTACAGTTCTAGAGCCTCGTTTTGCTTCAGTCAAAAAGGCGGGCGGTGTGACTCTCTGGGAGCGGCGACAACTTTCTGTCCTCGCACCGTTTGCCTGGGAGGAATCCTCAGAAGCATTCCGGTGTCTAAATTGAACATCTGAGTTTGGGGTGGGACTCCTGCTAGTGCACAAAACGCCGTTCCCCCAGAAAAAGAAAGCCCTTACCCTCTGGTTATCAGGTGTAGGTTGCAAAGCGCTCTGTGGGAAATGAGAGCTCACGGTCCCGACACCTTGTATCCGGAGGGAATCTTCGTACGACTTCAATTTCCCGAGTCCCGCCGCCTGCTTTGCCGCAGGACTCCTGCGAGGGACCGGCTGCGGAGGACAAAAGAAATGCTCGGTCGGCTGGCAGGCGACAGGCACTTTAGGAATGGCAGGCTTAGCTTTATAGTCTTTTCTTGCCTCTGTGGGTATACGCGCTATAATTGGTGGCTTGTTTCTCTTCGCGTGCAGCGCTTAGTCTTTTGATTGGCAGTCGGGGTCCTGTTGTGTGCTGGCGAAGCTCAAAACGATGCCTATATTTTACTGTAGTTTTTCTTCCCTTTCTGCTCTCCTGCCTTGGTGCTGTTTACATTCTTTTACAATCTCAGAGCTGTAACTGATTAAATTCAAGGCTTAAGTTGTCAACAGCCCAGCTGTTTCCAATAAATGACAGCCCTCTGGTCCCAGCAAAAAAAGGTCTTATATTCAAGGTCTCAAGTCTAGTTAATGAGAGACCCCTGCATTTGCCCGTGCAGGAAAATCATCCGGGTCTGGGACCTTTTGTTTCAGAGCGACCTTTGTCCATATTCCGTTTAGGGAGTTGTACTGCAATTTTGGTCCCGGTCAGCGGCGAGAAAAAAACAGATCTTTCCCCGAATAAGGAAGCCTGTACCCTCAGGGTCTCAGGTGTAAGTGGTGAGAGACCCAGTAAATTCCAAGAGTGGCAAGAGTGCTCTGCCCTTTAGACATTTTGTCTGGGAGAAATCTTCATCCCTGTTCAATTTCAGGAACCTAAGCAGCTATCTCGATGCAGCACTCCTGCAAAAAAAGAACAGATCTTAACTACAGGAAAAGAAAACCCATACCCTATGGGTCTCAGGTGCAGGTGGTGGGATACCTCTGGCCCTCCATGGGCAGCAACAGCTTTCTGAGGTGGCACCTTTTGCCTGAGAGGAATGTTGACTATGTTTGCTCTGGGAGCTCAGACTGGGATATCCAGTACAGATCTCCTTCAATCAAATGAGACACTGTTACCCCAGGTAAAAAAGCCCTTACCTTCTGTCTCTCAACGGCAGCTGCTGGGTGCCTCCCTTGGCAGCAAGAGCTTTCTGTAGTGGCACCTTCTGTGTGAGAGGAACGTTCATCCGTATTCAATTTGACGAGTCAAACCACCTATCTCAGTCCACGACTCCTGCAAGCAAATAGTATCCTATTTCCCCTAGGACAAAAAGCCCTTACCCTCAGGATCTCAAGTGTGTTAATTAGACACCCTTGACAGTTCCTGGGCAGTGAGAACGTTCTATCCTGTCACCTTTTGTCTGGGAGGAATCTTGGTCCTTGTTCCATTTGGAACTGGACGGGCAGTTGCAGTGCAGGGTTCCTGCAAGGTAACAACAACCCTTTACCCCAGAAAAGAAAGCCCTTACCCTTGGGATCTAAGGTGCAATTGATAGACCAGCCTACCCTTCCATGGACAGCAAGAACTTGCTGCGGTGGCACCCTTTCTCTGGGAGGATTCTTAGTCCATATTCAATGTTGGATGGCAGACTGACAATATCGGCACGGGGCTCCTGCGAGCAAATCGCAGACCATTTCCGCATGAAAGGCAGCTAGTAGCCACACGTACTCTAATGCAGGTGAAGGGAGACCCGTGACAGTGCATGGGGCAGCCACACATTTTTGTCCTTGCCTCTTCTGTATGGAGAGTATGTTGATACGTGTACGCCTTAGACGGTCATACTGTTATGATCGGCACTACTCTCTGAAAACCAAACGACAGCCCTTTCCCACAGAACTGGGCTGTTAGGAGTAGTTAGTGGGAAAGGCTGAGCCCACGAAAGGAGAGAGCTTTGTGTGTTGGCACATCTTGTCTGGGAGGAATCTTCATTCGTACTTTATATTGGAATCAGACCGGCAATTTCAGAGCAGGACATCTGCAAGTGCACAAAAGCCCTTTCTCCCAGGAAGGCGAGTGCCAACCCTTGAGATATCGGGTACAATTGGTGGGCCAGCCTTGGAACTCTATGGGCAGCAGGAGCTATCTGTCCAGCCACCTTCAGTCTGAGAGCGATCTTTGTCCGTATTCGATTTTGGAGTCAGACTGGAAATTTCATCACAGAATTCCTGCAAGTGAACAACAGCCCTTTATCCCAGAAAACAAAACGCTTACCCTCAGGGTAAAATGTCCGGGTTCTGGGCAAGCCTGGGCACTCCATTGGAAGCAGGAGCTTTCTTTGATGGCACCTCTTGCCTGGCAGGAATCTTTCTCCATATTCAATTTTGGCATTCAGACTGGTAAATTTGGCGCAGGATCCCTGCAAGCGGACGACAGCTCTTTCTCCCGGGAAAAATACTGCTTACCCTAACCCTAACGCTAACCCTAACCCTAACCCTAACCCTAACCCTAACCCTAACCCTAACCCTAACCCTAACCCTAACCCTAACCCTAACCCTAACCCTAAACCCTAACCCTAACCCTAACCCTAAACCCTAACCCTAACCCTAACCCTAACCCTAAACCCTAACCCTAACCCTAACCCTAAACCCTAACCCTAACCCTAAACCCTAACCCTAAACCCTAACCCTAACCCTAAACCCTAACCCTAACCCTAACCCTAACCAAGTCTGAACCGGTCTGAACCGGTCTGAACTAGTTTAAACCGTTGTGAGACTGCTGCCCTTTCTAAACTGATACAAGAATAGGGAAGCACTGCTGTAAATATAGAGCATTATTGCCTAGTTAGATTTGTGGAGGGTGAGAGAAAATTGGCCCAGAGTAAACGCAAAACATTTTTGGTGCAAAATGTGGATAGAGACTGCTAGGAGGGATAAGGACCACATCAGATCACAACACCAAATTATATTTGAAACCATCAGGAAACCCCAAAAGACAAAATGCTCCTAA
This sequence comes from Pyrocephalus nanus, assembly GCA_038380795.1. NCBI lineage: Eukaryota > Metazoa > Chordata > Aves > Passeriformes > Tyrannidae > Pyrocephalus > Pyrocephalus nanus. Next base: position 330,384 of record CM076278.1, read on the forward strand.
AAACCCCCCAAACACCAGAAAACCCCCATCAAATTACAAAAGCACCTTACCATTCCTAAGCAAATTACACAGTAAAAACTGCTTAGAGACAGAGTTTTATGCCTTTAAACAGCAGGTATTTATTAGGCGACGTCATGCAGCTCTCCGGCTCGGGCTGGGCAAAAAGAGCTCCGAAATGTTTGAGTAAAAACACGCAATTTATACAGTTTCTAATTACGATTACAACATATTCATATACGTACCCATGTTATTGTATTATTGGATTACTATATGTCAGGGTGGAGTTTGAGGCGTGGTCTTTCTTCTGAGGAATATCATGGTGATACATCCTGCCTTCATCATAGGGTTTCAAATTTATTCCTCATTTTTGGGTGACCCCGGAGACCTTCTGTACTTTCCATTGTTTCATGTTCTATCCGTTGGAGCTTGGAAAAAGCCTTGGCCTCGGGCCTATTTTACCTATTCAAATATCTACCTTAGCCTGTTTGGCTATAATTTATTACCTCTGGGCTCTTTGTGCAATGTACCTGTTGGTTTCTAGGTCTGCAGAATTTGTACGGAACAAAATCTTTTTTGAGTGAGGTAGAGAAAGCGGGGGGGGAAGAGAACAGTGGATTTTGCAGTAAGATGCTTCGATTTACAGTTCTAGAGCCTCGTTTTGCTTCAGTCAAAAAGGCGGGCGGTGTGACTCTCTGGGAGCGGCGACAACTTTCTGTCCTCGCACCGTTTGCCTGGGAGGAATCCTCAGAAGCATTCCGGTGTCTAAATTGAACATCTGAGTTTGGGGTGGGACTCCTGCTAGTGCACAAAACGCCGTTCCCCCAGAAAAAGAAAGCCCTTACCCTCTGGTTATCAGGTGTAGGTTGCAAAGCGCTCTGTGGGAAATGAGAGCTCACGGTCCCGACACCTTGTATCCGGAGGGAATCTTCGTACGACTTCAATTTCCCGAGTCCCGCCGCCTGCTTTGCCGCAGGACTCCTGCGAGGGACCGGCTGCGGAGGACAAAAGAAATGCTCGGTCGGCTGGCAGGCGACAGGCACTTTAGGAATGGCAGGCTTAGCTTTATAGTCTTTTCTTGCCTCTGTGGGTATACGCGCTATAATTGGTGGCTTGTTTCTCTTCGCGTGCAGCGCTTAGTCTTTTGATTGGCAGTCGGGGTCCTGTTGTGTGCTGGCGAAGCTCAAAACGATGCCTATTATTTACTGTAGTTTTTCTTCCCTTTCTGCTCTCCTGCCTTGGTGCTGTTTACATTCTTTTACAATCTCAGAGCTGTAACTGATTAAATTCAAGGCTTAAGTTGTCAACAGCCCAGCTGTTTCCAATAAATGACAGCCCTCTGGTCCCAGCAAAAAAAGGTCTTATATTCAAGGTCTCAAGTCTAGTTAATGAGAGACCCCTGCATTTGCCCGTGCAGGAAAATCATCCGGGTCTGGGACCTTTTGTTTCAGAGCGAGCTTTGTCCATATTCCGTTTAGGGAGTTGTACTGCAATTTTGGTCCCGGTCAGCGGCGAGAAAAAAACAGATCTTTCCCCGAATAAGGAAGCCTGTACCCTCAGGGTCTCAGGTGTAAGTGGTGAGAGACCCAGTAAATTCCAAGAGTGGCAAGAGTGCTCTGCCCTTTAGACATTTTGTCTGGGAGAAATCTTCATCCCTGTTCAATTTCAGGAACCTAAGCAGCTATCTCGATGCAGCACTCCTGCAAAAAAAGAACAGATCTTAACTACAGGAAAAGAAAACCCATACCCTATGGGTCTCAGGTGCAGGTGGTGGGATACCTCTGGCCCTCCATGGGCAGCAACAGCTTTCTGAGGTGGCACCTTTTGCCTGAGAGGAATGTTGACTATGTTTGCTCTGGGAGCTCAGACTGGGATATCCAGTACAGATCTCCTTCAATCAAATGAGACACTGTTACCCCAGGTAAAAAAGCCCTTACCTTCTGTCTCTCAACGGCAGCTGCTGGGTGCCTCCCTTGGCAGCAAGAGCTTTCTGTAGTGGCACCTTCTGTGTGAGAGGAACGTTCATCCGTATTCAATTTGACGAGTCAAACCACCTATCTCAGTCCACGACTCCTGCAAGCAAATAGTATCCTATTTCCCCTAGGACAAAAAGCCCTTACCCTCAGGATCTCAAGAGTGTTAATTAGACACCCTTGACAGTTCCTGGGCAGTGAGAACGTTCTATCCTGTCACCTTTTGTCTGGGAGGAATCTTGGTCCTTGTTCCATTTGGAACTGGACGGGCAGTTGCAGTGCAGGGTTCCTGCAAGGTAACAACAACCCTTTACCCCAGAAAAGAAAGCCCTTACCCTTGGGATCTAAGGTGCAATTGATAGACCAGCCTACCCTTCCATGGACAGCAAGAACTTGCTGCGGTGGCACCCTTTCTCTGGGAGGATTCTTAGTCCATATTCAATGTTGGATGGCAGACTGACAATATCGGCACGGGGCTCCTGCGAGCAAATCGCAGACCATTTCCGCATGAAAGGCAGCTAGTAGCCACACGTACTCTAATGCAGGTGAAGGGAGACCCGTGACAGTGCATGGGGCAGCCACACATTTTTGTCCTTGCCTCTTCTGTATGGAGAGTATGTTGATACGTGTACGCCTTAGACGGTCATACTGTTATGATCGGCACTACTCTCTGAAAACCAAACGACAGCCCTTTCCCACAGAACTGGGCTGTTAGGAGTAGTTAGTGGGAAAGGCTGAGCCCACGAAAGGAGAGAGCTTTGTGTGTTGGCACATCTTGTCTGGGAGGAATCTTCATTCGTACTTTATATTGGAATCAGACCGGCAATTTCAGAGCAGGACATCTGCAAGTGCACAAAAGCCCTTTCTCCCAGGAAGGCGAGTGCCAACCCTTGAGATATCGGGTACAATTGGTGGGCCAGCCTTGGAACTCTATGGGCAGCAGGAGCTATCTGTCCAGCCACCTTCAGTCTGAGAGCGATCTTTGTCCGTATTCGATTTTGGAGTCAGACTGGAAATTTCATCACAGAATTCCTGCAAGTGAACAACAGCCCTTTATCCCAGAAAACAAAACGCTTACCCTCAGGGTAAAATGTCCGGGTTCTGGGCAAGCCTGGGCACTCCATTGGAAGCAGGAGCTTTCTTTGATGGCACCTCTTGCCTGGCAGGAATCTTTCTCCATATTCAATTTTGGCATTCAGACTGGTAAATTTGGCGCAGGATCCCTGCAAGCGGACGACAGCTCTTTCTCCCGGGAAAAATACTGCTTACCCTAACCCTAACGCTAACCCTAACCCTAACGCTAACCCTAACCCTAACCCTAACCCTAACCCTAACCCTAACCCTAACCCTAACCCTAACCCTAACCCTAAACCCTAACCCTAACCCTAACCCTAAACCCTAACCCTAACCCTAACCCTAACCCTAAACCCTAACCCTAACCCTAACCCTAAACCCTAACCCTAACCCTAAACCCTAACCCTAACCCTAACCAAGTCTGAACCGGTCTGAACCGGTCTGAACTAGTTTAAACCGTTGTGAGACTGCTGCTCTTTCTAAACTGATACAAGAATAGGGAAGCACTGCTGTAAATATAGAGCATTATTGCCTAGTTAGATTTGTGGAGGGTGAGAGAAAATTGGCCCAGAGTAAACGCAAAACATTTTTGGTGTAAAATGTGGATAGAGACTGCTAGGAGGGATAAGGACCAGATCAGATCACAACACCAAATTATATTTGAAACCATCAGGACACCCCAAACGACAAAATGCTCCTAAAAACCCCCCAAACACCAGAAAACCCCCATCAAATTACAAAAGCACCTTACCATTCCTAAGCAAATTACACAGTAAAAACTGCTTAGAGACAGAGTTTTATGCCTTTAAACAGCAGGTATTTATTAGGCGACGTCATGCAGCTCTCCGGCTCGGGCTGGGCAAAAAGAGCTCCGAAATGTTTGAGTAAAAACACGCAATTTATACAGTTTCTAATTACGATTACAACATATTCATATACGTACCCATGTTATTGTATTATTGGATTACTATATGTCAGGGTGGAGTTTGAGGCGTGGTCTTTCTTCTGAGGAATATCATGGTGATACATCCTGCCTTCATCATAGGGTCTCAAATTTATTCCTCATTTTTGGGTGACCCCGGAGACCTTCTGTACTTTCCATTGTTTCATGTTCTATCCGTTGGAGCTTGGAAAAAGCCTTGGCCTCGGGCCTATTTTACCTATTCAAATATCTACCTTAGCCTGTTTGGCTATAATTTATTACCTCTGGGCTCTTTGTGCAATGTACCTGTTGGTTTCTAGGTCTGCAGAATTTGTACGGAACAAAATCTTTTTTGAGTGAGGTAGAGAAAGCGGGGGGGGAAGAGAACAGTGGATTTTGCAGTAAGATGCTTCGATTTACAGTTCTAGAGCCTCGTTTTGCTTCAGTCAAAAAGGCGGGCGGTGTGACTCTCTGGGAGCGGCGACAACTTTCTGTCCTCGCACCGTTTGCCTGGGAGGAATCCTCAGAAGCATTCCGGTGTCTAAATTGAACATCTGAGTTTGGGGTGGGACTCCTGCTAGTGCACAAAACGCCGTTCCCCCAGAAAAAGAAAGCCCTTACCCTCTGGTTATCAGGTGTAGGTTGCAAAGCGCTCTGTGGGAAATGAGAGCTCACGGTCCCGACACCTTGTATCCGGAGGGAATCTTCGTACGACTTCAATTTCCCGAGTCCCGCCGCCTGCTTTGCCGCAGGACTCCTGCGAGGGACCGGCTGCGGAGGACAAAAGAAATGCTCGGTCGGCTGGCAGGCGACAGGCACTTTAGGAATGGCAGGCTTAGCTTTATAGTCTTTTCTTGCCTCTGTGGGTATACGCGCTATAATTGGTGGCTTGTTTCTCTTCACGTGCAGCGCTTAGTCTTTTGATTGGCAGTCGGGGTCCTGTTGTGTGCTGGCGAAGCTCAAAACGATGCCTATTATTTACTGTAGTTTTTCTTCCCTTTCTGCTCTCCTGCCTTGGTGCTGTTTACATTCTTTTACAATCTCAGAGCTGTAACTGATTAAATTCAAGGCTTAAGTTGTCAACAGCCCAGCTGTTTCCAATAAATGACAGCCCTCTGGTCCCAGCAAAAAAAGGTCTTATATTCAAGGTCTCAAGTCTAGTTAATGAGAGACCCCTGCATTTGCCCGTGCAGGAAAATCATCCGGGTCTGGGACCTTTTGTTTCAGAGCGACCTTTGTCCATATTCCGTTTAGGGAGTTGTACTGCAATTTTGGTCCCGGTCAGCGGCGAGAAAAAAACAGATCTTTCCCCGAATAAGGAAGCCTGTACCCTCAGGGTCTCAGGTGTAAGTGGTGAGAGACCCAGTAAATTCCAAGAGTGGCAAGAGTGCTCTGCCCTTTAGACATTTTGTCTGGGAGAAATCTTCATCCCTGTTCAATTTCAGGAACCTAAGCAGCTATCTCGATGCAGCACTCCTGCAAAAAAAGAACAGATCTTAACTACAGGAAAAGAAAACCCATACCCTATGGGTCTCAGGTGCAGGTGGTGGGATACCTCTGGCCCTCCATGGGCAGCAACAGCTTTCTGAGGTGGCACCTTTTGCCTGAGAGGAATGTTGACTATGTTTGCTCTGGGAGCTCAGACTGGGATATCCAGTACAGATCTCCTTCAATCAAATGAGACACTGTTACCCCAGGTAAAAAAGCCCTTACCTTCTGTCTCTCAACGGCAGCTGCTGGGTGCCTCCCTTGGCAGCAAGAGCTTTCTGTAGTGGCACCTTCTGTGTGAGAGGAACGTTCATCCGTATTCAATTTGACGAGTCAAACCACCTATCTCAGTCCACGACTCCTGCAAGCAAATAGTATCCTATTTCCCCTAGGACAAAAAGCCCTTACCCTCAGGATCTCAAGAGTGTTAATTAGACACCCTTGACAGTTCCTGGGCAGTGAGAACGTTCTATCCTGTCACCTTTTGTCTGGGAGGAATCTTGGTCCTTGTTCCATTTGGAACTGGACGGGCAGTTGCAGTGCAGGGTTCCTGCAAGGTAACAACAACCCTTTACCCCAGAAAAGAAAGCCCTTACCCTTGGGATCTAAGGTGCAATTGATAGACCAGCCTACCCTTCCATGGACAGCAAGAACTTGCTGCGGTGGCACCCTTTCTCTGGGAGGATTCTTAGTCCATATTCAATGTTGGATGGCAGACTGACAATATCGGCACGGGGCTCCTGCGAGCAAATCGCAGACCATTTCCGCATGAAAGGCAGCTAGTAGCCACACGTACTCTAATGCAGGTGAAGGGAGACCCGTGACAGTGCATGGGGCAGCCACACATTTTTGTCCTTGCCTCTTCTGTATGGAGAGTATGTTGATACGTGTACGCCTTAGACGGTCATACTGTTATGATCGGCACTACTCTCTGAAAACCAAACGACAGCCCTTTCCCACAGAACTGGGCTGTTAGGAGTAGTTAGTGGGAAAGGCTGAGCCCACGAAAGGAGAGAGCTTTGTGTGTTGGCACATCTTGTCTGGGAGGAATCTTCATTCGTACTTTATATTGGAATCAGACCGGCAATTTCAGAGCAGGACATCTGCAAGTGCACAAAAGCCCTTTCTCCCAGGAAGGCGAGTGCCAACCCTTGAGATATCGGGTACAATTGGTGGGCCAGCCTTGGAACTCTATGGGCAGCAGGAGCTATCTGTCCAGCCACCTTCAGTCTGAGAGCGATCTTTGTCCGTATTCGATTTTGGAGTCAGACTGGAAATTTCATCACAGAATTCCTGCAAGTGAACAACAGCCCTTTATCCCAGAAAACAAAACGCTTACCCTCAGGGAAAAATGTCCGGGTTCTGGGCAAGCCTGGGCACTCCATTGGAAGCAGGAGCTTTCTTTGATGGCACCTCTTGCCTGGCAGGAATCTTTCTCCATATTCAATTTTGGCATTCAGACTGGTAAATTTGGCGCAGGATCCCTGCAAGCGGACGACAGCTCTTTCTCCCGGGAAAAATACTGCTTACCCTAACCCTAACCCTAAACCCTAACCCTAACCCTAACCCTAACCCTAAACCCTAACCCTAACCCTAACCCTAACCCTAACCCTAACCCTAACCCTAACCCTAACCCTAACCCTAACCCTAAACCCTAACCCTAACCCTAACCCTAAACCCTAACCCTAACCCTAACCCTAACCCTAAACCCTAACCCTAACCCTAACCCTAACCCTAACCCTAACCCTAACCCTAACCCTAACCCTAACCCTAACCCTAAACCCTAACCCTAACCCTAACCCTAAACCCTAACCCTAACCCTAACCCTAACCCTAAACCCTAACCCTAACCCTAACCCTAACCCTAACCCTAACCCTAACCCTAACCCTAAACCCTAACCCTAACCCTAAACCCTAACCCTAACCCTAACCAAGTCTGAACCGGTCTGAACTGGTCTGAACTAGTTTAAACCGTTGTGAGACTGCTGCTCTTTCTAAACTGATACAAGAATAGGGAAGCACTGCTGTAAATATAGAGCATTATTGCCTAGTTAGATTTGTGGAGGGTGAGAGAAAATTGGCCCAGAGTAAACGCAAAACATTTTTGGTGCAAAATGTGGATAGAGACTGCTAGGAGGGATAAGGACCACATCAGATCACAACACCAAATTATATTTGAAACCATCAGGAAACCCCAAACGACAAAATGCTCCTAAAAACCCCCCAAACACCAGAAAACCCCCATCAAATTACAAAAGCACCTTACCATTCCTAAGCAAATTACACAGTAAAAACTGCTTAGAGACAGAGTTTTATGCCTTTAAACAGCAGGTATTTATTAGGCGACGTCATGCAGCTCTCCGGCTCGGGCTGGGCAAAAAGAGCTCCGAAATGTTTGAGTAAAAACACGCAATTTATACAGTTTCTAATTACGATTACAACGTATTCATATACGTACCCATGTTATTGTATTATTGGATTACTATATGTCAGGGTGGAGTTTGAGGCGTGGTCTTTCTTCTGAGGAATATCATGGTGATACATCCTGCCTTCATCATAGGGTCTCAAATTTATTCCTCATTTTTGGGTGACCCCGGAGACCTTCTGTACTTTCCATTGTTTCATGTTCTATCCGTTGGAGCTTGGAAAAAGCCTTGGCCTCGGGCCTATTTTACCTATTCAAATATCTACCTTAGCCTGTTTGGCTATAATTTATTACCTCTGGGCTCTTTGTGCAATGTACCTGTTGGTTTCTAGGTCTGCAGAATTTGTACGGAACAAAATCTTTTTTGAGTGAGGTAGAGAAAGCGGGGGGGAAGAGAACAGTGGATTTTGCAGTAAGATGCTTCGATTTACAGTTCTAGAGCCTCGTTTTGCTTCAGTCAAAAAGGCGGGCGGTGTGACTCTCTGGGAGCGGCGACAACTTTCTGTCCTCGCACCGTTTGCCTGGGAGGAATCCTCAGAAGCATTCCGGTGTCTAAATTGAACATCTGAGTTTGGGGTGGGACTCCTGCTAGTGCACAAAACGCCGTTCCCCCAGAAAAAGAAAGCCCTTACCCTCTGGTTATCAGGTGTAGGTTGCAAAGCGCTCTGTGGAAAATGAGAGCTCACGGTCCCGACACCTTGTATCCGGAGGGAATCTTCGTACGACTTCAATTTCCCGAGTCCCGCCGCCTGCTTTGCCGCAGGACTCCTGCGAGGGACCGGCTGCGGAGGACAAAAGAAATGCTCGGTCGGCTGGCAGGCGACAGGCACTTTAGGAATGGCAGGCTTAGCTTTATAGTCTTTTCTTGCCTCTGTGGGTATACGCGCTATAATTGGTGGCTTGTTTCTCTTCGCGTGCAGCGCTTAGTCTTTTGATTGGCAGTCGGGGTCCTGTTGTGTGCTGGCGAAGCTCAAAACGATGCCTATTATTTACTGTAGTTTTTCTTCCCTTTCTGCTCTCCTGCCTTGGTGCTGTTTACATTCTTTTACAATCTCAGAGCTGTAACTGATTAAATTCAAGGCTTAAGTTGTCAACAGCCCAGCTGTTTCCAATAAATGACAGCCCTCTGGTCCCAGCAAAAAAAGGTCTTATATTCAAGGTCTCAAGTCTAGTTAATGAGAGACCCCTGCATTTGCCCGTGCAGGAAAATCATCCGGGTCTGGGACCTTTTGTTTCAGAGCGACCTTTGTCCATATTCCGTTTAGGGAGTTGTACTGCAATTTTGGTCCCGGTCAGCGGCGAGAAAAAAACAGATCTTTCCCCGAATAAGGAAGCCTGTACCCTCAGGGTCTCAGGTGTAAGTGGTGAGAGACCCAGTAAATTCCAAGAGTGGCAAGAGTGCTCTGCCCTTTAGACATTTTGTCTGGGAGAAATCTTCATCCCTGTTCAATTTCAGGAACCTAAGCAGCTATCTCGATGCAGCACTCCTGCAAAAAAAGAACAGATCTTAACTACAGGAAAAGAAAACCCATACCCTATGGGTCTCAGGTGCAGGTGGTGGGATACCTCTGGCCCTCCATGGGCAGCAACAGCTTTCTGAGGTGGCACCTTTTGCCTGAGAGGAATGTTGACTATGTTTGCTCTGGGAGCTCAGACTGGGATATCCAGTACAGATCTCCTTCAATCAAATGAGACACTGTTACCCCAGGTAAAAAAGCCCTTACCTTCTGTCTCTCAACGGCAGCTGCTGGGTGCCTCCCTTGGCAGCAAGAGCTTTCTGTAGTGGCACCTTCTGTGTGAGAGGAACGTTCATCCGTATTCAATTTGACGAGTCAAACCACCTATCTCAGTCCACGACTCCTGCAAGCAAATAGTATCCTATTTCCCCTAGGACAAAAAGCCCTTACCCTCAGGATCTCAAGTGTGTTAATTAGACACCCTTGACAGTTCATGGGCAGTGAGAACGTTCTATCCTGTCACCTTTTGTCTGGGAGGAATCTTGGTCCTTGTTCCATTTGGAACTGGACAGGCAGTTGCAGTGCAGGGTTCCTGCAAGGTAACAACAACCCTTTACCCCAGAAAAGAAAGCCCTTACCCTTGGGATCTAAGGTGCAATTGATAGACCAGCCTACCCTTCCATGGACAGCAAGAACTTGCTGCGGTGGCACCCTTTCTCTGGGAGGATTCTTAGTCCATATTCAATGTTGGATGGCAGACTGACAATATCGGCACGGGGCTCCTGCGAGCAAATCGCAGACCATTTCCGCATGAAAGGCAGCTAGTAGCCACACGTACTCTAATGCAGGTGAAGGGAGACCCGTGACAGTGCATGGGGCAGCCACACATTTTTGTCCTTGCCTCTTCTGTATGGAGAGTATGTTGATACGTGTACGCCTTAGACGGTCATACTGTTATGATCGGCACTACTCTCTGAAAACCAAACGACAGCCCTTTCCCACAGAACTGGGCTGTTAGGAGTAGTTAGTGGGAAAGGCTGAGCCCACGAAAGGAGAGAGCTTTGTGTGTTGGCACATCTTGTCTGGGAGGAATCTTCATTCGTACTTTATATTGGAATCAGACCGGCAATTTCAGAGCAGGACATCTGCAAGTGCACAAAAGCCCTTTCTCCCAGGAAGGCGAGTGCCAACCCTTGAGATATCGGGTACAATTGGTGGGCCAGCCTTGGAACTCTATGGGCAGCAGGAGCTATCTGTCCAGCCACCTTCAGTCTGAGAGCGATCTTTGTCCGTATTCGATTTTGGAGTCAGACTGGAAATTTCATCACAGAATTCCTGCAAGTGAACAACAGCCCTTTATCCCAGAAAACAAAACGCTTACCCTCAGGGTAAAATGTCCGGGTTCTGGGCAAGCCTGGGCACTCCATTGGAAGCAGGAGCTTTCTTTGATGGCACCTCTTGCCTGGCAGGAATCTTTCTCCATATTCAATTTTGGCATTCAGACTGGTAAATTTGGCGCAGGATCCCTGCAAGCGGACGACAGCTCTTTCTCCCGGGAAAAATACTGCTTACCCTAACCCTAACGCTAACCCTAACGCTAACCCTAACCCTAACCCTAACCCTAACCCTAACCCTAACCCTAACCCTAACCCTAACCCTAACCCTAACCCTAACCCTAAACCCTAACCCTAACCCTAACCCTAAACCCTAACCCTAACCCTAACCCTAACCCTAAACCCTAACCCTAACCCTAAACCCTAACCCTAACCCTAAACCCTAACCCTAACCCTAACCCTAACCAAGTCTGAACCGGTCTGAACCGGTCTGAACTAGTTTAAACCGTTGTGAGACTGCTGCTCTTTCTAAACTGATACAAGAATAGGGAAGCACTGCTGTAAATATAGAGCATTATTGCCTAGTTAGATTTGTGGAGGGTGAGAGAAAATTGGCCCAGAGTAAACGCAAAACATTTTTGGTGCAAAATGTGGATAGAGACTGCTAGGAGGGATAAGGACCACATCAGATCACAACACCAAATTATATTTGAAACCATCAGGAAACCCCAAACGACAAAATGCTCCTAAAAACCCCCCAAACACCAGAAAACCCCCATCAAATTACAAAAGCACCTTACCATTCCTAAGCAAATTACACAGTAAAAACTGCTTAGAGACAGAGTTTTATGCCTTTAAACAGCAGGTATTTATTAGGCGACGTCATGCAGCTCTCCGGCTCGGGCTGGGCAAAAAGAGCTCCGAAATGTTTGAGTAAAAACACGCAATTTATACAGTTTCTAATTACGATTACAACATATTCATATACGTACCCATGTTATTGTATTATTGGATTACTATATGTCAGGGTGGAGTTTGAGGCGTGGTCTTTCTTCTGAGGAATATCATGGTGATACATCCTGCCTTCATCATAGGGTCTCAAATTTATTCCTCATTTTTGGGTGACCCCGGAGACCTTCTGTACTTTCCATTGTTTCATGTTCTATCCGTTGGAGCTTGGAAAAAGCCTTGGCTTCGGGCCTATTTTACCTATTCAAATATCTACCTTAGCCTGTTTGGCTATAATTTATTACATCTGGGCTCTTTGTGCAATGTACCTGTTGGTTTCTAGGTCTGCAGAATTTGTACGGAACAAAATCTTTTTTGAGTGAGGTAGAGAAAGCGGGGGGGGAAGAGAACAGTGGATTTTGCAGTAAGATGCTTCGATTTACAGTTCTAGAGCCTCGTTTTGCTTCAGTCAAAAAGGCGGGCGGTGTGACTCTCTGGGAGCGGCGACAACTTTCTGTCCTCGCACCGTTTGCCTGGGAGGAATCCTCAGAAGCATTCCGGTGTCTAAATTGAACATCTGAGTTTGGGGTGGGACTCCTGCTAGTGCACAAAACGCCGTTCCCCCAGAAAAAGAAAGCCCTTACCCTCTGGTTATCAGGTGTAGGTTGCAAAGCGCTCTGTGGGAAATGAGAGCTCACGGTCCCGACACCTTGTATCCGGAGGGAATCTTCGTACGACTTCAATTTCCCGAGTCCCGCCGCCTGCTTTGCCGCAGGACTCCTGCGAGGGACCGGCTGCGGAGGACAAAAGAAATGCTCGGTCGGCTGGCAGGCGACAGGCACTTTAGGAATGGCAGGCTTAGCTTTATAGTCTTTTCTTGCCTCTGTGGGTATACGCGCTATAATTGGTGGCTTGTTTCTCTTCGCGTGCAGCGCTTAGTCTTTTGATTGGCAGTCGGGGTCCTGTTGTGTGCTGGCGAAGCTCAAAACGATGCCTATTATTTACTGTAGTTTTTCTTCCCTTTCTGCTCTCCTGCCTTGGTGCTGTTTACATTCTTTTACAATCTCAGAGCTGTAACTGATTAAATTCAAGGCTTAAGTTGTCAACAGCCCAGCTGTTTCCAATAAATGACAGCCCTCTGGTCCCAGCAAAAAAAGGTCTTATATTCAAGGTCTCAAGTCTAGTTAATGAGAGACCCCTGCATTTGCCCGTGCAGGAAAATCATCCGGGTCTGGGACCTTTTGTTTCAGAGCGACCTTTGTCCATATTCCGTTTAGGGAGTTGTACTGCAATTTTGGTCCCGGTCAGCGGCGAGAAAAAAACAGATCTTTCCCCGAATAAGGAAGCCTGTACCCTCAGGGTCTCAGGTGTAAGTGGTGAGAGACCCAGTAAATTCCAAGAGTGGCAAGAGTGCTCTGCCCTTTAGACATTTTGTCTGGGAGAAATCTTCATCCCTGTTCAATTTCAGGAACCTAAGCAGCTATCTCGATGCAGCACTCCTGCAAAAAAAGAACAGATCTTAACTACAGGAAAAGAAAACCCATACCCTATGGGTCTCAGGTGCAGGTGGTGGGATACCTCTGGCCCTCCATGGGCAGCAACAGCTTTCTGAGGTGGCACCTTTTGCCTGAGAGGAATGTTGACTATGTTTGCTCTGGGAGCTCAGACTGGGATATCCAGTACAGATCTCCTTCAATCAAATGAGACACTGTTACCCCAGGTAAAAAAGCCCTTACCTTCTGTCTCTCAACGGCAGCTGCTGGGTGCCTCCCTTGGCAGCAAGAGCTTTCTGTAGTGGCACCTTCTGTGTGAGAGGAACGTTCATCCGTATTCAATTTGACGAGTCAAACCACCTATCTCAGTCCACGACTCCTGCAAGCAAATAGTATCCTATTTCCCCTAGGACAAAAAGCCCTTACCCTCAGGATCTCAAGTGTGTTAATTAGACACCCTTGACAGTTCATGGGCAGTGAGAACGTTCTATCCTGTCACCTTTTGTCTGGGAGGAATCTTGGTCCTTGTTCCATTTGGAACTGGACGGGCAGTTGCAGTGCAGGGTTCCTGCAAGGTAACAACAACCCTTTACCCCAGAAAAGAAAGCCCTTACCCTTGGGATCTAAGGTGCAATTGATAGACCAGCCTACCCTTCCATGGACAGCAAGAACTTGCTGCGGTGGCACCCTTTCTCTGGGAGGATTCTTAGTCCATATTCAATGTTGGATGGCAGACTGACAATATCGGCACGGGGCTCCTGCGAGCAAATCGCAGACCATTTCCGCATGAAAGGCAGCTAGTAGCCACACGTACTCTAATGCAGGTGAAGGGAGACCCGTGACAGTGCATGGGGCAGCCACACATTTTTGTCCTTGCCTCTTCTGTATGGAGAGTATGTTGATACGTGTACGCCTTAGACGGTCATACTGTTATGATCGGCACTACTCTCTGAAAACCAAACGACAGCCCTTTCCCACAGAACTGGGCTGTTAGGAGTAGTTAGTGGGAAAGGCTGAGCCCACGAAAGGAGAGAGCTTTGTGTGTTGGCACATCTTGTCTGGGAGGAATCTTCATTCGTACTTTATATTGGAATCAGACCGGCAATTTCAGAGCAGGACATCTGCAAGTGCACAAAAGCCCTTTCTCCCAGGAAGGCGAGTGCCAACCCTTGAGATATCGGGTACAATTGGTGGGCCAGCCTTGGAACTCTATGGGCAGCAGGAGCTATCTGTCCAGCCACCTTCAGTCTGAGAGCGATCTTTGTCCGTATTCGATTTTGGAGTCAGACTGGAAATTTCATCACAGAATTCCTGCAAGTGAACAACAGCCCTTTATCCCAGAAAACAAAACGCTTACCCTCAGGGTAAAATGTCCGGGTTCTGGGCAAGCCTGGGCACTCCATTGGAAGCAGGAGCTTTCTTTGATGGCACCTCTTGCCTGGCAGGAATCTTTCTCCATATTCAATTTTGGCATTCAGACTGGTAAATTTGGCGCAGGATCCCTGCAAGCGGACGACAGCTCTTTCTCCCGGGAAAAATACTGCTTACCCTAACCCTAACGCTAACCCTAACCCTAACCCTAACCCTAACCCTAACCCTAACCCTAACCCTAACCCTAACCCTAACCCTAACCCTAACCCTAACCCTAACCCTAACCCTAAACCCTAACCCTAACCCTAACCCTAAACCCTAACCCTAACCCTAAACCCTAACCCTAAACCCTAACCCTAACCCTAAACCCTAACCCTAACCCTAACCCTAACCAAGTCTGAACCGGTCTGAACCGGTCTGAACTAGTTTAAACCGTTGTGAGACTGCTGCTCTTTCTAAACTGATACAAGAATAGGGAAGCACTGCTGTAAATATAGAGCATTATTGCCTAGTTAGATTTGTGGAGGGTGAGAGAAAATTGGCCCAGAGTAAACGCAAAACATTTTTGGTGCAAAATGTGGATAGAGACTGCTAGGAGGGATAAGGACCACATCAGATCACAACACCAAATTATATTTGAAACCATCAGGAAACCCCAAAAGACAAAATGCTCCTAAAAACCCCCCAAACACCAGAAAACCCCCATCAAATTACAAAAGCACCTTACCATTCCTAAGCAAATTACACAGTAAAAACTGCTTAGAGACAGAGTTTTATGCCTTTAAACAGCAGGTATTTATTAGGCGACGTCATGCAGCTCTCCGGCTCGGGCTGGGCAAAAAGAGCTCCGAAATGTTTGAGTAAAAACACGCAATTTATACAGTTTCTAATTACGATTACAACATATTCATATACGTACCCATGTTATTGTATTATTGGATTACTATATGTCAGGGTGGAGTTTGAGGCGTGGTCTTTCTTCTGAGGAATATCATGGTGATACATCCTGCCTTCATCATAGGGTTTCAAATTTATTCCTCATTTTTGGGTGACCCCGGAGACCTTCTGTACTTTCCATTGTTTCATGTTCTATCCGTTGGAGCTTGGAAAAAGCCTTGGCCTCGGGCCTATTTTACCTATTCAAATATCTACCTTAGCCTGTTTGGCTATAATTTATTACCTCTGGGCTCTTTGTGCAATGTACCTGTTGGTTTCTAGGTCTGCAGAATTTGTACGGAACAAAATCTTTTTTGAGTGAGGTAGAGAAAGCGGGGGGGGAAGAGAACAGTGGATTTTGCAGTAAGATGCTTCGATTTACAGTTCTAGAGCCTCGTTTTGCTTCAGTCAAAAAGGCGGGCGGTGTGACTCTCTGGGAGCGGCGACAACTTTCTGTCCTCGCACCGTTTGCCTGGGAGGAATCCTCAGAAGCATTCCGGTGTCTAAATTGAACATCTGAGTTTGGGGTGGGACTCCTGCTAGTGCACAAAACGCCGTTCCCCCAGAAAAAGAAAGCCCTTACCCTCTGGTTATCAGGTGTAGGTTGCAAAGCGCTCTGTGGGAAATGAGAGCTCACGGTCCCGACACCTTGTATCCGGAGGGAATCTTCGTACGACTTCAATTTCCCGAGTCCCGCCGCCTGCTTTGCCGCAGGACTCCTGCGAGGGACCGGCTGCGGAGGACAAAAGAAATGCTCGGTCGGCTGGCAGGCGACAGGCACTTTAGGAATGGCAGGCTTAGCTTTATAGTCTTTTCTTGCCTCTGTGGGTATACGCGCTATAATTGGTGGCTTGTTTCTCTTCGCGTGCAGCGCTTAGTCTTTTGATTGGCAGTCGGGGTCCTGTTGTGTGCTGGCGAAGCTCAAAACGATGCCTATTATTTACTGTAGTTTTTCTTCCCTTTCTGCTCTCCTGCCTTGGTGCTGTTTACATTCTTTTACAATCTCAGAGCTGTAACTGATTAAATTCAAGGCTTAAGTTGTCAACAGCCCAGCTGTTTCCAATAAATGACAGCCCTCTGGTCCCAGCAAAAAAAGGTCTTATATTCAAGGTCTCAAGTCTAGTTAATGAGAGACCCCTGCATTTGCCCGTGCAGGAAAATCATCCGGGTCTGGGACCTTTTGTTTCAGAGCGACCTTTGTCCATATTCCGTTTAGGGAGTTGTACTGCAATTTTGGTCCCGGTCAGCGGCGAGAAAAAAACAGATCTTTCCCCGAATAAGGAAGCCTGTACCCTCAGGGTCTCAGGTGTAAGTGGTGAGAGACCCAGTAAATTCCAAGAGTGGCAAGAGTGCTCTGCCCTTTAGACATTTTGTCTGGGAGAAATCTTCATCCCTGTTCAATTTCAGGAACCTAAGCAGCTATCTCGATGCAGCACTCCTGCAAAAAAAGAACAGATCTTAACTACAGGAAAAGAAAACCCATACCCTATGGGTCTCAGGTGCAGGTGGTGGGATACCTCTGGCCCTCCATGGGCAGCAACAGCTTTCTGAGGTGGCACCTTTTGCCTGAGAGGAATGTTGACTATGTTTGCTCTGGGAGCTCAGACTGGGATATCCAGTACAGATCTCCTTCAATCAAATGAGACACTGTTACCCCAGGTAAAAAAGCCCTTACCTTCTGTCTCTCAACGGCAGCTGCTGGGTGCCTCCCTTGGCAGCAAGAGCTTTCTGTAGTGGCACCTTCTGTGTGAGAGGAACGTTCATCCGTATTCAATTTGACGAGTCAAACCACCTATCTCAGTCCACGACTCCTGCAAGCAAATAGTATCCTATTTCCCCTAGGACAAAAAGCCCTTACCCTCAGGATCTCAAGTGTGTTAATTAGACACCCTTGACAGTTCATGGGCAGTGAGAACGTTCTATCCTGTCACCTTTTGTCTGGGAGGAATCTTGGTCCTTGTTCCATTTGGAACTGGACAGGCAGTTGCAGTGCAGGGTTCCTGCAAGGTAACAACAACCCTTTACCCCAGAAAAGAAAGCCCTTACCCTTGGGATCTAAGGTGCAATTGATAGACCAGCCTACCCTTCCATGGACAGCAAGAACTTGCTGCGGTGGCACCCTTTCTCTGGGAGGATTCTTAGTCCATATTCAATGTTGGATGGCAGACTGACAATATCGGCACGGGGCTCCTGCGAGCAAATCGCAGACCATTTCCGCATGAAAGGCAGCTAGTAGCCACACGTACTCTAATGCAGGTGAAGGGAGACCCGTGACAGTGCATGGGGCAGCCACACATTTTTGTCCTTGCCTCTTCTGTATGGAGAGTATGTTGATACGTGTACGCCTTAGACGGTCATACTGTTATGATCGGCACTACTCTCTGAAAACCAAACGACAGCCCTTTCCCACAGAACTGGGCTGTTAGGAGTAGTTAGTGGGAAAGGCTGAGCCCACGAAAGGAGAGAGCTTTGTGTGTTGGCACATCTTGTCTGGGAGGAATCTTCATTCGTACTTTATATTGGAATCAGACCGGCAATTTCAGAGCAGGACATCTGCAAGTGCACAAAAGCCCTTTCTCCCAGGAAGGCGAGTGCCAACCCTTGAGATATCGGGTACAATTGGTGGGCCAGCCTTGGAACTCTATGGGCAGCAGGAGCTATCTGTCCAGCCACCTTCAGTCTGAGAGCGATCTTTGTCCGTATTCGATTTTGGAGTCAGACTGGAAATTTCATCACAGAATTCCTGCAAGTGAACAACAGCCCTTTATCCCAGAAAACAAAACGCTTACCCTCAGGGTAAAATGTCCGGGTTCTGGGCAAGCCTGGGCACTCCATTGGAAGCAGGAGCTTTCTTTGATGGCACCTCTTGCCTGGCAGGAATCTTTCTCCATATTCAATTTTGGCATTCAGACTGGTAAATTTGGCGCAGGATCCCTGCAAGCGGACGACAGCTCTTTCTCCCGGGAAAAATACTGCTTACCCTAACCCTAACGCTAACCCTAACGCTAACCCTAACCCTAACCCTAACCCTAACCCTAACCCTAACCCTAACCCTAACCCTAACCCTAACCCTAACCCTAAACCCTAACCCTAACCCTAACCCTAAACCCTAACCCTAACCCTAACCCTAACCCTAAACCCTAACCCTAACCCTAAACCCTAACCCTAACCCTTAACCCTAACCCTAACCCTAACCCTAACCAAGTCTGAACCGGTCTGAACCGGTCTGAACTAGTTTAAACCGTTGTGAGACTGCTGCTCTTTCTAAACTGATACAAGAATAGGGAAGCACTGCTGTAAATATAGAGCATTATTGCCTAGTTAGATTTGTGGAGGGTGAGAGAAAATTGGCCCAGAGTAAACGCAAAACATTTTTGGTGCAAAATGTGGATAGAGACTGCTAGGAGGGATAAGGACCACATCAGATCACAACACCAAATTATATTTGAAACCATCAGGAAACCCCAAACGACAAAATGCTCCTAAAAACCCCCCAAACACCAGAAAACCCCCATCAAATTACAAAAGCACCTTACCATTCCTAAGCAAATTACACAGTAAAAACTGCTTAGAGACAGAGTTTTATGCCTTTAAACAGCAGGTATTTATTAGGCGACGTCATGCAGCTCTCCGGCTCGGGCTGGGCAAAAAGAGCTCCGAAATGTTTGAGTAAAAACACGCAATTTATACAGTTTCTAATTACGATTACAACATATTCATATACGTACCCATGTTATTGTATTATTGGATTACTATATGTCAGGGTGGAGTTTGAGGCGTGGTCTTTCTTCTGAGGAATATCATGGTGATACATCCTGCCTTCATCATAGGGTCTCAAATTTATTCCTCATTTTTGGGTGACCCCGGAGACCTTCTGTACTTTCCATTGTTTCATGTTCTATCCGTTGGAGCTTGGAAAAAGCCTTGGCTTCGGGCCTATTTTACCTATTCAAATATCTACCTTAGCCTGTTTGGCTATAATTTATTACCTCTGGGCTCTTTGTGCAATGTACCTGTTGGTTTCTAGGTCTGCAGAATTTGTACGGAACAAAATCTTTTTTGAGTGAGGTAGAGAAAGCGGGGGGGGAAGAGAACAGTGGATTTTGCAGTAAGATGCTTCGATTTACAGTTCTAGAGCCTCGTTTTGCTTCAGTCAAAAAGGCGGGCGGTGTGACTCTCTGGGAGCGGCGACAACTTTCTGTCCTCGCACCGTTTGCCTGGGAGGAATCCTCAGAAGCATTCCGGTGTCTAAATTGAACATCTGAGTTTGGGGTGGGACTCCTGCTAGTGCACAAAACGCCGTTCCCCCAGAAAAAGAAAGCCCTTACCCTCTGGTTATCAGGTGTAGGTTGCAAAGCGCTCTGTGGGAAATGAGAGCTCACGGTCCCGACACCTTGTATCCGGAGGGAATCTTCGTACGACTTCAATTTCCCGAGTCCCGCCGCCTGCTTTGCCGCAGGACTCCTGCGAGGGACCGGCTGCGGAGGACAAAAGAAATGCTCGGTCGGCTGGCAGGCGACAGGCACTTTAGGAATGGCAGGCTTAGCTTTATAGTCTTTTCTTGCCTCTGTGGGTATACGCGCTATAATTGGTGGCTTGTTTCTCTTCGCGTGCAGCGCTTAGTCTTTTGATTGGCAGTCGGGGTCCTGTTGTGTGCTGGCGAAGCTCAAAACGATGCCTATTATTTACTGTAGTTTTTCTTCCCTTTCTGCTCTCCTGCCTTGGTGCTGTTTACATTCTTTTACAATCTCAGAGCTGTAACTGATTAAATTCAAGGCTTAAGTTGTCAACAGCCCAGCTGTTTCCAATAAATGACAGCCCTCTGGTCCCAGCAAAAAAAGGTCTTATATTCAAGGTCTCAAGTCTAGTTAATGAGAGACCCCTGCATTTGCCCGTGCAGGAAAATCATCCGGGTCTGGGACCTTTTGTTTCAGAGCGACCTTTGTCCATATTCCGTTTAGGGAGTTGTACTGCAATTTTGGTCCCGGTCAGCGGCGAGAAAAAAACAGATCTTTCCCCGAATAAGGAAGCCTGTACCCTCAGGGTCTCAGGTGTAAGTGGTGAGAGACCCAGTAAATTCCAAGAGTGGCAAGAGTGCTCTGCCCTTTAGACATTTTGTCTGGGAGAAATCTTCATCCCTGTTCAATTTCAGGAACCTAAGCAGCTATCTCGATGCAGCACTCCTGCAAAAAAAGAACAGATCTTAACTACAGGAAAAGAAAACCCATACCCTATGGGTCTCAGGTGCAGGTGGTGGGATACCTCTGGCCCTCCATGGGCAGCAACAGCTTTCTGAGGTGGCACCTTTTGCCTGAGAGGAATGTTGACTATGTTTGCTCTGGGAGCTCAGACTGGGATATCCAGTACAGATCTCCTTCAATCAAATGAGACACTGTTACCCCAGGTAAAAAAGCCCTTACCTTCTGTCTCTCAACGGCAGCTGCTGGGTGCCTCCCTTGGCAGCAAGAGCTTTCTGTAGTGGCACCTTCTGTGTGAGAGGAACGTTCATCCGTATTCAATTTGACGAGTCAAACCACCTATCTCAGTCCACGACTCCTGCAAGCAAATAGTATCCTATTTCCCCTAGGACAAAAAGCCCTTACCCTCAGGATCTCAAGTGTGTTAATTAGACACCCTTGACAGTTCATGGGCAGTGAGAACGTTCTATCCTGTCACCTTTTGTCTGGGAGGAATCTTGGTCCTTGTTCCATTTGGAACTGGACAGGCAGTTGCAGTGCAGGGTTCCTGCAAGGTAACAACAACCCTTTACCCCAGAAAAGAAAGCCCTTACCCTTGGGATCTAAGGTGCAATTGATAGACCAGCCTACCCTTCCATGGACAGCAAGAACTTGCTGCGGTGGCACCCTTTCTCTGGGAGGATTCTTAGTCCATATTCAATGTTGGATGGCAGACTGACAATATCGGCACGGGGCTCCTGCGAGCAAATCGCAGACCATTTCCGCATGAAAGGCAGCTAGTAGCCACACGTACTCTAATGCAGGTGAAGGGAGACCCGTGACAGTGCATGGGGCAGCCACACATTTTTGTCCTTGCCTCTTCTGTATGGAGAGTATGTTGATACGTGTACGCCTTAGACGGTCATACTGTTATGATCGGCACTACTCTCTGAAAACCAAACGACAGCCCTTTCCCACAGAACTGGGCTGTTAGGAGTAGTTAGTGGGAAAGGCTGAGCCCACGAAAGGAGAGAGCTTTGTGTGTTGGCACATCTTGTCTGGGAGGAATCTTCATTCGTACTTTATATTGGAATCAGACCGGCAATTTCAGAGCAGGACATCTGCAAGTGCACAAAAGCCCTTTCTCCCAGGAAGGCGAGTGCCAACCCTTGAGATATCGGGTACAATTGGTGGGCCAGCCTTGGAACTCTATGGGCAGCAGGAGCTATCTGTCCAGCCACCTTCAGTCTGAGAGCGATCTTTGTCCGTATTCGATTTTGGAGTCAGACTGGAAATTTCATCACAGAATTCCTGCAAGTGAACAACAGCCCTTTATCCCAGAAAACAAAACGCTTACCCTCAGGGTAAAATGTCCGGGTTCTGGGCAAGCCTGGTCACTCCATTGGAAGCAGGAGCTTTCTTTGATGGCACCTCTTGCCTGGCAGGAATCTTTCTCCATATTCAATTTTGGCATTCAGACTGGTAAATTTGGCGCAGGATCCCTGCAAGCGGACGACAGCTCTTTCTCCCGGGAAAAATACTGCTTACCCTAACCCTAACGCTAACCCTAACCCTAACCCTAACCCTAACCCTAACCCTAACCCTAACCCTAACCCTAACCCTAAACCCTAACCCTAACCCTAACCCTAAACCCTAACCCTAACCCTAACCCTAACCCTAAACCCTAACCCTAACCCTAACCCTAAACCCTAACCCTAACCCTAAACCCTAACCCTAACCCTAACCAAGTCTGAACCGGTCTGAACCGGTCTGAACTAGTTTAAACCGTTGTGAGACTGCTGCTCTTTCTAAACTGATACAAGAATAGGGAAGCACTGCTGTAAATATAGAGCATTATTGCCTAGTTAGATTTGTGGAGGGTGAGAGAAAATTGGCCCAGAGTAAACGCAAAACATTTTTGGTGCAAAATGTGGATAGAGACTGCTAGGAGGGATAAGGACCACATCAGATCACAACACCAAATTATATTTGAAACCATCAGGAAACCCCAAACGACAAAATGCTCCTAAAAACCCCCCAAACACCAGAAAACCCCCATCAAATTACAAAAGCACCTTACCATTCCTAAGCAAATTACACAGTAAAAACTGCTTAGAGACAGAGTTTTATGCCTTTAAACAGCAGGTATTTATTAGGCGACGTCATGCAGCTCTCCGGCTCGGGCTGGGCAAAAAGAGCTCCGAAATGTTTGAGTAAAAACACGCAATTTATACAGTTTCTAATTACGATTACAACATATTCATATACGTACCCATGTTATTGTATTATTGGATTACTATATGTCAGGGTGGAGTTTGAGGCGTGGTCTTTCTTCTGAGGAATATCATGGTGATACATCCTGCCTTCATCATAGGGTCTCAAATTTATTCCTCATTTTTGGGTGACCCCGGAGACCTTCTGTACTTTCCATTGTTTCATGTTCTATCCGTTGGAGCTTGGAAAAAGCCTTGGCTTCGGGCCTATTTTACCTATTCAAATATCTACCTTAGCCTGTTTGGCTATAATTTATTACCTCTGGGCTCTTTGTGCAATGTACCTGTTGGTTTCTAGGTCTGCAGAATTTGTACGGAACAAAATCTTTTTTGAGTGAGGTAGAGAAAGCGGGGGGGGGAAGAGAACAGTGGATTTTGCAGTAAGATGCTTCGATTTACAGTTCTAGAGCCTCGTTTTGCTTCAGTCAAAAAGGCGGGCGGTGTGACTCTCTGGGAGCGGCGACAACTTTCTGTCCTCGCACCGTTTGCCTGGGAGGAATCCTCAGAAGCATTCCGGTGTCTAAATTGAACATCTGAGTTTGGGGTGGGACTCCTGCTAGTGCACAAAACGCCGTTCCCCCAGAAAAAGAAAGCCCTTACCCTCTGGTTATCAGGTGTAGGTTGCAAAGCGCTCTGTGGGAAATGAGAGCTCACGGTCCCGACACCTTGTATCCGGAGGGAATCTTCGTACGACTTCAATTTCCCGAGTCCCGCCTCCTGCTTTGCCGCAGGACTCCTGCGAGGGACCGGCTGCGGAGGACAAAAGAAATGCTCGGTCGGCTGGCAGGCGACAGGCACTTTAGGAATGGCAGGCTTAGCTTTATAGTCTTTTCTTGCCTCTGTGGGTATACGCGCTATAATTGGTGGCTTGTTTCTCTTCGCGTGCAGCGCTTAGTCTTTTGATTGGCAGTCGGGGTCCTGTTGTGTGCTGGCGAAGCTCAAAACGATGCCTATTATTTACTGTAGTTTTTCTTCCCTTTCTGCTCTCCTGCCTTGGTGCTGTTTACATTCTTTTACAATCTCAGAGCTGTAACTGATTAAATTCAAGGCTTAAGTTGTCAACAGCCCAGCTGTTTCCAATAAATGACAGCCCTCTGGTCCCAGCAAAAAAAGGTCTTATATTCAAGGTCTCAAGTCTAGTTAATGAGAGACCCCTGCATTTGCCCGTGCAGGAAAATCATCCGGGTCTGGGACCTTTTGTTTCAGAGCGACCTTTGTCCATATTCCGTTTAGGGAGTTGTACTGCAATTTTGGTCCCGGTCAGCGGCGAGAAAAAAACAGATCTTTCCCCGAATAAGGAAGCCTGTACCCTCAGGGTCTCAGGTGTAAGTGGTGAGAGACCCAGTAAATTCCAAGAGTGGCAAGAGTGCTCTGCCCTTTAGACATTTTGTCTGGGAGAAATCTTCATCCCTGTTCAATTTCAGGAACCTAAGCAGCTATCTCGATGCAGCACTCCTGCAAAAAAAGAACAGATCTTAACTACAGGAAAAGAAAACCCATACCCTATGGGTCTCAGGTGCAGGTGGTGGGATACCTCTGGCCCTCCATGGGCAGCAACAGCTTTCTGAGGTGGCACCTTTTGCCTGAGAGGAATGTTGACTATGTTTGCTCTGGGAGCTCAGACTGGGATATCCAGTACAGATCTCCTTCAATCAAATGAGACACTGTTACCCCAGGTAAAAAAGCCCTTACCTTCTGTCTCTCAACGGCAGCTGCTGGGTGCCTCCCTTGGCAGCAAGAGCTTTCTGTAGTGGCACCTTCTGTGTGAGAGGAACGTTCATCCGTATTCAATTTGACGAGTCAAACCACCTATCTCAGTCCACGACTCCTGCAAGCAAATAGTATCCTATTTCCCCTAGGACAAAAAGCCCTTACCCTCAGGATCTCAAGTGTGTTAATTAGACACCCTTGACAGTTCATGGGCAGTGAGAACGTTCTATCCTGTCACCTTTTGTCTGGGAGGAATCTTGGTCCTTGTTCCATTTGGAACTGGACAGGCAGTTGCAGTGCAGGGTTCCTGCAAGGTAACAACAACCCTTTACCCCAGAAAAGAAAGCCCTTACCCTTGGGATCTAAGGTGCAATTGATAGACCAGCCTACCCTTCCATGGACAGCAAGAACTTGCTGCGGTGGCACCCTTTCTCTGGGAGGATTCTTAGTCCATATTCAATGTTGGATGGCAGACTGACAATATCGGCACGGGGCTCCTGCGAGCAAATCGCAGACCATTTCCGCATGAAAGGCAGCTAGTAGCCACACGTACTCTAATGCAGGTGAAGGGAGACCCGTGACAGTGCATGGGGCAGCCACACATTTTTGTCCTTGCCTCTTCTGTATGGAGAGTATGTTGATACGTGTACGCCTTAGACGGTCATACTGTTATGATCGGCACTACTCTCTGAAAACCAAACGACAGCCCTTTCCCACAGAACTGGGCTGTTAGGAGTAGTTAGTGGGAAAGGCTGAGCCCACGAAAGGAGAGAGCTTTGTGTGTTGGCACATCTTGTCTGGGAGGAATCTTCATTCGTACTTTATATTGGAATCAGACCGGCAATTTCAGAGCAGGACATCTGCAAGTGCACAAAAGCCCTTTCTCCCAGGAAGGCGAGTGCCAACCCTTGAGATATCGGGTACAATTGGTGGGCCAGCCTTGGAACTCTATGGGCAGCAGGAGCTATCTGTCCAGCCACCTTCAGTCTGAGAGCGATCTTTGTCCGTATTCGATTTTGGAGTCAGACTGGAAATTTCATCACAGAATTCCTGCAAGTGAACAACAGCCCTTTATCCCAGAAAACAAAACGCTTACCCTCAGGGTAAAATGTCCGGGTTCTGGGCAAGCCTGGGCACTCCATTGGAAGCAGGAGCTTTCTTTGATGGCACCTCTTGCCTGGCAGGAATCTTTCTCCATATTCAATTTTGGCATTCAGACTGGTAAATTTGGCGCAGGATCCCTGCAAGCGGACGACAGCTCTTTCTCCCGGGAAAAATACTGCTTACCCTAACCCTAACGCTAACCCTAACGCTAACCCTAACCCTAACCCTAACCCTAACCCTAACCCTAACCCTAACCCTAACCCTAACCCTAACCCTAACCCTAACCCTAACCCTAAACCCTAACCCTAACCCTAACCCTAAACCCTAACCCTAACCCTAACCCTAACCCTAAACCCTAACCCTAACCCTAAACCCTAACCCTAACCCTTAACCCTAACCCTAACCCTAACCCTAACCAAGTCTGAACCGGTCTGAACCGGTCTGAACTAGTTTAAACCGTTGTGAGACTGCTGCTCTTTCTAAACTGATACAAGAATAGGGAAGCACTGCTGTAAATATAGAGCATTATTGCCTAGTTAGATTTGTGGAGGGTGAGAGAAAATTGGCCCAGAGTAAACGCAAAACATTTTTGGTGCAAAATGTGGATAGAGACTGCTAGGAGGGATAAGGACCACATCAGATCACAACACCAAATTATATTTGAAACCATCAGGAAACCCCAAACGACAAAATGCTCCTAAAAACCCCCCAAACACCAGAAAACCCCCATCAAATTACAAAAGCACCTTACCATTCCTAAGCAAATTACACAGTAAAAACTGCTTAGAGACAGAGTTTTATGCCTTTAAACAGCAGGTATTTATTAGGCGACGTCATGCAGCTCTCCGGCTCGGGCTGGGCAAAAAGAGCTCTGAAATGTTTGAGTAAAAACACGCAATTTATACAGTTTCTAATTACGATTACAACATATTCATATACGTACCCATGTTATTGTATTATTGGATTACTATATGTCAGGGTGGAGTTTGAGGCGTGGTCTTTCTTCTGAGGAATATCATGGTGATACATCCTGCCTTCATCATAGGGTCTCAAATTTATTCCTCATTTTTGGGTGACCCCGGAGACCTTCTGTACTTTCCATTGTTTCATGTTCTATCCGTTGGAGCTTGGAAAAAGCCTTGGCTTCGGGCCTATTTTACCTATTCAAATATCTACCTTAGCCTGTTTGGCTATAATTTATTACCTCTGGGCTCTTTGTGCAATGTACCTGTTGGTTTCTAGGTCTGCAGAATTTGTACGGAACAAAATCTTTTTTGAGTGAGGTAGAGAAAGCGGGGGGGGGAAGAGAACAGTGGATTTTGCAGTAAGATGCTTCGATTTACAGTTCTAGAGCCTCGTTTTGCTTCAGTCAAAAAGGCGGGCGGTGTGACTCTCTGGGAGCGGCGACAACTTTCTGTCCTCGCACCGTTTGCCTGGGAGGAATCCTCAGAAGCATTCCGGTGTCTAAATTGAACATCTGAGTTTGGGGTGGGACTCCTGCTAGTGCACAAAACGCCGTTCCCCCAGAAAAAGAAAGCCCTTACCCTCTGGTTATCAGGTGTAGGTTGCAAAGCGCTCTGTGGGAAATGAGAGCTCACGGTCCCGACACCTTGTATCCGGAGGGAATCTTCGTACGACTTCAATTTCCCGAGTCCCGCCGCCTGCTTTGCCGCAGGACTCCTGCGAGGGACCGGCTGCGGAGGACAAAAGAAATGCTCGGTCGGCTGGCAGGCGACAGGCACTTTAGGAATGGCAGGCTTAGCTTTATAGTCTTTTCTTGCCTCTGTGGGTATACGCGCTATAATTGGTGGCTTGTTTCTCTTCGCGTGCAGCGCTTAGTCTTTTGATTGGCAGTCGGGGTCCTGTTGTGTGCTGGCGAAGCTCAAAACGATGCCTATTATTTACTGTAGTTTTTCTTCCCTTTCTGCTCTCCTGCCTTGGTGCTGTTTACATTCTTTTACAATCTCAGAGCTGTAACTGATTAAATTCAAGGCTTAAGTTGTCAACAGCCCAGCTGTTTCCAATAAATGACAGCCCTCTGGTCCCAGCAAAAAAAGGTCTTATATTCAAGGTCTCAAGTCTAGTTAATGAGAGACCCCTGCATTTGCCCGTGCAGGAAAATCATCCGGGTCTGGGACCTTTTGTTTCAGAGCGACCTTTGTCCATATTCCGTTTAGGGAGTTGTACTGCAATTTTGGTCCCGGTCAGCGGCGAGAAAAAAACAGATCTTTCCCCGAATAAGGAAGCCTGTACCCTCAGGGTCTCAGGTGTAAGTGGTGAGAGACCCAGTAAATTCCAAGAGTGGCAAGAGTGCTCTGCCCTTTAGACATTTTGTCTGGGAGAAATCTTCATCCCTGTTCAATTTCAGGAACCTAAGCAGCTATCTCGATGCAGCACTCCTGCAAAAAAAGAACAGATCTTAACTACAGGAAAAGAAAACCCATACCCTATGGGTCTCAGGTGCAGGTGGTGGGATACCTCTGGCCCTCCATGGGCAGCAACAGCTTTCTGAGGTGGCACCTTTTGCCTGAGAGGAATGTTGACTATGTTTGCTCTGGGAGCTCAGACTGGGATATCCAGTACAGATCTCCTTCAATCAAATGAGACACTGTTACCCCAGGTAAAAAAGCCCTTACCTTCTGTCTCTCAACGGCAGCTGCTGGGTGCCTCCCTTGGCAGCAAGAGCTTTCTGTAGTGGCACCTTCTGTGTGAGAGGAACGTTCATCCGTATTCAATTTGACGAGTCAAACCACCTATCTCAGTCCACGACTCCTGCAAGCAAATAGTATCCTATTTCCCCTAGGACAAAAAGCCCTTACCCTCAGGATCTCAAGAGTGTTAATTAGACACCCTTGACAGTTCATGGGCAGTGAGAACGTTCTATCCTGTCACCTTTTGTCTGGGAGGAATCTTGGTCCTTGTTCCATTTGGAACTGGACGGGCAGTTGCAGTGCAGGGTTCCTGCAAGGTAACAACAACCCTTTACCCCAGAAAAGAAAGCCCTTACCCTTGGGATCTAAGGTGCAATTGATAGACCAGCCTACCCTTCCATGGACAGCAAGAACTTGCTGCGGTGGCACCCTTTCTCTGGGAGGATTCTTAGTCCATATTCAATGTTGGATGGCAGACTGACAATATCGGCACGGGGCTCCTGCGAGCAAATCGCAGACCATTTCCGCATGAAAGGCAGCTAGTAGCCACACGTACTCTAATGCAGGTGAAGGGAGACCCGTGACAGTGCATGGGGCAGCCACACATTTTTGTCCTTGCCTCTTCTGTATGGAGAGTATGTTGATACGTGTACGCCTTAGACGGTCATACTGTTATGATCGGCACTACTCTCTGAAAACCAAACGACAGCCCTTTCCCACAGAACTGGGCTGTTAGGAGTAGTTAGTGGGAAAGGCTGAGCCCACGAAAGGAGAGAGCTTTGTGTGTTGGCACATCTTGTCTGGGAGGAATCTTCATTCGTACTTTATATTGGAATCAGACCGGCAATTTCAGAGCAGGACATCTGCAAGTGCACAAAAGCCCTTTCTCCCAGGAAGGCGAGTGCCAACCCTTGAGATATCGGGTACAATTGGTGGGCCAGCCTTGGAACTCTATGGGCAGCAGGAGCTATCTGTCCAGCCACCTTCAGTCTGAGAGCGATCTTTGTCCGTATTCGATTTTGGAGTCAGACTGGAAATTTCATCACAGAATTCCTGCAAGTGAACAACAGCCCTTTATCCCAGAAAACAAAACGCTTACCCTCAGGGTAAAATGTCCGGGTTCTGGGCAAGCCTGGGCACTCCATTGGAAGCAGGAGCTTTCTTTGATGGCACCTCTTGCCTGGCAGGAATCTTTCTCCATATTCAATTTTGGCATTCAGACTGGTAAATTTGGCGCAGGATCCCTGCAAGCGGACGACAGCTCTTTCTCCCGGGAAAAATACTGCTTACCCTAACCCTAACGCTAACCCTAACCCTAACCCTAACCCTAACCCTAACCCTAAGCCTAACCCTAACCCTAACCCTAACCCTAACCCTAACCCTAACCCTAACCCTAACCCTAACCCTAAACCCTAACCCTAACCCTAACCCTAAACCCTAACCCTAACCCTAACCCTAACCCTAAACCCTAACCCTAACCCTAACCCTGAACCCTAACCCTAACCCTAAACCCTAACCCTAACCCTAACCAAGTCTGAACCGGTCTGAACCGGTCTGAACTAGTTTAAACCGTTGTGAGACTGCTGCTCTTTCTAAACTGATACAAGAATAGGGAAGCACTGCTGTAAATATAGAGCATTATTGCCTAGTTAGATTTGTGGAGGGTGAGAGAAAATTGGCCCAGAGTAAACGCAAAACATTTTTGGTGCAAAATGTGGATAGAGACTGCTAGGAGGGATAAGGACCACATCAGATCACAACACCAAATTATATTTGAAACCATCAGGAAACCCCAAACGACAAAATGCTCCTAAAAACCCCCCAAACACCAGAAAACCCCCATCAAATTACAAAAGCACCTTACCATTCCTAAGCAAATTACACAGTAAAAACTGCTTAGAGACAGAGTTTTATGCCTTTAAACAGCAGGTATTTATTAGGCGACGTCATGCAGCTCTCCGGCTCGGGCTGGGCAAAAAGAGCTCCGAAATGTTTGAGTAAAAACACGCAATTTATACAGTTTCTAATTACGATTACAACATATTCATATACGTACCCATGTTATTGTATTATTGGATTACTATATGTCAGGGTGGAGTTTGAGGCGTGGTCTTTCTTCTGAGGAATATCATGGTGATACATCCTGCCTTCATCATAGGGTCTCAAATTTATTCCTCATTTTTGGGTGACCCCGGAGACCTTCTGTACTTTCCATTGTTTCATGTTCTATCCGTTGGAGCTTGGAAAAAGCCTTGGCTTCGGGCCTATTTTACCTATTCAAATATCTACCTTAGCCTGTTTGGCTATAATTTATTACCTCTGGGCTCTTTGTGCAATGTACCTGTTGGTTTCTAGGTCTGCAGAATTTGTACGGAACAAAATCTTTTTTGAGTGAGGTAGAGAAAGCGGGGGGGGGAAGAGAACAGTGGATTTTGCAGTAAGATGCTTCGATTTACAGTTCTAGAGCCTCGTTTTGCTTCAGTCAAAAAGGCGGGCGGTGTGACTCTCTGGGAGCGGCGACAACTTTCTGTCCTCGCACCGTTTGCCTGGGAGGAATCCTCAGAAGCATTCCGGTGTCTAAATTGAACATCTGAGTTTGGGGTGGGACTCCTGCTAGTGCACAAAACGCCGTTCCCCCAGAAAAAGAAAGCCCTTACCCTCTGGTTATCAGGTGTAGGTTGCAAAGCGCTCTGTGGGAAATGAGAGCTCACGGTCCCGACACCTTGTATCCGGAGGGAATCTTCGTACGACTTCAATTTCCCGAGTCCCGCCGCCTGCTTTGCCGCAGGACTCCTGCGAGGGACCGGCTGCGGAGGACAAAAGAAATGCTCGGTCGGCTGGCAGGCGACAGGCACTTTAGGAATGGCAGGCTTAGCTTTATAGTCTTTTCTTGCCTCTGTGGGTATACGCGCTATAATTGGTGGCTTGTTTCTCTTCGCGTGCAGCGCTTAGTCTTTTGATTGGCAGTCGGGGTCCTGTTGTGTGCTGGCGAAGCTCAAAACGATGCCTATTATTTACTGTAGTTTTTCTTCCCTTTCTGCTCTCCTGCCTTGGTGCTGTTTACATTCTTTTACAATCTCAGAGCTGTAACTGATTAAATTCAAGGCTTAAGTTGTCAACAGCCCAGCTGTTTCCAATAAATGACAGCCCTCTGGTCCCAGCAAAAAAAGGTCTTATATTCAAGGTCTCAAGTCTAGTTAATGAGAGACCCCTGCATTTGCCCGTGCAGGAAAATCATCCGGGTCTGGGACCTTTTGTTTCAGAGCGACCTTTGTCCATATTCCGTTTAGGGAGTTGTACTGCAATTTTGGTCCCGGTCAGCGGCGAGAAAAAAACAGATCTTTCCCCGAATAAGGAAGCCTGTACCCTCAGGGTCTCAGGTGTAAGTGGTGAGAGACCCAGTAAATTCCAAGAGTGGCAAGAGTGCTCTGCCCTTTAGACATTTTGTCTGGGAGAAATCTTCATCCCTGTTCAATTTCAGGAACCTAAGCAGCTATCTCGATGCAGCACTCCTGCAAAAAAAGAACAGATCTTAACTACAGGAAAAGAAAACCCATACCCTATGGGTCTCAGGTGCAGGTGGTGGGATACCTCTGGCCCTCCATGGGCAGCAACAGCTTTCTGAGGTGGCACCTTTTGCCTGAGAGGAATGTTGACTATGTTTGCTCTGGGAGCTCAGACTGGGATATCCAGTACAGATCTCCTTCAATCAAATGAGACACTGTTACCCCAGGTAAAAAAGCCCTTACCTTCTGTCTCTCAACGGCAGCTGCTGGGTGCCTCCCTTGGCAGCAAGAGCTTTCTGTAGTGGCACCTTCTGTGTGAGAGGAACGTTCATCCGTATTCAATTTGACGAGTCAAACCACCTATCTCAGTCCACGACTCCTGCAAGCAAATAGTATCCTATTTCCCCTAGGACAAAAAGCCCTTACCCTCAGGATCTCAAGAGTGTTAATTAGACACCCTTGACAGTTCATGGGCAGTGAGAACGTTCTATCCTGTCACCTTTTGTCTGGGAGGAATCTTGGTCCTTGTTCCATTTGGAACTGGACGGGCAGTTGCAGTGCAGGGTTCCTGCAAGGTAACAACAACCCTTTACCCCAGAAAAGAAAGCCCTTACCCTTGGGATCTAAGGTGCAATTGATAGACCAGCCTACCCTTCCATGGACAGCAAGAACTTGCTGCGGTGGCACCCTTTCTCTGGGAGGATTCTTAGTCCATATTCAATGTTGGATGGCAGACTGACAATATCGGCACGGGGCTCCTGCGAGCAAATCGCAGACCATTTCCGCATGAAAGGCAGCTAGTAGCCACACGTACTCTAATGCAGGTGAAGGGAGACCCGTGACAGTGCATGGGGCAGCCACACATTTTTGTCCTTGCCTCTTCTGTATGGAGAGTATGTTGATACGTGTACGCCTTAGACGGTCATACTGTTATGATCGGCACTACTCTCTGAAAACCAAACGACAGCCCTTTCCCACAGAACTGGGCTGTTAGGAGTAGTTAGTGGGAAAGGCTGAGCCCACGAAAGGAGAGAGCTTTGTGTGTTGGCACATCTTGTCTGGGAGGAATCTTCATTCGTACTTTATATTGGAATCAGACCGGCAATTTCAGAGCAGGACATCTGCAAGTGCACAAAAGCCCTTTCTCCCAGGAAGGCGAGTGCCAACCCTTGAGATATCGGGTACAATTGGTGGGCCAGCCTTGGAACTCTATGGGCAGCAGGAGCTATCTGTCCAGCCACCTTCAGTCTGAGAGCGATCTTTGTCCGTATTCGATTTTGGAGTCAGACTGGAAATTTCATCACAGAATTCCTGCAAGTGAACAACAGCCCTTTATCCCAGAAAACAAAACGCTTACCCTCAGGGTAAAATGTCCGGGTTCTGGGCAAGCCTGGTCACTCCATTGGAAGCAGGAGCTTTCTTTGATGGCACCTCTTGCCTGGCAGGAATCTTTCTCCATATTCAATTTTGGCATTCAGACTGGTAAATTTGGCGCAGGATCCCTGCAAGCGGACGACAGCTCTTTCTCCCGGGAAAAATACTGCTTACCCTAACCCTAACGCTAACCCTAACCCTAACCCTAACCCTAACCCTAACCCTAACCCTAACCCTAACCCTAACCCTAACCCTAACCCTAACCCTAACCCTAACCCTAACCCTAACCCTAAACCCTAACCCTAACCCTAAACCCTAACCCTAACCCTAACCAAGTCTGAACCGGTCTGAACCGGTCTGAACTAGTTTAAACCGTTGTGAGACTGCTGCTCTTTCTAAACTGATACAAGAATAGGGAAGCACTGCTGTAAATATAGAGCATTATTGCCTAGTTAGATTTGTGGAGGGTGAGAGAAAATTGGCCCAGAGTAAACGCAAAACATTTTTGGTGCAAAATGTGGATAGAGACTGCTAGGAGGGATAAGGACCACATCAGATCACAACACCAAATTATATTTGAAACCATCAGGAAACCCCAAACGACAAAATGCTCCTAAAAACCCCCCAAACACCAGAAAACCCCCATCAAATTACAAAAGCACCTTACCATTCCTAAGCAAATTACACAGTAAAAACTGCTTAGAGACAGAGTTTTATGCCTTTAAACAGCAGGTATTTATTAGGCGACGTCATGCAGCTCTCCGGCTCGGGCTGGGCAAAAAGAGCTCCGAAATGTTTGAGTAAAAACACGCAATTTATACAGTTTCTAATTACGATTACAACATATTCATATACGTACCCATGTTATTGTATTATTGGATTACTATATGTCAGGGTGGAGTTTGAGGCGTGGTCTTTCTTCTGAGGAATATCATGGTGATACATCCTGCCTTCATCATAGGGTCTCAAATTTATTCCTCATTTTTGGGTGACCCCGGAGACCTTCTGTACTTTCCATTGTTTCATGTTCTATCCGTTGGAGCTTGGAAAAAGCCTTGGCTTCGGGCCTATTTTACCTATTCAAATATCTACCTTAGCCTGTTTGGCTATAATTTATTACCTCTGGGCTCTTTGTGCAATGTACCTGTTGGTTTCTAGGTCTGCAGAATTTGTACGGAACAAAATCTTTTTTGAGTGAGGTAGAGAAAGCGGGGGGGGGAAGAGAACAGTGGATTTTGCAGTAAGATGCTTCGATTTACAGTTCTAGAGCCTCGTTTTGCTTCAGTCAAAAAGGCGGGCGGTGTGACTCTCTGGGAGCGGCGACAACTTTCTGTCCTCGCACCGTTTGCCTGGGAGGAATCCTCAGAAGCATTCCGGTGTCTAAATTGAACATCTGAGTTTGGGGTGGGACTCCTGCTAGTGCACAAAACGCCGTTCCCCCAGAAAAAGAAAGCCCTTACCCTCTGGTTATCAGGTGTAGGTTGCAAAGCGCTCTGTGGGAAATGAGAGCTCACGGTCCCGACACCTTGTATCCGGAGGGAATCTTCGTACGACTTCAATTTCCCGAGTCCCGCCGCCTGCTTTGCCGCAGGACTCCTGCGAGGGACCGGCTGCGGAGGACAAAAGAAATGCTCGGTCGGCTGGCAGGCGACAGGCACTTTAGGAATGGCAGGCTTAGCTTTATAGTCTTTTCTTGCCTCTGTGGGTATACGCGCTATAATTGGTGGCTTGTTTCTCTTCGCGTGCAGCGCTTAGTCTTTTGATTGGCAGTCGGGGTCCTGTTGTGTGCTGGCGAAGCTCAAAACGATGCCTATTATTTACTGTAGTTTTTCTTCCCTTTCTGCTCTCCTGCCTTGGTGCTGTTTACATTCTTTTACAATCTCAGAGCTGTAACTGATTAAATTCAAGGCTTAAGTTGTCAACAGCCCAGCTGTTTCCAATAAATGACAGCCCTCTGGTCCCAGCAAGAAAAGGTCTTATATTCAAGGTCTCAAGTCTAGTTAATGAGAGACCCCTGCATTTGCCCGTGCAGGAAAATCATCCGGGTCTGGGACCTTTTGTTTCAGAGCGACCTTTGTCCATATTCCGTTTAGGGAGTTGTACTGCAATTTTGGTCCCGGTCAGCGGCGAGAAAAAAACAGATCTTTCCCCGAATAAGGAAGCCTGTACCCTCAGGGTCTCAGGTGTAAGTGGTGAGAGACCCAGTAAATTCCAAGAGTGGCAAGAGTGCTCTGCCCTTTAGACATTTTGTCTGGGAGAAATCTTCATCCCTGTTCAATTTCAGGAACCTAAGCAGCTATCTCGATGCAGCACTCCTGCAAAAAAAGAACAGATCTTAACTACAGGAAAAGAAAACCCATACCCTATGGGTCTCAGGTGCAGGTGGTGGGATACCTCTGGCCCTCCATGGGCAGCAACAGCTTTCTGAGGTGGCACCTTTTGCCTGAGAGGAATGTTGACTATGTTTGCTCTGGGAGCTCAGACTGGGATATCCAGTACAGATCTCCTTCAATCAAATGAGACACTGTTACCCCAGGTAAAAAAGCCCTTACCTTCTGTCTCTCAACGGCAGCTGCTGGGTGCCTCCCTTGGCAGCAAGAGCTTTCTGTAGTGGCACCTTCTGTGTGAGAGGAACGTTCATCCGTATTCAATTTGACGAGTCAAACCACCTATCTCAGTCCACGACTCCTGCAAGCAAATAGTATCCTATTTCCCCTAGGACAAAAAGCCCTTACCCTCAGGATCTCAAGAGTGTTAATTAGACACCCTTGACAGTTCATGGGCAGTGAGAACGTTCTATCCTGTCACCTTTTGTCTGGGAGGAATCTTGGTCCTTGTTCCATTTGGAACTGGACGGGCAGTTGCAGTGCAGGGTTCCTGCAAGGTAACAACAACCCTTTACCCCAGAAAAGAAAGCCCTTACCCTTGGGATCTAAGGTGCAATTGATAGACCAGCCTACCCTTCCATGGACAGCAAGAACTTGCTGCGGTGGCACCCTTTCTCTGGGAGGATTCTTAGTCCATATTCAATGTTGGATGGCAGACTGACAATATCGGCACGGGGCTCCTGCGAGCAAATCGCAGACCATTTCCGCATGAAAGGCAGCTAGTAGCCACACGTACTCTAATGCAGGTGAAGGGAGACCCGTGACAGTGCATGGGGCAGCCACACATTTTTGTCCTTGCCTCTTCTGTATGGAGAGTATGTTGATACGTGTACGCCTTAGACGGTCATACTGTTATGATCGGCACTACTCTCTGAAAACCAAACGACAGCCCTTTCCCACAGAACTGGGCTGTTAGGAGTAGTTAGTGGGAAAGGCTGAGCCCACCAAAGGAGAGAGCTTTGTGTGTTGGCACATCTTGTCTGGGAGGAATCTTCATTCGTACTTTATATTGGAATCAGACCGGCAATTTCAGAGCAGGACATCTGCAAGTGCACAAAAGCCCTTTCTCCCAGGAAGGCGAGTGCCAACCCTTGAGATATCGGGTACAATTGGTGGGCCAGCCTTGGAACTCTATGGGCAGCAGGAGCTATCTGTCCAGCCACCTTCAGTCTGAGAGCGATCTTTGTCCGTATTCGATTTTGGAGTCAGACTGGAAATTTCATCACAGAATTCCTGCAAGTGAACAACAGCCCTTTATCCCAGAAAACAAAACGCTTACCCTCAGGGTAAAATGTCCGGGTTCTGGGCAAGCCTGGTCACTCCATTGGAAGCAGGAGCTTTCTTTGATGGCACCTCTTGCCTGGCAGGAATCTTTCTCCATATTCAATTTTGGCATTCAGACTGGTAAATTTGGCGCAGGATCCCTGCAAGCGGACGACAGCTCTTTCTCCCGGGAAAAATACTGCTTACCCTAACCCTAACGCTAACCCTAACCCTAACCCTAACCCTAACCCTAACCCTAACCCTAACCCTAACCCTAACCCTAACCCTAACCCTAACCCTAACCCTAACCCTAACCCTAAACCCTAACCCTAACCCTAAACCCTAACCCTAACCCTAACCAAGTCTGAACCGGTCTGAACCGGTCTGAACTAGTTTAAACCGTTGTGAGACTGCTGCTCTTTCTAAACTGATACAAGAATAGGGAAGCACTGCTGTAAATATAGAGCATTATTGCCTAGTTAGATTTGTGGAGGGTGAGAGAAAATTGGCCCAGAGTAAACGCAAAACATTTTTGGTGCAAAATGTGGATAGAGACTGCTAGGAGGGATAAGGACCACATCAGATCACAACACCAAATTATATTTGAAACCATCAGGAAACCCCAAACGACAAAATGCTCCTAAAAACCCCCCAAACACCAGAAAACCCCCATCAAATTACAAAAGCACCTTACCATTCCTAAGCAAATTACACAGTAAAAACTGCTTAGAGACAGAGTTTTATGCCTTTAAACAGCAGGTATTTATTAGGCGACGTCATGCAGCTCTCCGGCTCGGGCTGGGCAAAAAGAGCTCCGAAATGTTTGAGTAAAAACACGCAATTTATAC
Source organism: Pyrocephalus nanus (assembly GCA_038380795.1). NCBI lineage: Eukaryota > Metazoa > Chordata > Aves > Passeriformes > Tyrannidae > Pyrocephalus > Pyrocephalus nanus. The sequence goes on from CM076278.1 coordinate 368,094, forward strand.
AGTTTCTAATTACGATTACAACATATTCATATACGTACCCATGTTATTGTATTATTGGATTACTATATGTCAGGGTGGAGTTTGAGGCGTGGTCTTTCTTCTGAGGAATATCATGGTGATACATCCTGCCTTCATCATAGGGTCTCAAATTTATTCCTCATTTTTGGGTGACCCCGGAGACCTTCTGTACTTTCCATTGTTTCATGTTCTATCCGTTGGAGCTTGGAAAAAGCCTTGGCTTCGGGCCTATTTTACCTATTCAAATATCTACCTTAGCCTGTTTGGCTATAATTTATTACCTCTGGGCTCTTTGTGCAATGTACCTGTTGGTTTCTAGGTCTGCAGAATTTGTACGGAACAAAATCTTTTTTGAGTGAGGTAGAGAAAGCGGGGGGGGGAAGAGAACAGTGGATTTTGCAGTAAGATGCTTCGATTTACAGTTCTAGAGCCTCGTTTTGCTTCAGTCAAAAAGGCGGGCGGTGTGACTCTCTGGGAGCGGCGACAACTTTCTGTCCTCGCACCGTTTGCCTGGGAGGAATCCTCAGAAGCATTCCGGTGTCTAAATTGAACATCTGAGTTTGGGGTGGGACTCCTGCTAGTGCACAAAACGCCGTTCCCCCAGAAAAAGAAAGCCCTTACCCTCTGGTTATCAGGTGTAGGTTGCAAAGCGCTCTGTGGGAAATGAGAGCTCACGGTCCCGACACCTTGTATCCGGAGGGAATCTTCGTACGACTTCAATTTCCCGAGTCCCGCCGCCTGCTTTGCCGCAGGACTCCTGCGAGGGACCGGCTGCGGAGGACAAAAGAAATGCTCGGTCGGCTGGCAGGCGACAGGCACTTTAGGAATGGCAGGCTTAGCTTTATAGTCTTTTCTTGCCTCTGTGGGTATACGCGCTATAATTGGTGGCTTGTTTCTCTTCGCGTGCAGCGCTTAGTCTTTTGATTGGCAGTCGGGGTCCTGTTGTGTGCTGGCGAAGCTCAAAACGATGCCTATTATTTACTGTAGTTTTTCTTCCCTTTCTGCTCTCCTGCCTTGGTGCTGTTTACATTCTTTTACAATCTCAGAGCTGTAACTGATTAAATTCAAGGCTTAAGTTGTCAACAGCCCAGCTGTTTCCAATAAATGACAGCCCTCTGGTCCCAGCAAGAAAAGGTCTTATATTCAAGGTCTCAAGTCTAGTTAATGAGAGACCCCTGCATTTGCCCGTGCAGGAAAATCATCCGGGTCTGGGACCTTTTGTTTCAGAGCGACCTTTGTCCATATTCCGTTTAGGGAGTTGTACTGCAATTTTGGTCCCGGTCAGCGGCGAGAAAAAAACAGATCTTTCCCCGAATAAGGAAGCCTGTACCCTCAGGGTCTCAGGTGTAAGTGGTGAGAGACCCAGTAAATTCCAAGAGTGGCAAGAGTGCTCTGCCCTTTAGACATTTTGTCTGGGAGAAATCTTCATCCCTGTTCAATTTCAGGAACCTAAGCAGCTATCTCGATGCAGCACTCCTGCAAAAAAAGAACAGATCTTAACTACAGGAAAAGAAAACCCATACCCTATGGGTCTCAGGTGCAGGTGGTGGGATACCTCTGGCCCTCCATGGGCAGCAACAGCTTTCTGAGGTGGCACCTTTTGCCTGAGAGGAATGTTGACTATGTTTGCTCTGGGAGCTCAGACTGGGATATCCAGTACAGATCTCCTTCAATCAAATGAGACACTGTTACCCCAGGTAAAAAAGCCCTTACCTTCTGTCTCTCAACGGCAGCTGCTGGGTGCCTCCCTTGGCAGCAAGAGCTTTCTGTAGTGGCACCTTCTGTGTGAGAGGAACGTTCATCCGTATTCAATTTGACGAGTCAAACCACCTATCTCAGTCCACGACTCCTGCAAGCAAATAGTATCCTATTTCCCCTAGGACAAAAAGCCCTTACCCTCAGGATCTCAAGAGTGTTAATTAGACACCCTTGACAGTTCCTGGGCAGTGAGAACGTTCTATCCTGTCACCTTTTGTCTGGGAGGAATCTTGGTCCTTGTTCCATTTGGAACTGGACGGGCAGTTGCAGTGCAGGGTTCCTGCAAGGTAACAACAACCCTTTACCCCAGAAAAGAAAGCCCTTACCCTTGGGATCTAAGGTGCAATTGATAGACCAGCCTACCCTTCCATGGACAGCAAGAACTTGCTGCGGTGGCACCCTTTCTCTGGGAGGATTCTTAGTCCATATTCAATGTTGGATGGCAGACTGACAATATCGGCACGGGGCTCCTGCGAGCAAATCGCAGACCATTTCCGCATGAAAGGCAGCTAGTAGCCACACGTACTCTAATGCAGGTGAAGGGAGACCCGTGACAGTGCATGGGGCAGCCACACATTTTTGTCCTTGCCTCTTCTGTATGGAGAGTATGTTGATACGTGTACGCCTTAGACGGTCATACTGTTATGATCGGCACTACTCTCTGAAAACCAAACGACAGCCCTTTCCCACAGAACTGGGCTGTTAGGAGTAGTTAGTGGGAAAGGCTGAGCCCACGAAAGGAGAGAGCTTTGTGTGTTGGCACATCTTGTCTGGGAGGAATCTTCATTCGTACTTTATATTGGAATCAGACCGGCAATTTCAGAGCAGGACATCTGCAAGTGCACAAAAGCCCTTTCTCCCAGGAAGGCGAGTGCCAACCCTTGAGATATCGGGTACAATTGGTGGGCCAGCCTTGGAACTCTATGGGCAGCAGGAGCTATCTGTCCAGCCACCTTCAGTCTGAGAGCGATCTTTGTCCGTATTCGATTTTGGAGTCAGACTGGAAATTTCATCACAGAATTCCTGCAAGTGAACAACAGCCCTTTATCCCAGAAAACAAAACGCTTACCCTCAGGGTAAAATGTCCGGGTTCTGGGCAAGCCTGGGCACTCCATTGGAAGCAGGAGCTTTCTTTGATGGCACCTCTTGCCTGGCAGGAATCTTTCTCCATATTCAATTTTGGCATTCAGACTGGTAAATTTGGCGCAGGATCCCTGCAAGCGGACGACAGCTCTTTCTCCCGGGAAAAATACTGCTTACCCTAACCCTAACGCTAACCCTAACCCTAACCCTAACCCTAACCCTAACCCTAACCCTAACCCTAACCCTAACCCTAACCCTAACCCTAACCCTAACCCTAACCCTAAACCCTAACCCTAACCCTAACCCTAAACCCTAACCCTAACCCTAACCCTAACCCTAAACCCTAACCCTAACCCTAACCCTAAACCCTAACCCTAACCCTAAACCCTAACCCTAACCCTAACCAAGTCTGAACCGGTCTGAACCGGTCTGAACTAGTTTAAACCGTTGTGAGACTGCTGCTCTTTCTAAACTGATACAAGAATAGGGAAGCACTGCTGTAAATATAGAGCATTATTGCCTAGTTAGATTTGTGGAGGGTGAGAGAAAATTGGCCCAGAGTAAACGCAAAACATTTTTGGTGCAAAATGTGGATAGAGACTGCTAGGAGGGATAAGGACCACATCAGATCACAACACCAAATTATATTTGAAACCATCAGGAAACCCCAAACGACAAAATGCTCCTAAAAACCCCCCAAACACCAGAAAACCCCCATCAAATTACAAAAGCACCTTACCATTCCTAAGCAAATTACACAGTAAAAACTGCTTAGAGACAGAGTTTTATGCCTTTAAACAGCAGGTATTTATTAGGCGACGTCATGCAGCTCTCCGGCTCGGGCTGGGCAAAAAGAGCTCCGAAATGTTTGAGTAAAAACACGCAATTTATACAGTTTCTAATTACGATTACAACATATTCATATACGTACCCATGTTATTGTATTATTGGATTACTATATGTCAGGGTGGAGTTTGAGGCGTGGTCTTTCTTCTGAGGAATATCATGGTGATACATCCTGCCTTCATCATAGGGTCTCAAATTTATTCCTCATTTTTGGGTGACCCCGGAGACCTTCTGTACTTTCCATTGTTTCATGTTCTATCCGTTGGAGCTTGGAAAAAGCCTTGGCTTCGGGCCTATTTTACCTATTCAAATATCTACCTTAGCCTGTTTGGCTATAATTTATTACCTCTGGGCTCTTTGTGCAATGTACCTGTTGGTTTCTAGGTCTGCAGAATTTGTACGGAACAAAATCTTTTTTGAGTGAGGTAGAGAAAGCGGGGGGGGGAAGAGAACAGTGGATTTTGCAGTAAGATGCTTCGATTTACAGTTCTAGAGCCTCGTTTTGCTTCAGTCAAAAAGGCGGGCGGTGTGACTCTCTGGGAGCGGCGACAACTTTCTGTCCTCGCACCGTTTGCCTGGGAGGAATCCTCAGAAGCATTCCGGTGTCTAAATTGAACATCTGAGTTTGGGGTGGGACTCCTGCTAGTGCACAAAACGCCGTTCCCCCAGAAAAAGAAAGCCCTTACCCTCTGGTTATCAGGTGTAGGTTGCAAAGCGCTCTGTGGGAAATGAGAGCTCACGGTCCCGACACCTTGTATCCGGAGGGAATCTTCGTACGACTTCAATTTCCCGAGTCCCGCCGCCTGCTTTGCCGCAGGACTCCTGCGAGGGACCGGCTGCGGAGGACAAAAGAAATGCTCGGTCGGCTGGCAGGCGACAGGCACTTTAGGAATGGCAGGCTTAGCTTTATAGTCTTTTCTTGCCTCTGTGGGTATACGCGCTATAATTGGTGGCTTGTTTCTCTTCGCGTGCAGCGCTTAGTCTTTTGATTGGCAGTCGGGGTCCTGTTGTGTGCTGGCGAAGCTCAAAACGATGCCTATTATTTACTGTAGTTTTTCTTCCCTTTCTGCTCTCCTGCCTTGGTGCTGTTTACATTCTTTTACAATCTCAGAGCTGTAACTGATTAAATTCAAGGCTTAAGTTGTCAACAGCCCAGCTGTTTCCAATAAATGACAGCCCTCTGGTCCCAGCAAGAAAAGGTCTTATATTCAAGGTCTCAAGTCTAGTTAATGAGAGACCCCTGCATTTGCCCGTGCAGGAAAATCATCCGGGTCTGGGACCTTTTGTTTCAGAGCGACCTTTGTCCATATTCCGTTTAGGGAGTTGTACTGCAATTTTGGTCCCGGTCAGCGGCGAGAAAAAAACAGATCTTTCCCCGAATAAGGAAGCCTGTACCCTCAGGGTCTCAGGTGTAAGTGGTGAGAGACCCAGTAAATTCCAAGAGTGGCAAGAGTGCTCTGCCCTTTAGACATTTTGTCTGGGAGAAATCTTCATCCCTGTTCAATTTCAGGAACCTAAGCAGCTATCTCGATGCAGCACTCCTGCAAAAAAAGAACAGATCTTAACTACAGGAAAAGAAAACCCATACCCTATGGGTCTCAGGTGCAGGTGGTGGGATACCTCTGGCCCTCCATGGGCAGCAACAGCTTTCTGAGGTGGCACCTTTTGCCTGAGAGGAATGTTGACTATGTTTGCTCTGGGAGCTCAGACTGGGATATCCAGTACAGATCTCCTTCAATCAAATGAGACACTGTTACCCCAGGTAAAAAAGCCCTTACCTTCTGTCTCTCAACGGCAGCTGCTGGGTGCCTCCCTTGGCAGCAAGAGCTTTCTGTAGTGGCACCTTCTGTGTGAGAGGAACGTTCATCCGTATTCAATTTGACGAGTCAAACCACCTATCTCAGTCCACGACTCCTGCAAGCAAATAGTATCCTATTTCCCCTAGGACAAAAAGCCCTTACCCTCAGGATCTCAAGAGTGTTAATTAGACACCCTTGACAGTTCCTGGGCAGTGAGAACGTTCTATCCTGTCACCTTTTGTCTGGGAGGAATCTTGGTCCTTGTTCCATTTGGAACTGGACGGGCAGTTGCAGTGCAGGGTTCCTGCAAGGTAACAACAACCCTTTACCCCAGAAAAGAAAGCCCTTACCCTTGGGATCTAAGGTGCAATTGATAGACCAGCCTACCCTTCCATGGACAGCAAGAACTTGCTGCGGTGGCACCCTTTCTCTGGGAGGATTCTTAGTCCATATTCAATGTTGGATGGCAGACTGACAATATCGGCACGGGGCTCCTGCGAGCAAATCGCAGACCATTTCCGCATGAAAGGCAGCTAGTAGCCACACGTACTCTAATGCAGGTGAAGGGAGACCCGTGACAGTGCATGGGGCAGCCACACATTTTTGTCCTTGCCTCTTCTGTATGGAGAGTATGTTGATACGTGTACGCCTTAGACGGTCATACTGTTATGATCGGCACTACTCTCTGAAAACCAAACGACAGCCCTTTCCCACAGAACTGGGCTGTTAGGAGTAGTTAGTGGGAAAGGCTGAGCCCACGAAAGGAGAGAGCTTTGTGTGTTGGCACATCTTGTCTGGGAGGAATCTTCATTCGTACTTTATATTGGAATCAGACCGGCAATTTCAGAGCAGGACATCTGCAAGTGCACAAAAGCCCTTTCTCCCAGGAAGGCGAGTGCCAACCCTTGAGATATCGGGTACAATTGGTGGGCCAGCCTTGGAACTCTATGGGCAGCAGGAGCTATCTGTCCAGCCACCTTCAGTCTGAGAGCGATCTTTGTCCGTATTCGATTTTGGAGTCAGACTGGAAATTTCATCACAGAATTCCTGCAAGTGAACAACAGCCCTTTATCCCAGAAAACAAAACGCTTACCCTCAGGGTAAAATGTCCGGGTTCTGGGCAAGCCTGGGCACTCCATTGGAAGCAGGAGCTTTCTTTGATGGCACCTCTTGCCTGGCAGGAATCTTTCTCCATATTCAATTTTGGCATTCAGACTGGTAAATTTGGCGCAGGATCCCTGCAAGCGGACGACAGCTCTTTCTCCCGGGAAAAATACTGCTTACCCTAACCCTAACGCTAACCCTAACCCTAACCCTAACCCTAACCCTAACCCTAACCCTAACCCTAACCCTAACCCTAAACCCTAACCCTAACCCTAACCCTAAACCCTAACCCTAACCCTAAACCCTAACCCTAACCCTAACCAAGTCTGAACCGGTCTGAACCGGTCTGAACTAGTTTAAACCGTTGTGAGACTGCTGCTCTTTCTAAACTGATACAAGAATAGGGAAGCACTGCTGTAAATATAGAGCATTATTGCCTAGTTAGATTTGTGGAGGGTGAGAGAAAATTGGCCCAGAGTAAACGCAAAACATTTTTGGTGCAAAATGTGGATAGAGACTGCTAGGAGGGATAAGGACCACATCAGATCACAACACCAAATTATATTTGAAACCATCAGGAAACCCCAAACGACAAAATGCTCCTAAAAACCCCCCAAACACCAGAAAACCCCCATCAAATTACAAAAGCACCTTACCATTCCTAAGCAAATTACACAGTAAAAACTGCTTAGAGACAGAGTTTTATGCCTTTAAACAGCAGGTATTTATTAGGCGACGTCATGCAGCTCTCCGGCTCGGGCTGGGCAAAAAGAGCTCCGAAATGTTTGAGTAAAAACACGCAATTTATACAGTTTCTAATTACGATTACAACATATTCATATACGTACCCATGTTATTGTATTATTGGATTACTATATGTCAGGGTGGAGTTTGAGGCGTGGTCTTTCTTCTGAGGAATATCATGGTGATACATCCTGCCTTCATCATAGGGTCTCAAATTTATTCCTCATTTTTGGGTGACCCCGGAGACCTTCTGTACTTTCCATTGTTTCATGTTCTATCCGTTGGAGCTTGGAAAAAGCCTTGGCTTCGGGCCTATTTTACCTATTCAAATATCTACCTTAGCCTGTTTGGCTATAATTTATTACCTCTGGGCTCTTTGTGCAATGTACCTGTTGGTTTCTAGGTCTGCAGAATTTGTACGGAACAAAATCTTTTTTGAGTGAGGTAGAGAAAGCGGGGGGGGGAAGAGAACAGTGGATTTTGCAGTAAGATGCTTCGATTTACAGTTCTAGAGCCTCGTTTTGCTTCAGTCAAAAAGGCGGGCGGTGTGACTCTCTGGGAGCGGCGACAACTTTCTGTCCTCGCACCGTTTGCCTGGGAGGAATCCTCAGAAGCATTCCGGTGTCTAAATTGAACATCTGAGTTTGGGGTGGGACTCCTGCTAGTGCACAAAACGCCGTTCCCCCAGAAAAAGAAAGCCCTTACCCTCTGGTTATCAGGTGTAGGTTGCAAAGCGCTCTGTGGGAAATGAGAGCTCACGGTCCCGACACCTTGTATCCGGAGGGAATCTTCGTACGACTTCAATTTCCCGAGTCCCGCCGCCTGCTTTGCCGCAGGACTCCTGCGAGGGACCGGCTGCGGAGGACAAAAGAAATGCTCGGTCGGCTGGCAGGCGACAGGCACTTTAGGAATGGCAGGCTTAGCTTTATAGTCTTTTCTTGCCTCTGTGGGTATACGCGCTATAATTGGTGGCTTGTTTCTCTTCGCGTGCAGCGCTTAGTCTTTTGATTGGCAGTCGGGGTCCTGTTGTGTGCTGGCGAAGCTCAAAACGATGCCTATTATTTACTGTAGTTTTTCTTCCCTTTCTGCTCTCCTGCCTTGGTGCTGTTTACATTCTTTTACAATCTCAGAGCTGTAACTGATTAAATTCAAGGCTTAAGTTGTCAACAGCCCAGCTGTTTCCAATAAATGACAGCCCTCTGGTCCCAGCAAGAAAAGGTCTTATATTCAAGGTCTCAAGTCTAGTTAATGAGAGACCCCTGCATTTGCCCGTGCAGGAAAATCATCCGGGTCTGGGACCTTTTGTTTCAGAGCGACCTTTGTCCATATTCCGTTTAGGGAGTTGTACTGCAATTTTGGTCCCGGTCAGCGGCGAGAAAAAAACAGATCTTTCCCCGAATAAGGAAGCCTGTACCCTCAGGGTCTCAGGTGTAAGTGGTGAGAGACCCAGTAAATTCCAAGAGTGGCAAGAGTGCTCTGCCCTTTAGACATTTTGTCTGGGAGAAATCTTCATCCCTGTTCAATTTCAGGAACCTAAGCAGCTATCTCGATGCAGCACTCCTGCAAAAAAAGAACAGATCTTAACTACAGGAAAAGAAAACCCATACCCTATGGGTCTCAGGTGCAGGTGGTGGGATACCTCTGGCCCTCCATGGGCAGCAACAGCTTTCTGAGGTGGCACCTTTTGCCTGAGAGGAATGTTGACTATGTTTGCTCTGGGAGCTCAGACTGGGATATCCAGTACAGATCTCCTTCAATCAAATGAGACACTGTTACCCCAGGTAAAAAAGCCCTTACCTTCTGTCTCTCAACGGCAGCTGCTGGGTGCCTCCCTTGGCAGCAAGAGCTTTCTGTAGTGGCACCTTCTGTGTGAGAGGAACGTTCATCCGTATTCAATTTGACGAGTCAAACCACCTATCTCAGTCCACGACTCCTGCAAGCAAATAGTATCCTATTTCCCCTAGGACAAAAAGCCCTTACCCTCAGGATCTCAAGAGTGTTAATTAGACACCCTTGACAGTTCATGGGCAGTGAGAACGTTCTATCCTGTCACCTTTTGTCTGGGAGGAATCTTGGTCCTTGTTCCATTTGGAACTGGACGGGCAGTTGCAGTGCAGGGTTCCTGCAAGGTAACAACAACCCTTTACCCCAGAAAAGAAAGCCCTTACCCTTGGGATCTAAGGTGCAATTGATAGACCAGCCTACCCTTCCATGGACAGCAAGAACTTGCTGCGGTGGCACCCTTTCTCTGGGAGGATTCTTAGTCCATATTCAATGTTGGATGGCAGACTGACAATATCGGCACGGGGCTCCTGCGAGCAAATCGCAGACCATTTCCGCATGAAAGGCAGCTAGTAGCCACACGTACTCTAATGCAGGTGAAGGGAGACCCGTGACAGTGCATGGGGCAGCCACACATTTTTGTCCTTGCCTCTTCTGTATGGAGAGTATGTTGATACGTGTACGCCTTAGACGGTCATACTGTTATGATCGGCACTACTCTCTGAAAACCAAACGACAGCCCTTTCCCACAGAACTGGGCTGTTAGGAGTAGTTAGTGGGAAAGGCTGAGCCCACGAAAGGAGAGAGCTTTGTGTGTTGGCACATCTTGTCTGGGAGGAATCTTCATTCGTACTTTATATTGGAATCAGACCGGCAATTTCAGAGCAGGACATCTGCAAGTGCACAAAAGCCCTTTCTCCCAGGAAGGCGAGTGCCAACCCTTGAGATATCGGGTACAATTGGTGGGCCAGCCTTGGAACTCTATGGGCAGCAGGAGCTATCTGTCCAGCCACCTTCAGTCTGAGAGCGATCTTTGTCCGTATTCGATTTTGGAGTCAGACTGGAAATTTCATCACAGAATTCCTGCAAGTGAACAACAGCCCTTTATCCCAGAAAACAAAACGCTTACCCTCAGGGTAAAATGTCCGGGTTCTGGGCAAGCCTGGGCACTCCATTGGAAGCAGGAGCTTTCTTTGATGGCACCTCTTGCCTGGCAGGAATCTTTCTCCATATTCAATTTTGGCATTCAGACTGGTAAATTTGGCGCAGGATCCCTGCAAGCGGACGACAGCTCTTTCTCCCGGGAAAAATACTGCTTACCCTAACCCTAACGCTAACCCTAACCCTAACCCTAACCCTAACCCTAACCCTAACCCTAACCCTAACCCTAACCCTAAACCCTAACCCTAACCCTAACCCTAAACCCTAACCCTAACCCTAAACCCTAACCCTAACCCTAACCAAGTCTGAACCGGTCTGAACCGGTCTGAACTAGTTTAAACCGTTGTGAGACTGCTGCTCTTTCTAAACTGATACAAGAATAGGGAAGCACTGCTGTAAATATAGAGCATTATTGCCTAGTTAGATTTGTGGAGGGTGAGAGAAAATTGGCCCAGAGTAAACGCAAAACATTTTTGGTGCAAAATGTGGATAGAGACTGCTAGGAGGGATAAGGACCACATCAGATCACAACACCAAATTATATTTGAAACCATCAGGAAACCCCAAACGACAAAATGCTCCTAAAAACCCCCCAAACACCAGAAAACCCCCATCAAATTACAAAAGCACCTTACCATTCCTAAGCAAATTACACAGTAAAAACTGCTTAGAGACAGAGTTTTATGCCTTTAAACAGCAGGTATTTATTAGGCGACGTCATGCAGCTCTCCGGCTCGGGCTGGGCAAAAAGAGCTCCGAAATGTTTGAGTAAAAACACGCAATTTATACAGTTTCTAATTACGATTACAACATATTCATATACGTACCCATGTTATTGTATTATTGGATTACTATATGTCAGGGTGGAGTTTGAGGCGTGGTCTTTCTTCTGAGGAATATCATGGTGATACATCCTGCCTTCATCATAGGGTCTCAAATTTATTCCTCATTTTTGGGTGACCCCGGAGACCTTCTGTACTTTCCATTGTTTCATGTTCTATCCGTTGGAGCTTGGAAAAAGCCTTGGCTTCGGGCCTATTTTACCTATTCAAATATCTACCTTAGCCTGTTTGGCTATAATTTATTACCTCTGGGCTCTTTGTGCAATGTACCTGTTGGTTTCTAGGTCTGCAGAATTTGTACGGAACAAAATCTTTTTTGAGTGAGGTAGAGAAAGCGGGGGGGGGAAGAGAACAGTGGATTTTGCAGTAAGATGCTTCGATTTACAGTTCTAGAGCCTCGTTTTGCTTCAGTCAAAAAGGCGGGCGGTGTGACTCTCTGGGAGCGGCGACAACTTTCTGTCCTCGCACCGTTTGCCTGGGAGGAATCCTCAGAAGCATTCCGGTGTCTAAATTGAACATCTGAGTTTGGGGTGGGACTCCTGCTAGTGCACAAAACGCCGTTCCCCCAGAAAAAGAAAGCCCTTACCCTCTGGTTATCAGGTGTAGGTTGCAAAGCGCTCTGTGGGAAATGAGAGCTCACGGTCCCGACACCTTGTATCCGGAGGGAATCTTCGTACGACTTCAATTTCCCGAGTCCCGCCGCCTGCTTTGCCGCAGGACTCCTGCGAGGGACCGGCTGCGGAGGACAAAAGAAATGCTCGGTCGGCTGGCAGGCGACAGGCACTTTAGGAATGGCAGGCTTAGCTTTATAGTCTTTTCTTGCCTCTGTGGGTATACGCGCTATAATTGGTGGCTTGTTTCTCTTCGCGTGCAGCGCTTAGTCTTTTGATTGGCAGTCGGGGTCCTGTTGTGTGCTGGCGAAGCTCAAAACGATGCCTATTATTTACTGTAGTTTTTCTTCCCTTTCTGCTCTCCTGCCTTGGTGCTGTTTACATTCTTTTACAATCTCAGAGCTGTAACTGATTAAATTCAAGGCTTAAGTTGTCAACAGCCCAGCTGTTTCCAATAAATGACAGCCCTCTGGTCCCAGCAAGAAAAGGTCTTATATTCAAGGTCTCAAGTCTAGTTAATGAGAGACCCCTGCATTTGCCCGTGCAGGAAAATCATCCGGGTCTGGGACCTTTTGTTTCAGAGCGACCTTTGTCCATATTCCGTTTAGGGAGTTGTACTGCAATTTTGGTCCCGGTCAGCGGCGAGAAAAAAACAGATCTTTCCCCGAATAAGGAAGCCTGTACCCTCAGGGTCTCAGGTGTAAGTGGTGAGAGACCCAGTAAATTCCAAGAGTGGCAAGAGTGCTCTGCCCTTTAGACATTTTGTCTGGGAGAAATCTTCATCCCTGTTCAATTTCAGGAACCTAAGCAGCTATCTCGATGCAGCACTCCTGCAAAAAAAGAACAGATCTTAACTACAGGAAAAGAAAACCCATACCCTATGGGTCTCAGGTGCAGGTGGTGGGATACCTCTGGCCCTCCATGGGCAGCAACAGCTTTCTGAGGTGGCACCTTTTGCCTGAGAGGAATGTTGACTATGTTTGCTCTGGGAGCTCAGACTGGGATATCCAGTACAGATCTCCTTCAATCAAATGAGACACTGTTACCCCAGGTAAAAAAGCCCTTACCTTCTGTCTCTCAACGGCAGCTGCTGGGTGCCTCCCTTGGCAGCAAGAGCTTTCTGTAGTGGCACCTTCTGTGTGAGAGGAACGTTCATCCGTATTCAATTTGACGAGTCAAACCACCTATCTCAGTCCACGACTCCTGCAAGCAAATAGTATCCTATTTCCCCTAGGACAAAAAGCCCTTACCCTCAGGATCTCAAGAGTGTTAATTAGACACCCTTGACAGTTCATGGGCAGTGAGAACGTTCTATCCTGTCACCTTTTGTCTGGGAGGAATCTTGGTCCTTGTTCCATTTGGAACTGGACGGGCAGTTGCAGTGCAGGGTTCCTGCAAGGTAACAACAACCCTTTACCCCAGAAAAGAAAGCCCTTACCCTTGGGATCTAAGGTGCAATTGATAGACCAGCCTACCCTTCCATGGACAGCAAGAACTTGCTGCGGTGGCACCCTTTCTCTGGGAGGATTCTTAGTCCATATTCAATGTTGGATGGCAGACTGACAATATCGGCACGGGGCTCCTGCGAGCAAATCGCAGACCATTTCCGCATGAAAGGCAGCTAGTAGCCACACGTACTCTAATGCAGGTGAAGGGAGACCCGTGACAGTGCATGGGGCAGCCACACATTTTTGTCCTTGCCTCTTCTGTATGGAGAGTATGTTGATACGTGTACGCCTTAGACGGTCATACTGTTATGATCGGCACTACTCTCTGAAAACCAAACGACAGCCCTTTCCCACAGAACTGGGCTGTTAGGAGTAGTTAGTGGGAAAGGCTGAGCCCACGAAAGGAGAGAGCTTTGTGTGTTGGCACATCTTGTCTGGGAGGAATCTTCATTCGTACTTTATATTGGAATCAGACCGGCAATTTCAGAGCAGGACATCTGCAAGTGCACAAAAGCCCTTTCTCCCAGGAAGGCGAGTGCCAACCCTTGAGATATCGGGTACAATTGGTGGGCCAGCCTTGGAACTCTATGGGCAGCAGGAGCTATCTGTCCAGCCACCTTCAGTCTGAGAGCGATCTTTGTCCGTATTCGATTTTGGAGTCAGACTGGAAATTTCATCACAGAATTCCTGCAAGTGAACAACAGCCCTTTATCCCAGAAAACAAAACGCTTACCCTCAGGGTAAAATGTCCGGGTTCTGGGCAAGCCTGGGCACTCCATTGGAAGCAGGAGCTTTCTTTGATGGCACCTCTTGCCTGGCAGGAATCTTTCTCCATATTCAATTTTGGCATTCAGACTGGTAAATTTGGCGCAGGATCCCTGCAAGCGGACGACAGCTCTTTCTCCCGGGAAAAATACTGCTTACCCTAACCCTAACGCTAACCCTAACCCTAACCCTAACCCTAACCCTAACCCTAACCCTAACCCTAACCCTAACCCTAACCCTAACCCTAACCCTAACCCTAACCCTAACCCTAAACCCTAACCCTAACCCTAACCCTAAACCCTAACCCTAACCCTAACCCTAACCCTAAACCCTAACCCTAACCCTAAACCCTAACCCTAACCCTAACCAAGTCTGAACCGGTCTGAACCGGTCTGAACTAGTTTAAACCGTTGTGAGACTGCTGCTCTTTCTAAACTGATACAAGAATAGGGAAGCACTGCTGTAAATATAGAGCATTATTGCCTAGTTAGATTTGTGGAGGGTGAGAGAAAATTGGCCCAGAGTAAACGCAAAACATTTTTGGTGCAAAATGTGGATAGAGACTGCTAGGAGGGATAAGGACCACATCAGATCACAACACCAAATTATATTTGAAACCATCAGGAAACCCCAAACGACAAAATGCTCCTAAAAACCCCCCAAACACCAGAAAACCCCCATCAAATTACAAAAGCACCTTACCATTCCTAAGCAAATTACACAGTAAAAACTGCTTAGAGACAGAGTTTTATGCCTTTAAACAGCAGGTATTTATTAGGCGACGTCATGCAGCTCTCCGGCTCGGGCTGGGCAAAAAGAGCTCCGAAATGTTTGAGTAAAAACACGCAATTTATACAGTTTCTAATTACGATTACAACATATTCATATACGTACCCATGTTATTGTATTATTGGATTACTATATGTCAGGGTGGAGTTTGAGGCGTGGTCTTTCTTCTGAGGAATATCATGGTGATACATCCTGCCTTCATCATAGGGTCTCAAATTTATTCCTCATTTTTGGGTGACCCCGGAGACCTTCTGTACTTTCCATTGTTTCATGTTCTATCCGTTGGAGCTTGGAAAAAGCCTTGGCTTCGGGCCTATTTTACCTATTCAAATATCTACCTTAGCCTGTTTGGCTATAATTTATTACCTCTGGGCTCTTTGTGCAATGTACCTGTTGGTTTCTAGGTCTGCAGAATTTGTACGGAACAAAATCTTTTTTGAGTGAGGTAGAGAAAGCGGGGGGGGGAAGAGAACAGTGGATTTTGCAGTAAGATGCTTCGATTTACAGTTCTAGAGCCTCGTTTTGCTTCAGTCAAAAAGGCGGGCGGTGTGACTCTCTGGGAGCGGCGACAACTTTCTGTCCTCGCACCGTTTGCCTGGGAGGAATCCTCAGAAGCATTCCGGTGTCTAAATTGAACATCTGAGTTTGGGGTGGGACTCCTGCTAGTGCACAAAACGCCGTTCCCCCAGAAAAAGAAAGCCCTTACCCTCTGGTTATCAGGTGTAGGTTGCAAAGCGCTCTGTGGGAAATGAGAGCTCACGGTCCCGACACCTTGTATCCGGAGGGAATCTTCGTACGACTTCAATTTCCCGAGTCCCGCCGCCTGCTTTGCCGCAGGACTCCTGCGAGGGACCGGCTGCGGAGGACAAAAGAAATGCTCGGTCGGCTGGCAGGCGACAGGCACTTTAGGAATGGCAGGCTTAGCTTTATAGTCTTTTCTTGCCTCTGTGGGTATACGCGCTATAATTGGTGGCTTGTTTCTCTTCGCGTGCAGCGCTTAGTCTTTTGATTGGCAGTCGGGGTCCTGTTGTGTGCTGGCGAAGCTCAAAACGATGCCTATTATTTACTGTAGTTTTTCTTCCCTTTCTGCTCTCCTGCCTTGGTGCTGTTTACATTCTTTTACAATCTCAGAGCTGTAACTGATTAAATTCAAGGCTTAAGTTGTCAACAGCCCAGCTGTTTCCAATAAATGACAGCCCTCTGGTCCCAGCAAGAAAAGGTCTTATATTCAAGGTCTCAAGTCTAGTTAATGAGAGACCCCTGCATTTGCCCGTGCAGGAAAATCATCCGGGTCTGGGACCTTTTGTTTCAGAGCGACCTTTGTCCATATTCCGTTTAGGGAGTTGTACTGCAATTTTGGTCCCGGTCAGCGGCGAGAAAAAAACAGATCTTTCCCCGAATAAGGAAGCCTGTACCCTCAGGGTCTCAGGTGTAAGTGGTGAGAGACCCAGTAAATTCCAAGAGTGGCAAGAGTGCTCTGCCCTTTAGACATTTTGTCTGGGAGAAATCTTCATCCCTGTTCAATTTCAGGAACCTAAGCAGCTATCTCGATGCAGCACTCCTGCAAAAAAAGAACAGATCTTAACTACAGGAAAAGAAAACCCATACCCTATGGGTCTCAGGTGCAGGTGGTGGGATACCTCTGGCCCTCCATGGGCAGCAACAGCTTTCTGAGGTGGCACCTTTTGCCTGAGAGGAATGTTGACTATGTTTGCTCTGGGAGCTCAGACTGGGATATCCAGTACAGATCTCCTTCAATCAAATGAGACACTGTTACCCCAGGTAAAAAAGCCCTTACCTTCTGTCTCTCAACGGCAGCTGCTGGGTGCCTCCCTTGGCAGCAAGAGCTTTCTGTAGTGGCACCTTCTGTGTGAGAGGAACGTTCATCCGTATTCAATTTGACGAGTCAAACCACCTATCTCAGTCCACGACTCCTGCAAGCAAATAGTATCCTATTTCCCCTAGGACAAAAAGCCCTTACCCTCAGGATCTCAAGAGTGTTAATTAGACACCCTTGACAGTTCCTGGGCAGTGAGAACGTTCTATCCTGTCACCTTTTGTCTGGGAGGAATCTTGGTCCTTGTTCCATTTGGAACTGGACGGGCAGTTGCAGTGCAGGGTTCCTGCAAGGTAACAACAACCCTTTACCCCAGAAAAGAAAGCCCTTACCCTTGGGATCTAAGGTGCAATTGATAGACCAGCCTACCCTTCCATGGACAGCAAGAACTTGCTGCGGTGGCACCCTTTCTCTGGGAGGATTCTTAGTCCATATTCAATGTTGGATGGCAGACTGACAATATCGGCACGGGGCTCCTGCGAGCAAATCGCAGACCATTTCCGCATGAAAGGCAGCTAGTAGCCACACGTACTCTAATGCAGGTGAAGGGAGACCCGTGACAGTGCATGGGGCAGCCACACATTTTTGTCCTTGCCTCTTCTGTATGGAGAGTATGTTGATACGTGTACGCCTTAGACGGTCATACTGTTATGATCGGCACTACTCTCTGAAAACCAAACGACAGCCCTTTCCCACAGAACTGGGCTGTTAGGAGTAGTTAGTGGGAAAGGCTGAGCCCACGAAAGGAGAGAGCTTTGTGTGTTGGCACATCTTGTCTGGGAGGAATCTTCATTCGTACTTTATATTGGAATCAGACCGGCAATTTCAGAGCAGGACATCTGCAAGTGCACAAAAGCCCTTTCTCCCAGGAAGGCGAGTGCCAACCCTTGAGATATCGGGTACAATTGGTGGGCCAGCCTTGGAACTCTATGGGCAGCAGGAGCTATCTGTCCAGCCACCTTCAGTCTGAGAGCGATCTTTGTCCGTATTCGATTTTGGAGTCAGACTGGAAATTTCATCACAGAATTCCTGCAAGTGAACAACAGCCCTTTATCCCAGAAAACAAAACGCTTACCCTCAGGGTAAAATGTCCGGGTTCTGGGCAAGCCTGGGCACTCCATTGGAAGCAGGAGCTTTCTTTGATGGCACCTCTTGCCTGGCAGGAATCTTTCTCCATATTCAATTTTGGCATTCAGACTGGTAAATTTGGCGCAGGATCCCTGCAAGCGGACGACAGCTCTTTCTCCCGGGAAAAATACTGCTTACCCTAACCCTAACGCTAACCCTAACGCTAACCCTAACCCTAACCCTAACCCTAACCCTAACCCTAACCCTAACCCTAACCCTAACCCTAACCCTAACCCTAACCCTAACCCTAAACCCTAACCCTAACCCTAACCCTAAACCCTAACCCTAACCCTAACCCTAACCCTAAACCCTAACCCTAACCCTAAACCCTAACCCTAACCCTAACCAAGTCTGAACCGGTCTGAACCGGTCTGAACTAGTTTAAACCGTTGTGAGACTGCTGCTCTTTCTAAACTGATACAAGAATAGGGAAGCACTGCTGTAAATATAGAGCATTATTGCCTAGTTAGATTTGTGGAGGGTGAGAGAAAATTGGCCCAGAGTAAACGCAAAACATTTTTGGTGCAAAATGTGGATAGAGACTGCTAGGAGGGATAAGGACCACATCAGATCACAACACCAAATTATATTTGAAACCATCAGGAAACCCCAAACGACAAAATGCTCCTAAAAACCCCCCAAACACCAGAAAACCCCCATCAAATTACAAAAGCACCTTACCATTCCTAAGCAAATTACACAGTAAAAACTGCTTAGAGACAGAGTTTTATGCCTTTAAACAGCAGGTATTTATTAGGCGACGTCATGCAGCTCTCCGGCTCGGGCTGGGCAAAAAGAGCTCCGAAATGTTTGAGTAAAAACACGCAATTTATACAGTTTCTAATTACGATTACAACATATTCATATACGTACCCATGTTATTGTATTATTGGATTACTATATGTCAGGGTGGAGTTTGAGGCGTGGTCTTTCTTCTGAGGAATATCATGGTGATACATCCTGCCTTCATCATAGGGTCTCAAATTTATTCCTCATTTTTGGGTGACCCCGGAGACCTTCTGTACTTTCCATTGTTTCATGTTCTATCCGTTGGAGCTTGGAAAAAGCCTTGGCTTCGGGCCTATTTTACCTATTCAAATATCTACCTTAGCCTGTTTGGCTATAATTTATTACCTCTGGGCTCTTTGTGCAATGTACCTGTTGGTTTCTAGGTCTGCAGAATTTGTACGGAACAAAATCTTTTTTGAGTGAGGTAGAGAAAGCGGGGGGGGGAAGAGAACAGTGGATTTTGCAGTAAGATGCTTCGATTTACAGTTCTAGAGCCTCGTTTTGCTTCAGTCAAAAAGGCGGGCGGTGTGACTCTCTGGGAGCGGCGACAACTTTCTGTCCTCGCACCGTTTGCCTGGGAGGAATCCTCAGAAGCATTCCGGTGTCTAAATTGAACATCTGAGTTTGGGGTGGGACTCCTGCTAGTGCACAAAACGCCGTTCCCCCAGAAAAAGAAAGCCCTTACCCTCTGGTTATCAGGTGTAGGTTGCAAAGCGCTCTGTGGGAAATGAGAGCTCACGGTCCCGACACCTTGTATCCGGAGGGAATCTTCGTACGACTTCAATTTCCCGAGTCCCGCCGCCTGCTTTGCCGCAGGACTCCTGCGAGGGACCGGCTGCGGAGGACAAAAGAAATGCTCGGTCGGCTGGCAGGCGACAGGCACTTTAGGAATGGCAGGCTTAGCTTTATAGTCTTTTCTTGCCTCTGTGGGTATACGCGCTATAATTGGTGGCTTGTTTCTCTTCGCGTGCAGCGCTTAGTCTTTTGATTGGCAGTCGGGGTCCTGTTGTGTGCTGGCGAAGCTCAAAACGATGCCTATTATTTACTGTAGTTTTTCTTCCCTTTCTGCTCTCCTGCCTTGGTGCTGTTTACATTCTTTTACAATCTCAGAGCTGTAACTGATTAAATTCAAGGCTTAAGTTGTCAACAGCCCAGCTGTTTCCAATAAATGACAGCCCTCTGGTCCCAGCAAGAAAAGGTCTTATATTCAAGGTCTCAAGTCTAGTTAATGAGAGACCCCTGCATTTGCCCGTGCAGGAAAATCATCCGGGTCTGGGACCTTTTGTTTCAGAGCGACCTTTGTCCATATTCCGTTTAGGGAGTTGTACTGCAATTTTGGTCCCGGTCAGCGGCGAGAAAAAAACAGATCTTTCCCCGAATAAGGAAGCCTGTACCCTCAGGGTCTCAGGTGTAAGTGGTGAGAGACCCAGTAAATTCCAAGAGTGGCAAGAGTGCTCTGCCCTTTAGACATTTTGTCTGGGAGAAATCTTCATCCCTGTTCAATTTCAGGAACCTAAGCAGCTATCTCGATGCAGCACTCCTGCAAAAAAAGAACAGATCTTAACTACAGGAAAAGAAAACCCATACCCTATGGGTCTCAGGTGCAGGTGGTGGGATACCTCTGGCCCTCCATGGGCAGCAACAGCTTTCTGAGGTGGCACCTTTTGCCTGAGAGGAATGTTGACTATGTTTGCTCTGGGAGCTCAGACTGGGATATCCAGTACAGATCTCCTTCAATCAAATGAGACACTGTTACCCCAGGTAAAAAAGCCCTTACCTTCTGTCTCTCAACGGCAGCTGCTGGGTGCCTCCCTTGGCAGCAAGAGCTTTCTGTAGTGGCACCTTCTGTGTGAGAGGAACGTTCATCCGTATTCAATTTGACGAGTCAAACCACCTATCTCAGTCCACGACTCCTGCAAGCAAATAGTATCCTATTTCCCCTAGGACAAAAAGCCCTTACCCTCAGGATCTCAAGAGTGTTAATTAGACACCCTTGACAGTTCCTGGGCAGTGAGAACGTTCTATCCTGTCACCTTTTGTCTGGGAGGAATCTTGGTCCTTGTTCCATTTGGAACTGGACGGGCAGTTGCAGTGCAGGGTTCCTGCAAGGTAACAACAACCCTTTACCCCAGAAAAGAAAGCCCTTACCCTTGGGATCTAAGGTGCAATTGATAGACCAGCCTACCCTTCCATGGACAGCAAGAACTTGCTGCGGTGGCACCCTTTCTCTGGGAGGATTCTTAGTCCATATTCAATGTTGGATGGCAGACTGACAATATCGGCACGGGGCTCCTGCGAGCAAATCGCAGACCATTTCCGCATGAAAGGCAGCTAGTAGCCACACGTACTCTAATGCAGGTGAAGGGAGACCCGTGACAGTGCATGGGGCAGCCACACATTTTTGTCCTTGCCTCTTCTGTATGGAGAGTATGTTGATACGTGTACGCCTTAGACGGTCATACTGTTATGATCGGCACTACTCTCTGAAAACCAAACGACAGCCCTTTCCCACAGAACTGGGCTGTTAGGAGTAGTTAGTGGGAAAGGCTGAGCCCACGAAAGGAGAGAGCTTTGTGTGTTGGCACATCTTGTCTGGGAGGAATCTTCATTCGTACTTTATATTGGAATCAGACCGGCAATTTCAGAGCAGGACATCTGCAAGTGCACAAAAGCCCTTTCTCCCAGGAAGGCGAGTGCCAACCCTTGAGATATCGGGTACAATTGGTGGGCCAGCCTTGGAACTCTATGGGCAGCAGGAGCTATCTGTCCAGCCACCTTCAGTCTGAGAGCGATCTTTGTCCGTATTCGATTTTGGAGTCAGACTGGAAATTTCATCACAGAATTCCTGCAAGTGAACAACAGCCCTTTATCCCAGAAAACAAAACGCTTACCCTCAGGGTAAAATGTCCGGGTTCTGGGCAAGCCTGGGCACTCCATTGGAAGCAGGAGCTTTCTTTGATGGCACCTCTTGCCTGGCAGGAATCTTTCTCCATATTCAATTTTGGCATTCAGACTGGTAAATTTGGCGCAGGATCCCTGCAAGCGGACGACAGCTCTTTCTCCCGGGAAAAATACTGCTTACCCTAACCCTAACGCTAACCCTAACCCTAACCCTAACCCTAACCCTAACCCTAACCCTAACCCTAACCCTAACCCTAACCCTAACCCTAACCCTAACCCTAACCCTAACCCTAACCCTAAACCCTAACCCTAACCCTAACCCTAAACCCTAACCCTAACCCTAACCCTAACCCTAAACCCTAACCCTAACCCTAAACCCTAACCCTAACCCTAACCAAGTCTGAACCGGTCTGAACCGGTCTGAACTAGTTTAAACCGTTGTGAGACTGCTGCTCTTTCTAAACTGATACAAGAATAGGGAAGCACTGCTGTAAATATAGAGCATTATTGCCTAGTTAGATTTGTGGAGGGTGAGAGAAAATTGGCCCAGAGTAAACGCAAAACATTTTTGGTGCAAAATGTGGATAGAGACTGCTAGGAGGGATAAGGACCACATCAGATCACAACACCAAATTATATTTGAAACCATCAGGAAACCCCAAACGACAAAATGCTCCTAAAAACCCCCCAAACACCAGAAAACCCCCATCAAATTACAAAAGCACCTTACCATTCCTAAGCAAATTACACAGTAAAAACTGCTTAGAGACAGAGTTTTATGCCTTTAAACAGCAGGTATTTATTAGGCGACGTCATGCAGCTCTCCGGCTCGGGCTGGGCAAAAAGAGCTCCGAAATGTTTGAGTAAAAACACGCAATTTATACAGTTTCTAATTACGATTACAACATATTCATATACGTACCCATGTTATTGTATTATTGGATTACTATATGTCAGGGTGGAGTTTGAGGCGTGGTCTTTCTTCTGAGGAATATCATGGTGATACATCCTGCCTTCATCATAGGGTCTCAAATTTATTCCTCATTTTTGGGTGACCCCGGAGACCTTCTGTACTTTCCATTGTTTCATGTTCTATCCGTTGGAGCTTGGAAAAAGCCTTGGCTTCGGGCCTATTTTACCTATTCAAATATCTACCTTAGCCTGTTTGGCTATAATTTATTACCTCTGGGCTCTTTGTGCAATGTACCTGTTGGTTTCTAGGTCTGCAGAATTTGTACGGAACAAAATCTTTTTTGAGTGAGGTAGAGAAAGCGGGGGGGGGAAGAGAACAGTGGATTTTGCAGTAAGATGCTTCGATTTACAGTTCTAGAGCCTCGTTTTGCTTCAGTCAAAAAGGCGGGCGGTGTGACTCTCTGGGAGCGGCGACAACTTTCTGTCCTCGCACCGTTTGCCTGGGAGGAATCCTCAGAAGCATTCCGGTGTCTAAATTGAACATCTGAGTTTGGGGTGGGACTCCTGCTAGTGCACAAAACGCCGTTCCCCCAGAAAAAGAAAGCCCTTACCCTCTGGTTATCAGGTGTAGGTTGCAAAGCGCTCTGTGGGAAATGAGAGCTCACGGTCCCGACACCTTGTATCCGGAGGGAATCTTCGTACGACTTCAATTTCCCGAGTCCCGCCGCCTGCTTTGCCGCAGGACTCCTGCGAGGGACCGGCTGCGGAGGACAAAAGAAATGCTCGGTCGGCTGGCAGGCGACAGGCACTTTAGGAATGGCAGGCTTAGCTTTATAGTCTTTTCTTGCCTCTGTGGGTATACGCGCTATAATTGGTGGCTTGTTTCTCTTCGCGTGCAGCGCTTAGTCTTTTGATTGGCAGTCGGGGTCCTGTTGTGTGCTGGCGAAGCTCAAAACGATGCCTATTATTTACTGTAGTTTTTCTTCCCTTTCTGCTCTCCTGCCTTGGTGCTGTTTACATTCTTTTACAATCTCAGAGCTGTAACTGATTAAATTCAAGGCTTAAGTTGTCAACAGCCCAGCTGTTTCCAATAAATGACAGCCCTCTGGTCCCAGCAAGAAAAGGTCTTATATTCAAGGTCTCAAGTCTAGTTAATGAGAGACCCCTGCATTTGCCCGTGCAGGAAAATCATCCGGGTCTGGGACCTTTTGTTTCAGAGCGACCTTTGTCCATATTCCGTTTAGGGAGTTGTACTGCAATTTTGGTCCCGGTCAGCGGCGAGAAAAAAACAGATCTTTCCCCGAATAAGGAAGCCTGTACCCTCAGGGTCTCAGGTGTAAGTGGTGAGAGACCCAGTAAATTCCAAGAGTGGCAAGAGTGCTCTGCCCTTTAGACATTTTGTCTGGGAGAAATCTTCATCCCTGTTCAATTTCAGGAACCTAAGCAGCTATCTCGATGCAGCACTCCTGCAAAAAAAGAACAGATCTTAACTACAGGAAAAGAAAACCCATACCCTATGGGTCTCAGGTGCAGGTGGTGGGATACCTCTGGCCCTCCATGGGCAGCAACAGCTTTCTGAGGTGGCACCTTTTGCCTGAGAGGAATGTTGACTATGTTTGCTCTGGGAGCTCAGACTGGGATATCCAGTACAGATCTCCTTCAATCAAATGAGACACTGTTACCCCAGGTAAAAAAGCCCTTACCTTCTGTCTCTCAACGGCAGCTGCTGGGTGCCTCCCTTGGCAGCAAGAGCTTTCTGTAGTGGCACCTTCTGTGTGAGAGGAACGTTCATCCGTATTCAATTTGACGAGTCAAACCACCTATCTCAGTCCACGACTCCTGCAAGCAAATAGTATCCTATTTCCCCTAGGACAAAAAGCCCTTACCCTCAGGATCTCAAGAGTGTTAATTAGACACCCTTGACAGTTCATGGGCAGTGAGAACGTTCTATCCTGTCACCTTTTGTCTGGGAGGAATCTTGGTCCTTGTTCCATTTGGAACTGGACGGGCAGTTGCAGTGCAGGGTTCCTGCAAGGTAACAACAACCCTTTACCCCAGAAAAGAAAGCCCTTACCCTTGGGATCTAAGGTGCAATTGATAGACCAGCCTACCCTTCCATGGACAGCAAGAACTTGCTGCGGTGGCACCCTTTCTCTGGGAGGATTCTTAGTCCATATTCAATGTTGGATGGCAGACTGACAATATCGGCACGGGGCTCCTGCGAGCAAATCGCAGACCATTTCCGCATGAAAGGCAGCTAGTAGCCACACGTACTCTAATGCAGGTGAAGGGAGACCCGTGACAGTGCATGGGGCAGCCACACATTTTTGTCCTTGCCTCTTCTGTATGGAGAGTATGTTGATACGTGTACGCCTTAGACGGTCATACTGTTATGATCGGCACTACTCTCTGAAAACCAAACGACAGCCCTTTCCCACAGAACTGGGCTGTTAGGAGTAGTTAGTGGGAAAGGCTGAGCCCACGAAAGGAGAGAGCTTTGTGTGTTGGCACATCTTGTCTGGGAGGAATCTTCATTCGTACTTTATATTGGAATCAGACCGGCAATTTCAGAGCAGGACATCTGCAAGTGCACAAAAGCCCTTTCTCCCAGGAAGGCGAGTGCCAACCCTTGAGATATCGGGTACAATTGGTGGGCCAGCCTTGGAACTCTATGGGCAGCAGGAGCTATCTGTCCAGCCACCTTCAGTCTGAGAGCGATCTTTGTCCGTATTCGATTTTGGAGTCAGACTGGAAATTTCATCACAGAATTCCTGCAAGTGAACAACAGCCCTTTATCCCAGAAAACAAAACGCTTACCCTCAGGGTAAAATGTCCGGGTTCTGGGCAAGCCTGGGCACTCCATTGGAAGCAGGAGCTTTCTTTGATGGCACCTCTTGCCTGGCAGGAATCTTTCTCCATATTCAATTTTGGCATTCAGACTGGTAAATTTGGCGCAGGATCCCTGCAAGCGGACGACAGCTCTTTCTCCCGGGAAAAATACTGCTTACCCTAACCCTAACCCTAACCCTAACCCTAACCCTAACCCTAACCCTAACCCTAACCCTAACCCTAACCCTAACCCTAACCCTAACCCTAAACCCTAACCCTAACCCTAACCCTAAACCCTAACCCTAACCCTAACCCTAACCCTAAACCCTAACCCTAACCCTAAACCCTAACCCTAACCCTAACCAAGTCTGAACCGGTCTGAACCGGTCTGAACTAGTTTAAACCGTTGTGAGACTGCTGCTCTTTCTAAACTGATACAAGAATAGGGAAGCACTGCTGTAAATATAGAGCATTATTGCCTAGTTAGATTTGTGGAGGGTGAGAGAAAATTGGCCCAGAGTAAACGCAAAACATTTTTGGTGCAAAATGTGGATAGAGACTGCTAGGAGGGATAAGGACCACATCAGATCACAACACCAAATTATATTTGAAACCATCAGGAAACCCCAAACGACAAAATGCTCCTAAAAACCCCCCAAACACCAGAAAACCCCCATCAAATTACAAAAGCACCTTACCATTCCTAAGCAAATTACACAGTAAAAACTGCTTAGAGACAGAGTTTTATGCCTTTAAACAGCAGGTATTTATTAGGCGACGTCATGCAGCTCTCCGGCTCGGGCTGGGCAAAAAGAGCTCCGAAATGTTTGAGTAAAAACACGCAATTTATACAGTTTCTAATTACGATTACAACATATTCATATACGTACCCATGTTATTGTATTATTGGATTACTATATGTCAGGGTGGAGTTTGAGGCGTGGTCTTTCTTCTGAGGAATATCATGGTGATACATCCTGCCTTCATCATAGGGTCTCAAATTTATTCCTCATTTTTGGGTGACCCCGGAGACCTTCTGTACTTTCCATTGTTTCATGTTCTATCCGTTGGAGCTTGGAAAAAGCCTTGGCTTCGGGCCTATTTTACCTATTCAAATATCTACCTTAGCCTGTTTGGCTATAATTTATTACCTCTGGGCTCTTTGTGCAATGTACCTGTTGGTTTCTAGGTCTGCAGAATTTGTACGGAACAAAATCTTTTTTGAGTGAGGTAGAGAAAGCGGGGGGGGGAAGAGAACAGTGGATTTTGCAGTAAGATGCTTCGATTTACAGTTCTAGAGCCTCGTTTTGCTTCAGTCAAAAAGGCGGGCGGTGTGACTCTCTGGGAGCGGCGACAACTTTCTGTCCTCGCACCGTTTGCCTGGGAGGAATCCTCAGAAGCATTCCGGTGTCTAAATTGAACATCTGAGTTTGGGGTGGGACTCCTGCTAGTGCACAAAACGCCGTTCCCCCAGAAAAAGAAAGCCCTTACCCTCTGGTTATCAGGTGTAGGTTGCAAAGCGCTCTGTGGGAAATGAGAGCTCACGGTCCCGACACCTTGTATCCGGAGGGAATCTTCGTACGACTTCAATTTCCCGAGTCCCGCCGCCTGCTTTGCCGCAGGACTCCTGCGAGGGACCGGCTGCGGAGGACAAAAGAAATGCTCGGTCGGCTGGCAGGCGACAGGCACTTTAGGAATGGCAGGCTTAGCTTTATAGTCTTTTCTTGCCTCTGTGGGTATACGCGCTATAATTGGTGGCTTGTTTCTCTTCGCGTGCAGCGCTTAGTCTTTTGATTGGCAGTCGGGGTCCTGTTGTGTGCTGGCGAAGCTCAAAACGATGCCTATTATTTACTGTAGTTTTTCTTCCCTTTCTGCTCTCCTGCCTTGGTGCTGTTTACATTCTTTTACAATCTCAGAGCTGTAACTGATTAAATTCAAGGCTTAAGTTGTCAACAGCCCAGCTGTTTCCAATAAATGACAGCCCTCTGGTCCCAGCAAGAAAAGGTCTTATATTCAAGGTCTCAAGTCTAGTTAATGAGAGACCCCTGCATTTGCCCGTGCAGGAAAATCATCCGGGTCTGGGACCTTTTGTTTCAGAGCGACCTTTGTCCATATTCCGTTTAGGGAGTTGTACTGCAATTTTGGTCCCGGTCAGCGGCGAGAAAAAAACAGATCTTTCCCCGAATAAGGAAGCCTGTACCCTCAGGGTCTCAGGTGTAAGTGGTGAGAGACCCAGTAAATTCCAAGAGTGGCAAGAGTGCTCTGCCCTTTAGACATTTTGTCTGGGAGAAATCTTCATCCCTGTTCAATTTCAGGAACCTAAGCAGCTATCTCGATGCAGCACTCCTGCAAAAAAAGAACAGATCTTAACTACAGGAAAAGAAAACCCATACCCTATGGGTCTCAGGTGCAGGTGGTGGGATACCTCTGGCCCTCCATGGGCAGCAACAGCTTTCTGAGGTGGCACCTTTTGCCTGAGAGGAATGTTGACTATGTTTGCTCTGGGAGCTCAGACTGGGATATCCAGTACAGATCTCCTTCAATCAAATGAGACACTGTTACCCCAGGTAAAAAAGCCCTTACCTTCTGTCTCTCAACGGCAGCTGCTGGGTGCCTCCCTTGGCAGCAAGAGCTTTCTGTAGTGGCACCTTCTGTGTGAGAGGAACGTTCATCCGTATTCAATTTGACGAGTCAAACCACCTATCTCAGTCCACGACTCCTGCAAGCAAATAGTATCCTATTTCCCCTAGGACAAAAAGCCCTTACCCTCAGGATCTCAAGAGTGTTAATTAGACACCCTTGACAGTTCCTGGGCAGTGAGAACGTTCTATCCTGTCACCTTTTGTCTGGGAGGAATCTTGGTCCTTGTTCCATTTGGAACTGGACGGGCAGTTGCAGTGCAGGGTTCCTGCAAGGTAACAACAACCCTTTACCCCAGAAAAGAAAGCCCTTACCCTTGGGATCTAAGGTGCAATTGATAGACCAGCCTACCCTTCCATGGACAGCAAGAACTTGCTGCGGTGGCACCCTTTCTCTGGGAGGATTCTTAGTCCATATTCAATGTTGGATGGCAGACTGACAATATCGGCACGGGGCTCCTGCGAGCAAATCGCAGACCATTTCCGCATGAAAGGCAGCTAGTAGCCACACGTACTCTAATGCAGGTGAAGGGAGACCCGTGACAGTGCATGGGGCAGCCACACATTTTTGTCCTTGCCTCTTCTGTATGGAGAGTATGTTGATACGTGTACGCCTTAGACGGTCATACTGTTATGATCGGCACTACTCTCTGAAAACCAAACGACAGCCCTTTCCCACAGAACTGGGCTGTTAGGAGTAGTTAGTGGGAAAGGCTGAGCCCACGAAAGGGGAGAGCTTTGTGTGTTGGCACATCTTGTCTGGGAGGAATCTTCATTCGTACTTTATATTGGAATCAGACCGGCAATTTCAGAGCAGGACATCTGCAAGTGCACAAAAGCCCTTTCTCCCAGGAAGGCGAGTGCCAACCCTTGAGATATCGGGTACAATTGGTGGGCCAGCCTTGGAACTCTATGGGCAGCAGGAGCTATCTGTCCAGCCACCTTCAGTCTGAGAGCGATCTTTGTCCGTATTCGATTTTGGAGTCAGACTGGAAATTTCATCACAGAATTCCTGCAAGTGAACAACAGCCCTTTATCCCAGAAAACAAAACGCTTACCCTCAGGGTAAAATGTCCGGGTTCTGGGCAAGCCTGGGCACTCCATTGGAAGCAGGAGCTTTCTTTGATGGCACCTCTTGCCTGGCAGGAATCTTTCTCCATATTCAATTTTGGCATTCAGACTGGTAAATTTGGCGCAGGATCCCTGCAAGCGGACGACAGCTCTTTCTCCCGGGAAAAATACTGCTTACCCTAACCCTAACCCTAACGCTAACCCTAACCCTAACCCTAACCCTAACCCTAACCCTAACCCTAACCCTAACCCTAACCCTAACCCTAACCCTAAACCCTAACCCTAACCCTAACCCTAAACCCTAACCCTAACCCTAACCCTAACCCTAAACCCTAACCCTAACCCTAACCCTAAACCCTAACCCTAACCCTAACCCTAACCCTAACCCTAACCAAGTCTGAACCGGTCTGAACCGGTCTGAACTAGTTTAAACCGTTGTGAGACTGCTGCTCTTTCTAAACTGATACAAGAATAGGGAAGCACTGCTGTAAATATAGAGCATTATTGCCTAGTTAGATTTGTGGAGGGTGAGAGAAAATTGGCCCAGAGTAAACGCAAAACATTTTTGGTGCAAAATGTGGATAGAGACTGCTAGGAGGGATAAGGACCACATCAGATCACAACACCAAATTATATTTGAAACCATCAGGAAACCCCAAACGACAAAATGCTCCTAAAAACCCCCCAAACACCAGAAAACCCCCATCAAATTACAAAAGCACCTTACCATTCCTAAGCAAATTACACAGTAAAAACTGCTTAGAGACAGAGTTTTATGCCTTTAAACAGCAGGTATTTATTAGGCGACGTCATGCAGCTCTCCGGCTCGGGCTGGGCAAAAAGAGCTCCGAAATGTTTGAGTAAAAACACGCAATTTATACAGTTTCTAATTACGATTACAACATATTCATATACGTACCCATGTTATTGTATTATTGGATTACTATATGTCAGGGTGGAGTTTGAGGCGTGGTCTTTCTTCTGAGGAATATCATGGTGATACATCCTGCCTTCATCATAGGGTCTCAAATTTATTCCTCATTTTTGGGTGACCCCGGAGACCTTCTGTACTTTCCATTGTTTCATGTTCTATCCGTTGGAGCTTGGAAAAAGCCTTGGCTTCGGGCCTATTTTACCTATTCAAATATCTACCTTAGCCTGTTTGGCTATAATTTATTACCTCTGGGCTCTTTGTGCAATGTACCTGTTGGTTTCTAGGTCTGCAGAATTTGTACGGAACAAAATCTTTTTTGAGTGAGGTAGAGAAAGCGGGGGGGGGAAGAGAACAGTGGATTTTGCAGTAAGATGCTTCGATTTACAGTTCTAGAGCCTCGTTTTGCTTCAGTCAAAAAGGCGGGCGGTGTGACTCTCTGGGAGCGGCGACAACTTTCTGTCCTCGCACCGTTTGCCTGGGAGGAATCCTCAGAAGCATTCCGGTGTCTAAATTGAACATCTGAGTTTGGGGTGGGACTCCTGCTAGTGCACAAAACGCCGTTCCCCCAGAAAAAGAAAGCCCTTACCCTCTGGTTATCAGGTGTAGGTTGCAAAGCGCTCTGTGGGAAATGAGAGCTCACGGTCCCGACACCTTGTATCCGGAGGGAATCTTCGTACGACTTCAATTTCCCGAGTCCCGCCGCCTGCTTTGCCGCAGGACTCCTGCGAGGGACCGGCTGCGGAGGACAAAAGAAATGCTCGGTCGGCTGGCAGGCGACAGGCACTTTAGGAATGGCAGGCTTAGCTTTATAGTCTTTTCTTGCCTCTGTGGGTATACGCGCTATAATTGGTGGCTTGTTTCTCTTCGCGTGCAGCGCTTAGTCTTTTGATTGGCAGTCGGGGTCCTGTTGTGTGCTGGCGAAGCTCAAAACGATGCCTATTATTTACTGTAGTTTTTCTTCCCTTTCTGCTCTCCTGCCTTGGTGCTGTTTACATTCTTTTACAATCTCAGAGCTGTAACTGATTAAATTCAAGGCTTAAGTTGTCAACAGCCCAGCTGTTTCCAATAAATGACAGCCCTCTGGTCCCAGCAAGAAAAGGTCTTATATTCAAGGTCTCAAGTCTAGTTAATGAGAGACCCCTGCATTTGCCCGTGCAGGAAAATCATCCGGGTCTGGGACCTTTTGTTTCAGAGCGACCTTTGTCCATATTCCGTTTAGGGAGTTGTACTGCAATTTTGGTCCCGGTCAGCGGCGAGAAAAAAACAGATCTTTCCCCGAATAAGGAAGCCTGTACCCTCAGGGTCTCAGGTGTAAGTGGTGAGAGACCCAGTAAATTCCAAGAGTGGCAAGAGTGCTCTGCCCTTTAGACATTTTGTCTGGGAGAAATCTTCATCCCTGTTCAATTTCAGGAACCTAAGCAGCTATCTCGATGCAGCACTCCTGCAAAAAAAGAACAGATCTTAACTACAGGAAAAGAAAACCCATACCCTATGGGTCTCAGGTGCAGGTGGTGGGATACCTCTGGCCCTCCATGGGCAGCAACAGCTTTCTGAGGTGGCACCTTTTGCCTGAGAGGAATGTTGACTATGTTTGCTCTGGGAGCTCAGACTGGGATATCCAGTACAGATCTCCTTCAATCAAATGAGACACTGTTACCCCAGGTAAAAAAGCCCTTACCTTCTGTCTCTCAACGGCAGCTGCTGGGTGCCTCCCTTGGCAGCAAGAGCTTTCTGTAGTGGCACCTTCTGTGTGAGAGGAACGTTCATCCGTATTCAATTTGACGAGTCAAACCACCTATCTCAGTCCACGACTCCTGCAAGCAAATAGTATCCTATTTCCCCTAGGACAAAAAGCCCTTACCCTCAGGATCTCAAGAGTGTTAATTAGACACCCTTGACAGTTCATGGGCAGTGAGAACGTTCTATCCTGTCACCTTTTGTCTGGGAGGAATCTTGGTCCTTGTTCCATTTGGAACTGGACGGGCAGTTGCAGTGCAGGGTTCCTGCAAGGTAACAACAACCCTTTACCCCAGAAAAGAAAGCCCTTACCCTTGGGATCTAAGGTGCAATTGATAGACCAGCCTACCCTTCCATGGACAGCAAGAACTTGCTGCGGTGGCACCCTTTCTCTGGGAGGATTCTTAGTCCATATTCAATGTTGGATGGCAGACTGACAATATCGGCACGGGGCTCCTGCGAGCAAATCGCAGACCATTTCCGCATGAAAGGCAGCTAGTAGCCACACGTACTCTAATGCAGGTGAAGGGAGACCCGTGACAGTGCATGGGGCAGCCACACATTTTTGTCCTTGCCTCTTCTGTATGGAGAGTATGTTGATACGTGTACGCCTTAGACGGTCATACTGTTATGATCGGCACTACTCTCTGAAAACCAAACGACAGCCCTTTCCCACAGAACTGGGCTGTTAGGAGTAGTTAGTGGGAAAGGCTGAGCCCACGAAAGGAGAGAGCTTTGTGTGTTGGCACATCTTGTCTGGGAGGAATCTTCATTCGTACTTTATATTGGAATCAGACCGGCAATTTCAGAGCAGGACATCTGCAAGTGCACAAAAGCCCTTTCTCCCAGGAAGGCGAGTGCCAACCCTTGAGATATCGGGTACAATTGGTGGGCCAGCCTTGGAACTCTATGGGCAGCAGGAGCTATCTGTCCAGCCACCTTCAGTCTGAGAGCGATCTTTGTCCGTATTCGATTTTGGAGTCAGACTGGAAATTTCATCACAGAATTCCTGCAAGTGAACAACAGCCCTTTATCCCAGAAAACAAAACGCTTACCCTCAGGGTAAAATGTCCGGGTTCTGGGCAAGCCTGGGCACTCCATTGGAAGCAGGAGCTTTCTTTGATGGCACCTCTTGCCTGGCAGGAATCTTTCTCCATATTCAATTTTGGCATTCAGACTGGTAAATTTGGCGCAGGATCCCTGCAAGCGGACGACAGCTCTTTCTCCCGGGAAAAATACTGCTTACCCTAACCCTAACCCTAACGCTAACCCTAACCCTAACCCTAACCCTAACCCTAACCCTAACCCTAACCCTAACCCTAACCCTAACCCTAACCCTAAACCCTAACCCTAACCCTAACCCTAAACCCTAACCCTAACCCTAACCCTAACCCTAAACCCTAACCCTAACCCTAACCCTAAACCCTAACCCTAACCCTAACCCTAACCCTAACCCTAACCAAGTCTGAACCGGTCTGAACCGGTCTGAACTAGTTTAAACCGTTGTGAGACTGCTGCTCTTTCTAAACTGATACAAGAATAGGGAAGCACTGCTGTAAATATAGAGCATTATTGCCTAGTTAGATTTGTGGAGGGTGAGAGAAAATTGGCCCAGAGTAAACGCAAAACATTTTTGGTGCAAAATGTGGATAGAGACTGCTAGGAGGGATAAGGACCACATCAGATCACAACACCAAATTATATTTGAAACCATCAGGAAACCCCAAACGACAAAATGCTCCTAAAAACCCCCCAAACACCAGAAAACCCCCATCAAATTACAAAAGCACCTTACCATTCCTAAGCAAATTACACAGTAAAAACTGCTTAGAGACAGAGTTTTATGCCTTTAAACAGCAGGTATTTATTAGGCGACGTCATGCAGCTCTCCGGCTCGGGCTGGGCAAAAAGAGCTCCGAAATGTTTGAGTAAAAACACGCAATTTATACAGTTTCTAATTACGATTACAACATATTCATATACGTACCCATGTTATTGTATTATTGGATTACTATATGTCAGGGTGGAGTTTGAGGCGTGGTCTTTCTTCTGAGGAATATCATGGTGATACATCCTGCCTTCATCATAGGGTCTCAAATTTATTCCTCATTTTTGGGTGACCCCGGAGACCTTCTGTACTTTCCATTGTTTCATGTTCTATCCGTTGGAGCTTGGAAAAAGCCTTGGCTTCGGGCCTATTTTACCTATTCAAATATCTACCTTAGCCTGTTTGGCTATAATTTATTACCTCTGGGCTCTTTGTGCAATGTACCTGTTGGTTTCTAGGTCTGCAGAATTTGTACGGAACAAAATCTTTTTTGAGTGAGGTAGAGAAAGCGGGGGGGGGAAGAGAACAGTGGATTTTGCAGTAAGATGCTTCGATTTACAGTTCTAGAGCCTCGTTTTGCTTCAGTCAAAAAGGCGGGCGGTGTGACTCTCTGGGAGCGGCGACAACTTTCTGTCCTCGCACCGTTTGCCTGGGAGGAATCCTCAGAAGCATTCCGGTGTCTAAATTGAACATCTGAGTTTGGGGTGGGACTCCTGCTAGTGCACAAAACGCCGTTCCCCCAGAAAAAGAAAGCCCTTACCCTCTGGTTATCAGGTGTAGGTTGCAAAGCGCTCTGTGGGAAATGAGAGCTCACGGTCCCGACACCTTGTATCCGGAGGGAATCTTCGTACGACTTCAATTTCCCGAGTCCCGCCGCCTGCTTTGCCGCAGGACTCCTGCGAGGGACCGGCTGCGGAGGACAAAAGAAATGCTCGGTCGGCTGGCAGGCGACAGGCACTTTAGGAATGGCAGGCTTAGCTTTATAGTCTTTTCTTGCCTCTGTGGGTATACGCGCTATAATTGGTGGCTTGTTTCTCTTCGCGTGCAGCGCTTAGTCTTTTGATTGGCAGTCGGGGTCCTGTTGTGTGCTGGCGAAGCTCAAAACGATGCCTATTATTTACTGTAGTTTTTCTTCCCTTTCTGCTCTCCTGCCTTGGTGCTGTTTACATTCTTTTACAATCTCAGAGCTGTAACTGATTAAATTCAAGGCTTAAGTTGTCAACAGCCCAGCTGTTTCCAATAAATGACAGCCCTCTGGTCCCAGCAAGAAAAGGTCTTATATTCAAGGTCTCAAGTCTAGTTAATGAGAGACCCCTGCATTTGCCCGTGCAGGAAAATCATCCGGGTCTGGGACCTTTTGTTTCAGAGCGACCTTTGTCCATATTCCGTTTAGGGAGTTGTACTGCAATTTTGGTCCCGGTCAGCGGCGAGAAAAAAACAGATCTTTCCCCGAATAAGGAAGCCTGTACCCTCAGGGTCTCAGGTGTAAGTGGTGAGAGACCCAGTAAATTCCAAGAGTGGCAAGAGTGCTCTGCCCTTTAGACATTTTGTCTGGGAGAAATCTTCATCCCTGTTCAATTTCAGGAACCTAAGCAGCTATCTCGATGCAGCACTCCTGCAAAAAAAGAACAGATCTTAACTACAGGAAAAGAAAACCCATACCCTATGGGTCTCAGGTGCAGGTGGTGGGATACCTCTGGCCCTCCATGGGCAGCAACAGCTTTCTGAGGTGGCACCTTTTGCCTGAGAGGAATGTTGACTATGTTTGCTCTGGGAGCTCAGACTGGGATATCCAGTACAGATCTCCTTCAATCAAATGAGACACTGTTACCCCAGGTAAAAAAGCCCTTACCTTCTGTCTCTCAACGGCAGCTGCTGGGTGCCTCCCTTGGCAGCAAGAGCTTTCTGTAGTGGCACCTTCTGTGTGAGAGGAACGTTCATCCGTATTCAATTTGACGAGTCAAACCACCTATCTCAGTCCACGACTCCTGCAAGCAAATAGTATCCTATTTCCCCTAGGACAAAAAGCCCTTACCCTCAGGATCTCAAGAGTGTTAATTAGACACCCTTGACAGTTCATGGGCAGTGAGAACGTTCTATCCTGTCACCTTTTGTCTGGGAGGAATCTTGGTCCTTGTTCCATTTGGAACTGGACGGGCAGTTGCAGTGCAGGGTTCCTGCAAGGTAACAACAACCCTTTACCCCAGAAAAGAAAGCCCTTACCCTTGGGATCTAAGGTGCAATTGATAGACCAGCCTACCCTTCCATGGACAGCAAGAACTTGCTGCGGTGGCACCCTTTCTCTGGGAGGATTCTTAGTCCATATTCAATGTTGGATGGCAGACTGACAATATCGGCACGGGGCTCCTGCGAGCAAATCGCAGACCATTTCCGCATGAAAGGCAGCTAGTAGCCACACGTACTCTAATGCAGGTGAAGGGAGACCCGTGACAGTGCATGGGGCAGCCACACATTTTTGTCCTTGCCTCTTCTGTATGGAGAGTATGTTGATACGTGTACGCCTTAGACGGTCATACTGTTATGATCGGCACTACTCTCTGAAAACCAAACGACAGCCCTTTCCCACAGAACTGGGCTGTTAGGAGTAGTTAGTGGGAAAGGCTGAGCCCACGAAAGGAGAGAGCTTTGTGTGTTGGCACATCTTGTCTGGGAGGAATCTTCATTCGTACTTTATATTGGAATCAGACCGGCAATTTCAGAGCAGGACATCTGCAAGTGCACAAAAGCCCTTTCTCCCAGGAAGGCGAGTGCCAACCCTTGAGATATCGGGTACAATTGGTGGGCCAGCCTTGGAACTCTATGGGCAGCAGGAGCTATCTGTCCAGCCACCTTCAGTCTGAGAGCGATCTTTGTCCGTATTCGATTTTGGAGTCAGACTGGAAATTTCATCACAGAATTCCTGCAAGTGAACAACAGCCCTTTATCCCAGAAAACAAAACGCTTACCCTCAGGGTAAAATGTCCGGGTTCTGGGCAAGCCTGGGCACTCCATTGGAAGCAGGAGCTTTCTTTGATGGCACCTCTTGCCTGGCAGGAATCTTTCTCCATATTCAATTTTGGCATTCAGACTGGTAAATTTGGCGCAGGATCCCTGCAAGCGGACGACAGCTCTTTCTCCCGGGAAAAATACTGCTTACCCTAACCCTAACCCTAACGCTAACCCTAACCCTAACCCTAACCCTAACCCTAACCCTAACCCTAACCCTAACCCTAACCCTAACCCTAACCCTAACCCTAACCCTAAACCCTAACCCTAACCCTAACCCTAAACCCTAACCCTAACCCTAACCCTAACCCTAAACCCTAACCCTAACCCTAACCCTAAACCCTAACCCTAACCCTAAACCCTAACCCTAACCCTAACCAAGTCTGAACCGGTCTGAACCGGTCTGAACTAGTTTAAACCGTTGTGAGACTGCTGCTCTTTCTAAACTGATACAAGAATAGGGAAGCACTGCTGTAAATATAGAGCATTATTGCCTAGTTAGATTTGTGGAGGGTGAGAGAAAATTGGCCCAGAGTAAACGCAAAACATTTTTGGTGCAAAATGTGGATAGAGACTGCTAGGAGGGATAAGGACCACATCAGATCACAACACCAAATTATATTTGAAACCATCAGGAAACCCCAAACGACAAAATGCTCCTAAAAACCCCCCAAACACCAGAAAACCCCCATCAAATTACAAAAGCACCTTACCATTCCTAAGCAAATTACACAGTAAAAACTGCTTAGAGACAGAGTTTTATGCCTTTAAACAGCAGGTATTTATTAGGCGACGTCATGCAGCTCTCCGGCTCGGGCTGGGCAAAAAGAGCTCCGAAATGTTTGAGTAAAAACACGCAATTTATACAGTTTCTAATTACGATTACAACATATTCATATACGTACCCATGTTATTGTATTATTGGATTACTATATGTCAGGGTGGAGTTTGAGGCGTGGTCTTTCTTCTGAGGAATATCATGGTGATACATCCTGCCTTCATCATAGGGTCTCAAATTTATTCCTCATTTTTGGGTGACCCCGGAGACCTTCTGTACTTTCCATTGTTTCATGTTCTATCCGTTGGAGCTTGGAAAAAGCCTTGGCTTCGGGCCTATTTTACCTATTCAAATATCTACCTTAGCCTGTTTGGCTATAATTTATTACCTCTGGGCTCTTTGTGCAATGTACCTGTTGGTTTCTAGGTCTGCAGAATTTGTACGGAACAAAATCTTTTTTGAGTGAGGTAGAGAAAGCGGGGGGGGGAAGAGAACAGTGGATTTTGCAGTAAGATGCTTCGATTTACAGTTCTAGAGCCTCGTTTTGCTTCAGTCAAAAAGGCGGGCGGTGTGACTCTCTGGGAGCGGCGACAACTTTCTGTCCTCGCACCGTTTGCCTGGGAGGAATCCTCAGAAGCATTCCGGTGTCTAAATTGAACATCTGAGTTTGGGGTGGGACTCCTGCTAGTGCACAAAACGCCGTTCCCCCAGAAAAAGAAAGCCCTTACCCTCTGGTTATCAGGTGTAGGTTGCAAAGCGCTCTGTGGGAAATGAGAGCTCACGGTCCCGACACCTTGTATCCGGAGGGAATCTTCGTACGACTTCAATTTCCCGAGTCCCGCCGCCTGCTTTGCCGCAGGACTCCTGCGAGGGACCGGCTGCGGAGGACAAAAGAAATGCTCGGTCGGCTGGCAGGCGACAGGCACTTTAGGAATGGCAGGCTTAGCTTTATAGTCTTTTCTTGCCTCTGTGGGTATACGCGCTATAATTGGTGGCTTGTTTCTCTTCGCGTGCAGCGCTTAGTCTTTTGATTGGCAGTCGGGGTCCTGTTGTGTGCTGGCGAAGCTCAAAACGATGCCTATTATTTACTGTAGTTTTTCTTCCCTTTCTGCTCTCCTGCCTTGGTGCTGTTTACATTCTTTTACAATCTCAGAGCTGTAACTGATTAAATTCAAGGCTTAAGTTGTCAACAGCCCAGCTGTTTCCAATAAATGACAGCCCTCTGGTCCCAGCAAGAAAAGGTCTTATATTCAAGGTCTCAAGTCTAGTTAATGAGAGACCCCTGCATTTGCCCGTGCAGGAAAATCATCCGGGTCTGGGACCTTTTGTTTCAGAGCGACCTTTGTCCATATTCCGTTTAGGGAGTTGTACTGCAATTTTGGTCCCGGTCAGCGGCGAGAAAAAAACAGATCTTTCCCCGAATAAGGAAGCCTGTACCCTCAGGGTCTCAGGTGTAAGTGGTGAGAGACCCAGTAAATTCCAAGAGTGGCAAGAGTGCTCTGCCCTTTAGACATTTTGTCTGGGAGAAATCTTCATCCCTGTTCAATTTCAGGAACCTAAGCAGCTATCTCGATGCAGCACTCCTGCAAAAAAAGAACAGATCTTAACTACAGGAAAAGAAAACCCATACCCTATGGGTCTCAGGTGCAGGTGGTGGGATACCTCTGGCCCTCCATGGGCAGCAACAGCTTTCTGAGGTGGCACCTTTTGCCTGAGAGGAATGTTGACTATGTTTGCTCTGGGAGCTCAGACTGGGATATCCAGTACAGATCTCCTTCAATCAAATGAGACACTGTTACCCCAGGTAAAAAAGCCCTTACCTTCTGTCTCTCAACGGCAGCTGCTGGGTGCCTCCCTTGGCAGCAAGAGCTTTCTGTAGTGGCACCTTCTGTGTGAGAGGAACGTTCATCCGTATTCAATTTGACGAGTCAAACCACCTATCTCAGTCCACGACTCCTGCAAGCAAATAGTATCCTATTTCCCCTAGGACAAAAAGCCCTTACCCTCAGGATCTCAAGAGTGTTAATTAGACACCCTTGACAGTTCATGGGCAGTGAGAACGTTCTATCCTGTCACCTTTTGTCTGGGAGGAATCTTGGTCCTTGTTCCATTTGGAACTGGACGGGCAGTTGCAGTGCAGGGTTCCTGCAAGGTAACAACAACCCTTTACCCCAGAAAAGAAAGCCCTTACCCTTGGGATCTAAGGTGCAATTGATAGACCAGCCTACCCTTCCATGGACAGCAAGAACTTGCTGCGGTGGCACCCTTTCTCTGGGAGGATTCTTAGTCCATATTCAATGTTGGATGGCAGACTGACAATATCGGCACGGGGCTCCTGCGAGCAAATCGCAGACCATTTCCGCATGAAAGGCAGCTAGTAGCCACACGTACTCTAATGCAGGTGAAGGGAGACCCGTGACAGTGCATGGGGCAGCCACACATTTTTGTCCTTGCCTCTTCTGTATGGAGAGTATGTTGATACGTGTACGCCTGACGGTCATACTGTTATGATCGGCACTACTCTCTGAAAACCAAACGACAGCCCTTTCCCACAGAACTGGGCTGTTAGGAGTAGTTAGTGGGAAAGGCTGAGCCCACGAAAGGAGAGAGCTTTGTGTGTTGGCACATCTTGTCTGGGAGGAATCTTCATTCGTACTTTATATTGGAATCAGACCGGCAATTTCAGAGCAGGACATCTGCAAGTGCACAAAAGCCCTTTCTCCCAGGAAGGCGAGTGCCAACCCTTGAGATATCGGGTACAATTGGTGGGCCAGCCTTGGAACTCTATGGGCAGCAGGAGCTATCTGTCCAGCCACCTTCAGTCTGAGAGCGATCTTTGTCCGTATTCGATTTTGGAGTCAGACTGGAAATTTCATCACAGAATTCCTGCAAGTGAACAACAGCCCTTTATCCCAGAAAACAAAACGCTTACCCTCAGGGTAAAATGTCCGGGTTCTGGGCAAGCCTGGGCACTCCATTGGAAGCAGGAGCTTTCTTTGATGGCACCTCTTGCCTGGCAGGAATCTTTCTCCATATTCAATTTTGGCATTCAGACTGGTAAATTTGGCGCAGGATCCCTGCAAGCGGACGACAGCTCTTTCTCCCGGGAAAAATACTGCTTACCCTAACCCTAACCCTAACGCTAACCCTAACCCTAACCCTAACCCTAACCCTAACCCTAACCCTAACCCTAACCCTAACCCTAACCCTAACCCTAAACCCTAACCCTAACCCTAACCCTAAACCCTAACCCTAACCCTAACCCTAACCCTAAACCCTAACCCTAACCCTAACCCTAAACCCTAACCCTAACCCTAACCCTAACCCTAACCCTAACCAAGTCTGAACCGGTCTGAACCGGTCTGAACTAGTTTAAACCGTTGTGAGACTGCTGCTCTTTCTAAACTGATACAAGAATAGGGAAGCACTGCTGTAAATATAGAGCATTATTGCCTAGTTAGATTTGTGGAGGGTGAGAGAAAATTGGCCCAGAGTAAACGCAAAACATTTTTGGTGCAAAATGTGGATAGAGACTGCTAGGAGGGATAAGGACCACATCAGATCACAACACCAAATTATATTTGAAACCATCAGGAAACCCCAAACGACAAAATGCTCCTAAAAACCCCCCAAACACCAGAAAACCCCCATCAAATTACAAAAGCACCTTACCATTCCTAAGCAAATTACACAGTAAAAACTGCTTAGAGACAGAGTTTTATGCCTTTAAACAGCAGGTATTTATTAGGCGACGTCATGCAGCTCTCCGGCTCGGGCTGGGCAAAAAGAGCTCCGAAATGTTTGAGTAAAAACACGCAATTTATACAGTTTCTAATTACGATTACAACATATTCATATACGTACCCATGTTATTGTATTATTGGATTACTATATGTCAGGGTGGAGTTTGAGGCGTGGTCTTTCTTCTGAGGAATATCATGGTGATACATCCTGCCTTCATCATAGGGTCTCAAATTTATTCCTCATTTTTGGGTGACCCCGGAGACCTTCTGTACTTTCCATTGTTTCATGTTCTATCCGTTGGAGCTTGGAAAAAGCCTTGGCTTCGGGCCTATTTTACCTATTCAAATATCTACCTTAGCCTGTTTGGCTATAATTTATTACCTCTGGGCTCTTTGTGCAATGTACCTGTTGGTTTCTAGGTCTGCAGAATTTGTACGGAACAAAATCTTTTTTGAGTGAGGTAGAGAAAGCGGGGGGGGAAGAGAACAGTGGATTTTGCAGTAAGATGCTTCGATTTACAGTTCTAGAGCCTCGTTTTGCTTCAGTCAAAAAGGCGGGCGGTGTGACTCTCTGGGAGCGGCGACAACTTTCTGTCCTCGCACCGTTTGCCTGGGAGGAATCCTCAGAAGCATTCCGGTGTCTAAATTGAACATCTGAGTTTGGGGTGGGACTCCTGCTAGTGCACAAAACGCCGTTCCCCCAGAAAAAGAAAGCCCTTACCCTCTGGTTATCAGGTGTAGGTTGCAAAGCGCTCTGTGGGAAATGAGAGCTCACGGTCCCGACACCTTGTATCCGGAGGGAATCTTCGTACGACTTCAATTTCCCGAGTCCCGCCGCCTGCTTTGCCGCAGGACTCCTGCGAGGGACCGGCTGCGGAGGACAAAAGAAATGCTCGGTCGGCTGGCAGGCGACAGGCACTTTAGGAATGGCAGGCTTAGCTTTATAGTCTTTTCTTGCCTCTGTGGGTATACGCGCTATAATTGGTGGCTTGTTTCTCTTCGCGTGCAGCGCTTAGTCTTTTGATTGGCAGTCGGGGTCCTGTTGTGTGCTGGCGAAGCTCAAAACGATGCCTATTATTTACTGTAGTTTTTCTTCCCTTTCTGCTCTCCTGCCTTGGTGCTGTTTACATTCTTTTACAATCTCAGAGCTGTAACTGATTAAATTCAAGGCTTAAGTTGTCAACAGCCCAGCTGTTTCCAATAAATGACAGCCCTCTGGTCCCAGCAAGAAAAGGTCTTATATTCAAGGTCTCAAGTCTAGTTAATGAGAGACCCCTGCATTTGCCCGTGCAGGAAAATCATCCGGGTCTGGGACCTTTTGTTTCAGAGCGACCTTTGTCCATATTCCGTTTAGGGAGTTGTACTGCAATTTTGGTCCCGGTCAGCGGCGAGAAAAAAACAGATCTTTCCCCGAATAAGGAAGCCTGTACCCTCAGGGTCTCAGGTGTAAGTGGTGAGAGACCCAGTAAATTCCAAGAGTGGCAAGAGTGCTCTGCCCTTTAGACATTTTGTCTGGGAGAAATCTTCATCCCTGTTCAATTTCAGGAACCTAAGCAGCTATCTCGATGCAGCACTCCTGCAAAAAAAGAACAGATCTTAACTACAGGAAAAGAAAACCCATACCCTATGGGTCTCAGGTGCAGGTGGTGGGATACCTCTGGCCCTCCATGGGCAGCAACAGCTTTCTGAGGTGGCACCTTTTGCCTGAGAGGAATGTTGACTATGTTTGCTCTGGGAGCTCAGACTGGGATATCCAGTACAGATCTCCTTCAATCAAATGAGACACTGTTACCCCAGGTAAAAAAGCCCTTACCTTCTGTCTCTCAACGGCAGCTGCTGGGTGCCTCCCTTGGCAGCAAGAGCTTTCTGTAGTGGCACCTTCTGTGTGAGAGGAACGTTCATCCGTATTCAATTTGACGAGTCAAACCACCTATCTCAGTCCACGACTCCTGCAAGCAAATAGTATCCTATTTCCCCTAGGACAAAAAGCCCTTACCCTCAGGATCTCAAGAGTGTTAATTAGACACCCTTGACAGTTCATGGGCAGTGAGAACGTTCTATCCTGTCACCTTTTGTCTGGGAGGAATCTTGGTCCTTGTTCCATTTGGAACTGGACGGGCAGTTGCAGTGCAGGGTTCCTGCAAGGTAACAACAACCCTTTACCCCAGAAAAGAAAGCCCTTACCCTTGGGATCTAAGGTGCAATTGATAGACCAGCCTACCCTTCCATGGACAGCAAGAACTTGCTGCGGTGGCACCCTTTCTCTGGGAGGATTCTTAGTCCATATTCAATGTTGGATGGCAGACTGACAATATCGGCACGGGGCTCCTGCGAGCAAATCGCAGACCATTTCCGCATGAAAGGCAGCTAGTAGCCACACGTACTCTAATGCAGGTGAAGGGAGACCCGTGACAGTGCATGGGGCAGCCACACATTTTTGTCCTTGCCTCTTCTGTATGGAGAGTATGTTGATACGTGTACGCCTTAGACGGTCATACTGTTATGATCGGCACTACTCTCTGAAAACCAAACGACAGCCCTTTCCCACAGAACTGGGCTGTTAGGAGTAGTTAGTGGGAAAGGCTGAGCCCACGAAAGGAGAGAGCTTTGTGTGTTGGCACATCTTGTCTGGGAGGAATCTTCATTCGTACTTTATATTGGAATCAGACCGGCAATTTCAGAGCAGGACATCTGCAAGTGCACAAAAGCCCTTTCTCCCAGGAAGGCGAGTGCCAACCCTTGAGATATCGGGTACAATTGGTGGGCCAGCCTTGGAACTCTATGGGCAGCAGGAGCTATCTGTCCAGCCACCTTCAGTCTGAGAGCGATCTTTGTCCGTATTCGATTTTGGAGTCAGACTGGAAATTTCATCACAGAATTCCTGCAAGTGAACAACAGCCCTTTA
The DNA here is from genome assembly GCA_038380795.1 of Pyrocephalus nanus. Lineage (NCBI taxonomy): Eukaryota > Metazoa > Chordata > Aves > Passeriformes > Tyrannidae > Pyrocephalus > Pyrocephalus nanus. Next base: position 411,881 of record CM076278.1, read on the forward strand.
TCCCAGAAAACAAAACGCTTACCCTCAGGGTAAAATGTCCGGGTTCTGGGCAAGCCTGGGCACTCCATTGGAAGCAGGAGCTTTCTTTGATGGCACCTCTTGCCTGGCAGGAATCTTTCTCCATATTCAATTTTGGCATTCAGACTGGTAAATTTGGCGCAGGATCCCTGCAAGCGGACGACAGCTCTTTCTCCCGGGAAAAATACTGCTTACCCTAACCCTAACGCTAACCCTAACGCTAACCCTAACCCTAACCCTAACCCTAACCCTAACCCTAACCCTAACCCTAACCCTAACCCTAACCCTAACCCTAACCCTAACCCTAACCCTAAACCCTAACCCTAACCCTAACCCTAAACCCTAACCCTAACCCTAACCCTAACCCTAAACCCTAACCCTAACCCTAACCCTAAACCCTAACCTTAACCCTAAACCCTAACCCTAACCCTAACCAAGTCTGAACCGGTCTGAACCGGTCTGAACTAGTTTAAACCGTTGTGAGACTGCTGCTCTTTCTAAACTGATACAAGAATAGGGAAGCACTGCTGTAAATATAGAGCATTATTGCCTAGTTAGATTTGTGGAGGGTGAGAGAAAATTGGCCCAGAGTAAACGCAAAACATTTTTGGTGCAAAATGTGGATAGAGACTGCTAGGAGGGATAAGGACCACATCAGATCACAACACCAAATTATATTTGAAACCATCAGGAAACCCCAAACGACAAAATGCTCCTAAAAACCCCCCAAACACCAGAAAACCCCCATCAAATTACAAAAGCACCTTACCATTCCTAAGCAAATTACACAGTAAAAACTGCTTAGAGACAGAGTTTTATGCCTTTAAACAGCAGGTATTTATTAGGCGACGTCATGCAGCTCTCCGGCTCGGGCTGGGCAAAAAGAGCTCCGAAATGTTTGAGTAAAAACACGCAATTTATACAGTTTCTAATTACGATTACAACATATTCATATACGTACCCATGTTATTGTATTATTGGATTACTATATGTCAGGGTGGAGTTTGAGGCGTGGTCTTTCTTCTGAGGAATATCATGGTGATACATCCTGCCTTCATCATAGGGTCTCAAATTTATTCCTCATTTTTGGGTGACCCCGGAGACCTTCTGTACTTTCCATTGTTTCATGTTCTATCCGTTGGAGCTTGGAAAAAGCCTTGGCTTCGGGCCTATTTTACCTATTCAAATATCTACCTTAGCCTGTTTGGCTATAATTTATTACCTCTGGGCTCTTTGTGCAATGTACCTGTTGGTTTCTAGGTCTGCAGAATTTGTACGGAACAAAATCTTTTTTGAGTGAGGTAGAGAAAGCGGGGGGGGGAAGAGAACAGTGGATTTTGCAGTAAGATGCTTCGATTTACAGTTCTAGAGCCTCGTTTTGCTTCAGTCAAAAAGGCGGGCGGTGTGACTCTCTGGGAGCGGCGACAACTTTCTGTCCTCGCACCGTTTGCCTGGGAGGAATCCTCAGAAGCATTCCGGTGTCTAAATTGAACATCTGAGTTTGGGGTGGGACTCCTGCTAGTGCACAAAACGCCGTTCCCCCAGAAAAAGAAAGCCCTTACCCTCTGGTTATCAGGTGTAGGTTGCAAAGCGCTCTGTGGGAAATGAGAGCTCACGGTCCCGACACCTTGTATCCGGAGGGAATCTTCGTACGACTTCAATTTCCCGAGTCCCGCCGCCTGCTTTGCCGCAGGACTCCTGCGAGGGACCGGCTGCGGAGGACAAAAGAAATGCTCGGTCGGCTGGCAGGCGACAGGCACTTTAGGAATGGCAGGCTTAGCTTTATAGTCTTTTCTTGCCTCTGTGGGTATACGCGCTATAATTGGTGGCTTGTTTCTCTTCGCGTGCAGCGCTTAGTCTTTTGATTGGCAGTCGGGGTCCTGTTGTGTGCTGGCGAAGCTCAAAACGATGCCTATTATTTACTGTAGTTTTTCTTCCCTTTCTGCTCTCCTGCCTTGGTGCTGTTTACATTCTTTTACAATCTCAGAGCTGTAACTGATTAAATTCAAGGCTTAAGTTGTCAACAGCCCAGCTGTTTCCAATAAATGACAGCCCTCTGGTCCCAGCAAGAAAAGGTCTTATATTCAAGGTCTCAAGTCTAGTTAATGAGAGACCCCTGCATTTGCCCGTGCAGGAAAATCATCCGGGTCTGGGACCTTTTGTTTCAGAGCGACCTTTGTCCATATTCCGTTTAGGGAGTTGTACTGCAATTTTGGTCCCGGTCAGCGGCGAGAAAAAAACAGATCTTTCCCCGAATAAGGAAGCCTGTACCCTCAGGGTCTCAGGTGTAAGTGGTGAGAGACCCAGTAAATTCCAAGAGTGGCAAGAGTGCTCTGCCCTTTAGACATTTTGTCTGGGAGAAATCTTCATCCCTGTTCAATTTCAGGAACCTAAGCAGCTATCTCGATGCAGCACTCCTGCAAAAAAAGAACAGATCTTAACTACAGGAAAAGAAAACCCATACCCTATGGGTCTCAGGTGCAGGTGGTGGGATACCTCTGGCCCTCCATGGGCAGCAACAGCTTTCTGAGGTGGCACCTTTTGCCTGAGAGGAATGTTGACTATGTTTGCTCTGGGAGCTCAGACTGGGATATCCAGTACAGATCTCCTTCAATCAAATGAGACACTGTTACCCCAGGTAAAAAAGCCCTTACCTTCTGTCTCTCAACGGCAGCTGCTGGGTGCCTCCCTTGGCAGCAAGAGCTTTCTGTAGTGGCACCTTCTGTGTGAGAGGAACGTTCATCCGTATTCAATTTGACGAGTCAAACCACCTATCTCAGTCCACGACTCCTGCAAGCAAATAGTATCCTATTTCCCCTAGGACAAAAAGCCCTTACCCTCAGGATCTCAAGAGTGTTAATTAGACACCCTTGACAGTTCATGGGCAGTGAGAACGTTCTATCCTGTCACCTTTTGTCTGGGAGGAATCTTGGTCCTTGTTCCATTTGGAACTGGACGGGCAGTTGCAGTGCAGGGTTCCTGCAAGGTAACAACAACCCTTTACCCCAGAAAAGAAAGCCCTTACCCTTGGGATCTAAGGTGCAATTGATAGACCAGCCTACCCTTCCATGGACAGCAAGAACTTGCTGCGGTGGCACCCTTTCTCTGGGAGGATTCTTAGTCCATATTCAATGTTGGATGGCAGACTGACAATATCGGCACGGGGCTCCTGCGAGCAAATCGCAGACCATTTCCGCATGAAAGGCAGCTAGTAGCCACACGTACTCTAATGCAGGTGAAGGGAGACCCGTGACAGTGCATGGGGCAGCCACACATTTTTGTCCTTGCCTCTTCTGTATGGAGAGTATGTTGATACGTGTACGCCTTAGACGGTCATACTGTTATGATCGGCACTACTCTCTGAAAACCAAACGACAGCCCTTTCCCACAGAACTGGGCTGTTAGGAGTAGTTAGTGGGAAAGGCTGAGCCCACGAAAGGAGAGAGCTTTGTGTGTTGGCACATCTTGTCTGGGAGGAATCTTCATTCGTACTTTATATTGGAATCAGACCGGCAATTTCAGAGCAGGACATCTGCAAGTGCACAAAAGCCCTTTCTCCCAGGAAGGCGAGTGCCAACCCTTGAGATATCGGGTACAATTGGTGGGCCAGCCTTGGAACTCTATGGGCAGCAGGAGCTATCTGTCCAGCCACCTTCAGTCTGAGAGCGATCTTTGTCCGTATTCGATTTTGGAGTCAGACTGGAAATTTCATCACAGAATTCCTGCAAGTGAACAACAGCCCTTTATCCCAGAAAACAAAACGCTTACCCTCAGGGTAAAATGTCCGGGTTCTGGGCAAGCCTGGGCACTCCATTGGAAGCAGGAGCTTTCTTTGATGGCACCTCTTGCCTGGCAGGAATCTTTCTCCATATTCAATTTTGGCATTCAGACTGGTAAATTTGGCGCAGGATCCCTGCAAGCGGACGACAGCTCTTTCTCCCGGGAAAAATACTGCTTACCCTAACCCTAACCCTAACGCTAACCCTAACCCTAACCCTAACCCTAACCCTAACCCTAACCCTAACCCTAACCCTAACCCTAACCCTAAACCCTAACCCTAACCCTAACCCTAAACCCTAACCCTAACCCTAACCCTAACCCTAAACCCTAACCCTAACCCTAACCCTAAACCCTAACCCTAACCCTAAACCCTAACCCTAACCCTAACCAAGTCTGAACCGGTCTGAACCGGTCTGAACTAGTTTAAACCGTTGTGAGACTGCTGCTCTTTCTAAACTGATACAAGAATAGGGAAGCACTGCTGTAAATATAGAGCATTATTGCCTAGTTAGATTTGTGGAGGGTGAGAGAAAATTGGCCCAGAGTAAACGCAAAACATTTTTGGTGCAAAATGTGGATAGAGACTGCTAGGAGGGATAAGGACCACATCAGATCACAACACCAAATTATATTTGAAACCATCAGGAAACCCCAAACGACAAAATGCTCCTAAAAACCCCCCAAACACCAGAAAACCCCCATCAAATTACAAAAGCACCTTACCATTCCTAAGCAAATTACACAGTAAAAACTGCTTAGAGACAGAGTTTTATGCCTTTAAACAGCAGGTATTTATTAGGCGACGTCATGCAGCTCTCCGGCTCGGGCTGGGCAAAAAGAGCTCCGAAATGTTTGAGTAAAAACACGCAATTTATACAGTTTCTAATTACGATTACAACATATTCATATACGTACCCATGTTATTGTATTATTGGATTACTATATGTCAGGGTGGAGTTTGAGGCGTGGTCTTTCTTCTGAGGAATATCATGGTGATACATCCTGCCTTCATCATAGGGTCTCAAATTTATTCCTCATTTTTGGGTGACCCCGGAGACCTTCTGTACTTTCCATTGTTTCATGTTCTATCCGTTGGAGCTTGGAAAAAGCCTTGGCTTCGGGCCTATTTTACCTATTCAAATATCTACCTTAGCCTGTTTGGCTATAATTTATTACCTCTGGGCTCTTTGTGCAATGTACCTGTTGGTTTCTAGGTCTGCAGAATTTGTACGGAACAAAATCTTTTTTGAGTGAGGTAGAGAAAGCGGGGGGGGGAAGAGAACAGTGGATTTTGCAGTAAGATGCTTCGATTTACAGTTCTAGAGCCTCGTTTTGCTTCAGTCAAAAAGGCGGGCGGTGTGACTCTCTGGGAGCGGCGACAACTTTCTGTCCTCGCACCGTTTGCCTGGGAGGAATCCTCAGAAGCATTCCGGTGTCTAAATTGAACATCTGAGTTTGGGGTGGGACTCCTGCTAGTGCACAAAACGCCGTTCCCCCAGAAAAAGAAAGCCCTTACCCTCTGGTTATCAGGTGTAGGTTGCAAAGCGCTCTGTGGGAAATGAGAGCTCACGGTCCCGACACCTTGTATCCGGAGGGAATCTTCGTACGACTTCAATTTCCCGAGTCCCGCCGCCTGCTTTGCCGCAGGACTCCTGCGAGGGACCGGCTGCGGAGGACAAAAGAAATGCTCGGTCGGCTGGCAGGCGACAGGCACTTTAGGAATGGCAGGCTTAGCTTTATAGTCTTTTCTTGCCTCTGTGGGTATACGCGCTATAATTGGTGGCTTGTTTCTCTTCGCGTGCAGCGCTTAGTCTTTTGATTGGCAGTCGGGGTCCTGTTGTGTGCTGGCGAAGCTCAAAACGATGCCTATTATTTACTGTAGTTTTTCTTCCCTTTCTGCTCTCCTGCCTTGGTGCTGTTTACATTCTTTTACAATCTCAGAGCTGTAACTGATTAAATTCAAGGCTTAAGTTGTCAACAGCCCAGCTGTTTCCAATAAATGACAGCCCTCTGGTCCCAGCAAGAAAAGGTCTTATATTCAAGGTCTCAAGTCTAGTTAATGAGAGACCCCTGCATTTGCCCGTGCAGGAAAATCATCCGGGTCTGGGACCTTTTGTTTCAGAGCGACCTTTGTCCATATTCCGTTTAGGGAGTTGTACTGCAATTTTGGTCCCGGTCAGCGGCGAGAAAAAAACAGATCTTTCCCCGAATAAGGAAGCCTGTACCCTCAGGGTCTCAGGTGTAAGTGGTGAGAGACCCAGTAAATTCCAAGAGTGGCAAGAGTGCTCTGCCCTTTAGACATTTTGTCTGGGAGAAATCTTCATCCCTGTTCAATTTCAGGAACCTAAGCAGCTATCTCGATGCAGCACTCCTGCAAAAAAAGAACAGATCTTAACTACAGGAAAAGAAAACCCATACCCTATGGGTCTCAGGTGCAGGTGGTGGGATACCTCTGGCCCTCCATGGGCAGCAACAGCTTTCTGAGGTGGCACCTTTTGCCTGAGAGGAATGTTGACTATGTTTGCTCTGGGAGCTCAGACTGGGATATCCAGTACAGATCTCCTTCAATCAAATGAGACACTGTTACCCCAGGTAAAAAAGCCCTTACCTTCTGTCTCTCAACGGCAGCTGCTGGGTGCCTCCCTTGGCAGCAAGAGCTTTCTGTAGTGGCACCTTCTGTGTGAGAGGAACGTTCATCCGTATTCAATTTGACGAGTCAAACCACCTATCTCAGTCCACGACTCCTGCAAGCAAATAGTATCCTATTTCCCCTAGGACAAAAAGCCCTTACCCTCAGGATCTCAAGAGTGTTAATTAGACACCCTTGACAGTTCATGGGCAGTGAGAACGTTCTATCCTGTCACCTTTTGTCTGGGAGGAATCTTGGTCCTTGTTCCATTTGGAACTGGACGGGCAGTTGCAGTGCAGGGTTCCTGCAAGGTAACAACAACCCTTTACCCCAGAAAAGAAAGCCCTTACCCTTGGGATCTAAGGTGCAATTGATAGACCAGCCTACCCTTCCATGGACAGCAAGAACTTGCTGCGGTGGCACCCTTTCTCTGGGAGGATTCTTAGTCCATATTCAATGTTGGATGGCAGACTGACAATATCGGCACGGGGCTCCTGCGAGCAAATCGCAGACCATTTCCGCATGAAAGGCAGCTAGTAGCCACACGTACTCTAATGCAGGTGAAGGGAGACCCGTGACAGTGCATGGGGCAGCCACACATTTTTGTCCTTGCCTCTTCTGTATGGAGAGTATGTTGATACGTGTACGCCTTAGACGGTCATACTGTTATGATCGGCACTACTCTCTGAAAACCAAACGACAGCCCTTTCCCACAGAACTGGGCTGTTAGGAGTAGTTAGTGGGAAAGGCTGAGCCCACGAAAGGAGAGAGCTTTGTGTGTTGGCACATCTTGTCTGGGAGGAATCTTCATTCGTACTTTATATTGGAATCAGACCGGCAATTTCAGAGCAGGACATCTGCAAGTGCACAAAAGCCCTTTCTCCCAGGAAGGCGAGTGCCAACCCTTGAGATATCGGGTACAATTGGTGGGCCAGCCTTGGAACTCTATGGGCAGCAGGAGCTATCTGTCCAGCCACCTTCAGTCTGAGAGCGATCTTTGTCCGTATTCGATTTTGGAGTCAGACTGGAAATTTCATCACAGAATTCCTGCAAGTGAACAACAGCCCTTTATCCCAGAAAACAAAACGCTTACCCTCAGGGTAAAATGTCCGGGTTCTGGGCAAGCCTGGGCACTCCATTGGAAGCAGGAGCTTTCTTTGATGGCACCTCTTGCCTGGCAGGAATCTTTCTCCATATTCAATTTTGGCATTCAGACTGGTAAATTTGGCGCAGGATCCCTGCAAGCGGACGACAGCTCTTTCTCCCGGGAAAAATACTGCTTACCCTAACCCTAACGCTAACCCTAACGCTAACCCTAACCCTAACCCTAACCCTAACCCTAACCCTAACCCTAACCCTAACCCTAACCCTAACCCTAACCCTAAACCCTAACCCTAACCCTAACCCTAAACCCTAACCCTAACCCTAACCCTAACCCTAAACCCTAACCCTAACCCTAACCCTAAACCCTAACCCTAACCCTAAACCCTAACCCTAACCCTAACCAAGTCTGAACCGGTCTGAACCGGTCTGAACTAGTTTAAACCGTTGTGAGACTGCTGCTCTTTCTAAACTGATACAAGAATAGGGAAGCACTGCTGTAAATATAGAGCATTATTGCCTAGTTAGATTTGTGGAGGGTGAGAGAAAATTGGCCCAGAGTAAACGCAAAACATTTTTGATGCAAAATGTGGATAGAGACTGCTAGGAGGGATAAGGACCACATCAGATCACAACACCAAATTATATTTGAAACCATCAGGAAACCCCAAACGACAAAATGCTCCTAAAAACCCCCCAAACACCAGAAAACCCCCATCAAATTACAAAAGCACCTTACCATTCCTAAGCAAATTACACAGTAAAAACTGCTTAGAGACAGAGTTTTATGCCTTTAAACAGCAGGTATTTATTAGGCGACGTCATGCAGCTCTCCGGCTCGGGCTGGGCAAAAAGAGCTCCGAAATGTTTGAGTAAAAACACGCAATTTATACAGTTTCTAATTACGATTACAACATATTCATATACGTACCCATGTTATTGTATTATTGGATTACTATATGTCAGGGTGGAGTTTGAGGCGTGGTCTTTCTTCTGAGGAATATCATGGTGATACATCCTGCCTTCATCATAGGGTCTCAAATTTATTCCTCATTTTTGGGTGACCCCGGAGACCTTCTGTACTTTCCATTGTTTCATGTTCTATCCGTTGGAGCTTGGAAAAAGCCTTGGCTTCGGGCCTATTTTACCTATTCAAATATCTACCTTAGCCTGTTTGGCTATAATTTATTACCTCTGGGCTCTTTGTGCAATGTACCTGTTGGTTTCTAGGTCTGCAGAATTTGTACGGAACAAAATCTTTTTTGAGTGAGGTAGAGAAAGCGGGGGGGGGAAGAGAACAGTGGATTTTGCAGTAAGATGCTTCGATTTACAGTTCTAGAGCCTCGTTTTGCTTCAGTCAAAAAGGCGGGCGGTGTGACTCTCTGGGAGCGGCGACAACTTTCTGTCCTCGCACCGTTTGCCTGGGAGGAATCCTCAGAAGCATTCCGGTGTCTAAATTGAACATCTGAGTTTGGGGTGGGACTCCTGCTAGTGCACAAAACGCCGTTCCCCCAGAAAAAGAAAGCCCTTACCCTCTGGTTATCAGGTGTAGGTTGCAAAGCGCTCTGTGGGAAATGAGAGCTCACGGTCCCGACACCTTGTATCCGGAGGGAATCTTCGTACGACTTCAATTTCCCGAGTCCCGCCGCCTGCTTTGCCGCAGGACTCCTGCGAGGGACCGGCTGCGGAGGACAAAAGAAATGCTCGGTCGGCTGGCAGGCGACAGGCACTTTAGGAATGGCAGGCTTAGCTTTATAGTCTTTTCTTGCCTCTGTGGGTATACGCGCTATAATTGGTGGCTTGTTTCTCTTCGCGTGCAGCGCTTAGTCTTTTGATTGGCAGTCGGGGTCCTGTTGTGTGCTGGCGAAGCTCAAAACGATGCCTATTATTTACTGTAGTTTTTCTTCCCTTTCTGCTCTCCTGCCTTGGTGCTGTTTACATTCTTTTACAATCTCAGAGCTGTAACTGATTAAATTCAAGGCTTAAGTTGTCAACAGCCCAGCTGTTTCCAATAAATGACAGCCCTCTGGTCCCAGCAAGAAAAGGTCTTATATTCAAGGTCTCAAGTCTAGTTAATGAGAGACCCCTGCATTTGCCCGTGCAGGAAAATCATCCGGGTCTGGGACCTTTTGTTTCAGAGCGACCTTTGTCCATATTCCGTTTAGGGAGTTGTACTGCAATTTTGGTCCCGGTCAGCGGCGAGAAAAAAACAGATCTTTCCCCGAATAAGGAAGCCTGTACCCTCAGGGTCTCAGGTGTAAGTGGTGAGAGACCCAGTAAATTCCAAGAGTGGCAAGAGTGCTCTGCCCTTTAGACATTTTGTCTGGGAGAAATCTTCATCCCTGTTCAATTTCAGGAACCTAAGCAGCTATCTCGATGCAGCACTCCTGCAAAAAAAGAACAGATCTTAACTACAGGAAAAGAAAACCCATACCCTATGGGTCTCAGGTGCAGGTGGTGGGATACCTCTGGCCCTCCATGGGCAGCAACAGCTTTCTGAGGTGGCACCTTTTGCCTGAGAGGAATGTTGACTATGTTTGCTCTGGGAGCTCAGACTGGGATATCCAGTACAGATCTCCTTCAATCAAATGAGACACTGTTACCCCAGGTAAAAAAGCCCTTACCTTCTGTCTCTCAACGGCAGCTGCTGGGTGCCTCCCTTGGCAGCAAGAGCTTTCTGTAGTGGCACCTTCTGTGTGAGAGGAACGTTCATCCGTATTCAATTTGACGAGTCAAACCACCTATCTCAGTCCACGACTCCTGCAAGCAAATAGTATCCTATTTCCCCTAGGACAAAAAGCCCTTACCCTCAGGATCTCAAGAGTGTTAATTAGACACCCTTGACAGTTCATGGGCAGTGAGAACGTTCTATCCTGTCACCTTTTGTCTGGGAGGAATCTTGGTCCTTGTTCCATTTGGAACTGGACGGGCAGTTGCAGTGCAGGGTTCCTGCAAGGTAACAACAACCCTTTACCCCAGAAAAGAAAGCCCTTACCCTTGGGATCTAAGGTGCAATTGATAGACCAGCCTACCCTTCCATGGACAGCAAGAACTTGCTGCGGTGGCACCCTTTCTCTGGGAGGATTCTTAGTCCATATTCAATGTTGGATGGCAGACTGACAATATCGGCACGGGGCTCCTGCGAGCAAATCGCAGACCATTTCCGCATGAAAGGCAGCTAGTAGCCACACGTACTCTAATGCAGGTGAAGGGAGACCCGTGACAGTGCATGGGGCAGCCACACATTTTTGTCCTTGCCTCTTCTGTATGGAGAGTATGTTGATACGTGTACGCCTTAGACGGTCATACTGTTATGATCGGCACTACTCTCTGAAAACCAAACGACAGCCCTTTCCCACAGAACTGGGCTGTTAGGAGTAGTTAGTGGGAAAGGCTGAGCCCACGAAAGGAGAGAGCTTTGTGTGTTGGCACATCTTGTCTGGGAGGAATCTTCATTCGTACTTTATATTGGAATCAGACCGGCAATTTCAGAGCAGGACATCTGCAAGTGCACAAAAGCCCTTTCTCCCAGGAAGGCGAGTGCCAACCCTTGAGATATCGGGTACAATTGGTGGGCCAGCCTTGGAACTCTATGGGCAGCAGGAGCTATCTGTCCAGCCACCTTCAGTCTGAGAGCGATCTTTGTCCGTATTCGATTTTGGAGTCAGACTGGAAATTTCATCACAGAATTCCTGCAAGTGAACAACAGCCCTTTATCCCAGAAAACAAAACGCTTACCCTCAGGGTAAAATGTCCGGGTTGTGGGCAAGCCTGGGCACTCCATTGGAAGCAGGAGCTTTCTTTCATGGCACCTCTTGCCTGGCAGGAATCTTTCTCCATATTCAATTTTGGCATTCAGACTGGTAAATTTGGCGCAGGATCCCTGCAAGCGGACGACAGCTCTTTCTCCCGGGAAAAATACTGCTTACCCTAACCCTAACGCTAACCCTAACGCTAACCCTAACCCTAACCCTAACCCTAACCCTAACCCTAACCCTAACCCTAACCCTAACCCTAACCCTAACCCTAACCCTAACCCTAAACCCTAACCCTAACCCTAACCCTAAACCCTAACCCTAACCCTAACCCTAACCCTAAACCCTAACCCTAACCCTAACCCTAAACCCTAACCCTAACCCTAAACCCTAACCCTAACCCTAACCAAGTCTGAACCGGTCTGAACCGGTCTGAACTAGTTTAAACCGTTGTGAGACTGCTGCTCTTTCTAAACTGATACAAGAATAGGGAAGCACTGCTGTAAATATAGAGCATTATTGCCTAGTTAGATTTGTGGAGGGTGAGAGAAAATTGGCCCAGAGTAAACGCAAAACATTTTTGGTGCAAAATGTGGATAGAGACTGCTAGGAGGGATAAGGACCACATCAGATCACAACACCAAATTATATTTGAAACCATCAGGAAACCCCAAACGACAAAATGCTCCTAAAAACCCCCCAAACACCAGAAAACCCCCATCAAATTACAAAAGCACCTTACCATTCCTAAGCAAATTACACAGTAAAAACTGCTTAGAGACAGAGTTTTATGCCTTTAAACAGCAGGTATTTATTAGGCGACGTCATGCAGCTCTCCGGCTCGGGCTGGGCAAAAAGAGCTCCGAAATGTTTGAGTAAAAACACGCAATTTATACAGTTTCTAATTACGATTACAACATATTCATATACGTACCCATGTTATTGTATTATTGGATTACTATATGTCAGGGTGGAGTTTGAGGCGTGGTCTTTCTTCTGAGGAATATCATGGTGATACATCCTGCCTTCATCATAGGGTCTCAAATTTATTCCTCATTTTTGGGTGACCCCGGAGACCTTCTGTACTTTCCATTGTTTCATGTTCTATCCGTTGGAGCTTGGAAAAAGCCTTGGCTTCGGGCCTATTTTACCTATTCAAATATCTACCTTAGCCTGTTTGGCTATAATTTATTACCTCTGGGCTCTTTGTGCAATGTACCTGTTGGTTTCTAGGTCTGCAGAATTTGTACGGAACAAAATCTTTTTTGAGTGAGGTAGAGAAAGCGGGGGGGGGAAGAGAACAGTGGATTTTGCAGTAAGATGCTTCGATTTACAGTTCTAGAGCCTCGTTTTGCTTCAGTCAAAAAGGCGGGCGGTGTGACTCTCTGGGAGCGGCGACAACTTTCTGTCCTCGCACCGTTTGCCTGGGAGGAATCCTCAGAAGCATTCCGGTGTCTAAATTGAACATCTGAGTTTGGGGTGGGACTCCTGCTAGTGCACAAAACGCCGTTCCCCCAGAAAAAGAAAGCCCTTACCCTCTGGTTATCAGGTGTAGGTTGCAAAGCGCTCTGTGGGAAATGAGAGCTCACGGTCCCGACACCTTGTATCCGGAGGGAATCTTCGTACGACTTCAATTTCCCGAGTCCCGCCGCCTGCTTTGCCGCAGGACTCCTGCGAGGGACCGGCTGCGGAGGACAAAAGAAATGCTCGGTCGGCTGGCAGGCGACAGGCACTTTAGGAATGGCAGGCTTAGCTTTATAGTCTTTTCTTGCCTCTGTGGGTATACGCGCTATAATTGGTGGCTTGTTTCTCTTCGCGTGCAGCGCTTAGTCTTTTGATTGGCAGTCGGGGTCCTGTTGTGTGCTGGCGAAGCTCAAAACGATGCCTATTATTTACTGTAGTTTTTCTTCCCTTTCTGCTCTCCTGCCTTGGTGCTGTTTACATTCTTTTACAATCTCAGAGCTGTAACTGATTAAATTCAAGGCTTAAGTTGTCAACAGCCCAGCTGTTTCCAATAAATGACAGCCCTCTGGTCCCAGCAAAAAAAGGTCTTATATTCAAGGTCTCAAGTCTAGTTAATGAGAGACCCCTGCATTTGCCCGTGCAGGAAAATCATCCGGGTCTGGGACCTTTTGTTTCAGAGCGACCTTTGTCCATATTCCGTTTAGGGAGTTGTACTGCAATTTTGGTCCCGGTCAGCGGCGAGAAAAAAACAGATCTTTCCCCGAATAAGGAAGCCTGTACCCTCAGGGTCTCAGGTGTAAGTGGTGAGAGACCCAGTAAATTCCAAGAGTGGCAAGAGTGCTCTGCCCTTTAGACATTTTGTCTGGGAGAAATCTTCATCCCTGTTCAATTTCAGGAACCTAAGCAGCTATCTCGATGCAGCACTCCTGCAAAAAAAGAACAGATCTTAACTACAGGAAAAGAAAACCCATACCCTATGGGTCTCAGGTGCAGGTGGTGGGATACCTCTGGCCCTCCATGGGCAGCAACAGCTTTCTGAGGTGGCACCTTTTGCCTGAGAGGAATGTTGACTATGTTTGCTCTGGGAGCTCAGACTGGGATATCCAGTACAGATCTCCTTCAATCAAATGAGACACTGTTACCCCAGGTAAAAAAGCCCTTACCTTCTGTCTCTCAACGGCAGCTGCTGGGTGCCTCCCTTGGCAGCAAGAGCTTTCTGTAGTGGCACCTTCTGTGTGAGAGGAACGTTCATCCGTATTCAATTTGACGAGTCAAACCACCTATCTCAGTCCACGACTCCTGCAAGCAAATAGTATCCTATTTCCCCTAGGACAAAAAGCCCTTACCCTCAGGATCTCAAGTGTGTTAATTAGACACCCTTGACAGTTCATGGGCAGTGAGAACGTTCTATCCTGTCACCTTTTGTCTGGGAGGAATCTTGGTCCTTGTTCCATTTGGAACTGGACAGGCAGTTGCAGTGCAGGGTTCCTGCAAGGTAACAACAACCCTTTACCCCAGAAAAGAAAGCCCTTACCCTTGGGATCTAAGGTGCAATTGATAGACCAGCCTACCCTTCCATGGACAGCAAGAACTTGCTGCGGTGGCACCCTTTCTCTGGGAGGATTCTTAGTCCATATTCAATGTTGGATGGCAGACTGACAATATCGGCACGGGGCTCCTGCGAGCAAATCGCAGACCATTTCCGCATGAAAGGCAGCTAGTAGCCACACGTACTCTAATGCAGGTGAAGGGAGACCCGTGACAGTGCATGGGGCAGCCACACATTTTTGTCCTTGCCTCTTCTGTATGGAGAGTATGTTGATACGTGTACGCCTTAGACGGTCATACTGTTATGATCGGCACTACTCTCTGAAAACCAAACGACAGCCCTTTCCCACAGAACTGGGCTGTTAGGAGTAGTTAGTGGGAAAGGCTGAGCCCACGAAAGGAGAGAGCTTTGTGTGTTGGCACATCTTGTCTGGGAGGAATCTTCATTCGTACTTTATATTGGAATCAGACCGGCAATTTCAGAGCAGGACATCTGCAAGTGCACAAAAGCCCTTTCTCCCAGGAAGGCGAGTGCCAACCCTTGAGATATCGGGTACAATTGGTGGGCCAGCCTTGGAACTCTATGGGCAGCAGGAGCTATCTGTCCAGCCACCTTCAGTCTGAGAGCGATCTTTGTCCGTATTCGATTTTGGAGTCAGACTGGAAATTTCATCACAGAATTCCTGCAAGTGAACAACAGCCCTTTATCCCAGAAAACAAAACGCTTACCCTCAGGGTAAAATGTCCGGGTTCTGGGCAAGCCTGGGCACTCCATTGGAAGCAGGAGCTTTCTTTGATGGCACCTCTTGCCTGGCAGGAATCTTTCTCCATATTCAATTTTGGCATTCAGACTGGTAAATTTGGCGCAGGATCCCTGCAAGCGGACGACAGCTCTTTCTCCCGGGAAAAATACTGCTTACCCTAACCCTAACCCTAACCCTAACCCTAACCCTAACCCTAACCCTAACCCTAACCCTAACCCTAACCCTAACCCTAACCCTAAACCCTAACCCTAACCCTAACCCTAAACCCTAACCCTAACCCTAACCCTAACCCTAAACCCTAACCCTAACCCTAACCCTAAACCCTAACCCTAACCCTAAACCCTAACCCTAACCCTAACCAAGTCTGAACCGGTCTGAACCGGTCTGAACTAGTTTAAACCGTTGTGAGACTGCTGCTCTTTCTAAACTGATACAAGAATAGGGAAGCACTGCTGTAAATATAGAGCATTATTGCCTAGTTAGATTTGTGGAGGGTGAGAGAAAATTGGCCCAGAGTAAACGCAAAACATTTTTGGTGCAAAATGTGGATAGAGACTGCTAGGAGGGATAAGGACCACATCAGATCACAACACCAAATTATATTTGAAACCATCAGGAAACCCCAAACGACAAAATGCTCCTAAAAACCCCCCAAACACCAGAAAACCCCCATCAAATTACAAAAGCACCTTACCATTCCTAAGCAAATTACACAGTAAAAACTGCTTAGAGACAGAGTTTTATGCCTTTAAACAGCAGGTATTTATTAGGCGACGTCATGCAGCTCTCCGGCTCGGGCTGGGCAAAAAGAGCTCCGAAATGTTTGAGTAAAAACACGCAATTTATACAGTTTCTAATTACGATTACAACATATTCATATACGTACCCATGTTATTGTATTATTGGATTACTATATGTCAGGGTGGAGTTTGAGGCGTGGTCTTTCTTCTGAGGAATATCATGGTGATACATCCTGCCTTCATCATAGGGTCTCAAATTTATTCCTCATTTTTGGGTGACCCCGGAGACCTTCTGTACTTTCCATTGTTTCATGTTCTATCCGTTGGAGCTTGGAAAAAGCCTTGGCTTCGGGCCTATTTTACCTATTCAAATATCTACCTTAGCCTGTTTGGCTATAATTTATTACCTCTGGGCTCTTTGTGCAATGTACCTGTTGGTTTCTAGGTCTGCAGAATTTGTACGGAACAAAATCTTTTTTGAGTGAGGTAGAGAAAGCGGGGGGGGGAAGAGAACAGTGGATTTTGCAGTAAGATGCTTCGATTTACAGTTCTAGAGCCTCGTTTTGCTTCAGTCAAAAAGGCGGGCGGTGTGACTCTCTGGGAGCGGCGACAACTTTCTGTCCTCGCACCGTTTGCCTGGGAGGAATCCTCAGAAGCATTCCGGTGTCTAAATTGAACATCTGAGTTTGGGGTGGGACTCCTGCTAGTGCACAAAACGCCGTTCCCCCAGAAAAAGAAAGCCCTTACCCTCTGGTTATCAGGTGTAGGTTGCAAAGCGCTCTGTGGGAAATGAGAGCTCACGGTCCCGACACCTTGTATCCGGAGGGAATCTTCGTACGACTTCAATTTCCCGAGTCCCGCCGCCTGCTTTGCCGCAGGACTCCTGCGAGGGACCGGCTGCGGAGGACAAAAGAAATGCTCGGTCGGCTGGCAGGCGACAGGCACTTTAGGAATGGCAGGCTTAGCTTTATAGTCTTTTCTTGCCTCTGTGGGTATACGCGCTATAATTGGTGGCTTGTTTCTCTTCGCGTGCAGCGCTTAGTCTTTTGATTGGCAGTCGGGGTCCTGTTGTGTGCTGGCGAAGCTCAAAACGATGCCTATTATTTACTGTAGTTTTTCTTCCCTTTCTGCTCTCCTGCCTTGGTGCTGTTTACATTCTTTTACAATCTCAGAGCTGTAACTGATTAAATTCAAGGCTTAAGTTGTCAACAGCCCAGCTGTTTCCAATAAATGACAGCCCTCTGGTCCCAGCAAGAAAAGGTCTTATATTCAAGGTCTCAAGTCTAGTTAATGAGAGACCCCTGCATTTGCCCGTGCAGGAAAATCATCCGGGTCTGGGACCTTTTGTTTCAGAGCGACCTTTGTCCATATTCCGTTTAGGGAGTTGTACTGCAATTTTGGTCCCGGTCAGCGGCGAGAAAAAAACAGATCTTTCCCCGAATAAGGAAGCCTGTACCCTCAGGGTCTCAGGTGTAAGTGGTGAGAGACCCAGTAAATTCCAAGAGTGGCAAGAGTGCTCTGCCCTTTAGACATTTTGTCTGGGAGAAATCTTCATCCCTGTTCAATTTCAGGAACCTAAGCAGCTATCTCGATGCAGCACTCCTGCAAAAAAAGAACAGATCTTAACTACAGGAAAAGAAAACCCATACCCTATGGGTCTCAGGTGCAGGTGGTGGGATACCTCTGGCCCTCCATGGGCAGCAACAGCTTTCTGAGGTGGCACCTTTTGCCTGAGAGGAATGTTGACTATGTTTGCTCTGGGAGCTCAGACTGGGATATCCAGTACAGATCTCCTTCAATCAAATGAGACACTGTTACCCCAGGTAAAAAAGCCCTTACCTTCTGTCTCTCAACGGCAGCTGCTGGGTGCCTCCCTTGGCAGCAAGAGCTTTCTGTAGTGGCACCTTCTGTGTGAGAGGAACGTTCATCCGTATTCAATTTGACGAGTCAAACCACCTATCTCAGTCCACGACTCCTGCAAGCAAATAGTATCCTATTTCCCCTAGGACAAAAAGCCCTTACCCTCAGGATCTCAAGAGTGTTAATTAGACACCCTTGACAGTTCATGGGCAGTGAGAACGTTCTATCCTGTCACCTTTTGTCTGGGAGGAATCTTGGTCCTTGTTCCATTTGGAACTGGACGGGCAGTTGCAGTGCAGGGTTCCTGCAAGGTAACAACAACCCTTTACCCCAGAAAAGAAAGCCCTTACCCTTGGGATCTAAGGTGCAATTGATAGACCAGCCTACCCTTCCATGGACAGCAAGAACTTGCTGCGGTGGCACCCTTTCTCTGGGAGGATTCTTAGTCCATATTCAATGTTGGATGGCAGACTGACAATATCGGCACGGGGCTCCTGCGAGCAAATCGCAGACCATTTCCGCATGAAAGGCAGCTAGTAGCCACACGTACTCTAATGCAGGTGAAGGGAGACCCGTGACAGTGCATGGGGCAGCCACACATTTTTGTCCTTGCCTCTTCTGTATGGAGAGTATGTTGATACGTGTACGCCTTAGACGGTCATACTGTTATGATCGGCACTACTCTCTGAAAACCAAACGACAGCCCTTTCCCACAGAACTGGGCTGTTAGGAGTAGTTAGTGGGAAAGGCTGAGCCCACGAAAGGAGAGAGCTTTGTGTGTTGGCACATCTTGTCTGGGAGGAATCTTCATTCGTACTTTATATTGGAATCAGACCGGCAATTTCAGAGCAGGACATCTGCAAGTGCACAAAAGCCCTTTCTCCCAGGAAGGCGAGTGCCAACCCTTGAGATATCGGGTACAATTGGTGGGCCAGCCTTGGAACTCTATGGGCAGCAGGAGCTATCTGTCCAGCCACCTTCAGTCTGAGAGCGATCTTTGTCCGTATTCGATTTTGGAGTCAGACTGGAAATTTCATCACAGAATTCCTGCAAGTGAACAACAGCCCTTTATCCCAGAAAACAAAACGCTTACCCTCAGGGTAAAATGTCCGGGTTCTGGGCAAGCCTGGGCACTCCATTGGAAGCAGGAGCTTTCTTTGATGGCACCTCTTGCCTGGCAGGAATCTTTCTCCATATTCAATTTTGGCATTCAGACTGGTAAATTTGGCGCAGGATCCCTGCAAGCGGACGACAGCTCTTTCTCCCGGGAAAAATACTGCTTACCCTAACCCTAACGCTAACCCTAACGCTAACCCTAACCCTAACCCTAACCCTAACCCTAACCCTAACCCTAACCCTAACCCTAACCCTAACCCTAACCCTAACCCTAACCCTAAACCCTAACCCTAACCCTAACCCTAAACCCTAACCCTAACCCTAACCCTAACCCTAAACCCTAACCCTAACCCTAACCCTAAACCCTAACCCTAACCCTAAACCCTAACCCTAACCCTAACCAAGTCTGAACCGGTCTGAACCGGTCTGAACTAGTTTAAACCGTTGTGAGACTGCTGCTCTTTCTAAACTGATACAAGAATAGGGAAGCACTGCTGTAAATATAGAGCATTATTGCCTAGTTAGATTTGTGGAGGGTGAGAGAAAATTGGCCCAGAGTAAACGCAAAACATTTTTGGTGCAAAATGTGGATAGAGACTGCTAGGAGGGATAAGGACCACATCAGATCACAACACCAAATTATATTTGAAACCATCAGGAAACCCCAAACGACAAAATGCTCCTAAAAACCCCCCAAACACCAGAAAACCCCCATCAAATTACAAAAGCACCTTACCATTCCTAAGCAAATTACACAGTAAAAACTGCTTAGAGACAGAGTTTTATGCCTTTAAACAGCAGGTATTTATTAGGCGACGTCATGCAGCTCTCCGGCTCGGGCTGGGCAAAAAGAGCTCCGAAATGTTTGAGTAAAAACACGCAATTTATACAGTTTCTAATTACGATTACAACATATTCATATACGTACCCATGTTATTGTATTATTGGATTACTATATGTCAGGGTGGAGTTTGAGGCGTGGTCTTTCTTCTGAGGAATATCATGGTGATACATCCTGCCTTCATCATAGGGTCTCAAATTTATTCCTCATTTTTGGGTGACCCCGGAGACCTTCTGTACTTTCCATTGTTTCATGTTCTATCCGTTGGAGCTTGGAAAAAGCCTTGGCTTCGGGCCTATTTTACCTATTCAAATATCTACCTTAGCCTGTTTGGCTATAATTTATTACCTCTGGGCTCTTTGTGCAATGTACCTGTTGGTTTCTAGGTCTGCAGAATTTGTACGGAACAAAATCTTTTTTGAGTGAGGTAGAGAAAGCGGGGGGGGGAAGAGAACAGTGGATTTTGCAGTAAGATGCTTCGATTTACAGTTCTAGAGCCTCGTTTTGCTTCAGTCAAAAAGGCGGGCGGTGTGACTCTCTGGGAGCGGCGACAACTTTCTGTCCTCGCACCGTTTGCCTGGGAGGAATCCTCAGAAGCATTCCGGTGTCTAAATTGAACATCTGAGTTTGGGGTGGGACTCCTGCTAGTGCACAAAACGCCGTTCCCCCAGAAAAAGAAAGCCCTTACCCTCTGGTTATCAGGTGTAGGTTGCAAAGCGCTCTGTGGGAAATGAGAGCTCACGGTCCCGACACCTTGTATCCGGAGGGAATCTTCGTACGACTTCAATTTCCCGAGTCCCGCCGCCTGCTTTGCCGCAGGACTCCTGCGAGGGACCGGCTGCGGAGGACAAAAGAAATGCTCGGTCGGCTGGCAGGCGACAGGCACTTTAGGAATGGCAGGCTTAGCTTTATAGTCTTTTCTTGCCTCTGTGGGTATACGCGCTATAATTGGTGGCTTGTTTCTCTTCGCGTGCAGCGCTTAGTCTTTTGATTGGCAGTCGGGGTCCTGTTGTGTGCTGGCGAAGCTCAAAACGATGCCTATTATTTACTGTAGTTTTTCTTCCCTTTCTGCTCTCCTGCCTTGGTGCTGTTTACATTCTTTTACAATCTCAGAGCTGTAACTGATTAAATTCAAGGCTTAAGTTGTCAACAGCCCAGCTGTTTCCAATAAATGACAGCCCTCTGGTCCCAGCAAGAAAAGGTCTTATATTCAAGGTCTCAAGTCTAGTTAATGAGAGACCCCTGCATTTGCCCGTGCAGGAAAATCATCCGGGTCTGGGACCTTTTGTTTCAGAGCGACCTTTGTCCATATTCCGTTTAGGGAGTTGTACTGCAATTTTGGTCCCGGTCAGCGGCGAGAAAAAAACAGATCTTTCCCCGAATAAGGAAGCCTGTACCCTCAGGGTCTCAGGTGTAAGTGGTGAGAGACCCAGTAAATTCCAAGAGTGGCAAGAGTGCTCTGCCCTTTAGACATTTTGTCTGGGAGAAATCTTCATCCCTGTTCAATTTCAGGAACCTAAGCAGCTATCTCGATGCAGCACTCCTGCAAAAAAAGAACAGATCTTAACTACAGGAAAAGAAAACCCATACCCTATGGGTCTCAGGTGCAGGTGGTGGGATACCTCTGGCCCTCCATGGGCAGCAACAGCTTTCTGAGGTGGCACCTTTTGCCTGAGAGGAATGTTGACTATGTTTGCTCTGGGAGCTCAGACTGGGATATCCAGTACAGATCTCCTTCAATCAAATGAGACACTGTTACCCCAGGTAAAAAAGCCCTTACCTTCTGTCTCTCAACGGCAGCTGCTGGGTGCCTCCCTTGGCAGCAAGAGCTTTCTGTAGTGGCACCTTCTGTGTGAGAGGAACGTTCATCCGTATTCAATTTGACGAGTCAAACCACCTATCTCAGTCCACGACTCCTGCAAGCAAATAGTATCCTATTTCCCCTAGGACAAAAAGCCCTTACCCTCAGGATCTCAAGAGTGTTAATTAGACACCCTTGACAGTTCCTGGGCAGTGAGAACGTTCTATCCTGTCACCTTTTGTCTGGGAGGAATCTTGGTCCTTGTTCCATTTGGAACTGGACGGGCAGTTGCAGTGCAGGGTTCCTGCAAGGTAACAACAACCCTTTACCCCAGAAAAGAAAGCCCTTACCCTTGGGATCTAAGGTGCAATTGATAGACCAGCCTACCCTTCCATGGACAGCAAGAACTTGCTGCGGTGGCACCCTTTCTCTGGGAGGATTCTTAGTCCATATTCAATGTTGGATGGCAGACTGACAATATCGGCACGGGGCTCCTGCGAGCAAATCGCAGACCATTTCCGCATGAAAGGCAGCTAGTAGCCACACGTACTCTAATGCAGGTGAAGGGAGACCCGTGACAGTGCATGGGGCAGCCACACATTTTTGTCCTTGCCTCTTCTGTATGGAGAGTATGTTGATACGTGTACGCCTTAGACGGTCATACTGTTATGATCGGCACTACTCTCTGAAAACCAAACGACAGCCCTTTCCCACAGAACTGGGCTGTTAGGAGTAGTTAGTGGGAAAGGCTGAGCCCACGAAAGGAGAGAGCTTTGTGTGTTGGCACATCTTGTCTGGGAGGAATCTTCATTCGTACTTTATATTGGAATCAGACCGGCAATTTCAGAGCAGGACATCTGCAAGTGCACAAAAGCCCTTTCTCCCAGGAAGGCGAGTGCCAACCCTTGAGATATCGGGTACAATTGGTGGGCCAGCCTTGGAACTCTATGGGCAGCAGGAGCTATCTGTCCAGCCACCTTCAGTCTGAGAGCGATCTTTGTCCGTATTCGATTTTGGAGTCAGACTGGAAATTTCATCACAGAATTCCTGCAAGTGAACAACAGCCCTTTATCCCAGAAAACAAAACGCTTACCCTCAGGGTAAAATGTCCGGGTTCTGGGCAAGCCTGGGCACTCCATTGGAAGCAGGAGCTTTCTTTGATGGCACCTCTTGCCTGGCAGGAATCTTTCTCCATATTCAATTTTGGCATTCAGACTGGTAAATTTGGCGCAGGATCCCTGCAAGCGGACGACAGCTCTTTCTCCCGGGAAAAATACTGCTTACCCTAACCCTAACGCTAACCCTAACGCTAACCCTAACCCTAACCCTAACCCTAACCCTAACCCTAACCCTAACCCTAACCCTAACCCTAACCCTAACCCTAAACCCTAACCCTAACCCTAACCCTAAACCCTAACCCTAACCCTAACCCTAACCCTAAACCCTAACCCTAACCCTAACCCTAAACCCTAACCCTAACCCTAAACCCTAACCCTAACCCTAACCAAGTCTGAACCGGTCTGAACCGGTCTGAACTAGTTTAAACCGTTGTGAGACTGCTGCTCTTTCTAAACTGATACAAGAATAGGGAAGCACTGCTGTAAATATAGAGCATTATTGCCTAGTTAGATTTGTGGAGGGTGAGAGAAAATTGGCCCAGAGTAAACGCAAAACATTTTTGGTGCAAAATGTGGATAGAGACTGCTAGGAGGGATAAGGACCACATCAGATCACAACACCAAATTATATTTGAAACCATCAGGAAACCCCAAACGACAAAATGCTCCTAAAAACCCCCCAAACACCAGAAAACCCCCATCAAATTACAAAAGCACCTTACCATTCCTAAGCAAATTACACAGTAAAAACTGCTTAGAGACAGAGTTTTATGCCTTTAAACAGCAGGTATTTATTAGGCGACGTCATGCAGCTCTCCGGCTCGGGCTGGGCAAAAAGAGCTCCGAAATGTTTGAGTAAAAACACGCAATTTATACAGTTTCTAATTACGATTACAACATATTCATATACGTACCCATGTTATTGTATTATTGGATTACTATATGTCAGGGTGGAGTTTGAGGCGTGGTCTTTCTTCTGAGGAATATCATGGTGATACATCCTGCCTTCATCATAGGGTCTCAAATTTATTCCTCATTTTTGGGTGACCCCGGAGACCTTCTGTACTTTCCATTGTTTCATGTTCTATCCGTTGGAGCTTGGAAAAAGCCTTGGCTTCGGGCCTATTTTACCTATTCAAATATCTACCTTAGCCTGTTTGGCTATAATTTATTACCTCTGGGCTCTTTGTGCAATGTACCTGTTGGTTTCTAGGTCTGCAGAATTTGTACGGAACAAAATCTTTTTTGAGTGAGGTAGAGAAAGCGGGGGGGGGAAGAGAACAGTGGATTTTGCAGTAAGATGCTTCGATTTACAGTTCTAGAGCCTCGTTTTGCTTCAGTCAAAAAGGCGGGCGGTGTGACTCTCTGGGAGCGGCGACAACTTTCTGTCCTCGCACCGTTTGCCTGGGAGGAATCCTCAGAAGCATTCCGGTGTCTAAATTGAACATCTGAGTTTGGGGTGGGACTCCTGCTAGTGCACAAAACGCCGTTCCCCCAGAAAAAGAAAGCCCTTACCCTCTGGTTATCAGGTGTAGGTTGCAAAGCGCTCTGTGGGAAATGAGAGCTCACGGTCCCGACACCTTGTATCCGGAGGGAATCTTCGTACGACTTCAATTTCCCGAGTCCCGCCGCCTGCTTTGCCGCAGGACTCCTGCGAGGGACCGGCTGCGGAGGACAAAAGAAATGCTCGGTCGGCTGGCAGGCGACAGGCACTTTAGGAATGGCAGGCTTAGCTTTATAGTCTTTTCTTGCCTCTGTGGGTATACGCGCTATAATTGGTGGCTTGTTTCTCTTCGCGTGCAGCGCTTAGTCTTTTGATTGGCAGTCGGGGTCCTGTTGTGTGCTGGCGAAGCTCAAAACGATGCCTATTATTTACTGTAGTTTTTCTTCCCTTTCTGCTCTCCTGCCTTGGTGCTGTTTACATTCTTTTACAATCTCAGAGCTGTAACTGATTAAATTCAAGGCTTAAGTTGTCAACAGCCCAGCTGTTTCCAATAAATGACAGCCCTCTGGTCCCAGCAAAAAAAGGTCTTATATTCAAGGTCTCAAGTCTAGTTAATGAGAGACCCCTGCATTTGCCCGTGCAGGAAAATCATCCGGGTCTGGGACCTTTTGTTTCAGAGCGACCTTTGTCCATATTCCGTTTAGGGAGTTGTACTGCAATTTTGGTCCCGGTCAGCGGCGAGAAAAAAACAGATCTTTCCCCGAATAAGGAAGCCTGTACCCTCAGGGTCTCAGGTGTAAGTGGTGAGAGACCCAGTAAATTCCAAGAGTGGCAAGAGTGCTCTGCCCTTTAGACATTTTGTCTGGGAGAAATCTTCATCCCTGTTCAATTTCAGGAACCTAAGCAGCTATCTCGATGCAGCACTCCTGCAAAAAAAGAACAGATCTTAACTACAGGAAAAGAAAACCCATACCCTATGGGTCTCAGGTGCAGGTGGTGGGATACCTCTGGCCCTCCATGGGCAGCAACAGCTTTCTGAGGTGGCACCTTTTGCCTGAGAGGAATGTTGACTATGTTTGCTCTGGGAGCTCAGACTGGGATATCCAGTACAGATCTCCTTCAATCAAATGAGACACTGTTACCCCAGGTAAAAAAGCCCTTACCTTCTGTCTCTCAACGGCAGCTGCTGGGTGCCTCCCTTGGCAGCAAGAGCTTTCTGTAGTGGCACCTTCTGTGTGAGAGGAACGTTCATCCGTATTCAA
Organism: Pyrocephalus nanus; assembly: GCA_038380795.1. Taxonomy (NCBI): domain Eukaryota; kingdom Metazoa; phylum Chordata; class Aves; order Passeriformes; family Tyrannidae; genus Pyrocephalus; species Pyrocephalus nanus. The sequence goes on from CM076278.1 coordinate 437,122, forward strand.
TTTGACGAGTCAAACCACCTATCTCAGTCCACGACTCCTGCAAGCAAATAGTATCCTATTTCCCCTAGGACAAAAAGCCCTTACCCTCAGGATCTCAAGTGTGTTAATTAGACACCCTTGACAGTTCATGGGCAGTGAGAACGTTCTATCCTGTCACCTTTTGTCTGGGAGGAATCTTGGTCCTTGTTCCATTTGGAACTGGACAGGCAGTTGCAGTGCAGGGTTCCTGCAAGGTAACAACAACCCTTTACCCCAGAAAAGAAAGCCCTTACCCTTGGGATCTAAGGTGCAATTGATAGACCAGCCTACCCTTCCATGGACAGCAAGAACTTGCTGCGGTGGCACCCTTTCTCTGGGAGGATTCTTAGTCCATATTCAATGTTGGATGGCAGACTGACAATATCGGCACGGGGCTCCTGCGAGCAAATCGCAGACCATTTCCGCATGAAAGGCAGCTAGTAGCCACACGTACTCTAATGCAGGTGAAGGGAGACCCGTGACAGTGCATGGGGCAGCCACACATTTTTGTCCTTGCCTCTTCTGTATGGAGAGTATGTTGATACGTGTACGCCTTAGACGGTCATACTGTTATGATCGGCACTACTCTCTGAAAACCAAACGACAGCCCTTTCCCACAGAACTGGGCTGTTAGGAGTAGTTAGTGGGAAAGGCTGAGCCCACGAAAGGAGAGAGCTTTGTGTGTTGGCACATCTTGTCTGGGAGGAATCTTCATTCGTACTTTATATTGGAATCAGACCGGCAATTTCAGAGCAGGACATCTGCAAGTGCACAAAAGCCCTTTCTCCCAGGAAGGCGAGTGCCAACCCTTGAGATATCGGGTACAATTGGTGGGCCAGCCTTGGAACTCTATGGGCAGCAGGAGCTATCTGTCCAGCCACCTTCAGTCTGAGAGCGATCTTTGTCCGTATTCGATTTTGGAGTCAGACTGGAAATTTCATCACAGAATTCCTGCAAGTGAACAACAGCCCTTTATCCCAGAAAACAAAACGCTTACCCTCAGGGTAAAATGTCCGGGTTCTGGGCAAGCCTGGTCACTCCATTGGAAGCAGGAGCTTTCTTTGATGGCACCTCTTGCCTGGCAGGAATCTTTCTCCATATTCAATTTTGGCATTCAGACTGGTAAATTTGGCGCAGGATCCCTGCAAGCGGACGACAGCTCTTTCTCCCGGGAAAAATACTGCTTACCCTAACCCTAACGCTAACCCTAACGCTAACCCTAACCCTAACCCTAACCCTAACCCTAACCCTAACCCTAACCCTAACCCTAACCCTAACCCTAACCCTAACCCTAAACCCTAACCCTAACCCTAACCCTAAACCCTAACCCTAACCCTAACCCTAACCCTAAACCCTAACCCTAACCCTAAACCCTAACCCTAACCCTTAACCCTAACCCTAACCCTAACCCTAACCAAGTCTGAACCGGTCTGAACCGGTCTGAACTAGTTTAAACCGTTGTGAGACTGCTGCTCTTTCTAAACTGATACAAGAATAGGGAAGCACTGCTGTAAATATAGAGCATTATTGCCTAGTTAGATTTGTGGAGGGTGAGAGAAAATTGGCCCAGAGTAAACGCAAAACATTTTTGGTGCAAAATGTGGATAGAGACTGCTAGGAGGGATAAGGACCACATCAGATCACAACACCAAATTATATTTGAAACCATCAGGAAACCCCAAACGACAAAATGCTCCTAAAAACCCCCCAAACACCAGAAAACCCCCATCAAATTACAAAAGCACCTTACCATTCCTAAGCAAATTACACAGTAAAAACTGCTTAGAGACAGAGTTTTATGCCTTTAAACAGCAGGTATTTATTAGGCGACGTCATGCAGCTCTCCGGCTCGGGCTGGGCAAAAAGAGCTCTGAAATGTTTGAGTAAAAACACGCAATTTATACAGTTTCTAATTACGATTACAACATATTCATATACGTACCCATGTTATTGTATTATTGGATTACTATATGTCAGGGTGGAGTTTGAGGCGTGGTCTTTCTTCTGAGGAATATCATGGTGATACATCCTGCCTTCATCATAGGGTCTCAAATTTATTCCTCATTTTTGGGTGACCCCGGAGACCTTCTGTACTTTCCATTGTTTCATGTTCTATCCGTTGGAGCTTGGAAAAAGCCTTGGCTTCGGGCCTATTTTACCTATTCAAATATCTACCTTAGCCTGTTTGGCTATAATTTATTACCTCTGGGCTCTTTGTGCAATGTACCTGTTGGTTTCTAGGTCTGCAGAATTTGTACGGAACAAAATCTTTTTTGAGTGAGGTAGAGAAAGCGGGGGGGGGAAGAGAACAGTGGATTTTGCAGTAAGATGCTTCGATTTACAGTTCTAGAGCCTCGTTTTGCTTCAGTCAAAAAGGCGGGCGGTGTGACTCTCTGGGAGCGGCGACAACTTTCTGTCCTCGCACCGTTTGCCTGGGAGGAATCCTCAGAAGCATTCCGGTGTCTAAATTGAACATCTGAGTTTGGGGTGGGACTCCTGCTAGTGCACAAAACGCCGTTCCCCCAGAAAAAGAAAGCCCTTACCCTCTGGTTATCAGGTGTAGGTTGCAAAGCGCTCTGTGGGAAATGAGAGCTCACGGTCCCGACACCTTGTATCCGGAGGGAATCTTCGTACGACTTCAATTTCCCGAGTCCCGCCGCCTGCTTTGCCGCAGGACTCCTGCGAGGGACCGGCTGCGGAGGACAAAAGAAATGCTCGGTCGGCTGGCAGGCGACAGGCACTTTAGGAATGGCAGGCTTAGCTTTATAGTCTTTTCTTGCCTCTGTGGGTATACGCGCTATAATTGGTGGCTTGTTTCTCTTCGCGTGCAGCGCTTAGTCTTTTGATTGGCAGTCGGGGTCCTGTTGTGTGCTGGCGAAGCTCAAAACGATGCCTATTATTTACTGTAGTTTTTCTTCCCTTTCTGCTCTCCTGCCTTGGTGCTGTTTACATTCTTTTACAATCTCAGAGCTGTAACTGATTAAATTCAAGGCTTAAGTTGTCAACAGCCCAGCTGTTTCCAATAAATGACAGCCCTCTGGTCCCAGCAAAAAAAGGTCTTATATTCAAGGTCTCAAGTCTAGTTAATGAGAGACCCCTGCATTTGCCCGTGCAGGAAAATCATCCGGGTCTGGGACCTTTTGTTTCAGAGCGACCTTTGTCCATATTCCGTTTAGGGAGTTGTACTGCAATTTTGGTCCCGGTCAGCGGCGAGAAAAAAACAGATCTTTCCCCGAATAAGGAAGCCTGTACCCTCAGGGTCTCAGGTGTAAGTGGTGAGAGACCCAGTAAATTCCAAGAGTGGCAAGAGTGCTCTGCCCTTTAGACATTTTGTCTGGGAGAAATCTTCATCCCTGTTCAATTTCAGGAACCTAAGCAGCTATCTCGATGCAGCACTCCTGCAAAAAAAGAACAGATCTTAACTACAGGAAAAGAAAACCCATACCCTATGGGTCTCAGGTGCAGGTGGTGGGATACCTCTGGCCCTCCATGGGCAGCAACAGCTTTCTGAGGTGGCACCTTTTGCCTGAGAGGAATGTTGACTATGTTTGCTCTGGGAGCTCAGACTGGGATATCCAGTACAGATCTCCTTCAATCAAATGAGACACTGTTACCCCAGGTAAAAAAGCCCTTACCTTCTGTCTCTCAACGGCAGCTGCTGGGTGCCTCCCTTGGCAGCAAGAGCTTTCTGTAGTGGCACCTTCTGTGTGAGAGGAACGTTCATCCGTATTCAATTTGACGAGTCAAACCACCTATCTCAGTCCACGACTCCTGCAAGCAAATAGTATCCTATTTCCCCTAGGACAAAAAGCCCTTACCCTCAGGATCTCAAGAGTGTTAATTAGACACCCTTGACAGTTCATGGGCAGTGAGAACGTTCTATCCTGTCACCTTTTGTCTGGGAGGAATCTTGGTCCTTGTTCCATTTGGAACTGGACGGGCAGTTGCAGTGCAGGGTTCCTGCAAGGTAACAACAACCCTTTACCCCAGAAAAGAAAGCCCTTACCCTTGGGATCTAAGGTGCAATTGATAGACCAGCCTACCCTTCCATGGACAGCAAGAACTTGCTGCGGTGGCACCCTTTCTCTGGGAGGATTCTTAGTCCATATTCAATGTTGGATGGCAGACTGACAATATCGGCACGGGGCTCCTGCGAGCAAATCGCAGACCATTTCCGCATGAAAGGCAGCTAGTAGCCACACGTACTCTAATGCAGGTGAAGGGAGACCCGTGACAGTGCATGGGGCAGCCACACATTTTTGTCCTTGCCTCTTCTGTATGGAGAGTATGTTGATACGTGTACGCCTTAGACGGTCATACTGTTATGATCGGCACTACTCTCTGAAAACCAAACGACAGCCCTTTCCCACAGAACTGGGCTGTTAGGAGTAGTTAGTGGGAAAGGCTGAGCCCACGAAAGGAGAGAGCTTTGTGTGTTGGCACATCTTGTCTGGGAGGAATCTTCATTCGTACTTTATATTGGAATCAGACCGGCAATTTCAGAGCAGGACATCTGCAAGTGCACAAAAGCCCTTTCTCCCAGGAAGGCGAGTGCCAACCCTTGAGATATCGGGTACAATTGGTGGGCCAGCCTTGGAACTCTATGGGCAGCAGGAGCTATCTGTCCAGCCACCTTCAGTCTGAGAGCGATCTTTGTCCGTATTCGATTTTGGAGTCAGACTGGAAATTTCATCACAGAATTCCTGCAAGTGAACAACAGCCCTTTATCCCAGAAAACAAAACGCTTACCCTCAGGGTAAAATGTCCGGGTTCTGGGCAAGCCTGGGCACTCCATTGGAAGCAGGAGCTTTCTTTGATGGCACCTCTTGCCTGGCAGGAATCTTTCTCCATATTCAATTTTGGCATTCAGACTGGTAAATTTGGCGCAGGATCCCTGCAAGCGGACGACAGCTCTTTCTCCCGGGAAAAATACTGCTTACCCTAACCCTAACCCTAACCCTAACCCTAACCCTAACCCTAACCCTAACCCTAACCCTAACCCTAACCCTAACCCTAAACCCTAACCCTAACCCTAACCCTAAACCCTAACCCTAACCCTAACCCTAACCCTAAACCCTAACCCTAACCCTAACCCTAAACCCTAACCCTAACCCTAAACCCTAACCCTAACCCTAACCAAGTCTGAACCGGTCTGAACCGGTCTGAACTAGTTTAAACCGTTGTGAGACTGCTGCTCTTTCTAAACTGATACAAGAATAGGGAAGCACTGCTGTAAATATAGAGCATTATTGCCTAGTTAGATTTGTGGAGGGTGAGAGAAAATTGGCCCAGAGTAAACGCAAAACATTTTTGGTGCAAAATGTGGATAGAGACTGCTAGGAGGGATAAGGACCACATCAGATCACAACACCAAATTATATTTGAAACCATCAGGAAACCCCAAACGACAAAATGCTCCTAAAAACCCCCCAAACACCAGAAAACCCCCATCAAATTACAAAAGCACCTTACCATTCCTAAGCAAATTACACAGTAAAAACTGCTTAGAGACAGAGTTTTATGCCTTTAAACAGCAGGTATTTATTAGGCGACGTCATGCAGCTCTCCGGCTCGGGCTGGGCAAAAAGAGCTCCGAAATGTTTGAGTAAAAACACGCAATTTATACAGTTTCTAATTACGATTACAACATATTCATATACGTACCCATGTTATTGTATTATTGGATTACTATATGTCAGGGTGGAGTTTGAGGCGTGGTCTTTCTTCTGAGGAATATCATGGTGATACATCCTGCCTTCATCATAGGGTCTCAAATTTATTCCTCATTTTTGGGTGACCCCGGAGACCTTCTGTACTTTCCATTGTTTCATGTTCTATCCGTTGGAGCTTGGAAAAAGCCTTGGCTTCGGGCCTATTTTACCTATTCAAATATCTACCTTAGCCTGTTTGGCTATAATTTATTACCTCTGGGCTCTTTGTGCAATGTACCTGTTGGTTTCTAGGTCTGCAGAATTTGTACGGAACAAAATCTTTTTTGAGTGAGGTAGAGAAAGCGGGGGGGGGAAGAGAACAGTGGATTTTGCAGTAAGATGCTTCGATTTACAGTTCTAGAGCCTCGTTTTGCTTCAGTCAAAAAGGCGGGCGGTGTGACTCTCTGGGAGCGGCGACAACTTTCTGTCCTCGCACCGTTTGCCTGGGAGGAATCCTCAGAAGCATTCCGGTGTCTAAATTGAACATCTGAGTTTGGGGTGGGACTCCTGCTAGTGCACAAAACGCCGTTCCCCCAGAAAAAGAAAGCCCTTACCCTCTGGTTATCAGGTGTAGGTTGCAAAGCGCTCTGTGGGAAATGAGAGCTCACGGTCCCGACACCTTGTATCCGGAGGGAATCTTCGTACGACTTCAATTTCCCGAGTCCCGCCGCCTGCTTTGCCGCAGGACTCCTGCGAGGGACCGGCTGCGGAGGACAAAAGAAATGCTCGGTCGGCTGGCAGGCGACAGGCACTTTAGGAATGGCAGGCTTAGCTTTATAGTCTTTTCTTGCCTCTGTGGGTATACACGCTATAATTGGTGGCTTGTTTCTCTTCGCGTGCAGCGCTTAGTCTTTTGATTGGCAGTCGGGGTCCTGTTGTGTGCTGGCGAAGCTCAAAACGATGCCTATTATTTACTGTAGTTTTTCTTCCCTTTCTGCTCTCCTGCCTTGGTGCTGTTTACATTCTTTTACAATCTCAGAGCTGTAACTGATTAAATTCAAGGCTTAAGTTGTCAACAGCCCAGCTGTTTCCAATAAATGACAGCCCTCTGGTCCCAGCAAGAAAAGGTCTTATATTCAAGGTCTCAAGTCTAGTTAATGAGAGACCCCTGCATTTGCCCGTGCAGGAAAATCATCCGGGTCTGGGACCTTTTGTTTCAGAGCGACCTTTGTCCATATTCCGTTTAGGGAGTTGTACTGCAATTTTGGTCCCGGTCAGCGGCGAGAAAAAAACAGATCTTTCCCCGAATAAGGAAGCCTGTACCCTCAGGGTCTCAGGTGTAAGTGGTGAGAGACCCAGTAAATTCCAAGAGTGGCAAGAGTGCTCTGCCCTTTAGACATTTTGTCTGGGAGAAATCTTCATCCCTGTTCAATTTCAGGAACCTAAGCAGCTATCTCGATGCAGCACTCCTGCAAAAAAAGAACAGATCTTAACTACAGGAAAAGAAAACCCATACCCTATGGGTCTCAGGTGCAGGTGGTGGGATACCTCTGGCCCTCCATGGGCAGCAACAGCTTTCTGAGGTGGCACCTTTTGCCTGAGAGGAATGTTGACTATGTTTGCTCTGGGAGCTCAGACTGGGATATCCAGTACAGATCTCCTTCAATCAAATGAGACACTGTTACCCCAGGTAAAAAAGCCCTTACCTTCTGTCTCTCAACGGCAGCTGCTGGGTGCCTCCCTTGGCAGCAAGAGCTTTCTGTAGTGGCACCTTCTGTGTGAGAGGAACGTTCATCCGTATTCAATTTGACGAGTCAAACCACCTATCTCAGTCCACGACTCCTGCAAGCAAATAGTATCCTATTTCCCCTAGGACAAAAAGCCCTTACCCTCAGGATCTCAAGAGTGTTAATTAGACACCCTTGACAGTTCATGGGCAGTGAGAACGTTCTATCCTGTCACCTTTTGTCTGGGAGGAATCTTGGTCCTTGTTCCATTTGGAACTGGACGGGCAGTTGCAGTGCAGGGTTCCTGCAAGGTAACAACAACCCTTTACCCCAGAAAAGAAAGCCCTTACCCTTGGGATCTAAGGTGCAATTGATAGACCAGCCTACCCTTCCATGGACAGCAAGAACTTGCTGCGGTGGCACCCTTTCTCTGGGAGGATTCTTAGTCCATATTCAATGTTGGATGGCAGACTGACAATATCGGCACGGGGCTCCTGCGAGCAAATCGCAGACCATTTCCGCATGAAAGGCAGCTAGTAGCCACACGTACTCTAATGCAGGTGAAGGGAGACCCGTGACAGTGCATGGGGCAGCCACACATTTTTGTCCTTGCCTCTTCTGTATGGAGAGTATGTTGATACGTGTACGCCTTAGACGGTCATACTGTTATGATCGGCACTACTCTCTGAAAACCAAACGACAGCCCTTTCCCACAGAACTGGGCTGTTAGGAGTAGTTAGTGGGAAAGGCTGAGCCCACGAAAGGAGAGAGCTTTGTGTGTTGGCACATCTTGTCTGGGAGGAATCTTCATTCGTACTTTATATTGGAATCAGACCGGCAATTTCAGAGCAGGACATCTGCAAGTGCACAAAAGCCCTTTCTCCCAGGAAGGCGAGTGCCAACCCTTGAGATATCGGGTACAATTGGTGGGCCAGCCTTGGAACTCTATGGGCAGCAGGAGCTATCTGTCCAGCCACCTTCAGTCTGAGAGCGATCTTTGTCCGTATTCGATTTTGGAGTCAGACTGGAAATTTCATCACAGAATTCCTGCAAGTGAACAACAGCCCTTTATCCCAGAAAACAAAACGCTTACCCTCAGGGTAAAATGTCCGGGTTCTGGGCAAGCCTGGGCACTCCATTGGAAGCAGGAGCTTTCTTTGATGGCACCTCTTGCCTGGCAGGAATCTTTCTCCATATTCAATTTTGGCATTCAGACTGGTAAATTTGGCGCAGGATCCCTGCAAGCGGACGACAGCTCTTTCTCCCGGGAAAAATACTGCTTACCCTAACCCTAACGCTAACCCTAACGCTAACCCTAACCCTAACCCTAACCCTAACCCTAACCCTAACCCTAACCCTAACCCTAACCCTAACCCTAACCCTAACCCTAAACCCTAACCCTAACCCTAACCCTAAACCCTAACCCTAACCCTAACCCTAACCCTAAACCCTAACCCTAACCCTAACCCTAAACCCTAACCCTAACCCTAAACCCTAACCCTAACCCTAACCAAGTCTGAACCGGTCTGAACCGGTCTGAACTAGTTTAAACCGTTGTGAGACTGCTGCTCTTTCTAAACTGATACAAGAATAGGGAAGCACTGCTGTAAATATAGAGCATTATTGCCTAGTTAGATTTGTGGAGGGTGAGAGAAAATTGGCCCAGAGTAAACGCAAAACATTTTTGGTGCAAAATGTGGATAGAGACTGCTAGGAGGGATAAGGACCACATCAGATCACAACACCAAATTATATTTGAAACCATCAGGAAACCCCAAACGACAAAATGCTCCTAAAAACCCCCCAAACACCAGAAAACCCCCATCAAATTACAAAAGCACCTTACCATTCCTAAGCAAATTACACAGTAAAAACTGCTTAGAGACAGAGTTTTATGCCTTTAAACAGCAGGTATTTATTAGGCGACGTCATGCAGCTCTCCGGCTCGGGCTGGGCAAAAAGAGCTCCGAAATGTTTGAGTAAAAACACGCAATTTATACAGTTTCTAATTACGATTACAACATATTCATATACGTACCCATGTTATTGTATTATTGGATTACTATATGTCAGGGTGGAGTTTGAGGCGTGGTCTTTCTTCTGAGGAATATCATGGTGATACATCCTGCCTTCATCATAGGGTCTCAAATTTATTCCTCATTTTTGGGTGACCCCGGAGACCTTCTGTACTTTCCATTGTTTCATGTTCTATCCGTTGGAGCTTGGAAAAAGCCTTGGCTTCGGGCCTATTTTACCTATTCAAATATCTACCTTAGCCTGTTTGGCTATAATTTATTACCTCTGGGCTCTTTGTGCAATGTACCTGTTGGTTTCTAGGTCTGCAGAATTTGTACGGAACAAAATCTTTTTTGAGTGAGGTAGAGAAAGCGGGGGGGGGAAGAGAACAGTGGATTTTGCAGTAAGATGCTTCGATTTACAGTTCTAGAGCCTCGTTTTGCTTCAGTCAAAAAGGCGGGCGGTGTGACTCTCTGGGAGCGGCGACAACTTTCTGTCCTCGCACCGTTTGCCTGGGAGGAATCCTCAGAAGCATTCCGGTGTCTAAATTGAACATCTGAGTTTGGGGTGGGACTCCTGCTAGTGCACAAAACGCCGTTCCCCCAGAAAAAGAAAGCCCTTACCCTCTGGTTATCAGGTGTAGGTTGCAAAGCGCTCTGTGGGAAATGAGAGCTCACGGTCCCGACACCTTGTATCCGGAGGGAATCTTCGTACGACTTCAATTTCCCGAGTCCCGCCGCCTGCTTTGCCGCAGGACTCCTGCGAGGGACCGGCTGCGGAGGACAAAAGAAATGCTCGGTCGGCTGGCAGGCGACAGGCACTTTAGGAATGGCAGGCTTAGCTTTATAGTCTTTTCTTGCCTCTGTGGGTATACGCGCTATAATTGGTGGCTTGTTTCTCTTCGCGTGCAGCGCTTAGTCTTTTGATTGGCAGTCGGGGTCCTGTTGTGTGCTGGCGAAGCTCAAAACGATGCCTATTATTTACTGTAGTTTTTCTTCCCTTTCTGCTCTCCTGCCTTGGTGCTGTTTACATTCTTTTACAATCTCAGAGCTGTAACTGATTAAATTCAAGGCTTAAGTTGTCAACAGCCCAGCTGTTTCCAATAAATGACAGCCCTCTGGTCCCAGCAAGAAAAGGTCTTATATTCAAGGTCTCAAGTCTAGTTAATGAGAGACCCCTGCATTTGCCCGTGCAGGAAAATCATCCGGGTCTGGGACCTTTTGTTTCAGAGCGACCTTTGTCCATATTCCGTTTAGGGAGTTGTACTGCAATTTTGGTCCCGGTCAGCGGCGAGAAAAAAACAGATCTTTCCCCGAATAAGGAAGCCTGTACCCTCAGGGTCTCAGGTGTAAGTGGTGAGAGACCCAGTAAATTCCAAGAGTGGCAAGAGTGCTCTGCCCTTTAGACATTTTGTCTGGGAGAAATCTTCATCCCTGTTCAATTTCAGGAACCTAAGCAGCTATCTCGATGCAGCACTCCTGCAAAAAAAGAACAGATCTTAACTACAGGAAAAGAAAACCCATACCCTATGGGTCTCAGGTGCAGGTGGTGGGATACCTCTGGCCCTCCATGGGCAGCAACAGCTTTCTGAGGTGGCACCTTTTGCCTGAGAGGAATGTTGACTATGTTTGCTCTGGGAGCTCAGACTGGGATATCCAGTACAGATCTCCTTCAATCAAATGAGACACTGTTACCCCAGGTAAAAAAGCCCTTACCTTCTGTCTCTCAACGGCAGCTGCTGGGTGCCTCCCTTGGCAGCAAGAGCTTTCTGTAGTGGCACCTTCTGTGTGAGAGGAACGTTCATCCGTATTCAATTTGACGAGTCAAACCACCTATCTCAGTCCACGACTCCTGCAAGCAAATAGTATCCTATTTCCCCTAGGACAAAAAGCCCTTACCCTCAGGATCTCAAGAGTGTTAATTAGACACCCTTGACAGTTCATGGGCAGTGAGAACGTTCTATCCTGTCACCTTTTGTCTGGGAGGAATCTTGGTCCTTGTTCCATTTGGAACTGGACGGGCAGTTGCAGTGCAGGGTTCCTGCAAGGTAACAACAACCCTTTACCCCAGAAAAGAAAGCCCTTACCCTTGGGATCTAAGGTGCAATTGATAGACCAGCCTACCCTTCCATGGACAGCAAGAACTTGCTGCGGTGGCACCCTTTCTCTGGGAGGATTCTTAGTCCATATTCAATGTTGGATGGCAGACTGACAATATCGGCACGGGGCTCCTGCGAGCAAATCGCAGACCATTTCCGCATGAAAGGCAGCTAGTAGCCACACGTACTCTAATGCAGGTGAAGGGAGACCCGTGACAGTGCATGGGGCAGCCACACATTTTTGTCCTTGCCTCTTCTGTATGGAGAGTATGTTGATACGTGTACGCCTTAGACGGTCATACTGTTATGATCGGCACTACTCTCTGAAAACCAAACGACAGCCCTTTCCCACAGAACTGGGCTGTTAGGAGTAGTTAGTGGGAAAGGCTGAGCCCACGAAAGGAGAGAGCTTTGTGTGTTGGCACATCTTGTCTGGGAGGAATCTTCATTCGTACTTTATATTGGAATCAGACCGGCAATTTCAGAGCAGGACATCTGCAAGTGCACAAAAGCCCTTTCTCCCAGGAAGGCGAGTGCCAACCCTTGAGATATCGGGTACAATTGGTGGGCCAGCCTTGGAACTCTATGGGCAGCAGGAGCTATCTGTCCAGCCACCTTCAGTCTGAGAGCGATCTTTGTCCGTATTCGATTTTGGAGTCAGACTGGAAATTTCATCACAGAATTCCTGCAAGTGAACAACAGCCCTTTATCCCAGAAAACAAAACGCTTACCCTCAGGGTAAAATGTCCGGGTTCTGGGCAAGCCTGGGCACTCCATTGGAAGCAGGAGCTTTCTTTGATGGCACCTCTTGCCTGGCAGGAATCTTTCTCCATATTCAATTTTGGCATTCAGACTGGTAAATTTGGCGCAGGATCCCTGCAAGCGGACGACAGCTCTTTCTCCCGGGAAAAATACTGCTTACCCTAACCCTAACGCTAACCCTAACGCTAACCCTAACCCTAACCCTAACCCTAACCCTAACCCTAACCCTAACCCTAACCCTAACCCTAACCCTAACCCTAACCCTAACCCTAAACCCTAACCCTAACCCTAACCCTAAACCCTAACCCTAACCCTAACCCTAACCCTAAACCCTAACCCTAACCCTAACCCTAAACCCTAACCCTAACCCTAAACCCTAACCCTAACCCTAACCAAGTCTGAACCGGTCTGAACCGGTCTGAACTAGTTTAAACCGTTGTGAGACTGCTGCTCTTTCTAAACTGATACAAGAATAGGGAAGCACTGCTGTAAATATAGAGCATTATTGCCTAGTTAGATTTGTGGAGGGTGAGAGAAAATTGGCCCAGAGTAAACGCAAAACATTTTTGGTGCAAAATGTGGATAGAGACTGCTAGGAGGGATAAGGACCACATCAGATCACAACACCAAATTATATTTGAAACCATCAGGAAACCCCAAACGACAAAATGCTCCTAAAAACCCCCCAAACACCAGAAAACCCCCATCAAATTACAAAAGCACCTTACCATTCCTAAGCAAATTACACAGTAAAAACTGCTTAGAGACAGAGTTTTATGCCTTTAAACAGCAGGTATTTATTAGGCGACGTCATGCAGCTCTCCGGCTCGGGCTGGGCAAAAAGAGCTCCGAAATGTTTGAGTAAAAACACGCAATTTATACAGTTTCTAATTACGATTACAACATATTCATATACGTACCCATGTTATTGTATTATTGGATTACTATATGTCAGGGTGGAGTTTGAGGCGTGGTCTTTCTTCTGAGGAATATCATGGTGATACATCCTGCCTTCATCATAGGGTCTCAAATTTATTCCTCATTTTTGGGTGACCCCGGAGACCTTCTGTACTTTCCATTGTTTCATGTTCTATCCGTTGGAGCTTGGAAAAAGCCTTGGCTTCGGGCCTATTTTACCTATTCAAATATCTACCTTAGCCTGTTTGGCTATAATTTATTACCTCTGGGCTCTTTGTGCAATGTACCTGTTGGTTTCTAGGTCTGCAGAATTTGTACGGAACAAAATCTTTTTTGAGTGAGGTAGAGAAAGCGGGGGGGGGAAGAGAACAGTGGATTTTGCAGTAAGATGCTTCGATTTACAGTTCTAGAGCCTCGTTTTGCTTCAGTCAAAAAGGCGGGCGGTGTGACTCTCTGGGAGCGGCGACAACTTTCTGTCCTCGCACCGTTTGCCTGGGAGGAATCCTCAGAAGCATTCCGGTGTCTAAATTGAACATCTGAGTTTGGGGTGGGACTCCTGCTAGTGCACAAAACGCCGTTCCCCCAGAAAAAGAAAGCCCTTACCCTCTGGTTATCAGGTGTAGGTTGCAAAGCGCTCTGTGGGAAATGAGAGCTCACGGTCCCGACACCTTGTATCCGGAGGGAATCTTCGTACGACTTCAATTTCCCGAGTCCCGCCGCCTGCTTTGCCGCAGGACTCCTGCGAGGGACCGGCTGCGGAGGACAAAAGAAATGCTCGGTCGGCTGGCAGGCGACAGGCACTTTAGGAATGGCAGGCTTAGCTTTATAGTCTTTTCTTGCCTCTGTGGGTATACGCGCTATAATTGGTGGCTTGTTTCTCTTCGCGTGCAGCGCTTAGTCTTTTGATTGGCAGTCGGGGTCCTGTTGTGTGCTGGCGAAGCTCAAAACGATGCCTATTATTTACTGTAGTTTTTCTTCCCTTTCTGCTCTCCTGCCTTGGTGCTGTTTACATTCTTTTACAATCTCAGAGCTGTAACTGATTAAATTCAAGGCTTAAGTTGTCAACAGCCCAGCTGTTTCCAATAAATGACAGCCCTCTGGTCCCAGCAAAAAAAGGTCTTATATTCAAGGTCTCAAGTCTAGTTAATGAGAGACCCCTGCATTTGCCCGTGCAGGAAAATCATCCGGGTCTGGGACCTTTTGTTTCAGAGCGACCTTTGTCCATATTCCGTTTAGGGAGTTGTACTGCAATTTTGGTCCCGGTCAGCGGCGAGAAAAAAACAGATCTTTCCCCGAATAAGGAAGCCTGTACCCTCAGGGTCTCAGGTGTAAGTGGTGAGAGACCCAGTAAATTCCAAGAGTGGCAAGAGTGCTCTGCCCTTTAGACATTTTGTCTGGGAGAAATCTTCATCCCTGTTCAATTTCAGGAACCTAAGCAGCTATCTCGATGCAGCACTCCTGCAAAAAAAGAACAGATCTTAACTACAGGAAAAGAAAACCCATACCCTATGGGTCTCAGGTGCAGGTGGTGGGATACCTCTGGCCCTCCATGGGCAGCAACAGCTTTCTGAGGTGGCACCTTTTGCCTGAGAGGAATGTTGACTATGTTTGCTCTGGGAGCTCAGACTGGGATATCCAGTACAGATCTCCTTCAATCAAATGAGACACTGTTACCCCAGGTAAAAAAGCCCTTACCTTCTGTCTCTCAACGGCAGCTGCTGGGTGCCTCCCTTGGCAGCAAGAGCTTTCTGTAGTGGCACCTTCTGTGTGAGAGGAACGTTCATCCGTATTCAATTTGACGAGTCAAACCACCTATCTCAGTCCACGACTCCTGCAAGCAAATAGTATCCTATTTCCCCTAGGACAAAAAGCCCTTACCCTCAGGATCTCAAGTGTGTTAATTAGACACCCTTGACAGTTCATGGGCAGTGAGAACGTTCTATCCTGTCACCTTTTGTCTGGGAGGAATCTTGGTCCTTGTTCCATTTGGAACTGGACAGGCAGTTGCAGTGCAGGGTTCCTGCAAGGTAACAACAACCCTTTACCCCAGAAAAGAAAGCCCTTACCCTTGGGATCTAAGGTGCAATTGATAGACCAGCCTACCCTTCCATGGACAGCAAGAACTTGCTGCGGTGGCACCCTTTCTCTGGGAGGATTCTTAGTCCATATTCAATGTTGGATGGCAGACTGACAATATCGGCACGGGGCTCCTGCGAGCAAATCGCAGACCATTTCCGCATGAAAGGCAGCTAGTAGCCACACGTACTCTAATGCAGGTGAAGGGAGACCCGTGACAGTGCATGGGGCAGCCACACATTTTTGTCCTTGCCTCTTCTGTATGGAGAGTATGTTGATACGTGTACGCCTTAGACGGTCATACTGTTATGATCGGCACTACTCTCTGAAAACCAAACGACAGCCCTTTCCCACAGAACTGGGCTGTTAGGAGTAGTTAGTGGGAAAGGCTGAGCCCACGAAAGGAGAGAGCTTTGTGTGTTGGCACATCTTGTCTGGGAGGAATCTTCATTCGTACTTTATATTGGAATCAGACCGGCAATTTCAGAGCAGGACATCTGCAAGTGCACAAAAGCCCTTTCTCCCAGGAAGGCGAGTGCCAACCCTTGAGATATCGGGTACAATTGGTGGGCCAGCCTTGGAACTCTATGGGCAGCAGGAGCTATCTGTCCAGCCACCTTCAGTCTGAGAGCGATCTTTGTCCGTATTCGATTTTGGAGTCAGACTGGAAATTTCATCACAGAATTCCTGCAAGTGAACAACAGCCCTTTATCCCAGAAAACAAAACGCTTACCCTCAGGGTAAAATGTCCGGGTTCTGGGCAAGCCTGGTCACTCCATTGGAAGCAGGAGCTTTCTTTGATGGCACCTCTTGCCTGGCAGGAATCTTTCTCCATATTCAATTTTGGCATTCAGACTGGTAAATTTGGCGCAGGATCCCTGCAAGCGGACGACAGCTCTTTCTCCCGGGAAAAATACTGCTTACCCTAACCCTAACGCTAACCCTAACGCTAACCCTAACCCTAACCCTAACCCTAACCCTAACCCTAACCCTAACCCTAACCCTAACCCTAACCCTAACCCTAAACCCTAACCCTAACCCTAACCCTAAACCCTAACCCTAACCCTAACCCTAACCCTAAACCCTAACCCTAACCCTAAACCCTAACCCTAACCCTTAACCCTAACCCTAACCCTAACCCTAACCAAGTCTGAACCGGTCTGAACCGGTCTGAACTAGTTTAAACCGTTGTGAGACTGCTGCTCTTTCTAAACTGATACAAGAATAGGGAAGCACTGCTGTAAATATAGAGCATTATTGCCTAGTTAGATTTGTGGAGGGTGAGAGAAAATTGGCCCAGAGTAAACGCAAAACATTTTTGGTGCAAAATGTGGATAGAGACTGCTAGGAGGGATAAGGACCACATCAGATCACAACACCAAATTATATTTGAAACCATCAGGAAACCCCAAACGACAAAATGCTCCTAAAAACCCCCCAAACACCAGAAAACCCCCATCAAATTACAAAAGCACCTTACCATTCCTAAGCAAATTACACAGTAAAAACTGCTTAGAGACAGAGTTTTATGCCTTTAAACAGCAGGTATTTATTAGGCGACGTCATGCAGCTCTCCGGCTCGGGCTGGGCAAAAAGAGCTCTGAAATGTTTGAGTAAAAACACGCAATTTATACAGTTTCTAATTACGATTACAACATATTCATATACGTACCCATGTTATTGTATTATTGGATTACTATATGTCAGGGTGGAGTTTGAGGCGTGGTCTTTCTTCTGAGGAATATCATGGTGATACATCCTGCCTTCATCATAGGGTCTCAAATTTATTCCTCATTTTTGGGTGACCCCGGAGACCTTCTGTACTTTCCATTGTTTCATGTTCTATCCGTTGGAGCTTGGAAAAAGCCTTGGCTTCGGGCCTATTTTACCTATTCAAATATCTACCTTAGCCTGTTTGGCTATAATTTATTACCTCTGGGCTCTTTGTGCAATGTACCTGTTGGTTTCTAGGTCTGCAGAATTTGTACGGAACAAAATCTTTTTTGAGTGAGGTAGAGAAAGCGGGGGGGGGAAGAGAACAGTGGATTTTGCAGTAAGATGCTTCGATTTACAGTTCTAGAGCCTCGTTTTGCTTCAGTCAAAAAGGCGGGCGGTGTGACTCTCTGGGAGCGGCGACAACTTTCTGTCCTCGCACCGTTTGCCTGGGAGGAATCCTCAGAAGCATTCCGGTGTCTAAATTGAACATCTGAGTTTGGGGTGGGACTCCTGCTAGTGCACAAAACGCCGTTCCCCCAGAAAAAGAAAGCCCTTACCCTCTGGTTATCAGGTGTAGGTTGCAAAGCGCTCTGTGGGAAATGAGAGCTCACGGTCCCGACACCTTGTATCCGGAGGGAATCTTCGTACGACTTCAATTTCCCGAGTCCCGCCGCCTGCTTTGCCGCAGGACTCCTGCGAGGGACCGGCTGCGGAGGACAAAAGAAATGCTCGGTCGGCTGGCAGGCGACAGGCACTTTAGGAATGGCAGGCTTAGCTTTATAGTCTTTTCTTGCCTCTGTGGGTATACGCGCTATAATTGGTGGCTTGTTTCTCTTCGCGTGCAGCGCTTAGTCTTTTGATTGGCAGTCGGGGTCCTGTTGTGTGCTGGCGAAGCTCAAAACGATGCCTATTATTTACTGTAGTTTTTCTTCCCTTTCTGCTCTCCTGCCTTGGTGCTGTTTACATTCTTTTACAATCTCAGAGCTGTAACTGATTAAATTCAAGGCTTAAGTTGTCAACAGCCCAGCTGTTTCCAATAAATGACAGCCCTCTGGTCCCAGCAAAAAAAGGTCTTATATTCAAGGTCTCAAGTCTAGTTAATGAGAGACCCCTGCATTTGCCCGTGCAGGAAAATCATCCGGGTCTGGGACCTTTTGTTTCAGAGCGACCTTTGTCCATATTCCGTTTAGGGAGTTGTACTGCAATTTTGGTCCCGGTCAGCGGCGAGAAAAAAACAGATCTTTCCCCGAATAAGGAAGCCTGTACCCTCAGGGTCTCAGGTGTAAGTGGTGAGAGACCCAGTAAATTCCAAGAGTGGCAAGAGTGCTCTGCCCTTTAGACATTTTGTCTGGGAGAAATCTTCATCCCTGTTCAATTTCAGGAACCTAAGCAGCTATCTCGATGCAGCACTCCTGCAAAAAAAGAACAGATCTTAACTACAGGAAAAGAAAACCCATACCCTATGGGTCTCAGGTGCAGGTGGTGGGATACCTCTGGCCCTCCATGGGCAGCAACAGCTTTCTGAGGTGGCACCTTTTGCCTGAGAGGAATGTTGACTATGTTTGCTCTGGGAGCTCAGACTGGGATATCCAGTACAGATCTCCTTCAATCAAATGAGACACTGTTACCCCAGGTAAAAAAGCCCTTACCTTCTGTCTCTCAACGGCAGCTGCTGGGTGCCTCCCTTGGCAGCAAGAGCTTTCTGTAGTGGCACCTTCTGTGTGAGAGGAACGTTCATCCGTATTCAATTTGACGAGTCAAACCACCTATCTCAGTCCACGACTCCTGCAAGCAAATAGTATCCTATTTCCCCTAGGACAAAAAGCCCTTACCCTCAGGATCTCAAGAGTGTTAATTAGACACCCTTGACAGTTCATGGGCAGTGAGAACGTTCTATCCTGTCACCTTTTGTCTGGGAGGAATCTTGGTCCTTGTTCCATTTGGAACTGGACGGGCAGTTGCAGTGCAGGGTTCCTGCAAGGTAACAACAACCCTTTACCCCAGAAAAGAAAGCCCTTACCCTTGGGATCTAAGGTGCAATTGATAGACCAGCCTACCCTTCCATGGACAGCAAGAACTTGCTGCGGTGGCACCCTTTCTCTGGGAGGATTCTTAGTCCATATTCAATGTTGGATGGCAGACTGACAATATCGGCACGGGGCTCCTGCGAGCAAATCGCAGACCATTTCCGCATGAAAGGCAGCTAGTAGCCACACGTACTCTAATGCAGGTGAAGGGAGACCCGTGACAGTGCATGGGGCAGCCACACATTTTTGTCCTTGCCTCTTCTGTATGGAGAGTATGTTGATACGTGTACGCCTTAGACGGTCATACTGTTATGATCGGCACTACTCTCTGAAAACCAAACGACAGCCCTTTCCCACAGAACTGGGCTGTTAGGAGTAGTTAGTGGGAAAGGCTGAGCCCACGAAAGGAGAGAGCTTTGTGTGTTGGCACATCTTGTCTGGGAGGAATCTTCATTCGTACTTTATATTGGAATCAGACCGGCAATTTCAGAGCAGGACATCTGCAAGTGCACAAAAGCCCTTTCTCCCAGGAAGGCGAGTGCCAACCCTTGAGATATCGGGTACAATTGGTGGGCCAGCCTTGGAACTCTATGGGCAGCAGGAGCTATCTGTCCAGCCACCTTCAGTCTGAGAGCGATCTTTGTCCGTATTCGATTTTGGAGTCAGACTGGAAATTTCATCACAGAATTCCTGCAAGTGAACAACAGCCCTTTATCCCAGAAAACAAAACGCTTACCCTCAGGGTAAAATGTCCGGGTTCTGGGCAAGCCTGGGCACTCCATTGGAAGCAGGAGCTTTCTTTGATGGCACCTCTTGCCTGGCAGGAATCTTTCTCCATATTCAATTTTGGCATTCAGACTGGTAAATTTGGCGCAGGATCCCTGCAAGCGGACGACAGCTCTTTCTCCCGGGAAAAATACTGCTTACCCTAACCCTAACCCTAACCCTAACCCTAACCCTAACCCTAACCCTAACCCTAACCCTAACCCTAACCCTAACCCTAACCCTAAACCCTAACCCTAACCCTAACCCTAAACCCTAACCCTAACCCTAACCCTAACCCTAAACCCTAACCCTAACCCTAACCCTAAACCCTAACCCTAACCCTAAACCCTAACCCTAACCCTAACCAAGTCTGAACCGGTCTGAACCGGTCTGAACTAGTTTAAACCGTTGTGAGACTGCTGCTCTTTCTAAACTGATACAAGAATAGGGAAGCACTGCTGTAAATATAGAGCATTATTGCCTAGTTAGATTTGTGGAGGGTGAGAGAAAATTGGCCCAGAGTAAACGCAAAACATTTTTGGTGCAAAATGTGGATAGAGACTGCTAGGAGGGATAAGGACCACATCAGATCACAACACCAAATTATATTTGAAACCATCAGGAAACCCCAAACGACAAAATGCTCCTAAAAACCCCCCAAACACCAGAAAACCCCCATCAAATTACAAAAGCACCTTACCATTCCTAAGCAAATTACACAGTAAAAACTGCTTAGAGACAGAGTTTTATGCCTTTAAACAGCAGGTATTTATTAGGCGACGTCATGCAGCTCTCCGGCTCGGGCTGGGCAAAAAGAGCTCCGAAATGTTTGAGTAAAAACACGCAATTTATACAGTTTCTAATTACGATTACAACATATTCATATACGTACCCATGTTATTGTATTATTGGATTACTATATGTCAGGGTGGAGTTTGAGGCGTGGTCTTTCTTCTGAGGAATATCATGGTGATACATCCTGCCTTCATCATAGGGTCTCAAATTTATTCCTCATTTTTGGGTGACCCCGGAGACCTTCTGTACTTTCCATTGTTTCATGTTCTATCCGTTGGAGCTTGGAAAAAGCCTTGGCTTCGGGCCTATTTTACCTATTCAAATATCTACCTTAGCCTGTTTGGCTATAATTTATTACCTCTGGGCTCTTTGTGCAATGTACCTGTTGGTTTCTAGGTCTGCAGAATTTGTACGGAACAAAATCTTTTTTGAGTGAGGTAGAGAAAGCGGGGGGGGGAAGAGAACAGTGGATTTTGCAGTAAGATGCTTCGATTTACAGTTCTAGAGCCTCGTTTTGCTTCAGTCAAAAAGGCGGGCGGTGTGACTCTCTGGGAGCGGCGACAACTTTCTGTCCTCGCACCGTTTGCCTGGGAGGAATCCTCAGAAGCATTCCGGTGTCTAAATTGAACATCTGAGTTTGGGGTGGGACTCCTGCTAGTGCACAAAACGCCGTTCCCCCAGAAAAAGAAAGCCCTTACCCTCTGGTTATCAGGTGTAGGTTGCAAAGCGCTCTGTGGGAAATGAGAGCTCACGGTCCCGACACCTTGTATCCGGAGGGAATCTTCGTACGACTTCAATTTCCCGAGTCCCGCCGCCTGCTTTGCCGCAGGACTCCTGCGAGGGACCGGCTGCGGAGGACAAAAGAAATGCTCGGTCGGCTGGCAGGCGACAGGCACTTTAGGAATGGCAGGCTTAGCTTTATAGTCTTTTCTTGCCTCTGTGGGTATACGCGCTATAATTGGTGGCTTGTTTCTCTTCGCGTGCAGCGCTTAGTCTTTTGATTGGCAGTCGGGGTCCTGTTGTGTGCTGGCGAAGCTCAAAACGATGCCTATTATTTACTGTAGTTTTTCTTCCCTTTCTGCTCTCCTGCCTTGGTGCTGTTTACATTCTTTTACAATCTCAGAGCTGTAACTGATTAAATTCAAGGCTTAAGTTGTCAACAGCCCAGCTGTTTCCAATAAATGACAGCCCTCTGGTCCCAGCAAAAAAAGGTCTTATATTCAAGGTCTCAAGTCTAGTTAATGAGAGACCCCTGCATTTGCCCGTGCAGGAAAATCATCCGGGTCTGGGACCTTTTGTTTCAGAGCGACCTTTGTCCATATTCCGTTTAGGGAGTTGTACTGCAATTTTGGTCCCGGTCAGCGGCGAGAAAAAAACAGATCTTTCCCCGAATAAGGAAGCCTGTACCCTCAGGGTCTCAGGTGTAAGTGGTGAGAGACCCAGTAAATTCCAAGAGTGGCAAGAGTGCTCTGCCCTTTAGACATTTTGTCTGGGAGAAATCTTCATCCCTGTTCAATTTCAGGAACCTAAGCAGCTATCTCGATGCAGCACTCCTGCAAAAAAAGAACAGATCTTAACTACAGGAAAAGAAAACCCATACCCTATGGGTCTCAGGTGCAGGTGGTGGGATACCTCTGGCCCTCCATGGGCAGCAACAGCTTTCTGAGGTGGCACCTTTTGCCTGAGAGGAATGTTGACTATGTTTGCTCTGGGAGCTCAGACTGGGATATCCAGTACAGATCTCCTTCAATCAAATGAGACACTGTTACCCCAGGTAAAAAAGCCCTTACCTTCTGTCTCTCAACGGCAGCTGCTGGGTGCCTCCCTTGGCAGCAAGAGCTTTCTGTAGTGGCACCTTCTGTGTGAGAGGAACGTTCATCCGTATTCAATTTGACGAGTCAAACCACCTATCTCAGTCCACGACTCCTGCAAGCAAATAGTATCCTATTTCCCCTAGGACAAAAAGCCCTTACCCTCAGGATCTCAAGAGTGTTAATTAGACACCCTTGACAGTTCATGGGCAGTGAGAACGTTCTATCCTGTCACCTTTTGTCTGGGAGGAATCTTGGTCCTTGTTCCATTTGGAACTGGACGGGCAGTTGCAGTGCAGGGTTCCTGCAAGGTAACAACAACCCTTTACCCCAGAAAAGAAAGCCCTTACCCTTGGGATCTAAGGTGCAATTGATAGACCAGCCTACCCTTCCATGGACAGCAAGAACTTGCTGCGGTGGCACCCTTTCTCTGGGAGGATTCTTAGTCCATATTCAATGTTGGATGGCAGACTGACAATATCGGCACGGGGCTCCTGCGAGCAAATCGCAGACCATTTCCGCATGAAAGGCAGCTAGTAGCCACACGTACTCTAATGCAGGTGAAGGGAGACCCGTGACAGTGCATGGGGCAGCCACACATTTTTGTCCTTGCCTCTTCTGTATGGAGAGTATGTTGATACGTGTACGCCTTAGACGGTCATACTGTTATGATCGGCACTACTCTCTGAAAACCAAACGACAGCCCTTTCCCACAGAACTGGGCTGTTAGGAGTAGTTAGTGGGAAAGGCTGAGCCCACGAAAGGAGAGAGCTTTGTGTGTTGGCACATCTTGTCTGGGAGGAATCTTCATTCGTACTTTATATTGGAATCAGACCGGCAATTTCAGAGCAGGACATCTGCAAGTGCACAAAAGCCCTTTCTCCCAGGAAGGCGAGTGCCAACCCTTGAGATATCGGGTACAATTGGTGGGCCAGCCTTGGAACTCTATGGGCAGCAGGAGCTATCTGTCCAGCCACCTTCAGTCTGAGAGCGATCTTTGTCCGTATTCGATTTTGGAGTCAGACTGGAAATTTCATCACAGAATTCCTGCAAGTGAACAACAGCCCTTTATCCCAGAAAACAAAACGCTTACCCTCAGGGTAAAATGTCCGGGTTCTGGGCAAGCCTGGTCACTCCATTGGAAGCAGGAGCTTTCTTTGATGGCACCTCTTGCCTGGCAGGAATCTTTCTCCATATTCAATTTTGGCATTCAGACTGGTAAATTTGGCGCAGGATCCCTGCAAGCGGACGACAGCTCTTTCTCCCGGGAAAAATACTGCTTACCCTAACCCTAACGCTAACCCTAACCCTAACCCTAACCCTAACCCTAACCCTAACCCTAACCCTAACCCTAACCCTAACCCTAACCCTAAACCCTAACCCTAACCCTAAACCCTAACCCTAACCCTAACCAAGTCTGAACCGGTCTGAACCGGTCTGAACTAGTTTAAACCGTTGTGAGACTGCTGCTCTTTCTAAACTGATACAAGAATAGGGAAGCACTGCTGTAAATATAGAGCATTATTGCCTAGTTAGATTTGTGGAGGGTGAGAGAAAATTGGCCCAGAGTAAACGCAAAACATTTTTGGTGCAAAATGTGGATAGAGACTGCTAGGAGGGATAAGGACCACATCAGATCACAACACCAAATTATATTTGAAACCATCAGGAAACCCCAAACGACAAAATGCTCCTAAAAACCCCCCAAACACCAGAAAACCCCCATCAAATTACAAAAGCACCTTACCATTCCTAAGCAAATTACACAGTAAAAACTGCTTAGAGACAGAGTTTTATGCCTTTAAACAGCAGGTATTTATTAGGCGACGTCATGCAGCTCTCCGGCTCGGGCTGGGCAAAAAGAGCTCCGAAATGTTTGAGTAAAAACACGCAATTTATACAGTTTCTAATTACGATTACAACATATTCATATACGTACCCATGTTATTGTATTATTGGATTACTATATGTCAGGGTGGAGTTTGAGGCGTGGTCTTTCTTCTGAGGAATATCATGGTGATACATCCTGCCTTCATCATAGGGTCTCAAATTTATTCCTCATTTTTGGGTGACCCCGGAGACCTTCTGTACTTTCCATTGTTTCATGTTCTATCCGTTGGAGCTTGGAAAAAGCCTTGGCTTCGGGCCTATTTTACCTATTCAAATATCTACCTTAGCCTGTTTGGCTATAATTTATTACCTCTGGGCTCTTTGTGCAATGTACCTGTTGGTTTCTAGGTCTGCAGAATTTGTACGGAACAAAATCTTTTTTGAGTGAGGTAGAGAAAGCGGGGGGGGGAAGAGAACAGTGGATTTTGCAGTAAGATGCTTCGATTTACAGTTCTAGAGCCTCGTTTTGCTTCAGTCAAAAAGGCGGGCGGTGTGACTCTCTGGGAGCGGCGACAACTTTCTGTCCTCGCACCGTTTGCCTGGGAGGAATCCTCAGAAGCATTCCGGTGTCTAAATTGAACATCTGAGTTTGGGGTGGGACTCCTGCTAGTGCACAAAACGCCGTTCCCCCAGAAAAAGAAAGCCCTTACCCTCTGGTTATCAGGTGTAGGTTGCAAAGCGCTCTGTGGGAAATGAGAGCTCACGGTCCCGACACCTTGTATCCGGAGGGAATCTTCGTACGACTTCAATTTCCCGAGTCCCGCCGCCTGCTTTGCCGCAGGACTCCTGCGAGGGACCGGCTGCGGAGGACAAAAGAAATGCTCGGTCGGCTGGCAGGCGACAGGCACTTTAGGAATGGCAGGCTTAGCTTTATAGTCTTTTCTTGCCTCTGTGGGTATACGCGCTATAATTGGTGGCTTGTTTCTCTTCGCGTGCAGCGCTTAGTCTTTTGATTGGCAGTCGGGGTCCTGTTGTGTGCTGGCGAAGCTCAAAACGATGCCTATTATTTACTGTAGTTTTTCTTCCCTTTCTGCTCTCCTGCCTTGGTGCTGTTTACATTCTTTTACAATCTCAGAGCTGTAACTGATTAAATTCAAGGCTTAAGTTGTCAACAGCCCAGCTGTTTCCAATAAATGACAGCCCTCTGGTCCCAGCAAGAAAAGGTCTTATATTCAAGGTCTCAAGTCTAGTTAATGAGAGACCCCTGCATTTGCCCGTGCAGGAAAATCATCCGGGTCTGGGACCTTTTGTTTCAGAGCGACCTTTGTCCATATTCCGTTTAGGGAGTTGTACTGCAATTTTGGTCCCGGTCAGCGGCGAGAAAAAAACAGATCTTTCCCCGAATAAGGAAGCCTGTACCCTCAGGGTCTCAGGTGTAAGTGGTGAGAGACCCAGTAAATTCCAAGAGTGGCAAGAGTGCTCTGCCCTTTAGACATTTTGTCTGGGAGAAATCTTCATCCCTGTTCAATTTCAGGAACCTAAGCAGCTATCTCGATGCAGCACTCCTGCAAAAAAAGAACAGATCTTAACTACAGGAAAAGAAAACCCATACCCTATGGGTCTCAGGTGCAGGTGGTGGGATACCTCTGGCCCTCCATGGGCAGCAACAGCTTTCTGAGGTGGCACCTTTTGCCTGAGAGGAATGTTGACTATGTTTGCTCTGGGAGCTCAGACTGGGATATCCAGTACAGATCTCCTTCAATCAAATGAGACACTGTTACCCCAGGTAAAAAAGCCCTTACCTTCTGTCTCTCAACGGCAGCTGCTGGGTGCCTCCCTTGGCAGCAAGAGCTTTCTGTAGTGGCACCTTCTGTGTGAGAGGAACGTTCATCCGTATTCAATTTGACGAGTCAAACCACCTATCTCAGTCCACGACTCCTGCAAGCAAATAGTATCCTATTTCCCCTAGGACAAAAAGCCCTTACCCTCAGGATCTCAAGAGTGTTAATTAGACACCCTTGACAGTTCCTGGGCAGTGAGAACGTTCTATCCTGTCACCTTTTGTCTGGGAGGAATCTTGGTCCTTGTTCCATTTGGAACTGGACGGGCAGTTGCAGTGCAGGGTTCCTGCAAGGTAACAACAACCCTTTACCCCAGAAAAGAAAGCCCTTACCCTTGGGATCTAAGGTGCAATTGATAGACCAGCCTACCCTTCCATGGACAGCAAGAACTTGCTGCGGTGGCACCCTTTCTCTGGGAGGATTCTTAGTCCATATTCAATGTTGGATGGCAGACTGACAATATCGGCACGGGGCTCCTGCGAGCAAATCGCAGACCATTTCCGCATGAAAGGCAGCTAGTAGCCACACGTACTCTAATGCAGGTGAAGGGAGACCCGTGACAGTGCATGGGGCAGCCACACATTTTTGTCCTTGCCTCTTCTGTATGGAGAGTATGTTGATACGTGTACGCCTTAGACGGTCATACTGTTATGATCGGCACTACTCTCTGAAAACCAAACGACAGCCCTTTCCCACAGAACTGGGCTGTTAGGAGTAGTTAGTGGGAAAGGCTGAGCCCACGAAAGGAGAGAGCTTTGTGTGTTGGCACATCTTGTCTGGGAGGAATCTTCATTCGTACTTTATATTGGAATCAGACCGGCAATTTCAGAGCAGGACATCTGCAAGTGCACAAAAGCCCTTTCTCCCAGGAAGGCGAGTGCCAACCCTTGAGATATCGGGTACAATTGGTGGGCCAGCCTTGGAACTCTATGGGCAGCAGGAGCTATCTGTCCAGCCACCTTCAGTCTGAGAGCGATCTTTGTCCGTATTCGATTTTGGAGTCAGACTGGAAATTTCATCACAGAATTCCTGCAAGTGAACAACAGCCCTTTATCCCAGAAAACAAAACGCTTACCCTCAGGGTAAAATGTCCGGGTTCTGGGCAAGCCTGGGCACTCCATTGGAAGCAGGAGCTTTCTTTGATGGCACCTCTTGCCTGGCAGGAATCTTTCTCCATATTCAATTTTGGCATTCAGACTGGTAAATTTGGCGCAGGATCCCTGCAAGCGGACGACAGCTCTTTCTCCCGGGAAAAATACTGCTTACCCTAACCCTAACGCTAACCCTAACCCTAACCCTAACCCTAACCCTAACCCTAACCCTAACCCTAACCCTAACCCTAACCCTAACCCTAACCCTAAACCCTAACCCTAACCCTAACCCTAAACCCTAACCCTAACCCTAACCCTAACCCTAAACCCTAACCCTAACCCTAACCCTAAACCCTAACCCTAACCCTAAACCCTAACCCTAACCCTAACCAAGTCTGAACCGGTCTGAACCGGTCTGAACTAGTTTAAACCGTTGTGAGACTGCTGCTCTTTCTAAACTGATACAAGAATAGGGAAGCACTGCTGTAAATATAGAGCATTATTGCCTAGTTAGATTTGTGGAGGGTGAGAGAAAATTGGCCCAGAGTAAACGCAAAACATTTTTGGTGCAAAATGTGGATAGAGACTGCTAGGAGGGATAAGGACCACATCAGATCACAACACCAAATTATATTTGAAACCATCAGGAAACCCCAAACGACAAAATGCTCCTAAAAACCCCCCAAACACCAGAAAACCCCCATCAAATTACAAAAGCACCTTACCATTCCTAAGCAAATTACACAGTAAAAACTGCTTAGAGACAGAGTTTTATGCCTTTAAACAGCAGGTATTTATTAGGCGACGTCATGCAGCTCTCCGGCTCGGGCTGGGCAAAAAGAGCTCCGAAATGTTTGAGTAAAAACACGCAATTTATACAGTTTCTAATTACGATTACAACATATTCATATACGTACCCATGTTATTGTATTATTGGATTACTATATGTCAGGGTGGAGTTTGAGGCGTGGTCTTTCTTCTGAGGAATATCATGGTGATACATCCTGCCTTCATCATAGGGTCTCAAATTTATTCCTCATTTTTGGGTGACCCCGGAGACCTTCTGTACTTTCCATTGTTTCATGTTCTATCCGTTGGAGCTTGGAAAAAGCCTTGGCTTCGGGCCTATTTTACCTATTCAAATATCTACCTTAGCCTGTTTGGCTATAATTTATTACCTCTGGGCTCTTTGTGCAATGTACCTGTTGGTTTCTAGGTCTGCAGAATTTGTACGGAACAAAATCTTTTTTGAGTGAGGTAGAGAAAGCGGGGGGGGGAAGAGAACAGTGGATTTTGCAGTAAGATGCTTCGATTTACAGTTCTAGAGCCTCGTTTTGCTTCAGTCAAAAAGGCGGGCGGTGTGACTCTCTGGGAGCGGCGACAACTTTCTGTCCTCGCACCGTTTGCCTGGGAGGAATCCTCAGAAGCATTCCGGTGTCTAAATTGAACATCTGAGTTTGGGGTGGGACTCCTGCTAGTGCACAAAACGCCGTTCCCCCAGAAAAAGAAAGCCCTTACCCTCTGGTTATCAGGTGTAGGTTGCAAAGCGCTCTGTGGGAAATGAGAGCTCACGGTCCCGACACCTTGTATCCGGAGGGAATCTTCGTACGACTTCAATTTCCCGAGTCCCGCCGCCTGCTTTGCCGCAGGACTCCTGCGAGGGACCGGCTGCGGAGGACAAAAGAAATGCTCGGTCGGCTGGCAGGCGACAGGCACTTTAGGAATGGCAGGCTTAGCTTTATAGTCTTTTCTTGCCTCTGTGGGTATACGCGCTATAATTGGTGGCTTGTTTCTCTTCGCGTGCAGCGCTTAGTCTTTTGATTGGCAGTCGGGGTCCTGTTGTGTGCTGGCGAAGCTCAAAACGATGCCTATTATTTACTGTAGTTTTTCTTCCCTTTCTGCTCTCCTGCCTTGGTGCTGTTTACATTCTTTTACAATCTCAGAGCTGTAACTGATTAAATTCAAGGCTTAAGTTGTCAACAGCCCAGCTGTTTCCAATAAATGACAGCCCTCTGGTCCTAGCAAGAAAAGGTCTTATATTCAAGGTCTCAAGTCTAGTTAATGAGAGACCCCTGCATTTGCCCGTGCAGGAAAATCATCCGGGTCTGGGACCTTTTGTTTCAGAGCGACCTTTGTCCATATTCCGTTTAGGGAGTTGTACTGCAATTTTGGTCCCGGTCAGCGGCGAGAAAAAAACAGATCTTTCCCCGAATAAGGAAGCCTGTACCCTCAGGGTCTCAGGTGTAAGTGGTGAGAGACCCAGTAAATTCCAAGAGTGGCAAGAGTGCTCTGCCCTTTAGACATTTTGTCTGGGAGAAATCTTCATCCCTGTTCAATTTCAGGAACCTAAGCAGCTATCTCGATGCAGCACTCCTGCAAAAAAAGAACAGATCTTAACTACAGGAAAAGAAAACCCATACCCTATGGGTCTCAGGTGCAGGTGGTGGGATACCTCTGGCCCTCCATGGGCAGCAACAGCTTTCTGAGGTGGCACCTTTTGCCTGAGAGGAATGTTGACTATGTTTGCTCTGGGAGCTCAGACTGGGATATCCAGTACAGATCTCCTTCAATCAAATGAGACACTGTTACCCCAGGTAAAAAAGCCCTTACCTTCTGTCTCTCAACGGCAGCTGCTGGGTGCCTCCCTTGGCAGCAAGAGCTTTCTGTAGTGGCACCTTCTGTGTGAGAGGAACGTTCATCCGTATTCAATTTGACGAGTCAAACCACCTATCTCAGTCCACGACTCCTGCAAGCAAATAGTATCCTATTTCCCCTAGGACAAAAAGCCCTTACCCTCAGGATCTCAAGAGTGTTAATTAGACACCCTTGACAGTTCATGGGCAGTGAGAACGTTCTATCCTGTCACCTTTTGTCTGGGAGGAATCTTGGTCCTTGTTCCATTTGGAACTGGACGGGCAGTTGCAGTGCAGGGTTCCTGCAAGGTAACAACAACCCTTTACCCCAGAAAAGAAAGCCCTTACCCTTGGGATCTAAGGTGCAATTGATAGACCAGCCTACCCTTCCATGGACAGCAAGAACTTGCTGCGGTGGCACCCTTTCTCTGGGAGGATTCTTAGTCCATATTCAATGTTGGATGGCAGACTGACAATATCGGCACGGGGCTCCTGCGAGCAAATCGCAGACCATTTCCGCATGAAAGGCAGCTAGTAGCCACACGTACTCTAATGCAGGTGAAGGGAGACCCGTGACAGTGCATGGGGCAGCCACACATTTTTGTCCTTGCCTCTTCTGTATGGAGAGTATGTTGATACGTGTACGCCTTAGACGGTCATACTGTTATGATCGGCACTACTCTCTGAAAACCAAACGACAGCCCTTTCCCACAGAACTGGGCTGTTAGGAGTAGTTAGTGGGAAAGGCTGAGCCCACGAAAGGAGAGAGCTTTGTGTGTTGGCACATCTTGTCTGGGAGGAATCTTCATTCGTACTTTATATTGGAATCAGACCGGCAATTTCAGAGCAGGACATCTGCAAGTGCACAAAAGCCCTTTCTCCCAGGAAGGCGAGTGCCAACCCTTGAGATATCGGGTACAATTGGTGGGCCAGCCTTGGAACTCTATGGGCAGCAGGAGCTATCTGTCCAGCCACCTTCAGTCTGAGAGCGATCTTTGTCCGTATTCGATTTTGGAGTCAGACTGGAAATTTCATCACAGAATTCCTGCAAGTGAACAACAGCCCTTTATCCCAGAAAACAAAACGCTTACCCTCAGGGTAAAATGTCCGGGTTCTGGGCAAGCCTGGGCACTCCATTGGAAGCAGGAGCTTTCTTTGATGGCACCTCTTGCCTGGCAGGAATCTTTCTCCATATTCAATTTTGGCATTCAGACTGGTAAATTTGGCGCAGGATCCCTGCAAGCGGACGACAGCTCTTTCTCCCGGGAAAAATACTGCTTACCCTAACCCTAACGCTAACCCTAACCCTAACCCTAACCCTAACCCTAACCCTAACCCTAAACCCTAACCCTAACCCTAACCCTAAACCCTAACCCTAACCCTAAACCCTAACCCTAACCCTAACCAAGTCTGAACCGGTCTGAACCGGTCTGAACTAGTTTAAACCGTTGTGAGACTGCTGCTCTTTCTAAACTGATACAAGAATAGGGAAGCACTGCTGTAAATATAGAGCATTATTGCCTAGTTAGATTTGTGGAGGGTGAGAGAAAATTGGCCCAGAGTAAACGCAAAACATTTTTGGTGCAAAATGTGGATAGAGACTGCTAGGAGGGATAAGGACCACATCAGATCACAACACCAAATTATATTTGAAACCATCAGGAAACCCCAAACGACAAAATGCTCCTAAAAACCCCCCAAACACCAGAAAACCCCCATCAAATTACAAAAGCACCTTACCATTCCTAAGCAAATTACACAGTAAAAACTGCTTAGAGACAGAGTTTTATGCCTTTAAACAGCAGGTATTTATTAGGCGACGTCATGCAGCTCTCCGGCTCGGGCTGGGCAAAAAGAGCTCCGAAATGTTTGAGTAAAAACACGCAATTTATACAGTTTCTAATTACGATTACAACATATTCATATACGTACCCATGTTATTGTATTATTGGATTACTATATGTCAGGGTGGAGTTTGAGGCGTGGTCTTTCTTCTGAGGAATATCATGGTGATACATCCTGCCTTCATCATAGGGTCTCAAATTTATTCCTCATTTTTGGGTGACCCCGGAGACCTTCTGTACTTTCCATTGTTTCATGTTCTATCCGTTGGAGCTTGGAAAAAGCCTTGGCTTCGGGCCTATTTTACCTATTCAAATATCTACCTTAGCCTGTTTGGCTATAATTTATTACCTCTGGGCTCTTTGTGCAATGTACCTGTTGGTTTCTAGGTCTGCAGAATTTGTACGGAACAAAATCTTTTTTGAGTGAGGTAGAGAAAGCGGGGGGGGGAAGAGAACAGTGGATTTTGCAGTAAGATGCTTCGATTTACAGTTCTAGAGCCTCGTTTTGCTTCAGTCAAAAAGGCGGGCGGTGTGACTCTCTGGGAGCGGCGACAACTTTCTGTCCTCGCACCGTTTGCCTGGGAGGAATCCTCAGAAGCATTCCGGTGTCTAAATTGAACATCTGAGTTTGGGGTGGGACTCCTGCTAGTGCACAAAACGCCGTTCCCCCAGAAAAAGAAAGCCCTTACCCTCTGGTTATCAGGTGTAGGTTGCAAAGCGCTCTGTGGGAAATGAGAGCTCACGGTCCCGACACCTTGTATCCGGAGGGAATCTTCGTACGACTTCAATTTCCCGAGTCCCGCCGCCTGCTTTGCCGCAGGACTCCTGCGAGGGACCGGCTGCGGAGGACAAAAGAAATGCTCGGTCGGCTGGCAGGCGACAGGCACTTTAGGAATGGCAGGCTTAGCTTTATAGTCTTTTCTTGCCTCTGTGGGTATACGCGCTATAATTGGTGGCTTGTTTCTCTTCGCGTGCAGCGCTTAGTCTTTTGATTGGCAGTCGGGGTCCTGTTGTGTGCTGGCGAAGCTCAAAACGATGCCTATTATTTACTGTAGTTTTTCTTCCCTTTCTGCTCTCCTGCCTTGGTGCTGTTTACATTCTTTTACAATCTCAGAGCTGTAACTGATTAAATTCAAGGCTTAAGTTGTCAACAGCCCAGCTGTTTCCAATAAATGACAGCCCTCTGGTCCCAGCAAGAAAAGGTCTTATATTCAAGGTCTCAAGTCTAGTTAATGAGAGACCCCTGCATTTGCCCGTGCAGGAAAATCATCCGGGTCTGGGACCTTTTGTTTCAGAGCGACCTTTGTCCATATTCCGTTTAGGGAGTTGTACTGCAATTTTGGTCCCGGTCAGCGGCGAGAAAAAAACAGATCTTTCCCCGAATAAGGAAGCCTGTACCCTCAGGGTCTCAGGTGTAAGTGGTGAGAGACCCAGTAAATTCCAAGAGTGGCAAGAGTGCTCTGCCCTTTAGACATTTTGTCTGGGAGAAATCTTCATCCCTGTTCAATTTCAGGAACCTAAGCAGCTATCTCGATGCAGCACTCCTGCAAAAAAAGAACAGATCTTAACTACAGGAAAAGAAAACCCATACCCTATGGGTCTCAGGTGCAGGTGGTGGGATACCTCTGGCCCTCCATGGGCAGCAACAGCTTTCTGAGGTGGCACCTTTTGCCTGAGAGGAATGTTGACTATGTTTGCTCTGGGAGCTCAGACTGGGATATCCAGTACAGATCTCCTTCAATCAAATGAGACACTGTTACCCCAGGTAAAAAAGCCCTTACCTTCTGTCTCTCAACGGCAGCTGCTGGGTGCCTCCCTTGGCAGCAAGAGCTTTCTGTAGTGGCACCTTCTGTGTGAGAGGAACGTTCATCCGTATTCAATTTGACGAGTCAAACCACCTATCTCAGTCCACGACTCCTGCAAGCAAATAGTATCCTATTTCCCCTAGGACAAAAAGCCCTTACCCTCAGGATCTCAAGAGTGTTAATTAGACACCCTTGACAGTTCATGGGCAGTGAGAACGTTCTATCCTGTCACCTTTTGTCTGGGAGGAATCTTGGTCCTTGTTCCATTTGGAACTGGACGGGCAGTTGCAGTGCAGGGTTCCTGCAAGGTAACAACAACCCTTTACCCCAGAAAAGAAAGCCCTTACCCTTGGGATCTAAGGTGCAATTGATAGACCAGCCTACCCTTCCATGGACAGCAAGAACTTGCTGCGGTGGCACCCTTTCTCTGGGAGGATTCTTAGTCCATATTCAATGTTGGATGGCAGACTGACAATATCGGCACGGGGCTCCTGCGAGCAAATCGCAGACCATTTCCGCATGAAAGGCAGCTAGTAGCCACACGTACTCTAATGCAGGTGAAGGGAGACCCGTGACAGTGCATGGGGCAGCCACACATTTTTGTCCTTGCCTCTTCTGTATGGAGAGTATGTTGATACGTGTACGCCTTAGACGGTCATACTGTTATGATCGGCACTACTCTCTGAAAACCAAACGACAGCCCTTTCCCACAGAACTGGGCTGTTAGGAGTAGTTAGTGGGAAAGGCTGAGCCCACGAAAGGAGAGAGCTTTGTGTGTTGGCACATCTTGTCTGGGAGGAATCTTCATTCGTACTTTATATTGGAATCAGACCGGCAATTTCAGAGCAGGACATCTGCAAGTGCACAAAAGCCCTTTCTCCCAGGAAGGCGAGTGCCAACCCTTGAGATATCGGGTACAATTGGTGGGCCAGCCTTGGAACTCTATGGGCAGCAGGAGCTATCTGTCCAGCCACCTTCAGTCTGAGAGCGATCTTTGTCCGTATTCGATTTTGGAGTCAGACTGGAAATTTCATCACAGAATTCCTGCAAGTGAACAACAGCCCTTTATCCCAGAAAACAAAACGCTTACCCTCAGGGTAAAATGTCCGGGTTCTGGGCAAGCCTGGGCACTCCATTGGAAGCAGGAGCTTTCTTTGATGGCACCTCTTGCCTGGCAGGAATCTTTCTCCATATTCAATTTTGGCATTCAGACTGGTAAATTTGGCGCAGGATCCCTGCAAGCGGACGACAGCTCTTTCTCCCGGGAAAAATACTGCTTACCCTAACCCTAACGCTAACCCTAACCCTAACCCTAACCCTAACCCTAACCCTAACCCTAACCCTAACCCTAACCCTAACCCTAAACCCTAACCCTAACCCTAACCCTAAACCCTAACCCTAACCCTAAACCCTAACCCTAACCCTAACCAAGTCTGAACCGGTCTGAACCGGTCTGAACTAGTTTAAACCGTTGTGAGACTGCTGCTCTTTCTAAACTGATACAAGAATAGGGAAGCACTGCTGTAAATATAGAGCATTATTGCCTAGTTAGATTTGTGGAGGGTGAGAGAAAATTGGCCCAGAGTAAACGCAAAACATTTTTGGTGCAAAATGTGGATAGAGACTGCTAGGAGGGATAAGGACCACATCAGATCACAACACCAAATTATATTTGAAACCATCAGGAAACCCCAAACGACAAAATGCTCCTAAAAACCCCCCAAACACCAGAAAACCCCCATCAAATTACAAAAGCACCTTACCATTCCTAAGCAAATTACACAGTAAAAACTGCTTAGAGACAGAGTTTTATGCCTTTAAACAGCAGGTATTTATTAGGCGACGTCATGCAGCTCTCCGGCTCGGGCTGGGCAAAAAGAGCTCCGAAATGTTTGAGTAAAAACACGCAATTTATACAGTTTCTAATTACGATTACAACATATTCATATACGTACCCATGTTATTGTATTATTGGATTACTATATGTCAGGGTGGAGTTTGAGGCGTGGTCTTTCTTCTGAGGAATATCATGGTGATACATCCTGCCTTCATCATAGGGTCTCAAATTTATTCCTCATTTTTGGGTGACCCCGGAGACCTTCTGTACTTTCCATTGTTTCATGTTCTATCCGTTGGAGCTTGGAAAAAGCCTTGGCTTCGGGCCTATTTTACCTATTCAAATATCTACCTTAGCCTGTTTGGCTATAATTTATTACCTCTGGGCTCTTTGTGCAATGTACCTGTTGGTTTCTAGGTCTGCAGAATTTGTACGGAACAAAATCTTTTTTGAGTGAGGTAGAGAAAGCGGGGGGGGGAAGAGAACAGTGGATTTTGCAGTAAGATGCTTCGATTTACAGTTCTAGAGCCTCGTTTTGCTTCAGTCAAAAAGGCGGGCGGTGTGACTCTCTGGGAGCGGCGACAACTTTCTGTCC
Organism: Pyrocephalus nanus; assembly: GCA_038380795.1. NCBI lineage: Eukaryota > Metazoa > Chordata > Aves > Passeriformes > Tyrannidae > Pyrocephalus > Pyrocephalus nanus. Next base: position 472,978 of record CM076278.1, read on the forward strand.
TCGCACCGTTTGCCTGGGAGGAATCCTCAGAAGCATTCCGGTGTCTAAATTGAACATCTGAGTTTGGGGTGGGACTCCTGCTAGTGCACAAAACGCCGTTCCCCCAGAAAAAGAAAGCCCTTACCCTCTGGTTATCAGGTGTAGGTTGCAAAGCGCTCTGTGGGAAATGAGAGCTCACGGTCCCGACACCTTGTATCCGGAGGGAATCTTCGTACGACTTCAATTTCCCGAGTCCCGCCGCCTGCTTTGCCGCAGGACTCCTGCGAGGGACCGGCTGCGGAGGACAAAAGAAATGCTCGGTCGGCTGGCAGGCGACAGGCACTTTAGGAATGGCAGGCTTAGCTTTATAGTCTTTTCTTGCCTCTGTGGGTATACGCGCTATAATTGGTGGCTTGTTTCTCTTCGCGTGCAGCGCTTAGTCTTTTGATTGGCAGTCGGGGTCCTGTTGTGTGCTGGCGAAGCTCAAAACGATGCCTATTATTTACTGTAGTTTTTCTTCCCTTTCTGCTCTCCTGCCTTGGTGCTGTTTACATTCTTTTACAATCTCAGAGCTGTAACTGATTAAATTCAAGGCTTAAGTTGTCAACAGCCCAGCTGTTTCCAATAAATGACAGCCCTCTGGTCCCAGCAAGAAAAGGTCTTATATTCAAGGTCTCAAGTCTAGTTAATGAGAGACCCCTGCATTTGCCCGTGCAGGAAAATCATCCGGGTCTGGGACCTTTTGTTTCAGAGCGACCTTTGTCCATATTCCGTTTAGGGAGTTGTACTGCAATTTTGGTCCCGGTCAGCGGCGAGAAAAAAACAGATCTTTCCCCGAATAAGGAAGCCTGTACCCTCAGGGTCTCAGGTGTAAGTGGTGAGAGACCCAGTAAATTCCAAGAGTGGCAAGAGTGCTCTGCCCTTTAGACATTTTGTCTGGGAGAAATCTTCATCCCTGTTCAATTTCAGGAACCTAAGCAGCTATCTCGATGCAGCACTCCTGCAAAAAAAGAACAGATCTTAACTACAGGAAAAGAAAACCCATACCTTATGGGTCTCAGGTGCAGGTGGTGGGATACCTCTGGCCCTCCATGGGCAGCAACAGCTTTCTGAGGTGGCACCTTTTGCCTGAGAGGAATGTTGACTATGTTTGCTCTGGGAGCTCAGACTGGGATATCCAGTACAGATCTCCTTCAATCAAATGAGACACTGTTACCCCAGGTAAAAAAGCCCTTACCTTCTGTCTCTCAACGGCAGCTGCTGGGTGCCTCCCTTGGCAGCAAGAGCTTTCTGTAGTGGCACCTTCTGTGTGAGAGGAACGTTCATCCGTATTCAATTTGACGAGTCAAACCACCTATCTCAGTCCACGACTCCTGCAAGCAAATAGTATCCTATTTCCCCTAGGACAAAAAGCCCTTACCCTCAGGATCTCAAGAGTGTTAATTAGACACCCTTGACAGTTCATGGGCAGTGAGAACGTTCTATCCTGTCACCTTTTGTCTGGGAGGAATCTTGGTCCTTGTTCCATTTGGAACTGGACGGGCAGTTGCAGTGCAGGGTTCCTGCAAGGTAACAACAACCCTTTACCCCAGAAAAGAAAGCCCTTACCCTTGGGATCTAAGGTGCAATTGATAGACCAGCCTACCCTTCCATGGACAGCAAGAACTTGCTGCGGTGGCACCCTTTCTCTGGGAGGATTCTTAGTCCATATTCAATGTTGGATGGCAGACTGACAATATCGGCACGGGGCTCCTGCGAGCAAATCGCAGACCATTTCCGCATGAAAGGCAGCTAGTAGCCACACGTACTCTAATGCAGGTGAAGGGAGACCCGTGACAGTGCATGGGGCAGCCACACATTTTTGTCCTTGCCTCTTCTGTATGGAGAGTATGTTGATACGTGTACGCCTTAGACGGTCATACTGTTATGATCGGCACTACTCTCTGAAAACCAAACGACAGCCCTTTCCCACAGAACTGGGCTGTTAGGAGTAGTTAGTGGGAAAGGCTGAGCCCACGAAAGGAGAGAGCTTTGTGTGTTGGCACATCTTGTCTGGGAGGAATCTTCATTCGTACTTTATATTGGAATCAGACCGGCAATTTCAGAGCAGGACATCTGCAAGTGCACAAAAGCCCTTTCTCCCAGGAAGGCGAGTGCCAACCCTTGAGATATCGGGTACAATTGGTGGGCCAGCCTTGGAACTCTATGGGCAGCAGGAGCTATCTGTCCAGCCACCTTCAGTCTGAGAGCGATCTTTGTCCGTATTCGATTTTGGAGTCAGACTGGAAATTTCATCACAGAATTCCTGCAAGTGAACAACAGCCCTTTATCCCAGAAAACAAAACGCTTACCCTCAGGGTAAAATGTCCGGGTTCTGGGCAAGCCTGGGCACTCCATTGGAAGCAGGAGCTTTCTTTGATGGCACCTCTTGCCTGGCAGGAATCTTTCTCCATATTCAATTTTGGCATTCAGACTGGTAAATTTGGCGCAGGATCCCTGCAAGCGGACGACAGCTCTTTCTCCCGGGAAAAATACTGCTTACCCTAACCCTAACGCTAACCCTAACGCTAACCCTAACCCTAACCCTAACCCTAACCCTAACCCTAACCCTAACCCTAACCCTAACCCTAACCCTAACCCTAACCCTAACCCTAAACCCTAACCCTAACCCTAACCCTAAACCCTAACCCTAACCCTAACCCTAACCCTAAACCCTAACCCTAACCCTAAACCCTAACCCTAACCCTAACCAAGTCTGAACCGGTCTGAACCGGTCTGAACTAGTTTAAACCGTTGTGAGACTGCTGCTCTTTCTAAACTGATACAAGAATAGGGAAGCACTGCTGTAAATATAGAGCATTATTGCCTAGTTAGATTTGTGGAGGGTGAGAGAAAATTGGCCCAGAGTAAACGCAAAACATTTTTGGTGCAAAATGTGGATAGAGACTGCTAGGAGGGATAAGGACCACATCAGATCACAACACCAAATTATATTTGAAACCATCAGGAAACCCCAAACGACAAAATGCTCCTAAAAACCCCCCAAACACCAGAAAACCCCCATCAAATTACAAAAGCACCTTACCATTCCTAAGCAAATTACACAGTAAAAACTGCTTAGAGACAGAGTTTTATGCCTTTAAACAGCAGGTATTTATTAGGCGACGTCATGCAGCTCTCCGGCTCGGGCTGGGCAAAAAGAGCTCCGAAATGTTTGAGTAAAAACACGCAATTTATACAGTTTCTAATTACGATTACAACATATTCATATACGTACCCATGTTATTGTATTATTGGATTACTATATGTCAGGGTGGAGTTTGAGGCGTGGTCTTTCTTCTGAGGAATATCATGGTGATACATCCTGCCTTCATCATAGGGTCTCAAATTTATTCCTCATTTTTGGGTGACCCCGGAGACCTTCTGTACTTTCCATTGTTTCATGTTCTATCCGTTGGAGCTTGGAAAAAGCCTTGGCTTCGGGCCTATTTTACCTATTCAAATATCTACCTTAGCCTGTTTGGCTATAATTTATTACCTCTGGGCTCTTTGTGCAATGTACCTGTTGGTTTCTAGGTCTGCAGAATTTGTACGGAACAAAATCTTTTTTGAGTGAGGTAGAGAAAGCGGGGGGGGGAAGAGAACAGTGGATTTTGCAGTAAGATGCTTCGATTTACAGTTCTAGAGCCTCGTTTTGCTTCAGTCAAAAAGGCGGGCGGTGTGACTCTCTGGGAGCGGCGACAACTTTCTGTCCTCGCACCGTTTGCCTGGGAGGAATCCTCAGAAGCATTCCGGTGTCTAAATTGAACATCTGAGTTTGGGGTGGGACTCCTGCTAGTGCACAAAACGCCGTTCCCCCAGAAAAAGAAAGCCCTTACCCTCTGGTTATCAGGTGTAGGTTGCAAAGCGCTCTGTGGGAAATGAGAGCTCACGGTCCCGACACCTTGTATCCGGAGGGAATCTTCGTACGACTTCAATTTCCCGAGTCCCGCCGCCTGCTTTGCCGCAGGACTCCTGCGAGGGACCGGCTGCGGAGGACAAAAGAAATGCTCGGTCGGCTGGCAGGCGACAGGCACTTTAGGAATGGCAGGCTTAGCTTTATAGTCTTTTCTTGCCTCTGTGGGTATACGCGCTATAATTGGTGGCTTGTTTCTCTTCGCGTGCAGCGCTTAGTCTTTTGATTGGCAGTCGGGGTCCTGTTGTGTGCTGGCGAAGCTCAAAACGATGCCTATTATTTACTGTAGTTTTTCTTCCCTTTCTGCTCTCCTGCCTTGGTGCTGTTTACATTCTTTTACAATCTCAGAGCTGTAACTGATTAAATTCAAGGCTTAAGTTGTCAACAGCCCAGCTGTTTCCAATAAATGACAGCCCTCTGGTCCCAGCAAGAAAAGGTCTTATATTCAAGGTCTCAAGTCTAGTTAATGAGAGACCCCTGCATTTGCCCGTGCAGGAAAATCATCCGGGTCTGGGACCTTTTGTTTCAGAGCGACCTTTGTCCATATTCCGTTTAGGGAGTTGTACTGCAATTTTGGTCCCGGTCAGCGGCGAGAAAAAAACAGATCTTTCCCCGAATAAGGAAGCCTGTACCCTCAGGGTCTCAGGTGTAAGTGGTGAGAGACCCAGTAAATTCCAAGAGTGGCAAGAGTGCTCTGCCCTTTAGACATTTTGTCTGGGAGAAATCTTCATCCCTGTTCAATTTCAGGAACCTAAGCAGCTATCTCGATGCAGCACTCCTGCAAAAAAAGAACAGATCTTAACTACAGGAAAAGAAAACCCATACCCTATGGGTCTCAGGTGCAGGTGGTGGGATACCTCTGGCCCTCCATGGGCAGCAACAGCTTTCTGAGGTGGCACCTTTTGCCTGAGAGGAATGTTGACTATGTTTGCTCTGGGAGCTCAGACTGGGATATCCAGTACAGATCTCCTTCAATCAAATGAGACACTGTTACCCCAGGTAAAAAAGCCCTTACCTTCTGTCTCTCAACGGCAGCTGCTGGGTGCCTCCCTTGGCAGCAAGAGCTTTCTGTAGTGGCACCTTCTGTGTGAGAGGAACGTTCATCCGTATTCAATTTGACGAGTCAAACCACCTATCTCAGTCCACGACTCCTGCAAGCAAATAGTATCCTATTTCCCCTAGGACAAAAAGCCCTTACCCTCAGGATCTCAAGAGTGTTAATTAGACACCCTTGACAGTTCATGGGCAGTGAGAACGTTCTATCCTGTCACCTTTTGTCTGGGAGGAATCTTGGTCCTTGTTCCATTTGGAACTGGACGGGCAGTTGCAGTGCAGGGTTCCTGCAAGGTAACAACAACCCTTTACCCCAGAAAAGAAAGCCCTTACCCTTGGGATCTAAGGTGCAATTGATAGACCAGCCTACCCTTCCATGGACAGCAAGAACTTGCTGCGGTGGCACCCTTTCTCTGGGAGGATTCTTAGTCCATATTCAATGTTGGATGGCAGACTGACAATATCGGCACGGGGCTCCTGCGAGCAAATCGCAGACCATTTCCGCATGAAAGGCAGCTAGTAGCCACACGTACTCTAATGCAGGTGAAGGGAGACCCGTGACAGTGCATGGGGCAGCCACACATTTTTGTCCTTGCCTCTTCTGTATGGAGAGTATGTTGATACGTGTACGCCTTAGACGGTCATACTGTTATGATCGGCACTACTCTCTGAAAACCAAACGACAGCCCTTTCCCACAGAACTGGGCTGTTAGGAGTAGTTAGTGGGAAAGGCTGAGCCCACCAAAGGAGAGAGCTTTGTGTGTTGGCACATCTTGTCTGGGAGGAATCTTCATTCGTACTTTATATTGGAATCAGACCGGCAATTTCAGAGCAGGACATCTGCAAGTGCACAAAAGCCCTTTCTCCCAGGAAGGCGAGTGCCAACCCTTGAGATATCGGGTACAATTGGTGGGCCAGCCTTGGAACTCTATGGGCAGCAGGAGCTATCTGTCCAGCCACCTTCAGTCTGAGAGCGATCTTTGTCCGTATTCGATTTTGGAGTCAGACTGGAAATTTCATCACAGAATTCCTGCAAGTGAACAACAGCCCTTTATCCCAGAAAACAAAACGCTTACCCTCAGGGTAAAATGTCCGGGTTCTGGGCAAGCCTGGGCACTCCATTGGAAGCAGGAGCTTTCTTTGATGGCACCTCTTGCCTGGCAGGAATCTTTCTCCATATTCAATTTTGGCATTCAGACTGGTAAATTTGGCGCAGGATCCCTGCAAGCGGACGACAGCTCTTTCTCCCGGGAAAAATACTGCTTACCCTAACCCTAACGCTAACCCTAACCCTAACCCTAACCCTAACCCTAACCCTAACCCTAACCCTAACCCTAACCCTAACCCTAACCCTAACCCTAACCCTAACCCTAACCCTAACCCTAAACCCTAACCCTAACCCTAACCCTAAACCCTAACCCTAACCCTAACCCTAACCCTAAACCCTAACCCTAACCCTAAACCCTAACCCTAACCCTAACCAAGTCTGAACCGGTCTGAACCGGTCTGAACTAGTTTAAACCGTTGTGAGACTGCTGCTCTTTCTAAACTGATACAAGAATAGGGAAGCACTGCTGTAAATATAGAGCATTATTGCCTAGTTAGATTTGTGGAGGGTGAGAGAAAATTGGCCCAGAGTAAACGCAAAACATTTTTGGTGCAAAATGTGGATAGAGACTGCTAGGAGGGATAAGGACCACATCAGATCACAACACCAAATTATATTTGAAACCATCAGGAAACCCCAAACGACAAAATGCTCCTAAAAACCCCCCAAACACCAGAAAACCCCCATCAAATTACAAAAGCACCTTACCATTCCTAAGCAAATTACACAGTAAAAACTGCTTAGAGACAGAGTTTTATGCCTTTAAACAGCAGGTATTTATTAGGCGACGTCATGCAGCTCTCCGGCTCGGGCTGGGCAAAAAGAGCTCCGAAATGTTTGAGTAAAAACACGCAATTTATACAGTTTCTAATTACGATTACAACATATTCATATACGTACCCATGTTATTGTATTATTGGATTACTATATGTCAGGGTGGAGTTTGAGGCGTGGTCTTTCTTCTGAGGAATATCATGGTGATACATCCTGCCTTCATCATAGGGTCTCAAATTTATTCCTCATTTTTGGGTGACCCCGGAGACCTTCTGTACTTTCCATTGTTTCATGTTCTATCCGTTGGAGCTTGGAAAAAGCCTTGGCTTCGGGCCTATTTTACCTATTCAAATATCTACCTTAGCCTGTTTGGCTATAATTTATTACCTCTGGGCTCTTTGTGCAATGTACCTGTTGGTTTCTAGGTCTGCAGAATTTGTACGGAACAAAATCTTTTTTGAGTGAGGTAGAGAAAGCGGGGGGGGGAAGAGAACAGTGGATTTTGCAGTAAGATGCTTCGATTTACAGTTCTAGAGCCTCGTTTTGCTTCAGTCAAAAAGGCGGGCGGTGTGACTCTCTGGGAGCGGCGACAACTTTCTGTCCTCGCACCGTTTGCCTGGGAGGAATCCTCAGAAGCATTCCGGTGTCTAAATTGAACATCTGAGTTTGGGGTGGGACTCCTGCTAGTGCACAAAACGCCGTTCCCCCAGAAAAAGAAAGCCCTTACCCTCTGGTTATCAGGTGTAGGTTGCAAAGCGCTCTGTGGGAAATGAGAGCTCACGGTCCCGACACCTTGTATCCGGAGGGAATCTTCGTACGACTTCAATTTCCCGAGTCCCGCCGCCTGCTTTGCCGCAGGACTCCTGCGAGGGACCGGCTGCGGAGGACAAAAGAAATGCTCGGTCGGCTGGCAGGCGACAGGCACTTTAGGAATGGCAGGCTTAGCTTTATAGTCTTTTCTTGCCTCTGTGGGTATACGCGCTATAATTGGTGGCTTGTTTCTCTTCGCGTGCAGCGCTTAGTCTTTTGATTGGCAGTCGGGGTCCTGTTGTGTGCTGGCGAAGCTCAAAACGATGCCTATTATTTACTGTAGTTTTTCTTCCCTTTCTGCTCTCCTGCCTTGGTGCTGTTTACATTCTTTTACAATCTCAGAGCTGTAACTGATTAAATTCAAGGCTTAAGTTGTCAACAGCCCAGCTGTTTCCAATAAATGACAGCCCTCTGGTCCCAGCAAGAAAAGGTCTTATATTCAAGGTCTCAAGTCTAGTTAATGAGAGACCCCTGCATTTGCCCGTGCAGGAAAATCATCCGGGTCTGGGACCTTTTGTTTCAGAGCGACCTTTGTCCATATTCCGTTTAGGGAGTTGTACTGCAATTTTGGTCCCGGTCAGCGGCGAGAAAAAAACAGATCTTTCCCCGAATAAGGAAGCCTGTACCCTCAGGGTCTCAGGTGTAAGTGGTGAGAGACCCAGTAAATTCCAAGAGTGGCAAGAGTGCTCTGCCCTTTAGACATTTTGTCTGGGAGAAATCTTCATCCCTGTTCAATTTCAGGAACCTAAGCAGCTATCTCGATGCAGCACTCCTGCAAAAAAAGAACAGATCTTAACTACAGGAAAAGAAAACCCATACCCTATGGGTCTCAGGTGCAGGTGGTGGGATACCTCTGGCCCTCCATGGGCAGCAACAGCTTTCTGAGGTGGCACCTTTTGCCTGAGAGGAATGTTGACTATGTTTGCTCTGGGAGCTCAGACTGGGATATCCAGTACAGATCTCCTTCAATCAAATGAGACACTGTTACCCCAGGTAAAAAAGCCCTTACCTTCTGTCTCTCAACGGCAGCTGCTGGGTGCCTCCCTTGGCAGCAAGAGCTTTCTGTAGTGGCACCTTCTGTGTGAGAGGAACGTTCATCCGTATTCAATTTGACGAGTCAAACCACCTATCTCAGTCCACGACTCCTGCAAGCAAATAGTATCCTATTTCCCCTAGGACAAAAAGCCCTTACCCTCAGGATCTCAAGAGTGTTAATTAGACACCCTTGACAGTTCATGGGCAGTGAGAACGTTCTATCCTGTCACCTTTTGTCTGGGAGGAATCTTGGTCCTTGTTCCATTTGGAACTGGACGGGCAGTTGCAGTGCAGGGTTCCTGCAAGGTAACAACAACCCTTTACCCCAGAAAAGAAAGCCCTTACCCTTGGGATCTAAGGTGCAATTGATAGACCAGCCTACCCTTCCATGGACAGCAAGAACTTGCTGCGGTGGCACCCTTTCTCTGGGAGGATTCTTAGTCCATATTCAATGTTGGATGGCAGACTGACAATATCGGCACGGGGCTCCTGCGAGCAAATCGCAGACCATTTCCGCATGAAAGGCAGCTAGTAGCCACACGTACTCTAATGCAGGTGAAGGGAGACCCGTGACAGTGCATGGGGCAGCCACACATTTTTGTCCTTGCCTCTTCTGTATGGAGAGTATGTTGATACGTGTACGCCTTAGACGGTCATACTGTTATGATCGGCACTACTCTCTGAAAACCAAACGACAGCCCTTTCCCACAGAACTGGGCTGTTAGGAGTAGTTAGTGGGAAAGGCTGAGCCCACGAAAGGAGAGAGCTTTGTGTGTTGGCACATCTTGTCTGGGAGGAATCTTCATTCGTACTTTATATTGGAATCAGACCGGCAATTTCAGAGCAGGACATCTGCAAGTGCACAAAAGCCCTTTCTCCCAGGAAGGCGAGTGCCAACCCTTGAGATATCGGGTACAATTGGTGGGCCAGCCTTGGAACTCTATGGGCAGCAGGAGCTATCTGTCCAGCCACCTTCAGTCTGAGAGCGATCTTTGTCCGTATTCGATTTTGGAGTCAGACTGGAAATTTCATCACAGAATTCCTGCAAGTGAACAACAGCCCTTTATCCCAGAAAACAAAACGCTTACCCTCAGGGTAAAATGTCCGGGTTCTGGGCAAGCCTGGGCACTCCATTGGAAGCAGGAGCTTTCTTTGATGGCACCTCTTGCCTGGCAGGAATCTTTCTCCATATTCAATTTTGGCATTCAGACTGGTAAATTTGGCGCAGGATCCCTGCAAGCGGACGACAGCTCTTTCTCCCGGGAAAAATACTGCTTACCCTAACCCTAACGCTAACCCTAACCCTAACCCTAACCCTAACCCTAACCCTAACCCTAACCCTAACCCTAACCCTAACCCTAAACCCTAACCCTAACCCTAACCCTAAACCCTAACCCTAACCCTAACCCTAACCCTAAACCCTAACCCTAACCCTAAACCCTAACCCTAACCCTAACCAAGTCTGAACCGGTCTGAACCGGTCTGAACTAGTTTAAACCGTTGTGAGACTGCTGCTCTTTCTAAACTGATACAAGAATAGGGAAGCACTGCTGTAAATATAGAGCATTATTGCCTAGTTAGATTTGTGGAGGGTGAGAGAAAATTGGCCCAGAGTAAACGCAAAACATTTTTGGTGCAAAATGTGGATAGAGACTGCTAGGAGGGATAAGGACCACATCAGATCACAACACCAAATTATATTTGAAACCATCAGGAAACCCCAAACGACAAAATGCTCCTAAAAACCCCCCAAACACCAGAAAACCCCCATCAAATTACAAAAGCACCTTACCATTCCTAAGCAAATTACACAGTAAAAACTGCTTAGAGACAGAGTTTTATGCCTTTAAACAGCAGGTATTTATTAGGCGACGTCATGCAGCTCTCCGGCTCGGGCTGGGCAAAAAGAGCTCCGAAATGTTTGAGTAAAAACACGCAATTTATACAGTTTCTAATTACGATTACAACATATTCATATACGTACCCATGTTATTGTATTATTGGATTACTATATGTCAGGGTGGAGTTTGAGGCGTGGTCTTTCTTCTGAGGAATATCATGGTGATACATCCTGCCTTCATCATAGGGTCTCAAATTTATTCCTCATTTTTGGGTGACCCCGGAGACCTTCTGTACTTTCCATTGTTTCATGTTCTATCCGTTGGAGCTTGGAAAAAGCCTTGGCTTCGGGCCTATTTTACCTATTCAAATATCTACCTTAGCCTGTTTGGCTATAATTTATTACCTCTGGGCTCTTTGTGCAATGTACCTGTTGGTTTCTAGGTCTGCAGAATTTGTACGGAACAAAATCTTTTTTGAGTGAGGTAGAGAAAGCGGGGGGGGGAAGAGAACAGTGGATTTTGCAGTAAGATGCTTCGATTTACAGTTCTAGAGCCTCGTTTTGCTTCAGTCAAAAAGGCGGGCGGTGTGACTCTCTGGGAGCGGCGACAACTTTCTGTCCTCGCACCGTTTGCCTGGGAGGAATCCTCAGAAGCATTCCGGTGTCTAAATTGAACATCTGAGTTTGGGGTGGGACTCCTGCTAGTGCACAAAACGCCGTTCCCCCAGAAAAAGAAAGCCCTTACCCTCTGGTTATCAGGTGTAGGTTGCAAAGCGCTCTGTGGGAAATGAGAGCTCACGGTCCCGACACCTTGTATCCGGAGGGAATCTTCGTACGACTTCAATTTCCCGAGTCCCGCCGCCTGCTTTGCCGCAGGACTCCTGCGAGGGACCGGCTGCGGAGGACAAAAGAAATGCTCGGTCGGCTGGCAGGCGACAGGCACTTTAGGAATGGCAGGCTTAGCTTTATAGTCTTTTCTTGCCTCTGTGGGTATACGCGCTATAATTGGTGGCTTGTTTCTCTTCGCGTGCAGCGCTTAGTCTTTTGATTGGCAGTCGGGGTCCTGTTGTGTGCTGGCGAAGCTCAAAACGATGCCTATTATTTACTGTAGTTTTTCTTCCCTTTCTGCTCTCCTGCCTTGGTGCTGTTTACATTCTTTTACAATCTCAGAGCTGTAACTGATTAAATTCAAGGCTTAAGTTGTCAACAGCCCAGCTGTTTCCAATAAATGACAGCCCTCTGGTCCCAGCAAGAAAAGGTCTTATATTCAAGGTCTCAAGTCTAGTTAATGAGAGACCCCTGCATTTGCCCGTGCAGGAAAATCATCCGGGTCTGGGACCTTTTGTTTCAGAGCGACCTTTGTCCATATTCCGTTTAGGGAGTTGTACTGCAATTTTGGTCCCGGTCAGCGGCGAGAAAAAAACAGATCTTTCCCCGAATAAGGAAGCCTGTACCCTCAGGGTCTCAGGTGTAAGTGGTGAGAGACCCAGTAAATTCCAAGAGTGGCAAGAGTGCTCTGCCCTTTAGACATTTTGTCTGGGAGAAATCTTCATCCCTGTTCAATTTCAGGAACCTAAGCAGCTATCTCGATGCAGCACTCCTGCAAAAAAAGAACAGATCTTAACTACAGGAAAAGAAAACCCATACCCTATGGGTCTCAGGTGCAGGTGGTGGGATACCTCTGGCCCTCCATGGGCAGCAACAGCTTTCTGAGGTGGCACCTTTTGCCTGAGAGGAATGTTGACTATGTTTGCTCTGGGAGCTCAGACTGGGATATCCAGTACAGATCTCCTTCAATCAAATGAGACACTGTTACCCCAGGTAAAAAAGCCCTTACCTTCTGTCTCTCAACGGCAGCTGCTGGGTGCCTCCCTTGGCAGCAAGAGCTTTCTGTAGTGGCACCTTCTGTGTGAGAGGAACGTTCATCCGTATTCAATTTGACGAGTCAAACCACCTATCTCAGTCCACGACTCCTGCAAGCAAATAGTATCCTATTTCCCCTAGGACAAAAAGCCCTTACCCTCAGGATCTCAAGAGTGTTAATTAGACACCCTTGACAGTTCCTGGGCAGTGAGAACGTTCTATCCTGTCACCTTTTGTCTGGGAGGAATCTTGGTCCTTGTTCCATTTGGAACTGGACGGGCAGTTGCAGTGCAGGGTTCCTGCAAGGTAACAACAACCCTTTACCCCAGAAAAGAAAGCCCTTACCCTTGGGATCTAAGGTGCAATTGATAGACCAGCCTACCCTTCCATGGACAGCAAGAACTTGCTGCGGTGGCACCCTTTCTCTGGGAGGATTCTTAGTCCATATTCAATGTTGGATGGCAGACTGACAATATCGGCACGGGGCTCCTGGAAGCAAATCGCAGACCATTTCCGCATGAAAGGCAGCTAGTAGCCACACGTACTCTAATGCAGGTGAAGGGAGACCCGTGACAGTGCATGGGGCAGCCACACATTTTTGTCCTTGCCTCTTCTGTATGGAGAGTATGTTGATACGTGTACGCCTTAGACGGTCATACTGTTATGATCGGCACTACTCTCTGAAAACCAAACGACAGCCCTTTCCCACAGAACTGGGCTGTTAGGAGTAGTTAGTGGGAAAGGCTGAGCCCACGAAAGGGGAGAGCTTTGTGTGTTGGCACATCTTGTCTGGGAGGAATCTTCATTCGTACTTTATATTGGAATCAGACCGGCAATTTCAGAGCAGGACATCTGCAAGTGCACAAAAGCCCTTTCTCCCAGGAAGGCGAGTGCCAACCCTTGAGATATCGGGTACAATTGGTGGGCCAGCCTTGGAACTCTATGGGCAGCAGGAGCTATCTGTCCAGCCACCTTCAGTCTGAGAGCGATCTTTGTCCGTATTCGATTTTGGAGTCAGACTGGAAATTTCATCACAGAATTCCTGCAAGTGAACAACAGCCCTTTATCCCAGAAAACAAAACGCTTACCCTCAGGGTAAAATGTCCGGGTTCTGGGCAAGCCTGGGCACTCCATTGGAAGCAGGAGCTTTCTTTGATGGCACCTCTTGCCTGGCAGGAATCTTTCTCCATATTCAATTTTGGCATTCAGACTGGTAAATTTGGCGCAGGATCCCTGCAAGCGGACGACAGCTCTTTCTCCCGGGAAAAATACTGCTTACCCTAACCCTAACGCTAACCCTAACCCTAACCCTAACCCTAACCCTAACCCTAACCCTAACCCTAACCCTAACCCTAACCCTAACCCTAACCCTAACCCTAACCCTAAACCCTAACCCTAACCCTAACCCTAAACCCTAACCCTAACCCTAACCCTAACCCTAAACCCTAACCCTAACCCTAAACCCTAACCCTAACCCTAACCAAGTCTGAACCGGTCTGAACCGGTCTGAACTAGTTTAAACCGTTGTGAGACTGCTGCTCTTTCTAAACTGATACAAGAATAGGGAAGCACTGCTGTAAATATAGAGCATTATTGCCTAGTTAGATTTGTGGAGGGTGAGAGAAAATTGGCCCAGAGTAAACGCAAAACATTTTTGGTGCAAAATGTGGATAGAGACTGCTAGGAGGGATAAGGACCACATCAGATCACAACACCAAATTATATTTGAAACCATCAGGAAACCCCAAACGACAAAATGCTCCTAAAAACCCCCCAAACACCAGAAAACCCCCATCAAATTACAAAAGCACCTTACCATTCCTAAGCAAATTACACAGTAAAAACTGCTTAGAGACAGAGTTTTATGCCTTTAAACAGCAGGTATTTATTAGGCGACGTCATGCAGCTCTCCGGCTCGGGCTGGGCAAAAAGAGCTCCGAAATGTTTGAGTAAAAACACGCAATTTATACAGTTTCTAATTACGATTACAACATATTCATATACGTACCCATGTTATTGTATTATTGGATTACTATATGTCAGGGTGGAGTTTGAGGCGTGGTCTTTCTTCTGAGGAATATCATGGTGATACATCCTGCCTTCATCATAGGGTCTCAAATTTATTCCTCATTTTTGGGTGACCCCGGAGACCTTCTGTACTTTCCATTGTTTCATGTTCTATCCGTTGGAGCTTGGAAAAAGCCTTGGCTTCGGGCCTATTTTACCTATTCAAATATCTACCTTAGCCTGTTTGGCTATAATTTATTACCTCTGGGCTCTTTGTGCAATGTACCTGTTGGTTTCTAGGTCTGCAGAATTTGTACGGAACAAAATCTTTTTTGAGTGAGGTAGAGAAAGCGGGGGGGGGGAAGAGAACAGTGGATTTTGCAGTAAGATGCTTCGATTTACAGTTCTAGAGCCTCGTTTTGCTTCAGTCAAAAAGGCGGGCGGTGTGACTCTCTGGGAGCGGCGACAACTTTCTGTCCTCGCACCGTTTGCCTGGGAGGAATCCTCAGAAGCATTCCGGTGTCTAAATTGAACATCTGAGTTTGGGGTGGGACTCCTGCTAGTGCACAAAACGCCGTTCCCCCAGAAAAAGAAAGCCCTTACCCTCTGGTTATCAGGTGTAGGTTGCAAAGCGCTCTGTGGGAAATGAGAGCTCACGGTCCCGACACCTTGTATCCGGAGGGAATCTTCGTACGACTTCAATTTCCCGAGTCCCGCCGCCTGCTTTGCCGCAGGACTCCTGCGAGGGACCGGCTGCGGAGGACAAAAGAAATGCTCGGTCGGCTGGCAGGCGACAGGCACTTTAGGAATGGCAGGCTTAGCTTTATAGTCTTTTCTTGCCTCTGTGGGTATACGCGCTATAATTGGTGGCTTGTTTCTCTTCGCGTGCAGCGCTTAGTCTTTTGATTGGCAGTCGGGGTCCTGTTGTGTGCTGGCGAAGCTCAAAACGATGCCTATTATTTACTGTAGTTTTTCTTCCCTTTCTGCTCTCCTGCCTTGGTGCTGTTTACATTCTTTTACAATCTCAGAGCTGTAACTGATTAAATTCAAGGCTTAAGTTGTCAACAGCCCAGCTGTTTCCAATAAATGACAGCCCTCTGGTCCCAGCAAGAAAAGGTCTTATATTCAAGGTCTCAAGTCTAGTTAATGAGAGACCCCTGCATTTGCCCGTGCAGGAAAATCATCCGGGTCTGGGACCTTTTGTTTCAGAGCGACCTTTGTCCATATTCCGTTTAGGGAGTTGTACTGCAATTTTGGTCCCGGTCAGCGGCGAGAAAAAAACAGATCTTTCCCCGAATAAGGAAGCCTGTACCCTCAGGGTCTCAGGTGTAAGTGGTGAGAGACCCAGTAAATTCCAAGAGTGGCAAGAGTGCTCTGCCCTTTAGACATTTTGTCTGGGAGAAATCTTCATCCCTGTTCAATTTCAGGAACCTAAGCAGCTATCTCGATGCAGCACTCCTGCAAAAAAAGAACAGATCTTAACTACAGGAAAAGAAAACCCATACCCTATGGGTCTCAGGTGCAGGTGGTGGGATACCTCTGGCCCTCCATGGGCAGCAACAGCTTTCTGAGGTGGCACCTTTTGCCTGAGAGGAATGTTGACTATGTTTGCTCTGGGAGCTCAGACTGGGATATCCAGTACAGATCTCCTTCAATCAAATGAGACACTGTTACCCCAGGTAAAAAAGCCCTTACCTTCTGTCTCTCAACGGCAGCTGGTGGGTGCCTCCCTTGGCAGCAAGAGCTTTCTGTAGTGGCACCTTCTGTGTGAGAGGAACGTTCATCCGTATTCAATTTGACGAGTCAAACCACCTATCTCAGTCCACGACTCCTGCAAGCAAATAGTATCCTATTTCCCCTAGGACAAAAAGCCCTTACCCTCAGGATCTCAAGAGTGTTAATTAGACACCCTTGACAGTTCCTGGGCAGTGAGAACGTTCTATCCTGTCACCTTTTGTCTGGGAGGAATCTTGGTCCTTGTTCCATTTGGAACTGGACGGGCAGTTGCAGTGCAGGGTTCCTGCAAGGTAACAACAACCCTTTACCCCAGAAAAGAAAGCCCTTACCCTTGGGATCTAAGGTGCAATTGATAGACCAGCCTACCCTTCCATGGACAGCAAGAACTTGCTGCGGTGGCACCCTTTCTCTGGGAGGATTCTTAGTCCATATTCAATGTTGGATGGCAGACTGACAATATCGGCACGGGGCTCCTGCGAGCAAATCGCAGACCATTTCCGCATGAAAGGCAGCTAGTAGCCACACGTACTCTAATGCAGGTGAAGGGAGACCCGTGACAGTGCATGGGGCAGCCACACATTTTTGTCCTTGCCTCTTCTGTATGGAGAGTATGTTGATACGTGTACGCCTTAGACGGTCATACTGTTATGATCGGCACTACTCTCTGAAAACCAAACGACAGCCCTTTCCCACAGAACTGGGCTGTTAGGAGTAGTTAGTGGGAAAGGCTGAGCCCACGAAAGGAGAGAGCTTTGTGTGTTGGCACATCTTGTCTGGGAGGAATCTTCATTCGTACTTTATATTGGAATCAGACCGGCAATTTCAGAGCAGGACATCTGCAAGTGCACAAAAGCCCTTTCTCCCAGGAAGGCGAGTGCCAACCCTTGAGATATCGGGTACAATTGGTGGGCCAGCCTTGGAACTCTATGGGCAGCAGGAGCTATCTGTCCAGCCACCTTCAGTCTGAGAGCGATCTTTGTCCGTATTCGATTTTGGAGTCAGACTGGAAATTTCATCACAGAATTCCTGCAAGTGAACAACAGCCCTTTATCCCAGAAAACAAAACGCTTACCCTCAGGGTAAAATGTCCGGGTTCTGGGCAAGCCTGGGCACTCCATTGGAAGCAGGAGCTTTCTTTGATGGCACCTCTTGCCTGGCAGGAATCTTTCTCCATATTCAATTTTGGCATTCAGACTGGTAAATTTGGCGCAGGATCCCTGCAAGCGGACGACAGCTCTTTCTCCCGGGAAAAATACTGCTTACCCTAACCCTAACCCTAACGCTAACGCTAACCCTAACCCTAACCCTAACCCTAACCCTAACCCTAACCCTAACCCTAACCCTAACCCTAACCCTAACCCTAAACCCTAACCCTAACCCTAAACCCTAACCCTAACCCTAACCCTAACCCTAACCCTAACCCTAACCCTAACCCTAAACCCTAACCCTAACCCTAACCCTAAACCCTAACCCTAACCCTAACCCTAACCCTAACCCTAACCAAGTCTGAACCGGTCTGAACCGGTCTGAACTAGTTTAAACCGTTGTGAGACTGCTGCTCTTTCTAAACTGATACAAGAATAGGGAAGCACTGCTGTAAATATAGAGCATTATTGCCTAGTTAGATTTGTGGAGGGTGAGAGAAAATTGGCCCAGAGTAAACGCAAAACATTTTTGGTGCAAAATGTGGATAGAGACTGCTAGGAGGGATAAGGACCACATCAGATCACAACACCAAATTATATTTGAAACCATCAGGAAACCCCAAACGACAAAATGCTCCTAAAAACCCCCCAAACACCAGAAAACCCCCATCAAATTACAAAAGCACCTTACCATTCCTAAGCAAATTACACAGTAAAAACTGCTTAGAGACAGAGTTTTATGCCTTTAAACAGCAGGTATTTATTAGGCGACGTCATGCAGCTCTCCGGCTCGGGCTGGGCAAAAAGAGCTCCGAAATGTTTGAGTAAAAACACGCAATTTATACAGTTTCTAATTACGATTACAACATATTCATATACGTACCCATGTTATTGTATTATTGGATTACTATATGTCAGGGTGGAGTTTGAGGCGTGGTCTTTCTTCTGAGGAATATCATGGTGATACATCCTGCCTTCATCATAGGGTCTCAAATTTATTCCTCATTTTTGGGTGACCCCGGAGACCTTCTGTACTTTCCATTGTTTCATGTTCTATCCGTTGGAGCTTGGAAAAAGCCTTGGCTTCGGGCCTATTTTACCTATTCAAATATCTACCTTAGCCTGTTTGGCTATAATTTATTACCTCTGGGCTCTTTGTGCAATGTACCTGTTGGTTTCTAGGTCTGCAGAATTTGTACGGAACAAAATCTTTTTTGAGTGAGGTAGAGAAAGCGGGGGGGGAAGAGAACAGTGGATTTTGCAGTAAGATGCTTCGATTTACAGTTCTAGAGCCTCGTTTTGCTTCAGTCAAAAAGGCGGGCGGTGTGACTCTCTGGGAGCGGCGACAACTTTCTGTCCTCGCACCGTTTGCCTGGGAGGAATCCTCAGAAGCATTCCGGTGTCTAAATTGAACATCTGAGTTTGGGGTGGGACTCCTGCTAGTGCACAAAACGCCGTTCCCCCAGAAAAAGAAAGCCCTTACCCTCTGGTTATCAGGTGTAGGTTGCAAAGCGCTCTGTGGGAAATGAGAGCTCACGGTCCCGACACCTTGTATCCGGAGGGAATCTTCGTACGACTTCAATTTCCCGAGTCCCGCCGCCTGCTTTGCCGCAGGACTCCTGCGAGGGACCGGCTGCGGAGGACAAAAGAAATGCTCGGTCGGCTGGCAGGCGACAGGCACTTTAGGAATGGCAGGCTTAGCTTTATAGTCTTTTCTTGCCTCTGTGGGTATACGCGCTATAATTGGTGGCTTGTTTCTCTTCGCGTGCAGCGCTTAGTCTTTTGATTGGCAGTCGGGGTCCTGTTGTGTGCTGGCGAAGCTCAAAACGATGCCTATTATTTACTGTAGTTTTTCTTCCCTTTCTGCTCTCCTGCCTTGGTGCTGTTTACATTCTTTTACAATCTCAGAGCTGTAACTGATTAAATTCAAGGCTTAAGTTGTCAACAGCCCAGCTGTTTCCAATAAATGACAGCCCTCTGGTCCCAGCAAGAAAAGGTCTTATATTCAAGGTCTCAAGTCTAGTTAATGAGAGACCCCTGCATTTGCCCGTGCAGGAAAATCATCCGGGTCTGGGACCTTTTGTTTCAGAGCGACCTTTGTCCATATTCCGTTTAGGGAGTTGTACTGCAATTTTGGTCCCGGTCAGCGGCGAGAAAAAAACAGATCTTTCCCCGAATAAGGAAGCCTGTACCCTCAGGGTCTCAGGTGTAAGTGGTGAGAGACCCAGTAAATTCCAAGAGTGGCAAGAGTGCTCTGCCCTTTAGACATTTTGTCTGGGAGAAATCTTCATCCCTGTTCAATTTCAGGAACCTAAGCAGCTATCTCGATGCAGCACTCCTGCAAAAAAAGAACAGATCTTAACTACAGGAAAAGAAAACCCATACCCTATGGGTCTCAGGTGCAGGTGGTGGGATACCTCTGGCCCTCCATGGGCAGCAACAGCTTTCTGAGGTGGCACCTTTTGCCTGAGAGGAATGTTGACTATGTTTGCTCTGGGAGCTCAGACTGGGATATCCAGTACAGATCTCCTTCAATCAAATGAGACACTGTTACCCCAGGTAAAAAAGCCCTTACCTTCTGTCTCTCAACGGCAGCTGCTGGGTGCCTCCCTTGGCAGCAAGAGCTTTCTGTAGTGGCACCTTCTGTGTGAGAGGAACGTTCATCCGTATTCAATTTGACGAGTCAAACCACCTATCTCAGTCCACGACTCCTGCAAGCAAATAGTATCCTATTTCCCCTAGGACAAAAAGCCCTTACCCTCAGGATCTCAAGAGTGTTAATTAGACACCCTTGACAGTTCATGGGCAGTGAGAACGTTCTATCCTGTCACCTTTTGTCTGGGAGGAATCTTGGTCCTTGTTCCATTTGGAACTGGACGGGCAGTTGCAGTGCAGGGTTCCTGCAAGGTAACAACAACCCTTTACCCCAGAAAAGAAAGCCCTTACCCTTGGGATCTAAGGTGCAATTGATAGACCAGCCTACCCTTCCATGGACAGCAAGAACTTGCTGCGGTGGCACCCTTTCTCTGGGAGGATTCTTAGTCCATATTCAGTGTTGGATGGCAGACTGACAATATCGGCACGGGGCTCCTGCGAGCAAATCGCAGACCATTTCCGCATGAAAGGCAGCTAGTAGCCACACGTACTCTAATGCAGGTGAAGGGAGACCCGTGACAGTGCATGGGGCAGCCACACATTTTTGTCCTTGCCTCTTCTGTATGGAGAGTATGTTGATACGTGTACGCCTTAGACGGTCATACTGTTATGATCGGCACTACTCTCTGAAAACCAAACGACAGCCCTTTCCCACAGAACTGGGCTGTTAGGAGTAGTTAGTGGGAAAGGCTGAGCCCACGAAAGGAGAGAGCTTTGTGTGTTGGCACATCTTGTCTGGGAGGAATCTTCATTCGTACTTTATATTGGAATCAGACCGGCAATTTCAGAGCAGGACATCTGCAAGTGCACAAAAGCCCTTTCTCCCAGGAAGGCGAGTGCCAACCCTTGAGATATCGGGTACAATTGGTGGGCCAGCCTTGGAACTCTATGGGCAGCAGGAGCTATCTGTCCAGCCACCTTCAGTCTGAGAGCGATCTTTGTCCGTATTCGATTTTGGAGTCAGACTGGAAATTTCATCACAGAATTCCTGCAAGTGAACAACAGCCCTTTATCCCAGAAAACAAAACGCTTACCCTCAGGGTAAAATGTCCGGGTTCTGGGCAAGCCTGGGCACTCCATTGGAAGCAGGAGCTTTCTTTGATGGCACCTCTTGCCTGGCAGGAATCTTTCTCCATATTCAATTTTGGCATTCAGACTGGTAAATTTGGCGCAGGATCCCTGCAAGCGGACGACAGCTCTTTCTCCCGGGAAAAATACTGCTTACCCTAACCCTAACCCTAACGCTAACCCTAACCCTAACCCTAACCCTAACCCTAACCCTAACCCTAACCCTAACCCTAACCCTAACCCTAACCCTAACCCTAAACCCTAACCCTAACCCTAACCCTAAACCCTAACCCTAACCCTAACCCTAACCCTAACCCTAACCCTAACCCTAACCCTAACCCTAACCCTAACCCTAACCCTAACCCTAAACCCTAACCCTAACCCTAACCCTAAACCCTAACCCTAACCCTAACCCTAACCCTAAACCCTAACCCTAACCCTAACCCTAAACCCTAACCCTAACCCTAAACCCTAACCCTAACCCTAACCAAGTCTGAACCGGTCTGAACCGGTCTGAACTAGTTTAAACCGTTGTGAGACTGCTGCTCTTTCTAAACTGATACAAGAATAGGGAAGCACTGCT
Organism: Pyrocephalus nanus; assembly: GCA_038380795.1. NCBI lineage: Eukaryota > Metazoa > Chordata > Aves > Passeriformes > Tyrannidae > Pyrocephalus > Pyrocephalus nanus. The sequence continues at coordinate 494,590 of CM076278.1, forward strand.
GTAAATATAGAGCATTATTGCCTAGTTAGATTTGTGGAGGGTGAGAGAAAATTGGCCCAGAGTAAACGCAAAACATTTTTGGTGCAAAATGTGGATAGAGACTGCTAGGAGGGATAAGGACCACATCAGATCACAACACCAAATTATATTTGAAACCATCAGGAAACCCCAAACGACAAAATGCTCCTAAAAACCCCCCAAACACCAGAAAACCCCCATCAAATTACAAAAGCACCTTACCATTCCTAAGCAAATTACACAGTAAAAACTGCTTAGAGACAGAGTTTTATGCCTTTAAACAGCAGGTATTTATTAGGCGACGTCATGCAGCTCTCCGGCTCGGGCTGGGCAAAAAGAGCTCCGAAATGTTTGAGTAAAAACACGCAATTTATACAGTTTCTAATTACGATTACAACATATTCATATACGTACCCATGTTATTGTATTATTGGATTACTATATGTCAGGGTGGAGTTTGAGGCGTGGTCTTTCTTCTGAGGAATATCATGGTGATACATCCTGCCTTCATCATAGGGTCTCAAATTTATTCCTCATTTTTGGGTGACCCCGGAGACCTTCTGTACTTTCCATTGTTTCATGTTCTATCCGTTGGAGCTTGGAAAAAGCCTTGGCTTCGGGCCTATTTTACCTATTCAAATATCTACCTTAGCCTGTTTGGCTATAATTTATTACCTCTGGGCTCTTTGTGCAATGTACCTGTTGGTTTCTAGGTCTGCAGAATTTGTACGGAACAAAATCTTTTTTGAGTGAGGTAGAGAAAGCGGGGGGGGAAGAGAACAGTGGATTTTGCAGTAAGATGCTTCGATTTACAGTTCTAGAGCCTCGTTTTGCTTCAGTCAAAAAGGCGGGCGGTGTGACTCTCTGGGAGCGGCGACAACTTTCTGTCCTCGCACCGTTTGCCTGGGAGGAATCCTCAGAAGCATTCCGGTGTCTAAATTGAACATCTGAGTTTGGGGTGGGACTCCTGCTAGTGCACAAAACGCCGTTCCCCCAGAAAAAGAAAGCCCTTACCCTCTGGTTATCAGGTGTAGGTTGCAAAGCGCTCTGTGGGAAATGAGAGCTCACGGTCCCGACACCTTGTATCCGGAGGGAATCTTCGTACGACTTCAATTTCCCGAGTCCCGCCGCCTGCTTTGCCGCAGGACTCCTGCGAGGGACCGGCTGCGGAGGACAAAAGAAATGCTCGGTCGGCTGGCAGGCGACAGGCACTTTAGGAATGGCAGGCTTAGCTTTATAGTCTTTTCTTGCCTCTGTGGGTATACGCGCTATAATTGGTGGCTTGTTTCTCTTCGCGTGCAGCGCTTAGTCTTTTGATTGGCAGTCGGGGTCCTGTTGTGTGCTGGCGAAGCTCAAAACGATGCCTATTATTTACTGTAGTTTTTCTTCCCTTTCTGCTCTCCTGCCTTGGTGCTGTTTACATTCTTTTACAATCTCAGAGCTGTAACTGATTAAATTCAAGGCTTAAGTTGTCAACAGCCCAGCTGTTTCCAATAAATGACAGCCCTCTGGTCCCAGCAAGAAAAGGTCTTATATTCAAGGTCTCAAGTCTAGTTAATGAGAGACCCCTGCATTTGCCCGTGCAGGAAAATCATCCGGGTCTGGGACCTTTTGTTTCAGAGCGACCTTTGTCCATATTCCGTTTAGGGAGTTGTACTGCAATTTTGGTCCCGGTCAGCGGCGAGAAAAAAACAGATCTTTCCCCGAATAAGGAAGCCTGTACCCTCAGGGTCTCAGGTGTAAGTGGTGAGAGACCCAGTAAATTCCAAGAGTGGCAAGAGTGCTCTGCCCTTTAGACATTTTGTCTGGGAGAAATCTTCATCCCTGTTCAATTTCAGGAACCTAAGCAGCTATCTCGATGCAGCACTCCTGCAAAAAAAGAACAGATCTTAACTACAGGAAAAGAAAACCCATACCCTATGGGTCTCAGGTGCAGGTGGTGGGATACCTCTGGCCCTCCATGGGCAGCAACAGCTTTCTGAGGTGGCACCTTTTGCCTGAGAGGAATGTTGACTATGTTTGCTCTGGGAGCTCAGACTGGGATATCCAGTACAGATCTCCTTCAATCAAATGAGACACTGTTACCCCAGGTAAAAAAGCCCTTACCTTCTGTCTCTCAACGGCAGCTGCTGGGTGCCTCCCTTGGCAGCAAGAGCTTTCTGTAGTGGCACCTTCTGTGTGAGAGGAACGTTCATCCGTATTCAATTTGACGAGTCAAACCACCTATCTCAGTCCACGACTCCTGCAAGCAAATAGTATCCTATTTCCCCTAGGACAAAAAGCCCTTACCCTCAGGATCTCAAGAGTGTTAATTAGACACCCTTGACAGTTCATGGGCAGTGAGAACGTTCTATCCTGTCACCTTTTGTCTGGGAGGAATCTTGGTCCTTGTTCCATTTGGAACTGGACGGGCAGTTGCAGTGCAGGGTTCCTGCAAGGTAACAACAACCCTTTACCCCAGAAAAGAAAGCCCTTACCCTTGGGATCTAAGGTGCAATTGATAGACCAGCCTACCCTTCCATGGACAGCAAGAACTTGCTGCGGTGGCACCCTTTCTCTGGGAGGATTCTTAGTCCATATTCAATGTTGGATGGCAGACTGACAATATCGGCACGGGGCTCCTGCGAGCAAATCGCAGACCATTTCCGCATGAAAGGCAGCTAGTAGCCACACGTACTCTAATGCAGGTGAAGGGAGACCCGTGACAGTGCATGGGGCAGCCACACATTTTTGTCCTTGCCTCTTCTGTATGGAGAGTATGTTGATACGTGTACGCCTTAGACGGTCATACTGTTATGATCGGCACTACTCTCTGAAAACCAAACGACAGCCCTTTCCCACAGAACTGGGCTGTTAGGAGTAGTTAGTGGGAAAGGCTGAGCCCACGAAAGGAGAGAGCTTTGTGTGTTGGCACATCTTGTCTGGGAGGAATCTTCATTCGTACTTTATATTGGAATCAGACCGGCAATTTCAGAGCAGGACATCTGCAAGTGCACAAAAGCCCTTTCTCCCAGGAAGGCGAGTGCCAACCCTTGAGATATCGGGTACAATTGGTGGGCCAGCCTTGGAACTCTATGGGCAGCAGGAGCTATCTGTCCAGCCACCTTCAGTCTGAGAGCGATCTTTGTCCGTATTCGATTTTGGAGTCAGACTGGAAATTTCATCACAGAATTCCTGCAAGTGAACAACAGCCCTTTATCCCAGAAAACAAAACGCTTACCCTCAGGGTAAAATGTCCGGGTTCTGGGCAAGCCTGGGCACTCCATTGGAAGCAGGAGCTTTCTTTGATGGCACCTCTTGCCTGGCAGGAATCTTTCTCCATATTCAATTTTGGCATTCAGACTGGTAAATTTGGCGCAGGATCCCTGCAAGCGGACGACAGCTCTTTCTCCCGGGAAAAATACTGCTTACCCTAACCCTAACGCTAACCCTAACGCTAACCCTAACCCTAACCCTAACCCTAACCCTAAACCCTAACCTTAACCCTAAACCCTAACCCTAACCCTAACCAAGTCTGAACCGGTCTGAACCGGTCTGAACTAGTTTAAACCGTTGTGAGACTGCTGCTCTTTCTAAACTGATACAAGAATAGGGAAGCACTGCTGTAAATATAGAGCATTATTGCCTAGTTAGATTTGTGGAGGGTGAGAGAAAATTGGCCCAGAGTAAACGCAAAACATTTTTGGTGCAAAATGTGGATAGAGACTGCTAGGAGGGATAAGGACCACATCAGATCACAACACCAAATTATATTTGAAACCATCAGGAAACCCCAAACGACAAAATGCTCCTAAAAACCCCCCAAACACCAGAAAACCCCCATCAAATTACAAAAGCACCTTACCATTCCTAAGCAAATTACACAGTAAAAACTGCTTAGAGACAGAGTTTTATGCCTTTAAACAGCAGGTATTTATTAGGCGACGTCATGCAGCTCTCCGGCTCGGGCTGGGCAAAAAGAGCTCCGAAATGTTTGAGTAAAAACACGCAATTTATACAGTTTCTAATTACGATTACAACATATTCATATACGTACCCATGTTATTGTATTATTGGATTACTATATGTCAGGGTGGAGTTTGAGGCGTGGTCTTTCTTCTGAGGAATATCATGGTGATACATCCTGCCTTCATCATAGGGTCTCAAATTTATTCCTCATTTTTGGGTGACCCCGGAGACCTTCTGTACTTTCCATTGTTTCATGTTCTATCCGTTGGAGCTTGGAAAAAGCCTTGGCTTCGGGCCTATTTTACCTATTCAAATATCTACCTTAGCCTGTTTGGCTATAATTTATTACCTCTGGGCTCTTTGTGCAATGTACCTGTTGGTTTCTAGGTCTGCAGAATTTGTACGGAACAAAATCTTTTTTGAGTGAGGTAGAGAAAGCGGGGGGGGGAAGAGAACAGTGGATTTTGCAGTAAGATGCTTCGATTTACAGTTCTAGAGCCTCGTTTTGCTTCAGTCAAAAAGGCGGGCGGTGTGACTCTCTGGGAGCGGCGACAACTTTCTGTCCTCGCACCGTTTGCCTGGGAGGAATCCTCAGAAGCATTCCGGTGTCTAAATTGAACATCTGAGTTTGGGGTGGGACTCCTGCTAGTGCACAAAACGCCGTTCCCCCAGAAAAAGAAAGCCCTTACCCTCTGGTTATCAGGTGTAGGTTGCAAAGCGCTCTGTGGGAAATGAGAGCTCACGGTCCCGACACCTTGTATCCGGAGGGAATCTTCGTACGACTTCAATTTCCCGAGTCCCGCCGCCTGCTTTGCCGCAGGACTCCTGCGAGGGACCGGCTGCGGAGGACAAAAGAAATGCTCGGTCGGCTGGCAGGCGACAGGCACTTTAGGAATGGCAGGCTTAGCTTTATAGTCTTTTCTTGCCTCTGTGGGTATACGCGCTATAATTGGTGGCTTGTTTCTCTTCGCGTGCAGCGCTTAGTCTTTTGATTGGCAGTCGGGGTCCTGTTGTGTGCTGGCGAAGCTCAAAACGATGCCTATTATTTACTGTAGTTTTTCTTCCCTTTCTGCTCTCCTGCCTTGGTGCTGTTTACATTCTTTTACAATCTCAGAGCTGTAACTGATTAAATTCAAGGCTTAAGTTGTCAACAGCCCAGCTGTTTCCAATAAATGACAGCCCTCTGGTCCCAGCAAGAAAAGGTCTTATATTCAAGGTCTCAAGTCTAGTTAATGAGAGACCCCTGCATTTGCCCGTGCAGGAAAATCATCCGGGTCTGGGACCTTTTGTTTCAGAGCGACCTTTGTCCATATTCCGTTTAGGGAGTTGTACTGCAATTTTGGTCCCGGTCAGCGGCGAGAAAAAAACAGATCTTTCCCCGAATAAGGAAGCCTGTACCCTCAGGGTCTCAGGTGTAAGTGGTGAGAGACCCAGTAAATTCCAAGAGTGGCAAGAGTGCTCTGCCCTTTAGACATTTTGTCTGGGAGAAATCTTCATCCCTGTTCAATTTCAGGAACCTAAGCAGCTATCTCGATGCAGCACTCCTGCAAAAAAAGAACAGATCTTAACTACAGGAAAAGAAAACCCATACCCTATGGGTCTCAGGTGCAGGTGGTGGGATACCTCTGGCCCTCCATGGGCAGCAACAGCTTTCTGAGGTGGCACCTTTTGCCTGAGAGGAATGTTGACTATGTTTGCTCTGGGAGCTCAGACTGGGATATCCAGTACAGATCTCCTTCAATCAAATGAGACACTGTTACCCCAGGTAAAAAAGCCCTTACCTTCTGTCTCTCAACGGCAGCTGCTGGGTGCCTCCCTTGGCAGCAAGAGCTTTCTGTAGTGGCACCTTCTGTGTGAGAGGAACGTTCATCCGTATTCAATTTGACGAGTCAAACCACCTATCTCAGTCCACGACTCCTGCAAGCAAATAGTATCCTATTTCCCCTAGGACAAAAAGCCCTTACCCTCAGGATCTCAAGAGTGTTAATTAGACACCCTTGACAGTTCATGGGCAGTGAGAACGTTCTATCCTGTCACCTTTTGTCTGGGAGGAATCTTGGTCCTTGTTCCATTTGGAACTGGACGGGCAGTTGCAGTGCAGGGTTCCTGCAAGGTAACAACAACCCTTTACCCCAGAAAAGAAAGCCCTTACCCTTGGGATCTAAGGTGCAATTGATAGACCAGCCTACCCTTCCATGGACAGCAAGAACTTGCTGCGGTGGCACCCTTTCTCTGGGAGGATTCTTAGTCCATATTCAATGTTGGATGGCAGACTGACAATATCGGCACGGGGCTCCTGCGAGCAAATCGCAGACCATTTCCGCATGAAAGGCAGCTAGTAGCCACACGTACTCTAATGCAGGTGAAGGGAGACCCGTGACAGTGCATGGGGCAGCCACACATTTTTGTCCTTGCCTCTTCTGTATGGAGAGTATGTTGATACGTGTACGCCTTAGACGGTCATACTGTTATGATCGGCACTACTCTCTGAAAACCAAACGACAGCCCTTTCCCACAGAACTGGGCTGTTAGGAGTAGTTAGTGGGAAAGGCTGAGCCCACGAAAGGAGAGAGCTTTGTGTGTTGGCACATCTTGTCTGGGAGGAATCTTCATTCGTACTTTATATTGGAATCAGACCGGCAATTTCAGAGCAGGACATCTGCAAGTGCACAAAAGCCCTTTCTCCCAGGAAGGCGAGTGCCAACCCTTGAGATATCGGGTACAATTGGTGGGCCAGCCTTGGAACTCTATGGGCAGCAGGAGCTATCTGTCCAGCCACCTTCAGTCTGAGAGCGATCTTTGTCCGTATTCGATTTTGGAGTCAGACTGGAAATTTCATCACAGAATTCCTGCAAGTGAACAACAGCCCTTTATCCCAGAAAACAAAACGCTTACCCTCAGGGTAAAATGTCCGGGTTCTGGGCAAGCCTGGGCACTCCATTGGAAGCAGGAGCTTTCTTTGATGGCACCTCTTGCCTGGCAGGAATCTTTCTCCATATTCAATTTTGGCATTCAGACTGGTAAATTTGGCGCAGGATCCCTGCAAGCGGACGACAGCTCTTTCTCCCGGGAAAAATACTGCTTACCCTAACCCTAACGCTAACCCTAACCCTAACCCTAACCCTAACCCTAACCCTAACCCTAACCCTAACCCTAACCCTAACCCTAACCCTAACCCTAACCCTAACCCTAACCCTAACCCTAAACCCTAACCCTAACCCTAACCCTAAACCCTAACCCTAACCCTAACCCTAACCCTAAACCCTAACCCTAACCCTAACCCTAAACCCTAACCCTAACCCTAAACCCTAACCCTAACCCTAACCAAGTCTGAACCGGTCTGAACCGGTCTGAACTAGTTTAAACCGTTGTGAGACTGCTGCTCTTTCTAAACTGATACAAGAATAGGGAAGCACTGCTGTAAATATAGAGCATTATTGCCTAGTTAGATTTGTGGAGGGTGAGAGAAAATTGGCCCAGAGTAAACGCAAAACATTTTTGGTGCAAAATGTGGATAGAGACTGCTAGGAGGGATAAGGACCACATCAGATCACAACACCAAATTATATTTGAAACCATCAGGAAACCCCAAACGACAAAATGCTCCTAAAAACCCCCCAAACACCAGAAAACCCCCATCAAATTACAAAAGCACCTTACCATTCCTAAGCAAATTACACAGTAAAAACTGCTTAGAGACAGAGTTTTATGCCTTTAAACAGCAGGTATTTATTAGGCGACGTCATGCAGCTCTCCGGCTCGGGCTGGGCAAAAAGAGCTCCGAAATGTTTGAGTAAAAACACGCAATTTATACAGTTTCTAATTACGATTACAACATATTCATATACGTACCCATGTTATTGTATTATTGGATTACTATATGTCAGGGTGGAGTTTGAGGCGTGGTCTTTCTTCTGAGGAATATCATGGTGATACATCCTGCCTTCATCATAGGGTCTCAAATTTATTCCTCATTTTTGGGTGACCCCGGAGACCTTCTGTACTTTCCATTGTTTCATGTTCTATCCGTTGGAGCTTGGAAAAAGCCTTGGCTTCGGGCCTATTTTACCTATTCAAATATCTACCTTAGCCTGTTTGGCTATAATTTATTACCTCTGGGCTCTTTGTGCAATGTACCTGTTGGTTTCTAGGTCTGCAGAATTTGTACGGAACAAAATCTTTTTTGAGTGAGGTAGAGAAAGCGGGGGGGGGAAGAGAACAGTGGATTTTGCAGTAAGATGCTTCGATTTACAGTTCTAGAGCCTCGTTTTGCTTCAGTCAAAAAGGCGGGCGGTGTGACTCTCTGGGAGCGGCGACAACTTTCTGTCCTCGCACCGTTTGCCTGGGAGGAATCCTCAGAAGCATTCCGGTGTCTAAATTGAACATCTGAGTTTGGGGTGGGACTCCTGCTAGTGCACAAAACGCCGTTCCCCCAGAAAAAGAAAGCCCTTACCCTCTGGTTATCAGGTGTAGGTTGCAAAGCGCTCTGTGGGAAATGAGAGCTCACGGTCCCGACACCTTGTATCCGGAGGGAATCTTCGTACGACTTCAATTTCCCGAGTCCCGCCGCCTGCTTTGCCGCAGGACTCCTGCGAGGGACCGGCTGCGGAGGACAAAAGAAATGCTCGGTCGGCTGGCAGGCGACAGGCACTTTAGGAATGGCAGGCTTAGCTTTATAGTCTTTTCTTGCCTCTGTGGGTATACGCGCTATAATTGGTGGCTTGTTTCTCTTCGCGTGCAGCGCTTAGTCTTTTGATTGGCAGTCGGGGTCCTGTTGTGTGCTGGCGAAGCTCAAAACGATGCCTATTATTTACTGTAGTTTTTCTTCCCTTTCTGCTCTCCTGCCTTGGTGCTGTTTACATTCTTTTACAATCTCAGAGCTGTAACTGATTAAATTCAAGGCTTAAGTTGTCAACAGCCCAGCTGTTTCCAATAAATGACAGCCCTCTGGTCCCAGCAAGAAAAGGTCTTATATTCAAGGTCTCAAGTCTAGTTAATGAGAGACCCCTGCATTTGCCCGTGCAGGAAAATCATCCGGGTCTGGGACCTTTTGTTTCAGAGCGACCTTTGTCCATATTCCGTTTAGGGAGTTGTACTGCAATTTTGGTCCCGGTCAGCGGCGAGAAAAAAACAGATCTTTCCCCGAATAAGGAAGCCTGTACCCTCAGGGTCTCAGGTGTAAGTGGTGAGAGACCCAGTAAATTCCAAGAGTGGCAAGAGTGCTCTGCCCTTTAGACATTTTGTCTGGGAGAAATCTTCATCCCTGTTCAATTTCAGGAACCTAAGCAGCTATCTCGATGCAGCACTCCTGCAAAAAAAGAACAGATCTTAACTACAGGAAAAGAAAACCCATACCCTATGGGTCTCAGGTGCAGGTGGTGGGATACCTCTGGCCCTCCATGGGCAGCAACAGCTTTCTGAGGTGGCACCTTTTGCCTGAGAGGAATGTTGACTATGTTTGCTCTGGGAGCTCAGACTGGGATATCCAGTACAGATCTCCTTCAATCAAATGAGACACTGTTACCCCAGGTAAAAAAGCCCTTACCTTCTGTCTCTCAACGGCAGCTGCTGGGTGCCTCCCTTGGCAGCAAGAGCTTTCTGTAGTGGCACCTTCTGTGTGAGAGGAACGTTCATCCGTATTCAATTTGACGAGTCAAACCACCTATCTCAGTCCACGACTCCTGCAAGCAAATAGTATCCTATTTCCCCTAGGACAAAAAGCCCTTACCCTCAGGATCTCAAGAGTGTTAATTAGACACCCTTGACAGTTCCTGGGCAGTGAGAACGTTCTATCCTGTCACCTTTTGTCTGGGAGGAATCTTGGTCCTTGTTCCATTTGGAACTGGACGGGCAGTTGCAGTGCAGGGTTCCTGCAAGGTAACAACAACCCTTTACCCCAGAAAAGAAAGCCCTTACCCTTGGGATCTAAGGTGCAATTGATAGACCAGCCTACCCTTCCATGGACAGCAAGAACTTGCTGCGGTGGCACCCTTTCTCTGGGAGGATTCTTAGTCCATATTCAATGTTGGATGGCAGACTGACAATATCGGCACGGGGCTCCTGCGAGCAAATCGCAGACCATTTCCGCATGAAAGGCAGCTAGTAGCCACACGTACTCTAATGCAGGTGAAGGGAGACCCGTGACAGTGCATGGGGCAGCCACACATTTTTGTCCTTGCCTCTTCTGTATGGAGAGTATGTTGATACGTGTACGCCTTAGACGGTCATACTGTTATGATCGGCACTACTCTCTGAAAACCAAACGACAGCCCTTTCCCACAGAACTGGGCTGTTAGGAGTAGTTAGTGGGAAAGGCTGAGCCCACGAAAGGAGAGAGCTTTGTGTGTTGGCACATCTTGTCTGGGAGGAATCTTCATTCGTACTTTATATTGGAATCAGACCGGCAATTTCAGAGCAGGACATCTGCAAGTGCACAAAAGCCCTTTCTCCCAGGAAGGCGAGTGCCAACCCTTGAGATATCGGGTACAATTGGTGGGCCAGCCTTGGAACTCTATGGGCAGCAGGAGCTATCTGTCCAGCCACCTTCAGTCTGAGAGCGATCTTTGTCCGTATTCGATTTTGGAGTCAGACTGGAAATTTCATCACAGAATTCCTGCAAGTGAACAACAGCCCTTTATCCCAGAAAACAAAACGCTTACCCTCAGGGTAAAATGTCCGGGTTCTGGGCAAGCCTGGGCACTCCATTGGAAGCAGGAGCTTTCTTTGATGGCACCTCTTGCCTGGCAGGAATCTTTCTCCATATTCAATTTTGGCATTCAGACTGGTAAATTTGGCGCAGGATCCCTGCAAGCGGACGACAGCTCTTTCTCCCGGGAAAAATACTGCTTACCCTAACCCTAACGCTAACCCTAACGCTAACCCTAACCCTAACCCTAACCCTAACCCTAACCCTAACCCTAACCCTAACCCTAACCCTAACCCTAACCCTAACCCTAACCCTAAACCCTAACCCTAACCCTAACCCTAAACCCTAACCCTAACCCTAACCCTAACCCTAAACCCTAACCCTAACCCTAACCCTAAACCCTAACCCTAACCCTAAACCCTAACCCTAACCCTAACCAAGTCTGAACCGGTCTGAACCGGTCTGAACTAGTTTAAACCGTTGTGAGACTGCTGCTCTTTCTAAACTGATACAAGAATAGGGAAGCACTGCTGTAAATATAGAGCATTATTGCCTAGTTAGATTTGTGGAGGGTGAGAGAAAATTGGCCCAGAGTAAACGCAAAACATTTTTGGTGCAAAATGTGGATAGAGACTGCTAGGAGGGATAAGGACCACATCAGATCACAACACCAAATTATATTTGAAACCATCAGGAAACCCCAAACGACAAAATGCTCCTAAAAACCCCCCAAACACCAGAAAACCCCCATCAAATTACAAAAGCACCTTACCATTCCTAAGCAAATTACACAGTAAAAACTGCTTAGAGACAGAGTTTTATGCCTTTAAACAGCAGGTATTTATTAGGCGACGTCATGCAGCTCTCCGGCTCGGGCTGGGCAAAAAGAGCTCCGAAATGTTTGAGTAAAAACACGCAATTTATACAGTTTCTAATTACGATTACAACATATTCATATACGTACCCATGTTATTGTATTATTGGATTACTATATGTCAGGGTGGAGTTTGAGGCGTGGTCTTTCTTCTGAGGAATATCATGGTGATACATCCTGCCTTCATCATAGGGTCTCAAATTTATTCCTCATTTTTGGGTGACCCCGGAGACCTTCTGTACTTTCCATTGTTTCATGTTCTATCCGTTGGAGCTTGGAAAAAGCCTTGGCTTCGGGCCTATTTTACCTATTCAAATATCTACCTTAGCCTGTTTGGCTATAATTTATTACCTCTGGGCTCTTTGTGCAATGTACCTGTTGGTTTCTAGGTCTGCAGAATTTGTACGGAACAAAATCTTTTTTGAGTGAGGTAGAGAAAGCGGGGGGGGAAGAGAACAGTGGATTTTGCAGTAAGATGCTTCGATTTACAGTTCTAGAGCCTCGTTTTGCTTCAGTCAAAAAGGCGGGCGGTGTGACTCTCTGGGAGCGGCGACAACTTTCTGTCCTCGCACCGTTTGCCTGGGAGGAATCCTCAGAAGCATTCCGGTGTCTAAATTGAACATCTGAGTTTGGGGTGGGACTCCTGCTAGTGCACAAAACGCCGTTCCCCCAGAAAAAGAAAGCCCTTACCCTCTGGTTATCAGGTGTAGGTTGCAAAGCGCTCTGTGGGAAATGAGAGCTCACGGTCCCGACACCTTGTATCCGGAGGGAATCTTCGTACGACTTCAATTTCCCGAGTCCCGCCGCCTGCTTTGCCGCAGGACTCCTGCGAGGGACCGGCTGCGGAGGACAAAAGAAATGCTCGGTCGGCTGGCAGGCGACAGGCACTTTAGGAATGGCAGGCTTAGCTTTATAGTCTTTTCTTGCCTCTGTGGGTATACGCGCTATAATTGGTGGCTTGTTTCTCTTCGCGTGCAGCGCTTAGTCTTTTGATTGGCAGTCGGGGTCCTGTTGTGTGCTGGCGAAGCTCAAAACGATGCCTATTATTTACTGTAGTTTTTCTTCCCTTTCTGCTCTCCTGCCTTGGTGCTGTTTACATTCTTTTACAATCTCAGAGCTGTAACTGATTAAATTCAAGGCTTAAGTTGTCAACAGCCCAGCTGTTTCCAATAAATGACAGCCCTCTGGTCCCAGCAAGAAAAGGTCTTATATTCAAGGTCTCAAGTCTAGTTAATGAGAGACCCCTGCATTTGCCCGTGCAGGAAAATCATCCGGGTCTGGGACCTTTTGTTTCAGAGCGACCTTTGTCCATATTCCGTTTAGGGAGTTGTACTGCAATTTTGGTCCCGGTCAGCGGCGAGAAAAAAACAGATCTTTCCCCGAATAAGGAAGCCTGTACCCTCAGGGTCTCAGGTGTAAGTGGTGAGAGACCCAGTAAATTCCAAGAGTGGCAAGAGTGCTCTGCCCTTTAGACATTTTGTCTGGGAGAAATCTTCATCCCTGTTCAATTTCAGGAACCTAAGCAGCTATCTCGATGCAGCACTCCTGCAAAAAAAGAACAGATCTTAACTACAGGAAAAGAAAACCCATACCCTATGGGTCTCAGGTGCAGGTGGTGGGATACCTCTGGCCCTCCATGGGCAGCAACAGCTTTCTGAGGTGGCACCTTTTGCCTGAGAGGAATGTTGACTATGTTTGCTCTGGGAGCTCAGACTGGGATATCCAGTACAGATCTCCTTCAATCAAATGAGACACTGTTACCCCAGGTAAAAAAGCCCTTACCTTCTGTCTCTCAACGGCAGCTGCTGGGTGCCTCCCTTGGCAGCAAGAGCTTTCTGTAGTGGCACCTTCTGTGTGAGAGGAACGTTCATCCGTATTCAATTTGACGAGTCAAACCACCTATCTCAGTCCACGACTCCTGCAAGCAAATAGTATCCTATTTCCCCTAGGACAAAAAGCCCTTACCCTCAGGATCTCAAGAGTGTTAATTAGACACCCTTGACAGTTCATGGGCAGTGAGAACGTTCTATCCTGTCACCTTTTGTCTGGGAGGAATCTTGGTCCTTGTTCCATTTGGAACTGGACGGGCAGTTGCAGTGCAGGGTTCCTGCAAGGTAACAACAACCCTTTACCCCAGAAAAGAAAGCCCTTACCCTTGGGATCTAAGGTGCAATTGATAGACCAGCCTACCCTTCCATGGACAGCAAGAACTTGCTGCGGTGGCACCCTTTCTCTGGGAGGATTCTTAGTCCATATTCAATGTTGGATGGCAGACTGACAATATCGGCACGGGGCTCCTGCGAGCAAATCGCAGACCATTTCCGCATGAAAGGCAGCTAGTAGCCACACGTACTCTAATGCAGGTGAAGGGAGACCCGTGACAGTGCATGGGGCAGCCACACATTTTTGTCCTTGCCTCTTCTGTATGGAGAGTATGTTGATACGTGTACGCCTTAGACGGTCATACTGTTATGATCGGCACTACTCTCTGAAAACCAAACGACAGCCCTTTCCCACAGAACTGGGCTGTTAGGAGTAGTTAGTGGGAAAGGCTGAGCCCACGAAAGGAGAGAGCTTTGTGTGTTGGCACATCTTGTCTGGGAGGAATCTTCATTCGTACTTTATATTGGAATCAGACCGGCAATTTCAGAGCAGGACATCTGCAAGTGCACAAAAGCCCTTTCTCCCAGGAAGGCGAGTGCCAACCCTTGAGATATCGGGTACAATTGGTGGGCCAGCCTTGGAACTCTATGGGCAGCAGGAGCTATCTGTCCAGCCACCTTCAGTCTGAGAGCGATCTTTGTCCGTATTCGATTTTGGAGTCAGACTGGAAATTTCATCACAGAATTCCTGCAAGTGAACAACAGCCCTTTATCCCAGAAAACAAAACGCTTACCCTCAGGGTAAAATGTCCGGGTTCTGGGCAAGCCTGGGCACTCCATTGGAAGCAGGAGCTTTCTTTGATGGCACCTCTTGCCTGGCAGGAATCTTTCTCCATATTCAATTTTGGCATTCAGACTGGTAAATTTGGCGCAGGATCCCTGCAAGCGGACGACAGCTCTTTCTCCCGGGAAAAATACTGCTTACCCTAACCCTAACGCTAACCCTAACCCTAACCCTAACCCTAACCCTAACCCTAACCCTAACCCTAACCCTAACCCTAACCCTAACCCTAACCCTAACCCTAACCCTAACCCTAAACCCTAACCCTAACCCTAACCCTAAACCCTAACCCTAACCCTAACCCTAACCCTAAACCCTAACCCTAACCCTAACCCTAAACCCTAACCCTAACCCTAAACCCTAACCCTAACCCTAACCAAGTCTGAACCGGTCTGAACCGGTCTGAACTAGTTTAAACCGTTGTGAGACTGCTGCTCTTTCTAAACTGATACAAGAATAGGGAAGCACTGCTGTAAATATAGAGCATTATTGCCTAGTTAGATTTGTGGAGGGTGAGAGAAAATTGGCCCAGAGTAAACGCAAAACATTTTTGGTGCAAAATGTGGATAGAGACTGCTAGGAGGGATAAGGACCACATCAGATCACAACACCAAATTATATTTGAAACCATCAGGAAACCCCAAACGACAAAATGCTCCTAAAAACCCCCCAAACACCAGAAAACCCCCATCAAATTACAAAAGCACCTTACCATTCCTAAGCAAATTACACAGTAAAAACTGCTTAGAGACAGAGTTTTATGCCTTTAAACAGCAGGTATTTATTAGGCGACGTCATGCAGCTCTCCGGCTCGGGCTGGGCAAAAAGAGCTCCGAAATGTTTGAGTAAAAACACGCAATTTATACAGTTTCTAATTACGATTACAACATATTCATATACGTACCCATGTTATTGTATTATTGGATTACTATATGTCAGGGTGGAGTTTGAGGCGTGGTCTTTCTTCTGAGGAATATCATGGTGATACATCCTGCCTTCATCATAGGGTCTCAAATTTATTCCTCATTTTTGGGTGACCCCGGAGACCTTCTGTACTTTCCATTGTTTCATGTTCTATCCGTTGGAGCTTGGAAAAAGCCTTGGCTTCGGGCCTATTTTACCTATTCAAATATCTACCTTAGCCTGTTTGGCTATAATTTATTACCTCTGGGCTCTTTGTGCAATGTACCTGTTGGTTTCTAGGTCTGCAGAATTTGTACGGAACAAAATCTTTTTTGAGTGAGGTAGAGAAAGCGGGGGGGGGAAGAGAACAGTGGATTTTGCAGTAAGATGCTTCGATTTACAGTTCTAGAGCCTCGTTTTGCTTCAGTCAAAAAGGCGGGCGGTGTGACTCTCTGGGAGCGGCGACAACTTTCTGTCCTCGCACCGTTTGCCTGGGAGGAATCCTCAGAAGCATTCCGGTGTCTAAATTGAACATCTGAGTTTGGGGTGGGACTCCTGCTAGTGCACAAAACGCCGTTCCCCCAGAAAAAGAAAGCCCTTACCCTCTGGTTATCAGGTGTAGGTTGCAAAGCGCTCTGTGGGAAATGAGAGCTCACGGTCCCGACACCTTGTATCCGGAGGGAATCTTCGTACGACTTCAATTTCCCGAGTCCCGCCGCCTGCTTTGCCGCAGGACTCCTGCGAGGGACCGGCTGCGGAGGACAAAAGAAATGCTCGGTCGGCTGGCAGGCGACAGGCACTTTAGGAATGGCAGGCTTAGCTTTATAGTCTTTTCTTGCCTCTGTGGGTATACGCGCTATAATTGGTGGCTTGTTTCTCTTCGCGTGCAGCGCTTAGTCTTTTGATTGGCAGTCGGGGTCCTGTTGTGTGCTGGCGAAGCTCAAAACGATGCCTATTATTTACTGTAGTTTTTCTTCCCTTTCTGCTCTCCTGCCTTGGTGCTGTTTACATTCTTTTACAATCTCAGAGCTGTAACTGATTAAATTCAAGGCTTAAGTTGTCAACAGCCCAGCTGTTTCCAATAAATGACAGCCCTCTGGTCCCAGCAAAAAAAGGTCTTATATTCAAGGTCTCAAGTCTAGTTAATGAGAGACCCCTGCATTTGCCCGTGCAGGAAAATCATCCGGGTCTGGGACCTTTTGTTTCAGAGCGACCTTTGTCCATATTCCGTTTAGGGAGTTGTACTGCAATTTTGGTCCCGGTCAGCGGCGAGAAAAAAACAGATCTTTCCCCGAATAAGGAAGCCTGTACCCTCAGGGTCTCAGGTGTAAGTGGTGAGAGACCCAGTAAATTCCAAGAGTGGCAAGAGTGCTCTGCCCTTTAGACATTTTGTCTGGGAGAAATCTTCATCCCTGTTCAATTTCAGGAACCTAAGCAGCTATCTCGATGCAGCACTCCTGCAAAAAAAGAACAGATCTTAACTACAGGAAAAGAAAACCCATACCCTATGGGTCTCAGGTGCAGGTGGTGGGATACCTCTGGCCCTCCATGGGCAGCAACAGCTTTCTGAGGTGGCACCTTTTGCCTGAGAGGAATGTTGACTATGTTTGCTCTGGGAGCTCAGACTGGGATATCCAGTACAGATCTCCTTCAATCAAATGAGACACTGTTACCCCAGGTAAAAAAGCCCTTACCTTCTGTCTCTCAACGGCAGCTGCTGGGTGCCTCCCTTGGCAGCAAGAGCTTTCTGTAGTGGCACCTTCTGTGTGAGAGGAACGTTCATCCGTATTCAATTTGACGAGTCAAACCACCTATCTCAGTCCACGACTCCTGCAAGCAAATAGTATCCTATTTCCCCTAGGACAAAAAGCCCTTACCCTCAGGATCTCAAGAGTGTTAATTAGACACCCTTGACAGTTCCTGGGCAGTGAGAACGTTCTATCCTGTCACCTTTTGTCTGGGAGGAATCTTGGTCCTTGTTCCATTTGGAACTGGACGGGCAGTTGCAGTGCAGGGTTCCTGCAAGGTAACAACAACCCTTTACCCCAGAAAAGAAAGCCCTTACCCTTGGGATCTAAGGTGCAATTGATAGACCAGCCTACCCTTCCATGGACAGCAAGAACTTGCTGCGGTGGCACCCTTTCTCTGGGAGGATTCTTAGTCCATATTCAATGTTGGATGGCAGACTGACAATATCGGCACGGGGCTCCTGCGAGCAAATCGCAGACCATTTCCGCATGAAAGGCAGCTAGTAGCCACACGTACTCTAATGCAGGTGAAGGGAGACCCGTGACAGTGCATGGGGCAGCCACACATTTTTGTCCTTGCCTCTTCTGTATGGAGAGTATGTTGATACGTGTACGCCTTAGACGGTCATACTGTTATGATCGGCACTACTCTCTGAAAACCAAACGACAGCCCTTTCCCACAGAACTGGGCTGTTAGGAGTAGTTAGTGGGAAAGGCTGAGCCCACGAAAGGAGAGAGCTTTGTGTGTTGGCACATCTTGTCTGGGAGGAATCTTCATTCGTACTTTATATTGGAATCAGACCGGCAATTTCAGAGCAGGACATCTGCAAGTGCACAAAAGCCCTTTCTCCCAGGAAGGCGAGTGCCAACCCTTGAGATATCGGGTACAATTGGTGGGCCAGCCTTGGAACTCTATGGGCAGCAGGAGCTATCTGTCCAGCCACCTTCAGTCTGAGAGCGATCTTTGTCCGTATTCGATTTTGGAGTCAGACTGGAAATTTCATCACAGAATTCCTGCAAGTGAACAACAGCCCTTTATCCCAGAAAACAAAACGCTTACCCTCAGGGTAAAATGTCCGGGTTCTGGGCAAGCCTGGGCACTCCATTGGAAGCAGGAGCTTTCTTTGATGGCACCTCTTGCCTGGCAGGAATCTTTCTCCATATTCAATTTTGGCATTCAGACTGGTAAATTTGGCGCAGGATCCCTGCAAGCGGACGACAGCTCTTTCTCCCGGGAAAAATACTGCTTACCCTCGGAGCCTCAGGTACACTTCTTTGGCCAGCCTGGGCATTCCATGGGCAGCAGCTTTCTGTCCTTGCACCTTTTTTCTGGGACGAATCTTTGTTCGTAATGAATTTTAAAGTCAGACTGGCAATGTGAGCGCAGGATTTTTTAAAGTGAAAAAAGCCCTTTCCCCCAGGAAAGAAAGTGCTTACCCTTGGGCTCTCAGGTGCAGTTAGTGGGCCAGCCTGGGCCCTCCATTGGCAGCAGAACCTTTCTGTCTTGCCACCTTCTCCCTGGGAGAAATCTACATCTCTTTTTAATTTCATTAGTCACACTTGCTATTTCAGCAAAGGACTCCTGCGAGCAAAGGACAGTCCTTTATCCCGGGAAAGTGCTCACTCTCGGGGTCAAGGGCCTGGGTTTTAGGCCCTTCTGGGCACTCCACAGGCAGCAGGAGCTTTTGCCCCAATCGCTTTCTCTCTGGGAGAAACCTTTGTTAGTATTAAATTTTGGCATTCAGGTTTGCAATTTCAGCGTAGCGCTCTTGGAAGCGAACGACAGTCCTTTCTCCCGGGAAAGGGCGCGCTTACTCTCAGAGTTTCGAGTTCAGTTTGAAGGCCAGCCTGGGCAATCCACAGGCAGCAGGATCTTTCTCTCATTACACCTCTTGTCTAGGAGGAATCTTTGCTCATCTTGAATTTTAGAGTCACAATGGCAATTTTAGCACAGGATTCCTTCGAGCGAACGAAAGGCCCTTCTCCCAGGAAGGAAAGTGCTTACTGTCGTTTCCAAGGGTCGGGTTTGTAGGCCAGCCTGGGCCCTTCATGGATAGCAGGAGTGTTCTGCCCAGCCACTTACAGCTTGGGAAGATCCTTTGTTTGTATTCAATTTTGGCAGTCAGACTGGCAGATTCACTGCTGGACTTTTGCAGGAGAACAACAGCCCTTTCTCCCAGGAAAGAAAGCCTGTAGCCTTTGGCTGTTATGAGTATTTGGTGGACCAGCCTGGGCACTCCATGGGCACGGAGAGATTTCTCTATTGACACCTTTTATCTGGGAACAATCTTCGTCCGTGTTCAATTTTGGACTCAGACTGGCACTTTCAACACGGGTTATCTGGGAGCGAACAACAGCCCTTTCTCCTGGGAATGAAAGTGCTTACGCTCGGGGTCAAAGGTCCAGGTTGTAGGCCAGCCTCCACACTCCATTGGCAGCAGGAGCTTTCTGTCCAGCCACCTTCTTTCCTTGAGCAATCTTTGTCTGAATTCAATTTTGAAGACTGACTGGTAATTTCAGTGTAGGATTCCTGAAAGCGAACAACAGCCCCTTCTCCCGGGAAAGCGAGTGCTTACCCTCGGGCTCTCTGGTGCAGCTGGTGGGCCAGCTTGGGCAATCCTTTGGCAGCAGTAAGTTTCTGTCCTGAACCCTTCTGTTTGGGATGAATTTTGTTTGTATTCAATTTTGCAGTCAGACTGGCCAATTCAGCACAGGACTCCTGCATGCGAACAACAGCCTTTTCCCCAGGAAGGAAAGTGTTTACCGACGGGGTCCTTGGTGCAGTTGGTGGCCCAGCCTGGACACTCCCTGGGCATCAGGAGCTTTCTGTCCTTGCACCTCTTGTTTTGGAGGAATCTTCGTCCATATTCAACTTTGGGGTCAGACTGGCAATTTCGGTGTAGGATTACTATGAGTGAACGACAGCCAATTCTCCCGGGAAAGACAGTGCTTACCCACGGGGTAAGTAGGCCAGGTTGTAGGCCTGCCTGGATACTGTATGCACAGCAGCAGCTTTCTGTGATGGAACCTTTGTCTCGGAGCAATCTTTGTATTAAGTTTTGGCAGTCAGACTGGCAATTTCAGCACGGGACTCCTACAAGCGAACAAAGCCCCTTTCCTCTTAGGGAAGAAAAGGCTTACCCTCTGCCTCTAAGGTTGGATTACCTGCAACTTTTATGAAATCACACACCTGCAACCCCCCAACCTTTTGTCTAACATCAGAGCGGATCAGCTTCGGTCGAGCGTACGAACACCTGACACGTAACGTTACAAACGTGCAGCGTGATGATGAGAGAAAGCTCTCGGTGAGAAGCAGAACTCGGAGAACCGAGATGCTGTTGAGAGACATGACCTACGCAACTGTGCCTCTGAGCTAAAAATGCCCTACAGCAACCTCTAGAAAGGCTCAAAGAGAACTACCTTGGACAAGAAGGGCCTGTCAAAACTGCAAAGAGGGACGCGTGAGAACGCTACGTTCGGGATGTAAGACTGGGAAGATGGCTGACGACACAGCTTGAAACGTGGCCAGAGAGGACACCTGACCGTAAAATTCCAAGATGCGATTCCGATGCAAGATTGCAAGTCAAGGAGCGGACTATATCGGCACCATGCCGAGGAGACGTTCCAGACCTCGGGGGTGACACCTCACACTTCCCTTAAGCCCCTTCGGAGCAAAACGCAGAGACGGCTGATCCGAGGAACCCAAGAGACGGACCAGACAAACTGTGCGACACAAACCGGAACTGCTCTGCCCTGCACGGCCCGGCGTCGTGCTCCAAAGTAAGCCACTCCCCCGTTGTGCACTAGGGGCCTGTTACTGGACATCCCTCTCTTCTTATGCCAATTTCTAAATCTATCCCAGGAATTCCCAGCCCAGTACCCTGCTCTCCTCCCATGTCCAGGTCACAGCCGTTAACTTATCTTTTTGACAGCTGGGGGTGCAAATCCTTCTTCAACAAAAAGGAAGGTTGTCTCGGCTACCTCAGAGTTTCCTGCAGATGCTGCCTTATTCTCCTTTTCAGCTACAAGAAACAAAACCACAATCGCTTCAGGAGCTTTGCAGCAGCTCAGCCGAACCCCAACAATTCCCATACTCACACTCCCCCAGCTGCACCGAGGCCCTCGGCTCGCCGGCTCCAGACGGAGTCCTGCCACCTCTGCCGATGCCGGAGGCTGCGTCTGGCATCGCACGGGATACCCGGGTGAGCGACGGACAAAGTTACGTGGCATTTTGGAAAGCTCAGTTCACCCCTGTTCCTCCCTGCCACTGCCCTGACTCACCTCGAATTCTCCTTTCTTTCCAAAGGTGACCTGGGCAGCATCTGCAAATAGAAAAGGCACATGCTCCATCGCTGAGTCCTGTAATACTTTGGCATTACTCACAAGGGCAGCCCGAGACCACCCGACTTTGTCACAAAATGACAGGCATGTTTGTAGCTCACGAGAAAAGGAACATCTACTTCTGTCCAAGAGTCCACGCTCATCTTGCTCGTTAGTGTTCACCTGGCTCTTCTCTACACTTGTGCCCGTGGCCTCTTTTACCCATTTGTACAGAAAGGGTCAGGACAGACAAGCCTTGTTGTCCTTTACCTCCCCTGGGCAGCCTGTCATCTACACCTTCAATCACATGGCTACATGCTTTCCTTCCTATGGAAAAGACTATCACAATTTGGGGTTTCTGGATCACTCAGACCAGCGGGGGTTCACAGCTGAGCTGCAGTTTCTTTCATTGTGCCCGGTGGTGTATCGGATGAGCTCAAGGGTCAAATCACACAGAGACACCAACTGTGGGTGCTAAGGCTGATGTAAATTTTTTTTACAAAATGGAGGATTTTTGGAGGCAGATAAGGTTCGCTAAAAAGAGGATAGGTATATATAAACTTGGACAGGGCATTGGATAGGATTTAAGATTGATATACATAATAGGGGGATACTTGCAACTTTCGATGACTACTAAGTTCTTAATTAGGAAAACTAACTGCCTCTAACTGGACTTTGGCCAATCAGAGAAACCTGCTCTCCCCTAGCAAGAGAGAGAGCTCACAGTCTAAAAAACAGTCCGTTTGTCTGATGCTGATTGCTCTGTTTTGCCAGACATTGCTTCCTTCCAACTTCTACAGTCCTCTTTCTCATCCAGGTAACCCCGAACACCTATCTGAGCTATTACACACAAAATATACAGTCCCTTATAGGTTACCTCTGATTTTAGGCCCAAAATATTCATTCCATCGCTAGGTTACCTAGATTTTACCTCAAAAAAAACCTGATTATCTCTTGTGCAAAATGCTGTCGTTCTCAAACTTTTGCTGAGGTTTGTGAGGTTTTCAGCTGAGTTGAGGAAAAGTATTTTCCATCTCTATTGGTACAGGTGTCAATAGAGATCGACAGAGCTTTTGCCTTTTTCAGACAATCGCACAATATTTTGACTCCCTGGCAGCTTGAAAGTCACAGATCTCCTTTCCTACATCTGTACACACGGGTACCTATCCACGTTTTCTCAAGCCTACACAGAACCAAGATTTCCTCACCCTGCACATCCCAAGCTGAGTATTCTGGTCAGTTAGTACAGCAAACCCCCTCTCCTCGTAAACAAGGGACCATTTTCCCTGGCCATTTCTCTAAGGGTTAAGACTTTTAAAAACTGCTGTTGTGCCACCAAACCTGCTTGGGATCTCTCCTAGCTTTTGGCAGTCCTTGGATTTAAAAAGCACACACTCTTCCATCTTGCAACAGCAAAACCACAAAATGCTCCTGACCCACAGTGTAACCCTAAGGATGGGCACCCCCACCTCGGCATCCTCACAAAGCCGTCCAGCACCCCTGACCCACCCATCAGATCTGAGTAGAGCAGCACAGCCAAGGCAATGCCAGGAGTGGGAACGGCAGTTCCACTGATGGGATTCCTGCAGCAGAAGACACACAAAGGGACACTTTTGGCCTTATACAACCAATACTGATTTTCCTCCAAATCTGTTCCCCAAAACCATCCGCTCACAACACTGTGCCAAACAACAGGGGCAATAAAACTTTGATGCCTTCAAAACAGCCAAGTACTTGGACACTTGTTATTTGCTTCCTCTTATGGTTATTCTTCCTTCAGAATTTGTACCTATAGCCGTTAATGGCTACTCCTTCAAGCATTTCCCTCCGTGGTATTACCAGCACATTTACACAGGCAAGGAACTTAACAGCTCTTCTTAAGATATCCAGCTGCCAATTACAGCCACAAAAGAAAAGCAACAGGAAAAGAGGGCTCAGGCAGCCAGAGAGCTCTGCAGGTGGCACCGGGCAACATCACACTTGCTAAAACATGTCCCTTTGCACAGAGAATGAAACAGGCCAATATTAGGGCAAGTTGTGCCGCTCCCACAGTGCCAAAAAAATTACACGCAGAACCGAGTAAAGCTCGAAGATGAGCTGGGGGAAACACTGACAAAAGCACAAACACCAGAACATTCTTTTGCTTCCGAGGTAAGACTAATCGTTCCTCTAGGAAAAGGGAAAGAGGCAAGGGTTTATCCAGCAATGCATAACTTAGAGAGTGAGTTTAACAAGTACCGGCAGGGTTTGTGCACAGAGAAAACAAAACTCCCTATTTTTAGAAGCAAAACTATCAGTGGAAACTACTGTCTGCTTACAACAGTAAGCTTCCCACAGCAGTTTCAGGTGCCTTTCTTAGTAGCCCAGCCCCACAGTAGACACTTCTCCTGACTGCTCCTGAGAGAGGCAATTAATTAGAACTTTTGGTGCTCAGGAAAGCTAGTCCCTCCCCTAAGTCATGACTAACATGCCCGAGCACCGAGAGTGCTTATAATTCACCTAACTCCCTGCTTTGCATGTTCATATCAAGAAAAGCTCTTCCAAGCTCTTCCTCCAGTCGAAGCTGTATCTTTCCTGCACCCCCACACTCCCCTACCTGTTGTCCTGTGCTGCTCCCCGCAACACGGCTAATCCCTCGGCCCCTTCCTTGAGCCATGACTCAGGTACCTCAGGTGCTTGCCCTGGCGAGAGAGACTCCCTGGGATTGACTGCTCCCCTGCAGAGGCTCCCTACAAAAAGTGGCCCGGATAACCACCCCGCAGGGTCCACCCCTCCTCATCCTCACTGCCCACACCTGAGGCTGTCTCGCATGGGAGAGGACAGAAGGCTGCATGGAAACACAGGCGGCGGCACAAGCAGAGGAAATGTGCCTGTGCCAGCCGGGGGAAGCTGCCGGACATAACAGGAGCAAGGGGCTGTTCTCATGCGGGGCACGGGACCTACGTTGGCTCGTGTTGCTTCGCTTAGGGCTCGGGGGTTCTTTTGGGATGGGGTTGGGTGCGGGTTTTGAGGGACTACACACACCCTCCCCTGAGTCACAGCCCCGCCCCAGCTCGCTGCAGCCTGCTGCACTCCCAGCAGCCCTTGGTCAGCTACGTGGGGATTGGTGCCTCTTCTGAAGGTGGCAAATGTCTGTAAAGCGAATCGGGAAGCCACTCCCAGTCTTTCTTTTCCAGCCTTTTCTTCCCAGCACCACAGTGGTGGGGTCGCGTGGCTGCGACCCCACGGTGGAAGGCACCCCCAGGGCAGCCCTCTTCGGAACTGCCTCTGGCCCTGCTCAGACGCCCCCCCTCACCTCGCTCACAGGTTTAACATTAAGCCAAGATTTAATACAGAGCGCCGCAACATGCTCTCTGATCAACCTGATCTCCTTTTATGATCAGCTGACCTACCTGGCGGACGAGGGCAAGGCTGTAGATGTGTCTATCTGGACTTCAGCAAAGCCTTTCACGCTGTCTCCCATAATATACTCCTGGGAAAGCTGGCAGCCCACGGCTTGGACAGGTGCACTCTCTACAGGTTTAAGAGCTGGCTGGAGGGCTGGGCCCAGAGACTATTGGTGCATGGGACTGCATCCAGCTGGCGGCTGGTCAACAGTGGTGTCCCCCAGGGATCAGTGCTAGGCCCAGTCCTGTTTAACATCTTTATGAGTGATTTAGATGAGGGGATTGGGTCCGTCGTTAGCAAATTTGCAGACGAAACTAAATTGGAAGGGAGTGTCAATCTGCTGGAGGGTAGGAAGGCTCTGTAGAGGGACCTGGATAGGCTGGAGACTTGGGCTGATTCCAGTGGGATGAGGGTCAACAAGGCCAAGGGCCGGGTCCTGCACTTTGGCCACAACAACCCCTGCAGCGCTACAGGCTGGGGAGAGAGTGGCTGGAGAGCAGCCAGGCAGAAAAGGATGTGGGGGTGCTGATTGACAGGAGGCTGAACATGAGCCAGAGTGTGCCCAGGGGGCCAAGAAGGCCAATGGCATCCTGGCCTGCGTCAAGAACAGTGTGGCAGCAGGAGCAGGGAAGTGATCCTTCCCCTGTACTCAGCAATGGTGAGGCCACACCTTGAGTATTGTGTTCAGTTCTGGGCCCCTAATTTAAGGAAGGACATTGAGGTGCTGGAGCAGGGCCAGAGAAGAGCAACAAGGCTAGTGAAGGGACTCAAGCACAAGTCCTATGAGGAGAGGCTGAGGGAGCTAGGGTTGTTTAGACTGGAAAACAGGAGGCTCAGGAGTGACCTCACGGCAATTCTGTCCCACTAACCCGAGGTGGGCAACTGAGGCCAAGGATCCCCTTCCTCCAGGCAATCACTGTCTCAGCAAACCAAAGCCCATGCTGAGCAGCACTTGGGAAAACTTGGGAAAGGCAACAGGAATAGGGCACTGCCTGTCAGAAAACGAGTGCCCACAAACACACCTTTGGGACAAATGGAATAACATTGCTCTCCTCCAAGAAACAGGCCAGGCAGGGCTCTCCAGCCCAGGGCACAACAGGCAGGAGAACTGCAGGGAACACAGGGAGACACAGGCAGGCATTGCCACTGATTCCCTGCAGCCCTCTCTGTTCTTCGGGATCCTGGCTCTAGATTTATAAAGAATGGGGTGGGAGGGCAGCAGAGCAGGGATACCCCTGAAAAACAGGGGCCTTGGCACCTGGAGCATCAAAAGAGGGGAGGTGGGAGGAGAGATATGGAAAGAGAAAAGGTAAGGGGTTTGTTCAGGAGCAGGCTGTATGTCCAGCAGTGATGGCAACTGCAAACACGGGATGCTGCAGGAATGCAGGGGGGAGCACGAGCCAGTATCCGATAGATCCCTTTGCCCTTTGCTCAGGGACCTCAACTCCACCCTCTCTGAGAGCAGCAAAGAACTGCTGCAGGGAAAGAGTTTATTTAAGCACAAGTCAGTGATGCAGCCGCTGGGAAACGGGAAGAGGGGAGGGGAATGGAGAGGAACTGACACCAAAATCACACAATCACAACTTTATTGGGACATTACTGAGCTGCAACAAAAATACATTCACAGCAGGCCAGGGCAAGAGGTGCACACAGGATCACCAACATAGCAGCTGGGCTTCTAGGAACACCCTCTCCTTAAGTTATGGAGCCAGGGGCTGCCAGTTGGGATCCATCCTGGGGGACTGGAAAGCACTCAGGCATCAGGGCCAAGTCCTACCTGCTCACTGCAAGCAGTTCAGCCCCAGCAGCAGTGGGAGTTTCTGCCTCTCCCTCCAAGAGTATTTGGGACCCAACAGCTCGTTACACTAGAATTTTATCTTCATGAATATTTTACAAAGTTGAGCTTCAGGAGAACTGAGGCACTTTTCATTATTCCGTGCTCTTCCAGTGCTGCACTTGCCAGGATCTTTTGGGCATGAGGAACCTTCCAGACTGCTCCAAACTTTCATGGCCCACTTGTTCTTCTTGCCACAGCTGGACCGGGTCAATGTCCCTGCAGAAAGAGAAAATTTAATGATTCTCTCTGAAACCAGAGCCTCCCCTGCTTTGCTTCCCTATCCCACGTTTTGTTCCCTACACAACTGAGGCCCTTCCAAGCCATGCCAAGTGGCAGCCAAGGAATCCAACCCAAGAACCTGCCAGGGAGCAGCATCTGTGCCACAGCAACAGCATTCCAGGCCTGTCACTGCCAACCCTCTGCTTCTCCCAGCAGCTCCAGTGGCACCACAACTTGTCCCGAAGGCAGAAAGGCTCCTTTTGGGAGCACAACGAGTTATCTATACTGTAGCACTGGAATTCCATCTCCTGGATGGAGAAGCTGGTAGAAGAATGGAAGAAACCAGGACCTTAAAGGCAAATTAGGAGCACCCGTTCATCCACATCAGCTCCAATAAAGGTACTGAGTCAACACCTCACCAAAGACACACGACAGCAAGGGCCATCACCTCGACAATCACTTCAGTTTGCAGTTTATAAAGCCGAACTAAAGTAAAGCTTTTCAGGCTCTTGGGAAGACTCAATCCCACTGTAAGCAGTTTGTGGGACTCATTCCCAGCCTCCTGAGGTTCATTTTCCACCTCACTCGTGGCTGCACTAGAGGTGGTTCTAAACACACACAGAAGGAGCTGCTGCAACTTGTCCAGTTTCCTGCTTCTCCTTGAAACTCCTCCAGCTGTTTACCCAGCTCTCCAGGGTCCATTCTTTTGCCCACTGGACTTATTCCCAGTCCCAGTGCTGCCAGGGCCACCCTGGGCTCTCACCTGCCCTCACACTGAGGGACCTTTCCCAGCCCCGAGTCCAGCCAGCACTGACCGAGCTGCTGGGGGCTGCAGTACTCCCCGCTCCTTCCCTCCCTCTGCTCTAGCGTTTTTCCCTGTGGGAAGAGGTGAATCAGTCTTTTTAACGACCCGATGGCCAGAGGTGGGGGAAAAACTATCAGCATTCCCTAAACACCTCCAGCACTTCCATAGCCATCTGCGACCAGGGGCAACCTGGCCTAGGGGAAAGTGTCCCTGCTCAGGGAGTGGGGCTGGATGAACTTTAAGGTCCCTTCCAACCCGAACCACTCCAGAATTCCATCACGATTCCACCTTTTCTCCCTGCATTTGTTGTGCATCGCTTCCTCTCTAATTCACAACTTTATCTCCAGCCTATTGGGAACACTGTCCGTGATACAATCCTAGATGGGGAAGATCTACCAGGGGGAATTCTCAGCAAGAACATCCTCCCTCATTCAGATTGTTCCCATGAGCAAGTCAAGTCCCAAAGCTGAAAACACCAGCATGTTCTACTCCATCATCATCCCTCACTGCTTTGTCTAATTTTAGAAGACTGAAGCTCCCTGTGCTGGCTTCTTAAACATGCTCCAGCACCAGCCCTTTCTGTCTCATCCATGGAGTGTTTCTACCAGCCAAAGGTACTCAAATACCTAACTACATATCCAGGTGTCTTCCTAGCATTTCTCCTGCACTCGCTTACAACTTCAGATGAATAATTACCCTTCTTCTGCTGCAATTCTCCTGCCCTGGCAAGTGTTAAAACACAGGCGGCCCAGTGACAAGTGCTCTGAAACAGCCATCCATTCCACCTGCAGAAATTCTCAGGGCCACACTTGGAAACCCTTCAGCAAGGGCCCCGGAAAAGCCAAGGTGAGCTGTGCTTACCTGCAGGGCCAGGCAACTGAGGGCAAGGCGGGGACCGAGCAGAGAGCAAACACCTCCAGCTGCTTCTCACTCCAGCCCCCACGGCAAGTGCGGCGAAGCCCACCGGTCCAAGGTTCGTAGGAGAGCTTGAAAAGAAATTAGGAAACAATTAGTTGACAGAAAAATCCTTCTGCACTCCGCACTGGAGAACGAGTCCAATTGCTCACTAAGAGAATCACCATATTTAGAACAAGTGAATCCTAGAACCCCACAGCTTCTCAAATGTATTCACTAGCAGCCAAAGAAAGAATTGCAAGCAGCAAGAGAGACGTGGCGAAGAAGCCTCTGCCTTAAAGGCCAAGAGAAATAACCCCCCAAGCCCAAAGCAGAGCTGCTTTCGGTCATGGCGCCGCCATCTTATTTGTAGGCTGGAGGACTTCCGGTAGGGCGCCGCCATCCTATTTGTAGGCTGGATGACTTCCGGTCAGGGCGTCACCATCTTGGTTGTAGGCTGGAGGACTTCCGGTCAGGGCACCGCCATCTTTTGTGTGGCTCTCTGTATTTTCGGGTACAAGATGGGGAGTTCAAGGCAGAGGGAAAACAGGGGTCAAGAAGAGGAGAGGAGGAAAGGGGTGGAGAAAAGAGAGGACAAAGGATATCTGGGGGTGCACAAAGGTGGGGGGCAAAGGGGGTTTTCTGACGCACCCAAGCTTGACAGCTCCTCCCCAAATCCTCTCCCTTCTGCTAAAGAATGTCCTGCATCCACCAGCACAGGACATACACAAATCCCTCTGGGGGTCTGGAACATGACACATACCCGCAGGGGTGGCTGTAGGGTTGCAAACAAGATGATAGGGAGGCTTTTTTTTTATTTCAGAAAGTCAACAAATGCCTCCAAAAGAAGGGCCTTGGGGGCAGTGGCAGCTCACTGCACTATGCTGGACTCCCCTCATCCCCTTCCTCAGCTCCAGGAGGATTTGCGCCTCCTCTGAAGGTGACAGTTCCCTTCAACTGGTTTTCTTTCTAGCTTTTTTTCCCCAGCACCACACTGGTCAAAACGGAGAAAAGCAAGAAAAAGCCCCCAAAAAATCCCAGCATGCCTCCCAACCCCTTACAACGTGCAGCTCCTCACACTAAGGCACGGCTACCCCTCGGCTGCTCAACTCAGTTTGGGGTTACTCCCAGGGGAGCACCCCATCACTGCAGCCTGGGCAGCACAGCCTGAAGGCTCCTGGCTGGGCTCCAACACCAGCTCTGCAGAGCAAACACGGTGTCCGGGCCTCACGGGAGCCTCGGAGGTTTTTCCAATGCTGCTCCCATCGTAGCGTGAGCTGAGGTTCCAGCGACCCCCTCGTGCTCTGCCTAAGCCACAGGCAAGACTGCAGGAAAAGAGGAGTCAGAATGGGAATGAGAGAGAAGAAAGACAACTTTGGGCTATCGGTCCACAGGGAGTAATTGTGCCCTTTTTAGCCCTGCTGACAAAGAGCTCAGAGGCACCACGCTGGTGTCCTGGGGCAGAGAACTTCACAGACCTGTGTTATCCTCTTGCATCCTGGCTCTCGGGACTCCACCCACCACTCAGCTCATCCCAGTGCTGCTCTGCCTGCTCCAGGATTCTGTCCCCCAGAGAGGCCACTGGTCCCACACACAGGCCCCCCAGCCAGCCCCACCCCCTTGCTTGCTGCCAGCAGCCAGACCTCCCCACGTCCCCAAATGCAGAGCCCCTTCCCTAGCATGGCCCGCTGCCCTCAGCTCCCCAAAAAGAGAGGCAGGAGAGCCCCCGTCGCTGTTCATTTTCCCAGCAGGTTTTCCCTCTGGATACAGCAAGATGTAAAGACAAGACCAAGAGCTTTTACGCAAAAGAAGTAGAGAAGTCTGCTTAAGAGTCCAGCAATAAGTGCCCCAGTGGTTGAAGCCAAGAGGATAAATCCACTGGGATTTATCCACTGGAAACAGGAGTGGCTGACAGGATGATTTATGGCACACTCAGAGCTGCAAAGCTGGAGCCTTCTTTCTGGGCCATCACAGAAGTTCTGCCTCCCTCAAAGTCACAACACAGAGCAGACACCCCCCCCCCCCCCATTGCTTCTGCAGCAGCACTGCTCCTACCAGCCTGTCCAAGGGTAGGAGGGTACACTTGCCCAGGGAGCAGGGATCAGGAGGCTTGGGGCTCCCTGTCCTACTGAGGGCAGGGGCTGGCCAGGGCTGCGGTGCACGGCTGAGGCGTAGGTGTTGTAGCTGTTCTCCTGGAAGCGCTCCCAGAAATGGCAGTCTGCTGGGAACCGGGCCTGTGGGGACAGTGGGGACAGCGTTAGCCAAGAGCTGCCGTTCCCTGTCCTTCACCCCCACCCTTGATGCTTGCTGGGTTTGTCTGTCTCCCAAAAGGGAGTCTAAAGGGGTGGGTGGAAACACAGGACACTCATGTCAAGGGCACTGGGTAACCAACCATTTGGAAAACCCCCAACACAGATACTTCAGGAGCTGATTGCCACCCAGTTTGGAGCTTCCTTGAAAATAAAAGGCTTGGACCACCCCAGCAGCACCCTTTCCTTCTGTCCTGTCCTGCCCCAGCAGCACCCTTCCCTTCCCTCCAAAAAAAAGCATTCCAAAACACAAGACCAGAGCCTAACATTCCAGCTGTGCACCCACAGCCTTGGGACCCCGGGCTGCAGCTTCCAGCAGCCCCTCCAGAGCCCACTGCCACGCTTTAACCTGACAGTGGCCATGGCACCCGCAGCCCCAGCAGCGTCCCTAGCCCAATTCCACAGCAGCGCCTCCAAACAACTGGGATGGCATTGCTGAGCACTTTGGCTCTGAAACCACCGATGGAGTACAAAATCAAACCCCTTGTGGCACTTTGTAACCATGCAGAAGGCGTTTTAAACTCCTAATTGAGGGCCAGCTCACCTGGGACAGCACTTGCTGTTGTGTGTTTTCCTCCCTAAGGAGGAAAAATCCCTTTGCTTTCCCATGCAGGATTGAGGGAGGCTGTGGATTGCAATGCAGAGCATCTGCAGGCTCCTGGTACCTGGGGCTGTGGTGTCTGGTGTGCAAGAAACACCTCTGACTCTCTGACCCGGGGGTGGATGTGCACTTGCACACACAGAAAAGAAACCTCCAAGCTCTTCCTCCAGTCCGAGCTGCATCTTCCCTGCACCCCCACACCCCCTACCTGTTGTCCTGCGCTGCTCCCCGACACACGGCTCATCCCTCGGCCCCTTCCTTGAGCGATGATCCAGGTACCTCAGGTGCTTGGCCCAGCCCCGGTGAGACGCCCCCACTGTCACCGCTGGAGAGACTCCTTGGAATCGACTGCTCCTCTTTAGAAAATCCCCACCGAAAGAAGCACCCTCTCCAAAAGCCCCAGATAACCGCCCAGCAGGGCCCACCCCTCGTCATCCTCACTGCCCACTCATGGGGCTGTCCCGCCCCTCGTCATCCTCACTGCCCACACCTGAGGCTGTCCCGCCCCTCGTCATCCTCACTGCCCACTCATGAGGCTGTCCCGCCCCTCGTCATCCTCACTGCCCACTCATGGGGCTGTCCCGCCCCTCGTCATCCTCACTGGGCACACCTGAGGCTGTCCCGCCCCTCGTCATCCTCACTGGGCACACCTGAGGCTGTCCCGCCCCTCGTCATCCTCACTGGGCACACCTGAGGCTGTCCCGCCCCTCCTCATCCTCACTGGGCACACCTGAGGCTGTCCCGCCCCTCGTCATCCTCACTGCCCACTCATGGGGCTGTCCCGCCCCTCGTCATCCTCACTGCCCACTCATGGGGCTGTCCCGCCCCTCGTCATCCTCACTGCCCACTCATGGGGCTGTCCCGCCCCTCGTCATCCTCACTGCCCACTCATGGGGCTGTCCCGCCCCTCGTCATCCTCACTGCCCACTCATGGGGCTGTCCCGCCCCTCGTCATCCTCACTGCCCACTCATGGGGCTGTCCCGCCCCTCGTCATCCTCACTGCCCACTCATGGGGCTGTCCCGCCCCTCGTCATCCTCACTGCCCACTCATGGGGCTGTCCCGCCCCTCGTCATCCTCACTGCCCACTCATGGGGCTGTCCCGCCCCTCGTCATCCTCACTGCCCACTCATGGGGCTGTCCCGCCCCTCGTCATCCTCACTGCCCACTCATGGGGCTGTCCCTCATGGGAGGGGACAGAATGGTGCTTGGCTCCTCAGGCGGGCGCGTGACTTGAGGGCGCCGGCAGAGGCGGCGCGAGCCGGGGGGCGGGGCTGGTGCGAGCCGGGGGCGGGGCTGGTGCGAGCCGGGGGCGGGGCTGGTGCGAGCCGGGGGCGGGGCCGGCGCGAGCCAGGGGGCGGGGCCGGTGCGAGGCGAGCGGCGCGGCAACTGTAAACGGCCAGGAATGATTCGTACACCCATCAAATCATTATTAATTGGAAACCGATTCCCTCATCTCTGTCCTTGTTTTTCTTGGCTGCAAAACCCGATAATTCCCACTGGCTACTCTTTAGGGTGTTTTTCTTCCACTGCTCTTTCCTCCCCGCTGAAACCTATAAATCCCCCATACCATACCTGCTCCTGGCCTCCAGCAGCCCCCTCAGCACCCTGGGCAGGATCCCCCCCCTCACCGCGGGGGTCACGAAGAGCTGCCCCGTGGGGGTCCGGATGAAATGGGAGGGGTCCAAACTGGAATGGGGGGGACAAAAGGGGCATGGTGAGATCCCAGTTCAGCCCAGTATAACCCAGTTCAGCCCAGTATAACCCAGTTCATACCAGTATAACCCAGTTCAGCCCAGTATACACCAGTGACCCCCCAGTCCCTCCCAGTGACCCTCCAGTCCATCCCAGTGACCTCCCAGTCCATCCCAGTACAACCCAGTCCATCCCAGTGACCCCCCAGTCCATCCCAGTATACACCAGTATGTCCCAGTGACCCTCCCCAGTTCATCCCAGTATACACCAGTATGTCCCAGTATACACCAGTATGTCCCAGTATATACCAGTATGTCCCAGTGACCCTCCCCAGTTCATCCCAGTATAACCCACTATGTCCCAGTGACCTCCCCAGTCCATCCCAGTCCATCCCAGTGACCCCCCCCCAGTTCATCCCAGTATACACCAGTATGTCCCAGTATATACCAGTATGTCCCAGTGACCCCCCCCAGTTCATCCCAGTATACACCAGTATGTCCCAGTAACCCCCCAGTCCATCCCAGTGACCCCCCAGTCCATCCCAGTATACACCAGTATGTCCCAGTGACCCCCCCCCAGTCCATCCCAGTATACACCAGTATGTCCCAGTATACACCAGTATGTCACAGTGACCCCCCAGGCCATCCCAGTAACCCCCCAATCCATCCCAGTATACACCAGTCCATCCCAGTGACCCCCCAGTGACCCCCCAGTCCATCCCAGTATACACCAGTATGTCCCAGTGACCCCCCAGTCCTCCTCCCAGCTCCTCCCAATCCCCCTCCCAGTATAACCCAGTATAACCCAGTATAACCCAGTATAACCAATCCATCCCAGTATAACCAGTAAAAACCAG
Source organism: Pyrocephalus nanus (assembly GCA_038380795.1). Taxonomy (NCBI): domain Eukaryota; kingdom Metazoa; phylum Chordata; class Aves; order Passeriformes; family Tyrannidae; genus Pyrocephalus; species Pyrocephalus nanus. Next base: position 528,592 of record CM076278.1, read on the forward strand.
TATAACCAGTATACCCGTGGGTCTGTGCCCCCCCAGGGGGCAGCAGGGTGGTGTAGCACAGGTTGTGGGCGATGGCAGTGTGTGTAACCCAGTATAACCCAGTTTAACCAATATAACCAGTATAACCAGTATAACCAATCTCTCCCAGTATAAACCAGTATAACCAGTATACCCGTGGGTCTCTGCCCCCCCAGGGGGCAGCAGGGTGGTGTAGCACAGGTTATGGGTGATGGCAGTGTGTGTAACCCAGTATAACCCAGTAGAACCCAGTATAACCCAGTAGAACCAATACAATCAATCCATCCCAGTATAACCAGCATAAACCAGTATAACCAGTATACCCGTGGGTCTGTGCCCCCCCAGGGGGCAGCAGGGTGGTGTAGCACAGGTTATGGGTGATGGCAGTGTGTGTAACCCAGTATAACCCAGTAGAACCCAGTATAACCAGTATAACCCAGTATAACCAGTATAACCAATCCATCCCAGTATAACCAATATAAACCAGTATAACCAGTATACCCGTGGGTCTGTGCCCCCCCAGGGGGCAGCAGGGTGGTGTAGCACAGGTTGTGGGCGATGGCAGTGTGTGTAACCCAGTAGAACCAGTATAACCCAGTATAACCCAGTATAAACAATCTCTCCCAGTATAAACCAGTATAACCAGTATACCCGTGGCTCTGTGCCCCCCCAGGGGGCAGCAGGGTGGTGTAGCACAGGTTGTGGGTGATGGCAGTGTGTGTAACCCAGTATAACCAGTATAACCCAGTATAACCCAGTATAACCCAGTATAAACAATCTCTCCCAGTATAAACCAGTATAACCAGTATACCCGTGGGTCTGTGCCCCCCCAGGGGGCAGCAGGGTGGTGTAGCACAGGTTGTGGGCGATGGCAGTGTGTGTAACCCAGTATAACCCAGTATAACCCAGTATAACCAGTATAACCAATCTCTCCCAGTATAAACCAGTATAACCAGTATACCCGTGGCTCTGTGCCCCCCCAGGGGGCAGCAGGGTGGTGTAGCACAGGTTGTGGGTGATGGCAGTGTGTGTAACCCAGTATAACCCAGTATAACCCAGTATAATCCAGTATAACCAGTATAACCAATCTCTCCCAGTATAAACCAGTATAACCAGTATACCCGTGGGTCTGTGCCCCCCCAGGGGGCAGCAGGGTGGTGTAGCACAGGTTGTGGGCGATGGCAGTGTGTGTAACCCAGTATAACCCAGTAGAACCCAGTATAACCCAGTATAACCAGTATAACCAATATAACCAATCTCTCCCAGTATAAACCAGTATAACCAGTATACCCGTGGGTCTGTGCCCCCCCAGGGGGCAGCAGGGTGGTGTAGCACAGGTTGTGGGTGATGGCAGTGTGTGTAACCCAGTATAACCCAGTAGAACCCAGTATAACCAGTATAACCCAGTATAACCAATCTCTCCCAGTATAAACCAGTATAACCAGTATACCCGTGGTTCTGTGCCCCCCCAGGGGGCAGCAGGGTGGTGTAGCACAGGTTGTGGGCGATGGCAGTGTGTGTAACCCAGTAGAACCCAGTAGAACCAGTATAACCCAGTATAACCAATCTCTCCCAGTATAAACCAGTATAACCAGTATACCCGTGGGTCTGTGCCCCCCCAGGGGGCAGCAGGGTGGTGTAGCACAGGTTGTGGGCGATGGCAGTGTGTGTAACCCAGTAGAACCCAGTATAACCCAGTATAACCAGTATAACCAATCTCTCCCAGTATAAACCAGTATAACCAGTATACCCGTGGGTCTGTGCCCCCCCAGGGGGCAGCAGGGTGGTGTAGCACAGGTTGTGGGCGATGGCAGTGTGTGTAACCCAGTATAACCCAGTATAACCAGTATAACCCAGTATAACCAATCTCTCCCAGTATAAACCAGTATAACCAGTATACCCGTGGGTCTGTGCCCCCCCAGGGGGCAGCAGGGTGGTGTAGCACAGGTTGTGGGCGATGGCAGTGTGTGTAACCCAGTAGAACCCAGTATAACCCAGTATAACCAGTATAACCAATCTCTCCCAGTATAAACCAGTATAACCAGTATACCCGTGGGTCTGTGCCCCCCCAGGGGGCAGCAGGGTGGTGTAGCACAGGTTGTGGGCGATGGCAGTGTGTGTAACCCAGTATAACCCAGTATAACCAGTATAACCCAGTATAACCAATCTCTCCCAGTATAAACCAGTATAACCAGTATACCCGTGGGTCTGTGCCCCCCCAGGGGGCAGCAGGGTGGTGTAGCACAGGTTGTGGGTGATCATGATTGAGGGGTACAGGGATGAGAAGTCCAGGGTGGCGATGGGGACGTCGTAGTACCTGGGGGGGGGGGGGGGGAACAAAGGGGGGGTTTGGGGGGTCCTGGGGGGGTTTGGGGGGGATTTGGGGGAATTTGGGGGGTCCTGGGGGGGTTTGGGGGGTCCTGGGGGGTTTGGGGGGTCCTGGGGGGGTTTGGGGGGTCCTGGGGGGGTCTGGGGGGTCCTGGGGGAGATTTGGGGGGTCCTGGGGGGGTTTGGGGGGTCCCAGGGGGGGTTTTGGGGGGTCTCAGAGGAGGTTTGGGGGGTCCTAGGGGAAGTTTGGGGGGTCCTGGGGGGGTTTGGGGGGGGTCACAGGGGGTGTAGGGGAGATTTGGGGGGGTCCCAGGAGTCAGGAGGGAGATTTGGGGGTCCCAGGGGGGTCCCAAGGGAGGTTTGGGGTGCCCTGGGGGGTCTGGGGGGGTCCCAGGGGAGGTTTGGGGGGGTCCCAGGGGGCTTGGGGGGGGAATTTGAGGGGGTCTCCGGGGGTTTTTTTGGGTCTCAGGGGGGGGGTTTGGGGTCTCAGGGGGGGTTTTGGGGTCTCAGGGGGGGATTTTGGAGTCTCAGGGGGGGTTTGGGGTCTCAGGGGTGTTTTGGGGTCTCAGGGGGGGTTTTGGGGTCTCAGGGAGGGTTTTGGGGTCCCCACTCACCCCTTGAGGGGCTCAATGACCGTGGGGTTTGGGTGGGGTCTCAGGGGGTTTTGGGGTCTCAGGGGGTTCCTGGGGGGGGTTTGGGGGGTCCCAGGGGGGTTTTGGGGGGTCCCAGGGGGGTTTTGGGGTCCCCACTCACCCCTTGAGGGGCTCGATGACCGTGGGGGTTGGGTGGGGGGTTTTGGGGTCTCAGGGGGTTTTTTGGGGTCTCAGGGGTTTTTTGGGGGGGGTTTTGGGGTCTCAGGGGGGGTTTTGGTGGGTTTTTGGGGTCCCCACTCACCCCTTGAGGGGCTCAATCACCGTGGCCCCCTCGAAGTCCTCCCCCCCCTCGGGTTTCACCACGGGCAGCAGCAAATCCTCCTGCATGGCCTGGGGGAGACAAGGGAGGGGAGGAGTCACCCCAAAAATCCCCCAAATCCACCCTGAAACGTCCCCAAACCCCACCCAAAACCCACCCCAAAAATCCTCCCAGACCCTGCCCAAAACCCACCCAATCCCACCCTGAAAACTCACCCCAAAACCCAACCCAAAGTCCACCCCAACCCTCCCCAAACTCACCCTGAAATGACCCCAAAACTCACCCTAAACCCACCCCGAAATCCCCCCAAAACCCAACCCAACCCCTCCCAAAACCCCCCCAAAACCACTCCCAGACCCCACCCCAAAACCCATCCCAAAACCCTCCCAAAAACTCACCCCAAAACCCACCCTGAAACCCCCCCAAAAACAACCCAATCCCACCCTGAAAACTCACCCCAAACCCCACCCTGAAATCCCCCCCAAAACCCACCCCAAACCCCGCCCAAAATCCACCCCAAACCCACCCTGAAAACTCACCCCAAAACCACTCCCAGACCCCGCCCAAAACCCACCCTGAAACCCCCCAAAACCCACCCCAAAACCCCACCCAAAACCACTCCCAGACCCCACCCCAAAACCCACCCTGAAATCCCCCCAAAACCCACCCCAAACCCCCCCCAAAAACAACCCAATCCCACCCTGAAAACTCACCCCAAAACCCACCCTGAAATCCCCACAAAACCCACCCCAAACCCCGCCCAAAACCCACCTTAAAGTCCCCCCAAACCCACCCCAAACCCACCCCGAAATCCACCCCAAAGTCCCCCCCCAAACCCCGCCCAAAACTCACCCCAAAACCCACCCTGAAATCCCCCCAAAACCCACCCCAAACCCATCCTGAACCCCCCCCAAAACCCCTCCCAATCCCACCCCAAAGTCTCCCCCAAACCCCCCCAAACCCACCCTGAAACCCACCCCAAACCTACCTTGAAATCCCCCCCAAAACCCACCCCAAAACCCACCCCAAATCCCGCCCAAAACCCACCTTAAAGTCCCCCCAAAACCCACCCCGAAACCCCCCTAAAACCCACCCTGAAACCCCCCAAAACTCACCCCAAAACCCCCCCAAAACCCACCCCAAACCCCACCCCGAAACCCCCCCAAAAACACCTCAAATCCCCCCCAAAAAACACCCCAAAAACACCCTTGACCTGTCCCCCCCCCCCGGGGTCAGCAGGTACCTCAGGTGTCCCCAATGTCCCCCCCAATGTCCCCCCAATGTCCCCAATGTCCCCAATGTCCCCCCAATGTCCCCAATGTCCCCAATGTCCCCCAATGTCCCCCCAATGTCCCCAATGTCCCCCAATGTCCCCAATGTCCCCCCAGGTGTCCCCAATGTCCCCAATGATGTCCCCAATGTCCCCCAATGTCCCCAATGTCCCCTATGTCCCCCAATGTCCCCCCAATGTCCCCAATGTCCCCCCAATGTCCCCAATGCTGTCCCCAATGTCCCCAATGCAATGTCCCCAATGTCCCCCCAATGTCCCCAATGTCCCCAATGTCCCCAATGTCCCCCCAATGTCCCCCCAATGTCCCCAATGTCCCCAATGTCCCCAATGTCACCCCAATGTCCCCAATGTCCCCAATGATGTCCCCAATGTCCCCAATGTTCCCTCAGTGTCCCCTCACCTGTCTGAGCAGCTGTGACACCACCTTCACCTGCTGTCCCCGGCTCAGCAGGTGGCTCAGGGGCACTCCTGTCACCCCAATGTCCCCAATGTCCCCAATGTCCCCAATGTCCCCCCAATGTCCCCAATGTCCCCAATGTCACCCCAATGTCCCCAATATCACCCCAATGTCCCCAATGTCCCCTCACCTGTCTGAGCAGCTGTGACACCACCTTCACCTGCTGTCCCCGGCTCAGCAGGTAGCTCAGGGGCACTCCTGTCACCCCAATGTCCCCAATGTCCCCCCAATGTCCCCAATGTCCCCCCAATGTCCCCCCAATGTCCCCCCAATGTCCCCAATGTCCCCCCAATGTCCCCAATGTCCCCTCACCTGTCTGAGCAGCTGTGACACCACCTTGACCTGCTGTCCCCGGCTCAGCAGGTAGCTCAGGGGCACTCCTGTCACCCGGGCCATCTCCACCTGTGTCACCAGCACCATCAGGTGCTCCAGGAGCCGCAGCGGCAGCACCGCGTCCTTCAGGCAGTACAGAGCGAGACGACGGCGAGTTTGGGGGTCACCGTTCTGGGGACAACAAAGGGACATTGGGGACACAATTAGGGACATCACTGGGGACAGCATTGGGGACATCACTGGGGACAGCATTGGGACATTGGGGACAGCATTGGGGACAGGGGCTCAGCGTCCTTCAGGCAGTACAGGGCGAGGCGACGGGTCTGGGGGTCACCGTTCTGAGGGGACATTAATGGGGACATTGGGGACATCACTGGGACATTGGGGACATTGGGGACAGCATTGGGGACAGCATTGGGACATTGGGGACATTGGGGACAGCATTGGGACATTGGGGACATTGGGGACAACAATGGGGACAGCAAAGGGACATTGGGGACATTAACAGGGACAGCATTGGGGACAGGGGCTCAGCGTCCTTCAGGCAGTACAGGGCGAGCCGGCGGCGAGTTTGGGGGTCACCGTTCTGGGGGGACATTGGGGACATTAACAGGGACATTGGGGACATTGGGAACATCAATGGGACATTGGGGACATTGGGGACAGCACTGGGGACAGGGGCTCAGCGTCCTTCAGGCAGTACAGGGCGAGCCGGCGGCGGGTCTGGGGGTCACCATTCTGGGGACATTGGGGACAGCATTGGGGACAGCATTGGGACATTGGGGACATTAACAGGGACAGCACTGGGACATTGGGGACATCAATGGGGACAGGGGCTCAGAGTCCTTCAGGCAGTACAGGGCGAGGCAACGGCAGGTTTGGGGGTCACCATTCTGGGGGGACATTGGGGACATCACTGAGACATTGGGGACAGCATTGGGGACATCAATGGGACATTGGGGACATTAACAAGGACAGCACTGGGACATTGGGGACATTGGGGACAGCATTGGGACATTGGGGACAGCATTGGGGACACCATTGGGACATTGAGGACATTGGGGACATCACTGGGACATTGGGGACAAGCGTTATCATGGCTAGGACAGCCCTGGGGACCCCAAACCTGCAGGTCGGTGATGATGCCGTGGGGAATATCCTGCCCTTCCCCCAGGAGGGGACACAGCCCTGGGGACCCCAAAACCCCCCCAGGGACCCCAAAACCCCTTCAGGGACCCCAAATCCCCCCCAAAACCCCCCTAGGGACCCCCAAATCCCCCTCAGGGACCCCCCAAACCTGCAGGTCGGTGATGATGCCGTGGGGAACGTCCTGCCCCTCCCCCAGGAGGGGACACAGCCCTGGGGACCCCAAAACCCCCCCAGGGACCCCAAAACCCCCTCAGGGACCCCAATTCCCCCCCAAACCCCCTCAGGGACCCCCCAGGACCCCCCAGACCTGCAGGTCAGTGATGATGCTGTGGGGAACGTCCTGCCCTTCCCCCAGGAGGGGACACAGCCCTGGGGACCCCAAAACCCCCCCAGGGACCCCAAATCCCCCCCAAATCCCCCCCAGGGACCCCAAATCCCCCCCAGGACCCCCCAGACCTGCAGGTCGGTGATGATGCCGTGGGGAACGTCCTCCTTCTGCTCGTGCAGGAAGTGGGCGCTGACGGCGTTGAGGGAGTAGGAGCGGAGCTTGTGCTCCCTCAGCAGCACCTGGGGCACCCCAAAACCGCCTTCAGGGACCCCAAAACCGCCTTCAGGGACCCCAAAACCCCCTTCAGGGACCCCCAAAACTCCTCCAAACCCTGGGACCCCAAAAACCCTCCCCAGCACACGAGGGAGTAGGAGCGGAGCTTGTGCTCCCTCAGCAGCACCTGGGGCACCCCAAAACCCCTTCAGGGACCCCAAAAACACCTTCAGGGACCCCAAAAACACCCTGGGGTGCCCCAAAACCCCCTTCAGGGACCCCAAAAACACCTCAAAACCCTGGGACTCCAAAAACCCTCCCCAGAACGTGAGGGAGTAGGAGCGGAGCTTGTGCTCCCTCAGCAGCACCTGGGGCACCCCAAAAACACCTTCAGGGACCCCAAAACTCCCTTTAGGGACCCCAAAACCCACCCTGGGGTACCTCATCACCCTGGGACCCCAAAAACCCTCCCTAAAACATGAGGGAGTAGGAGCGGAGCTTGTGCTCCCTCAGCAGCACCTGGGGCACCCCAAAACCCCTTCAGGGACCCCAAAACCGCCTTCAGGCACCCCAAAACCACCTCAAAACCCTGGGACCCCAAAAACCCTCCCCAGAACCACCCAGAACATGAGGGAGTAGGAGCGGAGCTTGTGTTCCCTCAGCAGCACCTGGGGCACCCCAAAACCACTTCAGGGACCCCAAAAACACCCTCAGGGACCCCAAAAACACCCTGGGGCACCCCAAAACCCACCCTGGGGCACCTCCAAACCCTGGGACCCCAAAAAAACCTCCCTAAAACACGAGGGAGTAGGAGCGGAGCTTGTGCTCCCTCAGCAGTACCTGGGGCACCCCAAAACCACTTCAGGGACCCCAAAACCCATCCTGGGGCACCCCAAAACCCCTCCAAACCCTGGGACCCCAAAAACCCTCCCCAGAACCACCCAGAACGTGAGGGAGTAGGAGCGGAGCTTGTGCTCCCTCAGCAGCACCTGGGGCACCCCAAAACCCATTCAGGGACCCCAAAAACACCCTCAAGGACCCCAAAAACACCTTCAGGGAACCCCAAAACCCATCCTGGGGCACCCCAAAACTCCTCCAAACCCTGGGACCCCAAAAACCCTCCCCAAAACACAAGGGAGTAGGAGCGGAGCTTGTGCTCCCTCAGCAGCACCTGGGGCACCCCAAAACCCCTTCAGGGACCCCAAAAACACCCTGGGGCACCCCAAAACCCACCCTGGGGTACCTCATAACCCTGGGACCCCAAAAACCCTCCCCAGCACACGAGGGAGTAGGAGCGGAGCTTGTGCTCCCTCAGCAGCACCTGGGGCACCCCAAAACCCCTTTCAGGGACCCCAAAAACACCCTGGGGTACCTCATAACCCTGGGACCCCAAAAACCCTCCACAGAACCACCCAGAGCCCTCCCAAATCCCCCCATAACCCCCCCAAATCCCCCCAAATCCCCCAATAACCCCCCCAAATCCCCCCAAATCCCCCAATAACCCCCCCAAATCCCCCATAAATCCCCCCCAAACCTGCAGCATGTCCAGGGTGACCCTCCCTGGGGTCGTGACCACCTTGCCCTCCCTGCGGCCCCCAAATCCCCCCCAAATCCCCCCAAAACCCCCAATAACCCCCCCAAATCCCCCATAAACCCCCCAAACCTGCAGCATGTCCAGGGTGACCCTCCCTGGGGTCGTGACCACCTTGCCCTCCCTGCGGCCCCCAAATCCCCCCAAATCCCCCCAAATCCCCCCAAACCCCCCCAAATCCCCCCCAAATCCTCCATAACCCCCCCCAAATCCCCCCAAATCCCCCCCAAATCCCCCATAAATCCCCCCAAACCTGCAGCATGTCCAGGGTGACCCTCCCTGGGGTCGTGACCACCTTGCCCTCCCTGCGGCCCCCAAATCCCCCAATAACCCCCCCAAATCCCCCCAAATCCCCCATAACCCCCCCAATAACCCCCCCAAATCCCCCCAAATCCCCCATAACCCCCCCATATCCCCCCAAATCCCCCCAAATCCCCCCCAAACCTGCAGCATGTCCAGGGTGACTCTCCCTGGGGTCGTGACCACCTTGCCCTCCCTGCGGCCCCCAAATCCCCCCAAATCCCCCAATAATCCCCCCAAATCCCCCATAAAGCCCCCCAAACCTGCAGCATGTCCAAGGTGACCCCCCCAAATCCTCCCATAACCCCCCCAAACCCCCCCAAATTCCCCCCATAAACCCCCCCAAACCTGCAGCATGTCCAGGGTGACCCTCCCTGGGGTTGTGACCACCCAAATCCCCCCAAATCCCCCCCAAATCCCCCCAAACCCCCCCAAATCCCCCCCAAATCCCCCAATAACCCCCCCAAATCCCCCCCAAATCCCCCCAAATCCCCCAATAACCCCCCCAAATCCCCCCCAAATCCCCCAATAACCCCCCCAAATCCCCCCATAACCCCCCCAAATCCCCCCAAATCCCCCCCAAATCCCCCCAAATCCCCCATAAATCCCCCCAAATCCCCCCAGAACCCCCCAAACTCCCCCAAATCCCCCCCAAATCCCCCATAAAGCCCCCCAAACCTGCAGCATGTCCAGGGTGAACCTCCCTGGGGTCGTGACCACCTTGCCCTCCCTGCGGCCCCCAAATCCCCCAATAACCCCCCCAAATCCCCCCCAAATCCCCCCATAACCCCCCCAAATCCCCCCAAATCCCCCATAAACCCCCCCAAATCCCCCCCAAATCCCCCATAAAGCCCCCCAAACCTGCAGCATGTCCAGGGTGACCCTCCCTGGGGTCGTGACCACCTTGCCCTCCCTCCGGCCGAGCTGCCGGGATTGGAAGGAGGCGTCGCGGACCCCCGAGGGGACCCCCCGGACCCGGCCCAGGTACGGGAACGACTCCACCTTTGGGGGAAAGGGGGGACAGGTGAGGGGTTTGGGGGGCTCCTCGGGGGCCTGGGGGTCTCAGGGGGTCCCTGTGTGTCTGTGGGGTCCCTGTGTGTCTGTGGGGTCTCTGGGGGTTTCAGGGGGTCCCTGGGGGTCCCTGTGTGTCTGTGGGGTCCCTGTGTGTCTGTGGGGTCTCTGGGGGTTTCAGGGGGTCCCTGGGGGTCCCTGTGTGTCTGTGGGGTCCCTGTGTGTCTGTGGGGTCCCTGTGTGTCTCTGTGGGGTCCCTGGGGGTTTCAGGGGGTCTCTGGGGGGCTGTGGGGTCTCTGTGGGTTTCAGGGGGTCCCTGTGTGTCTGTGGGGTCCCTGGGGGTCTGTGGGGTCCCTGTGTGTCTGTGGGGTCTCTGGGGGTCTCTGTGGGGTCCCTGGGGGTTTCAGGGGGTCTCTGGGGGGCTGTGGGGTCTCTGTGGGTTTCAGGGGGTCCCTGTGTGTCTGTGGGGTCCCTGGGGGTCTGTGGGGTCCCTGGGGGTCTGTGGGGTCTCTGGGGGTCTCTGTGGGGTCCCTGAGTGTCTGTGGGGTCTCTGGGGGGCTGTGGGGTCCCTGGGGGTCTCTGGGGGTCCCTGGGGGCTCTGGGGGTCTCACCTGTAACCCCCTGGGCTTCTATGACAAGTAGGGCAGGTGGGGGGGCTGTGGGGTCTCTATGGGGCAGGTTGGGGTCCCTGTGTGTCTGTGGGGTCTCTGTGGGGTCCCTGTGTGTCTGTGGGGTCTCTGTGGGTTTCAGGGGGTCTCAGAGGGTCCCTGGGGGTCTCTGGGGGTCCCTGTGTGTCTGTGGGGTCCCTGTGTGTCTGTGGGGTCTCTGGGGGTCTCTGTGGGGTCCCTGGGGGTTTCAGGGGGTCTCTGGGGGGCTGTGGGGTCTCTGTGGGTTTCAGGGGGTCCCTGTGTGTCTGTGGGGTCCCTGGGGGTCTGTGGGGTCCCTGTGTGTCTGTGGGGTCCCTGTGTGTCTGTGGGGTCTCTGGGGGTCTCTGTGGGGTCCCTGGGGGTTTCAGGGGGTCTCTGGGGGGTTGTGGGGTCTCTGTGGGTTTCAGGGGGTCCCTGTGTGTCTGTGGGGTCCCTGGGGGTCTGTGGGGTCCCTGGGGGTCTGTGGGGTCTCTGGGGGTCTCTGTGGGGTCCCTGAGTGTCTGTGGGGTCTCTGGGGGGCTGTGGGGTCCCTGGGGGTCTCTGGGGGTCCCTGGGGGCTCTGGGGGTCTCACCTGTAACCCCCTGGGCTTCTATGACAAGTAGGGCAGGTGGGGGGGCTGTGGGGTCTCTATGGGGCAGGTTGGGGTCCCTGTGTGTCTGTGGGGTCTCTGTGGGGTCCCTGTGTGTCTGTGGGGTCTCTGTGGGTTTCAGGGGGTCTCAGAGGGTCCCTGGGGGTCTCTGGGGGTCCCTGGGGGTTTCAGGGGGTCTCTGGGGGTCTCAGGGGTCCCGGGGGTCTCACCTGTAACCCCCTGGGCCTCTCTGAAAGGTAGGGCAAGTGGGGGGGGCTGTGGGGTCTCTATGGGGCAGGTTGGGGTCCCTGTGTGTCTGTGGGGTCTCTGTGGGGTCCCTGTGTGTCTGTGGGGTCTCTGGGGGTCTCTGTGGGGTCCCTGTGTGTCTGTCGGGTCTCTGGGGGTCTCTGTGGGGTCCCTGTGTGTCTGTGGGGTCTCTGGGGGGCTGTGGGGTCTCTGGGGGGCTGTGGGGTCTCTGGGGGGCTGTGGGGTCTCTGGGGGGCTGTGGGGTCCCTGGGGGTTTCAGGGGTCTCAGGAGGTCTCTGGGGGTTTCAGGGGGTCCCTGTATGTCTGTGGGGTCCCTGTGTGTCTGTGGGGTTTCAGGGGGTCTCTGGGGGTCTCAGGGGGTCCCTGTGGGTTCCATGGGGTCCCTGTGGGTTTCAGAGGGTACCTGTGGGTTTCAGGGGGTCCCGGGGGTCTCACCTGCAGCACCTTGGCCCTCTCAGTCAGGTAGGGCAGGTGGGGGGGCTGTGGGGTCCCTGTGTGTCTGTGGGGTCCCTGGGGGTCTCTGTGGGTTTCAGGGGGGTTGTGGGGTCTCTGGGGGTTTCAGGGGATCCCTGGGGGTCTCTGGGGTTCCCTGGGGGTCCCTGGGGGTCTCACCTGCAGCACCTTGGCCCTCTCAATCATGTAGGGCGGGGGGGGGGGCTGTGGGGTCCCTGTGTGTCTGTGGGGTCCCTGGGGGTCTCTGTGGGTTTCAGGGGGGTTGTGGGGTCTCTGGGGGTCCCTGTGTTTCTGTGGGGTCCCTGGGGGTCTCTGGGGGTCTCAGGGGGTCCCTGTAGGTTTCAGGGGGTCCCTGGGGGTCTCACCTGCAGCACCTTGGCCCTCTCAATCAGGTAGGGCAGGTGGGGGGGGCTGTGGGGTCCCTGTGTGTCTGTGGGGTCTCTGGGGGGTTGTGGGGTCTCTGTGGGTTTCAGGGGGTCCCTGGGGGTTTCAGGGGGTCCCTGGGGGTCTCAGGGGGTCCCTGTGGGTTTCAGGGGGTCTCTGGGGGGTTGTGGGGTCTCTGTGGGTTTCAGGGGGTCCCTGGGGGTCTCAGGGGTCCCAGGGGTCTCACCTGCAGCACCTTGGCCCTCTCAATCAGGTAGGGCAGGTGGGGGGGGCTGTGGGGTCTCTGGGGGTCCCTGTGTGTCTGGGGGGTCTCTGGGGTCTCTGGGGGGTTGTGAGGTCTCTGGGGGTCCCTGGGGGTCCCGGGGGTCTCACCTGCAGCACCTTGGCCCTCTCAATCAGGTAGGGCAGGTGGGGGGGGGGCTGGGGGGGTCTCTGGGGGTCCCTGTGTGTCTGTGGCGTCCCTGGGTGTCTGTGGGGTCTCTGGGTGTCTGTGGGGTTTCAGGGGGTCCCTGGGGGTCTCAGGGGGTCCCTGGGGGTCCCTGGGGGTTTCAGGGGGTCCCTGGGGGTCTCTGTGGGTTTCAGGGGGTCTCAGGGGTCCTGGGGGTCTCACCTGCAGCACCTTGGCTCTCTCAATCAGGTATGGCAGGTGGGGGTAGCTGTGGGGTCTCTGGGGGGTTGTGGGGTCTCTGGGGGTCTCTGGGGGGTTGTGGGGTCTCAGGGGGTTTCAGGGGGTCTCAGGGGGTCCCTGTGGGTTTCAGGGGGTTTCAGGGGGTCCCTGGGGGTCTCACCTGCAGCACCTTGGCCCTCTCAATCAGGTAGGGCAGGTGGGGGGGCTGGGGGGTCCCTGTGTGTCTCTGGGGTCTCTGTGGGTTTCATGGGGTCCCTGGGGGTCTCAGGGGGTCCCGGGGGGTCTCAGGGGTCCCAGGGGTCTCACCTGCAGCACCTTGGCCCTCTCAATCAGGTATGGCAGGTGGGGGGGGCTGTGGGGTCTCAGGGGGTCTCTGGGGGTCTCTGTGGGTTTCAGGGGGTCCCTGGGGGTCTCTGTGGGTTTCAGGGGGTCCCTGGGGGTCTCAGGGGTCTCACCTGCAGCACCTTGGCCCTCTCAGTCAGGTAGGGCAGGTGGAGGGGGCTGTGGGGTCTCTGGGGGTCCCTGTGTGTCTGTGGGGTCCCTGTGTGTCTGTGGGGTCTCTGGGGGTCCCTGGGGGTGTCAGGGGGTCCCTGGGGGTCCCTGGGGGTCCCGGGGGTCTCAGGGGTCTCACCTGCAGCACCTTGGCCCTCTCAATCAGGTAGGGCAGGTGGGGGGGGCTGTGGGGTCCCTGTGTGTCTGTGGGGTCTCTGTGGGTTTCAGGGGATCCCTGGGGGTCCCTGGGGGTCCCTGGGGGTTTCAGGGGGTCCCTGGGGGTCCCTGGGGGTCCCGGGGGTCTCAGGGGTCTCACCTGCAGCACCTTGGCCCTCTCAATCAGGTAGGGCAGGTGGGGGTAGCTGTGGGGTCTCTGGGGGTTGTGGGGTCTCTGGGGGTCTCAGGGGGTCTCAGGGGGGTTGTGGGGTCTCTGTGGGTCTCAGGGGGTCCCTGGGGGTCCCTGGGGGTCTCAGGGGGTTTCAGGGGGTCTCAGGGGGTCCCGGGGGTCTCACCTGCAGCACCTTGGCCCTCTCAATCAGGTAGGGCAGGTGGGGGGGGCTGTGGGGTCCCTGTGTGTCTGTGGGGTCTCTGGGGGGTTGTGGGGTCTCTGTGGGTTTCAGGGGGTCCCGGGGGTCCCGGGGATCTCACCTGCAGCACCTTGGCCCTCTCAATCAGGTAGGGCAGGTGGGGGGGCTGTGGGGTCTCTGGTGGTCCCTGTGTGTCTGTGGGGTCTCTGTGTGTCTGTGGGGTCTCTGGGGGTCCCTGTGTGTCTGTGGGGTCCCTGTGTGTCTGTGGGGTCCCTGGGGGGTTGTGGGGGTCTCTGTGGGTTTTAGGGGGTCTCAGGGGTCCCTGGGGGTCTCACCTGCAGCACCTTGGCCCTCTCAATCAGGTAGGGCAGGTCGAAGTTGTGGATGTTGTCCCCGGTGATCACGTCGGGGTCCACGATCCGCACGAACTCGGCCCAGGACTGGGAGGAGGAGGGGAAACAGGAGGGGGTCAGGGGAGACCCCAAAACCCCCCCCAGGGATGCCAAAGCCTCCCCCAGACCACCCCGGTGAGCCCCTCAGACCCCCCCAAATCCCCCAAGTGCCACCCCCCCACCCAAACCCCCCTTTAAACCCCCCAAAATCCCCCCAAAATCCCACCCCCCCCATCTGCAGCAGGTACCCCCAAGACCCCCCAAACTTACCCCAAACCCTCCCAACCCCCCCCTGCAGCCCCCCTGGCCCCCAAAATCCCCCCAAACCCCCCCAAAATCTCCCCCCACACCTGCAGCAGGTACCCCCCTTTAGACCCCCCAAACTCGCTCCAAACCCCCCCAAACCCTCCCAAACCCCCCCTGTCCCCCTTTAGACCCCCCAGACCCCCCCATGTCCCCCCAAAATCCCCCCTGGCCCACTTTAGACCCCCCAGAAACCCCAAACCCCCCCAAAACCCACCCAAAATCTCCCCCCATCACCTGCAGCAGGTACCCCCCCTAGACCCCCCAAACCCCCCCAAACTCGCTCCAAACCCTCCCAAACTCCACACACACTCCCCTGCATCCCCCCTGACCCACTTTAGACCCCAAAATCCCCCCAAAACCCCCCAACCCCTCCCCAAAATCCCCCCTCATCACCTGCAGCAGGTGCCCCCCTAGACCCCCCAAACTCGCTCCAAACCCCCCCAAACCCTCCCAAACTCCACACACGCCCCCCCTGCAGCCCCCCTGATCATTTTAGACCCCCAAACCCCCTCAAAACCCCCCAAACCCCCCCAAAACCCCCCCCAAACCTGCAGCAGGTCCCGCTCGCTGTCGAAGCGCCGCACGGCCGCGCCCCGCAAGGGGGCGCACGGGAGCAGCGTGAACACCGCGCGCAGGAAGGGCTCGCGCGCCCCCTGGCGGAGCGCCACGGCCGCGATGGCGATCACCGGGTCCTGCTGCGGCTCCGGGAACACCCCTGGGGGGGACGGGGACCCCAAAAACGGGCTCAGGGACCCCAAAAACCCGGGAAACCACCCCAAAATCACCCAAAACCGCCCAAAAATCACCCAAAAACAGCCCCGGCCCCGCCCGGCCCCTGAGGGACGAGCCCGCCCCTGCGGCGCCCCCTGGCGGAGCCACGGCCGCGATGGCGATCACCGGGTCCTGCTGTGGCTCCGGGAACACCCCTGGGGGGGACGGGGACCCCAAAAATGAGACCGGGGACCCCAAAAACCCCGGAAAGCACCCCAAAATCACCCAAAACCGCCCAAAAATCACCCAAAAACAGCCCCCAAACCCGCCCGGCCCCTGAGAGATGAGGCCGCCCCTGCGGCGCCCCCTGGCGGAGCCACGGCCGCGAAAACCACCCCGGAAAACCCCCAGTACCCTCACCCTTCCTCCCAGCGCACTCGATGTCGAAGCTCAGCACCCTCAGGGGGGGCAGTCCCAGCTCCAGTGCCCCCCAATCCTTTCCCAGTCCCTCCCAGTGCCCCCCAATCCTCTCCCAGTGCCCCCCAATCCTTCCCAGTCCCTCCCAGTGCCCCCCAGTCCCTCCCAGTCCCTCCCAGTCCCCCCCAGTTCGCTCACCCTTCCTCCCAGCGCACTCGATGTCGAAGCTCAGCACCCTCAGGGGGGGCAGCCCCAGCTCCCAGTGCCCCCCAATCCTTTCCCAGTCCCTCCCAGTGCCCCCCAATCCTCTCCAGTGCCCCCCAATCCTTTCCCAGTCCCTCCCAGTGCCCCCCAGTCCCTCCCAGTCCCTCCCAGTCCCCCCCAGTTCGCTCACCCTTCCTCCCAGCGCACTCTATGTCGAAGCTCAGCACCCTCAGGGGGGGCAGCCCCAGCTCCCAGTGCCCCCCAGTGCCCCCCAATCCCTCCCAGTGCCCCCCAATCCTTTCCCAGTTCCTCCCAGTCCCCCCCAATCCTCTCCCAGTCCCTCCCAGTTCGCTCACCCTTCCTCCCAGCCCACTCGATGTCGAAGCTCAGCACCCTCAGGGGGGGCAGCCCCAGCCAGGCCCCCTCAGGGGGGTGCCCCTTCAGAGCCCCCCACTCGGCGTCGGCCTCGAGCTGGCACAGGGAGGCCGGGGGGGGGTTCTGGGGGGGGTTTTGGGGGTCCTGGGGGGGGGTTATGGGGTCCCAGGGGGGGTTTTGGGGGTCCCGGGGGGGATTTTGGGGGTGCCCCCTCCATCGGAACCCCCCCGGGGGCAGCTCCACCCAACAGCACCCCACGATCCCGCTGTCGGCCAGGAACCTGGGGGAGGAAATTTGGGGATGAAATTGGGGGATTTGAGGGGGGAAATTTGGGGGGGGGGGAATTGGGGGGGGAAATTGGGGGATGAAATTGGGGGATTTGGGGGGGGAAATTGAGGGAGGGGGGCAAAATTGGGGGGTGAAATTGGGAGGGGGCGAAATTGGGAGTGAAATTGGGTGGGGGGGAAATTGTTGGGGGGATTTGGGGGGGGAAATTGGGAGGGGGGTAAAATTGGGGGGTAAAATGGGGTGAGGGATGAAATTAGGGGGCAAAATTGGGAGTGAAATTGGGGGGGGTAAAATTGGGGGGATTTGGGGGGGGAAATTGGGAGGGGGGGTGAAATTGGGAGTGAAATTGGGTGGGGGGGTAAAATTGGGGGGATTTGGGGGGGTGAAATTGGGAGGGGGGCAAAATTGGGTGGGGGGGTAAAATTGGGGGGATTTGGGGGGGTAAAATTGGGAGGGGGGTAAAATTGGGGGGTGAAATTGTGAGGGGGCGAAATTGGGAGGTAAAATGGGGTGGAGGGGCAAAATTGGGGAGGAAATGGGAAAGGGGCAAAATTGGAAGGTAAAATGGGGTGCGGGGGTAAAATTGGGGGGATTTGGGGGGTGAAATTGGGAGGGGGGCAAAATTGGGGGGTTAAATTGGGTGGGGGGGCAAAATTGGGGGGTGAAACGAGAAGGGGGCAAAAAAGGGGGGTAAAATGGGGGATACAATGAAGGAGCAAAGTGGGGGGGCAAAGTAGGGGCAGTTTAGGGGATAAAATGAGATTGGGGGGCAAAACTGGGGGTACAATGGGGGGGCAAAATTTGGGGGGTAAAATGGGAGGGAGGACAAAATTTGGGGGGGCAAAATAGGGGGGCAAAATTCGGGGGTAAAACGGAGGGAGGGGGACAAAAAAAGGGGCAGTTCAGGGGTAAAATGGGAGGGCAAAATGGGGGGAGGTTTGGGGGGCAAAATTGGAAGGGGGGTAAAAGAGGCGTGGGGGCAAAATTTTGAGGGGAGGGGGAGGTTTTTGGGGCAGAGGGGGTGCCCGAATTTTGGGGTACCTGATCTCGAAGTCGATGTTGGCCTCGAAGGGGGGGGCCGGGTGCACCCCCAGCCCCCCCCAGCGCAGCCCCCGCTCCAGGAGCCGCCGGGCAGGGGGGACCAGGCGGGGCAGGGCCACCCAAACCTGCACAAACGGGGACTTGGTGTCCCCCTGGAACCCAAAAACACCGGGGGGGGTCAGGGAACCCAAAATTTAACACCCTCCCTGAAAATAACCCCCAAAATCCACCAAAAATACCCCCCAAAACAACCCCAACCCGCACAAACGGGGACTTGGTGTCCCCCTGGAACCCCAAAACACCTGGAAGGGGTCAGGGAACCCAAAATTTAACACCCTCCCTGAAAACAGCACCAAAATACACCAAAACATCCCCAAAACAACCCAAACCTGCACAAACGGGGACTTGGTGTCCCCCTGGAACCCAAAAACACCTGGGGGGGGAAAAGGGGGGTCAGGGAACCCAAAATTTAACACCTTCCCCAAAAATAACCCCCAAAATCCACCAAAAACACCCCCCAAAACAACCCCAACCCGCACAAACGGGGACTTGGTGTCCCCCTGGAACCCAAAAACACCTGGGGGGGGAAAAGGGGGGGACAGGGAACCCAAAATTTAACAACCCCCTCCAAAAACATCACCAAAATCCACCAAAAATACCCCTAAAACCAACCCAAACCTGCACAAACGGGGACTTGGTGTCCCCCTGGAACCCCAAAACACCTGGAAGGGGTCAGGGAACCCAAAATTTAACACCCTCCCTGAAAACAGCACCAAAATACACCAAAACATCCCCAAAACAACCCAAACCTGCACAAATGGGGACTTGGTGTCCCCCTGGAACACAAAAACACCTGGGGGGGACACAGGGAACCCAAAATTTAACACCCTCCCCAAAAACAGCACCAAAATCCACCAAAAATACCCCCAAAAGAACCCAAACCTGCACAAACGGGGATTTGAGACCCCCCTGGAACCCAAAAACACCTGGGGGGGAACAAAGGGGGGGTCAGGGAACCCAAAATTTAACACCCTCCCTGAAAACAGCCCCAAAATCCACCAAAAATACCCATAAAACAACCCAAACCCGCACAAACGGGGACTTGGTGTCCCCCTGGAACCCAAAAACACCTGGGAGGGAACAAAGGGGGGGACAGGGAATCCAAAATTTAACACCTTCCCCGAAAATAACCCCCAAAATCCACCAAAAACACCCCCTAAAACAACCCCAACCCGCACAAATGGGGACTTGGTGTCCCCCGGAACCCAAAAACACCTGGGGGGGACACAGGGGGGGTCAGGGAACCCAAAATTTAACACCCTCCCCAAAAATAACCCCCAAATTCACCCCTAAAATTGGCAAAAACCACCCCCAAACAACCAAAATCCCCCCAAATCTGCACAAAGGGCGCCTTGAGACCCCCCTGGAACCCCAAAACACCTGGGGGGGGCACAGGGGGGTGGGTCAGGAACCCAAAATATGACACACCCTGAAAACAGCCCCAAAATCTGCCAAAAAAAACCCCTAAAAACACACAAAAAAAACATCCACCCAAAACAACCCAATTCCCCCCAAATCCCCACAAAGGGGGCCTTGAGACCCCCCTGGAACCCCAAAAAACCTGGGGGGAGCACAGGGGGGGGGGTCAGGAACCCAAAATATAACACACCCTGAAAACAGCCCCAAAACCTGCCCAAAAAAACCCTAAAAACAGAAATAAAACACACCCAACATCCACCCAAAACACCCCCCAAAACAACCCAAATCCCCCCAAATTCGCACAAAGGGGGCCTTGAGACCCCCCTGGAACCCCAAAAAAACTGGAAGGGGCACAGGGAGGGGTCAGGAATCCAAAATATAACACACCCTGAAAACAGCCCCAAAATCTGCCAAAAAAAACCCTAAAAACACACACAAAAAAAAATCCACCCAAAACACCACCCAAAACAACCAAAATTCCCCCAAATCTGCACAAAGAGGGCCTTGAGACCCCCCCTGGAACCCCAAAACACCTGGGGGGGAGCCAGGAATCCAAAATATAACACACCCTGAAAACAGCCCCAAAATCTGCCAAAATAAAACCCTAAAACCAGAAAAAAAACCACCCCCAACATCCACCCCAAACACCCCCCAAAACAACCAAAATTCCCCCCAAATCCGCACAAAGGGGGCCTTGAGACCCCCCTGGAACCCCAAAACACCTCGGGGGGGGTACAGGGGGGGGTCAGGAATCCAAAATTTACCACACCCTGAAAACAGCACCAAAATCTGCCAAAAAAAAACCCCTAAAAACAGAAAAAAAAAACAAAAAAAAAACCAAAAAAACCCACCAAAACCACAAAAAACCATCCACCCAAAACACCCCCCAAACAACCCAAATCCCCCCAAATCCGCACAAAGGGGGCCTTGAGACCCCCCTGGAACCCCAAAACACTTGGGGGGAGCACGGGGGGGGTCAGGGAACCCCCAAATCCACCATAAACACCCCAAAACCACCCCCCAAAAAAAAAACAAACCCTAAAAACAGAACCCCAAATGGGGATGGGGTTTAGAGGGGCAGTTTTTGGGGTCCTAAAAATGTGGGTTTTTTTTTTTTGGGGTTCTGAGAAGGGGTTTTTTTTGGGGGGGGGTTTCTCACTCTGTTTGTAGACCAGCTCCAGCCCCAGCACGTTTTTTGGGGGGCCCCCCTGGGCTCCCCCCCTCTGCTCCCTCCTCAGGGCCCCCTCCAGCTCCTGCTCCAGCGGCTCCAGGTGCTCCGGGCCCACCCCTGGAAAAGGAAAAGGGGAAAAATGGGGGTCAGGGGGGCCCCAAAACTTTGGGGGGGTCAGGGGGAACCCAAAACTTTGGGGGTGTCAGGGGGAACCAAAAACTTTGAAAAAAAAAAAAAGGGGGGGCCCCAAAACTTTGGGGGGGTCAGGGGGAACCCAAAACTTTGGGGGAGGTCCCAAAACTTTGGGGGGGGTCAGGGGAATCCCAAAACTTTGGGGGGGATCCCAAAACTTTGGGGGGGTCAGGGGGGCCCCAAAACTTTGGGGGAGGGCAAAGGGGCTCCAAAACTTTGGGGGAGGGCAAAGGGGCTCCAAAACTTTGGGGGGGGTCAGGGGGAACCCAAAACTTTGAGGGGGGGTCCCAAAACTTTGGGGGGGTCAGGGGGAACCCAAAACTTTGAAAAAAAAAAAGGGGGGGGCCCCAAAACTTTGGGGGGTCAGGGGAACCCCAAAACTTTGGGGGGTCAGGGGAACCCCAAAACTTTGGGGGGGGTCAGGGGGGACCCAAAACTTTGGGGGGGTCAGGAGGAACCCAAAACTTTGGAGGAGCAAGGGGGGCCCCAAAACTTTGGGGGAGGTCCCAAAACTTTGGGGGGGTCGGGGGGCCCCAAAACTTTGGGGGGGTCAGGGGGGTCCCAAAATTTTGAGGGGGGTCAGGGGGAACCCAAAACTTTGGGGGGAGGGCAAGGGGGGCCACAAAACTTGGGGGGGTCAGGGGAACCCAAAACTTTGGGGGGATCAGGGGGAACCCAAAACTTTGGGGGGATCAGGGGGAACCCAAAACTTTGGGGGGGGGTCAGGGGAACCCAAAACTTTGGGGGATCGGGGGGCCCCAAAACTTTGGGGGGGTCAGGGGAGCCCCAAAACTCTGGGGGGGTCAGGGGGAACCCAAAACTTTGGGGGGGTCAGGGGAGCCCCAAAATTCTGGGGGGGTCAGGGGGAACCCAAAACTTTGGGGGGGGGTCAGGGGGGCCCCAAAACTTTGGGGGGGGTTCAGGGGGGCTCAGGGGGATTTGGGGAGGCTCAGGGGGGTTTGGGGGGGTTTGGGGAGGCTCAGGGGGGTTTGGGGGGGTTCAGGGGGGTTTTTGAGGTTTTGGGGTCTCACCTGGGGGTGCCAGGACGTAGAAGTAGGGGGTGAAGCCGTGCAGGTGGAGGCACCGTTCCCAGGGGGTTTTGGGGGGTCCCAGGGGGTTTTGGGGTTCAGGGGGGCTCAGGGGGGCTCAGGGGGGTTCAGGGGGATTTGGGGGGGTTCAGGGGTCTCACCTGGGGGTGCCAGCACGTAGAAGTAGGGGGTGAAGCCGTGCAGATGGAGGGGGGTTTTGGGGGTCCCAGGGGGTTTTTGGGGTTCAGAGGGGTTCAGGGGGATTTGGGGGGGCTCAGGGGGATTTGGGGGGTTTTGGGGTCTCACCTGGGGGTGCCAGGACGTAGAAGTAGGGGGTGAAGCCGTGCAGATGGAGGCACACGCTGTGCCCCTCCCCCGTCACCCCAAACATCCGCAGGATGGGGGAGGGGTGGGGGGACCCCGACATTCCTGGGGGGGGGATCCCTGCGAGGGGGGGGAGGGGGAGGTCACCTTGAGGGGTGTGGTGTCACCCAGACCGCCCAGGGGGGTCCCAGCACCCTCAACCCCCCCCCACAAGGGGTCCCACAAGGAGCGTTTGGGAGTGAAAGGGAGGGGGGAAGTTTTGGGGGGTCCCAGTTTGTTTTTCTGGGGGTCCCAGTTTATTTTTTTGGGGGGGTCCCAGTTTATTTTTTGGGGGGTGGGGGTCCCAGTTTATTTTTTTTGGGGTCCCAGTTTATTTTTTTGGGGGTCCCAGTTTGTTTTTTTGGGGTGTGGGGGTCCCAGTTTACTTTTTGGGGGTCCCAGTTTGTTTTTTTGGGGTGTGGGGGTCCCAGTTTATTTTTTTGGGGGTCCCAGTTTATTTTTTTGGGGGTCCCAGTTTGTTTTTTTGGGGGTCCCAGTTTGTTTTTCTGGGGGTCCCAGTTTGGTTTTTTGGGGTTTGGGGGTCTCACTGACCCACGTAGTGGTCGATGTCGAGCTGCAGGAACTGGAGGGTCTCGGGGGGCTGCGGGGGAGGGGCCGGGCGGCGCCACTTGGGGGGCACCTCCCCTACAAACAGGGACCCTGGAGGGGAGAGAGACCCCAAAATTACCCCCCTGGACCCCAAAATTACCCCTGACACCCCCCCCAAACACCTTCCCCACAAACAGGGACCCTGCAGGGGAGAGAGACCCCAAAATTACCCCCAGAGACCCCAAAATAACCCCAGAGACCCCAAAATTACCCCTGACCCCCCCCCAAACACCTCCCCCACAAACAGGGACCCTGCAGGGGAGAGAGACCCCAAAATTACCCCCAGGGACCCCAAAATACCCCCAGGGACCCCAAAATTACCCCAGAGATCCCAAAATTACCTCCAGGGACCCCAAAATTACCCCCAGAGACCCCAAAATTACCCCTGACACCCCCCCCCAAACACCTTCCCCCACAAACAGGGACCCTGCAGGGAAGAGAGACCCCAAAATTATCCCCAGAGACCCCAAAATTACCCCCAGAGACCCCAAAATTACCCCCAGGGACCCCAAAATTACCCCCAGGGACCCCCCCCAAACACCTCCCCCACAAACAGGGACCCTGGAGGGGAGAGAGACCCCAAAATTACCCCCAGGGACCCCAAAATACCCCCAGGGACCCCAAAATTACCCCAGAGATCCCAAAATTACCCCCAGAGACCCCAAAATTACCCCCAGGGACCCCAAAACAACCCCATAATCCTAAAATACTCCCCCCATCCCTAAAACCTCCCCAGAGACCCCCAAAACCAAACCCTGCCCCAAAACCAAACCCTGCCCCAAAACCAAACCCTGCCCCAAAACAACCCCCCCGACCCCCCCCGAGATCCCCAAAGACCCCAGACCAACCCAAACCCCCCCAAATCCCCCCCAACCCGCCCCTCAAACACCCCCCGACCAACAGAACCCCCCAAACCCCCCCCCCAAATCCCCCCCTCACCGCTGGGTTGGCTGTCGGGGTCCGGGGGGGGCCTCTCGACCCCCAACTCCTCCTCCAGCTCCTCCAGTTGCGCCAGTTCCTCCTCGAACTGGGACGGCCCTTTGGGCACCCCCGGGCCCCGGAACCGCTTCGGTCCCTCGGGGGGGACCCCGGGGGTCCCCGGGCGCTTCCCCTCCATGGCCTGGGGGGAAAGGGGGGGGTCGGGGAGGGCACAACCCGCGGGGAGACCCCTCAGGGACCACCCAAAGACCCCCCCAAAGCCTCTCAGGGATCCCCCAGAGACCCCCCCAAAGCCCCTCAGGGACCCCCCGGAGACCCCCCCAAACCCTCTCAGGGACCCCCCAGAGACCTCCCTAAACCCTCTCAGGGACCCCCGATCCCCTCAGGGACCCCCCCCCAAATGGCGGGGATCCCCAAAGCCCCTCAGGGTCCCCCCGATCCCCTCAGGGACCCCCCGATCCCCTCAGGGACCCCCCCCCCCAAAGGGTGGGGATCCCCAAAGCCCCTCAGGAATCCCCAAAGCCCCTCAGGAATCCCCAAAGCCCCTCAGGGACCCCCCGATCCCCTCAGGGCCTCCTCACCCCAAGGTCCGGGGTCCCCTCAGAGTCGCGGCCCCCCCTCAGCCCCCTCACAGCCCCCAAACCGCAGAGACACCCCCCGAGTCCTCCCCCCACCTCCCAAACCCCCTCATGGTCCCTCCCGAACCCCCCTGAGCCCCCCCGGGACCCCCAAACCGGGACCCCCCAAACCGGGACCCCCCAACCCTCCCTCACCCTCCGAAGATCTCCCGCCACTCGCGGCCCCGCCCCGGACGCGCGCCGTGATTGGCGGAGGCCGCACCACGTGAGCAGGGACAGCTTCCGCAGCATGGGCGCCGCCATCTTGAGCGGGGCAAGCACCGAGTTGTGTGCGCTGCCATTTTGAGAAGGGCAGACCGGATGTACTGCCATTTTCAGAAGGTCAGACCGGATGTACTGCCATTTTCAGAAGGTCAGACCGGATGTACTGCCATTTTCAGAAGGTCAGACCGGATGTGCCGCCATACGACAAGGTCAGACCGGATGTACTGCCATTTTGAGGTCAGACCGGATATTCTGCCATTTTTAGAAGGTCAGACCGGATGTGCCACCATACTGAGGTAAGACCGGATGTACTGCCATTTTCAGAAGGTCAGACCGGATGTGCCGCCATACGAGAAGTTTAGACCGGATGTACTGCCATTTTGAGGTCAGACCGGATGTGCCACCATACTGAGGTAAGCCCGGATATTCTGCCATTCTTAGAAGGTCAGACAGGATGTGCCGCCATACCAAGAAGGTCAGACCGGATATTCTGCCATTTTGAGAAAGTCAGACCGGATGTACCCCCATGAGGGCGCCGCCATGTTGGGTGCGGCGTTGCCCCCCACCCCCTTCCCCCCTCCCTCTCTAAACACACAGACGGATTTATTTTTTTATAAATATACTTTATAGAGCTCTGTTGGTACAAATTCCTCTCCCACACCCCCCACCCCGTCCCACCCCCACCCACATCCCCCCCCCCGCCCCTCCCCCCCTCCCACCCCCATCACTTTGGCCTGTTTTTGTCCTTTTCCTCTTTATTCTGTCCAAAAAAAGGGGGAATCGGTTAAAAAGGAGGAGGAAGGGGGGGGGGGGAAGGGGAGGAGGTGGGGGGAGGGGCGTGTTTTTACCTGCAAAGAGACGTGTGGGGAGGGGCGGGGGGTTGGGGGGGAAGGGGCAGGAAGAGGGAGGGGCAATAAATTAAATACGAACCAAAACGGGGGGGTTTGAGCAGCGAGAGGACCCGGGGGGGGGCGGCGGCGGCGGTGGCGGCAGAGTCCCGGCTCGGAGACCCCCAGACCCCCCCGGAGTCTGCGTGGTGGGGGGGGGGTCTCTGTGGGGCTGGGGGGGCTCCGAGGGCGTTGAGGCTCCTTTTTTGGGGGGCTCGGGGGCCTCTCCAGGGGAGGGGTCGAGGCTCCCTCTCCATGGGGGGGGGGAGGGCTCGTGGGGGCCTCTCCGGGTGGGGAGAGGTCCGGGGGTCTCTCCGTGGGGCGGAGACGCCGCGCTGGGTCCGGGGGTCCCTCGAGGGGCTTCGGGGGGGGGACGAGACCTCGGCAGCAGGAGAAGAGAGAGAGACTGAGTCACAGTTAGTGGGGGGGGGCACCCCCAGGCACGGGCTGGGACCCCCCAGGAACAGGCTGGGACCCCAAACATGGGACCTGACCCCCCCCAAACACAGGCTGGGACCCCAAACATGGGATCTGACCCCCCCAAACACAGGCTGGGACCCCAAACATGGGATCTGACCCCCCCAAACACAGGCTGGGACCCCAAACATGGGATCTGACCCCCCCAAACACAGGCTGGGACCCCAAACTCAGGCTGGGACCCCCAACTCAAAGCTCTGCCCCCCCCAAACAAACACAGGATCTGACCCCCCAAAACAGGATCTGACCCCCTCAAATAAACACAGGATCTGACTCCCCCACCCCCAAACAGACTCTTGGCCCCCCCAGGTCCAGCTCTGCCCCCCCCAGTCGAGGCTCAGCCCCACAGGCAGCAGCTCCCCCCTCCCCAGACCCCCCCCCCCACAGAGGTTTGGGGGCACACAGAGGGGGTCCAGGTGACCCTTGGGGGATCCAGGTGACCCTTGGGGGGTCGAGGTGACCCTTGGGGAGTCCGGGTGACCCTTGGGGGGTCGAGGTCACCTTTGGGGGGTCCAGGTGACCCTTGGGGGGTCGAGGTCACCCCCAGGGCCCTGCCCGGGGTGAGGGGTCAGTCGGGGGGGGTCGAGTCCCGGGTGGGGCCGTCACGGGCACAGTTGGGGGGGTTTGGGTGGGGGTGGCGTCTGAGGGGGGGCAGGAGCTGCTCACACATGGGCACACGTGTGTCGTGGGGAGCACACACGTGTCATGGGGAGCACACACATGTCCTGAGGGTCACACGTATGTCCTTGTCCGGGGGGTCAAATGAAAGTCCTGGGGGTCAAACGCATGTCCTGGGGCTCACACGTGTGTCCTTGTCTGGAGGGTCAAATGTAAGTCCTGGGGGGCACATGCGTGTCCTGAGGGTCACATGCGTGTCCTGGGGGTCACACGCGTCTCACACGTGAGGCAGGAGCCTGTCATGTGTGTCAGCTGAGGGTCACGCGTGTCACAGGCGGGGCAGGACCTGGTCCCACGGGGGGCACACACATCCCACACGTGTCAGATGTGGGGCAGGGCCGGCAGGCTGTGGGTCAGGACTGCCCCCAGATGCCTCCCAGGTGCCCCTCGGGTGCCCCCCAGGTCAGATGTGGGGCAGGGCCGGCAGTCCATGGGTGGGTCAGGACTGTCCCCAGGTGCCCCCCAGGTGCCCCCGTGTCAGATGTGGGGCAGTGCCCCCCAGATGCCCCCCAGGTGCCCCCCGGGTCAGATGTGGGGCAGTGCCCCCCAGGTGCCCCCCAGGTGCCCCCCGGGTCAGATGTGGGGCAGTGCCCCCCAGGTGCCCCCCAGGTGCCCCCCATGTCAGATGTGGGGCAGTGCCCCCCAGGTGCCCCCCAGGTGCCCCCCGGGTCAGATGTGGGGCAGTGCCCCCCGGGTGCCCCCCGGGTCAGATGTGGGGCAGTGCCCCCCGGGTGCCCCCCGGGTCAGATGTTGGGCAGTGCCCCCCAGATGCCCCCCGTGTCAGATGTGGGGCAGGGCCGGCAGGCTGTGGGTGGGTCAGGACTGCCCCCCGGTGCCCCCCGGGTCAGATGTGGGGCAGTGCCCCCCAGATGCCCCCCGGGTCAGATGTGGGGCAGGGCCGGCAGGCTCTGCCGTCAGTCGATGGCGCCGCGGTCGGGGCCGGTGAAGGTGAGGGGCAGCCCCCCCAGGAAGCGGCGGCGCTCGGGGGGCTCCAGCCCCAGCGCGGGGCCCAGCTGGGCCGTGGGCAGGGCCGGGCGGTAGCTGGGGAGAGAAGGAGGTCAGGGGGGCTGGGGGGGCCCAGGGGGAGCCCCCCGGGGCAGCCCCAGCCCCACGGCCAGGGGAGACCCCCACGGGGCGGGGAGGGACCCCTGAGGAGGGGATCAGCCCCATAGAGGGGGGTGGGACCCCAGGGAAGAGGCTCAGCCCCATTTTGGGGGGTGGGACCCCTGAGGAGGGGCTCGGCCCCATTTTGGGGGGTGGGACCCCTGAGGAGGGGATCGGCCCCATAGAGGGGGGTGGGACCCCAGGGAAGAGGCTCAGCCCCATTTTGGGGGGTGGGACCCCTGAGGAGGGGCTCGGCCCCATTTTGGGGGGTGGGACCCCTGAGGAGGGGCTCGGCCCCATTTTGGGGGGGGTGGGACCCCTGCGGGGGGGCTCAGCCCCATTTTGGGGGGGTGGGACCCCTGAGGAGGGGATCGGCCCCATATTGAGGGGGGTGGGACCCCTAGAGAGGGGCTCGGCCCCATTTTGGGGGGTGGGACCCCAGGGAAGGGGCTCAGCCCCATTTTGGGGGGGTGGGACCCCTGAGGAGGGGATCGACCCCATTTTAGGGGGGTGGGACCCCAGGGAAGGGGCTCAGCCCCATTTTGGGGGGGTGGGACCCCAGGGAAGGGGCTCAGCCCCATTTTGGGGGGCTCAGCCCCAGAGAAGAGTGTACGACCTCAAGGAAGGGGCTCAGCCCCACATTTGGGGGGCTCAGCCCCATAAATGGGGGCTCAGCCCCACTGACAGCTCAGCCCCTGAGGGCAGGGGGCTCAGACCCCACAGGGGCCACAAATGCAGGGGGTGACCCCTTAAAACACGGGGGTCTTGGCCCCACAGAGGGAGAGGTGACCCCATAGGGCTGAAGTGGGAAGGGGCACAGCCCCATAAGGGGGGCTCAGCCCCATTGGGGAGGGCACGACCCCATTAAGGGGGGGCACGGCCCCAGGAAGGGGGCAAAGTGGGGGCTCAGCCCCATAAGGGGGGCTCAGCCCCAAAAATGGGGTCACAGCCACACAGAGAGGGGTCACAGCCCCACACAGAGGGGTCACAGCCCCACACAGAGGGGTCACAGCCCCAGCTGGGGGTCAGAGGGACCCCCCCACCCCAAAGTGGGGCAGCAATGGGGGGGGTTCACCCACCCCAATTTGGGGCAGAACCCAAACCGAGCGTGGGGTCCCAGCCCCCCCCCACGTGGGGCACAAATGGGGCTTTTCTCTCCCCCCTTCCCCCAATTTTGGGGGCACACCTGGGGTGTCCCTACCCCCTGCACTCACCTGTGTGGCCAAGGGGGGCTCCATCTCCTCTATCCCCCCATCCCACTCCTCATTTTGGGGTGTTTCCCCCCCTTCCCCCCCAGTTTGGGGTGGTTTCCCCACCCCAACTTCAGGGGCTTCTCCCCTCACTTTTGGGGTCTTTTTTCCCCCCATTTCAGGGGGGTTTCCCCTCAGTTTTAGGGTGTTCCCCCCTGATTTCAGGGGTGTTTCCCCCCAATTTCAGAGGTGTTTTCCCCCCCTGATTTCAGGGGTGTTTCCCCTCACTTTTGGGGTGTTTTCCCTCTCACTTTCAGGATCCTTTCCCCCTCCATCCCAACCTCTTTCCCCCCCTCACTCTCAGGGTGTTTTTCCCCTCCCATCTCACCCTTTTTTCTTTTTCTCCCCTTCCTCCATCCCAGCCCCATTTCCTGCCCCAAAATCCCCCCGTGTGTGTCCCCCCTGCCCACCCTCCGGCCCCCCCGGCCCCACCTATGCCTTGATCATGGCCCTGAGGGCCGCCCGGCGCTCCCGCTCGGTGAAGAGGTCGATGAGTTTGGCCCCCATGGCCGGGGCCGCCCCATGCAGGCAGAAAAAGCGGCTCCAGAGCCCCAGGGCCCAGGCGGCCCGGAGGGAAAGAGCGTGGGACACGCTGGGGTCCGTCCTCAGACTGGGGGGCAGCAGGGCCAGCTCCGTGGTCAGCTCTGGGAACAGGGAAATGGGGGTTACTGGGGTTACTGGGACACGCTGGGATCCGTCCTCAGCCCCGGGGGCAGCAGGGCCAGCTCCGTGGTCAGCTCTGGGGGGAAAAAAATGGGGGTTACTGGGGTTACTGGGGGGCACTGGGGTCATTGGGGGGCACTGGGACACACTGGGGTCCGTCCTCAGACTGGGGGGCAGCAGGGCCAGCTCCGTGGTCAGCTCTGGGGGGAAAAAATGGGGGTTACTGGGGTCATTGGGGGTTACTGGGGTCATTGGGGTCCGTCCTCAGACTGGGAGGGAGCAGGGCCAGCTCCGTGGTCAGCTCTGGGGGGAAAAAAATGGGGGTTAATGGGGTTACTGGGGTCACTGGGACACACTGGGGTCACTGGGACACGCTGGGACCCGTCCTCAGACTGGGGGGCAGCAGGGCCAGCTCCGTGGTCAGCTCTGGGAACAGGGAAATGGGGGTTACTGGGGTTACTGGGACACACTGGGGTTACTGGGACACGCTGGGGTCCGTCCTCAGACTGGGGGGCAGCAGGGCCAGCTCCGTGGTCAGCTCTGGGGGGAAAAATTGGGGGTTACTGGGGGTTATTGGGGGTTACTGGGGTTACTGGGGGGCACTGGGGGGCACTGGGACACGCTGGGATCTGTCCTCAGCCCCGGGGGGAGCAGGGCCAGCTCCGTGGTCAGCTCTGGGGGGAAAAAAATGGGGGTTACTGGGGTTACTGGGGTTACTGGGGGGCACTGGGACACACTGGGGTCACTGGGACACGCTGGGGTCCGTCCTCAGACTGGGGGGGAGCAGGGCCAGCTCCGTGGTCAGCTCTGGGGGGAAAAAATGGGGGTTACTGGGGTTACTGGGGTCACTGGGGTCCATCCTCAGCCCCGGGGGCAGCAGGGCCAGCTCCGTGGTCAGCTCTGGGAATAGGAAATGGGGGTTACTGGGGGTTATTGGGGGTTATTGGGGTTACTGGGGGTTACTGGGACACACTGGGACACACTGGGGTCCATCCTCAGCCCAGGGGGGAGCAGGGCCAGCTCTGGGGGGCACAGGAATGGGGTCACAGGGGGGCACAGGAATGGGGTCAGGACCCCCTCTCACCCCCTGAATTTTGGGTGATCGAGATGGGCCGTGAAGCTCCTGACGCAGCTGGGCAGGCTCTGATTGTGGAGGCCCCCCGAGGTTTTGGGGACCCCCCCGAGGTCTCAGGATCCCCCCCGAGGTTTCAGGGCCCCCCTTACCCCCCGAGTTGCGGGTGAACATGCAGTAGAGGATGCGGTAGGCCATGAACTCCCCGACACAGCCGGGCAGGTTCTCCCCGTACAGCGCCTTCAGCTGCGTCTGGCACTGGTTGAACTCCTCGTGGTCGCCCTGGAGGGGACCCCAGAAACTCAGGGGGTGTCCCCCAAACCCCGGGGCCGCCCCCAGGAGCCCCCAGACCCACCTTCTCCAGCGCGATCCGAGCGTGGGTCTCGTAAACCTCCACCGTGAACTCCGTGCGGACCCCCTGGACCTGGGGGAGTGGGAAACGAGTCAAGGGGGGGCCCAAAAATCGGGGAGGGGTCCCCCAAAAATCAGGGGAGACCCCTGAGATCCTGGGGAGACCCCTGAGATCCCTGGGAGACACCTCAGATCCCGGGGAGACCCCAGAACCCAGGAGCTCTCACACCCCCCACCCCCCCAAATCCAGGGGAGCCACAGAAAGGGGCTCAAAGCAGAGACACAAACCCACCTGAAACCCCCCCAAAATCACCTGAAACCCCCCAAAAAACCACCTGAGACCCCCCAAGCACCTGAGGACCCCCCAGCCCCCCCATTTCACCCCCCCGACCGTCAGGTCCTGGCGCAGGGACTTGAGCTGCTCGCAGGCCCAGGCGTAGTCCCGGTGCTGCTCCCAGTGCGAGCGGACCAGGGCCAGGGCCTGGCGCAGAACCTGGGGGGAAACGGGGGGCTCAGGGGGGACCCCAAAACGTGGGGGGTCCCCAAAAAGTGGGGGGGACCCCAAAACGTGGGGGGAATCCAAAAATATAGGGGGGATTGAAAAATGTGGGGGGAACCTAAAAATATGGGGAGGGTCCTGAAAACCCAGAGGAGTCGTGGAGGGGTCAGGGCAGGATTGGGGGGGGGATTGGGGGGTTTGGGGGGGCGGTCAGGGGGGTTTGGGGGGGCTCAAAGGGGGTTTCAGCATTTTGGGGAGGGGGGGATCGGGTTAGGGGGCTCAGGGAGGGGCTCAGGGAGGGTTGAGGGGCTCAGGGAGGGTCAGGGGGAGTTGGGGGGCTCAGGGGGCGTTCAGGGATGGTTGGGGATGTCAGGGGGGTTTGGGGGTCTCAGGGATGGTTGGGGGTCTCAGGGGGGTCTCAGGGGATTTTGGGGGGCTCAGGGGGTCTCAAGGGGATTTTGGGGGTCTCAGGGGATTTTGGGGGGATCTCAGGGGTCTCACTCACAGGCACAGGTCTCACGGTAGCCGGGTCAGGGGCACAGGTGAGATCAGGAATTGGGGGGGCTCAGGGTGGGTCAGGGGGATTTTGGGAGTCTCAGGGGGAATTTGGGGGTCTCAGGGGATTTTGGGGGGATCTCAGGGGGGGTTTGGGGGTCACTCACAGGCACGGGTCTCACAGTAGCCGGGTCAGGGGCACAGGTGAGATCAGGAATTGGGGGGGCTCAGGGATGGTTGGGGGGCTCAGGGTGGATCAGGGGGGTCTCAGGGGGGGTTTGGGGGTCTCAGGGGGGGTTCAGGGGATTTGGGGGTCTCACTCACAGGCACAGGTCTCACGGTGGCCGGGTCAGGAGCACAGGTGAGATCAGGAATTGGGGGGGCTCAGGGTGGGTCAGGGGGATTTTGGGGGTCTCAGGGGGAATTTGGGGGTCTCAGGGGATTTTGGGGCGGTCTCAGGGGGGGTTTGGGGGTCTCAGGGGGGGTTTGGGTGTCACTCACAGGCACAGGTCTCACGGTGGCCGGGTCAGGGGCACAGGTGAGATCAGGAATTGGGGGGGCTCAGGGGGGTCTCAGGGGATTTTGGGGGGGTTTCAGGGGATTTTGGGGGGTCTCAGGGGAGGTTTGGGGGTCTCACTCACAGGCACAGGTCGCACAGTAGCCGGGTCAGGGGCACAGGTGAGATCAGGAATTGGGGGGCTCAGGGTGGGTCAGGGGGGTCTCAGGGGATTTTGGGGGGCTCAGGGTAGGTCAGGGGGGTGTCAGGGGATTTTGGGGGGCTCAGGGGGGGTTTGGGGGTCTCAGGGGGGGTTTGGGTGTCACTCACAGGCACAGGCCTCACGGTAGCCGGGTCAGGGGCACAGGTGAGATCAGGAATTGGGGGGGCTCAGGGATGGTTGGGGGGCTCAGGGTGGATCAGGGGGGTCTCAGGGGGATCTCAGGGGATTTTGGGGGGATTTTGGGGGGTCTCAGGGGGTCTCAGGGGATTTTGGGGGTCTCACTCACAGGCACAGGCCGCACAGTAGCCGGGTCAGGGGCACAGGTGAGATCAGGAATTGGGGGGGCTCAGGGATGGTTGGGGGGCTCAGGGTGGATCAGGGGGGTCTCAGGGGGATCTCAGGGGATTTTGGGGGGATTTTGGGGGGTCTCAGGGGGTCTCAGGGGATTTTGGGGGTCTCACTCACAGGCACAGGCCGCACAGTAGCCGGGTCAGGGGCACAGGTGAGATCAGGAATTGGGGGGACTCAGGGATGGTTGGGGGGCTCAGGGGATTTTGGGGGTCTCAGGGGGGTCTCAGGGGATTTTGGGGGTCTCAGGGAGGGTTCAGGGGATTTGGGGGTCTCACTCACAGGCACAGGTCTCACGGTGGCCGGGTCAGGAGCACAGGTGAGATCAGGAACTGGGGGGGCTCAGGGATGGTTGGGGGGCTCAGGGATGGTTGGGGGGCTCAGGGGGGTCTCAGGGGATTTTGGGGGGTCTCAGAGGATTTTGGGGGGTCTCAGGGTGTCACTCACAGGCACAGGTCTCACGGTGGCCGGGTCAGGAGCACAGGCGAGCCGCAGGTACCTCTTGGTGACCTCCTGGCATGTGCCCAAAATCTTCACCTGGTCCCAGTCGAGCCCCTCGGCGGGGGCGGGGCCGGGCGTGGCCGGGGCGGGGCCGGGGGGGGCGGGGCGAGGTTTTTTGGGGTGCCCCCCACCCCCCCCCGAAGCCCCCTGGAACCGCTGGGCCCGGCGCTGCCGGCGCAGCTCCCGCTCGGGGTCCTCGGGGTCTGGGGGCGGCCGGCGGTGAGCGCGGCGAGGGGGGCCGGGCTCGG
The DNA here is from genome assembly GCA_038380795.1 of Pyrocephalus nanus. NCBI lineage: Eukaryota > Metazoa > Chordata > Aves > Passeriformes > Tyrannidae > Pyrocephalus > Pyrocephalus nanus. The sequence continues at coordinate 562,139 of CM076278.1, forward strand.
GCCTGGGGAGGGGATTTGGGGTGAAAAATTGGGATTTTGGGGTGATAAAAAGGGATTTGGGGTGATAAACAGGGATTTGGGGTGAAAAATCGGGACATTTTGGGGGACATTTGGGCACATTTGGGGACATTTTGGGGGACATTTGGGGACATTTTTGGGGTCCCACCTTGGCCAGCTCCCTCAGCAGGGGCTGTGGGGACATTTGGGGACATTTTGGGGGACATTTGGGGACATTTGGGGACATTTTGGGGGACATTTGGGGACATTTATGGGGTCCCACCTTGGCCAGCTCCCTCAGCAGGGGCTGTGGGGACATTTGGGGACATTTGGGGACATTTTGGGGGACATTTGGGGACATTTTGGGGACATTTTGGGGACATTTTTGGGGTCCCACCTTGGCCAGCTCCCTCAGCAGGAGCTGTGGGGACATTTGGGGACATTTGGGGACATTTTGGGGGACATTTGGGGACATTTTTGGGGTCCCACCTTGGCCAGTTTCCTCAGCTGGGGCTGTGGGGACATTTGGGGACATTTGGGGACATTTTGGGGGACATTTGGGGACATTTTTGGGGTCCCACCTTGGCCAGCTCCCTCAGCAGGGGCTGTGGGGACATTTGGGGACATTTGGGGACATTTTGGGGGACATTTGGGGACATTTTTGGGGTCCCACCTTGGCCAGCTCCCTCAGCAGGGGCTGTGGGGACATTTGGGGACATTTGGGGACATTTTGGGGGACATTTTGGGGGACATTTGGGGACATTTTTGGGGTCCCACCGTGGCCAGCTCCCTCAGCAGGGGCTGTGGGGACATTTGGGGACATTTGGGGACATTTTGGGGGACATTTTGGGGGACATTTGGGGACATTTTTGGGGTCCCACCGTGGCCAGCTCCCTCAGCAGGGGCTGTGGGGACATTTGGGGACATTTGGGGACATTTTGGGGACATTTTGGGGGACATTTGGGGACTTTTTTGGGGTCCCACCTTGGCCAGCTCCCTCAGCAGGGGCTGTGGGGACATTTGGGGACATTTGGGGACATTTTGGGGGACATTTGGGGACATTTATGGGGTCCCACCTTGGCCAGCTCCCTCAGCAGGGGCTGTGGGGACATTTGCGGACATTTTGGGGGACATTTGGGGACATTTTGGGGGACATTTGAGGACATTTTTGGGGTCCCACCTTGGCCAGCTCCCTCACCAGGGGCTGTGGGGACATTTGGGGACATTTTGGGGACATTTGGGGACATTTTGGGGGACATTTGGGGACATTTTTGGGGTCCCACCTAGGCCAGCTCCCTCAGCAGAGTCTGTGGGGACATTTGGGGACATTTTGGGGGACATTTTGGGGGACATTTGGGGACATTTTTGGGGTCCCACCTTGGCCAGCTCCCTCAGCAGGGGGTGTGGGGACATTTTGGGGGACATTTGGGGACATTTTTGGGGTCCCACCTAGGCCAGCTCCCTCAGCAGAGTCTGTGGGGACATTTGGGGACATTTTGGGGGACATTTTGGGGGACATTTGGGGACATTTTTGGGGTCCCACCTTGGCCAGCTCCCTCAGCAGGGGCTGTGGGGACATTTGGGGACATTTTGGGGGATATTTGGGGACATTTGGGGACATTTTGGGGGACATTTGGGGACATTTTTGGGGTCCCACCTTGGCCAGCTCCCTCAGCAGGGGCTGTGGGGACATTTGGGGACATTTTGGGGGACATTTGGGGACATTTTTGGGGTCCCACCTTGGCCAGCTCCCTCAGCAGGGGCTGTGGGGACATTTGGGGACATTTTGGGGGAGATTTGGGGACATTTGGGGACATTTTGGGGGACATTTGGGGCCATTTTTGGGGTCGCACCTTGGCCAGCTCCCTCAGCAGGGGCTGTGGGGACATTTGGGGACATTTGGGGACATTGGGGGACATTTTGGGGGACATTTTGGGGGGACATTTGGGGACATTTTTGGGGTCCCACCTTGGCCAGCTCCCTCAGCAGGGGCTGTGGGGACATTTGGGGACATTTTGGGGGACATTTTGGGGGACATTTGGGGACTTTTTTGGGGTCCCACCTTGGCCAGCTCCCTCAGCAGGGGCTGTGGGGACATTTGGGGACATTTTGGGGGACATTTGGGGAGATTTGGGGACATTTTGGGGGACATTTTGGGGGACATTTGGGGACATTTTGGGGGTCCCACCTTGGCCAGCTCCCTCAGCAGGGGCTGTGGGGACATTTGGGGACATTTTGGGGGACATTTGGGGACATTTTTGGGGTCCCACCTTGGCCAGCTCCCTCAGCAGGGGCTGTGGGGACATTTGGGGACATTTGGGGACATTTTGGGGGACATTTTGGGGGACATTTGGGGACATTTTTGGGGTCCCACCTTGGCCAGCTCCCTCAGCAGGGGCTGTGGGGACATTTGGGGACATTTTGGGGGACATTTGGGGACATTTTTGGGGTCCCACCTTGGCCAGCTCCCTCAGCAGGGGCTGTGGGGACATTTGGGGACATTTGGAGACATTTTGGGGGACATTTGGGGACATTTGGGGACATTTTGGGGGACATTTGGGGACATTTGGGGACATTTTGGGGGACATTTGGGGACATTTTTGGGGTCCCACCATGGCCAGCTCCCTCAGCAGGGGCTGTGGGGACATTTGGGGACATTTTGAGGGACATTTGGGGGACATTTGGGGACATTTTGGGGGTCCCACCTTGGCCAGCTCCCTCAGCAGGGGCAGTGGGGACATTTGGGGACATTTTGGGGGACATTTTGGGGGACATTTGGGGACATTTTTGGGGTCCCACCTTGGCCAGCTCCCTCAGGAGGGGCTTTGGGGACATTTGGGGACATTTTGGGGGACATTTGGGGAGATTTGGGGACATTTTGGGGGACATTTTGGGGGACATTTGGGGACATTTTGGGGGTCCCACCTTGGCCAGCTCCCTCAGCAGGGGCTGTGGGGACATTTGGGGACATTTTGGGGGACATTTGGGGAGATTTGGGGACATTTTGGGGGACATTTTGGGGGACATTTGGGGACATTTTTGGGGTCCCACCTTGGCCAGCTCCCTCAGCAGGGGCTGTGGGGACATTTGGGGACATTTTGGGGGACATTTGGGGACATTTTTGGGGTCCCACCTTGGCCAGCTCCCTCAGCAGGGCCTGTGGGGACATTTGGGGACATTTGGAGACATTTTGGGGGACATTTGGGGGACATTTGGGGACATTTTTGGGGTCCCACCTTGGCCAGCTCCCTCAGCAGGGGCTGTGGGAACATTTGGGGATATTTGGGGACATTTTTGGGGACATTTGGGGACATTTTTGGGGTCCCACTTTGGCCAGCTCCCTCAGCAGGGGCAGTGGGGACATTTGGGGACATTTTGGGGGACATTTTGGGGGACATTTGGGGACATTTTTGGGGTCCCACCTTGGCCAGCTCCCTCAGCAGGGGCTGTGGGGACATTTGGGGACATTTTGGGGGACATTTGGGGACATTTTGGGGGACATTTGGGTTCATTTTCGGGGTCCCACCTTGGCCAGCTCCCTCACCAGGCGCTGTGGGGACATTTGGGGACATTCTGGGGGACATTTGGGGACATTTTGGGGGATATTTGGGGACATTTTTGGGGTCCCACCTTGGCCAGCTCCCTCAGGAGGGTCTGTGGGGACATTTGGGGACATTTGGGGACATTTTGGGGGACATTATGGGGGACATTTGGGGATATTTTTGGGTTCCCACCTTGGCCAGCTCCCTCAGGAGGGGCTGTGGGGACATTTGGGGACATTTTGGGGGACATTTTGGGGGACATTTGGGGACATTTGGGGACATTTTGGGGGACATTTTGGGGGACACTTGGGGACATTTTTGGGGTCCCACCTTGGCCAGCTACCTCAGCAGGGGCTGTGGGGACATTTGGGGACATTTTGGGGGACATTTGGGGACATTTTGGGGGTCCCACCTTGGCCAGCTCCCTCAGCAGGGGCTGTGGGGACATTTGGGGATATTTGGGGACATTTTTGGGGACATTTTGGGACATTTTTGGGGTCCCACCTTGACCAGCTCCCTCAGCAGTGGCTGTGGGGACATTTGGGGACATTTTGGGGGACATTTGGGGACATTTGGGGACATTTTGGGGGACATTTGGGGACATTTTTGGGGTCCCACATTGACCAGCTCCCTCAGCAGGGGCTGTCGGGACATTTGGGGACATTTGGGGACATTTTGGGGACATTTTGGGGGACATTTGGGGACTTTTTTGAGGTCCCACCTTGGCCAGCTCCCTCAGCAGGGGCTGTGGGGACATTTGGGGACATTTGGGGACATTTTGGGGGACATTTTGGGGGACATTTGAGGACATTTTTGGGGTCCCACCTTGGCCAGCTCCCTCACCAGGGGCTGTGGGGACATTTGAGGACATTCTGGGGGACATTTGGGGACATTTTGGGGGACATTTGGGGACATTTTTGGGGTCCCACCTTTGCCAGCTCCCTCAGCAAGGGCTGTGGGGACATTTGGGGACATTTTGGGGGACATTTGGGGACATTTTTGGGGTCCCACCTTGGCCAGCTCCCTCAGCAGGGGCTGTGGGGACATTTGGGGACATTTTGGGGGACATTTTGGGGACATTTGGGGACAATTGGGGACATTTTGGGGGTCCCACCTTGGCCAGCTCCCTCATCAGGCGCTGTGGGGACATTTGGGGACATTCTGGGGGACATTTGGGGACATTTTGGGGGACATTTGGGGACATTTTGGGGGACATTTGGGGACATTTTTGGGGTCCCCCTTGGCCAGCTCCCTCAGCAGGGGCTGTGGGGACATTTGGGGACATTTTGGGGACATTTTGGGGGACATTTTGGGGGACATTTGGGGACATTTTTTGGGTCCCCCTTGGCCAGCTCCCTCAGCAGGGGGTGTGGGGACATTTTGGAGGACATTTGGGGACATTTTTGGGGTCCCACCTTGGCCAGCTCCCTCAGCAGGGGCTGTGGGGACATTTGGGGACATTTTGGGGGACATTTGGGGACATTTTTGGGGTCCCACCTTGGCCAGGTCCCACAGGAGGGGCTGTGGGGACATTTGGGGACATTTCGGGACATCTTGTGGGACATTTAGGGGACGTTTGGGGACATTTTTGGGGTCGCACCTTGGCCAGCTCCCTCAGCAGGGGCTGTGGGGACATTTGGGGACATTTTGGGGGACATTTTGGGGACATTTGGGGACAATTGGGGACATTTTGGGGGTCCCACCTTGGCCAGCTCCCTCATCAGGCGCTGTGGGGACATTTGGGGACATTCTGGGGGACATTTGGGGACATTTTGGGGGACATTTGGGGACATTTTTGGGGTCCCACTTTGGCCAGCTCCCTCAGCAGGGGCTGTGGGGACATTTGGGGACATTTTGGGGGACATTTTGGGGGACATTTGGGGACATTTGGGGACATTTTGGGGGACATTTTGGGGGACATTTGGGGACATTTTTGGGGTCCCACCTTGGCCAGCTCCCTCAGCAGGGGCTGTGGGGACATTTGGGGACATTTGGAGACATTTTGGGGGACATTTGGGGACATTTGGGGACTTTTTGGGGGACATTTGGGGACATTTTTGGGGTCCCACCTTGACCAGCTCCCTCAGCAGGGGCTGTGGGGACATTTGGGGACATTTTGGGGGACATTTTGGGGACATTTGGGGACATTTGGGGACATTTTGGGGGTCCCACCTTGGCCAGCTCCCTCAACAGGGGCTGTGGGGACATTTGGGGATATTTGGGGATATTTTTGGGGACATTTGGGGACATTTTTGTGGTCCCACCTATGCTAGCTCCCTCAGCAGGGGCTGTGGGGACATTTTGGGGACATTTTGGGGACATTTTGGGGGACATTTGGGGACATTTATGGGGTCCAACCTTGGCCAGCTCCATCAGCAGAGGCTGTGTGGACATTTGGGGACATTTTGGGGGACATTTGGGGACATTTGGGGACATTTTGGGGGATATTTGGGGACATTTTTGGGGTCCCACCTTGGCCAGCTCCCTCAGCAGGGGCTGTGGGGACATTTGGGGACATTTTGGGGGACATTTTGGGGGACATTTTGGGACATTTTTGGGGTCCCACCTTGGCCAGCTCCCTCAGCAGGGGCTGTGGGGACATTTTGGAGGACATTTGGGGACATTTTTGGGGTCCCACCTTGGCCAGCTCCCTCAGCAGGGGCTGTGGGGACATTTGGGGACATTTTGGGGGACATTTGGGGACATTTTGGGGGTCCCACCTTGGCCAGCTCCCTCAGCAAGGGGCTGTGGGGACATTTGGGGACATTTTGGGGGACATTTGGGGACATTTTTGGGGTCCCTATTCGGCCAGCTCCCTCAGCAGGGGCTGTGGGGACATTTGGGGAAATTTTGGGGGACATTTTGGGGGACATTTGGGGACATTTTTGGGGTCCCACCTTGGCCAGCTCCCTCAGCAGGGGCTGTGGGGACATTTGGGGACATTTTGGGGGACATTTGGGGATATTTGGGGACATTTTGGGGGACATTTGGGGACATTTTGGGGGACATTTGGGGACATTTTTGGGGTCCCACCTTGGCCAGCTCCCTCAGCAGGGGCTGTGGGGACATTTGGGGACATTTTGGGGGACATTTGGGGACATTTTGGGGGACATTTTGGGGACATTTGGGGACATTTTTGGGGTCCCACCTTGGCCAGCTCCCTCAGCAGGGGCTGTGGGGACATTTGGGGACATTTTGGGGGACATTTGGGGACATTTTGGGGGACATTTTGGGGACATTTGGGGACATTTTTGGGGTCCCACCTTGGCCAGCTCCCTCAGCAGGGGCTGTGGGGACATTTGGGGACATTTTGGGGGACGATTGGGGGACATTTGGGGACATTTTGGGGGTCCCACCTTGGCCAGCTCCCTCAGCAGGGGCTGTGGGGACATTTGGGGATATTTGGGGACATTTTGGGGGACATTTGGGGACATTTTTGGGGTCCCACTTTGGCCAGCTCCCTCATCAGCGGCTGTGGGGACATTTGGGGACATTTGGAGACATTTGGGGACTTTTTGGGGGACATTTGGGGACATTTTTGGGGTCCCACCTTGGCCAGCTCCCTCAGCAGGGGCTGTGGGGACATTTGGGGACATTTGGGGACATTTGGGGACTTTTTGGGGGACATTTGGGGACATTTTTGGGGTCCCACCTTGACCAGCTCCCTCAGCAGGGGCTGTGGGGACATTTGGGGACATTTGGGGACATTTGGGGACATTTTGGGGGACATTTTGGGGACATTTGGGGACATTTTTGATGTCCCACCTTGGCCAGCTCCCTCAACAGGGGCTGTGGGGATATTTGGGGACATTTGGGGACATTTTGGGACATTTTGGGGGACATTTGGGGACTTTTTTGGGGTCCCACCTTGGCCAGCTCCCTCAGCAGGGGCTGTGGGGATATTTGGGGACATTTGGGGACATTTTGGGACATTTTGGGGGACATTTGGGGACTTTTTTGGGGTCCCACCTTGGCCAGCTCCCTCAGCAGGGGCTGTGGGGACATTTGGGGACATTTGGGGACATTTTGGGGACATTTGGGGACATTTTTGGGGTCCCACTTTGGCCAGCTCCCTCAGCAGGGGCTGTGGGGACATTTGGGGACATTTTGGGGGACATTTGGGGACATTTGGGGGCATTTTGGGGGACATTTGGGGACATTTTTGTGGTCCCACCTTGGCCAGCTCCCTCAGCAGGGGCTGTGGGGACATTTGGGGACATTTTGGGGGACATTTGGGGACATTTTTGGGGTCCCACCTTGGCCTGCTCCCTCAGCAGGGGCTGTGGGGACATTTGGGGACATTTGGGGACATTTGGGGACATTTTGGGGCACATTTTGGGGACATTTTGGGCACATTTTTGGGGTCCCACCATGGCCAGCTCCCTCAGCAGGGGCTGTGGGGACATTTGGGGACATTTGGGGACATTTTGGGGGACATTTTGGGGGACATTTGGGGACATTTTTGGGGTCCCACCTTGGCCAGCTCCCTCAGCAGGGGCTGTGGGGACATTTGGGGACATTTGGGGACATTTGGGGACATTTTGGGGCACATTTTGGGGACATTTTGGGCACATTTTTGGGGTCCCACCATGGCCAGCTCCCTCACCAGGGGCTGTGGGGACATTTGGGGACATTTGGGGGCATTTTGGGGGACATTTGGGGACATTTTTGGGGTCCCACCTTGGCCAGCTCCCTCAGCAGGGGCTGTGGGGACATTTGGGGACATTTGGGGACATTTGTGGACATTTTGGGGGACATTTTGGGGACATTTGGGGACATTTTTGGGGTTCCACCTTTGCCAGCTCCCTCAGCAGGGGCTGTGGGGACATTTGGGGACATTTTGTGGACATTTGGGGACATTTTGGGGGACATTTTGGGGGGACATTTGGAGACATTTTTGGGGTCCCACCTTGGCCAGCTCCCTCAGCAGGGGCTGTGGGGACATTTGGGGACATTTGGGGACATTTTGGGGGACATTTTGGGGGACATTTGGGGACATTTTTGGGGTCCCACCTTGGCCAGCTAACTCAGCAGGGGCTGTGGGGACATTTGGGGACATTTTGGGGGACATTTGGGGACTTTTTTGGGGTCCCACCTTGGCCAGCTCCCTCAGCAGGGGCTGTGGGGACATTTGGGGACATTTGGGGACATTTTGGGGGACATTTGGGGACATTTTTGGGGTCCCACCTTGGCCAGCTCCCTCAGCAGGGGCTGTGGGGACATTTGGGGACATTTGGGGACATTTTGGGGGACATTTTGGGGGACATTTGGGGACATTTTTGGGGTCCCACCTTGGCCAGCTAACTCAGCAGGGGCTGTGGGGACATTTGGGGACATTTTGGGGGACATTTGGGGACTTTTTTGGGGTCCCACCTTGGCCAGCTCCCTCAGCAGGGGCTGTGGGGATATTTGGGGACATTTGGGGACATTTTGGGACATTTTGGGGGACATTTGGGGACTTTTTTGGGGTCCCACCTTGGCCAGCTCCCTCAGCAGGGGCTGTGGGGACATTTGGGGACATTTGGGGACATTTTGGGGGACATTTGGGGACATTTTTGGGGTCCCACTTTGGCCAGCTCCCTCAGCAGGGGCTGTGGGGACATTTGGGGACATTTTGGGGGACATTTGGGGACATTTGGGGGCATTTTGGGGGACATTTGGGGACATTTTTGGGGTCCCACCTTGGCCAGCTCCCTCAGCAGGGGCTGTGGGGACATTTGGGGACATTTTGGGGGACATTTGGGGACATTTTTGGGGTCCCACCTTGGCCTGCTCCCTCAGCAGGGGCTGTGGGGACATTTGGGGACATTTGGGGACATTTGGGGACATTTTGGGGCACATTTTGGGGACATTTTGGGCACATTTTTGGGGTCCCACCATGGCCAGCTCCCTCAGCAGGGGCTGTGGGGACATTTGGGGACATTTGGGGACATTTTGGGGGACATTTTGGGGGACATTTTGGACATTTTTGGGGTCCCACCTTGGCCAGCTCCCTCAGCAGGGGCTGTGGGGACATTTGGGGACATTTGGGGACATTTGGGGACATTTTGGGGCACATTTTGGGGACATTTTGGGCACATTTTTGGGGTCCCACCATGGCCAGCTCCCTCACCAGGGGCTGTGGGGACATTTGGGGACATTTGGGGGCATTTTGGTGGACATTTGGGGACATTTTTGGGGTCCCACCTTGGCCAGCTCCCTCAGCAGGAGCTGTGGGGACATTTGGGGACATTTGGGGACATTTGTGGACATTTTGGGGGACATTTTGGGGACATTTGGGGACATTTTTGGGGTCCCACCTTGGCCAGCTCCCTCAGCAGGGGCTGTGGGGACATTTGGGGACATTTGGGGACATTTTGGGGGACATTTTGGGGGACATTTGGGGACATTTTTGGGGTCCCACCTTGGCCAGCTAACTCAGCAGGGGCTGTGGGGACATTTGGGGACATTTTGGGGGACATTTGGGGACATTTTTGGGGTCCCACCTTGGCCAGCTCCCTCAGCAGGGGCTGTGGGGACATTTGGGGACATTTTGGGGGACATTTGGGGACATTTTTGGGGTCCCACCTTGGCCAGCTCCCTCAGCAGGGGCTGTGGGGACATTTGGGGACATTTGGGGACATTTTGGGGGACATTTTGGGGGACATTTGGGGACATTTTTGGGGTCCCACCTTGGCCAGCTCCCTCAGCAGGGGCTGTGGGGACATTTGGGGACATTTGGGGACATTTTGGGGGACATTTTGGGGGACATTTGGGGACATTTTTGGGGTCCCACCTTGGCCAGCTCCCTCAGCAGGGGCTGTGGGGACATTTGGGGACATTTTGGGGGACATTTGGGGACATTTTTGGGGTCCCACCTTGGCCAGCTCCCTCAGCAGGGGCTGTGGGGACATTTGGGGACATTTGGGGACATTTTGGGTGGACATTTTGGGGGACATTTGGGGACATTTTTGGGGTCCCACCTTGGCCAGCTCCCTCAGCAGGGGCTGAGGGGACATTTGGGGACATTTTTGGGGTCCCACCTTGGCCAGCTCCCTCAGCAGGGGCTGTGGGGACATTTGGGGACATTTTGGGGGACATTTGGGGACATTTTTGGGGTCCCACCTTGGCCAGCTCCCTCAGCAGGGGCTGTGGGGACATTTGGGGACATTTGGGGACATTTGGGGACATTTTGGGGGACATTTTGGGGATATTTGGGGACATTTTTGGGGTCCCACCTTGGCCAGCTCCCTCAGTAGGGGCTGTGGGGACATTTGGGGACATTTTGGGGGACATTTGGGGACATTTGGGGACATTTTGGGGATCATTTGGGGACATTTTTGGGGTCCCACCTTGGCCAGCTCCCTCAGCAGGGGCTGTGGGGACATTTGGGGACATTTGGGGACATTTGGGGACATTTTGGGGGACATTTGGGGACATTTGGGGACATTTTGGGGACATTTGGGGACATTTGGGTACATTTTGGGGGACATTTGGGGACATTTTTGGGGTCCCAACTTTGCCAGCTCCCTCAGCAGGGGCTGTGGGGACATTTGGGGACATTTGGGGACATTTGGGGACATTTTGGGGGACATTTGGGGACATTTGGGGACATTTGGGGACATTGGGGGACATTTTGGGGGACATTTTGGGGGGATATTTGGGGACATTTTTAGGGTCCCACCTTGGCCAGCTCCCTCAGCAGGGGCTGTGGGGACATTTGGGGACATTTTGGGGGACATTTTGGGGGACATTTGGGGACTTTTTTGGGGTCCCACCTTGGCCAGCTCCCTCAGCAGGGGCTGTGGGGACATTTGGGGACATTTTGGGGGACATTTTGGGGGACATTTGGGGACATTTTTGGGGTCCCACCTTGGCCAGCTCCCTCAGCAGGGGCTGTGGGGACATTTGGGGACATTTTGGGGACATTTTGGGGGACATTTTGGGGGACATTTGGGGACATTTTTGGGGTCCCACCTTGGCCAGCTCCCTCAGCAGGGGCTGTGGGGACATTTGGGGACATTTTGGGGGACATTTGGGGACATTTGGGGACATTTTGGGGGACATTTGGGGACATTTTTGGGGTCCCACCTTTGCCAGCTCCCTCAGCAGGGGCTGTGGGGACATTTGGGGACATTTGGGGACATTTTGTGGGACATTTTGGGGGACATTTGGGGACATTTTTGGGGTGCCACCTTGGCCAGCTCCCTCAGCAGGGGCTGTGGGGACATTTGGGGACATTTGGGGACATTTGGGGACATTTGGGGACATTTTGGGGGACATTTGGGGACATTTGGGGACATTTTGGGGGACATTTGGGGGACATTTGGGGACATTTTGGGGGTCCCACCTTGGCCAGCTCCCTCAGCATGGGCTGTGGGGACATTTGGGGATATTTGGGGACATTTTTTGGGGACATTTGGGGACATTTTTGGGGTCCCACCTTGGCCAGCTCCCTCAGCAGGGGCTGTGGGGACATTTGGGGACATTTTGGGGGACATTTTGGGGGACATTTGTGGACTTTTTTGGGGTCCCACCTTGGCCAGCTCCCTCAGCAGGGGCTGTGGGGACATTTGGGGACATTTGGGGACATTTTGGGAGACATTTGGGGACATTTTTGGGGTCCCACCTTGGCCAGCTCCCTTAACAGGTGCTGTGGGGACATTTGGGGACATTTTGGGGGACATTTGGGGACATTTGGGGGCATTTTGGGGGACATTTGGGGACATTTTTGTGGTCCCACCTTGGCCAGCTCCCTCAGCAGGGGCTGTGGGGACATTTTGGGGGACATTTGGGGACATTTTTGGGGTCCCACCTTGGCCAGCTCCCTCAGCAGGGGCTGTGGGGACATTTGGGGACATTTGGGGACATTGGGGGACATTTTGGGGGACATTTTGGGGGGACATTTGGAGACATTTTTGGGGTCCCACCTTGGCCAGCTCCCTCAGCAGGGGCTGTGGGGACATTTGGGGACATTTGGGGACATTTTGGGGGACATTTGGGGACATTTTTGGGGTCCCACCTTGGCCAGCTCCCTCAGCAGGGGCTGTGGGGACATTTGGGGACATTTGGGGACATTTGGGGACATTTTGGGGGACATTTTGGGGATATTTGGGGACATTTTTGGGGTCCCACCTTGGCCAGCTCCCTCAGCAGGGGCTGTGGGGACATTTGGGGACATTTTGGGGGACATTTGGGGACATTTGGGGACATTTTGGGGGACATTTGGGGACATTTGGGGACATTTGGGGACATTTGGGGACATTTGGGGACATTTTGGGGGACATTTGGGGACATTTGGGGACATTTTGGGGACATTTGGGGACATTTGGGTACATTTTGGGGGACATTTGGGGACATTTGGGGACATTTGGGGACATTTTGGGGGACATTTTGGGGGACATTTGGGGACATTTTTGGGGTCCCACCTTGGCCAGCTCCCTCAGCAGGGGCTGTGGGGACATTTGGGGACATTTTGGGGGACATTTGGGGACATTTTTGGGGTGCCACCTTGGCCAGCTCCCTCAGCAGGGGCTGTGGGGACATTTGGGGACATTTGGGGACATTTTGGGGGACATTTTGGGGGACATTTGGGGACATTTTTGGGGTCCCACCTTGGCCAGCTCCCTCAGCAGGGGCTGTGGGGACATTTGGGGACATTTTTGGGGTCCCACCTTGGCCAGCTCCCTCAGCAGGGGCTGTGGGGACATTTGGGGACATTTTGGGGGACATTTGGGGACATTTGGGGACATTTTGGGGACATTTGGGGACATTTGGGTACATTTTGGGGGACATTTGGGGACATTTTTGGGGTCCCAACTTTGCCAGCTCCCTCAGCAGGGGCTGTGGGGACATTTGGGGACATTTGGGGACATTTGGGGACATTTTGGGGGACATTTGGGGACATTTGGGGACATTTGGGGACATTGGGGGACATTTTGGGGGACATTTTGGGGGGATATTTGGGGACATTTTTAGGGTCCCACCTTGTCCAGCTCCCTCAGCAGGGGCTGTGGGGACATTTGGGGACATTTTGGGGGACATTTTGGGGGACATTTGGGGACTTTTTTGGGGTCCCACCTTGGCCAGCTCCCTCAGCAGGGGCTGTGGGGACATTTGGGGACATTTTGGGGGACATTTTGGGGGACATTTGGGGACATTTTTGGGGTCCCACCTTGGCCAGCTCCCTCAGCAGGGGCTGTGGGGACATTTGGGGACATTTTGGGGACATTTTGGGGGACATTTTGGGGGACATTTGGGGACATTTTTGGGGTCCCACCTTGGCCAGCTCCCTCAGCAGGGGCTGTGGGGACATTTGGGGACATTTGGGGACATTTTGTGGGACATTTTGGGGGACATTTGGGGACATTTTTGGGGTGCCACCTTGGCCAGCTCCCTCAGCAGGGGCTGTGGGGACATTTGGGGACATTTGGGGACATTTTGTGGGACATTTTGGGGGACATTTGGGGACATTTGGGGACATTTTGGGGGACATTTGGGGACATTTGGGGACATTTTGGGGGACATTTGGGGGACATTTGGGGACATTTTGGGGGTCCCACCTTGGCCAGCTCCCTCAGCATGGGCTGTGGGGACATTTGGGGATATTTGGGGACATTTTTTGGGGACATTTGGGGACATTTTTGGGGTCCCACCTTGGCCAGCTCCCTCAGCAGGGGCTGTGGGGACATTTGGGGACATTTTGGGGGACATTTTGGGGGACATTTGGGGACTTTTTTGGGGTCCCACCTTCTCCAGCTCCCTCAGCAGGGGCTGTGGGGACATTTGGGGACATTTGGGGACATTTTGGGGGACATTTGGGGACATTTTTGGGGTCCCACCTTGGCCAGCTCCCTCAGCAGGTGCTGTGGGGACATTTGGGGACATTTTGGGGGACATTTGGGGACATTTGGGGGTATTTTGGGGGACATTTGGGGACATTTTTGTGGTCCCACCTTGGCCAGCTCCCTCAGCAGGGGCTGTGGGGACATTTTGGGGGACATTTGGGGACATTTTTGGGGTCCCACCTTGGCCAGCTCCCTCAGCAGGGGCTGTGGGGACATTTGGGGACATTTGGGGACATTGGGGGACATTTTGGGGGATATTTTGGGGGGACATTTGGAGACATTTTTGGGGTCCCACCTTGGCCAGCTCCCTCAGCAGGGGCTGTGGGGACATTTGGGGACATTTGGGGACATTTTGGGGGACATTTGGGGACATTTTTGGGGTCCCACCTTGGCCAGCTCCCTCAGCAGGGGCTGTGGGGACATTTGGGGACATTTGGGGACATTTGGGGACATTTTGGGGGACATTTTGGGGATATTTGGGGACATTTTTGGGGTCCCACCTTGGCCAGCTCCCTCAGCAGGGGCTGTGGGGACATTTGGGGACATTTTGGGGGACATTTGGGGACATTTGGGGACATTTTGGGGGACATTTGGGGACATTTTTGGGGTCCCACCTTGGCCAGCTCCCTCAGCATGGGCTGTGGGGACATTTGGGGACATTTGGGGACATTTGGGGACATTTTGGGGGACATTCGGGGACATTTGGGGACATTTTGGGGACATTTGGGGACATTTGGGTACATTTTGGGGGACATTTGGGGACATTTTAGGGGTCCCAACTTTGCCAGCTCCCTCAGCAGGGGCTGTGGGGACATTTGGGGACATTTGTGGACATTGGGGGACATTTTAAGGGACATTTTGGGGGGATATTTGGGGACATTTTTAGGGTCCCACCTTGGCCAGCTCCCTCAGCAGGGGCTGTGGGGACATTTGGGGACATTTTGGGGGACATTTTGGGGGACATTTGGGGACTTTTTTGGGGTCCCACCTTGGCCAGCTCTCTCAGCAGGGGCTGTGGAGACATTTGGGGACATTTTTGGGGTCCCACCTTGGCCAGCTCCCTCAGCAGGGGCTGTGGGGACATTTGGGGACATTTGGGGACATTTTGTGGGACATTTTGGGGGACATTTGGGGACATTTTTGGGGTCCCACCTTGGCCAGCTCCCTCAGCAGGGGCTGTGGGGACATTTGGGGACATTTTGGGGGACATTTGGGGACATTTGGGGACATTTTGGGGGACATTTGGGGGACATTTGGGGACATTTTGGGGGTCCCACTTTGGCCAGCTCCCTCAGCATGGGCTGTGGGGACATTTGGGGATATTTGGGGACATTTTTTGGGGACATTTGGGGACATTTTTGGGGTCCCACCTTGGCCAGCTCCCTCAGCAGGGGCTGTGGGGACATTTGGGGACATTTTGGGGGACATTTTGGGGACATTTGGGGACATTTGGGGACATTTTGGGGGTCCCACCTTGGCCAGCTCCCTCATCAGGCGCTGTGGGGATATTTGGGGACATTCTGGGGGACATTTGGGGACATTTTGGGGGACATTTGGGGACATTTTTGGGGTCCCACCTTGGCCAGCTCCCTCAGCAGGGGCTGTGGGGACATTTGGGGACATTTGGAGACATTTTGGGGGACATTTGGGACATTTGGGGACTTTTTGGGGGACATTTGGGGACATTTTTGGGGTCCCACCTTGACCAGCTCCCTCAGCAGGGGCTGTGGGGACATTTGGGGACATTTTGGGGGACATTTTGGGGACATTTGGGGACATTTGGGGACATTTTGGGGGACATTTTGGGGGACATTTGGGGACATTTGTGGACATTTTGGGGGACATTTTGGGGGACATTTGGGGACATTTTTGGGGTCCCACCTTGGCCAGCTCCCTCAGCAGGGGCTGTGGGGACATTTGGGGACATTTGGAGACATTTTGGGGGACATTTGGGGACATTTGGGGACTTTTTGGGGGACATTTGGGGACATTTTTGGGGTCCCACCTTGACCAGCTCCCTCAGCAGGGGCTGTGGGGACATTTGGGGACATTTTGGGGGACATTTTGGGGACATTTGGGGACATTTGGGGACATTTTGGGGGTCCCACCTTGGCCAGCTCCCTCAGCAGGGGCTGTGGGGACATTTGGGAATATTTGGGGATATTTTTGGGGACATTTGGGGACATTTTTGGGGTCCCACCTATGCTAGCTCCCTCAGCAGGGGCTGTGGGGACATTTTGGGGGACATTTGGGGACATTTTTGGGGTCCCACCTTTGCCAGCTCCCTCAGCAGGGGCTGTGGGGACATTTGGGGACATTTGGGGACATTTTGGGGGACATTTTGGGGGACATTTGGGGACATTTTTGGGGTCCCACCTTGGCCAGCTCCCTCAGCAGGGGCTGTGGGGACATTTGGGGACATTTTGGGGGACATTTGGGGACATTTGGGGACATTTTGGGGGACATTTGGGGGACATTTGGGGACATTTTGGGGGTCCCACTTTGGCCAGCTCCCTCAGCATGGGCTGTGGGGACATTTGGGGATATTTGGGGACATTTTTTGGGGACATTTGGGGACATTTTTGGGGTCCCACCTTGGCCAGCTCCCTCAGCAGGGGCTGTGGGGACATTTGGGGACATTTTGGGGGACATTTTGGGGACATTTGGGGACATTTGGGGACATTTTGGGGGTCCCACCTTGGCCAGCTCCCTCATCAGGCGCTGTGGGGATATTTGGGGACATTCTGGGGGACATTTGGGGACATTTTGGGGGACATTTGGGGACATTTTTGGGGTCCCACCTTGGCCAGCTCCCTCAGCAGGGGCTGTGGGGACATTTGGGGACATTTGGAGACATTTTGGGGGACATTTGGGACATTTGGGGACTTTTTGGGGGACATTTGGGGACATTTTTGGGGTCCCACCTTGACCAGCTCCCTCAGCAGGGGCTGTGGGGACATTTGGGGACATTTTGGGGGACATTTTGGGGACATTTGGGGACATTTGGGGACATTTTGGGGGACATTTTGGGGGACATTTGGGGACATTTGGGGACATTTTGGGGGACATTTTGGGGGACATTTGGGGACATTTTTGGGGTCCCACCTTGGCCAGCTCCCTCAGCAGGGGCTGTGGGGACATTTGGGGACATTTGGAGACATTTTGGGGGACATTTGGGGACATTTGGGGACATTTTGGGGGACATTTGGGGACATTTTTGGGGTCCCACCTTGACCAGCTCCCTCAGCAGGGGCTGTGGGGACATTTGGGGACATTTTGGGGGAAATTTTGGGGACATTTGGGGACATTTGGGGACATTTTGGGGGTCCCACCTTGGCCAGCTCCCTCAGCAGGGGCTGTGGGGACATTTGGGGATATTTGGGGATATTTTTGGGGACATTTGGGGACATTTTTGTGGTCCCACCTATGCTAGCTCCCTCAGCAGGGGCTGTGGGGACATTTTGGGGGACATTTGGTAACATTTTTGGGGTCCCACCTTGACCAGCTCCCTCAGCAGGGGCTGTCGGGACATTTGGGGACATTTGGGGAGACATTTTGGGGGACATTTGGGGACATTTATGGGGTCCAACCTTGGCCAGCTCCATCAGCAGAGGCTGTGGGGACATTTGGGGACATTTTGGGGGACATTTGGGGACATTTGGGGACATTTTGGGGGACATTTGGGGACATTTTTGGGGTCCCACCTTGGCCAGCTCCCTCAGCCGGGGCTGTGGGGACATTTGGGGACATTTTGGGGGACATTTTGGGGACATTTGGGGACATTTGGGGACATTTTGGGGGACATTTTGGGGGACATTTGGGGACATTTGGGGACATTTTGGGGGACATTTTGGGGGACATTTGGGGACATTTTTGGGGTCCCACCTTGGCCAGCTCCCTCAGCAGGGGCTGTGGGGACATTTGGGGACATTTGGAGACATTTTGGGGGACATTTGGGGACATTTGGGGACTTTTTGGGGGACATTTGGGGACATTTTTGGGGTCCCACCTTGACCAGCTCCCTCAGCAGGGGCTGTGGGGACATTTGGGGACATTTTGGGGGACATTTTGGGGACATTTGGGGACATTTGGGGACATTTTGGGGGTCCCACCTTGGCCAGCTCCCTCAGCAGGGGCTGTGGGGACATTTGGGAATATTTGGGGATATTTTTGGGGACATTTGGGGACATTTTTGGGGTCCCACCTATGCTAGCTCCCTCAGCAGGGGCTGTGGGGACATTTTGGGGGACATTTGGGGACATTTTTGGGGTCCCACCTTTGCCAGCTCCCTCAGCAGGGGCTGTGGGGACATTTGGGGACATTTGGGGACATTTTGGGGGACATTTTGGGGGACATTTGGGGACATTTTTGGGGTCCCACCTTGGCCAGCTCCCTCAGCAGGGGCTGTGGGGACATTTGGGGACATTTTGGGGGACATTTGGGGACATTTGGGGACATTTTGGGGGACATTTGGGGGACATTTGGGGACATTTTGGGGGTCCCACTTTGGCCAGCTCCCTCAGCATGGGCTGTGGGGACATTTGGGGATATTTGGGGACATTTTTTGGGGACATTTGGGGACATTTTTGGGGTCCCACCTTGGCCAGCTCCCTCAGCAGGGGCTGTGGGGACATTTGGGGACATTTTGGGGGACATTTTGGGGACATTTGGGGACATTTGGGGACATTTTGGGGGTCCCACCTTGGCCAGCTCCCTCAGCAGGGGCTGTGGGGATATTTGGGGACATTCTGGGGGACATTTGGGGACATTTTGGGGGACATTTGGGGACATTTTTGGGGTCCCACCTTGGCCAGCTCCCTCAGCAGGGGCTGTGGGGACATTTGGGGACATTTGGAGACATTTTGGGGGACATTTGGGACATTTGGGGACTTTTTGGGGGACATTTGGGGACATTTTTGGGGTCCCACCTTGACCAGCTCCCTCAGCAGGGGCTGTGGGGACATTTGGGGACATTTTGGGGGACATTTTGGGGACATTTGGGGACATTTGGGGACATTTTGGGGGACATTTTGGGGGACATTTGGGGACATTTGGGGACATTTTGGGGGACATTTTGGGGGACATTTGGGGACATTTTTGGGGTCCCACCTTGGCCAGCTCCCTCAGCAGGGGCTGTGGGGACATTTGGGGACATTTGGAGACATTTTGGGGGACATTTGGGGACATTTGGGGACATTTTGGGGGACATTTGGGGACATTTTTGGGGTCCCACCTTGACCAGCTCCCTCAGCAGGGGCTGTGGGGACATTTGGGGACATTTTGGGGGACATTTTGGGGACATTTGGGGACATTTGGGGACATTTTGGGGGTCCCACCTTGGCCAGCTCCCTCAGCAGGGGCTGTGGGGACATTTGGGGATATTTGGGGATATTTTTGGGGACATTTGGGGACATTTTTGTGGTCCCACCTATGCTAGCTCCCTCAGCAGGGGCTGTGGGGACATTTTGGGGGACATTTGGGGACATTTTTGGGGTCCCACCTTGACCAGCTCCCTCAGCAGGGGCTGTGGGGACATTTGGGGACATTTTGGGGGACATTTGGGGACATTTGGGGACATTTTGGGGGACATTTGGTAACATTTTTGGGGTCCCACCTTGACCAGCTCCCTCAGCAGGGGCTGTCGGGACATTTGGGGACATTTGGGGAGACATTTTGGGGGACATTTGGGGACATTTATGGGGTCCAACCTTGGCCAGCTCCATCAGCAGAGGCTGTGGGGACATTTGGGGACATTTTGGGGGACATTTGGGGACATTTGGGGACATTTTGGGGGACATTTGGGGACATTTTTGGGGTCCCACCTTGGCCAGCTCCCTCAGCCGGGGCTGTGGGGACATTTGGGGACATTTTGGGGGACATTTTGGGGGACATTTTGGGACATTTTTGGGGTCCCACCTTGGCCAGCTCCCTCAGCAGGGGCTGTGGGGACATTTTGGAGGACATTTGGGGACATTTTTGGGGTCCCACCTTGGCCAGCTCCCTCAGCAGGGGCTGTGGGGACATTTGGGGACATTTTGGGGGACATTTGGGGACATTTTTGGGGTCCCACCTTGGCCAGCTCCCTCAGCAAGGGGCTGTGGGGACATTTGGGGACATTTTGGGGGACATTTGGGGACATTTTTGGGGTCCCTATTCGGCCAGCTCCCTCAGCAGGGTCTGTGGGGACATTTGGGGAAATTTTGGGGGACATTTTGGGGGACATTTGGGGACATTTTTGGGGTCCCACCTTGGCCAGCTCCCTCAGCAGGGGCTGTGGGGACATTTGGGGACATTTTGGGGGACATTTGGGGATATTTGGGGACATTTTGGGGGACATTTGGGGACATTTTGGGGGACATTTTGGGGGACATTTGGGGACATTTTTGGGGTCCCACCTTGGCCAGCTCCCTCAGCAGGGGCTGTGGGGACATTTGGGGACATTTTGGGGGACATTTGGGGACATTTTGGGGGACATTTTGGGGACATTTGGGGACATTTTTGGGGTCCCACCTTGGCCAGCTCCCTCAGCAGGGGCTGTGGGGACATTTGGGGACATTTTGGGGGACATTTGGGGACATTTTGGGGGACATTTTGGGGACATTTGGGGACATTTTTGGGGTCCCACCTTGGCCAGCTCCCTCAGCAGGGGCTGTGGGGACATTTGGGGACATTTTGGGGGACGTTTGGGGGACATTTGGGGACATTCTGGGGGTCCCACCTTGGCCAGCTCCCTCAGCAGGGGCTGTGGGGACATTTGGGGATATTTGTTGACATTTTGGGGGACATTTGGGGACATTTTTGGGGTCCCACTTTGGCCAGCTCCCTCATCAGGGGCTGTGGGGACATTTGGGGACATTTGGAGACATTTGGGGACTTTTTGGGAGACATTTGGGGACATTTTTGGGGTCCCACCTTGGCCAGCTCCCTCAGCAGGGGCAGTGGGGACATTTGGGGACATTTGGGGACATTTGGGGACTTTTTGGGGGACATTTGGGGACATTTTTGGGGTCCCACCTTGACCAGCTCCCTCAGCAGGGGCTGTGGGGACATTTGGGGACATTTGGGGACATTTGGGGACATTTTGGGGGACATTTTGGGGACATTTGGGGACATTTTTGATGTCCCACCTTGGCCAGCTCCCTCAGCAGGGGCTGTGGGGACATTTGGGGACATTTTGGGGGACATTTGGGGACATTTGGGGACATTTTGGGGGACATTTGGGGCCTTTTTTGGTGTCGCACCTTGGCCAGCTCCCTCAACAGGGGCTGTGGGGACATTTGGGGACATTTTGGGGACATTTTGGGGGACATTTTGGGGGACATTTGGGGACTTTTTTGGGGTCCCACCTTGGCCAGCTCCCTCAGCAGGGGCTGTGGGGATATTTGGGGACATTTGGGGACATTTTGAGGGACATTTTGGGGGACATTTGGGACTTTTTTGGGGTCCCACCTTGGCCAGCTCCCTCAGCAGGGGCTGTGGGGACATTTGGGGACATTTGGGGACATTTTGGGGGACATTTGGGGACATTTTTGGGGTCCCACTTTGGCCAGCTCCCTCAGCAGGGGCTGTGGGGACATTTGGGGACATTTTGGGGGACATTTGGGGACATTTGGGGGCATTTTGGGGGACATTTGGGGACATTTTTGTGGTCCCACCTTGGCCAGCTCCCTCAGCAGGGGCTGTGGGGACATTTGGGGACATTTTGGGGGACATTTGGGGACATTTTTGGGGTCCCACCTTGGCCTGCTCCCTCAGCAGGGGCTGTGGGGACATTTGGGGACATTTGGGGACATTTTGGGGGACATTTTGGGGGACATTTGGGGACATTTTTGGGGTCCCACCTTGGCCAGCTCCCTCAGCAGGGGCTGTGGGGACATTTGGGGACATTTTGGGGGATATTTGGGGACATTTGGGGACATTTTGGGGGACATTTGGGGACATTTTTGGGGTCCCACCTTGGCCAGCTCCCTCAGCTGGGGCTGTGGGGACATTTAGGGACATTCTGGGGGACATTTGGGGACATTTTGGGGGACATTTGGGGACATTTTTGGGGTCCCACCTTTGCCAGCTCCCTCAGCAGGGGCTGTGGGGACATTTGGGGACATTTGGGGACATTTTGTGGGACATTTTGGGGGACATTTGGGGACATTTTTGGGGTCCCACCTTGGCCAGCTCCCTCAGCAGGGGCTGTGGGGACATTTGGGGACATTTTGGGGGACATTTGGGGACATTTGGGGACATTTTGGGGGACATTTGGGGGACATTTGGGGACATTTTGGGGGTCCCACTTTGGCCAGCTCCCTCAGCATGGGCTGTGGGGACATTTGGGGATATTTGGGGACATTTTTTGGGGACATTTGGGGACATTTTTGGGGTCTCACCTTGGCCAGCTCCCTCAGCAGGGGCTGTGGGGACATTTGGGGACATTTTGGGGGACATTTTGGGGACATTTGGGGACATTTGGGGACATTTTGGGGGTCCCACCTTGGCCAGCTCCCTCATCAGGCGCTGTGGGGATATTTGGGGACATTCTGGGGGACATTTGGGGACATTTTGGGGGACATTTGGGGACATTTTTGGGGTCCCACCTTGGCCAGCTCCCTCAGCAGGGGCTGTGGGGACATTTGGGGACATTTGGAGACATTTTGGGGGACATTTGGGACATTTGGGGACTTTTTGGGGGACATTTGGGGACATTTTTGGGGTCCCACCTTGACCAGCTCCCTCAGCAGGGGCTGTGGGGACATTTGGGGACATTTTGGGGGACATTTTGGGGACATTTGGGGACATTTGGGGACATTTTGGGGGACATTTTGGGGGACATTTGGGGACATTTGGGGACATTTTGGGGGACATTTTGGGGGACATTTGGGGACATTTTTGGGGTCCCACCTTGGCCAGCTCCCTCAGCAGGGGCTGTGTGGACATTTGGGGACATTTGGAGACATTTTGGGGGACATTTGGGGACATTTGGGGACTTTTTGGGGGACATTTGGGGACATTTTTGGGGTCCCACCTTGACCAGCTCCCTCAGCAGGGGCTGTGGGGACATTTGGGGACATTTTGGGGGACATTTTGGGGACATTTGGGGACATTTGGGGACATTTTGGGGGTCCCACCTTGGCCAGCTCCCTCAGCAGGGGCTGTGGGGACATTTGGGAATATTTGGGGATATTTTTGGGGACATTTGGGGACATTTTTGTGGTCCCACCTATGCTAGCTCCCTAAGCAGGGGCTGTGGGGACATTTTGGGGGACATTTGGGGACATTTTTGGGGTCCCACCTTTGCCAGCTCCCTCAGCAGGGGCTGTGGGGACATTTGGGGACATTTGGGGACATTTTGGGGGACATTTTGGGGGACATTTGGGGACATTTTTGGGGTCCCACCTTGGCCAGCTCCCTCAGCAGGGGCTGTGGGGACATTTGGGGACATTTTGGGGGACATTTGGGGACATTTGGGGACATTTTGGGGGACATTTGGGGGACATTTGGGGACATTTTGGGGGTCCCACTTTGGCCAGCTCCCTCAGCATGGGCTGTGGGGACATTTGGGGATATTTGGGGACATTTTTTGGGGACATTTGGGGACATTTTTGGGGTCCCACCTTGGCCAGCTCCCTCAGCAGGGGCTGTGGGGACATTTGGGGACATTTTGGGGGACATTTTGGGGACATTTGGGGACATTTGGGGACATTTTGGGGGTCCCACCTTGGCCAGCTCCCTCATCAGGCGCTGTGGGGATATTTGGGGACATTCTGGGGGACATTTGGGGACATTTTGGGGGACATTTGGGGACATTTTTGGGGTCCCACCTTGGCCAGCTCCCTCAGCAGGGGCTGTGGGGACATTTGGGGACATTTGGAGACATTTTGGGGGATATTTGGGACATTTGGGGACTTTTTGGGGGACATTTGGGGACATTTTTGGGGTCCCACCTTGACCAGCTCCCTCAGCAGGGGCTGTGGGGACATTTGGGGACATTTTGGGGGACATTTTGGGGACATTTGGGGACATTTGGGGACATTTTGGGGGACATTTTGGGGGACATTTGGGGACATTTGGGGACATTTTAGGGGACATTTTGGGGGACATTTGGGGACATTTTTGGGGTCCCACCTTGGCCAGCTCCCTCAGCAGGGGCTGTGGGGACATTTGGGGACATTTGGAGACATTTTGGGGGACATTTGGGGACATTTGGGGACATTTTGGGGGACATTTGGGGACATTTTTGGGGTCCCACCTTGACCAGCTCCCTCAGCAGGGGCTGTGGGGACATTTGGGGACATTTTGGGGGACATTTTGGGGACATTTGGGGACATTTGGGGACATTTTGGGGGTCCCACCTTGGCCAGCTCCCTCAGCAGGGGCTGTGGGGACATTTGGGGATATTTGGGGAGACATTTTGGGGACATTTGGGGACATTTTTGTGGTCCCACCTATGCTAGCTCCCTCAGCAGGGGCTGTGGGGACATTTGGGGACATTTTGGGGGACATTTGGGGACATTTGGGGACATTTGGGGACATTTTGGGGGACATTTGGGGACATTTTTGGGGTCCCACCTTGACCAGCTCCCTCAGCAGGGGCTGTGGGGACATTTGGGGACATTTTGGGGGACATTTGGGGACATTTGGGGACATTTTGGGGGACATTTGGTAACATTTTTGGGGTCCCACCTTGACCAGCTCCCTCAGCAGGGGCTGTCGGGACATTTGGGGACATTTGGGGAGACATTTTGGGGGACATTTGGGGACATTTATGGGGTCCAACCTTGGCCAGCTCCATCAGCAGAGGCTGTGGGGACATTTGGGGACATTTTGGGGGACATTTGGGGACATTTGGGGACATTTTGGGGGACATTTGGGGACATTTTTGGGGTCCCACCTTGGCCAGCTCCCTCAGCCGGGGCTGTGGGGACATTTGGGGACATTTTGGGGGACATTTTGGGGGACATTTTGGGACATTTTTGGGGTCCCACCTTGGCCAGCTCCCTCAGCAGGGGCTGTGGGGACATTTTGGAGGACATTTGGGGACATTTTTGGGGTCCCACCTTGGCCAGCTCCCTCAGCAGGGGCTGTGGGGACATTTGGGGACATTTTGGGGGACATTTGGGGACATTTTTGGGGTCCCACCTTGGCCAGCTCCCTCAGCAAGGGGCTGTGGGGACATTTGGGGACATTTTGGGGGACATTTGGGGACATTTTTGGGGTCCCTATTCGGCCAGCTCCCTCAGCAGGGTCTGTGGGGACATTTGGGGAAATTTTGGGGGACATTTTGGGGGACATTTGGGGACATTTTTGGGGTCCCACCTTGGCCAGCTCCCTCAGCAGGGGCTGTGGGGACATTTGGGGACATTTGGGGACATTTTGGGGGACATTTTGGGGGACATTTGGGGACATTTTTGGGGTCCCACCTTGGCCAGCTCCCTCAGCAGGGGCTGTGGGGACATTTGGGGACATTTTGGGGGACATTTGGGGACATTTTTGGGGTGCCACCTTGGCCAGCTCCCTCAGCAGGGGCTGTGGGGACATTTGGGGACATTTGGGGACATTTTGGGGGACATTTTGGGGGACATTTGGGGACATTTTTGGGGTCCCACCTTGGCCAGCTCCCTCAGCAGGGGCTGAGGGGACATTTGGGGACATTTTTGGGGTCCCACCTTGGCCAGCTCCCTCAGCAGGGGCTGTGGGGACATTTGGGGACATTTGGGGACATTTGGGGACATTTTGGGGGACATTTTGGGGATATTTGGGGACATTTTTGGGGTCCCACCTTGGCCAGCTCCCTCAGTAGGGGCTGTGGGGACATTTGGGGACATTTTGGGGGACATTTGGGGACATTTGGGGACATTTTGGGGATCATTTGGGGACATTTTTGGGGTCCCACCTTGGCCAGCTCCCTCAGCAGGGGCTGTGGGGACATTTGGGGACATTTGGGGACATTTGGGGACATTTTGGGGGACATTTGGGGACATTTGGGGACATTTTGGGGACATTTGGGGACATTTGGGTACATTTTGGGGGACATTTGGGGACATTTTTGGGGTCCCAACTTTGCCAGCTCCCTCAGCAGGGGCTGTGGGGACATTTGGGGACATTTGGGGACATTTGGGGACATTTTGGGGGACATTTGGGGACATTTGGGGACATTTGGGGACATTGGGGGACATTTTGGGGGACATTTTGGGGGGATATTTGGGGACATTTTTAGGGTCCCACCTTGGCCAGCTCCCTCAGCAGGGGCTGTGGGGACATTTGGGGACATTTTGGGGGACATTTTGGGGGACATTTGGGGACTTTTTTGGGGTCCCACCTTGGCCAGCTCCCTCAGCAGGGGCTGTGGGGACATTTGGGGACATTTTGGGGGACATTTTGGGGGACATTTGGGGACATTTTTGGGGTCCCACCTTGGCCAGCTCCCTCAGCAGGGGCTGTGGGGACATTTGGGGACATTTTGGGGACATTTTGGGGGACATTTTGGGGGACATTTGGGGACATTTTTGGGGTCCCACCTTGGCCAGCTCCCTCAGCAGGGGCTGTGGGGACATTTGGGGACATTTTGGGGGACATTTGGGGACATTTGGGGACATTTTGGGGGACATTTGGGGACA
Organism: Pyrocephalus nanus; assembly: GCA_038380795.1. Taxonomy (NCBI): domain Eukaryota; kingdom Metazoa; phylum Chordata; class Aves; order Passeriformes; family Tyrannidae; genus Pyrocephalus; species Pyrocephalus nanus. Next base: position 589,112 of record CM076278.1, read on the forward strand.
TTTTTGGGGTCCCACCTTTGCCAGCTCCCTCAGCAGGGGCTGTGGGGACATTTGGGGACATTTGGGGACATTTTGTGGGACATTTTGGGGGACATTTGGGGACATTTTTGGGGTGCCACCTTGGCCAGCTCCCTCAGCAGGGGCTGTGGGGACATTTGGGGACATTTGGGGACATTTGGGGACATTTGGGGACATTTTGGGGGACATTTGGGGACATTTGGGGACATTTTGGGGGACATTTGGGGGACATTTGGGGACATTTTGGGGGTCCCACCTTGGCCAGCTCCCTCAGCATGGGCTGTGGGGACATTTGGGGATATTTGGGGACATTTTTTGGGGACATTTGGGGACATTTTTGGGGTCCCACCTTGGCCAGCTCCCTCAGCAGGGGCTGTGGGGACATTTGGGGACATTTTGGGGGACATTTTGGGGGACATTTGGGGACTTTTTTGGGGTCCCACCTTGTCCAGCTCCCTCAGCAGGGGCTGTGGGGACATTTGGGGACATTTGGGGACATTTTGGGGGACATTTGGGGACATTTTTGGGGTCCCACCTTGGCCAGCTCCCTCAGCAGGTGCTGTGGGGACATTTGGGGACATTTTGGGGGACATTTGGGGACATTTGGGGGCATTTTGGGGGACATTTGGGGACATTTTTGTGGTCCCACCTTGGCCAGCTCCCTCAGCAGGGGCTGTGGGGACATTTTGGGGGACATTTGGGGACATTTTTGGGGTCCCACCTTGGCCAGCTCCCTCAGCAGGGGCTGTGGGGACATTTGGGGACATTTGGGGACATTGGGGGACATTTTGGGGGACATTTTGGGGGGACATTTGGAGACATTTTTGGGGTCCCACCTTGGCCAGCTCCCTCAGCAGGGGCTGTGGGGACATTTGGGGACATTTGGGGACATTTTGGGGGACATTTGGGGACATTTTTGGGGTCCCACCTTGGCCAGCTCCCTCAGCAGGGGCTGTGGGGACATTTGGGGACATTTGGGGACATTTGGGGACATTTTGGGGGACATTTGGGGATATTTGGGGACATTTTTGGGGTCCCACCTTGGCCAGCTCCCTCAGCAGGGGCTGTGGGGACATTTGGGGACATTTTGGGGGACATTTGGGGACATTTGGGGACATTTTGGGGGACATTTGGGGACATTTTTGTGGTCCCACCTTGGCCAGCTCCCTCAGCAGGGGCTGTGGGGACATTTGGGGACATTTGGGGACATTTGGGGACATTTTGGGGGACATTTGGGGACATTTGGGGACATTTTGGGGACATTTGGGGACATTTGGGTACATTTTGGGGGACATTTGGGGACATTTTTGGGGTCCCAACTTTGCCAGCTCCCTCAGCAGGGGCTGTGGGGACATTTGGGGACATTTGTGGACATTGGGGGACATTTTAAGGGACATTTTGGGGGGATATTTGGGGACATTTTTAGGGTCCCACCTTGGCCAGCTCCCTCAGCAGGGGCTGTGGGGACATTTGGGGACATTTTGGGGGACATTTTGGGGGACATTTGGGGACTTTTTTGGGGTCCCACCTTGGCCAGCTCCCTCAGCAGGGGCTGTGGGGACATTTGGGGACATTTGGGGACATTTGGGGACATTTTGGGGGACATTTGGGGATATTTGGGGACATTTTTGGGGTCCCACCTTGGCCAGCTCCCTCAGCAGGGGCTGTGGGGACATTTGGGGACATTTTGGGGGACATTTGGGGACATTTGGGGACATTTTGGGGGACATTTGGGGACATTTTTGGGGTCCCACCTTGGCCAGCTCCCTCAGCAGGGGCTGTGGGGACATTTGGGGACATTTGGGGACATTTGGGGACATTTTGGGGGACATTTGGGGACATTTGGGGACATTTTGGGGATATTTGGGGACATTTGGGTACATTTTGGGGGACATTTGGGGACATTTTTGGGGTCCCAACTTTGCCAGCTCCCTCAGCAGGGGCTGTGGGGACATTTGGGGACATTTGTGGACATTGGGGGACATTTTAAGGGACATTTTGGGGGGATATTTGGGGACATTTTTAGGGTCCCACCTTGGCCAGCTCCCTCAGCAGGGGCTGTGGAGACATTTGGGGACATTTTGGGGTACATTTTGGGGGACATTTTGGGGGACATTTGGGGACATTTTTGGGGTCCCACCTTGGCCAGCTCCCTCAGCAGGGGCTGTGGGGACATTTGGGGACATTTTGGGGGACATTTGGGGACATTTGGGGACATTTTGGGGGACATTTGGGGACATTTTTGGGGTCCCACCTTGGCCAGCTCCCTTAGCAGGGGCTGTGGGGACATTTAGGGACATTCTGGGGGACATTTGGGGACATTTTGGGGGACATTTGGGGACATTTTGGGGGTCCCACCTTGGCCAGCTCCCTCAGCAGGGGCTGTGGGGACATTTGGGGACATTTGGGGACATTTTGGGGGACATTTTGGGGGACATTTGGGACATTTTTGGGGTCCCACCTTGGCCAGCTCCCTCAGCAGGGGCTGTGGGGACACTTGGGGACATTTGGGGACATTTTGGGGACATTTTGGGGGACATTTGGGGACATTTTTGGGGTCCCACCTTGGCCAGCTCCCTCAGCAGGGGCTGTGGGGACATTTGGGGACATTTGGGGACATTTTGGGGGACATTTGGGGACATTTTTGGGGTCCCACCTTGGCCAGCTCCCTCAGCAGGGGCTGTGGGGACATTTGGGGACATTTTGGGGGACATTTTGGGGGACATTTGGGGACATTTTTGGGGTCCCACCTTGGCCAGCTCCCTCAGCAGGGGCTGTGGGGACATTTGGGGACATTTGGGGACATTTGTGGACATTTTGGGGGAAATTTTGGGGACATTTGGGGACATTTTTGGGGTCCCACCTTGGCCAGCTCCCTCAGCAGGGGCTGTGGGGACATTTGGGGACATTCTGGGGGACATTTGGGGACATTTTGGGGGACATTTGGGGACATTTTTGGGGTCCCACCTTGGCCAGCTCCCTCAGCAGGGGCTGTGGGGACATTTGGGGATATTTGGGGACATTTTTGGGGACATTTGGGGACATTTTTGGGGTCCCACCTTGGCCAGCTCCCTCAGCAGGGGCTGTGGGGACATTTGGGGACATTTTGGGGGACATTTGGGGACATTTTTGGGGTCCCACCTTGGCCAGCTCCCTCAGCAGGGGCTGTGGGGACATTTGGGGACATTTGGGGACATTTGGGGACATTTTGGGGGACATTTGGGGACATTTTTGGGGTCCCACCTTGGCCAGCTCCCTCAGCAGGGGCTGTGGGGACATTTGGGGACATTTGGGGACATTTGGGGACATTTTGGGGGACATTTGGGGACATTTTTGGGGTCCCACCTTGGCCAGCTCCCTCAGCAGGGGCTGTGGGGACATTTGGGGACATTTGGGGACATTTGGGGACATTTTGGGTGACCTTTTGGGGACATTTGGGAACATTTTTGGGGTCCCACCTTGGCCAGCTCCCTCAGCAGGGGCTGAGGGGACATTTTGGGGGACATTTGGGGACATTTGGGGACATTTTGGGGGACATTTGGGGACATTTGGGGACATTTTGGGGATCCCACCTTGGCCAGCTCCATCAGCAGGTGCTGTGGGGACATTTGGGGACATTTTGGGGGACATTTGGGGACATTTGGGGACATTTTGGGGGACATTTGGGGACATTTTGGGGGACATTTGGGGACATTTTGGAGGACATTTGGGGACATTTTTGGGGTCCCTCCTTGGCCAGCTCCCTCAGCAGGGGCTGTGGGGACATTTGGAGACATTTGGGGACATTTTGGGGGACATTTTGGGGGACATTTGGGGACATTTGGGGACTTTTGGGGGACATTTGGGGACATTTTTGGGGTCCCACCTTGGCTAGCTCCATCAGCAGGGGCTGTGGGGACTTTTGGGGACATTTTGGGGGACATTTTGGGGACATTTGGGGACATTTTTGGGGTCCCACCTTGGCCAGCTCCCTCAGCAGGGGCTGTGGGGACATTTGGGGACATTTAGGGGGACATTTGGGGACATTTGGGGACATTTTGGGGGACATTTTTGTGGACATTTTTGGGGTCCCACCTTGGCCAGCTCCCTCAGCAGGGGCTGTGGGGACATTTGGGGACATTTTGGGGGACATTTTGGGGGACATTTGGGGACATTTTTGGGGTCCCACCTTGGCCAGATCCCTCAGCAGGGGCTGTGGGGACATTTGGGGACATTTTGGGGGACATTTGGGGACATTTGGGGACATTTTGGGGGACATTTGGGGACATTTTTGGGGTCCCACCTTGGCAAGCTCCCTCAGCAGGGGCTGTGGGGACATTTGGGGACAGTTTGGGGGACATTTGGGGACATTTTGGGGGACATTTGGGGACATTTTTGGGGTTCCTCCTTGGCAAGCTCCGTCAGCAGGGGCTGTGGGGACATTTGGGGACATTTTGGGGGACATTTGGGGACATTTTTGGGGTCCCTCCTTGGCCAGCTCCCTCAGCAGGGGCTGTGGGGACATTTGGAGACATTTGGGGACATTTGGGGACATTTTGGGGGACATTCTGGGGACATTTTGGGGACATTTTTGGGGTCAAACCATGACCAGCTCCCTCAGCAGGGGCTGTGGGGACATTTGGAGACATTTGGGGACATTTGGGGACATTTTGGGGGACATTTGGGGACATTTGGGGACATTTTGTGGGACATTTGTGGACATTTTTGGGGTCCCACCTTGGCCAGCTCCCTCAGCAGGGGCTGTGGGATATTTGGGGACATTTTGGGGGTTATTTGGGGACATTTTTGGGGTCCCACCTTGGCCAGCTCCCTCAGCAGGGGCTGTGGGGACATTTGGGGACATTTGGAGACATTTGGGGACATTTGGGTACATTTTGGGGGACATTTGGGGACATTTTTGGGGTCCCACCTTGGCCAGCTCCCTCAGCAGGGGCTGTGGGGACATTTGGGGACATTTTGGGGGACATTTGGGGACATTTGGGGACATTTTGGGGGACATTTGGGGACATTTTTGGGGTCCCACCTTGGCCAGCTCCCTCAGCAGGGGCTGTGGGGACATTTGGGGACATTTTGGGGGACATTTGGGGACATTTGGGGACATTTTGGGGGACATTTTGGGGGACATTTGGGGACATTTTTGGGGTCCCACCTTGGCCAGCTCCCTCAGCAGGGGGTGTGGGGACATTTGGGGACATTTGGGGACATTTTGGGGGACATTTGGGGACATTTTTGGTGTTCCACCTTGGCCAGCTCCTTCAGCAGGGGCTGTGGGGACATTTGGGGACATTTGGGGACATTTTGGGGGACATTTTGGGGACATTTTGGGGACATTTTGGGGACATTTGGGGACATTTGGGGATATTTTGGGGGACATTTTGGGGACATTTGGGGACATTTGGGGACATTTTGGGGGACATTTGGGGACATTTGGGGACATTTTGGGGGACATTTGGGGACATTTTTGGGGTCCCACCTTGGCCAGCTCCCTCAGCAGGGGCTGTGGGGACATTTGGGGACATTCTGGGGGACATTTTGGGGGACATTTGGGGACATTTTTGGGGTCCCACCTTGGCCAGCTCCCTCAGCAGGGGCTGTGGGGACATTTGGGGACATTTGGGGACATTTTGGGGGACATTTTGGGGGACATTTGGGGACATTTTGGGGGACATTTGGGGACATTTTTGGGGTCCCACCTTGGCCAGCTCCCTCAGCAGGGGCTGTGGGGACATTTGGGGACATTTTGGGGGACAATTGGGGGACATTTGGGGACATTTTGGGGGTCCCACCTTGACCAGCTCCCTCAGCAGGGGCTGTGGGGACATTTTGGAGGACATTTGGGGACATTTTTGGGGTCCCACCTTGGCCAGCTCCATCAGCAGGGGCTGTGGGGACATTTGGGGACATTTTGGGGGACATTTGGGGACATTGCGGACATTTTGGGGGACATTTGGGGACCTTTTTGGGGTCCCACCTTGGCAAGCTCCCTCAGCAGGGGCTGTGGGGACACTTGGCGACATTTGGGGACATTTTGGGGGACATTTGGGGACATTTTGGGGGTCCCACCTTGGCCAGCTCCCTCAGCAGGGGCTGTGGGGACACTTGGGGACATTTGGGGACATTTTGGGGACATTTTGGGGGACATTTGGGGACATTTTTGGGGTCCCACCTTGGCCAGCTCCCTCAGCAGGGGCTGTGGGGACATTTGGGGACATTTGGGGACATTTGTGGACATTTTGGGGGAAATTTTGGGGACATTTGGGGACATTTTTGGGGTCCCACCTTGGCCAGCTCCCTCAGCAGGGGCTGTGGGGACATTTGGGGACATTTTGGGGGACATTTGGGGACATTTTTGGGGTCCCACCTTGGCCAGCTCCCTCAGCAGGGGCTGTGGGGACATTTGGGGACATTTTGGGGGACATTTGGGGGACATTTGGGGACATTTTGGGGGTCCCACCTTGGCCAGCTCCCTCAGCAGGGGCTGTGGGGACATTTGGGGACATTTTGTGGGACATTTGGGGACATTTTTGGGGTCCCACCTTGGCAAGCTCCCTCAGCAGGGGCTGTGGGGACATTTGGGGACATTTTGTGGGACATTTGGGGACATTTTGGGAGACATTTGGGGACATTTTTGGGGTCCCACCATGGCCAGCTCCCTCAGCAGGGGCTGTGGGGACATTTGGGGACATTTGGGGACATTTGGGGACATTTTGGGGGACATTTTGGGGGACATTTGGGGACATTTTGGGGGACATTTGGGGACATTTTTGGGGTCCCACCTTGGCCAGCTCCCTCAGCAGGGGCTGTGGGGACATTTGGGGACATTCTGGGGGACATTTTGGGGGACATTTGGGGACATTTTTGGGGTCCCTCCTTGGCCAGCTCCCTCAGCAGGGGCTGTGGGGACATTTGGGGACATTTGGGGACATTTGGGGACATTTTGGGGGACATTTGGGGACATTTTTGGGGTCCCACCTTGGCAAGCTCCCTCAGCAGGGGCTGTGGGGACATTTGGGGACATTTTGGGGGACATTTGGGGACATTTTGGGGGACATTTGGGGACATTTTTGGGGTTCCTCCTTGGCCAGCTCTCTCAGCAGGGGCTGTGGGGACATTTGGGGACATTTGGGGACATTTGGGGACATTTTGGGGGACATTCTGGGGACATTTTGGGGACATTTTTGGGGTCAAACCATGACCAGCTCCCTCAGCATAGGCTGTGGGGACATTTGGGGACATTTGGGGACATTTTGGGGGACATTTGGGGACATTTGGGGACATTTTGGGGGACATTTGTGGACATTTTTGGGGTCCCACCTTGGCCAGCTCCCTCAGCAGGGGCTGTGGGATATTTGGGGACATTTTGGGGGTTATTTGGGGACATTTTTGGGGTCCCACCTTGGCCAGCTCCCTCAGCAGGGGCTGTGGGGACATTTGGGGACATTTGGAGACATTTGGGGACATTTGGGTACATTTTGGGGGACATTTGGGGACATTTTTGGGGTCCCACCTTGGCCAGCTCCCTCAGCAGGGGCTGTGGGGACATTTGGGGACATTTTGGGGACATTTGGGGACATTTGGGTACATTTTGGGGACATTTGGGGACATTTTTGGGGTCCCAACTTTGCCAGCTCCCTCAGCAGGGGCTGTGGGGACATTTGGGGACATTTTGGGGTACATTGGGGGACATTTTTGGGGTCCCACCTTGGCAAGCTCCCTCAGCAGGGGCTGTGGGGACATTTCGGGACCTTTTGGGGGACATATGGGGACATTTGGTGACATTTTGGGGGACATTTGGGGACATTTGGGGACATTTTGGGGGACATTTGGGGACATTTTTGGGGTCCCACCTTGGCCAGCTCCCTCAGCAGGGGCTGTGGGGACATTTGGGGACATTTTGGGGGACATTTGGGGAGATTTGGGGACATTTTGGGGGACATTTTGGGGGACATTTGGGGACATTTTTGGGGTCCCACCTTGGCCAGCTCCCTCAGCAGGGGGTGTGGGGACATTTGGGGACATTTGGGGACATTTTGGGGGACATTTGGGGACATTTTTGGTGTTCCACCTTGGCCAGCTCCTTCAGCAGGGGCTGTGGGGACATTTGGGGACATTTGGGGACATTTTGGGGGAAATTTTGGGGACATTTTGGGGACATTTGGGGACATTTGGGGACATTTGGGGACATTTTGGGGGACATTTTGGGGACATTTGGGGACATTTGGGGACATTTTGGGGGACATTTGGGGACATTTGGGGACATTTTGGGGGACATTTGGGGACATTTTTGGGGTCCAACCGTGGCCAGCTCCCTCAGCAGGGGCTGTGGGGACATTTGGGGACATTCTGGGGGACATTTTGGGGGACATTTGGGGACATTTTTGGGGTCCCACCTTGGCCAGCTCCCTCAGCAGGGTCTGTGGGGACATTTGGGGACATTCTGGGGGACATTTGGGGACATTTGGGGACATTTGGGGGACATTTGGGGACATTTTTGGGGTCCCACCTTGGCTAGCTCCATCAGCAGGGGCTGTGGGGACTTTTGGGGACATTTTGGGGGACATTTTGGGGACATTTTGGGGGACATTTGGGGACATTTGGGGACATTTTGGGGGACATTTGGGGACATTTTTGGGGTCCCACCTTGGCCAGCTCCCGCAGCAGGGGCTGTGGGGACATTTGGGGACATTTTGGGGGACATTTTGGGGGACATTTGTGGACATTTTTGGGGTCCCACCTTGGCCAGCTCCCTCAGCAGTGGCTGTGGGGACATTTGGGGACAATTTGGGGGACATTTGGGGACATTTTCGGGGTCCCACCTTGGCAAGCTCCCTCAGCAGGGGCTGTGGGGACATTTTGGAGGACATTTGGGGACATTTTTGGGGTCCCACCTTGGCAAGCTCCCTCAGCAGGGGCTGTGGGGACATTTGGGGACCTTTTGGGGGACATATGGGGACATTTGGGGACATTTTGGGGGACATTTGGGGACATTTGAGGACATTTTGGGGGACATTTGGGGACATTTTTGGGGTCCCACCTTGGCCAGCTCTCTCAGCAGGGGCTGTGGGGACATTTTGGAGGACATTTGGGGACATTTTTGGGGTCCCACCTTGGCCAGCTCCCTCAGCAGGGGCTGTGGGGACATTTGGGGACATTTTGGGGGACATTTGGGGACATTTGGGGACATTTTGGGGGACATTTGGGGACATTTTTGGGGTTCCTCCTGGGCAAGCTCCCTCAGCAGGGGCTGTGGGGACATTTGGGGACATTTTGGGGGACATTTGGGGACATTTTGGGGGACATTTGGGGACATTTTTGGGGTTCCTCCTTGGCCAGCTCTCTCAGCAGGGGCTGTGGGGACATTTGGGGACATTTTGGGGGACATTTGGGGACATTTTTGGGGTCCCACCTTGGCCAGCTCTCTCAGCAGGGGCTGTGGGGACATTTTGGAGGACATTTGGGGACATTTTTGGGGTCCCACCTTGGCCAGCTCCCTCAGCAGGGGCTGTGGGGACATTTGGGGACATTTTGGGGGACATTTGGGGACATTTGGGGACATTTTGGGGGACATTTGGGGACATTTTTGGGGTTCCTCCTGGGCAAGCTCCCTCAGCAGGGGCTGTGGGGACATTTGGGGACATTTTGGGGGACATTTGGGGACATTTTGGGGGACATTTGGGGACATTTTTGGGGTTCCTCCTTGGCCAGCTCTCTCAGCAGGGGCTGTGGGGACATTTGGGGACATTTGGGGACATTTTGGGGGACATTTTGGGGGACATTTGTGGACATTTTTGGGGTCCCACCTTGGCCAGCTCCCTCAGCAGGGGCTGTGGGGACATTTGGGGACATTTGGGGACATTTTGGGGGACATTTGGGGACATTTTTGGGGTCCCACCTTGGCCAGCTCCCTCAGCAGGGGCTGTGGGGACATTTGGGGACATTTTGGGGGACATTTGGGGACATTTGGGGGCATTTTTGGGGATATATGGGGACATTTGGGGACATTTGGGGACATTTTGGGGGACATTTTGGGGACATTTGGGGACATTTGGGGACATTTTGGGGGACATTTGGGGACATTTGGGGACATTTTGGGGGACATTTGGGGACATTTTTGGGGTCCCACCTTGGCCAGCTCCCTCAGCAGGGGCTGTGGGGACATTTGGGGACATTTTGGGGACATTTGGGGACATTTGGGTACATTTTGGGGGACATTTGGGGACATTTTTGGGGTCCCAACTTTGCCAGCTCCCTCAGCAGGGGCTGTGGGGACATTTGGGGACATTTTGGGGGACATTGGGGGACATTTTTGGGGTCCCACCTTGGCCAGCTCCCTCAGCAGGGGTTGTGGGGACATTTGGGGACATTTTGGGGGACATTTTGGGGGACATTTGGGGACTTTTTTGGGGTCCCACCTTGGCCAGCTCCCTCAGCAGGGGCTGTGGGGACATTTGGGGACATTTGGGGACATTTGGGGACATTTTGGGGGACATTTTGGGGGACATTTGGGGACATTTTGGGGGACATTTGGGGACATTTTTGGGGTCCCACCTTGGCCAGCTCCCTCAGCAGGGGCTGTGGGGACATTTGGGGACATTCTGGGGGACATTTTGGGGGACATTTGGGGACATTTTTGGGGTCCCTCCTTGGCCAGCTCCCTCAGCAGGGGCTGTGGGGACATTTGGGGACATTTGGGGACATTTGGGGACATTTTGGGGGACATTTGGGGACATTTTTGGGGTCCCACCTTGGCAAGCTCCCTCAGCAGGGGCTGTGGGGACATTTGGGGACATTTTGGGGGACATTTGGGGACATTTTGGGGGACATTTGGGGACATTTTTGGGGTCCCACCTTGGCCAGCTCCCTCAGCAGGGGCTGTGGGGACATTTGGGGACATTTTGGGGACATTTGGGGACATTTGGGTACATTTTGGGGGACATTTGGGGACATTTTTGGGGTCCCAACTTTGCCAGCTCCCTCAGCAGGGGCTGTGGGGACATTTGGGGACATTTTGGGGGACATTGGGGGACATTTTTGGGGTCCCACCTTGGCCAGCTCCCTCAGCAGGGGTTGTGGGGACATTTGGGGACATTTTGGGGGACATTTTGGGGGACATTTGGGGACTTTTTTGGGGTCCCACCTTTGCCAGCTCCCTCAGCAGGGGCTGTGGGGACATTTGGGGACATTTGGGGACATTTTGGGGGACATTTGGGGACATTTATGGGGTCCCACCTTGGCCAGCTCCCTCAGCAGGGGCTGTGGGGACATTTGGGGACATTTGGGGACATTTTGGGGGACATTTGGGGACATTTTTGGGGTCCCACCTTGGCCAGCTCCCTCAGCAGGGGCTGTGGGGACATTTGGGGACATTCTGGGGGATATTTGGGGACATTTTGGGGGACATTTGGGGACATTTTTGGGGTCCCACCTTGGCCAGCTCCCTCAGCAGGGGCTGTGGGGACATTTGGGGACATTTGGGGACATTTGGGGACATTTGGGGACATTTTTGGGGTCCCACCTTGGCCAGCTCCCTCAGCAGGGGCTGTGGGGACATTTGGGGACATTTTGGGGGACATTTGGGGACATTTTTGGGGTCCCACCTTGGCCAGCTCCCTCAGCAGGGGCTGTGGGGACATTTGGGGACATTTGGGGACATTTGGGGACATTTTGGGGGACCTTTTGGGGACATTTGGGAACATTTTTGGGGTCCCACCTTGGCCAGCTCCCTCAGCAGGGGCTGAGGGGACATTTGGGGACATTTGGGGACATTTTGGGGGACATTTGGGGACATTTGGGGACATTTTTGGGATCCCACCTTGGCCAGCTCCATCAGCAGGTGCTGTGGGGACATTTGGGGACATTTTGGGGGACATTTGGGGACATTTGGGGACATTTTGGGGGACATTTGGGGACATTTGGGTACATTTTGGGGGACATTTGGGGACATTTTTGGGGTCCCAACTTTGCCAGCTCCCTCAGCAGGGGCTGTGGGGACATTTGGGGACATTTTGGGGGACATTGGGGGACATTTTTGGGGTCCCACCTTGGCCAGCTCCCTCAGCAGGGGTTGTGGGGACATTTGGGGACATTTTGGGGGACATTTTGGGGGACATTTGGGGACTTTTTTGGGGTCCCACCTTTGCCAGCTCCCTCAGCAGGGGCTGTGGGGACATTTGGGGACATTTGGGGACATTTTGGGGGACATTTGGGGACATTTTTGGGGTCCCACCTGGGCCAGCTCCCTCAGCAGGGGCTGTGGGGACATTTGGGGACATTCTGGGGGACATTTGGGGACATTTTGGGGGACATTTGGGGACATTTTTGGGGTCCCACCTTGGCCAGCTCCCTCAGCAGGGGCTGTGGGGACATTTGGGGACATTTGGGGACATTTTTGGGGACATTTGGGGACATTTTTGGGGTCCCACCTTGGCCAGCTCCCTCAGCAGGGGCTGTGGGGACATTTGGGGACATTTTGGGGGACATTTGGGGACATTTTGGGGGTCCCACCTTGGCCAGCTCCCTCAGCAGGGGCTGTGGGGACATTTGGGGACATTTGGGGACATTTGGGGACATTTTTGGGATCCCACCTTGGCCAGCTCCATCAGCAGGTGCTGTGGGGACATTTGGGGACATTTTGGGGGACATTTGGGGACATTTGGGGACATTTTGGGGGACATTTGGGGACATTTTGGGGGACATTTGGGGACATTTTGGAGGACATTTGGGGACATTTTTGGGGTCCCTCCTTGGCCAGCTCCCTCAGCAGGGGCTGTGGGGACATTTGGAGACATTTGGGGACATTTTGGGGGACATTTTGGGGGACATTTGGGGACATTTGGGGACTTTTGGGGGACATTTGGGGACATTTTTGGGGTCCCACCTTGGCTAGCTCCATCAGCAGGGGCTGTGGGGACTTTTGGGGACATTTTGGGGGACATTTTGGGGACATTTGGGGACATTTTTGGGGTCCCACCTTGGCCAGCTCCCTCAGCAGGGGTGTGGGGACATTTCGGGACCTTTTGGGGGACATATGGGGACATTTGGGGACATTTTTGGGGTCCCACCTTGGCCAGCTCCCTCAGCAGGGGCTGTGGGGACATTTGGGGACATTTTGGGGGACATTTGGGGACATTTGGGGACATTTTGGGGGACATTTTGTGGACATTTTTGGGGTCCCACCTTGGCCAGCTCCCTCAGCAGGGGCTGTGGGGACATTTGGGGACATTTTGGGGGACATTTTGGGGGACATTTGGGGACATTTTTGGGGTTCCTCCTTGGCCAGCTCTCACAGCAGGGGCTGTGGGGACATTTGGGGACATTTGGGGACATTTGGGGACATTTTGGGGGACATTTGGGGACATTTGGGGACATTTTGGGGGACATTTGTGGACATTTTTGGGGTCCCACCTTGGCCAGCTCCCTCAGCAGGGGCTGTGGGATATTTGGGGACATTTTGGGGGTTATTTGGGGACATTTTTGGGGTCCCACCTTGGCCAGCTCCCTCAGCAGGGGCTGTGGGGACATTTGGGGACATTTGGAGACATTTGGGGACATTTGGGTACATTTTGGGGGACATTTGGGGACATTTTTGGGGTCCCACCTTGGCCAGCTCCCTCAGCAGGGGCTGTGGGGACATTTGGGGACATTTTGGGGACATTTGGGGACATTTGGGTACATTTTGGGGACATTTGGGGACATTTTTGGGGTCCCAACTATGCCAGCTCCCTCAGCAGGGGCTGTGGGGACATTTGGGGACATTTTGGGGTACATTGGGGGACATTTTTGGGGTCCCACCTTGGCAAGCTCCCTCAGCAGGGGCTGTGGGGACATTTCGGGACCTTTTGGGGGACATATGGGGACATTTGGTGACATTTTGGGGGACATTTGGGGACATTTGGGGACATTTTGGGGGACATTTGGGGACATTTTTGGGGTCCCACCTTGGCCAGCTCCCTCAGCAGGGGCTGTGGGGACATTTGGGGACATTTTGGGGGACATTTGGGGAGATTTGGGGACATTTTGGGGGACATTTTGGGGGACATTTGGGGACATTTTTGGGGTCCCACCTTGGCCAGCTCCCTCAGCAGGGGGTGTGGGGACATTTGGGGACATTTGGGGACATTTTGGGGGACATTTGGGGACATTTTTGGTGTTCCACCTTGGCCAGCTCCTTCAGCAGGGGCTGTGGGGACATTTGGGGACATTTGGGGACATTTTGGGGGAAATTTTGGGGACATTTTGGGGACATTTGGGGACATTTGGGGACATTTGGGGACATTTTGGGGGACATTTTGGGGACATTTGGGGACATTTGGGGACATTTTGGGGGACATTTGGGGACATTTGGGGACATTTTGGGGGACATTTGGGGACATTTTTGGGGTCCAACCTTGGCCAGCTCCCTCAGCAGGGTCTGTGGGGACATTTGGGGACATTCTGGGGGACATTTTGGGGGACATTTGGGTACATTTTTCGGGTCCCACCTTGGCCAGCTCCCTCAGCAGGGTCTGTGGGGACATTTGGGGACATTCTGGGGGACATTTGGGGACATTTGGGGACATTTGGGGGACATTTGGGGACATTTTTGGGGTCCCACCTTGCCTAGCTCCCGCAGCAGGGGCTGTGGGGACTTTTGGGGACATTTTGGGGGACATTTTGGGGACATTTTGGGGGACATTTGGGGACATTTGGGGACATTTTGGGGGACATTTGGGGACATTTTTGGGGTCCCACCTTGGCCAGCTCCCGCAGCAGGGGCTGTGGGGACATTTGGGGACATTTGGGGACATTTTGGGGGACATTTTGGGGGACATTTGTGGACATTTTTGGGGTCCCACCTTGGCCAGCTCCCTCAGCAGGGGCTGTGGGGACATTTGGGGACCTTTTGGGGGACATATGGGGACATTTGGGGACATTTTGGGGGACATTTGGGGACATTTGGGGACATTTTGGGGGACATTTGGGGACATTTTTGGGGTCCCACCTTGGCCAGCTCTCTCAGCAGGGGCTGTGGGGACATTTTGGAGGACATTTGGGGACATTTTTGGGGTCCCACCTTGGCCAGCTCCCTCAGCAGGGGCTGTGGGGACATTTGGGGACATTTTGGGGGACATTTGGGGACATTTGGGGACATTTTGGGGGACATTTGGGGACATTTTTGGGGTTCCTCCTGGGCAAGCTCCCTCAGCAGGGGCTGTGGGGACATTTGGGGACATTTTGGGGGACATTTGGGGACATTTTGGGGGACATTTGGGGACATTTTTGGGGTTTCTCCTTTGCCAGCTCTCTCAGCAGGGGCTGTGGGGACATTTGGGGACATTTTGGGGGACATTTGGGGACATTTTTGGGGTCCCTCCTTGGCCAGCTCCCTCAGCAGGGGCTGTGGGGACATTTGGGGACATTTGGGGACATTTTGGGGGACATTTTGGGGGACATTTGTGGACATTTTTGGGGTCCCACCTTGGCCAGCTCCCTCAGCAGGGGCTGTGGGGACATTTGGGGACATTTGGGGACATTTTGGGGGACATTTGGGGACATTTTTGGGGTCCCACCTTGGCCAGCTCCCTCAGCAGGGGCTGTGGGGACATTTGGGGACATTTTGGGGGACATTTGGGGACATTTGGGGGCATTTTTGGGGATATATGGGGACATTTGGGGACATTTGGGGACATTTTGGGGGACATTTTGGGGACATTTGGGGACATTTGGGGACATTTTGGGGGACATTTGGGGACATTTGGGGACATTTTGGGGGACATTTGGGGACATTTTTGGGGTCCCACCTTGGCCAGCTCCCTCAGCAGGGGCTGTGGGGACATTTGGGGACATTTTGGGGGACATTTGGGGGACATTTGGGGACATTTTTGGGGTCCCACCTAGGCCAGCTCCCTCAGCAGGGGCTGTGGGGACATTTGGGGACATTTTGGGGGACATTTGGGGACATTTTTGGGGTCCCACCTTGGCCAGCTCCCTCAGCAGGGGCTGTGGGGACATTTGGGGACATTCTGGGGGACATTTGGGGACATTTGGGGACATTTGGGGGACATTTGGGGACATTTTTGGGGTCCCACCTTGGCTAGCTCCATCAGCAGGGGCTGTGGGGACTTTTGGGGACATTTTGGGGGACATTTTGGGGACATTTTGGGGGACATTTGGGGACATTTGGGGACATTTTGGGGGACATTTGGGGACATTTTTGGGGTCCCACCTTGGCCAGCTCCCTCAGCAGGGGCTGTGGGGACATTTGGGGACATTTTGGGGGACATTTGGGGACATTTGGGGACATTTTGGGGGACATTTGGGGACATTTTTGGGGTCCCACATTGGCCAGCTCCCGCAGCAGGGGCTGTGGGGACATTTGGGGACATTTGGGGACATTTTGGGGGACATTTTGGGGGACATTTGGGGACATTTTTGGGGTACTACCTTGGCCAGCTCCCTCAGCAGTGGCTGTGGGGACATTTGGGGACATTTTGGGGGACATTTGGGGACATTTTTGGGGTCCCACCTTGGCCAGCTCCCTCAGCAGGGGCTGTGGGGACATTTGGGGACATTTTGGGTGACATTTTGGGGACATTTGGTTACATTTTTGGGGTCCCACCTTGGCCAGCTCCCTCAGCAGGGGCTGTGGGGACATTTTGGAGGACATTTGGGGACATTTTTGGGGTCCCACCTTTGCAAGCTCCCTCAGCAGGGGCTGTGGGGACATTTGGGGAAATTTTGGGGGACATTTTGGGGGACATTTGGGGACATTTTGTCGGTTCCACCTTGGCCAGCTCCCTCAGCAGGGGCTGTGGGGACATTTGGGGACATTTTGAAGGACATTTGGGGACATTTTTGGGGTCCCACCTTGGCCAGCTCCCTCAGCAGGGGCTGTGGGGACATTTCGGGACCTTTTGGGGGACATATGGGGACATTTGGGGACATTTTGGGGGACATTTGGGGACATTTGGGGACATTTTGGGGGACATTTGGGGACATTTTTGGGGTTCCTCCTTGGCAAGCTCCCTCAGCAGGGGCTGTGGGGACATTTGGGGACATTTGGGGACATTTGGGGACATTTGGGGACATTTTTGGGGTCCCACCTTGGCCAGCTCCCTCAGCAGGGGCTGTGGGGACATTTGGGGACATTTTGGGGGACATTTGGGGACATTTTTGGGGTCACACCTTGGCCAGCTCCCTCAGCAGGGGCTGTGGGGACATTTGGGGACATTTGGGGACATTTGGGGACATTTTGGGGGACATTTGGGGACATTTTTGGGGTCCCACCTTGGCCAGCTCCCTCAGCAGGGGCTGTGGGGACATTTGGGGACATTTGGGGACATTTGGGGACATTTTGGGGGACCTTTTGGGGACATTTGTTAACATTTTTGGGGTCCCACCTTGGCCAGCTCCCTCAGCAGGGGCTGAGGGGACATTTGGGGACATTTGGGGACATTTTGGGGGACATTTGGGGACATTTGGGGACATTTTTGGGATCCCACCTTGGCCAGCTCCATCAGCAGGTGCTGTGGGGACATTTGGGGACATTTTGGGGGACATTTGGGGACATTTGGGGACATTTTGGGGGACATTTGGGGACATTTGGGTACATTTTGGGGGACATTTGGGGACATTTTTTGGGTCCCAACTTTGCCAGCTCCCTCAGCAGGGGCTGTGGGGACATTTGGGGACATTTTGGGGGACATTGGGGGACATTTTTGGGGTCCCACCTTGGCCAGCTCCCTCAGCAGGGGTTGTGGGGACATTTGGGGACATTTTGGGGGACATTTTGGGGGACATTTGGGGACTTTTTTGGGGTCCCACCTTTGCCAGCTCCCTCAGCAGGGGCTGTGGGGACATTTGGGGACATTTGGGGACATTTTGGGGGACATTTGGGGACATTTTTGGGGTCCCACCTTGGCCAGCTCCCTCAGCAGGGGCTGTGGGGACATTTGGGGACATTTGGGGACATTTTTGGGGACATTTGGGGACATTTTTGGGGTCCCACCTTGGCCAGCTCCCTCAGCAGGGGCTGTGGGGACATTTGGGGACATTTTGGGGGACATTTGGGGACATTTTTGGGGTCCCACCTTGGCCAGCTCCCTCAGCAGGGGCTGTGGGGACATTTGGGGACATTTGGGGACATTTGGGGACATTTTGGGGGACATTTGGGGACATTTTTGGGGTCCCACCTTGGCCAGCTCCCTCAGCAGGGGCTGTGGGGACATTTGGGGACATTTGGGGACATTTGGGGACATTTTGGGGGACCTTTTGGGGACATTTGGGAACATTTTTGGGGTCCCACCTTGGCCAGCTCCCTCAGCAGGGGCTGAGGGGACATTTGGGGACATTTGGGGACATTTTTGGGGACATTTGGGGACATTTGGGGACATTTTTGGGATCCCACCTTGGCCAGCTCCATCAGCAGGTGCTGTGGGGACATTTGGGGACATTTTGGGGGACATTTGGGGACATTTGGGGACATTTTGGGGGACATTTGGGGACATTTTGGGGGACATTTGGGGACATTTTGGAGGACATTTGGGGACATTTTTGGGGTCCCTCCTTGGCCAGCTCCCTCAGCAGGGGCTGTGGGGACATTTGGAGACATTTGGGGACATTTTGGGGGACATTTTGGGGGACATTTGGGGACATTTGGGGACTTTTGGGGGACATTTGGGGACATTTTTGGGGTCCCACCTTGGCTAGCTCCATCAGCAGGGGCTGTGGGGACTTTTGGGGACATTTTGGGGGACATTTTGGGGACATTTGGGGACATTTTTGGGGTCCCACCTTGGCCAGCTCCCTCAGCAGGGGCTGTGGGGACATTTCGGGACCTTTTGGGGGACATATGGGGACATTTGGGGACATTTTTGGGGTCCCACCTTGGCCAGCTCCCTCAGCAGGGGCTGTGGGGACATTTGGGGACATTTTGGGGGACATTTGTGGACATTTTTGGGGTCCCACCTTGGCCAGCTCCCTCAGCAGGGGCTGTGGGGACATTTGGGGACATTTGGGGACATTTGGGGACATTTTGGGGGACATTTGGGGACATTTTTGGGGTCCCACCTTGGCCAGCTCCCTCAGCAGGGGCTGTGGGGACATTTGGGGACATTTGGGGACATTTGGAGACATTTTGGGGGACCTTTTGGGGACATTTGGGAACATTTTTGGGGTCCCACCTTGGCCAGCTCCCTCAGCAGGGGCTGAGGGGACATTTGGGGACATTTGGGGACATTTTTGGGGACATTTGGGGACATTTGGGGACATTTTTGGGATCCCACCTTGGCCAGCTCCATCAGCAGGTGCTGTGGGGACATTTGGGGACATTTTGGGGGACATTTGGGGACATTTGGGGACATTTTGGGGGACATTTGGGGACATTTTGGGGGACATTTGGGGACATTTTGGAGGACATTTGGGGACATTTTTGGGGTCCCTCCTTGGCCAGCTCCCTCAGCAGGGGCTGTGGGGACATTTGGAGACATTTGGGGACATTTTGGGGGACATTTTGGGGGACATTTGGGGACATTTGGGGACTTTTGGGGGACATTTGGGGACATTTTTGGGGTCCCACCTTGGCTAGCTCCATCAGCAGGGGCTGTGGGGACTTTTGGGGACATTTTGGGGGACATTTTGGGGACATTTGGGGACATTTTTGGGGTCCCACCTTGGCCAGCTCCCTCAGCAGGGGCTGTGGGGACATTTCGGGACCTTTTGGGGGACATATGGGGACATTTGGGGACATTTTTGGGGTCCCACCTTGGCCAGCTCCCTCAGCAGGGGCTGTGGGGACATTTGGGGACATTTTGGGGGACATTTGGGGACATTTGGGGACATTTTGGGGGACATTTTGTGGACATTTTTGGGGTCCCACCTTGGCCAGCTCCCTCAGCAGGGGCTGTGGGGACATTTGGGGACATTTTGGGGGACATTTTGGGGGACATTTGGGGACATTTTTGGGGTCCCACCTTGGCCAGCTCCCTCAGCATGGGCTGTGGGGACATTTGGGGACATTTTGGGGGACATTTGGGGACATTTGGGGACATTTTGGGGGACATTTGGGGACATTTTTGGGGTCCCACCTTGGCAAGCTCCCTCAGCAGGGGCTGTGGGGACATTTGGGGACAGTTTGGGGGACATTTGGGGACATTTTGGGGGACATTTGGGGACATTTTTGGGGTTCCTCCTTGGCCAGCTCTCACAGCAGGGGCTGTGGGGACATTTGGGGACATTTGGGGACATTTGGGGACATTTTGGGGGACATTTGGGGACATTTGGGGACATTTTGGGGGACATTTGTGGACATTTTTGGGGTCCCACCTTGGCCAGCTCCCTCAGCAGGGGCTGTGGGATATTTGGGGACATTTTGGGGGTTATTTGGGGACATTTTTGGGGTCCCACCTTGGCCAGCTCCCTCAGCAGGGGCTGTGGGGACATTTGGGGACATTTGGAGATATTTGGGGACATTTGGGTACATTTTGGGGGACATTTGGGGACATTTTTGGGGTCCCACCTTGGCCAGCTCCCTCAGCAGGGGCTGTGGGGACATTTGGGGACATTTTGGGGACATTTGGGGACATTTGGGTACATTTTGGGGACATTTGGGGACATTTTTGGGGTCCCAACTTTGCCAGCTCCCTCAGCAGGGGCTGTGGGGACATTTGGGGACATTTTGGGGTACATTGGGGGACATTTTTGGGGTCCCACCTTGGCAAGCTCCCTCAGCAGGGGCTGTGGGGACATTTCGGGACCTTTTGGGGGACATATGGGGACATTTGGTGACATTTTGGGGGACATTTGGGGACATTTGGGGACATTTTGGGGGACATTTGGGGACATTTTTGGGGTCCCACCTTGGCCAGCTCCCTCAGCAGGGGCTGTGGGGACATTTGGGGACATTTTGGGGGACATTTGGGGAGATTTGGGGACATTTTGGGGGACATTTTGGGGGACATTTGGTTACATTTTTGGGGTCCCACCTTGGCCAGCTCCCTCAGCAGGGGCTGTGGGGACATTTGGGGACATTTGGGGACATTTTGGGGGAAATTTTGGGGACATTTTGGGGACATTTGGGGACATTTGGGGACATTTGGGGACATTTTGGGGGACATTTTGGGGACATTTTGGGACATTTGGGGACATTTTGGGGGACATTTGGAGACATTTGGGGACATTTTGGGGGACATTTGGGGACATTTTTGGGGTCCAACCTTGGCCAGCTCCCTCAGCAGGGGCTGTGGGGACATTTGGGGACATTCTGGGGGACATTTTGGGGGACATTTGGGTACATTTTTCGGGTCCCACCTTGGCCAGCTCCCTCAGCAGGGTCTGTGGGGACATTTGGGGACATTCTGGGGGACATTTGGGGACATTTGGGGACATTTGGGGGACATTTGGGGACATTTTTGGGGTCCCACCTTGGCTAGCTCCATCAGCAGGGGCTGTGGGGACTTTTGGGGACATTTTGGGGGACATTTTGGGGACATTTTGGGGGACATTTGGGGACATTTGGGGACATTTTGGGGGACATTTGGGGACATTTTTGGGGTCCCACCTTGGCCAGCTCCCGCAGCAGGGGCTGTGGGGACATTTGGGGACATTTGGGGACATTTTGGGGGACATTTTGGGGGACATTTGTGGACATTTTTGGGGTCCCACCTTGGCCAGCTCCCTCAGCAGGGGCTGTGGGGACATTTGGGGACCTTTTGGGGGACATATGGGGACATTTGGGGACATTTTGGGGGACATTTGGGGACATTTGGGGACATTTTGGGGGACATTTGGGGACATTTTTGGGGTCCCACCTTGGCCAGCTCTCTCAGCAGGGGCTGTGGGGACATTTTGGAGGACATTTGGGGACATTTTTGGGGTCCCACCTTGGCCAGCTCCCTCAGCAGGGGCTGTGGGGACATTTGGGGACATTTTGGGGGACATTTGGGGACATTTGGGGACATTTTGGGGGACATTTGGGGACATTTTTGGGGTTCCTCCTGGGCAAGCTCCCTCAGCAGGGGCTGTGGGGACATTTGGGGACATTTTGGGGGACATTTGGGGACATTTTGGGGGACATTTGGGGACATTTTTGGGGTTTCTCCTTTGCCAGCTCTCTCAGCAGGGGCTGTGGGGACATTTGGGGACATTTTGGGGGACATTTGGGGACATTTTTGGGGTCCCTCCTTGGCCAGCTCCCTCAGCAGGGGCTGTGGGGACATTTGGGGACATTTGGGGACATTTTGGGGGACATTTTGGGGGACATTTGTGGACATTTTTTGGGTCCCACCTTGGCCAGCTCCCTCAGCAGGGGCTGTGGGGACACTTGGGGACATTTGGGGACATTTTGGGGGACATTTGGGGACATTTTTGGGGTCCCACCTTGGCCAGCTCCCTCAGCAGGGGCTGTGGGGACATTTGGGGACATTTTGGGGGACATTTGGGGACATTTGGGGGCATTTTTGGGGATATATGGGGACATTTGGGGACATTTGGGGACATTTTGGGGGACATTTTGGGGACATTTGGGGACATTTGGGGACATTTTGGGGGACATTTGGGGACATTTGGGGACATTTTGGGGGACATTTGGGGACATTTTTGGGGTCCCACCTTGGCCAGCTCCCTCAGCAGGGGCTGTGGGGACATTTGGGGACATTTTGGGGGACATTTGGGGGACATTTGGGGACATTTTTGGGGTCCCACCTAGGCCAGCTCCCTCAGCAGGGGCTGTGGGGACATTTGGGGACATTTTGGGGGACATTTGGGGACATTTTTGGGGTCCCACCTTGGCCAGCTCCCTCAGCAGGGGCTGTGGGGACATTTGGGGACATTTGGAGATATTTGGGGACATTTGGGTACATTTTGGGGGACATTTGGGGACATTTTTGGGGTCCCACCTTGGCCAGCTCCCTCAGCAGGGGCTGTGGGGACATTTGGGGACATTTTGGGGACATTTGGGGACATTTGGGTACATTTTGGGGACATTTGGGGACATTTTTGGGGTCCCAACTTTGCCAGCTCCCTCAGCAGGGGCTGTGGGGACATTTGGGGACATTTTGGGGTACATTGGGGGACATTTTTGGGGTCCCACCTTGGCAAGCTCCCTCAGCAGGGGCTGTGGGGACATTTCGGGACCTTTTGGGGGACATATGGGGACATTTGGTGACATTTTGGGGGACATTTGGGGACATTTGGGGACATTTTGGGGGACATTTGGGGACATTTTTGGGGTCCCACCTTGGCCAGCTCCCTCAGCAGGGGCTGTGGGGACATTTGGGGACATTTTGGGGGACATTTGGGGAGATTTGGGGACATTTTGGGGGACATTTTGGGGGACATTTGGTTACATTTTTGGGGTCCCACCTTGGCCAGCTCCCTCAGCAGGGGCTGTGGGGACATTTGGGGACATTTGGGGACATTTTGGGGGAAATTTTGGGGACATTTTGGGGACATTTGGGGACATTTGGGGACATTTGGGGACATTTTGGGGGACATTTTGGGGACATTTGGGGACATTTGGGGACATTTTGGGGGACATTTGGAGACATTTGGGGACATTTTGGGGGACATTTGGGGACATTTTTGGGGTCCAACCTTGGCCAGCTCCCTCAGCAGGGGCTGTGGGGACATTTGGGGACATTCTGGGGGACATTTTGGGGGACATTTGGGTACATTTTTCGGGTCCCACCTTGGCCAGCTCCCTCAGCAGGGTCTGTGGGGACATTTGGGGACATTCTGGGGGACATTTGGGGACATTTGGGGACATTTGGGGGACATTTGGGGACATTTTTGGGGTCCCACCTTGGCTAGCTCCATCAGCAGGGGCTGTGGGGACTTTTGGGGACATTTTGGGGGACATTTTGGGGACATTTTGGGGGACATTTGGGGACATTTGGGGACATTTTGGGGGACATTTGGGGACATTTTTGGGGTCCCACCTTGGCCAGCTCCCGCAGCAGGGGCTGTGGGGACATTTGGGGACATTTGGGGACATTTTGGGGGACATTTTGGGGGACATTTGTGGACATTTTTGGGGTCCCACCTTGGCCAGCTCCCTCAGCAGGGGCTGTGGGGACATTTGGGGACCTTTTGGGGGACATATGGGGACATTTGGGGACATTTTGGGGGACATTTGGGGACATTTGGGGACATTTTGGGGGACATTTGGGGACATTTTTGGGGTCCCACCTTGGCCAGCTCTCTCAGCAGGGGCTGTGGGGACATTTTGGAGGACATTTGGGGACATTTTTGGGGTCCCACCTTGGCCAGCTCCCTCAGCAGGGGCTGTGGGGACATTTGGGGACATTTTGGGGGACATTTGGGGACATTTGGGGACATTTTGGGGGACATTTGGGGACATTTTTGGGGTTCCTCCTGGGCAAGCTCCCTCAGCAGGGGCTGTGGGGACATTTGGGGACATTTTGGGGGACATTTGGGGACATTTTGGGGGACATTTGGGGACATTTTTGGGGTTTCTCCTTTGCCAGCTCTCTCAGCAGGGGCTGTGGGGACATTTGGGGACATTTTGGGGGACATTTGGGGACATTTTTGGGGTCCCTCCTTGGCCAGCTCCCTCAGCAGGGGCTGTGGGGACATTTGGGGACATTTGGGGACATTTTGGGGGACATTTTGGGGGACATTTGTGGACATTTTTTGGGTCCCACCTTGGCCAGCTCCCTCAGCAGGGGCTGTGGGGACACTTGGGGACATTTGGGGACATTTTGGGGGACATTTGGGGACATTTTTGGGGTCCCACCTTGGCCAGCTCCCTCAGCAGGGGCTGTGGGGACATTTGGGGACATTTTGGGGGACATTTGGGGACATTTGGGGGCATTTTTGGGGATATATGGGGACATTTGGGGACATTTGGGGACATTTTGGGGGACATTTTGGGGACATTTGGGGACATTTGGGGACATTTTGGGGGACATTTGGGGACATTTGGGGACATTTTGGGGGACATTTGGGGACATTTTTGGGGTCCCACCTTGGCCAGCTCCCTCAGCAGGGGCTGTGGGGACATTTGGGGACATTTTGGGGGACATTTGGGGGACATTTGGGGACATTTTTGGGGTCCCACCTAGGCCAGCTCCCTCAGCAGGGGCTGTGGGGACATTTGGGGACATTTTGGGGGACATTTGGGGACATTTTTGGGGTCCCACCTTGGCCAGCTCCCTCAGCAGGGGCTGTGGGGACATTTGGGGACATTCTGGGGGACATTTGGGGACATTTGGGGACATTTGGGGGACATTTGGGGACATTTTTGGGGTCCCACCTTGGCCAGCTCCCTCAGCAGGGGCTGTGGGATATTTGGGGACATTTTGGGGGTTATTTGGGGACATTTTTGGGGTCCCACCTTGGCCAGCTCCCTCAGCAGGGGCTGTGGGGACATTTGGGGACATTTGGAGACATTTGGGGACATTTGGGTACATTTTGGGGGACATTTGGGGACATTTTTGGGGTCCCACCTTGGCCAGCTCCCTCAGCAGGGGCTGTGGGGACATTTGGGGACATTTTGGGGACATTTGGGGACATTTGGGTACATTTTGGGGACATTTGGGGACATTTTTGGGGTCCCACCTTGGCAAGCTCCCTCAGCAGGGGCTGTGGGGACATTTCGGGACCTTTTGGGGGACATATGGGGACATTTGGTGACATTTTGGGGGACATTTGGGGACATTTGGGGACATTTTGGGGGACATTTGGGGACATTTTTGGGGTCCCACCTTGGCCAGCTCCCTCAGCAGGGGCTGTGGGGACATTTGGGGACATTTTGGGGGACATTTGGGGAGATTTGGGGACATTTTGGGGGACATTTTGGGGGACATTTGGTTACATTTTTGGGGTCCCACCTTGGCCAGCTCCCTCAGCAGGGGCTGTGGGGACATTTGGGGACATTTGGGGACATTTTGGGGGAAATTTTGGGGACATTTTGGGGACATTTGGGGACATTTGGGGACATTTGGGGACATTTTGGGGGACATTTTGGGGACATTTGGGGACATTTGGGGACATTTTGGGGTACATTTGGAGACATTTGGGGACATTTTGGGGGACATTTGGGGACATTTTTGGGGTCCCACCTTGGCCAGCTCCCTCAGCAGGGGCTGTGGGGACATTTGGGGACATTCTGGGGGACATTTTGGGGGACATTTGGGTACATTTTTCGGGTCCCACCTTGGCCAGCTCCCTCAGCAGGGTCTGTGGGGACATTTGGGGACATTCTGGGGGACATTTGGGGACATTTGGGGACATTTGGGGGACATTTGGGGACATTTTTGGGGTCCCACCTTGGCTAGCTCCATCAGCAGGGGCTGTGGGGACTTTTGGGGACATTTTGGGGGACATATTGGGGACATTTTGGGGGACATTTGGGGACATTTGGGGACATTTTGGGGGACATTTGGGGACATTTTTGGGGTCCCACCTTGGCCAGCTCCCGCAGCAGGGGCTGTGGGGACATTTGGGGACATTTGGGGACATTTTGGGGGACATTTTGGGGGACATTTGTGGACATTTTTGGGGTCCCACCTTGGCCAGCTCCCTCAGCAGGGGCTGTGGGGACATTTGGGGACCTTTTGGGGGACATATGGGGACATTTGGGGACATTTTGGGGGACATTTGGGGACATTTGGGGACATTTTGGGGGACATTTGGGGACATTTTTGGGGTTCCTCCTGGGCAAGCTCCCTCAGCAGGGGCTGTGGGGACATTTGGGGACATTTTGGGGGACATTTGGGGACATTTTGGGGGACATTTGGGGACATTTTTGGGGTTTCTCCTTTGCCAGCTCTCTCAGCAGGGGCTGTGGGGACATTTGGGGACATTTTGGGGGACATTTGGGGACATTTTTGGGGTCCCTCCTTGGCCAGCTCCCTCAGCAGGGGCTGTGGGGACATTTGGGGACATTTGGGGACATTTTGGGGGACATTTTGGGGGACATTTGTGGACATTTTTTGGGTCCCACCTTGGCCAGCTCCCTCAGCAGGGGCTGTGGGGACATTTGGGGACATTTGGGGACATTTTGGGGGACATTTGGGGACATTTTTGGGGTCCCACCTTGGCCAGCTCCCTCAGCAGGGGCTGTGGGGACATTTGGGGACATTTTGGGGGACATTTGGGGACATTTGGGGGCATTTTTGGGGATATATGGGGACATTTGGGGACATTTGGGGACATTTTGGGGGACATTTTGGGGACATTTGGGGACATTTGGGGACATTTTGGGGGACATTTGGGGACATTTGGGGACATTTTGGGGGACATTTGGGGACATTTTTGGGGTCCCACCTTGGCCAGCTCCCTCAGCAGGGGCTGTGGGGACATTTGGGGACATTTTGGGGGACATTTGGGGGACATTTGGGGACATTTTTGGGGTCCCACCTAGGCCAGCTCCCTCAGCAGGGGCTGTGGGGACATTTGGGGACATTTTGGGGGACATTTGGGGACATTTTTGGGGTCCCACCTTGGCCAGCTCCCTCAGCAGGGGCTGTGGGGACATTTGGGGACATTCTGGGGGACATTTGGGGACATTTGGGGACATTTGGGGGACATTTGGGGACATTTTTGGGGTCCCACCTTGGCTAGCTCCATCAGCAGGGGCTGTGGGGACTTTTGGGGACATTTTGGGGGACATTTTGGGGACATTTTGGGGGACATTTGGGGACATTTGGGGACATTTTGGGGGACATTTGGGGACATTTTTGGGGTCCCACCTTGGCCAGCTCCCTCAGCAGGGGCTGTGGGGACATTTGGGGACATTTTGGGGGACATTTGGGGACATTTGGGGACATTTTGGGGGACATTTGGGGACATTTTTGGGGTCCCACATTGGCCAGCTCCCGCAGCAGGGGCTGTGGGGACATTTGGGGACATTTGGGGACATTTTGGGGGACATTTTGGGGGACATTTGGGGACATTTTTGGGGTACTACCTTGGCCAGCTCCCTCAGCAGTGGCTGTGGGGACATTTGGGGACATTTTGGGGGACATTTGGGGACATTTTTGGGGTCCCACCTTGGCCAGCTCCCTCAGCAGGGGCTGTGGGGACATTTGGGGACATTTTGGGGGACATTTTGGGGGACATTTGGGGACATTTTGTCGGTCCCACCTTGGCCAGCTCCCTCAGCAGGGGCTGTGGGGACATTTGGGGACATTTTGAAGGACATTTGGGGACATTTTTGGGGTCCCACCTTGGCCAGCTCCCTCAGCAGGGGCTGTGGGGACATTTCGGGACCTTTTGGGGGACATATGGGGACATTTGGGGACATTTTGGGGGACATTTGGGGACATTTGGGGACATTTTGGGGGACATTTGGGGACATTTTTGGGGTTCCTCCTTGGCAAGCTCCCTCAGCAGGGGCTGTGGGGACATTTGGGGACATTTTGGGGGACATTTGGGGACATTTTGGGGGACATTTGGGGACATTTTTGGGGTTCCTCCTTGGCCAGCTCTCTCAGCAGGGGCTGTGGGGACATTTGGGGACATTTGGGGGGACATTTGGGGACATTTTTGGGGTCCCTCCTTGGCCAGCTCCCTCAGCAGGGGCTGTGGGGACATTTGGGGACATTTGGGGACATTTTGGGGGACATTTTGGGGGACATTTGTGGACATTTTTGGGGTCCCACCTTGGCCAGCTCCCTCACCAGGGGCTGTGGGGACATTTGGGGACATTTGGGGACATTTTGGGGGACATTTGGGGACATTTTTGGGGTCCCACCTTGGCCAGCTCCCTCAGCAGGGGCTGTGGGGACATTTGGGGACATTTTGGGGACATTTGGGGACATTTGGGTACATTTTGGGGGACATTTGGGGACATTTTTGGGGTCCCAACTTTGCCAGCTCCCTCAGCAGGGGCTGTGGGGACATTTGGGGACATTTTGGGGGACATTGGGGGACATTTTTGGGGTCCCACCTTGGCCAGCTCCCTCAGCAGGGGCTGTGGGGACTTTTGGGGACATTTGGGGACATTTTGGGGGACATTTGGGGACATTTTTGGGGTCCCACCTTGGCCAGCTCCCTCAGCAGGGGCTGTGGGGACTTTTGGGGACATTTGGGGACATTTTGGGGGACATTTGGGAACATTTTTGGGGTCCCACCTTGGCCAGCTCCCTCAGCAGGGGCTGAGGGGACATTTGGGGACATTTTGGGGGACATTTGGGGACATTTGGGGACATTTTGGGGGACATTTGGGGACATTTGGGGACATTTTGGGGGACATTTGGGGACATTTTTGGGGTCCCACCTTGGCCAGCTCCCTCAGCAGGGGCTGTGGGGACATTTGGGGACATTCTGGGGGACATTTGGGGACATTTGGGGACATTTTGAGGACATTTGGGGACATTTTGGGGGACATTTGGGGACATTTGGGGACATTTTGGGGACATTTGGGGACATTTTTGGGGTCCCACCTTGGCCAGCTAACTCAGCAGGGGCTGTGGGGACATTTAGGGATACTTGGGGACATTTTTGTGGTCATTTGGGGACATTTTTGGGGTCCCACCTTGGCCAGCTCCCTCAGCAGGGGCTGTGGGGACATTTGGGGACATTTGGGGACATTTGGCTACATTTTTTGGGACATTTTGGGGACATTTGGGGACATTTTGGGGGTCCCATCTTGGCCAGCTCCCTCAGCAGGGGCTGTGGGGACATTTGGGGACATTTTGGGGGACATTTTGGGGGACATTTGGGGACATTTTTGGGGTCCCACCTTGGCCAGCTCCCTCAGCAGGAGCTGTGGGGACCCTTGGGTACATTTGGGGAAATTTTGGGGGACATTTTGGGGGACATTTGGGGACATTTTTGGGGTCCCACCTTGGCCAGCTCCCTCAGCAGGGGCTGTGGGGACATTTGGGGACATTTGGGGACATTTGAAGACATTTCTGGGGACATTTTGGGGACATTTGGGGATATTTTTGGGGTCCCACATTGGCCAGCTCCCTCAGCAGAGGCTGTGGGGACATTTGGGGACATTTTGGGGGACATTTGGGGGACATTTGGGGACATTTTGGTGGTTCCACCTTGGCCAGCTCCCTCAGCAGGGGCTGTGGGGACATTTGGGGATATTTGGGGACATTTTTGGGGACATTTGGGGACATTTTTGGGATCCCACCTTGGCCAGCTCCCTCAGCAGGGGCTGTGGGGACATTTGGGGACATTTTGGGGGACATTTTGGGGGACATTTGGGGACATTTTTGGGGTCCCACCTTGGCCAGCTCCCTCAGCAGGGGCTGTGGGTACATTTGGGGACATTTTGGGGGACATTTGGGGACATTTTTGGGGTCCCACCTTGGCAAGCTCCCTCAGCAGGGGCTGTGGGGACATTTGGGGACATTTGGAGACATTTTGGGGGACATTTGGGGACATTTTTGGGGTCCCACCTTGGCCAGCTCCCTCAGCAGGGGCTGTGGGGACATTTGGAGACATTTGGGGACATTTTGGGGGACATTTTGGGGGACATTTGGGGACATTTTTGGGGTCCCACCTTGGCCAGCTCCCTCAGCAGGGGCTGTGGGGACATTTGGGGACATTTTTGGGGACATTTGGGGACATTTGGGGACATTTTGGGGGACATTTGGGGACATTTTTGGGGTCCCACCTTGGCCAGCTCCCTCATCAGGGGCTGTGGGGACATTTTGGGGGACATTTTGGGGGACATTTGGGGACATTTTTGGGGTCCCACCTTGGCCAGCTCCCTCAGCAGGGGCTGTGGGGACATTTGGGGACATTTGGGGACATTGGGGGACATTTTGGGGGACATTTTGCGGGGACATTTGGGGACATTTTTGGGGTCCCACCTTGGCCAGCTCCCTCAGCAGGGGCTGTGGGGACATTTGGGGACATTTAGGGACATTTTGGGGGACATTTTGGGGGACATTTGGGGACATTTTTGGGGTCCCACCTTGGCCAGCTCCCTCAGCAGGGGCTGTGGGGACATTTGGGGACATTTGGCGACATTTTGGGGATATTTGGGGAGATTTGGGGACATTTTGGGGACATTTTGGGGACATTTTTGGGGTCCCACCTTGGCCAGCTCCCTCAGCAGGGGCTGTGGGGACATTTGGGGACATTTGGGGACATTGGGGGACATTTTGGGGGACATTTTGGGGGACATTTGGGGACATTTTTGGGGTCCCACCTTGGCCAGCTCCCTCAGCAGGGGCTGTGGGGACATTTGGGGACATTTTGGGGGACATTGGGGACATTTGGGGACATTTTTGGGGTCCCACCTTGGCCAGCTCCCTCAGCAGGGGCTGTGGGGACATTTGGGGACATTTGGGGACATTTTGGGGAACATTTTGGGGGACATTTTGGGACATTTTTAGGGTCCCACCATGGCCAGCTCCCTCAGCAGGGGCTGTGGGGACATTTGGGGACATTTTGGGGGACATTTGGGGACATTTTGGGGGACATTTGGGGACATTTTTGGGGTCCCACTTTGTCCAGCTCCCTCAGCAGGGGCTGTGGGGACATTTGGGGACATTTGGCGACATTTTGGGGGATATTTGGGGACATTTGGGGACATTTTGGGGACATTTTGGGGACATTTTTGGGGTCCCACCTTGGCCAGCTCCCTCATCAGGGGCTGTGGGGACATTTGGGGACATTTTTGGGGACATTTGGGGACATTTGGGGACATTTTGGGGGACATTTGTGGACATTTTTGGGGTCCCACCTTGGCCAGCTCCCTCAGCAGGGGCTGTGGGGACATTTGGGGACATTTTGGGGGACATTTTGGGGGACATTTGGGGACATTTTTGGGGTCCCACCTTGGCCAGCTCCCTCAGCAGGGGCTGTGGGGACATTTGGGGACATTTGGGGACATTGGGGGACATTTTGGGGGACATTTTGCGGGGACATTTTGCGGGGACATTTTTGGGGTCCCACCTTGGCCAGCTCCCTCAGCAGGGGCTGTGGGGACACTTGGGGACATTTTGGGGGACATTTAGGGACATTTTGGGGGACATTTGGGGACATTTTTGGGGTCCCACCTTGGCCAGCTCCCTCAGCAGGGGCTGTGGGGACATTTGGGAACATTTAGGGACATTTTGGGGGACATTTTGGGGGACATTTTGGGACATTTTTGGGGTCCCACTTTGGCCAGCTCCCTCAGCAGGGGCTTTGGTTACATTTGGGGACATTTGGCGACATTTTGGGGATATTTTGGGAGATTTGGGGACATTTTGGGGACATTTTGGGGACATTTTTGGGGTCCCACCTTGGCCAGCTCCCTCAGCAGGGGCTGTGGGGACATTTGGGGACATTTTGGGGGACA
The DNA here is from genome assembly GCA_038380795.1 of Pyrocephalus nanus. Taxonomy (NCBI): domain Eukaryota; kingdom Metazoa; phylum Chordata; class Aves; order Passeriformes; family Tyrannidae; genus Pyrocephalus; species Pyrocephalus nanus. The sequence goes on from CM076278.1 coordinate 621,378, forward strand.
TTTGGGGACATTTGGGGACATTTTGGGGGACATTTGGGGACATTTTTGGGGTCCCACCTTGGCCAGCTCCCTCAGCAGGGGCTGTGGGGATATTTGGGGACATTTGGGGACATTTTGGGGGACATTTTGGGGGACATTTGGGGACATTTTTGGGGTCCCACCTTGGCCAGCTCCCTCATCAGGGGCTTTGGGGACATTTGGGGACATTTTTGGGGACATTTGGGGACATTTGGGGACATTTTGGGGGACATTTGGGGACATTTTTGGGGTCCCACCTTGGCCAGCTCCCTCAGCAGGGGCTGTGGGGACATTTGGGGACATTTTGTGGGACATTTTGGGGGACATTTGGGGACATTTTTGGGGTCCCACCTTGGCCAGCTCCCTCAGCAGGGGCTGTGGGGACACTTGGGGACACTTTGGGGGACATTTAGGGACATTTTGGGGGACATTTGGGGACATTTTTGGGGTCCCACCTTGGCCAGCTCCCTCAGCAGGGGCTGTGGGGACATTTGGGGACATTTAGGGACATTTTGGGGGACATTTTGGGGGACATTTTGGGACATTTTTGGGGTCCCACCTTGGCCAGCTCCCTCAGCAGGGGCTGTGGGGACATTTGGGGACATTTGGCGACATTTTGGGGATATTTGGGGAGATTTGGGGACATTTTGGGGACATTTTGGGGACATTTTTGGGGTCCCACCTTGGCCAGCTCCCTCAGCAGGGGCTGTGGGGACATTTGGGGACATTTGGGGACATTTGGGGACATTTTGGGGGACATTTGGGGACATTTTTGGGGTCCCACCTTGGCCAGCTCCCTCATCAGGGGCTGTGGGGACATTTGGGGACATTTGGGGACATTGGGGGACATTTTGGGGGACATTTTGGGGGACATTTGGGGACATTTTTGGGGTCCCACCTTGGCCAGCTCCCTCAGCAGGGGCTGTGGGGACATTTGGGGACATTTGGCGACATTTTGGGGGATATTTGGGGACATTTGGGGACATTTTGGGGACATTTTGGTTACATTTTTGGAGTCCCACCTTGGCCAGCTCCCTCAGCAGGGGCTGTGGGGACATTTGGGGACATTTGGGGACATTTGGGGACATTTTGGGGGACATTTTGGGACATTTTTGGGGTCCCACCATGGCAAGCTCCCACAGCAGGGGCTGTGGGGACATTTGGGGACATTTTGGGGGACATTTGGGGACATTTTGGGGGACATTTGGGGACATTTTTGGGGTCCCACTTTGTCCAGCTCCCTCAGCAGGGGCTGTGGGGACATTTGGGGACATTTGGCGACATTTTGGGGGATATTTGGGGACATTTGGGGACATTTTGGGGACATTTTGGGGACATTTTTGGGGTCCCACCTTGGCCAGCTCCCTCAGCAGGGGCTGTGGGGACATTTGGGGACATTTGGGGACATTTGGGGACATTTTGGGGGACATTTGGGGACATTTTTGGGGTCCCACCTTGGCCAGCTCCCTCAGCAGGGGCTGTGGGGACATTTGGGGACATTTGGGGACATTTTGGGGGACATTTTGGGGGACATTTTGGGACATTTTTGGGGTCCCACCTTGGCCAGCTCCCTCAGCAGGGGCTGTGGGGACATTTGGGGACATTTTGGAGGACATTTGGGGACATTTTTGGGGTCCCACCTTGGCCAGCTCCCTCAGCAGGGGCTGTGGGGACATTTGGGGACATTTTGGGGGACATTTGGGGACATTTTGGGGGTCCCACCTTGGCCAGCTCCCTCAGCAGGGGCTGTGGGAACTTTTGGGGACATTTTTGGGGACATTTGGGGACATTTTTGGGCTCCCACCTTGGCCAGCTCCCTCAGCAGGGGCTGTGGGGACATTTGGGGACATTTTGGGGGACATTTGGGGACATTTGGGGACATTTTGGGGGTCCCACCTTGGCCAGCTCCCTCATCAGGGGCTGTGGGGACATTTGGGCACCTTTTTTGGTTACATTTGGGGACATTTGGGGACATTTTGGGGGACATTTGGGGACATTTTTGGGGTCCCACCTTGGCCAGCTCCCTCAGCAGGGGCTGTGGGGACATTTGGGTACATTTTGGGGGACATTTTGGGGGACATTTGGGGACATTTTTGGGGTCCCACCTTGGCCAGCTCCCTCAGCAGGGGCTGTGGGGACATTTGGGGACATTTTGGGGGACATTTGGGGACATTTTTGGGGTCCCACCTTGGCCAGCTCCCTCAGCAGGGGCTGTGGGGACATTTGGGGACATTTGGGGACATTTGGGGACATTTTGGGGGACATTTGGGGACATTTTTGGGGTCCCACATTGGCCAGCTCCCTCAGCAGGGGCTGTGGGGACATTTGGGGACATTTGGGGACATTTTGGGGGACATTTAGGGGGACATTTTGGGGGACATTTGGGGACATTTTTAGGGTCCCACCTTGGCCAGCTCCCTCAGCAGGGGCTGTGGGGACATTTGGGGACATTTTGGGGGACATTTGGGGACATTTGGGGGCATTTTTGGGGTCCCACCTTGGCCAGCTCCCTCAGCAGGGGCTGTGGGGACATTTGGGGACATTTTTGGGGTCCCACCTTGGCCAGCTCCCTCAGCAGGGTGCTGTTCTGGAGTTGAAAATCGTCCTCCTGGCTCTGCAGCTTTCCCTGCAGCATCCTCGTCTCCCCCAGCAGTGCCTCCACCTCCTGGGACCCCAAAAACACACCCTGAGACCCCAAAAAATACACACCCAAAGACCCCCAAAAATACCCCGGAACTTTCCCAGAGACTCCCATAAAATACAGAGACCCCCCCTCAGCACTCACAAAGACCCCCAAAATTACCCCCAAGCAGCAACAGAGACCCCCCAAAATCCCCTCCAGGACCCCCAAACCCCCCCCCCAGGACCCACCTGGGCCTTCTTGCTCTCACTGAGGGGCTGGAAAAGAGGGGGGGAAGAAAAGAGGGAGTCACTGGGGGGGTTCTGGGGGGGGTCCCAAGGGTGGGAGGGGTCTCAGGGGGGTCCCCAAGACTGCGGGGGTCTCACACTCAACCCCCCCCCCCTCACCTTGTTGGCCTTGGCCAGGTCCTTGTCTAGGCTCTGCACCCGCTGACACAGCCCCGACAGCTCTGGGTGGGGACAGAGACCCCCTGAGACCCCCAGGGACCACCTGAACCCCCCCCCAGGACCCCCTGAACCCCCCCAGGGACCCCCTAAACCCCCCTGAGCCCCCACAGACCCCCTGAGCCCCGCCAGGGACCCCCTAAACCCCCCTGAGCCCCCCTGGACACCCTGAACCCCCCCACAGACCCTTCAGGACCCCCCTGAGCCCCCCCAGGGACCCCCTGAGCCCCCCTGAGCCCTCTAAACCCCCCTGAGCCCCCAGGACCCCCTGAACCCCCCTGAGCCCCCCAGGGACCCCCTGAACCCCCCCAGGACCCCCTGAATCCCCCCAGACCCCCAGGACCCCCCAAGACCCTCCCCCAGGACCCCCCCAGAACTCCTTGAGGACCCCCCAGGAATCCCCAAAACCTTTCAAATCCCCCCCCGAGCCTCCAGCCAGGACCCCCAGAGACCCTCAGGGACCACCCAAGACCCTCCCTGAGCCCCCCAGAGCCCCCCAAAGCCCCCCAAAGCCCCCACCGGCCCCGTTCTTGCGTAGCTCATCCGACAGTCGATAGTTCTCCGTTCTCAGCTCCAGCAGCTGGGCCTTGAGGGGGGATTTGGGGGGCTTTGAGACCACCAGGACCCCCCTGAGACCCCCCAGAACCCCCCTGAGACCCCCCAGGACCACCCTGAGACCCCCCAGGACCCCCCCAAGCCCCCCCCTCAAAATGATAATTCTCCGTTCTCAGCTCCAGCAGTTGGGCCTTGAGAGGGATTTGGGGGAGGGGGCTTTGATACCACCAGGACCCCCCTGAGACCCCCCAGGGCCTCCCCAGGACCCTCTTGAGACCCCCAGGACCTTCATGAGACCCCCTGGGAACACCCAGGACCCCCCGACCCCCCCCCCAAAACTCCACCAAGACCCCGAAGAGCCCTCCCCCAACCCCCTCAGAGCCCCCAGACACCCCTAAACCCCCCCATGACCCTCCCCAGACCCCCCAGCCCCTCCAATCCCCCCTAAACCCCCTCCCAAGATCCTTTATGACCCTCCCCAGACCCCCCAGTCTCCCCTAAACCCCCCCAGACCCCCTCCCGGGACACCCTCTGACCCTCCCCAGGCCCCCCAAACTCCTCCATCCCCCCCAAAACACCCCCAAGACCCCCCCAGACCCCCCCAAAGCCCCTCCCAGAACCTCCTATGACCTTCCCCAGACCCCCCAACCCCCCCAAACCCCTCCATCCCCCCAAAACACCCCCCAGACCCCCCCAAAGCCCCTCCCAGAACCTCCTATGACCTTCCCCAGACCCCCCAAACCCCTCCATCCCCCTCAAAACACCCCCAAGACCCCCCCAAAGCCCCTCCCAGAACCTCCTATGACCTTCCCCAGACCCCCCAAACCCCTCCATCCCCCTCAAAACACCCCCAAGACCCCCCCAAAGCCCCTCCCAGAACCTCCTATGACCTTCCCCAGACCCCCCAAACCCCTCCATCCCCTCCAAAACACCCACACCTCCCCCAGACCTCCCAAGCCCCCCCAATCCACCCCAAAACACCTCTCAAATCCCCTGCCAAGACCCCCCATAACCCTCCCCAGCCTCTCCAGACCCCCTAAACCCCCCCAGAGTCCCCCAAACCCCCTCTCAAGACCCCCCATGACCCTCCCCAGACCCCAAGACCTAACCCCCCCTAAAACCCTCCATCCCCCCCAAAACACCCCCTAACCCCCCCACCCCCCCCAAACCCCCTTCCACTACCCCCTCTGACCCTTCCCGGATCCCCCAAACCCCTCCATCCCCCTAAAACACCCCCTAAACACCCCCAGCCCCCCCCAAACCCCCTCCCAAGACCCTGTATGACCCTCCCCGGATCGCCCAATCCCCCAAAAACACCCCCGAATCCCCCCCCTCCCCACCTGCATCCTCTGGAACTCCTCCGCCGACAGGGCCTCCGCCATCTTGGCGCTCAGGACCCCGCCCCCCGGAGGACGGGACCGGAAGTGGACGCTCCGCCCACCCCGGCGGGGTCATAGAGACGAAACGGCCTCCACCCCCAATGGGGGAGAACCCGAACGGCCAGAGCGGTACCATCCGAACCATAGAGCTGGGTCCTCCTGGCCGCCCAGAGCTGGCACTTCCGGATCATAGAGTTGAGTCCTCCAAGGGGGCTCAGGGTGGCCGCTTAGGACCGTCCGGTCGCCCCCCCCCCCCCATCCTCAGTGCTTGGGGGGCCTGGGGAGTCTTTGGAGGGGGTTGGGGTGGAGTCTCCCCCCTTTAGAGGTCACAGGAACCCCCCTCGCCCTCCCCACCGGGCGGCTCCAGGTCCCATAAGGGGCTTTAGGGACCCCCCCCGACTATTTGTGTAGGGGTAGAGGGCGCCCCCCTTGGCCGTGGAGGTCCTTTAGGGGCCCTCACGGGGACCCCCCAGTTCTGGAGCCCCCCTAGACCCTCCAGGGACCCTCACGGGGACCTCCCAGTTCTGGAGCCCCCCCCAGACCTTCCAGGTAGCCCCCAGGTGTGAAGGACCCCCAAGGACCCCCCCAGTTCTGGAGCCCCCCGGGTGTCACAGGGACCCCTACACCTGTCACCCGCACTGTGACACACCTGGGACACACCTGAGCTCACCTGGACACACCTGTGACACACATGGGCACACCTGTGCGACACCTGGGCACACCTAGTATACCCTTGGGCACAGCTGGACACACCTGGACACACCTGGGCACACACGCCGGCTCATGCCCAGCACGCCCAGGACTTTCCTCCTGGGTAATTTCCAGCCACTCTGCCCCAAAACTGAAGCGTTCCCCCTCATCCTCCTCATGGGCACCATTTGTCCCCTCATCCCCCTCACAGACTCCATTTCCCCCCCTCAGCTGCCCCTCAAACCCCACAGGCATCATTTTCACCCTCATAACCCTCATGGGCACCATTTCCCCTCATGGCCGCCATTCCCTCCCTCATCCCCCTCATGGGCTCCGTTTCCCCTCAGCTGCCCCTCAGCCCCTTCCCTCAGTCCCCTTAAGGGCAACTTTTCCTTCTTTGTCCCCCTCTTGGACACCATTTCTCCTCAGCTGCTCCTCAAACCCCACAGGTGCAGTTTGCCTGCTTATAACTCCTCATGGCCGCCATTTTCTTCCTCAGTCCCCTCACAGATTCCATTTCTTCCCCTCAGCTGCCCCCTTGAACACCACAGGCACCATTTCCTCCCTCATCCCCCTCACAGACTCCATTTTGCCCCCTAAGCTGCCTCTCGAACCCCACAGGCACCATTTTCACCCTCATCCCCCTCACAGACTCCATTTCCCCCCTCAAGGGCACCTTTTCTTTCTTCATCACCCTCAAGGACACCATTTCTCCCCCTCAGCTCTACAGGACACCATTTCTCCCCCTCAAGCCCTACAGGTGCCATTTGACTCCTTATAACTTCTCATGGCCGCCTCATCCTCCCTCATCCCCCATCACAGACTCCATTTCATACCCTCAGCCGCCCCTCAAACCCCACAGGCACCATTTTCACCCTCACGGGCACCATTTCCCTTCATGGCCGCCATTTCCTCCCTCATCCCCCTCACAGGGCCCATTTCCTCCCTCATCCCCCTCAAGGGCACCTTTTCTTTCTTCATCACCCTCACGGGCTCCATTTCTTCCGTCAGCTGCCCCTCAAGCCCTACAGGTGCCGTTTGCCTTCTTATAACTCCTCATGGCTGCCATTTCTTCCTTCATCCCCCTCACAGACACCATATCTCCTCCTCAGCTGCCCCTCAAACACCACAGGCTCCATTTTCACCCTCATCCCCCTCACGGGCTCCATTTCTTCCCTCAGCTGCCCCTCAAGCCCTACAGGTGCCATTTGCCTTCTTATAGCTCCTCGTGGCTGCCATTTTCTTTCTCATCCCCCTCACAGACACCATATCTCCTCCTCAGCTGCCAGCTCCTAAACCACTTGGAAACTGCTGGAACGACTCCAAACTGTGAGTTCAAAAATCCAAAAACCAAGAGAGGAATGATTTGGGGTTTTTTTTTTTTTCAGTATTAGAACATCACAGTGTTTGAAATATCTGTAGAAACTGGAGAGGTGCAGCTCCTGTTTCAAGAGGTCTTGCTGGTCTCAGCAGTGGTTTTGTGGGGTTTCGGTGGTCTCAGCCCCTGTTTTGGGGAGTCTTGGGGGATCCCAGCACCATTTTTGGGGGGGATTGGGGAGGGTCCCAGCTCCTGTTTTTGGGGGGGGGGTCTTGGTGGGGTGGTCTCAGCCCCCATTTTGAGGGTCTTGGGAGGATCTCAGCACCCATTTTTGGGGGGTCTGGAGGGGTCTCAGACCCATTTTTGGGGGGTCTGGAGGGGTCTCAGACCCATTTTTGGAGGGTCTGGAGGGATATTCACCCCATTTTTGGAGGGTCTGGAGGGATATTCACCCCATTTTTGGGGGGTCTGGAGGGATCTCAGCCCCATTTTTGGGGGATCTGGAGGGGTATTAACCCTATTTTTGGAGGGTCTGGAGGGATATTCACCCCATTTTTGGGGGGTCTGGAGGGGTCTCAGACCCATTTTTGGAGGGTCTGGAGGGATATTCACCCCATTTTTGGGGGGTCTGGAGGGATATTCACCCCATTTTTGGGGGGTCTGGAGGGGTCTCAGCCCCATTTTAGGGGGGTCTCAGCACTGGTTTTGGGGGGAGGTCCCAGCTGCTGTTTGGGGGGGGTCTTAGGGTGGTCTCAAACCCAGCCACGCCCCTTCAAACAAACCACGCCCCTTCACTTTTGGGGCAACGGCCCCAACAAAAAACCACGCCCCTAAACACCGCCCCACCAATCCCCGCCCATCCCCGCTGCGGCAGCGCGAGCGGGGGGCGTGGCCAGGGCTGCGCGCGCCGGCCCCTCCCCCGCGCCCCCCCCCCTCAGGTACCGGCGGGTTTGGGGGGGGGATGGAGGGGACGGACCCAAAATTGGGGGATTTCACCCCAAAATGGACCTGAGGGGGGCGCAGGGGGGGTCGGCAGGGCCGAGGGAAGGGGGGAGAGGGACCCAAAACCCGGGGGAAGTGGACCCAGAAAGGGGGAGTTTGGTCCCAAAAAGGGTGGGGTTGGCTCCAAGGGGGGAAATTTGGCTCCAAAAAGGGGGAGTTTGACTCTCAAAAAGGGTGGGGTTGAGACCAGAAAGGGTGGGGTTGGTACCAAGATGGGTAATTTGGCTCCTGAAGGGGGAGTTTGGTGCTAAAAGGGGAGTTTGGCTCCGAAAGGGGGGATTTTGTCACAAAAAAGGGGGAATTTGGCCCCAAAAAGAGTGAGGTTGGCACCAAAGTGGGTAATTTGGCTCCAAAAATGGGGAGTTTGGCCCCAAAAAGGGTGGAGTTGAGACCAGAAAGGGTGGGGTTGGTACCAAGATGGGTAATTTGGCTCCAAAAGGGGGGGAATTGTCCCAAGAAGGGGGAATTTGGACCCAAACAGGGGGAGTTTGGTCCCAAAAAGGGTGGGGTTGGTGCCAAAGTGGGGAATTTGGATCCAAAAAGGGGGAGTTTTGACCCAAGAAGGGGGAGTTTGGCCCCAAATAGGAGGAATTTGGTTACAAATAGGGGGAAATTGGCTCCAAACAGAGAGAACTTGGCCCCAAAAAGGGGGAGTTTGTATCCTAAAAGGGGGAGTCCTTCCCTCCCTCTGCTCTAGCGTTTTTCCCTGTGGGAAGAGGTGAATCAGTCTTTTTAACGACCCGATGGCCAGAGGTGGGGGAAAAACTATCAGCATTCCCTAAACACCTCCAGCACTTCCATAGCCATCTGCGACCAGGGGCAACCTGGCCTAGGGGAAAGTGTCCCTGCTCAGGGAGTGGGGCTGGATGAACTTTAAGGTCCCTTCCAACCCGAACCACTCCAGAATTCCATCACGATTCCACCTTTTCTCCCTGCATTTGTTGTGCATCGCTTCCTCTCTAATTCACAACTTTATCTCCAGCCTATTGGGAACACTGTCCGTGATACAATCCTAGATGGGGAAGATCTACCAGGGGGAATTCTCAGCAAGAACATCCTCCCTCATTCAGATTGTTCCCATGAGCAAGTCAAGTCCCAAAGCTGAAAACACCAGCATGTTCTACTCCATCATCATCCCTCACTGCTTTGTCTAATTTTAGAAGACTGAAGCTCCCTGTGCTGGCTTCTTAAACATGCTCCAGCACCAGCCCTTTCTGTCTCATCCATGGAGTGTTTCTACCAGCCAAAGGTACTCAAATACCTAACTACATATCCAGGTGTCTTCCTAGCATTTCTCCTGCACTCGCTTACAACTTCAGATGAATAATTACCCTTCTGCTGCTGCAATTCTCCTGCCCTGGCAAGTGTTAAAACACAGGCGGCCCAGTGACAAGTGCTCTGAAACAGCCATCCATTCCACCTGCAGAAATTCTCAGGGCCACACTTGGAAACCCTTCAGCAAGGGCCCCGGAAAAGCCAAGGTGAGCTGTGCTTACCTGCAGGGCCAGGCAACTGAGGGCAAGGCGGGGACCGAGCAGAGAGCAAACACCTCCAGCTGCTTCTCACTCCAGCCCCCACGGCAAGTGTGGCGAAGCCCACCGGTCCAAGGTTCGTAGGAGAGCTTGAAAAGAAATTAGGAAACAATTAGTTGACAGAAAAATCCTTCTGCACTCCGCACTGGAGAACGAGTCCAATTGCTCACTAAGAGAATCACCATATTTAGAACAAGTGAATCCTAGAACCCCACAGCTTCTCAAATGTATTCACTAGCAGCCAAAGAAAGAATTGCAAGCAGCAAGAGAGACGTGGCAAAGAAGCCTCTGCCTTAAAAGCCAAGAGAAATAACCCCCCAAGCCCAAAGGAGAGCTGCTTTCGGTCATGGTACCGCCATCTTATTTGTAGGCTGGAGGACTTCCGGTCAGGGCGTCGCCATCTTGGTTGTAGGCTGGAGAACTTCCGGTCAGGGCGTCGCCATCTTATTTGTAGGTTGGAGGACTTCCGGTAGGGCGTCGCCATCTTGGTTGTAGGCTGGAGGACTTCCGGTCAGGGCGTCGCCATCTTATTTGTAGGCTGGAGGACTTCCGGTCAGGGCGGCGCCATCTTGGTTGTAGGCTGGAGGACTTCTGGTCATGGCGCCGCCATCTTTTGTGTGGCTCTCTGTATTTTTGGGCACCGGCGGCACCATCTTTTGTACGGCATTCTGGTCGGGGGGGCAGTGCTTTTTTTCCGGCAATGCAAATATTCCGGTCAGGTGTCACACACGCTTTCTGGCCGATTCGCCCTGTTGGGAGCGTCGTCATCTTGAGTGTGGGCTGTGACGACTTTCGGTGAGGGCATCGCCATCTTTAGTGTGGCCTCGAGAGTTTCCGGTCACGGCGTCCTGCGGGGCAGAGAACGTTAAGGCATATTTGGCTTTTCCTCGTTCCCCCGTGCTGACCGTAATGGCACAGGCTCCGGGGAAAGCTCAAAGGGGGCATGTCCCACTCAGAGCGACTCACGGCAGGATAAGCGGGGCAAAAGTACAATAATCTGGCCAAAGCCCCGGCCCACCGGCCCTTCCCTTGCTGCCGGCGCCAGCCGGACATGCCGCCAGGGAACGGGCGCCTGGCCAGACTCGCTGCAGCAGCGCAGTTCCACGGGGCTGCATCCGGCTCGCCACACGGCTTTCCCTGCAGTACCGCGCGCCGCCCGCAGGCGGCAGCAGCGATCCTCGAGAGCCCCCTGGGGAAAGGGAGAGCGGCCGGCAAAGCCACGACCCAGAGCTCTGCCTGCCGTCCTCGCACTGGCACGCACCTTGGAGCTTCATTCGTCCTGCTTTCAAAGCCCCCCCTCCTTCTGTATCCTGCATTTCTTACACTACAAGATCCTGGCTAGAATAAAGTAGAGACGGAGCTCTCTTTTGAAGTCAGTGTATATGTCAGTTAGTATTTCAATAGATAGAAAAAAAGAGAGATGGTAACTTTTAAATTTTCAGGCATTTTTGGGCTTAGCCTCCCTTTTCGGGGAGGACTCCATATGACCCCTCTCATCCCCCACTCACCTGCTGGGCATCGGGATGCCCCTGATGACCTCATCACCCCCGGACTCCCCCACCCCTTTTTACTCACCCCCAAAGGCAGAAATAAAGAGAGGGAGGGTGGGTACAAGATGGGGAGTTCAAGGCAGAGGGAAAACAGGGGTCAAGAAGAGGAGAGGAGGAAAGGGGTGGAGAAAAGAGAGGACAAAGGATATCTGGGGGTGCACAAAGGTGGGGGGCAAAGGGGGTTTTCTGACGCACCCAAGCTTGACAGCTCCTCCCCAAATCCTCTCCCTTCTGCTAAAGAATGTCCTGCATCCACCAGCACAGGACATACACAAATCCCTCTGGGGCTCTGGAACATGACACATACCCGCAGGGGTGGCTGTAGGGTTGCAAACAAGATGATAGGGAGGCTTTTTTTTATTTCAGAAAGTCAACAAATGCCTCCAAAAGAAGGGCCTTGGGGGCAGTGGCAGCTCACTGCACTATGCTGGACTCCCCTCATCCCCTTCCTCAGCTCCAGGAGGATTTGCGCCTCCTCTGAAGGTGACAGTTCCCTTCAACTGGTTTTCTTTCTAGCTTTTTTTCCCCAGCACCACACTGGTCAAAACGGAGAAAAGCAAGAAAAAGCCCCCAAAAAATCCCAGCATGCCTCCCAACCCCTCACAACGTGCAGCTCCTCACACTAAGGCATGGCTACCCCTCGGCTGCTCAACTCAGTTTGGGGTTACTCCCAGGGGAGCACCCCATCACTGCAGCCTGGGCAGCACAGCCTGAAGGCTCCCGGCTGGGCTCCAACACCAGCTCTGCAGAGCAAACACGGTGTCCGGGCCTCACGGGAGCCTCGGAGGTTTTTCCAATGCTGCTCCCATCGTAGCGTGAGCTGAGGTTCCCCCTCGTGCTCTGCCTAAGCCACAGGCAAGACTGCAGGGAAAGAGGAGTCAGAATGGGAATGAGAGAGAAGAAAGACAACTTTGGGCTAACGGTCCACAGGGAGTAATTGTGCCCTTTTTAGCCCTGCTGACAAAGAGCTCAGAGGCACCACGCTGGTGTCCTGGGGCAGAGAACTTCACAGACCTGTGTTATCCTCTTGCATCCTGGCTCTCGGGACTCCACCCACCACTCAGCTCATCCCAGTGCTGCTCTGCCTGCTCCAGGATTCTGTCCCCCAGAGAGGCCACTGGTCCCACACACAGGCCCCCCAGCCAGCCCCACCCCCTTGCTTGCTGCCAGCAGCCAGACCTCCCCACGTCCCCAAATGCAGAACCCCTTCCCTAGCATGGCCCGCTGCCCTCAGCTCCCCAAAAAGAGAGGCAGGAGAGCCCCCGTCGCTGTTCATTTTCCCAGCAGGTTTTCCCTCTGTATACAGCAAGATGTAAAGACAAGACCAAGAGCTTTTACGCAAAAGAAGTAGAGAAGTCTGCTTAAGAGTCCAGCAATTAGTGCCCCAGTGCTTGAAGCCAAGAGGATAAATCCACTGGGATTTATCCACTGGAAACAGGAGTGGCTGACAGGATGATTTATGGCACACTCAGAGCTGCAAAGCTGGAGCCTTCTTTCTGGGCCATCACAGAAGTTCTGCCTCCCTCAAAGTCACAACACAGAGCAGACCCCCCCCCCCCCCCATTGCTTCTGCAGCAGCACTGCTCCTACCAGCCTGTCCAAGGGTAGGAGGGTACACTTGCCCAGGGAGCAGGGATCAGGAGGCTTGGGGCTCCCTGTCCTACTCAGGGCAGGGGCTGGCCAGGGCTGCGGTGCACGGCTGAGGCGTAGGTGTTGTAGCTGTTCTCCTGGAAGCGCTCCCGGAAATGGCAGTCTGCTGGGAACCGGGCCTGTGGGGACAGTGGGGACAGCGTTAGCCAAGAGCTGCCGTTCCCTGTCCTTCACTCCCACCCTTGATGCTTGCTGGGTTTGTCTGTCTCCCAAAAGGGAGTCTAAAGGGGTGGGTGGAAACACAGGACACTCATGTCAAGGGCGCTGGGTAACCAACCATTTGGAAAACCCCCAACACAGACACTTAAGGAGCTGATTGCCACCCAGTTTGGAGCTTCCTTGAAAATAAAAGGCTTGGACCACCCCAGCAGCACCCTTTCCTTCTGTCCTGTCCTGCCCCAGCAGCACCCTTCCCTTCCCTCCAAAAAAAGCATTCCAAAACACAAGACCAGAGCCTAACATTCCAGCTGTGCACCCACAGCCTTGGGACCCCGGGCTGCAGCTTCCAGCAGCCCCTCCAGAGCCCACTGCCACACTTTAACCTGACGGTGGCCATGGCACCCGCAGCCCCAGCAGCGTCCCTAGCCCAATTCCACAGCAGCGCCTCCAAACAACTGGGATGGCATTGCTGAGCACTTTGGCTCTGAAACCACCGATGGAGTACAAAATCAAACCCCTTGTGGCACTTTGTAACCATGCAGAAGGCGTTTTAAACTCCTAATTGAGGGCCAGCTCACCTGGGACAGCACTTGCTGTTGTGTGTTTTCCTCCCTAAGGAGGAAAAATCCCTTTGCTTTCCCATGCAGGATTGAGGGAGGCTGTGGATTGCAATGCAGAGCATCTGCAGGCTCCTGGTACCTGGGGCTGTGGTGTCTGGTGTGCAAGAAACACCTCTGACTCTCTGACCCGGGGGTGGATGTGCACTTGCACACACAGAAAAGAAACCTCCAAGCTCTTCCTCCAGTCCGAGCTGCATCTTCCCTGCACCCCCACACCCCCTACCTGTTGTCCTGCGCTGCTCCCCGACACACGGCTCATCCCTCGGCCCCTTCCTTGAGCGATGATCCAGGTACCTCAGGTGCTTGGCCCAGCCCCGGTGAGACGCCCCCACTGTCACCGCTGGAGAGACTCCTTGGAATCGACTGCTCCTCTTTAGAAAATCCCCACCGAAAGAAGCACCCTCTCCAAAAGCCCCAGATAACCGCCCAGCAGGGCCCACCCCTCCTCATCCTCACTGCCCACTCATGGGGCTGTCCCGCCCCTCGTCATCCTCACTGGGCACACCTGAGGCTGTCCCGCCCCTCGTCATCCTCACTGCCCACTCATGGGGCTGTCCCGCCCCTCGTCATCCTCACTGCCCACTCATGGGGCTGTCCCGCCCCTCGTCATCCTCACTGCCCACTCATGGGGCTGTCCCGCCCCTCGTCATCCTCACTGCCCACTCATGGGGCTGTCCCTCATGGGAGGGGACAGAATGGTGCTTGGCCCCTCAGGCGGGCGCGTGACTTGAGGGCGCCGGCAGAGGCGGCGCGAGCCGGGGGGCGGGGCTGGTGCGAGCCGGGGGGCGGGGCTGGTGCAAGCCGGGGGCGGGGCCGGTGCGAGCCGGGGGGCGGGGCTGGTGCGACGCGAGCGGCGCGGCAACTGTAAACGGCCAGGAATGATTCGTACACCCATCAAATCATTATTAATTGGAAACCGATTCCCTCATCTCTGTCCTTGTTTTTCTTGGCTGCAAAACCCGATAATTCCCACTGGCTACTCTTTAGGGTGTTTTTCTTCCACTGCTCTTTCCTCCCCGCTGAAACCTCCCGACATATTCAGAGCTTTGTTGGAGGCAAGCCCCTCTGAGGTATTTCCTCTCGTGCCAGTGCTGTGGGATGAAGAAGTAAAGAAAGCACGTCAAGAGTTCCCTCTACCCCCTTCTTTGCAAACGCCCTCCCAGTTTGTCCTTGCACTCCAGCGCCTCCGTCCAATCGCAGCCCGTGCTGTCCCTGCAGCCCCGCCCCGCCCGCTCTGCCCGCCCGGCCAGGCCCGGCCCCTCTGCGCGGCTCCCGCCGCCGCCGCAGCCCCGGCGGGAGCTGCCGGGGCCGGGGAAAGGCAGTGGGAGCTCCGTGGTCACGTCCCGTCCAGGAGCTCTCCCGGGACAAGGGGAAGGGGGAACGGCGGCGGAGCCCGCGGGGACAGCGGCATTCTTGGAGACGGGCAGGGCGGGGCCGGGCGGCCAGGGGGCGGGGCCAGCGCGAGCCGGGGGCGGGGCCAGCACCATCCCGCGGCGTTTGGCTCTGGGCTTTGGGGTTGCTTTGGGCTCTATTTGGGCGCGGGTTTTGGGGGATTATGCACACTCTCCCGGGTCACAGCCCCGCCCCAGCTCGCTGCACCCTGCTGCGCTCCCCGCACACCTTGCGCTGCTGCAGGGACATCCCCCGGGGAGCTGCAGGAGAGGCTGCACCGGGATGGTCCCGCCCGCTCTGAAAAATGCAGACCATAGGACAAAGGAATGACAAATTTCTCAGCACCTACTACCTACAATTTTTCTTCTCCACACCACGCTCCCGTTCCCGCTGTCTCTGTAGGTGCCTGCATGAGTCCTCCTTGTCCCAGCCCTGCCAAACTCACACACGCACAGGTTTCAAGGCACTCTAGAGCTCAGAAACATGTTCATGCCTTGCCAGGCCACCCCAATCCCGTCCCACCCACCCGAGCTGAGCAGGTGACGCCAAGGTTCCCCTTCCTCCTGGCAATCACTGCCTCAGTACACCAAGGCCCATACTGGGCAGCACTTGAAAAATTTGGGAAAGGCAACAGGAAAATGGCAGTGCCTGTCAGAAAATGAGTGCCCATGAACACATCTTTTAGACAAATGGAATAACATCACTCTCCTCCAAGAAACACAGGCCAGGCAGGGCTCTCCAGCCCAGGGAAGAACAGGCAGAAGAACTGCAGGGAGACACAGGGCAGGTATTGCCACTTATTCCCTGCAGTCCTCTCTGCACTTGGGGCTCCTGGCTCTTGATTTATAAAGAATGGGGGGGCAGGGGAGGGCAGCAGAGCAGGAATGCCCCTCAAAATTAGGGGCCTTGGCACCTGGAGCATCAGAGGAGAGGAGCTGGGAGGGGAGACCTAAAGAGAGAACAGCAAGGGAGGTTTGTTCAGGAATGGGCTGTATGTCCAGCAGTGATGGCAACTGCAAACATGGGATGCTGCAGGAATCCCATGTCAGGCACAAGTCAGTGATGCAGCTGCTGGGCAAGGAGAAGAGGAACGGAGAGGAACTGACACCAAAATTACACAATCACCACTTTATTGGGACATTACTGAGCTGCAACACAAATACATTCACAGCAGGCCAGGGCAAGAGGTGCACACAGGATCACCAACATAGCAGCTGGGCTTGCAGGAACACCCTCTCCTTAAGTTATGGAGCCAGGGGCTGCCAGTTGGGATCCATCCTGGGGGACTGGAAAGCACTCAGGCATCAGGGCCAAGTCCTACCTGCTCACTGCAAGCAGTTCAGCCCCAGCAGCAGTGGGAGTTTCTGCCTCTCCCTCCAAGAGTATTTGGGACCCAACAGCTCGTTACACTAGAATTTTATCTTCATGAATATTTTACAAAGTTGAGCTTCAGGAGAACTGAGGCACTTTTCATTATTCCGTGCTCTTCCAGTGCTGCACTTGCCAGGATCTTTTGGCCATGAGGAACCTTCCAGACTGCTCCAAACTTTCATGGCCCACTTGTTCTTCTTGCCACAGCTGGACCGGGTCAATGTCCCTGCAGAAAGAGAAAATTTAATGATTCTCTCTGAAACCAGAGCCTCCCCTGCTTTGCTTCCCTATCCCACGTTTTGTTCCCTACACAACTGAGGCCCTTCCAAGCCATGCCAAGTGGCAGCCAAGGAATCCAACCCAAGAACCTGCCAGGGAGCAGCATCTGTGCCACAGCAACAGCATTCCAGGCCTGTCACTGCCAACCCTCTGCTTCTCCCAGCAGCTCCAGTGGCACCACAACTTGTCCCGAAGGCAGAAAGGCTCCTTTTGGGAGCACAACGAGTTATCTATACTGTAGCACTGGAATTCCATCTCCTGGATGGAGAAGCTGGTAGAAGAATGGAAGAAACCAGGACCTTAAAGGCAAATTAGGAGCACCCGTTCATCCACATCAGCTCCAATAAAGGTACTGAGTCAACACCTCACCAAAGACACACGACAGCAAGGGCCAATCACCTCGACAATCACTTCAGTTTGCAGTTTATAAAGCCGAACTAAAGTAAAGCTTTTCAGGCTCTTGGGAAGACTCAATCCCACTGTAAGCAGTTTGTGGGACTCATTCCCAGCCTCCTGAGGTTCATTTTCCACCTCACTCGTGGCTGCACTAGAGGTGGTTCTAAACACACACAGAAGGAGCTGCTGCAACTTGTCCAGTTTCCTGCTTCTCCTTGAAACTCCTCCAGCTGTTTACCCAGCTCTCCAGGGTCCATTCTTTTGCCCACTGGACTTATTCCCAGTCCCAGTGCTGCCAGGGCCACCCTGGGCTCTCACCTGCCCTCACACTGAGGGACCTTTCCCAGCCCCGAGTCCAGCCAGCACTGACCGAGCTGCTGGGGGCTGCAGTACTCCCCGCTCCTTCCCTCCCTCTGCTCTAGCGTTTTTCCCTGTGGGAAGAGGTGAATCAGTCTTTTTAACGACCCGATGGCCAGAGGTGGGGGAAAAACTATCAGCATTCCCTAAACACCTCCAGCACTTCCATAGCCATCTGCGACCAGGGGCAACCTGGCCTAGGGGAAAGTGTCCCTGCTCAGGGAGTGGGGCTGGATGAACTTTAAGGTCCCTTCCAACCCGAACCACTCCAGAATTCCATCACGATTCCACCTTTTCTCCCTGCATTTGTTGTGCATCGCTTCCTCTCTAATTCACAACTTTATCTCCAGCCTATTGGGAACACTGTCCGTGATACAATCCTAGATGGGGAAGATCTACCAGGGGGAATTCTCAGCAAGAACATCCTCCCTCATTCAGATTGTTCCCATGAGCAAGTCAAGTCCCAAAGCTGAAAACACCAGCATGTTCTACTCCATCATCATCCCTCACTGCTTTGTCTAATTTTAGAAGACTGAAGCTCCCTGTGCTGGCTTCTTAAACATGCTCCAGCACCAGCCCTTTCTGTCTCATCCATGGAGTGTTTCTACCAGCCAAAGGTACTCAAATACCTAACTACATATCCAGGTGTCTTCCTAGCATTTCTCCTGCACTCGCTTACAACTTCAGATGAATAATTACCCTTCTGCTGCTGCAATTCTCCTGCCCTGGCAAGTGTTAAAACACAGGCGGCCCAGTGACAAGTGCTCTGAAACAGCCATCCATTCCACCTGCAGAAATTCTCAGGGCCACACTTGGAAACCCTTCAGCAAGGGCCCCGGAAAAGCCAAGGTGAGCTGTGCTTACCTGCAGGGCCAGGCAACTGAGGGCAAGGCGGGGACCGAGCAGAGAGCAAACACCTCCAGCTGCTTCTCACTCCAGCCCCCACGGCAAGTGTGGCGAAGCCCACCGGTCCAAGGTTCGTAGGAGAGCTTGAAAAGAAATTAGGAAACAATTAGTTGACAGAAAAATCCTTCTGCACTCCGCACTGGAGAACGAGTCCAATTGCTCACTAAGAGAATCACCATATTTAGAACAAGTGAATCCTAGAACCCCACAGCTTCTCAAATGTATTCACTAGCAGCCAAAGAAAGAATTGCAAGCAGCAAGAGAGACGTGGCAAAGAAGCCTCTGCCTTAAAAGCCAAGAGAAATAACCCCCCAAGCCCAAAGCAGAGCTGCTTTCGGTCATGGCGCCGCCATCTTGGTTGTAGGCTGGAGGACTTCCGGTAGGGCGCCACCATCTTATTTGTAGGCTGGAGGACTTCCGGTCATGGCGCCGCCATCTTTTGTGTGGCTCTCTGTATTTTCGGGTACAAGATGGGGAGTTCAAGGCAGAGGGAAAACAGGGGTCAAGAAGAGGAGAGGAGGAAAGGGGTGGAGAAAAGAGAGGACAAAGGATATCTGGGGGTGCACAAAGGTGGGGGGCAAAGGGGGTTTTCTGACGCACCCAAGCTTGACAGCTCCTCCCCAAATCCTCTCCCTTCTGCTAAAGAATGTCCTGCATCCACCAGCACAGGACATACACAAATCCCTCTGGGGCTCTGGAACATGACACATACCCGCAGGGGTGGCTGTAGGGTTGCAAACAAGATGATAGGGAGGCTTTTTTTTATTTCAGAAAGTCAACAAATGCCTCCAAAAGAAGGGCCTTGGGGGCAGTGGCAGCTCACTGCGCTATGCTGGACTCCCCTCATCCCCTTCCTCAGCTCCAGGAGGATTTGCGCCTCCTCTGAAGGTGACAGTTCCCTTCAACTGGTTTTCTTTCTAGCTTTTTTTCCCCAGCACCACACTGGTCAAAACGGAGAAAAGCAAGAAAAAGCCCCCAAAAAATCCCAGCATGCCTCCCAACCCCTCACAATGTGCAGCTCCTCACACTAAGGCACGGCTACCCCTCGGCTGCTCAACTCAGTTTGGGGTTACTCCCAGGGGAGCACCCCATCACTGCAGCCTGGGCAGCACAGCCTGAAGGCTCCCGGCTGGGCTCCAACACCAGCTCTGCAGAGCAAACACGGTGTCCGGGCCTCACGGGAGCCTCGGAGGTTTTTCCAATGCTGCTCCCATCGTAGCGTGAGCTGAGGTTCCAGCGACCCCCTCGTGCTCTGCCTAAGCCACAGGCAAGACTGCAGGGAAAGAGGAGTCAGAATGGGAATGAGAGAGAAGAAAGACAACTTTGGGCTAACGGTCCACAGGGAGTAATTGTGCCCTTTTTAGCCCTGCTGACAAAGAGCTCAGAGGCACCACGCTGGTGTCCTGGGGCAGAGAACTTCACAGACCTGTGTTATCCTCTTGCATCCTGGCTCTCGGGACTCCACCCACCACTCAGCTCATCCCAGTGCTGCTCTGCCTGCTCCAGGATTCTGTCCCCCAGAGAGGCCACTGGTCCCACACACAGGCCCCCCAGCCAGCCCCACCCCCTTGCTTGCTGCCAGCAGCCAGACCTCCCCACGTCCCCAAATGCAGAGCCCCTTCCCTAGCATGGCCCGCTGCCCTCAGCTCCCCAAAAAGAGAGGCAGGAGAGCCCCCGTCGCTGTTCATTTTCCCAGCAGGTTTTCCCTCTGTATACAGCAAGATGTAAAGACAAGACCAAGAGCTTTTACGCAAAAGAAGTAGAGAAGTCTGCTTAAGAGTCCAGCAATTAGTGCCCCAGTGCTTGAAGCCAAGAGGATAAATCCACTGGGATTTATCCACTGGAAACAGGAGTGGCTGACAGGATGATTTATGGCACACTCAGAGCTGCAAAGCTGGAGCCTTCTTTCTGGGCCATCACAGAAGTTCTGCCTCCCTCAAAGTCACAACACAGAGCAGACCCCCCCCCCCCCCCATTGCTTCTGCAGCAGCACTGCTCCTACCAGCCTGTCCAAGGGTAGGAGGGTACACTTGCCCAGGGAGCAGGGATCAGGAGGCTTGGGGCTCCCTGTCCTACTCAGGGCAGGGGCTGGCCAGGGCTGCGGTGCACGGCTGAGGCGTAGGTGTTGTAGCTGTTCTCCTGGAAGCGCTCCCGGAAATGGCAGTCTGCTGGGAACCGGGCCTGTGGGGACAGTGGGGACAGCGTTAGCCAAGAGCTGCCGTTCCCTGTCCTTCACTCCCACCCTTGATGCTTGCTGGGTTTGTCTGTCTCCCAAAAGGGAGTCTAAAGGGGTGGGTGGAAACACAGGACACTCATGTCAAGGGCGCTGGGTAACCAACCATTTGGAAAACCCCCAACACAGATACTTCAGTAGCTGATTGCCACCCAGTTTGGAGCTTCCTTGAAAATAAAAGGCTTGGACCACCCCAGCAGCACCCTTTCCTTCTGTCCTGTCCTGCCCCAGCAGCACCCTTCCCTTCCCTCCAAAAAAAGCATTCCAAAACACAAGACCAGAGCCTAACATTCCAGCTGTGCACCCACAGCCTTGGGACCCCGGGCTGCAGCTTCCAGCAGCCCCTCCAGAGCCCACTGCCACGCTTTAACCTGACGGTGGCCATGGCACCCGCAGCCCCAGCAGCGTCCCTAGCCCAATTCCACAGCAGCGCCTCCAAACAACTGGGATGGCATTGCTGAGCACTTTGGCTCTGAAACCACCGATGGAGTACAAAATCAAACCCCTTGTGGCACTTTGTAACCATGCAGAAGGCGTTTTAAACTCCTAATTGAGGGCCAGCTCACCTGGGACAGCACTTGCTGTTGTGTGTTTTCCTCCCTAAGGAGGAAAAATCCCTTTGCTTTCCCATGCAGGATTGAGGGAGGCTGTGGATTGCAATGCAGAGCATCTGCAGGCTCCTGGTACCTGGGGCTGTGGTGTCTGGTGTGCAAGAAACACCTCTGACTCTCTGACCCGGGGGTGGATGTGCACTTGCACACACAGAAAAGAAACCTCCAAGCTCTTCCTCCAGTCCGAGCTGCATCTTCCCTGCACCCCCACACCCCCCTACCTGTTGTCCTGCGCTGCTCCCCGGCACACGGCTCATCCCTCGGCCCCTTCCTTGAGCGATGATCCAGGTACCTCAGGTGCTTGGCCCAGCCCCGGTGAGACGCCCCCACTGTCACCGCTGGAGAGACTCCTTGGAATCGACTGCTCCTCTTTAGAAAATCCCCACCGAAAGAAGCACCCTCTCCAAAAGCCCCAGATAACCGCCCAGCAGGGCCCACCCCTCGTCATCCTCACTGCCCACTCATGGGGCTGTCCCGCCCCTCGTCATCCTCACTGGGCACACCTGAGGCTGTCCCGCCCCTCGTCATCCTCACTGCCCACTCATGGGGCTGTCCCGCCCCTCGTCATCCTCACTGCCCACTCATGGGGCTGTCCCGCCCCTCGTCATCCTCACTGCCCACTCATGGGGCTGTCCCTCATGGGAGGGGACAGAATGGTGCTTGGCTCCTCAGGCGGGCGCGTGACTTGAGGGCGCCGGCAGAGGCGGCGCAAGCCGGGGGGCGGGGCTGGTGCGAGCCGGGGGCGGGGCTGGTGCAAGCCGGGGGCTGGGCCGGCGCGAGCCAGGGGGCAGGGGCCGGTGCGAGGCGAGCCGCGCTGCAACTGTAAACGGCCAGGAATGATTCGTACACCCATCAAATCATTATTAATTGGAAACCGATTCCCTCATCTCTGTCCTTGTTTTTCTTGGCTGCAAAACCCGATAATTCCCACTGGCTACTCTTTAGGGTGTTTTTCTTCCACTGCTCTTTCCTCCCCGCTGAAACCTCCCGACATATTCAGAGCTTTGTTGGAGGCATGCCCCTCTGAGGTATTTCCTCTCGTGCCAGTGCTGTGGGATGAAGAAGTAAAGAAAGCACGTCAAGAGTTCCCTCTACCCCCTTCTTTGCAAACGCCCTCCCAGTTTGTCCTTGCACTCCAGCGCCTCCGTCCAATCGCAGCCCGTGCTGCCCCTGCAGCCCCGCCCCGCCCGCTCTGCCCGCCCAGCCAGGCCCGGCCCCTCTGCGCGGCTCCCGCCGCCGCCGCAGCCCCGGCGGGAGCTGCTGGGGCCGGGGAAAGGCAGTGGGAGCTCCGCGGTCACGTCTCGTCCAGGAGCTCTCCCGGGACAAGGGGAAGGGGGAACGGCGGCGGAGCCCGCGGGGACAGCGGCATTCTTGGAGACGGGCAGGGCGGGGCCGGGCGGCCAGGGGGCGGGGCCAGCGCGAGCCGGGGGGCGGGGCCAGCACCATCCCGCGGCGTTTGGCTCTGGGCTTTGGGGTTGCTTTGGGCTCTATTTGGGCGCGGGTTTTGGGGGATTATGCACACTCTCCCGGGTCACAGCCCCGCCCCAGCTCGCTGCACCCTGCTGCGCTCCCCGCACACCTTGCGCTGCTGCAGGGACATCCCCCGGGGAGCTGCAGGAGAGGCTGCACCGGGATGGTCCCGCCCGCTCTGAAAAATGCAGACCATAGGACAAAGGAATGACAAATTTCTCAGCACCTACTACCTACAATTTTTCTTCTCCACACCACGCTCCCGTTCCCGCTGTCTCTGTAGGTGCCTGCATGAGTCCTCCTTGTCCCAGCCCTGTCAAACTGACACACGCACAGGTTTCAAGGCACTCTAGAGCTCAGAAATATGTTCATGCCTTGCCAGGCCACCCCAATCCCGTCCCACCCACCCGAGCTGAGCAGGTGACGCCAAGGTTCCCCTTCCTCCTGGCAATCACTGCCTCAGTACACCAAGGCCCATACTGGGCAGCACTTGAAAAATTTGGGAAAGGCAACAGGAAAATGGCAGTGCCTGTCAGAAAATGAGTGCCCATGAACACATCTTTTAGACAAATGGAATAACATCACTCTCCTCCAAGAAACACAGGCCAGGCAGGGCTCTCCAGCCCAGGGAAGAACAGGCAGAAGAACTGCAGGGAGACACAGGGCAGGTATTGCCACTTATTCCCTGCAGTCCTCTCTGCACTTGGGGCTCCTGGCTCTTGATTTATAAAGAATGGGGGGGCAGGGGAGGGCAGCAGAGCAGGAATGCCCCTCAAAATTAGGGGCCTTGGCACCTGGAGCATCAGAGGAGAGGAGCTGGGAGGGGAGACCTAAAGAGAGAACAGCAAGGGAGGTTTGTTCAGGAATGGGCTGTATGTCCAGCAGTGATGGCAACTGCAAACATGGGATGCTGCAGGAATCCCATGTCAGGCGCAAGTCAGTGATGCAGCTGCTGGGCAAGGAGAAGAGGAACGGAGAGGAACTGACACCAAAATTACACAATCACCACTTTATTGGGACATTACTGAGCTGCAACACAAATACATTCACAGCAGGCCAGGGCAAGAGGTGCACACAGGATCACCAACATAGCAGCTGGGCTTGCAGGAACACCCTCTCCTTAAGTTATGGAGCCAGGGGCTGCCAGTTGGGATCCATCCTGGGGGACTGGAAAGCACTCAGGCATCAGGGCCAAGTCCTACCTGCTCACTGCAAGCAGTTCAGCCCCAGCAGCAGTGGGAGTTTCTGCCTCTCCCTCCAAGAGTATTTGGGACCCAACAGCTCGTTACACTAGAATTTTATCTTCATGAATATTTTACAAAGTTGAGCTTCAGGAGAACTGAGGCACTTTTCATTATTCCGTGCTCTTCCAGTGCTGCACTTGCCAGGATCTTTTGGCCATGAGGAACCTTCCAGACTGCTCCAAACTTTCATGGCCCACTTGTTCTTCTTGCCACAGCTGGACCGGGTCAATGTCCCTGCAGAAAGAGAAAATTTAATGATTCTCTCTGAAACCAGAGCCTCCCCTGCTTTGCTTCCCTATCCCACGTTTTGTTCCCTACACAACTGAGGCCCTTCCAAGCCATGCCAAGTGGCAGCCAAGGAATCCAACCCAAGAACCTGCCAGGGAGCAGCATCTGTGCCACAGCAACAGCATTCCAGGCCTGTCACTGCCAACCCTCTGCTTCTCCCAGCAGCTCCAGTGGCACCACAACTTGTCCCGAAGGCAGAAAGGCTCCTTTTGGGAGCACAACGAGTTATCTATACTGTAGCACTGGAATTCCATCTCCTGGATGGAGAAGCTGGTAGAAGAATGGAAGAAACCAGGACCTTAAAGGCAAATTAGGAGCACCCGTTCATCCACATCAGCTCCAATAAAGGTACTGAGTCAACACCTCACCAAAGACACACGACAGCAAGGGCCATCACCTCGACAATCACTTCAGTTTGCAGTTTATAAAGCCGAACTAAAGTAAAGCTTTTCAGGCTCTTGGGAAGACTCAATCCCACTGTAAGCAGTTTGTGGGACTCATTCCCAGCCTCCTGAGGTTCATTTTCCACCTCACTCGTGGCTGCACTAGAGGTGGTTCTAAACACACACAGAAGGAGCTGCTGCAACTTGTCCAGTTTCCTGCTTCTCCTTGAAACTCCTCCAGCTGTTTACCCAGCTCTCCAGGGTCCATTCTTTTGCCCACTGGACTTGTTCCCAGTCCCAGTGCTGCCAGGGCCACCCTGGGCTCTCACCTGCCCTCACACTGAGGGACCTTTCCCAGCCCCGAGTCCAGCCAGCACTGACCGAGCTGCTGGGGGCTGCAGTACTCCCCGCTCCTTCCCTCCCTCTGCTCTAGCGTTTTTCCCTGTGGGAAGAGGTGAATCAGTCTTTTTAACGACCCGATGGCCAGAGGTGGGGGAAAAACTATCAGCATTCCCTAAACACCTCCAGCACTTCCATAGCCATCTGCGACCAGGGGCAACCTGGCCTAGGGGAAAGTGTCCCTGCTCAGGGAGTGGGGCTGGATGAACTTTAAGGTCCCTTCCAACCCGAACCACTCCAGGATTCCATCACGATTCCACCTTTTCTCCCTGCATTTGTTGTGCATCGCTTCCTCTCTAATTCACAACTTTATCTCCAGCCTATTGGGAACACTGTCCGTGATACAATCCTAGATGGGGAAGATCTACCAGGGGGAATTCTCAGCAAGAACATCCTCCCTCATTCAGATTGTTCCCATGAGCAAGTCAAGTCCCAAAGCTGAAAACACCAGCATGTTCTACTCCATCATCATCCCTCACTGCTTTGTCTAATTTTAGAAGACTGAAGCTCCCTGTGCTGGCTTCTTAAACATGCTCCAGCACCAGCCCTTTCTGTCTCATCCATGGAGTGTTTCTACCAGCCAAAGGTACTCAAATACCTAACTACATATCCAGGTGTCTTCCTAGCATTTCTCCTGCACTCGCTTACAACTTCAGATGAATAATTACCCTTCTGCTGCTGCAATTCTCCTGCCCTGGCAAGTGTTAAAACACAGGCGGCCCAGTGACAAGTGCTCTGAAACAGCCATCCATTCCACCTGCAGAAATTCTCAGGGCCACACTTGGAAACCCTTCAGCAAGGGCCCCGGAAAAGCCAAGGTGAGCTGTGCTTACCTGCAGGGCCAGGCAACTGAGGGCAAGGCGGGGACCGAGCAGAGAGCAAACACCTCCAGCTGCTTCTCACTCCAGCCCCCACAGCAAGTGCGGCGAAGCCCACCGGTCCAAGGTTCGTAGGAGAGCTTGAAAAGAAATTAGGAAACAATTAGTTGACAGAAAAATCCTTCTGCACTCCGCACTGGAGAACGAGTCCAATTGCTCACTAAGAGAATCACCATATTTAGAACAAGTGAATCCTAGAACCCCACAGCTTCTCAAATGTATTCACTAGCAGCCAAAGAAAGAATTGCAAGCAGCAAGAGAGACGTGGCAAAGAAGCCTCTGCCTTAAAAGCCAAGAGAAATAACCCCCCAAGCCCAAAGCAGAGCTGCTTTCGGTCATGGCGCCGCCATCTTATTTGTAGGCTGGAGGACTTCCGGTAGGGCGCCGCCATCTTATTTGTAGGCTGGAGGACTTCCGGTAGGGCGCCGCCATCTTGGTTGTAGGATGGAGAACTTCCGGTGGGGCGTCGCCATCTTGGTTGTAGGCTGGAGGACTTCCGGTCAGGGCGCCGCCATCTTGGTTGTAGGCTGGAGGACTTCCGGTCAGGGCGGCGCCATCTTGGTTGTAGGCTGGAGGACTTCCGGTCAGGGCGGCACCATCTTGGTTGTAGGCTGGAGGACTTCTGGTCATGGCGCCGCCATCTTTTGTGTGGCTCTCTGTATTTTTGGGCACCGGCGGCACCATCTTTTGTACGGCATTCCGGTCAGGGGGGCAGTGCTTTTTTTCCGGCAATGCAAATATTCCGGTCGGGTGTCACACACGCTTTCTGGCCGATTCGCCCTGTTGTGAGCGTCGCCATCTTGAGTGTGGGCTCTGAGGATCTTACGGTGAGGGCATCGCCATCTTTAGTGTGGCCTCGAGAGTTTCCGGTCACGGCGTCCTGCGGGGCAGAGAACGTTAAGGCATATTTGGCTTTTCCTCGTTCCCCCGTGCTGACCGTAATGGCACAGGCTCCGGGGAAAGCTCAAAGGGGGCATGTCCCACTCAGAGCGACTCACGGCAGGATAAGCGGGGCAAAAGTACAATAATCTGGCCAAAGCCCCGGCCCGCCGGCCCTTCCCTTGCTGCCGGCGCCAGCCGGACATGCCGCCAGGGAACGGGCGCCTGGCCAGACTCGCTGCAGCAGCGCAGTTCCACGGGGCTGCATCCGGCTCGCCGCGCGGCTTTCCCTGCAGTACCGCGCGCCGCCCGCAGGCGGCAGCAGCGATCCTCGAGAGCCCCCTGGGGAAAGGGAGAGCGGCCGGCAAAGCCACGACCCAGAGCTCTGCCTGCCGTCCTCGCACTGGCACGCGCCTTGGAGCTTCATTCGTCCTGCTTTCAAAGCCCCCCCTCCTTCTGTATCCTGCATTTCTTACACTACAAGATCCTGAATATAATAAAGTAGAGACGGAGCTCTCTTTTGAAGTCAATGTATATGTCAGTTAGTATTTCAATAGATAGAAAAAAAGAGAGATGGTAACTTTTAAATTTTCAGGCATTTTTGGGCTTAGCCTCCCTTTTCGGGGAGGACTCCATATGACCCATCTCATCCCCCACTCACCTGCTGGGCATCGGGATGCCCCTGATGACCTCATC
Organism: Pyrocephalus nanus; assembly: GCA_038380795.1. Taxonomy (NCBI): domain Eukaryota; kingdom Metazoa; phylum Chordata; class Aves; order Passeriformes; family Tyrannidae; genus Pyrocephalus; species Pyrocephalus nanus. Next base: position 648,717 of record CM076278.1, read on the forward strand.
ACCCCCGGACTCCCCCACCCCTTTTTACTCACCCTCAAAGGCAGAAATAAAGAGAGGGAGGGTGGGTACAAGATGGGGAGTTCAAGGCAGAGGGAAAACAGGGGTCAAGAAGAGGAGAGGAGGAAAGGGGTGGAGAAAAGAGAGGACAAAGGATATCTGGGGGTGCACACAGGTGGGGGGCAAAGGGGGGTTTCTGACGCACCCAAGCTTGACAGCTGCTCCCCAAATCCTCTCCCTTCTGCTAAAGAATGTCCTGCATCCACCAGCACAGGACATACACAAATCCCTCTGGGGGTCTGGAACATGACACATACCCGCAGGGGTGGCTGTAGGGTTGCAAACAAGATGATAGGGAGGCTTTTTTTTATTTCAGAAAGTCAACAAATGCCTCCAAAAGAAGGGCCTTGGGGGCAGTGGCAGCTCACTGCACTATGCTGGACTCCCCTCATCCCCTTCCTCAGCTCCAGGAGGATTTGCGCCTCCTCTGAAGGTGACAGTTCCCTTCAACTGGTTTTCTTTCTAGCTTTTTTTCCCCAGCACCACACTGGTCAAAACGGAGAAAAGCAAGAAAAAGCCCCCCAAAAAATCCCAGCATGCCTCCCAACCCCTTACAATGTGCAGCTCCTCACAGTAAGGCACGGCTACCCCTCGGCTGCTCAACTCAGTTTGGGGTTACTCCCAGGGGAGCACCCCATCACTGCAGCCTGGGCAGCACAGCCTGAAGGCTCCCGGCTGGGCTCCAACACCAGCTCTGCAGAGCAAACACGGTGGCCGGGCCTCACGGGAGCCTCTGAGGTTTTTCCAGTGCTGCTTCCATCGTAGCGTGAGCTGAGGTTCCAGCGACCCCCTCGTGCTCTGCCTAAGCCACAGGCAAGACTGCAGGAAAAGAGGAGTCAGAATGGGAATGAGAGAGAAGAAAGACAGCTTTGGCCTATCGGTCCACAGGGAGTAATTGTGCCCTTTTTAGCCCTGCTGACAAAGAGCTCAGAGGCACCACGCTGGTGTCCTGGGGCAGAGAACTTCACAGACCTGTGTTATCCTCTTGCATCCTGGCTCTCGGGAGTCCACCCACCACTCAGCTCATCCCAGTGCTGCTCTGCCTGCTCCAGGATTCTGTCCCCCAGAGAGGCCACTGGTCCCACACACAGGCCCCCCAGCCAGCCCCACCCCCTTGCTTGCTGCCAGCAGCCAGACCTCCCCACGTCCCCAAATGCAGAACCCCTTCCCTAGCATGGCCCGCTGCCCTCAGCTCCCCAAAAAGAGAGGCAGGAGAGCCCCCGTCGCTCTTCATTTTCCCAGCAGGTTTTCCCTCTGTATACAGCAAGATGTAAAGACAAGACCAAGAGCTTTTACGCAAAAGAAGTAGAGAAGTCTGCTTAAGAGTCCAGCAATTAGTGCCCCAGTGGTTGAAGCCAAGAGGATAAATCCACTGGGATTTATCCACTGGAAACAGGAGTGGCTGACAGGATGATTTATGGCACACTCAGAGCTGCAAAGCTGGAGCCTTCTTTCTGGGCCATCACAGAAGTTCTGCCTCCCTCAAAGTCACAACACAGAGCAGACCCCCCCTCCCATTGCTTCTGCAGCAGCACTGCTCCTACCAGCCTGCCCAAGGGCAGGAGGGGACGCTTGCCCAGGGAGCAGGGATCAGGAGGCTCGGGGCTCCCTGTCCTACTCAGGGCAGGGGCTGGCCAGTGCCACAAAGCAAAAGCAGGAGTCAGGAAGCCTTAAATGCAATCAGCACTTGTAAATAAGAGTAAGCCACCAGGGAAATCACTTTTGAAATGCAAGAAGCACCCTGAACAAGTTAGCTTTATTCCTTACAAGCTCCTCAAGTTGTCCACTGGAAGGTTTTAAATTTAACAGAAACATTTACCGTATTGTAAGGCCTTCAGTCCCCTCCTGATGAGCAAACCTAGTGAATTCTCTTGCCGAAGGGTGCTCAAAAGGAACAGGGTGTGTTTGTTGGGTTCCTGACCCTAATCTCTTTGCTGGGGCTGCTCTCTGCCTGGCACAGACCTCTTTGCTGCAACACAGCATTACTATTCTAACAGTAAAGCTCTACTCTTTTTTTTTTTTTTTTTTATGGTCATAGTTATCTGTAAGAATTTTCTATTAAAAAAAGATTAAAACAATACCTTTTGCCTCTGAGGGGAGGCAGCAGTAGCAAGTGTCCAGCATGTTCCCTTCTCTCTTACCTGCCCAGAGAACTCCAGGCACCTGCCTGGGTGGTGCTGAGGATGGCACCTGCAAAATTTTCATTCCTTTAGTTCACTGAGGTGACCTGAGCACTAATTATACCTGATGGTGCCCACCTGCTGAATGGCCCAGCAGCAGCAGCAGCAGCATTTGCATTTCGTACATCCGCAGTCAGGCTGTCTGGCTGGAAGTGACCAGGGGTACAAGGCCTGTATTCACCTGACCCTGCTGCGATCCAAATCCTCACCTGTACCTTGTCGTGATCCAGATCCAAACACCTGCCCCAGAGGAGCCATCAGGAAGGATGTCCCAGTGCACAGTTTGCAGAACACGGCACCGGGAGCGTGGGCTGCGCTTCACCCCATTGCCGACACTGCGCTGACCAGACCCCAGGCAAAAAAAAAAAAAGCCAATTCAGCAGCACTTGTTTCTCCTTCAGGAGAAGAAAAGAAGGCACAGACAGACAAGAGATTACACAACCAGGTTATAAAATGAAACACAACTCTTTTATTCCGGCAGGTCCATCCATCCCCATACGTGGAACAGGGGCTGCCCAGAAGGATGACAGGCAAAAAAATGTGATCTCAGTGCAAACAGTCATTTGTAGCACAATGACATTTGGAGAAGAGGCTCAGCCCTGCCGCTCACCCTCATTGTTGCTGCCAGACGCTGGCAGCTCAAGTCTGGAGGGGTTCTGCCCACGTGAGCCCACCTGGGCTCCTATTAAGGCTTCACCGGTGAGGTTCGACGCTACTGTTGTCTGTACGTACAGCAGCTCAGCTAAAGACTGATTACAAACTCCATAGGCACAGTGACTCCACAGAGTACATCACACAGAGAAACACTGGCAACCCGGGGAGGGGGAAACACTTCCAAAGGGACAAGCAGTTGTAACAGTATTTATTGCCACCTCACCACACTCACTGTAAAATAAAATCCTTGATCCCCACCTCTGCAAATGTATTGTGAATGGTAAAATAAATCAGCAGCAAAAACTGTTGCAAGAAACCAGTGGGCACCCAGGGACCACAGGTGTCCCTGTCTCCAGGGAGCAGGGGTGTGGAGGGGCTCTGCCAGGCAACAGCTATGCCCCAGCACTAGGGCAGAGGTAATTTAAACACAGACATCAAATCCATACTTGGAGGGACAGAAGTAGACTCGCTCCTCCGCTTGTTCAGGGAAGAACGGGAGACACCCCAGGAGCGGAGCTGCAAACAGCTGCCCTTCCCAAGCCTGCAGCCCTTCAAAAATACATACATGTGTCTATTATTGCCAACAAGGAGTTTTAATACCCACCTCCCTTGCACCACAAGGGGAGTGAATTTGCAGAGCTTGGTTTTGCTCTTTCAGGGTGGAAGGGAGGAGCTGATTTGTAGGAGAAGAGGAAGGGGCAGACCTGGATATCCGGTGTCTGAGGAAAGGTTGGAGGAAAAAGTGCAGCAAGAAAGAGATGCAAGAAAAACAAACAAAGCCGCTTGGCTCTGAGCATCTCTCGTATGAAAATGATTGTCAAAGAAGTCACTAGTGAAAACAAGGCAAAAAAATACGTTCGTTGTAGAGGTACCTTTCTGTATCTTTCGGCATCAGAACACTAACCCGAGGTCCATGCAGTGTTTTCAGTTCACCACAGGAATACTCTTTGGAAAGCCCAAGCTGTGTCATCCCAACACACACCTCTGGAGATGCCACCCGGCTCGGGCGGTGAAGAGAAGACCTGGAGATCTCCTGTGTCCTTCTGGGGAGGGGGACGCAGGTGTCCCGTGGGGTCAGCCCCAAAAGCTGCCCAGTCTCTCCAGCACCGGGGTCCCCACCGTGGCACTACCCAAAGCGGAACTTCAGCCGGTACTTGATGGGGCCAGCGTTCTTCCGAGGTGGGGATGGGGCAACCTTCGGCTTCGGCAGCGGGGGCTTCTTCTCTGGGAGGGCGACGGTGAAGGTGAGCTCAGGGGGCTGCGGCTGCCAGAAGCGAGGCAGGAAGTGTGTGGAGACATGCTGGGGCCGGGCACGGGGCTTCAGCCTCTCTTGGCTTTGCCCCGCTTGTTGAGGGCCACGTAGCACTGGCGCCCCGAGCGTGGGCTGCGGTGCACGGCTGAGGCGTAGGTGTTGTAGCTGTTCTCCTGGAAGCGCTCCCGGAAATGGCAGTCTGCTGGGAACCGGGCCTGTGGGGACAGTGGGGACAGCGTTAGCCAAGAGCTGCCGTTCCCTGTCCTTCACCCCCACCCTTGATGCTTGCTGGGTTTGTCTGTCTCCCAAAAGGGAGTCTAAAGGGGTGGGTGGAAACACAGGACACCCATGTCAAGGGCGCTGGGTAACCAACCATTTGGAAAACCCCCAACACAGACACTTCAGGAGCTGATTGCCACCCAGTTTGGAGCTTCCTTGAAAATAAAAGGCTTGGACCACCCCAGCAGCACCCTTTCCTTCTGTCCTGTCCTGCCCCGCCCCAGCAGCACCCTTCCCTTCCCTCCAAAAAAAGCATTCCAAAACACAAGACCAGAGCCTAACATTCCAGCTGTGCACCCACAGCCTTGGGACCCCGGGCTGCAGCTTCCAGCAGCCCCTCCAGAGCCCACTGCCACGCTTTAACCTGACGGTGGCCATGGCACCCACAGCCCCAGCAGCGTCCCTAGCCCAATTCCACAGCAGCGCCTCCAAACAACTGGGATGGCATTGCTGAGCACTTAGGCTCTGAAACTACCGATGGAGTACAAAATCAAACCCCTTGTGGCACTTTGTAACCACACAGAAGGCGTTTTAAACTCCTAATTGAGGGCCAGCTCACCTGGGACAGCACTTGCTGTTGTGTGTTTTCCTCCCTAAGGAGGAAAAATCCCTTTGCTTTCCCATGCAGGATTGAGGGAGGCTGTGGATTGCAATGCAGAGCATCTGCAGGCTCCTGGTGTCTGGGGCTGTGGTGTCTGGTGTGCAGGAAACACCTCTGACTCTCTGACCCGGGGGTGGATGTGCACTTGCAGGAGTAACTCGGGCTGGGTATTCCATCCCCCCCAGCGCTTCCTCTGATGCACACCCAGCACCAGCAAGTCCCTGAAGCTTGAGGGAGAGAAGAAGTGAGTTTCAGTAGAATAATTAGGTAAAACACCAGGACACAATAAATCTTTTTCTGGAAAGAATTGCTACCCTGAGGGGAAAAGCCTTTGCATCTTTGTGAAGGTGAGCTGTCAAACAGCACAGAGATGTTTGCTTTTCAAGTGAAGCACAAATATGGGAGTCACTGCTTGTCTAATACCAGCTTTGCTCTGTCCAGCTCTCAGCACCAGGCTGGCCACGAGATGTCTGCCCTGAGCAGCCGTGAAATGCAGCCTGAGACAAACCTTCCAAAGCTGGGAGCAAGGCAAGCAAGAGGAAAGAAGAATCCAAGAGGGTGGTGGCAAGGGCTTTCTCCCAGGCCTGGGCACCATTGAGGCTGGAATGATTTAATGACGTTTCTTGTCACTCCCTTGTTTCCCAGCCCAGAGCTAAGTTGGTGTTCCCTGAATTGGATGTGGAGGTCCGTGAGGGAGACGGGGAGAAATGTCCCTCCTGGCTGGTGTGCCCTTGGTGGGCAGAGGAACCTGACGGTGGCATTAGCGGTTTGTGGGCACCGAGTCAATCCAGGGGTGCCACATGCCTCCAGGTGCCAGGGGTTAAGGGCAGAGGCAGCAGGGGCTGACAGACACTGGCACTGGATGTTTGCTTGTGGTTGGGAATGAGCAGCTGGACCTTCCCCAAGGTGGGCTGTGCTGGGTGTGGATAAAAAAAAGTGATGAGAACATAGAGGAAGGAAAATTTGGGGGGTAAAACTTGATCTAATCTGTAGAGGAGAGAATGACCACTTTAAGGTAAACTCAGGCAGTCAGTAATGGGATGGTAGGGAAAATTTTTGTGGGTAAAATTTGAGGTAATCTGTAGAAGAGAGAATGTACATTATGAGGTCAACTGGGCTAATCAGATGTGGACACACAGGGATAATCTGGGAGTAAAATTTGAAGCTGTCTTCTCCACAGTAGAGAATGAAGACCTGGAGGTAATTACGAGGCTGGCAGTGGTGGACAAGCAGGGAAGGTTTTGACAGTAAACTTGAGGTAATCAAGAGGTAGTCAATGTCTCAAAGTGCAGAACGGGGTGTTCCCCCTCACACCTTACCACTGGCACAGCTCAGACAGGATGGGACTGACTTAGTTCATTTGGCATTTCTTGTCTAAAAAGCAGGCATGGGAATGTCCTCTCCCAGGAAGATCCAGAACAGCAGGAGGGTCCCTGGAAGACACAGGTCAGGGCAGAGTCAGATGAACCCTCCTGACCTGGTTTTCCAGGGGATGCAACAACTCCAAGGCTCTTGCTTCCACTTGGGAAAGCCAGGCAAAACATCCCCATGGATTTTGGGCAGGAAAAACCTCACAGCTCCAGCTAACTTGGCTCTTCCCAAATCTATACCAGCATTTCAACAGGCTCTAAAGTAGAAGTAACAGGAAAGACCACTTTAGGGTGCAAACCACAAGCTGGGCACCACAGTCCTTCCTGGAAGTGGGCTGTTCCCGTGTCTCTGCCACTATCGGGACTGTCCCCCTTCCCCCCCATCTTCCATTCAGGAGAAAAGAGACCACACATCCCCCAAACACCCAGGAGACTTGTTCAGTGCAATCCCAACAATCCAAGAAAACCCCCCTCGCTCTGGGAACCAACGGCACGGCCAGCCTTGGCCAAGAGTGGGAAAAAAAGAAACAGCAGCACTGGAAACATTTCCAGGCGTGGTGCCAATTCCTTTATAAGCCTCACACTCTGGGTTGCCTTTCCCGTACTTCTCTGGGAAGGGCAGCAGTGGCTCCTCTTCCAGAATGCACCCTCTGCAAATTCCCAAGGCCTGCCCAAAAGTCACCGGGTCACATGAGGGGTTTATCCATTTTCTTGTCTGCTTTCCATAATCCAGCACTTTAGAGACTCCATAGTCCAACAATCAGGATCAATCCATTCCTACATGGACTAGGACAAACCCCAGCTGCTGTGCTGGAAGGGACAATTCCAGAGGCTCATCTCCCATTAGTGGGAAATTCAGGCCTGCAAAGAGCCCGGCAGTGATCACAGATGTAACTATTCCTATGGATTAACCCCCAGCACTCACTGCCAAGTGCTGCTGGAGCACCTCTCCAGGAAGAAAAGCTGTGCCCAGTGCAGAGAGCATTTAGTGGGGTCCCTGCCCAGTTTCCCAGGATGGATGGGAAGCTGCCATGGACAGGCTGGATCTCAGGAGAACTCCATTGGAGTAGTTGCCTGAAAGCTTCTAAAACAGAGGCTTGTTTCCAAGCCTAAGGCAGCTGAAATCCTGTGGCTTGCCAGCCTTCCTGATAAAGTGCTGCAGAAGTGAGCTGGCTGTGGCAATCGTCCTTTAACCTGAGCTCTGGAACAGCTGGCTGAGATTTTAGCTAAAAACTTTAACAATGCATGTGACACGTCAGATGGAAAAACCAGAAGCTCCTTTCTCCCAGCTGAAACTTACTGGCATATTCAGGCCTTATGTGGAGATAAACCCCTCTGAGGGATTCCATATCAAATATGATGGAGATTCTGAGGGATGCCAAAGCAAATCAAACTCTTGCAGAGGAAGGTCTCCCACTTTAATTCCCAAACACTCTGAGAGCTTGGCCTTGGCAGCTGTAGTCCTGCATGACACAGAGCCGACGCTTCGGCTGCAAGGGGAAAGGACAGGAAGGGCAGAATAAAGTTCAATCCTACCTTCAAGCAATTCCCAAGGAGCTGATGACACTCCAGTGAAATCCTGGCCTGGATAAAATGCATTTGAAAACCCACCTGTGAATTCAATCAGCAGCTTTTCTTCCCGTTGCTCCCCAGATGTTTTCCCTAGTTGCTGGGTTTTGGAGAGGAGAGTGCTTTGGCATGGCACACCCGTGCAAAGGTGTCAGCTTTCCTTACCTGGGCAGAGATGTCAGGATCTGGGAGTCCCTGGGGAGTGCCCTCAGCTGTGGCATTGGGCTCCTGCAGACCCTCCCCGGATGAGCCTCGGTGGGCTCTGATCCTGTGCTGGTCCTTGCACCCTCCTCCCTCCTCCCTGACTCCAGCAGATTGAATTTAGGAAGGGTTGAATTTAAACTTCAGACATTTTTAGTGCCTTCTATCTATCTATCTATCTATCTATCTATCTATCTATCTATCTATCTCCTTAATGAACTGTATTTCCCCTCTTCTCACAAAGTGGAGCAGAGAAAGTGCACAGGTGACAGGGAGCTGTTGGCTTGATGGACAAGAGGCCATAAAACTGCAGCCTGGCCTAAAGCAGCTGGACTGAAAATACCTGGATTCACTGCAGAGTAGAGCAATATTCTTAGAGCCATCGTTTGTTGTCTGAGCAATTAACACGCATATGGACCAAAAGTTAAGAGGCTGTTCTTTACTCCCACTGCAAACTGACTGAGAGAATTCATTCCTGCCATTCAAGAACATTAAGCAGCCTCCCCCACCAATCACACCAAAGAAATGGGCGAAAAAGTGAGGATTGATTAGCTTCACTTTGACTCCCCGGCCCAGTATACACTTTCCCCGTGTAGATTAAATAAGAATTAAAGCAGAATTAGAACAATGGTTGGGAGGCAGGAGAGCACCAAAACATCCATCTTCGGAGTCCATCTCTCTCCTCAACAGCCAGACTCTCACACAGTGCTTACGCTTTAAGGAATCAGAATTTCTGATAAAGCCCCTTAAACCAGAGCTCAGATCAGACCAGATACCACTCACCTCCTTTATTTCTCCACGGACCTGAAAGAGCCAGGATAACCTTTTGGTGATGCCTACTGTAACTTCCAAGAGTCTGATTAAATCAGGCAGAAGAAAACTAGATATACGTGACTGGTTTAGAGTTTAGGGACTACACCTCGGCAAGATCTCACACTATTCCCTTCTAACAAGCTCATTCATTTCCACCAAATAAAAGATTATAAAAATACAGCGTTCTGAGGGGAAACTGAAAGAGACCTTTTTTTTTCACAGGCAAGTGCACAGATTATTTAGTAAAGGAACCAATTGACTAAAAGAAACAACTCCAGGAACCCAGCATCACGAAGCAAAACCGGCTTAAAACTTGTTCCGTACCTTTTATGACCGGCATTCATGTTTCCCAAAGGAAATGATGGTTTGTAGTGTTGGCCTTAGTCCCATCAAGCCCCCAGAGTCCCTGAACAGAAAATGGATCGCTGTCAGGTCTGTTTTCAAGAAGCAAATTTGTGCTTAGTGGTTCTCTTTGTCTGGGCAGTTTTGTCATTGTTTATCGGTCACAGCACCCACAGGCGATGAGGACGATGACGCTTACTTCCTCGTGGCCAGGAGATGCAGTATTTCCTGAGTCAGGGGCTAAATTCCTTTTGCCATCGAAACTACACCTCCCACAGGCCTTTGGAACTATTCAACTGCACCCACAGAAGAAGTCCACCTCCTCTAGGAGTCTCTAAGCAAAGAAGTTGCTGCATCATTATTAGGTTCAACAGGAATGTCCACACGTGAGTGCATTCATGTTGCGGTTGCATGCACGTACATGTACAAACATACATGCAGCCTGAAAACTACCCCAATTTTATAAATCTTCCAATTAAGTGAAATGTTTTGAAAACACTCTCATAGATTACATATTGTTACATCATCTACCAAAAACCAAGATGGGAATGTGCAGCTCTGCATTAATAAACAGAACAGAACTGCATTTCATGTGCTGAATGTTCATCCCTAAATCTGATGTCCGAGTGTTCCGTAACAAATTAAAACCACCTGACTTATGCACTTGTTACAGTCTGTATTTGCACTAAACAATTTGTTTCGTCTGTTGCCCTGGCAGTAAAAGCAGATATTCCCTATTAGAGGAACAGCATCTACCAGACTGACAGTATCCTTGGCCTCTTATGCCCTATTCCTATAGCCCACCGCCGTTGCTGTGGCTTTGGGACTCCTTCATATGACACACTGCTGGAAAGTGTAGATCATGTGGTGTGGAAATCTACACAAATAGTCCATTTGATAGCCACATTCACGCTCACTTACCAAAACGGGGGCTTTGGAGGAAAAAAGATTATGGTTGTATGCAGAGAGTTGGGCATTTCTATTGCTGTACTCTCCCAGAATGAAGCTTTAATCTGCATCTCTCACAAATCTTTACCCCTTGGTTCATGCCTCCTGACATCAGCACTACAGGTGCATGAGAACTGGATTACCTTTTCAGCCAGAAAAAAGTCTTTTAAATATTTGAAGGTTCTTAACATCTCCTCTTAAACCCTCCTCTTTGTTCTATAGGCTAAAGAAATTTCATTACTATGTCTGAAGAATTAGAGAAAATGCAGGGAAAGAGAATTATTCTTATGCTCTCCTCTGGACCCTTTTCTTATGGTTTGCATGGTTCCTGATTTTAATTCCCCTCAAACTGTGAACATGACTCCATTGAAATTGGGCCAGAGGGATTTGGTTTTAATTTTACATACCTTATGGCTGACAAATCCTACCAATATGTATATGATGCAGTGCTTCATTTGCTTTCTCTTCCACAGCAGCATGGTATTTTTCACTCCTCTTCAGCTTGGAAGCCTCAAATACCAGATCCTTTGGAAAAAACAAGCAAACAAACAAAATATAAAAAAGTCAACACAAAAACCAGCAACAACAAAACCAAACAAAAACAACCAGATAAGCAAACAAAACAAAAACAAACAAACAAACAAAAAAAAAACCAAACCAAAAAACTAAACCAACCAACTAAAACCACACAAAACTCAAAACAAAAAGAAACAAACCCCAAAAGTAAACCCAACGACAACAAAACATGATTTCCTATTTAGTCCTACCTGAACCTTTGCTTATGTGCTCAAGGAATTCCAACTGCAATGTATAACCCATCTGAACCACAGGCTTTGATTTTTAGACTGTTTCTTCTAATTTTTCCTGCCTTTTTTTTTTTTTTTTTTGTAGTTGCAAACCTGCCTTCCGGCCTTCTCTGCTCTTCTCGGCTGCATGCTGCTGTCAAGAATAACAGGCATACCTTTTGCTCAGTCAGTAGACCTCTGGAGAGTCTCCCTGCAAAACCTGGTTAATTCCAATTCAGCAGCAGATGGCTGAAAACCGAGCTCTGTGACTGGAGTATCTCCGCACTGTAGAACGACTCCAATTACATTGGTGTCTGGCTGCGTGCCGCCGGAAAGCCTCCTGTATTGTGCAGACAAATCTTTAAAGAAATTACTGGGTAGATTCTTGTGTAGAACAATTTACTACAATGCCTAATTTCAAGATACCTTATTCGGCGAAAGCAATTTTTAACAGGGAAAAGAGAAGAAAAAGCCTTTTGGGGCTGAAAGCTCCACCTCTGTGGGGAGAGAGATAAGATCTAAGAGATAAAACAAAGGGTTATCTGGTTACCGGGCAGGAGCTGCTTTGCTCCAGCCACACAGCCATTCAAATGTAAACTATTACTTAGTAACTGGGTGGAAGAAATCGAAACTTTTCTACTTTTCACAACAATAAGAAACAACAAGCAAGAAACAAGCCACGTAACCTGAAGCCTGTGAGTGACAGTCGTCTTCTGTTCTGGACCCCTCTGATGAGTCTGATTTTACCATACTAGGCAAACACATATCCTCCAGAAAACACGAAATCCACTTGAGAAAAATTGTAATAAACAAGACCTCCTTGAAATGCTTTTCCCTGTAAAACCTGTCTTTAACTGTGTGTTTATAAACTGTTGATAAGAAAAGGAGATTTCAAAAATGCCTTTTTAATACGTTTTAAAAGTTTCTAACTCTCTTGTGTCATTTTTTTAGGTTAAAGATTTCTAATGTTGAACTTAACATCATGTCTGTAGTCTCGAGAATCTTGGGTAAAGAACACTGAAGCTTTGAAGATTTTGTCCTATCTTTTCACCAATTCCCCCGCAGCTTTGTTTGAATTGCTAAAGCTGAAAGTCGCTAAACGTTGTTTAGAGGTGTTAAATTCTTAAAGTCATCTGCTTAAGTTCCGCTGTTATTACACTGCAAAGAATCATCAGGCCTTCAGCTTCGAGAAAAACTGCAAAATGACCTGATTCTAAGATCTGTTTCTGCCATGATCACCACTTAAAACTGACTAAACTATTAATAACAAATTTACAAGCTTTTTATTAAAGGTAAAAAATAACTAGAAGAAGCAGATAGACATCCCAGACATCAGAGACAACTTGGACTGACTTGTCTCAGAGGACACTGGATTTCAAGCTGTGTTAGCAAATTGTGATAGTGAATTATCTATTCATTTTCTAAGTACGGACTAGAGACAAAAATGGAGAAGTTGCCCTTGATAATCATGCGTGAGTACCGCTCACAAAGCACTCACAGAACTTAAAATATTAGTTGCACTATCCCGCAAGGTAGAAATTCTTAAAACCTGTGAGAGCAAGTGATGATGGGATTTGCTATTTTTCAGAAGCTAAAACAACTCCTACAGGTTGGAATACATTTCATACTGCAGATATACAGCAAAAATCTTAGCAAGAAGTGATATGAATCTCTTCAACAGAATTATTTGTGACATACTACATGTGTTCTTATAACTGTTTTGTTTCCATATTTGATGCAACATCCCTTCGGTTCTATCATTATGTAAATTATCAGTAACTTAATTCAATAAGTGAAATACCATTTGTACTAATTTACAGCTCTTAGAGCATGTTGCCAAATCACTGACAAAAATACAGAATTAGACGATATGAAAACGTGATACAGTGATGTTCAGCTACAAACAGAACCTTTGACTTATTTACCTTTTGTTTTTAGCCTACAAGGACCCACCATAGGACTGGTGGTTGGGTGCAGTTCACCCTCTGTGTGAGGGACAGAAAATCCCAGCCTGGATAAAATGGATTCTAAAACCTACCTGTTAAATCAGCAGCTTTTCTTGCCTGACTCCCCCCTCTCCAAAGAGCTTTCACCGAGCAATCAAGGGAAGACTCAAATCCCAGGATTCGGGGCGCTTGGAATGTCGCTGGGAAACATCTCGTTCAAGCGGACACGTGCCTGCGAATGATTCAGCCCCGAAATCGTGCTCCCTAAGCAGGGGGCAAAACCTCCCTCCCTCTTTGGGTTGCCAAGCGCTCCAGCAGCAGCAGGAGGCTGCCTTTGCCCATCCCAGCCGGCCCGCGCTGTCCCCAGCTCAGCTCAGCCCTCCAGAAGCCGCAGGACGGGTCATTCCCCGAGGAAGGGGGAGCTCCCCACGAGCCCCCGCACGGAACGGGCACCGAGCGCTGCCCAGCGAGCCCTGCCCCTGCCGGGAGCCGAGCCGAGCCCCGAGCCGCCAGCGCAGTCAGTCCTGCAGCCCCTCCCGCCGGACCCCGCACAGCTGCGGGTACTGCCGGTCCCGCGGCGTCCTCCGGGAACACCGGGAGCGAGCTGGGGGACAATGGCGGGGATGGGGGGGCGGGGGAAAACCCGGACTGGATTTCTGCCGGAGTACGGAATGGGGGAAAACCCGGACTGGATTTAGGCCGGAGTACGGAATGGGGGAAAACCCGGACTGGATTTCTGCCGGAGTACGGAATGGGGGAAAACCCGGACTGGATTTTGGCCGGAGTACGGAATGGGGGAAAACCCGGACTGGATTTTGGCCGGAGTACGGAATGGGGAAAAACCCGGACTGGATTTTGGCCGGAGTACGGAATGGGGAAAAACCCGGACTGGATTTCTGCCGGAGTATGGAATGGGGGAAAACCCGGACTGGATTTCTGCTGCAGTACGGAATGAGATTAAAAAAAAAAAAAAGGGAGGGGAAGAAAGAAAGGGAGGGGAAGAAAGAAAGGGAGGGGAAGAAAGAAAGGGAGGGGAAGAAAGAAAGGGAGGGGAAGAAAGAAAGGGAGGGGAAGAAAGAAAGGGAGGGGAAGAAAGAAAGGGAGGGGAAGAAAGAAAGGGAGGGGAAGAAAGAAAGGGAGGGGAAGAAAGAAAGGGAGGGGAAGAAAGAAAGGGAGGGGAAGAAAGAAAGGGAGGGGAAGAAAGAAAGGGAGGGGAAGAAAGAAAGGGAGGGGAAGAAAGAAAGGGAGGGGAAGAAAGAAAGGGAGGGGAAGAAAGAAAGGGAGGGGAAGAAAGAAAGGGAGGGGAAGAAAGAAAGGGAGGGGAAGAAAGAAAGGGAGGGGAAGAAAGAAAGGGAGGGGAAGAAAGAAAGGGAGGGGAAGAAAGAAAGGGAGGGGAAGAAAGAAAGGGAGGGGAAGAAAGAAAGGGAGGGGAAGAAAGAAAGGGAGGGGAAGAAAGAAAGGGAGGGGAAGAAAGAAAGGGGGGAAGAAAGAAAGGGGGAAGAAAGAAAGGGGGGAAGAAAGAAAGGGGGAAGAAAAAAAGGGGGGAAGAAAAAAAGGGGGGAAGAAAAAAAGGGGGGAAGAAAAAAAGGGGGGAAGAAAGGGGAAAAAAAAAAAGGAAAAAACCTCCACAACAGCCCAGCAGGTTTCTGGGGGAACCCGAATTATTTCTGCAGTTCAGAAGCTGCACATCCCTAAAGCATTCCCTTGGGAACACTAAGCTTTCCACAAGCATTTTCTACTGCAATTTGGACTTCCAGCACATTTAAGACAATTTAAATCAGAATGAAGGGACTTGATGACAGCACAGCATTGGGTCAGGGAGATCAGGACACTCAAACCATACTCACTGTGGACTCTCCAGCCCCAGCACTCCTGGAGCCTCCTCATTTCTCACAGAGACTCACTTCTGTTTCAAGGACTCCCATCAGGAAATGGATCCCCTTTCCCAGAAGCAAATCTCAAGGGTCTTTTTACAACCTGCAAACCACAAGAATGACCAAGAGCAGCTGCTGGCAGAGGACACAAAGAGGATTGTGGGGATCAGACACCTTGACCTGGGAGGGCTCCAGCTTTCACCTGCCATCCCCAAGCAGTTCTAGATTTTCATGCTGCTTTCCTTCACAGGCCTTTTCTGCCAAGCTCACTGCTGGATTAACACTCCCCCTCAGCTTGGTGTCATCTGCAAATTTACTAATGGGAGAGGAGGAATAGAGGGAATAGACGGGAAATAGAGGGGGAATGGAGGGGGATTTGGGTTGGGCAGTGGGGAAAGGACAGGGCAGGCAGAAGGGGAGGAGAGTGGGCCGGGGGGACAGGGACGGAGCTGGTTACAGGGGTCGGGGTGCGTAGCGGGGCGAGGCAAGGGGAAAGGGAGACCGGGTGAGGGAAAGGAGGAGGGGTACGGGGGGGGGGGGAGGTGAGATGTGCAAGACAAAAAGGAGAGAGCGGAGAGGGAGCCGGGGCAGGGGGAGCAGGAGGAGTGGAGGGGGGAGAGGGAAGAAGGAGGGGTGAAGGGAGCCGGGGAGCGCAGGGGGCACAGAGCGGGGGGAGACAGACTCGGGGGAAAAGAGGGGGCGAGAAGAGGGAGGTACGGGGGAAGGACGGGAGGGGAGGAAGGAGAGGGGTAGAGGTGGGTGGCCGAGGCCGCAGCGCCTGCCTGGGCCCCGCTCAGGGAGCCCGGCGCGGTCGATGCCTCCGCCCTCACCCCAGAGCTCCAAAATGGCGGGGGCGGCGCCTCACGGAGCCTCAAAACACTTCGGCCCCGCCCCCCGCCTCGCCCCTCCCCGGGCGGGGCCGGCCGGCCAGTGCCCCCGGGGATGGGGGGCAGGAGGGGCCGAGCCCCGGGGATGGGGGGGCAGGAGGGGCCGAGCCCCGGGGATGGGGGGGCAGGACGGGCCGAGCCCCGGGGATGGGGGGCAGGAGGGGCCGAGCCCCCGAGGATCGGGGGGGGCAGGACGGGCCGAGCCCCGGGGATCGGGGGGGGCAGGAGAGGCCGAGCCCCCGAGGATCGGGGGGGGCAGGAGGGGCCGAGCCCCGGGGATGGGGGGGCAGGAGAGGCCGAGCCCCGAGGATCAGGGGCTGGAGGGGCCGAGCCCCCGGGATGGGGGGGCAGGAGGGGCCGAGCCCCCGGGATGGGGGGGCAGGAGGGGCCGAGCCCCGGGGATCGGGGGGGCAGGAGGGGCCGAGCCCCCGAGGATCGGGGGGGGCAGGAGGGGCCGAGCCCCGGGGATGGGGGGGCAGGAGGGGCCGAGCCCCCGGGGATGGGGGGGCAGGAGGGGCCGAGCCCCCGGGGATGGGGGGGCAGGAGGGGCCGAGCCCCGTGTTCGAGAGCCCGAGCGGAGCTGCCCGTCTGTCCCCGTGTCCGCACTCGGGCAGCCCCGTGAGCACAGCCGGCCCCGGAGCAGGCACTAACCGTGCCGCGGGTCAGGCACAGCCCGGTCACAGCTCTGCTTTCACCATTCCCTTCCCACCTTCGAAACTTCTGGAATTTCCAACAGTGACTTTTCCCTGCAGTCAAGAAGGTGCAGCTCATCAGACACCTGATGGTCTCTTTCTTCTCCCCCCCGTTTCTCTGCAACTCGCCCCCTCCACTGGCAAACCCTCTGTTTTTAAAAACCTACTTAAAATAGTTAATCATTATTTCCAGATGAGGAAGGTCTTGCCTCTGATGGAAACAGCTACAGGAGACACGGCCCTGTGAGTCAAAGGAGGGAAAGACTGCAGAGAAATACTGTCAGGAAATCCACTTTTCTTAAATCTCTGCAGCTGTCCCTCCTCTGCACAAACAGGCCGGAGGGAGCACAGCCAGCTGGGCCGTGTCCAGGTGGGGATGGGCACAAATTAATCCTTGCAGTCGCATGCACCATGCTCGAGGAGGTCTGGAGGTGAATCACGCTGGAAAGAAACATCTCTCTCCTTGAAATCCCTGCTTCCCACAGAGAGAAAAAAACCTTCCTTCAGAAATGTCCTCAGTGTCTGTTGCGCCTTGGGGATGCTGGTTCAGCATGGACACAGGGAGCAGCTGGGAACCACAACCCCTCTGGCCTGGGACCAGGACAGCACCCACAGTATGGACAGGGTTTCCCCTAGTTCAACATTAAGCACTACACTGATGCTGCCCAAAGCACCCCAAACCTTTTCCCAGTGCCAGCAATGTCATTCCTGGAAAACAGATCTCCTCTTTTATGCTGATGCTGCTGGCACTTGGGAATGTTGGCATATTGTGTTTGTGGAACAGCACAGGCAGTGATTCCCAGTGCCAACCCCCCAGAGCTCCCACGCACCCCCCAGCTGTGTCCCACCCACCCCAAATCCCTGCCCGGCCAGCCTGAGGCCAGCAGCAGTGTTAAAACCAGGGGAATCTTCCCTCACTGCCACTACAGTATCCCAAGCAAGAGCCTTCAGAGATGCCTGAAAATAAAAGGGTATGGTTGGATACAGTTTGGGTTGAATGATACTGACAGTGGTAGTGGATCACAGGTTGGACTTGATCTCAGAGGTCCTTTCCAACCCAGCTGCTTCTATGAAATTCTATGAAATCTATGAGTTTTTCAGGAGCCCAAGTGGAACTGCAGAACCCATGGACAGCTTGAACAGGTGGGTCAGACCTGCGGTGCCTTGAAGGCAGGGATGTGCAACCCTTTCCTTGGGGAGAAGAACTTGCAGGGGCCGCTCCTGAGGCTCTGAAGTGACAGCGGCTTCTGGCACCGAGAGACATCCTTGCCCAGGCGCAGGGGCTGCCTCAGCCCGTGCCGGGAGCGCGTCCAGCCACCGCCTTCTCCTGGGGGAACAGACCTCCTGGAGCCCGACCCGGAGGGACAATCGGCTCAATTCCAGGGAACTCGCTCCAGTGCCCCCCAGGGACACCAGCGGGGCTGGGGGAGGAGGGTTATAAACAGCAAATTCTGTGCAATATCAACCTGTCCTTGTCCTGATCCCGCTGAGCACACCTGGACCCTTGGCTGCTTCCTGGCAAACCTAGCGGTAAAGCGGCAGCTCTGCAGGGGAAGATCTGGGCTCCGTGAGGCACTGGGAGGCTGTTCCAGCAGGAATTCCGTGTGGAACTGCGGGCTGCAGTGACAGGCTGTGATCACAGACCGGCAGAAGGCCATGTTTCTAAAAGAGGCAGCTTTCTGCTTCAGGTTCTTAAGTGATTGCATTTTTTTTTCATCACAAGCATTTTTTTATGCAGAGTAAGTTGAATTTGTATTTCTGTTTCCTTTTCTCAGAAGACCTTTGAGTGGTTTTGCTCGGATACAGTATCTTTTGAAGAAATAAAAAATATGGGGTTTTAATGCTTCCTTCTTGGAAGTGAAGCCTGGATAAGATAGGCCAGTTAAAGTAAGCATTTACCCTGTTAAATTCAACTGTATCAGGCAGACTATGTGTGGTGCCTGAGTACTTGACATCTCCCATAAGTCACCATTTCTGTTTTTGAAGCCTTTTCTTCTGAAAGAGGCACTCTTTGGCTTTTGGTTTTTTTGTTACACTTCTAAAGTAAAATGAGTTAAACCAAAAAGCTTTCCGTGTACTTTCCCCAATGTGGAAGAGACTCCTCCTGAGCTGCACTCCAGGGACCCGCATCGAGGAGCTCCCTGGGACAGCCAGGCCCAGGCAGGAATAACAGGGACGGGACCACAGCAGGGGAGTGAAGAAACAGCCTGTCAGAAGCTGTCGATGCGTGTGCCAGTGTGTGAGTAGCAGGAACATGAGTGCTTGTGCAGGCATTACACCTCTATTAGAGGACAATTGCTGTAGTGTGAGACCACGGTGTCCAGTGTTTAGAGCACAGGGTTGCCACTGACTATCTGCTCGTGCAAATCAGCTGTAACCTTTAGGCAAATGTGCATTTTCATAACAGTTAAAACACAAAGATGAAAGAATATTCCTAGCTGACCAGTAAGCATAGGAGGCAGATTTTGTTACAACCTGTAATCATTTAAAACCCAACTAGTAGTTAAAAGTAGAAAGAATTACTTACCCTTTTGAGATCCTAACTTCGGAGGGGAAAAATCGCCAGCGTCAACAAAACTAAATCTCAGTAGCAGCTACAAGGGCAGGAAATGTGGCCAACCTGCAATAGGATGAAAAGCATTTTTCAAGTCACCAGTAGCTCATTTTTTTGTCAGATTTGGAAGTATAATGGCATTAAGGGATTATATCTAGAAACTGTTGTAAAACAAAAGGAAGTCAAAGTAGCTACCTCAGCTTTTGTATGTGGTAAAATATTTCTCCTGGTCTCTGACCAGCATGTGCTAGTCTGACTCAGGTTGTGAAAAGGGTAAATTGGAAGTAACATGCTACAGATATAATACAGCCATGGTTTTGATGAAATAAAAATTCATCATACGCTGATGCACCAGTATAGCAAATGCTCTTGCTTTAGCTCTGCAAAAGATAATTATATCTTTTAGACAGTTCAGCTACCCCCAGCTTAAGAACAGTTCCTGCAAGCCATTTTCATTAGTTCCTAAAAGGTGGCCATGATAATATCTTTATTCCAAGTAACTCAGAGGCAAACACTAGGGAGAAGTTTGGTTGGAGAGGTTTACTTTGTTAGGGAAATTAGGCTTGATCTGGCTTCAGCAAGGCTGACACAGCTCCATGTCCCTAGGCCCTACAAATTGCAAGGCTGAGCTCATATTCCCATCAGGCAAATGAACACAGAACACACATGTAACACATATGTACGGGCATATGTGTTCACACACATCACAGATGCTCAGAGCACTCGCACACACACAACTGCACCGATGGCCTCAGCCTGTGCACCTCTCTGTCAGAGCAGGATGAGATCCATCTGCGGGAATATATATATGCATAGATAAATGTGTGTGTACACACACACATCTCTGTCTCCATGCCTACAATATGGATCACTCCAGCAGCTGGTCTCAGGCATTCAGTCTACCCAGTATCTGCTCCTAGATCCAGTTTCCCCAGTTTCTGGTATCTTTAACATACGAGTCCCCAAGGCTCCAGTTACTGGTACAAACTGTCACAGTTGTTACACACAGACACACACAGACCTGTCTAGCAATCTCCTCATCCATCCAACACCCAGCTCCTCCCATGTCCTCACCCTTGGAACCCCCTTGGCTCCCAGGCCATGTCACCCCTTCACCGTCTGGTCTGTTCTGACCTTCACTGACAATCACAGACACACAGGCCTCCCACCTGAGCTGTGCTCCAGCTGCTGCACTGAGACCCTCAGGCACACAGAAGAGAGTCCTCACCCAGGAAGCTGGTGTTAAACATGCCTGACAAGTTTCTAGAAACTCTTCTAAAAACTCCTTGCAGTTACTTACTCAGTATTACACCAAATAGTGGGTATCACACTTACTGCTGCTCTCTTAAGAAATATCTTTAGGATAGACTGTATTCTTCTTTAAAAAAATATAAAATTCCCATTCAGCTTTCAAGTGAGAAGGCCAGATATAATCTATTTGAACTATAAGTGACACAGCAATGGGAGGAAGTGGTGTCAGGGTAAGTCCCTCCTTACACACACAGACTCACTGACTGTACATGCAAAGCACAGAGCTCAAGACACCTGTGAATTATTCCACCTTCCAGCAGTGGCACAAAACCTACAGATGTTCCTCCAGTGACCCTCTCAGTCCATTTCATATTGGCTTAAATGTAAGCCAAAGCTCAAAAAAATAGCTTTCAAATCTGGTTTTGAATGGATGAGATATTTTAGTGAGATTTCTCCCTAGGTGAGACCAGTGCTATTCAAACAGACCAGGCATTATCACCTGTCGAGAGAGGATTAGGGTAGAGGCAGCTCTTGCACACTCTGGTTTGTGTTTCAGATCACAATTCTGACTAGCCAGTCCAGCAAAGAAATGGTAAAGCAGCTGGAAAAGAAATTAAAAGATGTAGACCTTGTGAGTCTTCAAAGAATACAAGTCATTGAGGTTTTGAAAAGAGACTTCCTGGAGCCCGAGGATGTGGAGCAGTGTGTGCCAGCAGAAGAGCCCAGCAGCAGTGGTGAGTGTAAGGCAGGCGAGGTGCTCAGGGAGGTTTGGGCAGCAGGACAGCCACTAGTTCTTGCTTTGGTCTGATACCTGTCACTTTTCTTTGTGCCATTTAATGTCACTTGGGTAAGTGAGAACTGCTGTGCCTGGAGGAACAGCGGGAAGCTTGTACCACAGCACTTCTCTGGAGCTTTAGCACATTTGGGCAAAAGGAGTGTATAGACTCCATGCATTAATTCAGTTTCAAGTATTACTTAAAATTTACATCATGTGCAATACAGCTTCACCGAGGGATTAAAGAGAAAAATAAACTGAGTTTATGGGGGTAACTGACTCACGCACACCCCTTCTGCTGCTGAACATCACCCTGGGCTCTTGACTGCCTGATCAGAAGGTCCTCGATGCAAGCAGAGGCAACCTGAACCCTTGAAGCAGTTAGTGGGGAAAAGAGAGGCAGGAAGGCAGTTTGCAGTTTCAAGGGTCCCCCTTAGTCCTTTCTCCTGAGCTACATATTGCACAGTGCTGGGAAGAGTTTCTTTCACTGACCAAATCAGGTACTCAGCCTCTTGATTAGCTGTTTTTTTGTCACTAATAACGTTCTTGTTTACCTGCTGTTGCTTTTCTCCATGCTTAGGACAGTTTTTCTTGAGCAATTAAGGTTGTGTTTCTTCAGTAACCAGTAGTTGCACACCAGTGAGTTCTTTACAGCCTTCACTTTCCACAACAGGTCTCCTTTTACAGGTATTTCCTGCAGACACTTAAATTCCCCGCAAACAAGACGCACCTGGTTCCAAGCTCTGCTTCACACAGCAAGTTCTCACAATGAGTTGATAATGAATTTAAAAAACTGAGTCAAGATGCCTTCCAAAGTTAGTGTAATGTCCTTATTGTTTTTACTGAGTGACAGGCAGCACTGGATACTGTTGCCTTACTTGTCTCTATCTGTCTTTTCTGGTTACAGTGGCAAATTTCTGATCAATTGTCATTGTAGGGACTGGGAATGTTTAGGTGGGTTACAAGTTCCCTTTTGCCCTGTCCATCACACCCCTGGCCACATGATTCATTAGTGAAAGAATGAGCAAGTACACTCCAGACCCTGGATTTTTCCTGGCCATATCTCTGAAGAACTCCTCCCTTAATTTGACAGTTTTCAGCAGCAATAATTTAAGCAGTGAGAAACTCAGAGACTGAAAGTCCTGTTAGGTCCTGTTTTGATCATTTTTGTTTTTAGAGCAAAAGGTGCTGAGCAGACTCTAAATAAACCAGCGGGATGCTGATGCAAAGTCCAGTTCCAGCTCAATACATTGCCATGTTGCTATAACTGCAACTTTCATACCTGCATTTTGCTTTTCCTACCTTTCACATCTCCTTGGTCATTTCAGCTCTTTCTCAAGGCTGGTAAAACAATAAAATGCTACATAGCAGGAGTCTAGGCTGGTTTTCCCCCATGTGCAGCACAGCACTCATTGGTGTGTCTGCTACAGATGACGATGGCTCTCCGTGCTGCCCCTGCATCCCACTGAACTGCTGGCAGACCAAACCAAACACTGAGTCCTATAATCCAGCACTTAGAGGGACATCAACCCTCTTACTGCCAATTAAAAGCTTCCTTTCCCTCTGTGAGACATTCTGGACTCTGAGAGGATCTCTGCAGGTAAAACTGCTTGGCTAGAGAAAGGGAGTGCACTGTTACCGCTAAGGGGGGAAAAGGGAGGAGGAGGAATCAAGGTTCTGCCACTCTGACCTCACTTTGGAATGCATTTAATATGCCAAAACCACACCAAAAAATGGAGTTATAAAAGTGTGGAAGGAACTGATGCATAGAGTTCTGAGGTTGGGGTATTCTTGTCCCTATGGAAAGAGGGCAGCATTTTGGGTGGTTGCAAATGCTGACTTCTTTGGTGAGAAGGGTTGTTGTCAGTACTTTTCATTGAGCTGGTGCTGCACAGAACCCTGCAGGGAAGCCTTAGAAGACTAGACACCTCAGAGGAGGAGACGCTCTGTGTCTCTCTGTCAGAGGACTGCTTTAGAGAATGGAAAACTCCACCATGTTGTTTTTAAAAGTGGAGTTGCATAGCCCTTCACTCAATAAATGGAATGAAAATGTAAATAGGGATGCAAAGGCCATTGAAATTTCAGATGATGAAGTTCTAATTTTCTGAGTAGAAGACTGGGATGAAGTATTTACTTTTTAAAAGAAGCACTAGGGAAGAGGTAGTTCAAATAATTTGAAAAAGGAGCCCAGCTGGTTTATGAAAAGGATTTTTACCTGTTGGAACTCCTTTTCTCTGTTTCTGAAAAAAACAAAAACAAAAACAAAAACATTGTCTCGTAAAAAAAAAAAAAATACAGTAAAGAACAGTGAAGTTGCAAGATCCAGCATGTAGGAAGTGCAAGATTAGTTCTGTGTTGAACTACAGAATAAACACTGCAATGGAGCACTTAATTAAGAGGTTCATCCCACTGAGAGTATTTCTTCCATTAGTTTGTTTCATAGCTGTTTGAACCTACTACATTTTTAATATCCAGACAGCATCAGGATATCCCCTCCATAGGCTTATTCCCTAGGTTATACACTCCATAGGTTAGTGCATCTGGAAAAGACTCCAATATTTTGAAACCCCACAGCTGGCAAATCTTAGAATAGCTTTGAACATGGTCAGAACAGTCTGGGTAAAAAACAGTGGCTGTTTTCTTCACAAGAGGAGCTCCTTGGGAGGTGTGTTTCCAGACAAACACAGACCACCTGATGGGGGACAAGGATTGCTTTTTCAAACTGCAGAGCAGCTCCTCTGTGGGGCAGAGGCTAAATCTGCAATGTTTCTGTAATTATAAAGCATTAGTGCTTGCCAGACTGCAGAGAGATCAGAGATGTGATGTATCTAAACCCCACAGAGAGCAGTGCGCACGGCATTTGTGGTGGGAATGGCTGTGGGAGTAACGGACAGGATGCCTGGCCTTCGGATGGACTGGCCTCTAACTGATAACCTGAGCGTTATTATTCTCTCTCTTTTGCCCCAAACCCATTACACTCGCTGAAAGCAGCTGAGCATTGCCAGACCTTTTGCTGACAAGGGTCAGTATTTGCATGTGTTGGAGATACTGGTCCCAGCTAGTTCTGTTTGGGGGAAACAACAAACAAGCACTGAAGATAAAGCACTAATACATTTTTTATGAACATAAAAAATGTTCTGCAAGTCTCAGGAAACTTTTTTCTGGATGGGCTCTGCAGACTGTTGACCATTTTGCCCAGGTCTAAAATCTGTAGAGAACGCATCACCACCAGAACATGACCAGCCTGCTCTCCAGCTGCATCAGTGCAGGGAAGTGGGAGGAAGGCTCAAAGTGTCATGGCAAGGGACTGATGGTGGTATCAGCTGAGTCATGAGGAGTAGGTTCCACACAGAAGCAGGACATTCCCTTCCAACACAGTACCCTCCAGCATTGCTCCATGAGGGAGAAACTCCAGCACCAGGGAAGACTGGGGTAAGGCGCAGTATCAATGTTAAAATACATCTTTAAAAGCTGCTACAAAACTAAGGAGGTAATTGGTTTAGTATACAGATTTGTGAAGAACTAAAAAAAAAAAAAGAATGAAGTGTCCTGTCAGCCAAGGACAGTCAGTGTGTCGATAAGGAAAACCCTCGGAAGCAAGGACAGTGGGAAGGGTCTTGCACTGTGGGAGGGAGTTGAATCTGCTGTGCTGCAGAGGCACAACCTACAGGATCCCAAAGCCTTCCCCAAGGCTGGGAGGTGGAGACAGAGGGGAAGTGTGTCCTGCTGTGACAGCTGTGCTGCCCAACAGGGTGGGTGCAAGTTGCAGAGCATCTGAAGAATTACAGCCATCATAGTAGACCTGGATTATTTGCCAGGTAGAGGGAAATAAATGAATTTCGAGGGGTAGGGGGTTGATTTTTTTTTTAATACAGGAGCAGATGCATAGTGTCATTTTAGTCAACTAGAAATATGTATGCATAAAGAAAAGATTTCTTGGTATAGATGGATATAGCACTGGTTTTTAGTCCCCCACTGGCCTGGTAAACACAAGTGGGGAAAAAAAGGCTATTTCTACTATTTATTCATATTCTCAGAAAACATGTTTCACGTCCTGACGGTATGGTAAAGCAATCAGTGCTACCAGGCTGTCTGTATCTTCTGTGTTTACAAGTGGGTATATTGCACGTCTTACGCATTTTGCAAATTGATCATTTTTTTTCTTGTTTTCCCCTTTACCTGTTTTTTTTTTTTATTATTATTTAATCTGCTGTTCCACAAGCTAGCTTCTCGTTTGGATGCATCTTTGAAGTATTATTGGTTTGGGGGTTTTTTTGTAAGGGTTTATCTTGGTTTTGATCTGCCTGAGTGCTCCAGCCTACATTTCTCCATGCCTAAAAGTTGTTGCTCAACCATACATACTTGTCTGCACCTCTGACATGGGAGCTTAAATACTTGCTATGCCCTTGCCAACATATTTACCTTCTCCTTTTAATTTCAGTTTAACAAGTCTCTAAATTTTATGGATTCCACTTGTTTGAAATGGGGTGTAATGGTGGTGGATAGTTTTGCCTCCTGGTGTATCTGCTAGGATGTTCTACCCTGGGACTGCTGGGTTACCAAGCAGCACTGATCAGTAATGTGCTGAAACCTGCCCTCTTTGTGGGCCAGGTCTGGGCCAAGTGTTGCTTCTGTTCCCCTCAGGTCTATGACCAGCTGCTCTTTTAATGCATGTTAAGAATGTTCAGCCATTTAGCCTTCGGGCCATTCTGCAAAGTAAGGTTCACCTTTGGGGTGAGGAGTAGGACTTTTCCATCATTCCTACCAAATTCCCTAGTTGTGCAATCTCTCTGATTTCCCATAGCATCACATATCCAGTGTCCTTTGCTAAGGGAAAAAAAGGAGGAAATGCTTTAAAACTGAGGAGTCTCTGAGGCTAGTGCTGCCACGGTTCACATCAGTCACAACTTGTTCTTTGGAGACTGTCCCAGCACCCCAGTGAGGGAAAAGGTGTTGGGGTGGCCTGTGGAGCAGGTCAGCTCCCAGCAGTGTCCCTGGAGTCACAGTGCTGCGTTGTGATTTGCATGGTAATGGCTTCTGATGCACTTTTTTTGTGACAGCACTGAAGGTACTAAGGAGGTGTAATGCCGTGGAAAATGCAAAAGAATGTTCTTTTCTATGGCTGAAAATATTTGTGCTTTTACACCTTTTTTTCCCCCTCCCCTGCAGACATTGCAATCCTGGGAATGGACTTTGATGTGCAAACCGTAGAGGACAATGTCATCAGCTTGGAGATGCTGTTTAAAACATGGCTCCATGACTATGGCACGGAGAGGGAACAGCTCCATCTCCTCCTTCCATCGGGAGGTTTCAGCCATGCCGCTGCACCCAAGACCACCATAAGTATTTAATTTTCTCTTCCCCTCTGCAGGGAGCTTCTGAATCCCACAGCCTTGAAGGTTATCCAGGCTTGTCCTATGGGCCTTCTTCCCTCCCATTTAGAGAGTGAGGTCCCACCAAGTGAGGTCTCTAGGTGACTGGGAAAGCTGGGAATTGTCTCAGTCTGGTAGGAGCCTATTGCTCAGAAAGCTGCTTGTTTGCTGCTGTGTCCTGTGGCTGCCGAGACCACAATAATTTCCATTATGCAGCAAAATGTGCCTGGAGGAGCATGTGAATTTATAGCCATGTAGTCAAGGGAAAAGGGGCCTTTTACATCTTGAGCGTTGAATAGCCCTAAAAAATGTGTTCCTTCTGTTCAATACTAAAAGTCTGTGACAGAGTTGCACTTAAGTAAAGGCTGTCTTACAAAAGGACTTAGCTTGTATTTATATCTCGTGATTTAACACTAAAATAGCTCATGTTTTTTGGAAGTGTTTTGAGCATGTCATGTGCTGAACATTTCCAGTGACCTAAACCAATCTCCTTCTTCCAGTGTGCCTGAAGTGCAACTTGCAGGAGAGACTGCTCAACCCAGCTCTGCTTTCGGGGCCGGCTGACAGCACTGTGAGAACAGCAGACCCCAGTTCTCCCTGGCACGTGGCAGCCTGGCCAGCCACAGGGCTGCACAAACTCCAGGTGGTAAAGTAAGTGTTGCTTCGTGCCTCACGCTCAGTACCTGCGAGGTGGTGGAACAGCAGCTTCACTCTTCCTGTGCAGTGTCAACCTGGGACCTGGTAACATCATCATAAAGCACTGGGGGACTCAAAAGTTCTGGTGAGCAAAATTGTGATATGAGAGACGCTCAGCCCTGTAACTCTTCCTTGTCATGGAACAGCACAGCCCACACACAGACAGGAGCACAGCCACAAGTGGTATTGCCTTGGCACTGGCACTGATGAGTGTAACACCATAGGTGTTATTCATGCAACAGTTGTTTCCCTCCAGTGTAAAGTTCTGTAGCTTGCAGGCATTGCAATAATTTTGCTGTTCTCTCACAACGTAATGAAACCACAGCAATTAATTGGATGTCAGAGCCTGACATCATTACTTGGATTAGTAGTAAAAAAGCAAGCAAAGCCTCATAGTGCTGTGTGACTTCACCTAAGGATGTGCTCACTTTCCTCACGAACAGCAGTTCGTGGCTGATAAGCACAGAGCATAGCACAAGTGATGCTCTCTAGTATCTTTTCTGGGGTTTATTTATAGGGGAAAAAAAGTTATTTTTGAGCTATGCAGTTGCTATTAAAATGATTCTCATCCTGAAGAGCACTAACAGGAGCTATATGCTCACAGGGCTCTGAAGTCTGAGGGGGTCTGTGAGACTGTACTGTATGGCCTGCCCTTCATCATCAAGCCCACGAGCTGCTGGCAGCTGGACTGGGATGAACTGGAGACAAACCAGCACAGCTTCCATGCTTTATGTCACAGTCTTCTGGTGAGTGTGTGAAAATTGCAGTGTGATGGGGAGGGATTGCCAGAGAAAGGAATAGTTAGTGCAAACCCCCTAAGATCTGTAGCCTGCACCAGAAAACATTTTTCAGAAGCTGCAACTCATCTTATGGGCCAGAGCTGTGCTTGTAAATTTTTCCAGCCCCAAGGCATCCACTCGAAAGATGCTACAGCACATCAAACCTTAGAGAAGACCCTCAAGACTATCAGAAATCCAGTGTTTGGGGATATGAAGTGCAAATGGCAGAGTTGGAGTTAGATCTGCATCTTTAACTCTGAATAAAAATTAACCAAGGCTTGGACTGGGGAAGAGTGTCCATTACTGACAAGTTGTAAAGCAAAATTGGATGTTTTGCTTAAGAATTGACCTACATTTAATTAAAAAATGTCCTCAACCATACTGCAGAATATTGTTATTACTCTGATGTGTGAGTATGTGCCTGCTCCCGAGCACTACAGCCCACGCTGACAGTGCTGGAGGAAGTGGCTCTTGCCTGTTGTTCACATTGGGTTTGGCTTTTGCCATTTAGCAAAGGAAGTGGATGCTTTTGGCCAAGCACGAACCTCAGAACATGAGTCCAAACTGGAACGTTCTGGTGCATTCCTATTACGTCATCGTCCCTTCCGACTCTGCCACTCTACTTGTCAAAGCAGTTGCCGTCAGGGAGCTCCTGCTGCCTTCAGCCTTCCCAGCCCTCCTTGCTGAGCACCCCGAGCGAGTCCGTGGCCCCATAGAGGTGAGTCAGCCAAGCCCTGCTCTAACCTCTGTGCCCAGGTCCCAGGGGAGTCACTGGAGCCCTGTGCTAAGCCCTGTGCAAAGGACCAGCTGTACAGGCAGAGATCAGAGCAATGATCAGCCCTGTGCACAGGCGATGCAGCTGCTGCTGAAGCTGTAGCCGTCTCCCTCATTGCCAGGGAACACAGATCTCCTCACACTTCAGAGAGGTGCTTTAGGCAATAGATAAATCAATACATAGGGTACCTCTGTTACTTCCAGTCGATTCAAGCTTCTGCATTTCCTCTTGTTCTCCCAAATTGTCTGCCTCTGCTCCAGGTGCTGCCAGGAAGGGCAGAGCTCTCACTATAGTCTTAGCAGATAAACAGAGAAGGAAGTGGCTGTGAAAATGTCTAGTGACAGCTGGAATATGACGGAGCACTCCAAAACTTCTTTCCAGCAGAGGACATATCCTACAGCTTTCTTCATAGACAGTTAATGCCTGTCTTTTGGAGCAATGTTGTATGTCTGTTGTGGAGAGTGGAAAGAGGTCTTATGTGGCAGAGTTGAGGGTGATGGTGCCCAGAAGGGGTGCTCCAGCTAGTTGGCTGTTTCTGGGCATGGGAAAGGATAGGACCGCATCTTGCAAGGGAATGATTAAATCCGTTAAGACTTGGTGGCAGATGCCTCTTGTTCCATACACAGCTAAGAGTGCTCCTTGTGGGTAGTGGCACAGCCAATCACTGCAGGGTGGCATGGAGTGTCTGCAACACTCATCCCTGCAAACCACCCCTGCCAATGCTAGAAACAACAGATCCCTCCCCCACACAAACACCACAGCCTCCACCTGTCACATCCCATAGCAATTCAGTTCTTTCTCCTGAGCAGAGTGCCCTGAACAGCTTGGAAGTGGAAGTTGCCTATAACCCCTTACACCTAAAAAGCAACCTCTACAAATACCTGAAGAGTTCGTTGTACAAACCTCCTCATCGGCAGCAGGCCCAGCCCCGGGAGCAGCGCCCAGAGCGGCATCAGCCCAAGCAGGTAAGTCCCTTGCCTGTGACCAGCCTGGAGTGTGTGTTCTGCTCTTCTGGTCAACTTCTACAGAAGGGCTGAGGGCAGGTCCCTGGTACCCAGCAGGGATGGGTGCAGGATCAGCTCGTGCAGCTGAGAGGGACGCTGGGCACATTCAGACACAACCACAGTGGGACAAGCCAGCGCCTCCTTCCACAAGGTGAATTTGTGTTTTGTCCCTGTCTTGCAGCCCCAGAGCAGAGCCAAAGCTGCAGTGGCACCCCTTCTGATGGCTCCCTCTCCTCTCCAAACATTCAGACCAGCATCAGCGAGGAGGGATTCCTGTGAGGGCTCCCGCCTCCCCAGGGAGTATGATGAGTTCCTGTAGTGAAGCCCAGGCTCTGCTGGGGCTGCCCATGTGCAGTCACAGCTCAGCTTCTTGCTCAGCTGCACTGGGCTGGAAGCAGTCAGGCCAGACACTGAGCTCAGTCTTGGTCAGACAGGCACTTTCTATCGTTTGTTCCTCCTTGTTGTTTTACAGTTTTGTTTGTCACCGAGTCAGTCTGCAGGCAGTTTGCTGCTCTGGGACCCTCTGTCCAGAGCTCCAGCTATCCCCCACACCACCACATATTTCCTGTTCTTGTCGGCACGCATCACAAGCATGCCTCAAATCTTGGTTTCTGAGACTGGGCTATCACAGGCCAAAACCCACATATTGCTGTCAGCGGGTGCGGAGGAACTGCAAGCAGGGTGGTGAGGAAATCAGACAGATGAGGCAGGCAGTGACACCGAGCTGCCCTCATCCTGCAGCAGCAGGTTCAGTAGGGTGTTTGAACAGGCCTAAAACGGGGCTCTTGAATTTGATCTTAAAGCCTGGAATTCTGCCCTCCCGGGCGCAGCACTACCCATGACGATGATGATTTGCTTGCTTCTGAGGTTGGCCTCACTGTCCAACATCCCAGCCAGTGAAGGGTTTTGTAGCAAGTGCCAAGCCAGGGCTGGCTCCTGCACAGTAACATCTCACGCAGCTGGAACTGCAGCACAGCCCCAGTCCCATCTCCTCCTCCTGGACCACCTGTGCCTATGGGGCTGGTCCACGAGCCAACACAGCAATACTTTTTTGGCAGAGTTCAGATTCTCAGATCATAGTACGGTGTGGCAGGGGAGGAATGCAGCACCACACTGGCCTAGAGCTTTTCAGAGTTTCTGCCCAGTGCTGGCACACGTGTCAGCCTGGTTTTCAGTGCAAGTGTAGGGCAGCTGCCCCTGGCAGGGCAGAAGCTGAGGGCAGCTCAACCAAGCCAAGGTGGGGTGGTGTCTATCAGCCCCCTGATGCCAAGCACCGGCACAGTTTGTGTTCTACTTACTTTGTTCTGACAAGCTGTTTCAAAATAAAGTTATTCACCATAATGTTCACTTTCTGACCGTGCTTATAATGTGTACAGCATTGCTATCCCAACACTGACCTGTGCTTCCTGAGAAACAGCTGCAGTTGAGCAAGGGCACAAGACAGGCACCATCCTCCACAGGGGCTGTTCAGCAGGAGTGCAGAGCTGTCAGAGCCATCTCTTCTCCCTGGGCTCTCAGCTCATCGACAGGCCCTGATAGCCATTCAAGGGCACAGGCCTGCTCTTCCCATGCCCTGGCATCTCAGGCAGCTGCTTGCAGCAAGATATCAGGGGCAGATCCCCTGGAAAACAAGGCAGACACCCCTGCAGGCACAAGGATATGGACTTGTTGGGTGCAGTCTGGTGGCCAGCTCTGCCTGTCTCTAACACCTTGGGAAGGGACAGGAGCGAAGGGCAGTGATATACATAGGAATGGCCCAGCCTGGGGTGTGCAAACCGGGCAACAATATGAGAATAACAAAACTGGGGGGGGGAGGGAGGGCAGAAGGTGGGAGATGGAAAGTCTTTGGAAGTCCTGAGTTGCCTGTTAGGAGAGAAGATTCTGTTGCTGAAACAAGAAAAATAAATATGCTTTCCTTGCAGCCAAGAGGAGAGCAGGGCTGTGCAGGGACCACTGGGCCAGCACAGATGCTGCTGTAGCATCTTCCTTCCTTGCTGTCACCTTTTAGGTGCCAGTTGGGTCAGCCCAGCATGTTCACCACACTCAGCTCCATGGGAAGGCACAGACACAGCACACAGAGGTGCCCACAGGGATGGAGATGAACAAGTACCCAAAGCTGTATATGAAGGGAGAACCCCAGAGAGGCTGCTCTTCATTGTTTAAGTTATGGAGCTTCTCACTGGAGTCATGAGCAACGATTATGGACAGCTGGGCCACCTAAGCAATGCCCAGAGCTCATCTCCGATGAGCAGGTGGGCAGAACTGCTCTTGGGATATGGACATGGACCCACCATGGACGGGAACACAAGCAAGGGAGCACCCAGCAGCCAACACCCTCTTCCCCTGACCCTCATCCCTGCAGGAACTGCCTCAGCCTCCCTCAGATTCCAAAAACCCCTTAGACTTCTTTCCCTTCTCATGCAGCAAAACCCCAGTGGAGAAGACAACCCAGCACAGAACAGCCACAAATTGGTCCTGGGTACAGCTGAGCTGTATTGTGACAGGGCTGAGGGTTCTCCCTGCAACTTGGGCATCAGACAAATGGCCAGTCAGAGCTTACCACCTTTCACCATCACACCAGCATGGGGATCTGAACCTGATCCTTCAGACTTTGCCAGCAGTTTTTGGCCCCCTGGGTCCGAGGTAGGGCTGCAGGAGTCATCCTTAGCCCTCTGCACAGGTACAGTACAGTGCTGTCACCTGCTTGCCATGCTGCTGTCAGTATCAACAGGCTGGTGAACTTGCAGAAGTCACCATCAGACATCCAGACATGGGTGCAGCCAATACCAGCATGCCTCATCTGATTCTACACAGAAGGACATGATATCTCTCAAAACCATTATGAGTACCAAAAGGACAACCTGTTTTTTCCTGTGCATAGGTTCCTGCCCAAGGCTGGCCACACTGCAATCAGCCTCAGATCACATAGCAGGGATCGCAGATTTTGCCATTTAAGTCAATGGTATCCAGAATGGGCTATCCCAGGCCTTTCAAGAGCAGGGGGTGATCAGCAGTGGGATCAAGCTGGGGAAGGAGAGATCCTGTGACTAATCAATAGCCACTAATCAACAGCTGCAGCAGAGCTGGAGCCTGTCCCTTCCCAGCCTTATGCATGGAGGCCATCACATCCATGCCCTGATCAGCACATAAAGATAGCTGTGAGCCTGACTCTCACATCCCTTAATCCCCTGGCATCAGGGCAACCCAGCCACAGCTGAATCTGCCATGCACTTTTCATTGGTGTTTCCCCTTAACTCAGTAACTCTGGCACAGACATGAATGTGTGACAATATGGAGATCCTGCTGCAGCTCTGCAGCAGGACCAGCATCTCCCCATCCATCCTGACAGCTCAGACAGGCAAACATGTCATTCTGAGACATAAGGACTTTAATATTAAAATAATTTTGTATAAAAATACTTCTGAAGACTGATGGCAAGCAGTCTTCCATGCACCACAATGGCCATCTGAGCCCTGCAGCCTGGTCAGAGGGCAAGCCAGAGCAGAGCCAGAGCAACAGATACAGGACAACACAGCCAGGCTTCCTGTGATCAGGAGGCAGCAGCAGAACCAGCTCCAGAGCAGGAGAAGCACCCTGGCACCTGTGCCAGCCACAGCTCTCTTGCTCTTGCTGTTTCACTCCAGGGAAAGGCAGCCTCTCAGCGCTGGTGAGCAAGAGGGACTCTGCCTGAGCCCAAACAGTCCCCACCCCTAAGGCTCCCCCGGACCCAGGGAGGAGCACAGCTGGCACTGGGATGCCAAGTCTCATCCAGGCAGATACAGAACAGCAGCACCCTATATCTCTCCTAAGTCCTCATAGACAGGTGGCAAGCTGCACTCATCCACAGACTGCTCCTTCTTCTGCAGGTGCTGGGGCTTCACCACCTGGCTGTACAGCACCTCCACATTGTTGTTGTTGCTGCTGTTGAGGCTGGGTTTGGTGACCACCTTCTCAGGAGCAGCGCTTCCCCATCGCCTCCCAGGGTCCTCGATCCTCTCCACACTTTTAGAGATAAAGGGTGCCTGGGGCTTGGGGGCAGGGACTGGCCTGGGGCCCTTGACCTTAGCCTGGAAGGCAGGTACCGAGTAGTCATCGGTGCTGGAGTTGTAGGGGTACTCGTAGCCGCCTTTGCCGTCGTGGCCCTGGGTGCGCCAGGCCTCGCCTGTGGGCCGCGCCTCGTCATAGATGCAGGTGGGGGGGGGCAGCGAGCGGGGAGCACGACCTTCAGGCTCATCATAGATGTGCTCCTTCTGCCCAGGCGCCAGCAGTGCCCGGCTGCGACCCTCAGCACCGACCTGCTCGTAGGCACCCGAGTACAGTGGCATCAGCAGCTGAAGCTTCGTCTCATCCGGGGCCACGCCGGGCGCCTTGGCCCCACTCGTGGGCTTGCTGTCCACAGGGTCTGAGTACAGTGGGTCTGGCCAGGGCCAGAGGCTCTTCACTGAGTCCAGGGGCTCTGAGTACACGCTGGACGGGTCCTCGGCTGGCAGCACAGCACGGAGCACCTTCGGCAGAGGGGAGCGCGGGGGGGTGCTGGGGACTGCGGGCTTACTCGGTGGCATAGGCACCTCTGGCAGAGTCCGGGTCTTCAGCAGAGACGTGGCGCCTCTCTCCTCTGCCGCTGCACCGGACCTGGGCGCCAGCCCCACTTTGGGTGCTGGGCTATCACCCCCGTCGGCAGGCAGCTCCAGGCTCAGGGAATCAGCCAGGGCCGGGCGAATCAGCACCATGCTGGGGCTGTCTGCCTCCAGCGAGTCGCAGCTTTGTCGGTTCTCCTCCACTTGCGCTTTCTGCTCCTGGATGGAGGCTTCCACAAGGCGGAAGATCTCGTTGCCCTGCTTGGTCTCAAAGGTGAAATTTCCAGGTCCTGAGTCACAGCGCCTGCCAGCTTGAAAGGAGAACATCACCTGTGGGGAAATCGGAAGGGTCACATCCTGATCAGCACCTGCCAACCCAGTGCATCGCGCAGACCGCGCTTCCTGCTGAAAAGCGTGTGGCTGTGGCACTGATCCTGCACATTCCGCAAGAGACTGCAGTGAACATCCTGTTCCTTCCGGTCCCGCAGCAAGGGCCACTCTGGGGGCATGCTGTGGCCAGCAGCTGGGCAGGGATGCACACCTCGGGGGACATCACTGCAAGGGCCCCAGAGGCAGAACTGCAGGTCCTGATGGAGACCTGCTGCCTTACCTGAGCAATGCCAGCAGCATCAACCACTGGCACCAGATAGTCTAGGAAATAATACTGAGCAGGGAGTAGGGTGAGCAGATGAGTGATAGTTCAGCAGGGGGAAACTACTGTGGGCATCTTGGGTAAGTCAGCATCAGACAGAAGGGAGCGATCTGGAAGCAACAGATACAAGAGGAAAAACAACGCACAAGTTCCCACCATCAGATGTCCGTACCCTTCCTGAGCCTCAGTCCATGAACCAGGAGAGATTTTCTGCCTCCCTGGTGCTCTCAAAGGCGGCAGCAGTCCCTGGGGTTGATACAGAAGCCTCTGGGGCCAGACTTACTTTTGTGGGTCAGTGCTGCCAAACACAAGTGCAATCAGCCCCTCTCTGCTCGGGGTCCTGTGCGTGCAGCTGCCTCCTCCCCACACCCTGCAACTCTCCTCCTGCCCCGGCACAGCTCCTGTGGATGGGCCAGACGGCCCCCCAAGGACAACTCGGTTTCCACCTCTGTTTTGGGAACGTGTCACAGAGAGCACCATCAGCAGAGTGCAGCCGACACCATCACTGCTATAAACAGCCCTAGTGACACCACTTCCTCCCTGTCCAGCATGGCAGGGACCTCTTGCACTCAGGGTAGCAGCAAAGCAGATTGGGGACTCACTGCTGCAGGACTCCGGAGGCGGGACAGGCCTTCAGGCGTCGGCTTGTTCTCCCCATACACTGAACAAAGCCAGAGTAAGCGGTGTCTCAAAGAGCCCCTCTGCTCTGGCCACCATCCTTCGGGAGGGAGAGACTGAACCCAGGGGAGAGCCAGGACTGCCAGGAGCCAAGGTCTCCAGAAGGTTAGGGAGAGCTTGTGTGCAACACAGAGGGATGTGCCTGCCCATGGCACAGGCTGGGGAGTGCTGGGGTGGAGAAGGGGAGTGAGCCAGCGGCAGGGATGTGCGGCAGAGGCTGCAACGGCCCCAGTGAGAGTGGGGCAAGGACCACAGAAAGGGGCTCTGCACAGCCACGCAGAGGGATGCTTGCCCACACTCCTGCCAGCCCATGCTCCAGCGTGGTGACACAGGAGGGAGCTGCTGAGGATGGTCAGGGTGACAAATGTCCCGGGGGACCCTGCTGTGGTCACCAGGGGCTGCAGCAGTTCTGGCATTCAGAAGGGCTGGCTGCACAGCTGCTACAGACCAGTCGGGCACATCAGCTCCTCACCTATCAGCAGGGAGCAAGAGCTTCCCTGCCAGGGAGCAGGTCATGGCACGTGGCACACGGGGCCCCCCGCTCCTCACCTTGTCCCGGCCGTATCTCCGTAGCAGCCGGTAGGGCCAGACGTAGAGGATCTCGTTTGTCCGTGGGTCCTTCAGGACGAGGCTGTCACGCTCAGCCTTGAGCACGCAGGTGCCACACAGCTCACATCGCTCCGCAGCCTCGGTCCGCTGCACCGTCACCCAGAAGGTGTTCACTGTGGGGACAGGGCTGTCAGGGCAGGGTGGGGGAAGGCACGGCCCCAGCCCCATGCAGTGTCCCCCCCGGCCCCAGTGATGGGGCAGCAGCAGGACAGGCCCCACAGAAGGTGGCCCAAGGTCAGGGCAGTGGCAGGTCCCACCTTCATCTCTCGAGTAGTAGATGGAGTTCACGGCCATCTCCAGGGCCGGCACCTCCTCGCTGCCCTCTCTGCCATGCTGTGCCACCATGCCAGCATCGCTGGAACCATTTCCCTGACAAAGGAGAGCAGATCAGCCCCAGCCCCCTCTTTCCACATCAGCCCCAGCCCCCTCTTTCCACATCAGCCCCTGGGCCCCTTGGCAGCCACTACCTGCAGCCCTTCATGGCCTGAGCCCCACTGCCCTGCCCAGCCCCACACAGCCTGGCTGTCCTTCACCCATACCCAGCCTGTTGAGAGCCGATGACAGACACCAGGGCCCCGAGTCAACGTGAACATGAACAGGGCCAGGCAGCACAGGAGGGGCTTCCTCGAGCAGGACCCTGGCCCAGCTGGGCTCTGGCTGGACAGGACGCAGGAAAGAAGCTCTTCCCAGCAGCATAACCCACAGAGCTGCCCCCAAAAGCACCACATGGCCCAGTCACAGGGAGGGGGGAGGAGGGGCTGATGACCTAGTAGCACAAGGGTCTGCGTCCTGCCCTGCACAGTGCTGAGTCCAGGGGAAGTAATCACTTCCTTGCACCTGTTGGCCACACTGTTCCTGATCCAGGCAAGGATGTCACTGGTCTTCTTGGCCACCTGGGCACGCTGCTGACTCATGTTCAGCTTCCTGTCCATCCAAACTCCCAGGTCCCTTTCTGCCTGGCTGCTCTCCAGCCACTCTGTCCCCTGCTGCAGGGGGTTGTTGTGACCAAAGTGCATGACTGGGCACTTGGCCTTGTTGAACCTCATCCCGCTGGAATCAGCCAAACTCTCCAGTCTGTCAAGGTCCCTCTGCAGAGCCCTTCTGCCTTCCAGCTGATCGACACTTCCCCCCAAGCTTGGTATCCTCTGCAAATTTGGAAATGGTGGACTCAATTCCCTCATCTAAATCATCAGAAAAGATATGAAACAGAACTGGGCCCAACACTGATCCCTAGGGGACACCACTAGTGACCGGCCACCAACAGGATGCAGCCCTGTTCACCATCACTCTCTGGGCCCGGCCATCCGGCAGTTCTTAACCCAGCAAAAAGTGCACCTGTCCAAGCCCTGGACTGCCAGCTTTTTTTATGCTATGGGAGACGGTGTCCAAGGCCTTGCCAAAGTCCAGGAAGACACATCTACAGCCTTCCCCTTATCCACCAAGCGGGTCACTTGATCGTAAAAGGAGATCAGGTTGGTCAGACGTGACCTGCCCTTCCTAAACCTTTGCTGGCTGGCTCTGATCCCTTGTCCATCCTGTAGGTGCTGTGTGATTGCACTCAGGGTGATCTGCTCTGTAACCTCGCCAGGCACTGAGGTCAGGCTGACAGGTCTGGAGTTTCCCGGGTCCTCCTTCTGGCCCTTTTTGTGGATCAGCGTGTCATTCCCCAACTTCCAATCATCTGCGACCTCCCCAGTGAGCCAGGATTGTTGGTAAATGAGGGAGAGCAGCTTGGCGAGCTCTTCCGCCAGCTCCCTCATCGCCCTTGGGTGAATCCCTTCGGGTCCCACAGACTTGTGAGGATCCAAGTGGCTCAGCAGGTCACAAACTGTTTCCTCCTGAATTACAGATGCTATTCAGCATCTTATCTCTGTCTACAAGCTGCAGAAGCTTCTTGACCTCTGACAAGAAGCACCTGCCAGAACTGCAAGAACAGACGCACACCCACCTCTGCCTCGGGGCCTTGGGCAAAGGGCTGGCGAGGGAGAGGCCCAGGAGCCTTGGGGCCTGCCCAGCTTTCCTCCTCCCTAGGGCCTCCCGGTTGTCTCCTGACACCCTGTTGGCCCCAGGCCTTGCTGGCTTCTGGCTCACGGCCTGCCAGCACCATCCCACCAGCCTGACCTCCCTCTTTGCCCTGTCTCCAGTCGCTCCTCCCTTTGATGGCAAGGCTCTATCCAAGGAAAACCCCGGTTATCAGCAATGGCACCTGTGGGACGGCTGCAAGGCTCGAGTGTGCCAGGCAAGAGCAGGAGCACAGAGAGCCTGAGGAACCAGGAGATGCCCTGGCTGGGCATCATGCTGCTGTGGGACGAGTTGACCCCTCTGCACAGTCTCTGCCCTCCCTGTCAGCCAAGTTCTGCCCAGGCTCTGTGCACGGGGATGGAGCGTTGACAATTTTCAGCCCCCGAGCTGTTCCACAAAGGCTGGGACGTCACAAGGCCCTTGGCTGGCAGCCAGGGGAACAAGGCTGTGATACTGGCACTGAACAAATCCATTGCCAGGCGTAAGGGGGATACTTTTGATTTAGATGATCAATGGAACATAGAGGGGTAAGAAAGTGATTGTATTCGCATGTGAAACCAGCCAAAGTATTGTACAATGTAACTTTTTTGCACAAGTTGACGGTAAGGCTCATTGTACTTTTAGCAAAGTTTACTGGATGTCCCTTATTATCACAGCTGAATTCTTCCTTGGCTTGGCTACATTCTGCAAGTTAGATACAAATCCCCTTGAAACACAATGGTAGAGGTCATCCATAGGGCTGAGGAAGGTGATGGGGAGAGGAAGATGATCTGGGCAGGGGTTGTTGGCCCCTTGCCCTACAGACGCAATGCACGTCTGTATGCACGCACAGACTGTTGCCATGAGATGGTGAACGGGCGCTTGTTTGGCTGCCTCTCAAGCACCACCTTCTACTGCATCCTGGCCCTATGTAGTGTAATGTAGAGCTGATCGAAGGGAGTGTCGGCACTGCTGGGTGGAGCGATGCTCATCCTTCCATCCACACTGTGCTGCTCCACGGGGACACCCGCCAAGCACGGGCACAGACCAGCCCTGCAGAGCCTGGTAGGCCTGTCCTGTCTGTGCAGGTGAGCACAGTTTATTGATAGGAAGCAACAGGGAAAGCAAACATTTGATATCTTTTTTCTTGTATCCCTTTAGTTCCCTTTTTACTAGCTAATGCTGTAATAGAGGCTGTTTGTAGTATTGTATGAATGCCAACTGATAAAGTAGTGGTTTTGTATTCTATTTTAGCTTTTGATTCTCTTTGCTAGGAGTTTTTTTATTCTCACTGCAGTCAAAGATTTTTTGCAGGGTTTGAATGACTGTTTTACTTGTCTTTGTTCCAGGCGTGGATTCAAACAAACTAACACAGAAGGGACTGGGAA
This sequence comes from Pyrocephalus nanus, assembly GCA_038380795.1. Taxonomy (NCBI): domain Eukaryota; kingdom Metazoa; phylum Chordata; class Aves; order Passeriformes; family Tyrannidae; genus Pyrocephalus; species Pyrocephalus nanus. The sequence goes on from CM076278.1 coordinate 688,278, forward strand.
GAGGTTTCAGAGGGTTCTGGGGGGGTTGGGGGAGACCAGGACAGGGTTTGTGGGGTCCTGGGTGGTCTGTGGGAGGTTTTGGGGGTCCTGACCCCCCCGGCTCCCCCCAGAGATGCCACAGGACACCGTCCACAGCAAGATCCTGGTGAGGGTCAGGGACTTCGTGTTGCGTTTCGTCTTCCTGGCACTGGGGCTCAGCTTCTACCTGAGGGAGAAGGTAAAGGGGGGGCCCTGGGGGTCGTGTCCCCCCTTTGCCACAGAGCTCCTGACCGCCGGCGGCAGCATGCCCTCCCTGTGGCCTCGGGCCCAGCTGGGATCCCCCAGTCCATCTCCACCCGGAGTTTGGGGGGGTCGTGTGTCCCCTCATTGCCCGCAGCAAGTTGCACAGCTGAAAGGGTCCCGGAGCCAAACTCTTCCCTGTATTTATTACCTTGGGGTCTCCTCAGTAGAAAGCACAGCACCACACGGACTATTCTGAGGTGTGCAGGCATTTGGACTTCTGCCTGTCTCACACACACACACACACACATGAAGTCAGGTGTAGTGCTGCCCTCAGAGAAAACTCACCCAGTCTTGCTGCAACTAAAGCCATGGAATTTGTCTTTGTTTCATTGACATTCAAGATCAGGCTGGAAGATCAGGGAAGAAGGAGCCTTTAATCATTGCAAATGTGGAAAGTGGAGATGGCAGGATATTGGCACACCACAGCAGAGGAATCCAGTTGTCAAAAAGGATGGTGGGGCAGAAGAAGTGGAAGTCATAGGCATTTGCAAACCAAAGCACGTGGGTAATGATCCAGCCCTGAAGTCCACTGAGTTCATATTTATTCACTACACCTAAAATGGGAAGAAAAAATGGACTGTTTAGCCACACTCCATTCAGACAGCTTTTTATTAATATACAGAAGCTCAAGCAAGTGCTCCTGAAATGACCTCACTTTTCTGAAGGTTACCTTAGGCTCTACTGTAACCATTAGGCTTTATGAGGCTCAGTTTTCTCAGGGGGCAGGACAATTGGTAACTAGATTTAGGTCCTTATCCTTTTCTTTTGAGATTCATCTCTGTTAGAAGTGTTTTCCAACTTGGAAAAAAAATGGAGTGGTTTGGTAAGCTTTGAAGGTATTTCACACACAGAAGTCCTATTTCATTTGACAGCCTTCTTTTGGCTGCCTGTCTCTAGAAAATATCAGCCCTTCTGCAATGCTTCCTTGGGTAGGAATTTAAAACAAATGAGTATTGTTTTTCTAGAGTAACTTCATCAAGGATTCCATCACACAAGGGATACTGGTGTATATTCCCTACACACCTATTTTTCCAGTCCATAAGCTTCACTTGGATTCCAAAAGCCATGCAAAGTGAGAAACACCAAAGAGTAAAGGCCAGGGCTACATTCCACTACCCTTAGTGCAAAAGGATTCATCCAAGAGCTGTTTGAAAAACCAGACCCTTCATCAGTTCAGAACTCAATCATGTACCTGGAAAGCCATCCAAAGGCAATAGATGCCAGCAGCCCGGTGGATCAGCGTAGGAGTCTTGTTCCAGATGTCAGGCAGATGTGTGTTCCCTGGGAGCAAGTCCCTGAGGAGATTAGTCAGAGAGCACTGGCACTGCTCACAGGACATGATGAAGAAGTAATCCACCATCCGTGGGGCAAACAGGAGCAGGAAAAGGATGCTTGCCAAGGAAAACCAGTCCACTGCCCTGCAAGCCAAAACACAGCAGTTTTTTTCCCCAGTTTTCAGATAGACAAGAGGTTTCATGACATCAGACATTCTTTTCAGGGGACCTTCCAGACTAACCGGATGAAAACTGAGAATGTGTTCAAGGGCACAGACATTTCCTTGGGTCAAACATAAAACCTTTAGCACACAACACGCTTGACCAGCTCTAGCCACGATTGCCATCAAAGCCGTGAAGTCTGTAAGAATAATCTGCTTTCTGGAGGGGAGCTACTGTCTAATGTTTTGCTCTCTATAAAGCCACAGATAGCCGTGGCTGTTTCCAGCTGCAATACAACACCCCACCAACACCTGCCCAGCGCGGGGAGAACAGGCTTATCAGCCATCAGTCCTGCTACAGCAGGAGTTGTCAGCTGGGAATACACAGCTGCCAGCAGACCTGCTTTCCAAAGCTCAGGAGATATTTTGTTCCTTGAAGGAACTACAAATTTTCCCAGTTTTTATGAGTCACTTTCCTTTTTTGCAAGGAGGACTGTGTTTTAGCCCAAGCCACCTGGCAAACTCTCAGCCTTAAAAATCTTCAAGGACTCTCCTTTGGCATCTGTTGCTACAGGAGATTTTCCATGAGCTTTCCAGAGCAGGGCACTACAACACTGTTATTAACAGAGGGAAGTTTAACAGGAATGGAGCAACTTGAGGAGGAAGTATGAACCACTTGGAAATACAAGGACTCATTAGGGTCATCGGCTTCTCTCACCCTGCCCTCCCCAACTGGACTTGAGATAACGGTTGAGTATCATTTTGGCTGGGTTTGTGTTTTCTTTCCTGAGCAGTTTTTTCTCCTGATGGGCTGTCATGATGTCTTCTAGGAATGAAGCTATTCTTTGCATTACTCCAGCCCATTCTCCGTAACGCCTATGGCTCCACAAGAGAAGCATAACTAAAAGTTATTAAAAACTCTTCTAGAGCTGTCTCATCACATGAAATTTGGGGGTGGAGGGAAGGAAGGAAAAAACCCTTAGCACTTCCTTATGAACTTAGATTCAGCAAAACATAATCAAAACACTGATGGCAAACTAACCCATTAAACTTCTTGCTAACTGGAAATTTCTTTCAAGACGTAATCTAGAATACATGGCTTAGTCTTGATTATTATGGGAGATGCCAAAGGAAAGAAAAAGGCTTCACCGCATTCTTACAAACCTCTGACAATCAATTCCTATATCTAACTGCCTTTCTTAATTAGAGACATGGCTACTGTTGTAACATTATCTGTACGGGCCCCTGGTCACGAGGTACTTCAGCCCAGACCCCTTGCTCCAGATGTGCCAGCTCCACCAAAGAAAACAAGAGAGACTCTCATCCAAGTCAAAAAACAGCTATTAATGGCAGTTGACACTCTATGGGGGGTTTAGCACTGGAGCTGAATCTCTGTGGGATCTCTGGGACACAGCAGTGTATTTAATGAATGGTGCCGTTTCTGAACTTCCTGGGGCAGGTTGCAATTGGCTACTGAGGCCGAAAGGTTTAGTCTGGAAAGCTGATCAAACAGAAACGAGTGTTTCTTCTACCACAGATTTGAAAATAGTCACTGAGGAAAACCTGAGGGACTTGTAAAATTCACCAAGCTTCAAGCCTGCTCAGCATACCTGATTCCTCATCTCCACCCATCATCAGGAACTGGGCTCTCTCCTCTTTCAGGGTCTCATCTGTGGACACTGCATTAAGGCCTCCTAACTTCTTAAGAAAAGTAGCATTAGAAGCTCACATTTCTGCAAAGGTTTCCTTAGCAGATGGATTTAAAAGCCAACCTTTGTTGCCATGACCAATGAATGCAGAGGGGTGCTATAGAGCCAAAGGTTATTTCTCTTGCTGGCTTTGCTACACTCTCTAAGAACTTCTGTCCAGATCAGTGCTGGCAACAAGAATTCCAGTTTAACCTCTGTTTCATTTTTCAGGCTTTGCATTTCAAGAATGGTGAGCATTTATTGGAAACTCTGAAAGGGTTGGAAGGAACAGCCTCTGAAAATATTTTTGCTTATTTCTGAGGGAGAATTTTCAAACCTCTTTTTGAGTATGCAAAGAGTTGAACGACTTGTACAATTGTAAATAAAAATCAAAACATTTGCTCTGATTAATGTCTTAACTTATATTTGGCTAAATAGTTCTCTTATTGTTGCCTTCTTTAAAAAATAGAACCCATAAGCAGAAAGGTAATCTCATCAAGTGTTGCAACCTTGAAAGTCCACTTGTTGCCACAGAACAATAGCATGCAAATATTGCATCCAAAGATACAGAATCTTAAACAGATAGACACAAATATACACACACACACACATATATATACATATATGTATATATATATACGTATACAAATACAGACAGGAAAGTTTGGAGTTCTTGATGAGAGTTCTACATGGGGAATGAACAGAGGACTGGTTTTGGGTGTCATCCAAGTGTGGTGACCATGAACATATGCTCTGAGCTTTGATTTATTGCCCTCCTTTGCAACTGCCTGCCTTCCCTCTGGGGGGAACACAGGCCTGTATTTTGCATGGTCTTTTTTTGTTTGACTTTGCAGTGCAGACTAGGGGCAGAAGATTTTTTGGAGCCAAATCATTTGATCCAGATTCAGTTACTTTATTGGTGCATGAAAATCAGGACCTGGACTCAATGGTCCCGAGGGGACCCTCCCACCTCAGCACGTTCCATGATTCCATCCAGTCCAACTGTCCGAGTCCAGCACTGCCCCAGGAACCCCTAAACCACTCAGGGCTCCCCTCTGCCCCCGCGGACGGCTCCGCTCCGGCCCCGCTCCCGCCACGGCCCCGCTCGGCTCTGCATGGGGAGGAACGTGCCCAGCCCCGGCCCGACACCCCCCGGGGGCCGCGCACCGGGGGTCCCTCACCGAGGGTAACTTATCGGGGGTCCCTCACCGAGCGTCGTTCACCCAGGGCCGCGCACCGGGGCTCACCTATGGAGGGTCGATCACCGCGAGTCGCTGGTGGTCACCCTCCAGCGGCCACTCCAGGAGGCCACTGACCGGGGCCGCGCACAGGGGGTCCCTGCCCCGGGACCGCGCACCGGGGGCCACTGCCCGAGGAGGCTTCGGCGCCTCGAGACCCACACGGGGAGCATTGGGTGGAACCTGGGAAGGGAATTGAATCCCGGAAATCCGGCAGGGCTGGGCTGGACCCCGGCAGTCCTGAAGCGACCGGTCGTGACCACGCGAGAAGGGGCAGTGAGCGCTGGGCTCCCGCTCTTACTTCCAGCCTTTGCCTGGCCAAGTGCATCCTCCGGGAGGAGCGGGCTCTGCTCTTTCCTGCCCCTGCCAGGCAGCAGGGAGACCCGTCCAGAGGGGTTCCTGTGTCTGACACCAGCAGTTCTCCCAGAGCCTCTGCCAGGGATGGAGTCTCTTGCCACAAGGAACTGCGATGCTGAGAAATTGCTCTCCTGCTCTTGCCATACCACACTGGGAGAGAGCCCTGGACTTGGGAACACCTGCTTTTGCTGAAGGAGACGACCCCCCGCACGTTGCGGAGCGATAAGGTCAGGTGCTTTGGCGTTGGCCTTGTGGGCGATGGCAGGGACTTCAGGGCTGGACATTTAAGCATTCCCCTCTTCTCTTTGGAGGTGCCAGCCCGGTAACCTTTGGAAAGAAATGAGCATCCCAGGTGAGTCGGGGAGGTATCGAGGAGGAGCAGGGGCCCAGGGAAGTGTCAGAAATGCCACTGGAAGTTTTTTTTCCCTGTTCCAGCTGTACCATGCTCTTGCACCTCTTGTTGGAGGCAGTGACGCGAGGACCTGGGTGCACTTAGGAGAGGGTGAGTGTGGGAATGGTTGGGGTTTGGCCGATGTGATGCTAAAGTCCTGCACTGATTTCGATTTCCTTTCTCGGAGCTGACGAAGAGAAGAACCGAGGGACTACAGGAAGCCCTGAGTAAGCCGAAGGGACGTGCTTTTGGGAGGTGGATGGACAGGTCCATCTCTCTGAAAGATAAGTGGGGGCCTCTGAGACAGAGAGAGGATGAGATTCCCGTACAGGCTTGGGAATTACCGGGAGGGCTTTTGAAATTAGTGTAAGAAAGGGAATAGTGTTAGGGTTAACAAGGGTTAGGGTGAGAGTAAGGGTGAGAGTGAGGGTTAGGTTGAGGGTGAGGGTGAGGTTTAGGGTTAGATTTAGGGTTCGGGTTAGGGTTTGGGTTAGGGTTAGAGTGAGGGTGAGGGTGAGCGTTTTGGTTAGGGTTCTGGTTTGGGTTAGGGTTCGGGTTCGGGATTCGAGTTAGGGGTTCGGGTTAGGGTTCGGGTTAGGGTTTGGGTTAGGGTTAGGGCTCAGGTTAGGGTTTGGGTTAGGTTTAGGGTTCGGGTTCGGGTTAGGGTTAGGGTTCGGGTTAGGATTCAGGTTCCGGTTAGGGTTAGGTTTAGGGTTCAGGTTCGGGTTCGAGTTAGGGTTAGGGTTCGGGTTCAGGTTTGGGTTAGGGTTAGGGTTTGGGTTGGGTTAGGGTTAGGGTTAGGGTTAGGGTTTGGATTAGGGTTAGGGTGAGGGTGAGGGTTTTGGTTAGGGTTCGGGTTCGCGGTTCAAGTTAGGGTTAGGGTTAGGGTTTGGGTTAGGTTTAGGGTTCTGGTTAGGATTAGCGTTCGGGTTCGGGTTAGGGTTTGGGTTAGGGTTAGGGTTAGTGTTAGGGTTAGGGTTCAGGTTCTAGTTTCGTTTAGGGTTCAGGCTAGGGTTAGGGTTAGGTTTACAGTTAGGGTTAGGGTTTGGGTTCGGGTTCGGGTAAGGGTTAGGGTTAGTGTTAGTTAGGGTTCGGGTTCTGGTTCAGGTTAGGGTTTTGGGTTAGGGTTCGGGTTCTCGTTCGCGTTAGGGTTCAGGTTAGGGTTCCGGTTCGGGTTAGGTTTAGGGTTCGGGTTCGGGTTAAGGTTTGGGTTAGGGGTAGGGTTAGGGTTCGGGTTCAGGTTAGGGTTAGGTTTAGAGGTTTTTTTACGTTTACATCTAGAATTCAGAACGGGTGAAGATACCTGCCAGTGCAAAGATGCTTTGCACAGGAAGCTCTTGCTCTTTGTGTAGTGCCAAGTTGTGCACCTCCTTCCCTTGAGAGCCAGAGGCTCAGGGCTTTCTTTCCTCTTTTGGTGGTCCCAGCATGGCGGTGGCACAGCAGCCAACCACAGCCTCGAGAAAAGCCCTGCCAGCACCTCCTCCCTCAATCCGTGCCTCAGTTTCCCCACCCTGAGCAGCTCTTGGGGACCCGAGGGGTGGCATCATCCCGCCCCAGCACCATCCCCTCGAGTTCCTCTCCCCCACCAAGCTAGGGGGGCCCAGCGGACACGAAACCCCAAGTCCCTGCACCCCGGGGACACGGGGGGCTCCCCGAAGCCCCCACTCAGCCCATCAGTCTCAGCCCATGGAGCCAACTTGGTCCTCCTCCATGTCCCGGCAGAGCCGGGGGGGGGGCAGGGCTGGGGACACGGACTTTTTGGGGTGTGCTGGGTGCCGTGCTGAAGGGCAGGTGCCCTCCCAAAAGCCCCCAAACCTCCCCGGCATCCCCAGTGATGTCACCACTGTCCCTGTGATGTCACTGGTGTTGCCAATGATGTCACAGCTGTCCAATTGGTGTCATCACAGTCCCTGTGACGTCACCTGGCAGTTGTGATGTCACTGGTCTCCAGTGATGTCACTGCTGTCCCATGAGATGTCACCACTGTCCCATGTGATGTCACTGCTGTCCCCAAGGGTGGTCCCTGTGTCCCCAAAATGTCACTGCTGTCTCTGTGATGTCACCTCTGTCCCAAGTGGTAGCACCATGTCCCCGTGATGCCACTGATGGCCCCTGTGGTGTCACCAGAGCCCTGTGATGTCACTGGTCTCCTGGGATGTCACCGCTGCCCCCTTCATCAAAACTGAAGGCGGAGGGCCCAGCTCCCTGCAGCTCTCCTGTATCCCAGGGCTGGAGGCTTGTGCAGGGCTTGCAGCCAGCAGGGGAAAGAAAGAGCTTTCCTTTTCCCTCTAAAGCCTCACGTGCAAGAGCTGAACAGCAGCACAAGCTCTGTTCTGCTGAGGTCCTCCCTCAGCCAGCCCAGGCAGCGCTCCAGCACAGCCAGTGCCCAGGGAGAATCGCCTAGCCCAACCTGTTCTCTCTGACAGAGCTCCTGAGCTGAAAAATGGGGCTGGGAGGTCCAGGCTGGGCTTGCTTGGGCTTTACTGGGCTGGGCAAGGGCTGGCAGCTGGGAGCATTGGGGCTGCTCCTCCAGCTCCTGCTCTCACTGTGTTCTCCTCCTTTCCTTTCCCACTCCACTGGCAACCCCCACGGAAAATAGGGTTTACAGACATCCCTGTAGCACTCAGTATGTTTGTCCCTGTCGTCAGGAATCTGCCCTGTGCCAACCCCTGGGGATGTCTGCACCAGTTCTGGGGGGGAATTGCCTGCGCTTGGCTTGGCTTGGCAATGCAACACCTCCACAGCTCCTCCTCTCCTGGAGGACAGAGAGCTGCTCCAGGGGGACATATCACCTGACCCTTCTCCTTGGATGAGGCAGAAATATCCCCTTTCTCTTGCTCTTCTCTGTGCGTGGGGCGAAAATCGCCCTTGTCAGGGAGCAGCTGCAGACTCTGCTCCTCCTGTGATCCAACAGCGGCCCTTGCTGACCGTGATTGGAATTGCGCCAAAAAGCGAGGAATACCAGACTCTTTCCTTTTTTGAGGCGGACTTTTGGTACAGGATTATTTGGTCCTTTTTGTGTCCTTTCGTTGTTCTACCAATACACATCCATCCTTTAATAAAAGGCTGTTATTTTTGCTTTCTCCATACTTTTCACTTGGAGCCTCTTAATTTTGGATTTACAATTGCTTAGAGGGAGGAGTTTGGTCTTCGTCATAACTTCTCCTCCTTAGGAAAACACTTGTGTTTCATTAAACTGAGACAGATACAAATTCCTGCTTTGTTTACAGCCCAGAGAGATCTTGAAGGCTCTTCCCATTTGCCTCTGCCCCTCTCCAAGAACTTGTGTGGACACCTTCCCTGCCTGCACCAAGTGATTTCACAAAACTGGGAGGGAGGGTATTTCATGGAGAAGGACCCGGGGGTGTTTTGAGGCCTCTCGAAGCAAATGTTTCCTTCAGGAGAGCTAAAGCCAAGACAGGGGGAGGAAGAGCAGAAACGCAGCTCCTCCAACAATGGCAGCGCCTCCAGGAATTCCCAGCACATGCCCACAGATCCTCCCGGAGGGGTGAGGCCAACATGAAGATTTGACGTGAATACCCTGTTTGGGATAACTTAGGTGATGGCTGCATCCCCTCTCCCTTACCCAGAAGCTGGAGATGCTGCTGTCTGGGAGCAGGAGGTGCCTGTGTGGAGGTTCAGCACCGCTGGCTTGGTGCAAGTCCAAGAAGCGTTTGGACGACACTCCCGGGAACATGGTGTGACTCTGGGGGATGGTGCAGTGAAGGCTCAGGAGTTGGACTCGATGATCCTTGTGGGTCCCTTCCAACTTGGAATACTGGGTGTGATTCTGTGAAGTTCCACAGGGCTGTGTGTGAGCAGAGAGCAGGGGCTGAGCAAAGCAGAGCAGGGCAATGGCAGCACAGCCCTTGAGCACAGCCCCAAGCGGGCTGAGCTCGAGGGAGAGCTGGGGGTGGGGTTGGTCCCACTCAGGTGAAGGGGCAGAGACACGGGGACAGCAGGGAGTGCAGGGCAGGGAAAGCATCAGAGGGGCATGTGGATGTCTCCAGGCTGGGCTCTCCCGGTGCTCAGTGGCCAAATCTCTCCTGGACGAGGGTGATGATGGGGGCTCATCTAGAGTGTTAGGAGCTGGAAGGTCATCTGGAGAGTACAAAGGCATGGCCCAGGATAGTGTTACTGTTTTCAGGACTGGAAAATGCCTCAGATCTGGGAGGGGTAGAGTTTCCTCCCAAGGGATTCACATGAGGGGCAGAGAGGTCTTCTCTCCCACCTCCAGTCCCACACAGCTCCCTTTACAGAACCTGTCCTTGTACTCACCATCCCCTGGAGAGCTGCACAAGTGGGTCTCAGATAGGACAGGAGAGTCCAGGGCTGCAGGACGACGCTCTGTGGTTGCACTGGGAGGGTCAGATTTGGTGCATGCTGTGCCCATCCCCCGGGCACAGGCACAGTTCAGAGACCAGTTGCAAGTGAATTATTGCAGAACAGATGAACAAAGGTGGGATGTGAGTCAGAGTGAAGACAGTGCTCAAAACAACTTGGGCAGAAATGTGAAAGCACTGTCCCTCTCTCCTGACTGCAATTGAGAACTAACTGGGGAGAGGCAGCTGGAGTTTCAGGCCCACCGATTGGACAGGGAGATTTCAAGAAATCTGCCAATTGACGGCATCAACTACATCTTCTGGAGTGAGGGATGGAGCAAGAGGACAAAAAATTGCAATTCAGGTGCCTGCAGTATTTCAGGTCCCACCTGCTCAGCTCAACCCCAAGCTGCAACCAGCGCCAAACCCCTCCCTGAGACAGGGACCGTCCCCTTTCAAACACCACCAGAACAGAGGGGCTTGAGGTTGCCCTTTATTTTCATTTTCCCACTGACTCCAAAATTTGCTGAAGACTGGAGAATAGTAGAATGGTTTCTCTTGGAAGAGACAACTCCCCCAGAGATGACAGATGGTGGATCTGGGATTCCCAGGATGTCTCAGTGTGTGCAGAAGCTGGGGGAGCTCCAGGCTCTCAGCCTGTGCCTTTCTCCTCCCCGGCAGCAGGTCCAGCTCCCAGACAGGCACAGCCACTAAAGGTCAGTGATTCCCTCCCTTCCACCCAAGGTCCTTCAGCACTGGGTCAAGGCTGCCCAGTTGCCAGCACAAGGACAGCTGGGATTTATCTTGTCTCTAAGGTCATATCCTCCAGTAGATATTGGGGCTCTTGGAGTCCTGTGGATGCAGAGTAGGGTGGGGGCCAAAGGGAACAAGGACATAGCAAGGAGGATTCTGTTCCCAAGGGACAGGCAAATGCGGACTGTGCTCCGGGCTCGCAGTGCCTGCAAATGAAAGTGGGGGCTCTGCAGGTGTAAACAACCGTCTCACTCTGCGGCGGCTGAAGCGGACACTCTCGACTTGCGGCTAAGCGCTTGTCTCTAAGCGCTTCTGAGTTCGTCTAGACGAGCCGGGCAAAGCGACCTTGCTGCACTCGCTTGCCTCCTTGCAGCCGAGAAGAACGCGCAACTCTCTGTGGCGGGCTGTACAGTTTCCAGGATGCGAGAGAAAAGGATTCCCACTCATATAGCGCACAAGCAGCTGGAAACAGGGCACTACGAGGAAGTGTGCCGAAAGACAAAGTGTGTCCCCCTTTGATTTTCGCCCCACGCACAGAGAAGAGCAAGAGAAAGGGGATGTTTCTGCCTCATCCAAGGAGAAGGGTCAGGTGATATGTCCCCCTGGAGCAGCTCTCTGTCCTCCAGGAGAGGAGGAGCTGTGGAGGTGTTGCCCTGCCAAGCCAAGCCAAGCGCAGGCAATTCCCCCCCAGAACTGGTGCAGACATCCCCAGGGGTTGGCACAGGGCAGCTTCCTGACGACAGGGACAAACATACTGAGTGTTACAGGGATGTCTGTAAACCCTATTTTCCGTGGGGGTTGCCAGTGGAGTGGGAAAGGAAAGGAGGAGAACACAGTGAGAGCAGGAGCTGGAGGAGCAGCCCCAATGCTCCCAGCTGCCAGCCCTTGCCCAGCCCAGTAAAGCCCAAGCAAGCCCAGCCTGGACCTCCCAGCCCCATTTTTCAGCTCAGGAGCTCTGTCAGAGAGAACAGGTTGGGCTAGGCGATTCTCCCTGGGCACTGGCTGTGCTGGAGCGCTGCCTGGGCTGGCTGAGGGAGGAGCTCAGCGGAACAGAGCTTGTGCTGCTGTTCAGCTCTTGCACGTGAGGCTTTAGAGGGAAAAGGAAAGCTCTTTCTTTCCCCTGCTGGCTGCAAGCCCTGCACAAGCCTCCAGCCCTGGGATACAGGAGAGCTGCAGGGAGCTGGGCCCTCCACCTTCAGTTTTGATGAAGGGGGCAGCGGTGACATCCCAGGAGACCAGTGACATCACAGGGACAGTGGTGACATCACTGGGGATGCCGGGGAGGTTTGGGGGCTTTTGGGAGGGCACCTGCCCTTCAACATGGCCCCCAGCACACCCCAAAAAGTGCTGGGGCCCCCCTAAACCGATGGGAAAAGGGTGGGAGAGGTCAGAAGAGTGAGGAGGGCAGCAGGGCTTTGGTTTCCTGTCCCCTCCTCCGTGTGACAGCGTCGTGTCCCCACCCTCGGGTCCGTGTCCCCAGCCCTGCACCCCCCCGGCTCTGCCGGGGCATGGAGGAGGACCAAGTTGGCTCCATGGGCTGAGACTGATGGGCTGAGTGGGGGCTTCGGGGAGCCCCCCGTGTCCCCGGGGTGCAGGGACTGGGGGGTCGTGTCCGCTGGGCCCCCCTAGCTTGGTGGGGGAGAGGAACTCGAGGGGATGGTGCTGGGGCAGGATGATGCCACCCCTCGGGTCCCCAAGAGCTGCTCAGGGTGGGGAAACTGAGGCAAGCATTGAGGGAGGAGGGGCTGGCAGGGCTTTCCTCGAGGCTGTGGTTGGCTGCTGTGCCACCCGCATGCTGGGACCACCAAAAGAAGAAAGAAAGCCCTGAGCCTCTGTCTCTCAAGAGAAGGTGGTGCACAACTTGGCACTACACAAAGAGCAAGAGCTTCCTGTGCAAAGCACTTTTGCACTGGCAGATATCTTCACCCGTTCTGAAATCTAGACATAAAAGTAAAAAAATCTCTAAACCTAACCCTAACCCAAACCCTAAATCCTAACCTTAACTCTAACCCTAACTTAACCCTAACCCTAACCCTCACCCTCACCCTAACCCTTGTTAACCCTAACCCTATCGTCTTCCTTACACTAATTTCAAAAGCCCTCCTGGTAATTCCCAAGCCTGTACTGGAATCTCATCCTCTCTCTGTCTCAGAGCCCCCCACTTATCTTGCAGAGAGACGGGCTTGTCCATCCACCTTCCAAAAGCATGTCCCTTTGGCTGGCTCAAGGCTTCCTGTAGTCCCTGGGTTCTTCTCTTCGTCAGCTCCGAGAAAGGAAAGCAAAATCAGTGCAGGACATTAGCATCACATCGGCCAAACCCCAACCATTCCCACACTCACCCTCTCCTAAGTGCACCCAAGTCTTCATGTCACTGCCTCCAGCAAGAGGTGCAGAGCTTTCAGCTCCCACTGCATTGGTAGAGGTGGAACAGGGAAAAAAAACTTCCAGACAAGTGCTTAGCCGCAAGTCGAGAGTGTCCGCTTCAGCCGCCGCAGAGTGAGACGAGCCGGGCAAAGCGACCTTGCTGCACTCGCTTGCCTACTTGCAGCCGAGAAGAACGCGCAACGCTCTGTGGCGGGCTCTACAGTTTACAAGATGCAAGAGAAAAGGATTCCCACTCAAATAGCGCACAAGCAGCTGAAAACAAAGCACTACGAGGAAGTGTGCCGAGAGAGGAAGTTTTTGGGGTGTACCCTTTTGAATTGCAACCTTCTAAGCACTGGCAGTCTCTTTCTGCTTCGAAGCCTTTCCACTTGGCACACATGACAAGGCGCTGCACGTTCATCTTAGCTAGACGAACTCAGAAGCGCTTAGAGACAAGCGCTTAGCCGCAAGTCGAGAGTGTCCGCTTCAGCCACCGCAGAGTGAGACGAGCAGGGCAAAATGACCTTGTGGCAGTCGCTTGGCTCCTTGCAGCCGAGAAGAACGCGCAACGCTGTTTGGAGGGCTGTACAGTTTACAGGATGCAAAGGGAAACTCACTCCCAGTCGAATGGCAGTGCCTTGAAGTTTGCAGTTGGAAGGGGAATGACACTGAAAGCCTTCTCTCTTGGCACGCTTCTGTTTTTGAGCTGTAGCTCACAGTGTGTATCTCAGGTGTGCGATTGAGAGATTTACTGGTACGTGGAGGGGAAGAAGTGCAATGCTTGGTGTGGTGTTTTGTGGTTTCAAGAGAGAGAGGATACCTAGCTGTCGGGTTTCCCTTTAGGGTATTTGGCTTGGACTCATCTGCTGGCCTCTCTAAGGGTATCAAGTCAGATCTGTGGGAGCCAAAGAGAAGAAAGGACTCTGCCTGTGCCTTGCAGAGTTGCTGGGACTGGTCCTGCTGCAGGGCTGTGGTTGGCAGGACGTTTCCCACAAGGAGGGGTTGTGTCGAGTGGGGGCCCTGCCTCACCCCCTACTGCGGTTGTTTACACCTGCAGAGCCCCCGTTTTCATTTGCAGGCACTGCGAGCCCGGAGCACAGTCCGCATTTGCCTGTCCCTTGGGAGCAGAATCCTCCTTGCTATGTCCTTGTTCCCTTTGGCCCCCACCCTACTCTGCATCCACAGGGCTCCAAGAGCCCCAATATCTACTGGAGGATATGACCTTAGAGACAAGATAAATCCCAGCTGTCCTTGTGCTGGCAACTGGGCAGCCTTGACCCAGTGCTGAAGGACCTTGAGAGGAAGGGAGGGAATCACTGACCTTTAGTGGCTGTGCCTGTCTGGGAGCTGGACCTGCTGCCGGGGAGGAGAAAGGCACAGGCTGAGAGCCTGGAGCTCCCCCAGCTTCTGCACACACTGAGACATCCTGGGAATCCCAGATCCACCATCTGTCATCTCTGGGGGAGTTGTCTCTTCCAAGAGAAACCATTCTACTATTCTCCAGTCTTCAGCAAATTTTGGAGTCAGTGGGAAAATGAAAATAAAGGGCAACCTCAAGCCCCTCTGTTCTGGTGGTGTTTGAAAGGGGACGGTCCCTGTCTCAGGGAGGGGTTTGGCGCTGGTTGCAGCTTGGGGTTGAGCTGAGCAGGTGGGACCTGAAATACTGCAGGCACCTGAATTGCAATTTTTTGTCCTCTTGCTCCATCCCTCACTCCAGAAGATGTAGTTGATGCCGTCAATTGGCAGATTTCTTGAAATCTCCCTGTCCAATCGGTGGGCCTGAAACTCCAGCTGCCTCTCCCCAGTTAGTTCTCAATTGCAGTCAGGAGAGAGGGACAGTGCTTTCACATTTCTGCCCAAGTTGTTTTGAGCACTGTCTTCACTCTGACTCACATCCCACCTTTGTTCATCTGTTCTGCAATAATTCACTTGCAACTGGTCTCTGAACTGTGCCTGTGCCCGGGGGATGGGCACAGCATGCACCAAATCTGACCCTCCCAGTGCAACCACAGAGCGTCGTCCTGCAGCCCTGGACTCTCCTGTCCTATCTGAGACCCACTTGTGCAGCTCTCCAGGGGATGGTGAGTACAAGGACAGGTTCTGTAAAGGGAGCTGTGTGGGACTGGAGGTGGGAGAGAAGACCTCTCTGCCCCTCATGTGAATCCCTTGGGAGGAAACTCTACCCCTCCCAGATCTGAGGCATTTTCCAGTCCTGAAAACAGTAACACTATCCTGGGCCATGCCTTTGTACTCTCCAGATGACCTTCCAGCTCCTAACACTCTAGATGAGCCCCCATCATCACCCTCGTCCAGGAGAGATTTGGCCACTGAGCACCGGGAGAGCCCAGCCTGGAGACATCCACATGCCCCTCTGATGCTTTCCCTGCCCTGCACTCCCTGCTGTCCCCGTGTCTCTGCCCCTTCACCTGAGTGGGACCAACCCCACCCCCAGCTCTCCCTCGAGCTCAGCCCGCTTGGGGCAGTGTTCAAGGGCTGTGCTGCCATTGCCCTGCTCTGCTTTGCTCAGCCCCTGCTCTCTGCTCACACACAGCCCTGTGGAACTTCACAGAATCACACCCAGTATTCCAAGTTGGAAGGGACCCACAAGGATCATCGAGTCCAACTCCTGAGCCTTCACTGCACCATCCCCCAGAGTCACACCATGTTCCCGGGAGTATCGTCCAAACGCTTCTTGGACTTGCACCAAGCCAGCGGTGCTGAACCTCCACACAGGCACCTCCTGCTCCCAGACAGCAGCATCTCCAGCTTCTGGGTAAGGGAGAGGGGATGCAGCCATCACCTAAGTTATCCCAAACAGGGTATTCACGTCAAATCTTCATGTTGGCCTCACCCCTCCGGGAGGATCTGTGGGCATGTGCTGGGAATTCCTGGAGGCGCTGCCATTGTTGGAGGAGCTGCGTTTCTGCTCTTCCTCCCCCTGTCTTGGCTTTAGCTCTCCTGAAGGAAACATTTGCTTCGAGAGGCCTCAAAACACCCCCGGGTCCTTCTCCATGAAATACCCTCCCTCCCAGTTTTGTGAAATCACTTGGTGCAGGCAGGGAAGGTGTCCACACAAGTTCTTGGAGAGGGGCAGAGGCAAATGGGAAGAGCCTTCAAGATCTCTCTGGGCTGTAAACAAAGCAGGAATTTGTATCTGTCTCAGTTTAATGAAACACAAGTGTTTTCCTAAGGAGGAGAAGTTATGACGAAGACCAAACTCCTCCCTCTAAGCAATTGTAAATCCAAAATTAAGAGGCTCCAAGTGAAAAGTATGGAGAAAGCAAAAATAACAGCCTTTTATTAAAGGATGGATGTGTATTGGTAGAACAACGAAAGGACACAAAAAGGACCAAATAATCCTGTACCAAAAGTCCGCCTCAAAAAAGGAAAGAGTCTGGTATTCCTCGCTTTTTGGCGCAATTCCAATCACGGTCAGCAAGGGCCGCTGTTGGATCACAGGAGGAGCAGAGTCTGCAGCTGCTCCCTGACAAGGGCGATTTTCGCCCCACGCACAGAGAAGAGCAAGAGAAAGGGGATATTTCTGCCTCATCCAAGGAGAAGGGTCAGGTGATATGTCCCCCTGGAGCAGCTCTCTGTCCTCCAGGAGAGGAGGAGCTGTGGAGGTGTTGCATTGCCAAGCCAAGCCAAGCGCAGGCAATTCCCCCCCAGAACTGGTGCAGACATCCCCAGGGGTTGGCACAGGGCAGATTCCTGACGACAGGGACAAACATACTGAGTGCTACAGGGATGTCTGTAAACCCTATTTTCCGTGGGGGTTGCCAGTGGAGTGGGAAAGGAAAGGAGGAGAACACAGTGAGAGCAGGAGCTGGAGGAGCAGCCCCAATGCTCCCAGCTGCCAGCCCTTGCCCAGCCCAGTAAAGCCCAAGCAAGCCCAGCCTGGACCTCCCAGCCCCATTTTTCAGCTCAGGAGCTCTGTCAGAGAGAACAGGTTGGGCTAGGCGATTCTCCCTGGGCACTGGCTGTGCTGGAGCGCTGCCTGGGCTGGCTGAGGGAGGAGCTCAGCGGAACAGAGCTTGTGCTGCTGTTCAGCTCTTGCACGTGAGGCTTTAGAGGGAAAAGGAAAGCTCTTTCTTTCTCCTGCTGGCTGCAAGCCCTGCACAAGCCTCCAGCCCTGGGATACAGGAGAGCTGCAGGGAGCTGGGCCCTCCGCCTTCAGTTTTGATGAAGGGGGCAGCGGTGACATCCCAGGAGACCAGGGACATCACAGGGCTCTGGTGACACCACAGGGGCCATCAGTGGCATCACGGGGACATGGTGCTACCACTTGGGACAGAGGTGACATCACAGAGACAGCAGTGACATTTTGGGGACACAGGGACCACCCTTGGGGACAGCAGTGACATCACATGGGACAGTGGTGACATCTCATGGGACAGCAGTGACATCACTGGAGACCAGTGACATCACAACTGCCAGGTGACGTCACAGGGACTGTGATGACACCAATTGGACAGCTGTGACATCATTGGCAACACCAGTGACATCACAGGGACAGTGGTGACATCACTGGGGATGCCGGGGAGGTTTGGGGGCTTTTGGGAGGGCACCTGCCCTTCAACATGGCCCCCAGCACACCCCAAAAAGTGCTGGGGGCCCCCTAAACCGATGGGAAAAGGGTGGGAGAGGTCAGAAGAGTGAGGAGGGCAGCAGGGCTTTGGTTTCCTGTCCCCTCCTCCGTGTGACAGCGTCGTGTCCCCACCCTCGGGTCCGTGTCCCCAGCCCTGCACCCCCCCGGCTCTGCCGGGGCATGGAGGAGGACCAGGTCGGCTCCATGGGCTGAGACTGATGGGCTGAGCGGGGGCTGCGGGGAGCCCCCCGTGTCCCCGGGGTGCAGGGACTGGGGGGTCGTGTCCGCTGGGCCCCCCTAGCTTGGTGGGGGAGGGGAACTCAAGGGGGTGGTGCTGGGGCAGGATGATGCCACCCCTCGGGTCCCCAAGAGCTGCTCAGGGTGGGGAAACTGAGGCAAGCATTGAGGGAGGAGGGGCTGGCAGGGCTTTCCTCGAGGCTGTGGTTGGCTGCTGTGCCACCCGCATGCTGGGACCACCAAAAGAGGAAAGCCCTGAGCCTCTGGCTCTCAAGAGAAGGTGGTGCACAACCCTCGGCACTACACAAAGAGCAAGAGCTTCCTGTGCACAGCACCTTTGAACTGACAGGTATCTTCACCCGTTCTGAATCCGAGATGCAAACGTAAAAAAAACTCTAAACCTAACCTGAACCATAACCCTAACCCGAACCTGAAACCAAACCCTAACCCGAACCAGAACCTTAACCCTAACACTAATCCTAACCCTTACCCGAATTGTAACCCTAACACTAACCCTAACCTAAACCTAACCCTAACCATAACCTGAACCCTAACCCAAACCTGAACCTGAACCCTAACCCTAACCCTAACCCTAACCCTAACCCTAACCCGAACCTGAAACCGAACCCGAACCCTAACCCTAAACTGAACCCTAAACCTAACCCTAACCCGAACCTTAACCCAAACACGAACCCTAACTCTAACCCTAACCCTAACTCTCACCCTAACCCTAACCCTAACCCTAACCTGAACCCTAACCCGAACCAGAACCGGAACCCTAACCTGAACCGTAACCCGAACCAGAACCGGAACCCTAACCTGAACCGTAACCCGAACCTGAACCGTAACCCGAACCTGAACCGTAACCCGAACCCTAACCCTAAACCAAAAAATAAACCTAACCCTAACCCGAACCAGAACCCTAAACCTAACCCGAACCCTAACCTGAACCCTAACCCGAACCTGAACCCTAACCCTAACCATAACCCTAACCCTAACCAAAACCCTAACCCTAACCCGAACCCTAACCCAAACCAGAACCTGAACCCTAACACTAACCCTAACCCTTACCCGAAATGTAATCCGAACCCTAACCGTAAACCTAACCCTAACCATAACCTGAACCCTAACCCAAACCTGAACACTGATCCCTGGGGGACACCACTAGTGACCGACCACCAACTGGATGCAGCACCATTCACCACCACTCTCTGGGCTCGGCCCTCTGTGCAGTTTCACCTGTGTGCCATAAGACCGTGGCTGGATGCTGTTCTCTTGCACACACGGAGTGCTGGTCACTACAGCTGCTGGGCTGCCACACAGGAACCACACTGACCCAAACCTGCAGGACAGACCCTGCCACCAGGAATTCCCACATTCTACCAGGACAGGCACCTGGGCACCTGGTCCTGGGCACCGCAGGCTCCCCGCTCGGTCCCATCGCAGCATCAGCGGCTGCAGGAGCCGCCTCTCCCACAGGAGGTGCTGCCCAACCAGACCGGGCTGGGATGGGCTGGGCTGGGCTGGGCTGAGCTCAGCTGGGCTGGGATGGAGTGGAGTGTGATTGGTGGAGTGGGTCCCACGGAGGTGAGACGGTGTGTTCTGTCAGCTGTGTTCTGAGCCATCTTCTAGCTCCACCTCAAGACTTGTGCTCAATGCCCGGGCCCCAACTCACACCCAGGTGAAGGGCTCAGAGGGCTAGCTGTGCATGCATGAACAAAATGGTACTAAAAGTCTAGTTTACTTAAGAGGCAAGCACCAGGTTAACTAGGAAAGTAAGTGTATCGGGCCGTCTCACTCTCTTTTTCCTTCTTTTGCTTTCTCTGTGTCGCAACCCCAGTTCCAGACCATCTATGCTGCAGGACCAACATGGAATCTACGGACTGGTGATAGTCTTTGCTCTCTCTCTCCTTCTTCTATCTTTATTTCTCTCCTCCACTGCTTGGCCTGGCAAAGCTCAGCTGTCATAATCTACCCCATACTGCATAGAGAACTTTGTTTTGGGAGTGGGGAGTTTATGGAACTGTGTTGGAGCTTATAAGTCAGCACCTTTGAGGAGTTTTTTTGGGAGTTGAGAATTTACTGAAGAGTACACTACAAAATTAAAGGCTTGTTAGCCACCACTCTTGTGGAAGTGTATTTTAAGAATTTAAGGGCTTGTTAGCCAACACCTTTTAAGCCTAAACAGTGTGCTTGTTGCCAGAGTTATGGTGACTGTACAATAAAACATAAGAATTCCTGACATGTGTCTGGTTTCTTTGTTCGGCCTGATGAGAATTTACAACAAAAACTGTGCCTCCGACCACTGGGTTGTGACAATGGCACAGGCTAAGGCCACCATCTTTGGTCAGGGACAAGGAAGTTCCCAAGTCCCACTTCCCTTTGCACAATCCCTTGTGTTGGCAGTGTGCTGTGTCTCTGGGACTTGCTTCATGAATTGCTGCTCTGTCACTGCTGACAGGTACTGCCTCAGGCACAGCTGGCCTCATCCTGCTGCTGGCCAACATCTGCAGAGGCTCTGTGGTGTGGCTGTTCCCGAGGACTGCCCTCTGTAGAAATAGCTGGAATTGTGTGTCTGTGTATATCTGCCTTGTCTCTAAGTTGGACCTACAAATGGGAGCTGCTGGAGCCATTTCATCAAACTGAGGCAGGAGCAGTCCAATGTCTGGTTGCATGAGACTCTGCTCCAGTGGGAAAAAGAAATTGCCTGGGCTCCAAGGCCATCTAATATTGGCTACTTCCTTTACCAGAAGCAGTGAAACTGGCTTTATCAGGAGATGTGTGGGTTCAAGGAGAAATCCTCAAGTTTTTAACCTTGTCCTGCACTTGTATCCTTTTGCTTTGTGTGGCGAAGGTGTGGATGTGGCATGGATGCTGTGTGCCAGGGAGGACAGGATGCAGCTCTGCCAGCCTCCATAAGACTGCAGTGCTCGGGGTGGAACTGGCTGCACACTGGCTCCAGTTCTGCCCAGCTGGGAGTAACACATACACACGTGCTGTATCTTGTTTGCCCAACTCTGCAGTAAATGATTCATCCAGTACCACACACACTCCCACTGTGGGCATCTAAACTTCCCCAGCAGTTGCCACAGGCAGAGCTCAGTCACATCCATCATACACAACAGGAGGCAAGCCTGAAGAATGCAAGAATTTTTTCTCTTGTCAAGATGCTTTGGTCCCTTCATCCCATTTCCAAAGAGATGAAAGTACCAGCCCGCAGTTTTCCTTGAACACTGAAAAAAAGGAGACTGTGCTTTCCAGAAATGCCTCAACTCCATGATCTTTCGTCTCCCCAGCATGCCAGCCCCACAGCTCCTGCCAAGCCCCCACACACTCTGGCAAGTGGGTCCCTGCTCTGAGCTGCTTCTGCTCCTCCTGCTTGTGGTTAATCCAGCTTCTGCTAATTCATGACTTGCCTGACCTTCACCTGGAGTGCAGCAATACGTACCAGTTAGGTAACCACTCCTCCTTGCAGAGCTGCTTCCCCTGGGTAGTTCCCATAATTTAAAGGGAGGTGTTCACCGAGGCAGTAAAACCAGGTGCTCACAAGTTCACAATGGTGCAGAGAATTGCCTAGAGGCTAAGGGAAAACAGAAAATGGTCGGAATTTTCTCCTACCATCAGTATCCGACCTCTTACCAGAAACCTCTTGAGGTGATTTTGGGGTGGTTTTCTTCTTCAGTTTCCTGCTGTCTTGGGGCTTTCTCTATTTTCCTATAGGCAAGGATGGTTATTTTTTGCTGGGAGCCACCCCAGAACCCTGGCACACCACCTTGTTGAGGGTGGAGGTCGTCTACTCCCTGGTTCAAGCAGGGTCACCCAGACCCAGTTGCCCAGAGCCTTCAGGGTGCTTTTTGACCCTGGAAAAGGCCTTGAGGAGGCTGCAGCCCCAGCTGAGAACCCAGGGCAGGAAACACCTCCAGTGAACTGCAGGACACATAGATGTCCACAGAGCCTGATGATCCCCATCATCTCTGCAGCCCAAACTTGCACTGAAAATAGATGATAGAGCCAGCTCTGCTGCTGCACTGAGAAGAAGAAAATTCTGCCTCTTTAGGCCTTCACCCATAAGCCTGTATTAGACAATATATCCTAGGGGGGTGGTCCTTTCCTTAAGGGACTCTGAGCTTATGGTACATGGTGATCCCAGCACAGCCTCCCCAGGGCTTGGGGCCAGACACATGAGCTATCCTTGCCCAGGGTGGACTGAGAACCCATGGGCACTAGTGACATCCCAGCCTGAACCTGAAACAGTGCTCTCCCCTAGAGCCAGGCCTGCAGACCATGGGTGAGCTGAGCTCACTGCTCTGGCCTCTGATCCCATAGGGTAGCCAGGGAGCAGAGAGATGCCACGAAAGCAGCAAAATAGCCCGACTCCTACCACATCCCAGTGCACCAGCTGAGCAGCCTGATGCAGCAGGCTGAGACACCTCTGGCTTTTGTGTGCTAAGGGTGCCCACACAAGTGTGACAGAGTGGCCCTGGTACAGGGGCTTGGTGCCCAGAGGAGGGGAACCAGTTGGGACAAAGATGTCATGTGGACCCAGGCTCTCCTAGGCAGAGACAGGTGAAGGACAAGGGGGCATCCAGGTGGAGGCTATTTTCGCTGCCAGCTTGGTAACTGCCAACCCATCATGTCCAGTAGGGAATGGAGGGACTTATGGATGCATGGCAGAGTGCACAGGAGTCCTCAGAGGTCTCCCCTGGGTCTGCAAGCTGCTTGAACCTCAGCTCAGGTGTGAAATACCTGCACCATCCCTTTGCTCATTCCAACTCTTATTTTGGCTTCCAACCTTCTCAAGATATTCCCTCACATGAAGTTTTTTCCCTGCTCTTCCTTCCATGTCCAGAGCTGTGGATGCCCTGGATGCTCTACTGCTCAGGATGGACACATGTTCCTCTTTCCTTCCGCAAAGCTGTAAGTTCCAGCTTAGAGCAGCTAATTCCTTATGTAATACCATCCTGCAAGCCCCTCATGAAGGACAGTGTCCCATGGTTGTCCTTGAGCCACTGCTGTTTACATGCCAGACCTGGCTGGGGACATGTGGGGCTCTGCATGGGGATATAAGCAGGATGTGGCCAGCAGACCATGCACAGTACACACACAGTGGAGAGCCAGCACTGCCAGCTGGCTGGGGCAAAGGGCAAGGCTGGACATGCAGACAGCAAAGGGTGTGTCAGCACTGAGACGTGGATGAGGCCCTAGGTCTGGCAGCCACTCACACAGTCTGGACATCCAGCCCCTGCCTGCAGGATGTCCCCATGTGAGGCATCACCCTGGTGCCCGTGCTGACCTAAGGGGTGCAAAAGGAGAAGGAACAAGCCCTGCCATGAATCAGAGTTCAGGGCAGATAAAGTCCCACTTCTCCTCTCCTTCAGCCCAAGTCAGTTCCAGTCCTGACCAGCTCAGCAGCCTCCACTGGCCTCACTCCAGTATGGAATCTTTCTTGTTCTGGGGAGCCCCAAATGGAACATGGCATGCAGAGAACTGGGGGAAAAAATTGCTTCATCAGCCCATTCCTGCACTCCTGCTGACCCAGCCTGGGATCTGCTGGCCACCCTTGCCACACAGACTGTGGTTGTGGGCATCTCTGTCAGAGCTCAGTGCTCCCATGCTGCGGGCTCAGCAGTGCCCTTGGCAGCTCAGTCCCATGCTGGCCTTGTCTGCAGCCTTGAGCCCTGTCAGTGTAGTTGGGTGCAGGGCTGGCAGTGCTGCCCAATGGGGCGGGTAGCCCAGGGCTGAGCCCCATGCACCAGATGTCCGTCTAGGCCACCAGCCTCACACCAGCAGCAAGCAGCAGGGCAGTAGCCTCATGGTTACATAGTGGGGAGTTCTGTGGCAGAAAGCCAGCCCTGTTCCTCACTGGTTGCTTGGGCGGTGAAGGTCGGAGCACCAGGGATCCCTGCTTATCCCCTGTTATCTTCCAGACAAACCCAAACTGGGTCCTGAGTCCCTGACACACTCACACATTTAGCAGCCAAGGCTTCACTGTGCACCATAGAGCCCTCCCCATGGGGTCCCACAGAGCTGTGAATACAGCCCAGGCATGGGGCAGTCCCAGGGGTGCTGGAGATGAGGGGGCCCAACTCACAGGGAACCCCACGACTACTAGAGGTGCAGGGGACAGGACAGGAGCACAGTACAGTGTGGCAAATCCCCGTGGTAGATCTGCATCTCGATGTAGATCCCTGTGGGCTGATGGAAAGATAGTCCTCTTGGGGCTGGGGTACTCCTGAGCAGAGCCCTTCCCAAGTGCTGGCATGCCAGCCCCCATCCTGCTAGCCCTCATCCAGCTTAGTGAAAACAGCCCCTGGGGTGGAAACATCCTTCCACAGGACATGGGAGACCTTTGAGACACCTGGAGCAACATCATGGGTGGCACAGGGTAACCCTATCACCACCACAGGGTGGACTCTGCCCTCTGCAGTGCATGCTGTCAGGGAAATCCTGATAAGGTGAGATAAGCCTCCACTGCTGAACCCTATCCATCAGCTCCTGGTGTCCCTGGGTTAGGGCTCACGAGGCTCCACAAACTGCCCCTCCCGACCCCCTGGCCTGGAGAACCCCAGAAGTGCAGAGCATCAGCCTGGACACGGACATGACCCCAGGCTGCCCCTGTATGGAAGAGCCATACCAGTGGAATCATGGTGGTCCTTCCTTCTTTGATTCCATCCTTCCATCCTTCCTTTTGTCATTTTCTTTCCAGCCCCTTCTCAGCTCCCTTTTGGCAGAGAGAGGTGCAGCTGGACTCCAGAGGGCCAATTCCCCAGAGCAGGGCTGGCATCCCTCTGGGATACAGGAGTGATGGAGTGAGATGGGGGTTTCCAGACCCACTGGCCATGCTGAGATCTGTCCCACACCCCAGCTACCCTCCTGGGGAATTTCCAGGGGAGAGAGATCCCAGTTCCCAGGTGCATATTGTACAGCATAGGTTGGGCCAGCAGTTGGAAAGCAGCCCTTGGGATCCTGCTGGGCACCAGCTGAGCAGGAGTCAGGAATATGTCCTCATGGCAGCAGCCCCAGCTGCGCTAGGCAGAGCCAGGCAGTGAGCACCAGCAGGAGGCTGTGCTGTTCCAGCTGGGATCACCCAGACAAGACACAGATATGCTAGGGTGAGTCTAGCCATGGTGGAAGAACAGGAACACCTGTCCTGTGGCTGCTAAGTCTGGAGCAGAAGAAGTTTGGGGAATCCTGTTAACACACAGGCAGGGAAGGTGCAAAGAGACCACAATTCATCTCTTCCCAGTGGTGCCCAGTGCCGGGATAAAGTGCAATGAGCACAAACTGGGACATGGGAGGTTCCTTTGAACATCAGGAAACAACTTTGTATTGTGAAGGTCAGGCAGTAGCAGGGGGTGCCCAGGGAAGCTGTGGAGGCTCCATCCTCGAGGCTCCATCCTCAAGCCTCGAGCAGTCTTGGGCCATGGGCACCTTCCACAGGAGCCAGGCAGGACAGTGGTCTGTGTCTTGACTGCATCAGCGCCCGTGGGTAGGGGCATGCTTACACCCCACGTGGGTGCACGCGACTGGGCACGCACAGCACACAGGCACACGCACAATGTGCACGTGTACACGTGTGCACAACGTGAGTGTGCAGACACCTGCACACACACCTGTGCCCAGTCACGCACGCGAGAGCACATGCATGGGTGCCAAGGAGAGTGCGCATGGGGTGGGGGTGCCTGTAGCAGGGGCTGCGTGGGATGGGGGCCAACGGGACGGGAGAGTTCCCTAGATGGGGGTGGTACCCGCGATGGGGGTGCGCCCGCGACGGGGGGGGGGGGGGGTTGTGCCCGCCGTGGGGGCTGCCTGAGATGGGGGGATGCCTGCGGTGAAGGGGAGTCCGGGGTCGGGACGGCACCCGCGATGAGGAGGTGGCAGCGCGGCCGCTCCCACCGCCTTTCCCCGGCGCGGGGCCTGCTCGGCGCGGGCCAATCAGCGCCGTGCCCGCCCCGCGCGAGGGGTTAAAGCGGGGCGCAGGGCGGGGGCGGTGCGCGGGATGTGGTCGCGCGTGGCTGCAGTTTGCGCCGCTCTGTGCGCATGTGCGCACGCCTGGCCCAGCGGGGCCGTGTGCGCGCGGGAGGCGGCGGGCGCGGGCGGCGCGCGCTACGTGGCGTTCCTGAGCACCGGCACTGAGGCCGGGCCCGCGCTGGTCGAGAGCGCCTGGGCCGCCCCCGGCCGCCTCCGCGCCTGCTGGGCCCGCCGCGACCCCCGTCTCACCCGCGCCTTCCGCGCCGCTTGCGCGCGCCATCCGCCTGCCGCGCCCGGGGCCGCGCTGCGCCGGGCCCTGTCCGCTCTGTGGCGGCGCCGCGCCGCCTGCACCGACCCCGTAAAGGTGGGAGAGCAACGCCAACGCCACCGCCGGGGCTGGACGCTGCCAGGCACGTTGTGGTGCGGCGCCGGGGACTCGGCAGGGAACTGGAGCGAGCTGGGTACGGGGCGGCGGGGGGCGGCGCGGGCGCCTGGGCTGCCTCCGCCGGGCCGCGCTCACCGGCGCTTCCTCAGGGCTGTTCCGCGGCCCTGATCAGTGCTGCCGGGAGCACGACCAGTGCTGGGCGCAGATCACGGCGCTGCAGTTCAACTACGGCATCCGCAACTACCGCCTTCACACCGTGTCCCACTGCGACTGCGACGCCAGGTGCCCCCAGGGCCAGGGGAGGTGCACCGGGAGGGCTGGGGACAACAGCCCTGCTCACCGGTCCCTGCCTGCAGGTTCCGACAGTGCCTGCTCGCCGTCAACGACACCGTCTCCAACATCATCGGCGTCACCTTCTTCAACCTGCTGGAGGTGCCGTGCTTCGTGCTGGAAGAAAGCGAGGAGTGCGTCCAGTGGCACTGGTGGGGCGGGTGAGTTCCTGGCGGTGGCCCCGCTCTCAGTGTGCCCTGCCCGGCTGTCACACCGGGCATGGCGTGGCTGGGCTGGTGTGCAGGGCGTCATAGCATGTGGTGTCCCCAGGTGTGAGCGTTATGGTGTAGTGCCCCTGGCCAGGATGCTGCAGCAGAGTCAGTACCACCCCATCCTGCCCGCAGAGAAGAGAGGCAGCTCTGCTGCACAGCCCCCGGGTAAGGGAAGGAATTCCTCTAGAGCGGGGCGCAAGCAGCTCCGGCTCCAACAGGAACTGGGGCTAAAGCCGGGGCGCCGCCAGGCACGGAAACCTGAGACAGCCCAGCAGGGCCCACATATCCTTGCATTGGCCAGGGACAAGGCTGAGCCCGCAGCCAGGCACCAAGCTGCGCAACAAGGGCTGAAGCCTGGCCCCCCAACAGCACTGATCACGTTGGGACAGGATCCAGCTGGAGCAAGGAGCACACTGGGAGGAGCAGAGCAAGGAGCTGGGGGCTCAGCCCGCCCTTGGGATGGCAGCGAGAGACCCAGCCCAACCACAGCATGGAGGGGGCCCACCCCAGTGCCTGCTGTGGAGGAGCATGGGCAGCAGGGTGAGCTGGTACCATGGGCAGAGCATGCACCACAGCTGGGGTGTCTCAAGGCCTCAGCCTAGTGGGGTCATGTGCTGGGGGTGCCCTTCACCTCCCCACTGTCCTCAGGCCCAGGCAGGGTGTGCAGGTGCTACAAGCACCTAAGTAAGTGTGAGCACCAGATCGCACCCCACGAGGTGAGGTACCAGCTGCACAACGTGAACAGCCAGACACTCCTCCACTGCAACTGCACCCGCAGGTGTGTGTCCAGGAGGAAAAGGGCACTGGGTGCAGACAGAGGAGGTGGGATGTCTGCCCTGGCCAGCCCCTGCTAACCCTGGCCCTCCTGTGCCCGCAGGCTGGCGCGGTGCCTGCGCAGGGTGAGGAACTGCAGTGACATGGAGGTAGCTGTCCTGGCTAACCACATCGCCATAGAATGCTTTGTTCTGGAGCAGCTTGCTACCTGCAGCCCAGGCAGGGGGGTACAGGACAGGTAAGTGCAGAGAATCAAAGGACTGTGGCCTGAGTGGGGCATTAAGCGAGGAGTGTAAGTACTGGCCCCTGCTGTGCCATGCCATGAGCAGGCTGCAAGGGCAGGTAGTGGCTGTCAGTGCTGCAGGGTTACACTGACATTCCCAGCTTTCCTTCTCCAGCAGCTGTACCACACTGACCAGGGCTGCGCTTTTACCTGCAAAGCAGCTCAAAAAGACCCTGAGGCATTGGGACCCTCTTCATGTGAGCTCCAAGACCAGGCATCCAGACTGGAAGTCACAGGCCCGGGGAGGCACCCTCTGTGAGCAGTGCCAGCACCTGGCCATGAAGCAGATGCCAGGTGCTCAGCCCCACACAGTACCCCGATGATGCCTGAGCAGTGCTGCCTTGGGAAGGAAGATGTGATGTGCAGTAGCTGCAGGCTGGAGCTGCTTGGTTTCTGGTCCTTAAAACAAAGGATAGCACTGAGCATGACTGCATGAAGCTGGGGACCACAGCCAGAGCAGGCAGAGGGACTGAGAAGACTCAAGGAGCTGTGGCTGCTATCCACCAGCATCAAAGCAAGGGGAAGGAAATAGGAGGGCTCAGGAAAGGGGAAACCCATCCTCTTCCCTGTTGCACTCTGAGGCCAGGGGGAGGGCAGGGCCCCCCACCCCTATAATTGTGATCCTTCAACTGGGGAGCCTGAGCAGTGAGGTGTGATCCTGACCCCCTTGCCCAGGCACAGTAGGAGGGCTGGGGTCAGTCCCTACATGCAGCAGAAGATAAATAAAGAGTGGTCAGAGTATGGTATATGGTGCCAAGGCTGAACCTTCTGCTCCCTGTTCATCCTGCAGCCTCCCCCCCCCAGGGCTGATCCTGCCCTCTGGCAGTGACCACAGTGCAGCCGGGGTGGGCAGGATCGTTTATTTTGTTGCTTGCACTATGTCCAGGCTGAGGCACAGTGGTAGAGCAGGGAAGGAGCAAGCTTTGATCTCTGGTTTACCTTGGGACGGTCCTCACTCTGTGTCCATCACCATTCTTGCCAGAGCCCTGCCTTGGCCTCCCCTGCCACGCTGGGTGCAAGGCCAACACTCCTGTCATGAGACTGAGGAATCCTGCACTTGGAAGATCATGAAGGGTCTCCCCAAACTGCACTAGATCAGCTTTCCCCACTCTCCCCTGGGTCATCTCCCAGCCCTGCCCTGGGGAGCAGCTTGGGCTGAGGGGAGCAGAGGGGAATACCCCTCCTGCCAGGCACACAACAGGGGTGAGGAGTCACTACAATAAATAAGGTTGTCTTAGCAGGAAAGGGGCAGAGGAAAGCACAAAGCACGCTAGGGAGAGGAGGGAAGAGGCCGCTGCATCAGTGGCCCATGGCACAGCTATGGCTGTCCAGTTCCTGGGGGCTGCAGCCCTCTTTTGGGGAGGTGCCGCAGCCTGGGGGGCTGGTGGGGCTCATCCTCCGGCAGGGATAATAGCCCTGATCCACATTCTCTCGCTGCCAGCCCATGGCCTTGTCAATCATCTCCAGGCGGAGTGCAGGCAGCAGGCCCAGGTTCCGGGGGTCAGCCCTGGCCAGCGGGCTGTCAGTGGAGACATACTGTGGGTGACCCTGCTCCTGTACAGTTTGGTAGAAAGAGCTGCCCTCCAGGCTGTCAGATGCCTGCCTCAGCTCCTTGCCTTTGGCTGCACAGCATCCCAGCTCCTCGTGGGGTACGTGGATGGTGGGGATATCCCTGGGGAGGCCACGGCGGCTCTGGGGAGAGGGGCTGCGGCTTGTTCCCCTGTCCCGGCTTGATGGCCGCAGGATGAGGCCCTGGAATTTGGCCAGGCTGGGGCTTCGGCTCCGGTGCTGTTTCATCTTGCCCGGGCTGGGGCTACGGGATTTAGGGGCCAACAGGACAAGTGTACTGTCATCCTCTTCTGAGCTGCTGCCTGAGCTGTCCGTGGGGCTGCTGCCCTCCTCTGACCTGGGGAGGGAGATCTGCACCCCTGCATCAGCACTGCTGGCTGACTCTCCCGAGGGACTGTGGGGTATCACAGCAGTTGGCCTCCCTCGGCCAGGAACCCCCTCACCTGCATCTCTTGCCTGTGCTCACCTGGAAGGGCTCAGTCACACCAGCAATGCTGCTGGAAGTGTTGCTGTAGTATCCAAGGAGGTACTCGCCGTTCCCCTTGGGCAGCGCTTCCTCAGAGAACATCACCTGCAGCCCAGAGACACCTGGTAGACACTAGGGCTGGGCACGGGGGTGCCCCTTCCCACCTCCAGCCCCAGCCAAAAGCACAAATCTTTGCTGCCTGAGGCTCAGCACAAAGTAATAAGGTGCTCTCCACCCACCCCCATCCAGGGGCACAAAGGGGCCATTGTTCCCCCATAGTGGGGCAGATGTGCCAGCAGGGCTGGCCCCAGCTCACCTGTGCACAGAGCTGCTTCTCCAGGCAGCGCTCCCCATCATCGCTTCTGGCCCAGACATAAGACACATAGTCTTTAGGGTGCCGGAAGCCTACCTGTGTTATATAGGAGAACATAGGTGAGTGGGGGAACATCAGCCCCACTTGGCACCATCATCCACGCCTGGTCTTCACTCTGCTTACACAGCAAGACCCAGAGCTGCCTCGCACCCCCCGGGTGTACCAGGGCCCTGTGGGGCCTGCAGAACAGGGAGTAAGAGGGAACTGCTGGACCTGAGCCTCCTGAAGCAGGGCCACATCATGCTGCCAGGGGAAGGGAGGGCACAGCTCCACGCCATGCACCTATGTTGGGGGGTAGCTCAGAAGGGACCCCCGCAGTGCTGTGCAGTGCTTCCCACTCCCTCCAGCCCCAGCAGCCCCCAAGCCCCTACCCGGTAGAGTCCTATCCAGTCCCAGGAGCTCCGGTGGAAGCCAACAGCCATCTTGTACCTGACAACTGCTTGCTCAGGCCTGCTCCACTCGTCAGCCACATAAATCTCAACCGGGGGCTTGTCCACCTTGGAAGCAAACTGTCAGAGACAGGTACATAGTAAGCAAGGGCATGGCAAAGAGCTGCCCCTGTTGCCCAGTGGCACCTCTCTGGGTCTGGGCCCCTGTGCATACACCCACAGCAGTCCCCAGCCAGGGGCAAGGCAGCCGAGTTTGCCAAACAGAAGTAAAGTACGTTCCCCCCACACAAGCTGGGCATCCCACCCCTGCAGATCCTGCCTGCGTTCCCAGCAGCCCTGGACAGTGCTCACCTGCACAGCAAAGATAGCAGCTACTGGCTTGTGGTCGCTGACAGTGTACTCCATGTGGCTGCAGTAGCAGAGCTGGCTCACCGACAGCACGCCCTGGCTGGGCCGGCGCTTGCCTGCCCCCAGCCCTGTGCTGGGAGATTTAATCTTCCACAGGATACGGTCAGTCCAGGCAGGTTTTCGCTTCTTGGCACTATAGGGCACAGAGGGGCATCTCTTGCCTGGCAGGGGCAGTGGGCTCTGACCCAAACTGCCTTCCCCTGGCACTACAGCATGTGTGGGCAGGGGGTGCAGTTCATCTCACCACTCAGCTCGATGTGGCTGCAGGGTGAGATGCACTGGCACCAGCACTGCAGTCATGTCCCAGTCCAGCCCATGCCTGCCTCAGCACGACTGCTCCCTCCACCCATCCGCACAAGCATCCGCTCTGGTCCTGAGCCTCACTGCTCCTCCATCCCTCTCCCCCAGCTCAGGCCCAGCTCTGCTCTCCTACCTGCTGTCGTACTTGTTGGTGCCGACATCAAACTTAAAGGTGGGTGGGAAGTTCAGGGGTCCCTCCTGAAACCCTCTGAGAACAGGCCAGGTGCTTTTGGCAATGTTCAACTGTGGGGAAGAGGAGATAAAGAAGCACACCAGCCCACACAGCCAGACCAAGATTTCTCTGCTCTCACACACAGTCACATCCCTGCCCCATTCCTGCCAGCTCCCGCAGCTCTTGGGGTTTGTCCCTCTATGCCAGCAGCCAGTTTGTAGACCCAGTGCCTTCGGTCTTCCTCACACTGATAAGGGAAGCATGTGCCCAGCTCAGTCTGACCAGGGACTCTGCTGCCCCTTCTCTACAGAGATAAGAGAGCCAGAGCTCCTCATACCTTATGGGCTGCAAGGGAACATGTCCTGTCCCACAGCTGCACAGGCAGTTTTGGGGAGAGTCAAACACTGATCAGGGCCCAGTGGAATCTGGAACATGCCCATCCCTCACCTGGTCCTTCTCCCAGAGCTGGCTCAGAACGTTGCTGTCGATGGCATACTTCACAAAGCAGATGTCCAGGCTCTCAATGCGGAAATTGAGGTCCCCAAACCAGAACACGAGGCTGTGGGACGGAGGGCAACAGGCTGAAAGGGCTGAGGTTACTGGAGCTGGGGACAGCAGGGGAAAAAATGTCCCCAGCCTGCATGCAGCCTCAGCTCACAGCACAGGTGCTCTTGGGAGCACTGGCACAGGTCAGCACTCAGCCAGCAGCCTGGCCAACTGCCAGGATTCTGCAAGGTGGGACTAGGCACCATTAACCAAGCCAGACAAGACTGCCCTGAGCTGAAACCAAGGGTGGAAATTTCCACAGTGAGGCACCCAGAGTCAGACCACACAGGCTGTGCAGAGCTGGGCCCTCCACCTCAGCAGTCCCAAACCGCAACTGGGCTAGTACAGCAGGAGCTGCACCAGGTTTGAATGTGACTTACGGGAGACCAAAGGCCCCTCTAAATACCTATCCCAGCATGCTGAGTTCCCAATAGGCCATGGGAAAATTCTGCAGTTCTGCAGGCAAGACCTGACCTCCAAGCTGTGCTGTGATGCAGAGGTCAGACCCTACATGGAGGGGGTCAAGGACTGGGGCTGACACTAGAGCCCAGACTGGGGAGCAAAGTGGCAGGGTACGCACTCATGGTCCAGGATGCCATTGGCCACACGCCCCTCAAACTGCTGCATGTGCAGTATGGTGGCAAAGTCCTCCTTGCGCTGCTCCGCCTTCTCCAGGTGTGCTGGCAGGTGGCAGTTCAGGAAGCAGACCATGTGGCCGAAGATGGAGAGACGAACACTCACCCCACCCTTGTTGCCCTGCACCGAGAGGATCCCATGACTCCTTGGGAAGCCAGCCCCTTGCCACCTTCCCCCAGGGCCACACTCACCCAGTAGCCCCCTAGCCCTGTCCTGGTGCAATCTGTCTGGATGTCCTGCAGGAAGGGCAGGTGGTAGTACTTGGCAAACACCAGCAGGATCACACCTTGCATCCGCACTGTGCTGACCTGGAATGGGAACAGGGGCTGGAGCAGGATGGTAGAGAGCCCATAGGGGCCATGAGCCAGCACTTCCATCCTTTGCGTGCCCCCCCCCTTCCTGCAGGTGACTGATAGCATGTTCAGTTCAGAGATCTGTAGGCACCCTCCTGAACACTGACAGCCAAGCCTGAGCCTCAGAGATGCCAGGCTTACAGATGCTCTGGGGCGAGTGCCTCCAGGAGTCAAACCTGCCTCCGGGCCCACAGGCTGCTGACAGCAACACAGACCAGTTCCCACATTGACCTCCACACCCTGGTTTGATGCAGGGTGCAATAAGAAGTGGCCCCAAAGCACCATCAGGGAATCATAAACACAGGAAAAGGAGCAGGGTGGCACAAGCCAGACAGCTCACTGGTGAGGTGCAGCACTGGCCCCCACACACTGTTTGGAGGCTACAGGCTGTCTCTCCAGCCAGCTCTCCTACCGCACCTCCCTCTGCCCTGCAGTCCAACTCTTCCTTCCCTGTGGCACACCTGCCTGGCAGGCAGAGGGAACACCAGCTTCCAGCTCCTTCAGGACTCCTTACCAGGATAAAATGGAAGGGACTCAGCACATCCATGAAGAGCTCGCTCCACTGATCTGTGAAGAGGGCATCCTTCAGGCGCTTGTTTATCTTGGAGTTCACCTCCTGCAGCCTGGGAGGAAGGGGATAGGTCCCTCAGCCACACCAGGAAAGTGTCTGTGTCTCAGGTAGAGAGAACTCCTTGGGAGAGTTGCCAAAGCACAGTACTGGGGAGCAGTACGGGGTGGGAAGGGCAGTTCAAGGGAAGACTCTGGGTTTAGAGCACAAACCAGCCACGTCCTTGCTCCAGCGATGCTGGATCACATGCTGGCAGGAGGCACAAGTGGCCCTGAACCCAGGAGGCCTTGGCCCTTTTTAAAGCAGAAGCAGTTCAGCTGCACAGAGCTGGGCAGCAGCCTAAAGCCCATCTCAAGGTGCAAGAGGGGCTTACAGGGCCTTTCAGCTAAATCAGTCTTTACAAAGAAGTCAAGTCTCACCAGCGCAGGGTGTCCAGATGCATTCGAGCCACACAGCTCGGAGCAGCAGCAACCAGAAAGTTAGTAGTGCTCCTCCCAGCTCAGCAATTAATGAAAAGAAGGAAGAATGTCCACAGAGAACAGCAGAATCAAGAAGTGTCTTGCCCAAAAATATCAGGTGCTTGGTGCACAAGGACACAGGTCAGAGGAAGGAAACAGCCAGAGATGCCAGGAGGTGAGGACTGCAGGATATCCTACCCTGGACCTAACATGGTCCCAGCACATCCCATGCCGTCAGCTACACTCCCCACCCAGCTCAGGTCCATCTCCACAGCCCACACAATCCCATCCCGCTTGTCCGCAAAGCCAAGGGGACCAGGAGATTGGCTCCAACACAGTGTCGTAGCTCTGGCAGCCTTCCACCAAGGCTAGGAGCTCCAGAGCAGTCCCTGGGAGCCTCCTGGAGGCAGATCCAGCTCTCCCATATCACACCTGCAGGCAGAGGCTACTTCCTGCTCCCTGTGCAAAGACAGTGCAGCCCCAGCCTTGGCAGGAATCCACACACTACCACAGACCTTAAGGGACCAGTCTGTGCTCAGATGATGGCAAGCTCATCTCACCACAGCACTGTGGCACTGCCTTGCCAGCAGCTCCATGTACCGGGGGCATGGAGCCAGTCCAGCTGTGGGAGAATAGCAGATCTATGCCCTTGAGGCCTGTATACCAGGCACAAAAGCAGAGAGGAGGAAAACACTCCCAGAGGACTCAGGGCAGGTAAGTTAAATGCCTTGACAGACCTGACCCAAGGACTGCCATGGCTCACTTGGCCTGGCACAGCCAGCCTCAGGCTCATTGAGGATTCAAGTCTAATCAGTACTCAAGAGTTTTGTTCCTCTCAGCACTCACATTCTACCAGGAGCTGATTTTCCATCACCTTTTCTGATATATTAGCACTTGTGATGCACACACCTCCCTGCTTCCTGGGACACAGGGAGGCTGAGGCTGCAGCTCTCCCATTCTTCATGCACCAGGGCTGTGGGGATCCCCTGAAAAGGGATACGGCAGGGCAGGGGGCCCTGCACCTCACTCTCTTACCCAATGGCGATCATGTCCACATCGTTTGTCTCGCCTGTGTTGAGGTGCAGCAGGGATGTCACATCATTTGGGGGCATGGCTGTGCCCACATTCCAGGTGACCACTGTGATGCTTGGGAGGACAAAGAAAGAAAAGGCTAATACTGGAGCTCAGAGGAGTTCCTGTCCTCTGTTCAGCCCCCAGCTTCACCAAGGAAGCTTTTTGCTGGCAACAGAAGTAGCTGAAGCTTAATCAGGGCACATACACCTCAACTCCCATTTGAGGGAGACAGGTCCTTCCTTCCAAATTCCTTCAGGACTTGCACCTGATAATTCTAAAAACCAGCACAAAGAGCCCTCATTTTCATCACCATTAGCTGTCACAGGCATGCTGGCACAGCAGGCAGCCTTCAAGAAAACTGCTTCCTCTCCCTTCCCCAGGAATCACAGCAGGAGCTCAGGCTCCTAGCAAGAAAGACCCGGATCTCAGTCCTCAGCCCCTGCCAGCCCAAAAGGCCAGGGCAGCACATGTGACAGCGGTTCTGCAGCCCTGCAGTGGTGTCCTTCAGCAGCGCAAAGCCAACATCAATGCCATTGCGCAACGGGCACCAGCAAGGGGCCCGCGGGCTCATTTAGCAGCAGCCAGGAGTCATCTCATTCACAGGGACATGTTTCAACAGGGAGGGAGGGCAGTGCCCAGGCAAGCCCCAGCGCTCGGGGACAGCGGGGGCAGGTAGCCCGCGGCTCTGTTAATGATATCCCCCAGGGACCACGCGTTCTCCCCGCACGCCAAATTCTCCAGCTGAATCCTCCACAGTGGGGAGGAGAGGTGCAGCTCCAGCGCACAGCGGGGGACCTCGGCACCGCGTCCCCTGTTTCCCGCGATCCCCCCGCGGCCCCGCTCACCGGAACGCGCCGTCCTCCGGGGCCCGTCCCGAGCAGTCCGGCAGTCGATCGCAGGCATCGCCAGAGCCGGGGCGGCCGAGGAGGGGCAGCTCGCCCGGCTCCGCTCGGGGGGCCAAGCCCGCCCGCCCGCCGGCGAGGAACTCGCTGGACACGGCCTTGGGCAGCGCGGGGGCGCGGGGCACGGCGGGGCCCGCCCAGGCCGCGATGTGGTCGATGGACTCCGCCTTGGGCAGCATCTCCCGCCGCTCCGGCGCGGGGAAGGCGGCCCGGCCGACCGCTGTCGGAGACACTGGGTCGCCCGGCGCGGGGGGCAGCAGGGCCGGGAGCCCCTCGGATGGGGTCTGGCCCAGGGGGCGCTCCTCGGGCCCGGCGCGCCGCGGGCAGCCGTGCCCGAAGGAGTCACAGGCGGTGTCCGGCCGGGAGCTCCTACGGGCGACCGGGACACCGCCACCGAAGAAACGCGCCGCCGAAGCCCCGGCGTCGGGCGGGGGCCGGGCCGCGCTCCCAGGGCCGCGCGGGAAGCCGGACCAGGGCTCCGCGCCGGCGGCTGAGCCCCGGTCGGCGGTGCCGCACCGGACCGGGTCCATCGGCGGGCAGAGACCGGAGCAGGAGCAGCCCCGGCCCGGCCCGGCCCAACCCAGCCCACCTTGCGGACTCGCCACGTGACGTCACCACCCCATGACGCCAACACCCGCCACCTGCGCGGCACTTTAAAGGCGCAGCGGCAGCCCCGCCCCGCGCACCTGCCGCACCGCCCCCGCACGGGTTAGCCCGAGACGCGCCCCTTCTTCTGCCCCCAGCAGCCTGTCTTTACGTCTGCACACCTGTCCCTGCTCACCTCTCCTTACATCTGCACACCTGTCCTTACACCTGCACAACTGTCCCTGCTCACCTGTCTTTGTGTGTGCACAATCGTCTTTGCACGTGGATGACTAGCCTTCTACATGTACTGCAGTCCTGCATGAACACATGTACACACATCCTTTATGCGTGCACAACAGCCATTGCAAGTGCACACCTGTCCTTGCACACCTGCCCTTGCCTATGCAAGTCTGCCCCTTCTTGCCTATCGGCCTTAGTACGTTACTGTGCGTGCAGCTGGGCTCACCACGGTGGCTGTTGTGTCAGCATATGCCAGGCATGCCTGTAGTTTGCTGTGGAGTTTTTGCGACCCTGGGTGCATGCACACCCTTGGGCAGCTGTGAGTGTGTGCAGCTGCTTGTTTGTGGCTCTGTGTGCAAGCTATGTTTGTGGCTCTGTGTGTAGCTCTGTGTGTGTGCAGCTCTGTGTGGCTATGTGTGTGTGCAGCTCTACGTGCAGTGGTGTGAGTGGCTGTGTGTGTGCAGCTGTGGGTGCAGCTGTCTGGCTGTATCTATGTGGGGCGGTGCTGCTTTGCCTGTGCACAGCAGTGCCCCTGTGCTTGTCCTAGTTACAAAGGCTGGGACTAGTTTATCACTATGTGGATATAACCAAAACTGTGTATTCTACACCCTTCTGATGGACTGGTAATAAGTGGACTGTTTGCAGCAGGTGCCCAGGGCACACCTGACACCTCAGGCTACAAACTGAGTGTTAAACCAGGAGTGTGGATGCAGCTGGAGTGTTCTTCTATTTGCACTTCAATGACTCAGCTGTGATAACTCCCCTCCAGAAAAGCATTAATACCTTTATCCCCAGCCTGAGGGGTCATCTCTGCTAACCTTGGGCTGGCATAATGGGCAGCTACACCGGCCAGAGCATCAAAGACTCCAAAAATATCCCATGACTCACAGAGTTAAATCACCCATTGTGAAACTCCCTGCCCTGGTGGAGGTACTGGGCATTCCCACCTGAACTTGAGCATACAATAACCTTTGGGTTTTGGGACTTCTGGTGCCACTCATCAGATCCAGAGGAGGACCAGAACTCTGACAGAACTGCAATCATCATCCGGACCAGCAGGTTTTCTTTTACTTTGCACCAAGTGGGAGCCACGTGGTGCTCAGCACAGGGGTTGACAAACACCGTTATGTTTTTGTCCCATGGTACAGGGTTATACATCTGTTTTTTGTGGGTTAAAGCCAGTTTTTCTCTGTATCATTGCATTTATTGTAATCTTTTTAGTAAATTGTAACTCTGACTTGTAATCTCTCTTGAGTTGGGTTAATTTCTCATGCCGGTTTACTTCTAAACAAGCACAGTGCTCCAATGCAGCACAGGCAAGTATGAACACCTGTGCTTGGGGTGCATACACACACGTGTGAGAGAGTGTGTGTGTGTGTATGTGTGTGTGTGTGCGCGCGCCTAGAGGGAATGGGGGACCAGGTGACATGTCTTGCCCTCAGCTTGTACTTGCCAGCACTCAGGGAAGGCTGGAGCTTGAGGAGGAGGGGAATCTCGGTGAAGTATGGAGTGAGGTAGAGGAGGATATTGGTAGGAGGGGAAAAGGACCCTGGGTCCCTGTGGGTTGACTCACAAGCATCAAGGGAGTTGTGGAGGTGGCTCCTGCCATCACAGGAACACTGTGATCAATGGTTTCAAATGAGACAGGACCGAGGAGAGCCAATGTCACTGCTGGCTTCTGGAGGGGTGTAAAGAGGGATCCAGAGACCCAAGACTGATCTGCCTCACCTCCATCCTGGGAAGATGACAGAGCAGCACGTCCTGGAAACCATTGCTGGACACATGAACAACAACTCGTAGGGGTCAGATCGGCTCGTCCAAAGAGAGGTCCTGCTTGGCCACCTGACCCCTTCCATGATAGAGTGAGCCACCAGCAGACACAGACAGCAGGGGACAGTGTCCACCTGCACTGCAGGGAGGCTTTGGGCACTGCATCCCATCTGGTCCTCCTAGAGAAGCTGTTGGTCTACAGGTTGGATAAGTAAGAGGTCAAGGCAGGAAGGCTGGATCCAGGGGTGGTGGTGAGTGACACAGTCTCATGGGAGGCTGGTCACTCACAGTGTCCACAGGGATCTGTGCTGGGCCCTGGCCTGTTTAACATCCTCATTCCTTGGATGGTGGGACAGCAAATGTGCAGGTGTAGTAGCAGTCCTTGAGTAGTGGATAACAAACCAGGGGGTCATGTGCCCATCCAGAGGGACTTGGACAAGCTGGAGAAGTGGGCTGGCAGGAATCTCCTGAGGTTCAACCAGGGAATGTACAGAGTTCTGCCCCTGGGGAGGAACAGCCTCAGCATCAGGACATGCTGGGGGCCACCAAACTGGAAAGCAGCTCTGCAGCAGGGGGGCTGGGGGCTAGAGGACACCACATTGACTATAAGCTTAGCATGTCCTCAGGGCAAAGCAGGTGAATGATATCCTGGGCTACATCGAGGGTATTTGTCAGCAGGTCACAGGAGGTCACAGAGGTGGCTGTGAGGCTACCCCTGGAGCGCTCTGTCCAGTGTAGGGTGCTGAAGAGCAAGTTCAGGAGACATGGACTTACTGGAGGGAGCCGAGTGAAGAGCCCCAAAAGGGTGGGCTTGAGCATCTTTCATACAAGGAGAAGCTGCAAGTGCTGGGACTGTACATCCTGGAGAGGAGGAAGCTCAGGCATATCTCATCCATGTATATAAATATCCAAAGGAAAGCAGAAAGGATGAAGCCTGGCTCTTCCCAGTGGTGCCCAGTGGCAGGACCAGAGTCACTGGCAGGACCAGACCCAACTGGATTACAGGAGTGTCCCTCTGCACATCAGGAAACACTTTTTTCCTGGCCCAGGGACCCTGCCCAGGGACCTGTGCAGTCTCCATCCTTTGCAAAAGTGACTGGACACTGTCCTGGGCCCCTGGCTCTGGGCAGCCCTGTCTGAGCAGGATGTGGGACCAGAGAGACCCCAGAGCTGTCCCTGGCTTCAGCCAGTCCAAGACCCCAGGACCTGTGTCCAGCACGTGCCTGTGTGGGGGTGTTTGTGTGCAGCTGCAGTGTGGAGAGTGTGTGTGAGGTGGGTGTGTGCATGCAGGGGTACATGATGGTTTGCACATGCAGAGCTGCATGTGTCTCACTTGTGTGTGTCCATAGAGCTGGGCGTACATGTATGGTGGTGTGTGCACACACCATTTGCACGTGTGACTGCCGGTGCTGGTGTGTCTCTGTGTACTGCTGTGTGTGCTGATGTGCCCTGGCATAGGCACAGCTGGGAGTGACCGGAGGGAGGGTAGGAGTGTGTCTGTGTGTATCTGTGTGCTTCTGTGCAGACTGCGCGGGCACACACCCGTGCCTGTGTGCGCGCGCAGCCGTGTGAGCGCGCACCGCTGTGCGTGCCCGCGCAGCCCCCGCCCCGGGTGCCTCGGGGTGTTTCAGCGCGTTCCGCGCGCGTGCACGGTGTGGGCGTGCACGGCTGTCTGTGGTTATTATGTGCGCGCGTGCGCCTGCGTGACCGTGTGCACGGTGTGCGCGCGCCGCTGCGCAGGCGCGCTGCCGTGCACGCGAGCGGGCCGGGTGGACGTGGCGGCGGGGAGGGTGATGCGGGCGGCGCTGCCGGGGCCGGGGCTGTGGGTGCTGCTGGCGGCGGCGCTGGCGGCGCGGTGCTATTCAGAGCTCCCCCAGCTCCGCGGGGCCGCGCTGCGGGACCTGGCCCGGGGCAAGGTGGAGGTGAGCACGGGCGGGGCGCCCGGGCAGCGCCGGAGGTGAGCCGGTGCCCACCGGGTGCCTGACGGGGTGTACCTTCCGCAGACCTGCGGCGGGTGACGGCTGAACCGCCTCAGCGAGGTATGTAGCGGGGCCAGGGGGCGCGGGGAGCCGGGGCCGCCCCGCTCTGAGCCAGGTCGGGCCGGGCCGGGCCGGCCGCTCTCCGCAGGTGAAGGCGTTCGTCACCCAGGACATCCCGTTTTAGTACCCGGCGGCGGCGGCGGCGGCGGCAGCGGCAGCAGCGTTGGGGCCCTGCAGGAGGGCACGGAATGGGACGGGATGGGCCGGGGGCGGGACAGGATGCGAGGGGACAGGGGATGGGCTGTGTGAAAAGTGGAGGACGGGATGGTTGGGGGATGGGATGGGTCAGGGCAGGATAGGATGAGATGGAGAATGGGATGATATGACATGTAGGACAGAACAGGATGGGATGGGAGAAAATGCGATGTGACAGAGGGGAAAGAGGACAGTATAGATGTGATGGAGGATGGAATGGGATGTCATGGGACAGGGGCTGCATGGTCCTGCCCAGTGCTGTCTGCTCCTTGATGCATCATCCAGCCATAACCTGGAGATGAAACACCTGCCCGGTGCTGACCCTGAACTTGTGCTTCTCAGCCACCAGTATGAGGAGCTGGAGGTGAGTGGGCAGCATGGCACCCACTGCCACAGGGCCTGAGATGGTCAGTTCTCTGTGGGTGCCAGACTGCAGCCCCTGTCTGGGTGCAGAGAATCCCCCTGAGTGACATGACCCGCGAGGAGATCAACCGGCTGGTGCAGGAGCTGGGCTTCTACCGCAAGGAAACACCTGATGCTGCTGTGCCCAAGGAGTTCCAGTTTGCCCCTGCCAAGCCTCTGCCCACACTGCCACCCCGCCAAGCACCCGCCACTGGCATCAAGACCCCACTCAAACGTGACAAGGGAGAACACCTAGATCTCTAGTGAGGATTGCCGCACCTGGGACAGGGTGACGCAGCCAGTCCACAGCACAGGGAACGAGGGTGTTACAGCAGCTGGAGATAGCGCTGAAGGGTGGCAGAGGTGCCCCCCCTGCTTTTGATTGGTGCTGCGTAGCCTCTGCCCCAAGGATGCCCTGGGTAGCGCCAACTTTGAGCAGGGGCTTCCTGGGCACTGTGGGCATACCAAAGGTCCTAGTGCTGGTCGTTGCCTTCCCATGCCTGTAGCCCGTTATCCCTGGTCAGCTGGGAGGAGCAGCATTCCCTGCACTCCCTTGCTGTGCCCAAAGGTTTTAGCTGCTCCCGGCAACTGGGCAGCAGTATCCTACCTGCATGGGACAGGATGAAACCCTCAGCAGAAAGTGACAGGTGCTAAGGGTAGATGTGCTGAGTCCCAAAGGTGGGAGAGCTGCCCCAGGGAGAGGGCTTTACCCTCCAGTAGTTATCTTGTATCTGGCACCCAGTAAAGCCTTTATGTACAGTTGGCTGCACTGTGTCATCTTTCCAGGGTGGTCTTGGTGGTGTGCATCCTGCACTGCTCTGTGCCGAGGGGAGCTGGGTGCCCCAGAGCTGCTCAGAGGCAGGAGAGGATGGCAGGGTCACAGCCACTGCTGGTGAGCCACAAACCAACCTGTGCTGTTCCTGTGCCATCCCCCCAACCCAGCACAATGGAGGGATGAGGGTGGGCACCCTGGCTTGGGAAGAGTTGCTCTCACAGGGCATGAGCCCACAAGCTGGTCCTGCAGTGTTGAGCTGTAGCCCTACGGCTGCGCTAGCCCAGTGAGGATATCTGGCCCTGAGCCAGGGAAGGAAGCAGGGCACAGCCAGGCCTGAGGGTGATGGGGGACAGGGGTGTGCACAGCAAACCAACAGCACTGGTCAGGGTGAGGGACTGAAGGTGCCCCTCAGCTCCAGACATTATCAATGAGTGGAGGAGTGCCCTGTGTCCCTCCAGGCTGGGCAAACAGTGGGGCTGCAGGCAGAGAGGCCAGGAGTGGCCAGACTGCCAGCACTCCCCAGGCACTGCAGTATGTGCTATGCCACTGGAACAAGGACCTGAAACAGAGGTATCGCCCTAGGTAAACTTTTATTGTCTGGCTGGTGGTGGTACACGTGTCAGCACAGGTGTAGAGACGTGATGGAGGGGCGAGCGGCGCTGAGCACATGGTGCCGGGAGTAGGGGCTGCTATCCTGGCTTCTTCCTTCAGCCTCAGGCTCCCCTGGGACCTCTCGCCCCTGCCCACTCCCCAGCCCACAGGTGCTGCAGCCCCTAGTGCGGAAGTGCCCCAGGTGCATGTGAAGGTGGGAAGCAGGGTGGTCGGCACAGCTGTGGAGTTGTCCCCAGGGAGGTAACACCAAGCAGGGCCTGCGGTGGGCAGAGGGGCTTCCTCACAGGGAGCCAAGGGAACCACTAACAGGTGCTGCCTGTGGGATGCCTGGCTGGGCTGCACGGTCCTGCTCAGCCACTGACCCACACTGTGCCCCAGGCCTGGGGGCACAGCTTCGCCTGTGCCACTCCAGGGACACAGGAGTGCTGCCCGCAGGGTAAACAATCCCGGGAAAGCAAATAACTTAACAGGCTGGAGTGCAGGGGGCAAGCCAAGCCAGGAGCATCCCCAGCAACGCCTGCATGGCCCTGCCCATGGGGTCAGCCCGCAGCTGGCTGGGGCAGAGGCAGCTCTGGCAAGGCAGAGGCATGGGGGTGCCTGGTTGGCAGAGTTCCCCCTGTCCCCAGTGTCAGGCCTGTGGCCCTCCCAGACCCTCCTGGGGCAGGCAGCTCCCCTGCCCACTGGCAGCCCTGGCAGCAAGGGCACTGGGGGGGTGGGCAGGGCAGGCTCTAGCACTCTTTCTGCCGCATGCGCAACTCGTGGCGACGCAGGTGGTTGTAGAGGGACTGCACGTAGGTGAAGACACACTTGGCGTCTGGCTTCTTCCCCATGATCATCATGTCTTCGACCTCCACCAGCGGCACGCAGTCCACCAGCGTCCTGCAGAGATGAAACCCTCAGGCAAGCTGCCCTGCGTGGGGGCTGGGATGGAACCCCACACTGCGCAAGGCCTGCTGGCATTGGGCACTGCTGCCCTCAGCCCCATGTGGCTCCTGCCTGCCCTCCATTATCCCCAGTCCTGCCGCTCCTGGCACTAGGAAGAGTATGTGTTGCCTGCCCTGGAGGCTGTCTGCCCTGGGGGGTTTGCCCACCTGTCTGCATCCCTTGCCCCCCTGGTGCTCTCTGCTCCAGCTCTTGGTGCTGGTAGTCATGCCCTGCTCAGGCTGTGCCCACCCTCCTCCTCCTCCTCCAGCGGCTGGTGGTGCCCCCTAGGGAGAGCCCTGCTTGCCTGCACATATCTCTGCAGCCTCAAGCCCCACAGGCTGGTCCAGGGAAAGCAGGGACAGGGGGTGGATCTCGGTCACAAGCTGCCCCTCACTCCTGCTTCAAGCCCTGGCCCTGCTCTTCTGCCTCCTGCCAGCCAGACTCTCAGCCTTGCCTCTGACTAGAGCCTAGGGCTGCCTGCCCCAGGCCCAGCACTATTGGGGTGGGTACTGCCCTGCTTCAGTGAGCTCAACCTGGTGTGTGCCTATTGCCTCCTATCCCAGCCCAGCATGCTGTGGGGGTCTATGGAGGACCCTACTCCAGCAGCTACCAGCCTCGGGGAGCCATGGCAGATCAGCCATGCCTGTGCCCCAATCCCCACAGCCTTGGGGCTCTACCACTGCCCCTCTGGTGGGGTGGCCACCCTATCCCCCCACCCATCCAGCTCCCTGGGCTGCTTTGTCCCCAGACTGGGGCTCCCTGGGTGCTCAAGGAGGCTGACAACACGATTACGGGTCATTATGACAATCAGGCAGGGCTTGGAGGGGATCCAGCCACCTCCATCCTCTAGCCTTTCTACTCAGGAAGTAGATGTGGAGGAAGAGGGGGTGGGGCACAGAAGCAACTGTGCCACTGCTGTGACCCCCATCCTGGCCATGCCCAGGCCCCTGCATCCCTGCAAGGCATTGTCCCCTCATGGGGACTGATGGTGCTGGAGCAGCCTGGCTGCTGTGCTGCTGGGGCAAGGGCTATGCCAGCACTGGGGGCTGAGCTGGCTTGAACTGGCAGCCCCCGCTGCTGTCATGGCTGGCTCAGCTGCTCTGGCCCTGGGCCACCCTCCAGCTGCAAGGACAGGATGCACAAGGAAGGTCCAAACCCCATGCTGCCACCCACCACCGCAACACCCTCACTCCTGTCACCACCATTCCCCTGCTGTAGCCCCACTGTGCACCTTGACCCTCCAGAATAGCCCCCCCATCCCTCCCTCCCTCCCTCCCTCTCTGA
The DNA here is from genome assembly GCA_038380795.1 of Pyrocephalus nanus. NCBI lineage: Eukaryota > Metazoa > Chordata > Aves > Passeriformes > Tyrannidae > Pyrocephalus > Pyrocephalus nanus. The sequence continues at coordinate 732,928 of CM076278.1, forward strand.
GGACAGACCCCCAGCTGCTGCCAGCTCCTGGGGAGCATCAGGGCCTAGGAGAGCCCTGGCCCAGCCCCCACAATCCCAGCCTTCCCATGGTGCCTTTGCTACACTGGTCAGTGGACTCTGGGCCCATGACCTGGCTGGCACCAGCCCCATCTCATGCTTTGGCCAACGTGGGGATGAGGGGCCATGCTCAGGGCCTTGGGAAAGCCCATGCCTGGCTCTGGGGGTGAGGGCAGAGTAATGGCAGCACACAGAGAGCAGCTCTGCCCTTATAAAGCCATTGTTTGGGCTCTGGTGTGCCAGTGCTGTGCAGAGCCAGGGGAGCCATGGCTCCAACACCAGACAGGATGCTCTGAGACAGGCACAAACACTGCAGGATGAGGCAGGACTCAAGCCTTGAGTCACACTTTCCAGACTCCTGCTCCTGCCCATATATGAGCAGGCAGCATCTCGGGGCTGGGCATATGCACTCTGGGGCAGAGGAAGGAGGCAGCAAGTGCAAGCACTAAAGCTGCAGCAGCCCGGGGGGGTCACCCACACTCAGGCAGCATCATTCAGAGCACAGAGCTGAGTCCCCAGCAGCTCATCCTTAGGTCAGGCTCAGCCAGGGGGAGGGATCTGTTTTCACTACTCCCCTGGAGAGTCAAGATTCCTATAGGGTGACAGTCCCCACTGCCCAAAGGTCCATGGGTGTTATTCCAGAAGACCCAAGGCCAGTCAGATGGGCTTCTGCCCATCTCCTGGCTGCAGCAGGGTCCTGCCTGGCACCACTGGGCCTTGCCCCTTGCCCACTGGCATCCCCCAGCCTTGTCCCCAGCCGCGGCAGCTGCTTCCCAGCCGAGCCCTGGTGGTGGTGGGGCACAGGCAGATACTTGGAGGGGAAGGTTCTCACCATTGGTCCTGGGGGGGGTGACAATGGGCTACGACTTTTTGGTTTTTACCAGCCCCTTCTGGACCAGGCAGCGATAGAATTCCTGAATGTATGTGTACACACACTTCCAATCTGGCTCGCGCATCCGGACCATGTCCTCCACATCCAGCAACTGCGGACAGTCCGCGTGCTTCCTGGGTGCAGGGAGAGAGAGGGGCAAGCCAGTGACCGCAGCCCAGTCAGGGAGGGGAGGAAGAGAAAACAAGAGACACAGATCAGTGCAGTTCCCGTCCCACAAGAAGCTGCTCTGCTCTGGCATGCTCTGGGGGTGCGCGATGCAGGGGCGGGAAGGCTCCAGGCACCCTGTGCCAAGGCCATTCAGTGAGACTGGGGGGGCACAAGCAAGGGAAGGGGGAAGGGGCAGCGGGTGAGCGGTGTGGAGAGGCGTGAGGTTCAGAGGGAAGGACAGACAGAGAAGGAGGAGGAGTGAGGTGTTCTGGTGCGCCAGGTGCTCGGGGAGCGGGTTCCAGAGTGGAGCGATGCTCTATATAGCTCCTATATAGACCTGTTAGGAGGATGGCAGGGCAAGCCCAGCCCTCCTGCCCAGCTCCGCTTGGAACCACGCAGCACAGCCCTGGTGCAGGAAGCTTAAGAGAGGACGCTCACAAGAGCTGGAGGAGGAAGGACGAGAGGCCACCTGGCTTCCAGGCCGGAGAGATGATGGCTCTCTCAAGTCCACGCACTGGTTCCCCAATTAAGGCAAAAAGTCCATTACCAGGAGCGCCAAGAGCCAGGCCCACAGCTCCCTTCTTGCTCCACCAAACAGCACTACGGCACCCAGGGAGCTCGTGGGAGCCCCCAGCTCACCCCACGGCCACGGACACCAGCCGAATGGGACCCCAACCCCTGGCCCTGCCCCCGGGCAGGGTGCTGGAGGAGACAAGTGGATGAGTGGGAGAGAGACAGAAGGAAGGAGAGAGGGGCCTGGCTGCCAGCCCTCCAGCTGGGCACACTCCCAGCTCTCAGCACCCAGGAAAATCAGAAGCAAAAGGGGAAGGGAGGAGACTAGAGAAGCTGCAACAGTGTTTGAGCCCCTACAACTGTGAAAGTAGGCACCTGGCATGGGCAAACCCTGCTCCCCACAAGATGCAGTCCCACACCTGGCACCTTGGGATGGGATGTACAGCCTGCAGCCACATGGGCTTAGGGAGCTGCTGCATTGCCCTGTGCTTGGGAGCCCAGACCCCCACGCCCATCCTCACCATACCAGACTGGGCTGCACTGGCCCCTTGTGACTCTGCCCAGGCAGCTGCTGCTTTCCCACCCAGCACCCAACCTTATTGCATGACATGGGGGGAGCAACACATATGGGCACCCACCTCTGGCACCACCACCCTCATCCCAGCAGTGAGCAGAAGAGGCCACCCCCCAAGCCACCCCAAGCTCATATGATGAGCATGAGAGGTACGTACTCTGCAGAGGAGAAGGCCACCTCAAAGTTGTGGCGGCGGTTCTGGGGCGTCAGCTTACTGTAGTCAAACGCATCAGGGAAGAAGTTGTGGACCAAGGCACAAAAGGCCATGCCGTCACTCCAGCTGGATGAGAAGTTCTGGATGTCCACATGCTGAGAAGGCAAGAGAGTTACTGAGGGACAGAGTGACCGACCCTGGGATGGGAAGAGGAGGTGGCACCCACCTCATAGCCCCGGGTCTTGGCTCTGCACCAGTCCAGCAACATCTGCTTGATACTGTTGGCGTTGGGCACGCCGAAGCTGGAGGAGCGCTGCACAGTGGTCTGTGACGCTGCAGGGTTTGGTGAGCTATGGCAGGAGACACAGGGTGTTATCCATGGGTGTTAGCTGCAGGGTGTTATCTGCACAGTGTTCACTGCCCCAGCCAGCCTGCCCCAGGCCCAGCCTCACCTCCCGCCTTCCTTCTGCAGCTTCTCCATCATGGCCTTGCGCGCCTGTGAGGTTGAGGTCTTGGGCAGGCTCTGAGCCTTCATTAGCTCCTTCTTCTTCTCCGCCTGACGTCGCTCCAGTGCAGCCAGGCTGCTCTGCCTGGAGGCACTCTCATCCTCACGGTCGAAGATGCTGGGAGAGAGACGAACAATGTGAAGGGGGCTCCAGTGGCCCAGGGAAGGGCAAGCAGTGGCCTCAGCCAATTGCCAGCCCTGGCACTTCAGAATCCTCCACGTCCCTAGAACAGAAGAGAGTGGCTTAAGGCCCCTTGCTGGCAGACATGTCTTTGTGCCCATGAAAGGACCCATGAGGACCTCTGAACATAGTGAGTGCACCCCAAGGACCAGGAGGCTTGCACAGGGACACCACAAGCAGATGAGTGACAGGGACCACATGTGCCTGTCCTTGCAGACACCACCACTCACCTGCCGGTCTTCTTGGATGAGGAGCTGTAGGATGATTTGGTTTGAACAAACGTGCTGTTGCCATCTGCAGAGAGAAAGGAAGGAAAGAGGCCCTGGGCAGAAGCTGAGGCAGGTGGGACTTGGCCTGCACCAGAGCAGTGATGACTCAGCGGCAGTGATGCTCCAAGGTTACACCTGACGATGCAGGGAAAGGGCAGGGAAAGCTCTTACTGTCTGATCTCTTCACATAACTCGACTCCATGGTTGTGGTACGGGAAGTCTTGGTGCCATCACCTGCAGAGACAAGGCAACAGGAACAGCTGGGCTGGGAGCAGCAGCACCCACAGACATCAGCTGCTGCCAAGCACCCTCACACCCATGCAGTGCAATGGGTAGAAGTCTCAGATGGTAGAGCCACAGGCATGGCAGGCAGAGGGAGGACAGAGGGCACGTGCCCCCAGGCAGAGCAAAGAGGCCAGCACAAACAGCAGAGAACTGGGGCATCCCTCAGACCCTGCAGCCACTCGGCTTGAGCCACCCAAGTGACTGGGAGAACAGGGGTACAGGGGACAGGAGACAGGCCAAAGATGTAGACAAGGCCCTGCCACGCCAAGAGAATGGGGATCAGGTGGCAAGTCACCAGAGCAGATCCCTTAATGATCCACAGGCAGGCTCTGAGCAAGCCAGAGACTCAGCCCTGAGAACTAGTCCTGCTCCCAGCAGAGTCAGGCCAGACCCAGGACAAACAGCAAGTGGCAGAGGAACTGCTGTGGCAGAGCAGTGGGAAGGGTTCTGCATGGGCACCAAAGGTCCAGCACACCGGTCAGTGAGCCCAGTGCCCCCCAGCCTGGCCCATACTAGACTGGATGAGACGCTCAGTCTTGGTGACGGTGCTGCGCGCTGAGCCGTCAGCTGACTGAGTGCTCTGCGTGGTGGTGGTCTCGGTGGTGTGGCCAGCCCTTCCTGCCATAGCCTGGCTCCTAGCCTCTTGCAGCCGCTGGTCTCGCTCCTTCTCCCGCTGGTCTGCAAACACAGGTGGGAGACAGCATAAGCAGCGAGAGGCAGCGTGGTGGGCACACTCCACGCCATACCAGAGGTCCTATAGCTGCTGTTGTTCCACAGTTGGCTCATAGGAAGTATGATGTCCTCGGCCTGGCACAGCCAGGGGGGCAAGAGAAGACCCAGCACGTGGCCTCCAGCCTCTCTGTGGCTTGGACAGCCCCGCTCCAGCACTCCACACTGCCTCCACCACTACTCAGTGGGAGTCACTGTTCCCCAAGTACCTCGCTTGCGCTGGCGCAGCTCCCGCATGGCATTTCGGATAAGCCGTCGCTCCTCAAAGTCCGTTGTCTGATCCAGCTGCAAGAGGGAGAGGTCAACATCACTCCTCTGCCATCCGCTTGGGGTCCCTTCATCTTCCCCCAGGAGCCTGAGCCAGAGGTACCATCTTATCCAGAACATCCTCATCCTCAATTCTGCTCAGCTCCTCAACATTCAGCTTGCTCCTTCTCTCCGCCTCCCTCACTTGCACCTTCTCCGTGCCGTTGGGCAGCTCTGGTTCCAGCCTCAGAACCTGGGGCTGCTCCACCACCTCTGGCTCCATCTGCAAGGACAGCACGGTGCAGCTGAGCCCCTGCCAGCTCAGCCACCCCAATACTGCTGCTCGGGGTCCAGGCCCCCACCACCCCAACACCTGCTCAGTGCCACAGGCAGTGAGGACCCTGGAGAGGACATGCCACATGCGGCATAGGAGCTCTCAGCCGGTGGGACACCGCAGGCATCTGCAGTGCCCAAGGCAGGCAGGGGGGCATGGCATGCCCCTGTGGCACCCACTGCCCCTGGAGGGCCAAGCAGTCCCTGACCTCCTCCCAGTCTGGCTGGCAAAATATCTCCAGATACTCCCTGCTCCCTTCAGGAGATGGCCGGGCCCCCCAGCAGACAGGGGCTGCCTGGGGCTACAGGCTGGGCAGTGCCTGGTGCCCAGCTGCAGGCAAGGTGTTGGCAAGGCCAGTGTGTGCTGTTAGCCACACAAGGGATTTCCATGGAATTAAGGGACTTAGTGGAGAGAAGAGCTTGTGCAGGAGATCAAGAGCCTCCCCCGCATTCCTGCCAGGATCTAGGCCAGCTCGGCCCCTGCCTGAACACAGCCAGGACACCAAGTCCCTTTCAGCATGACCCCCCAGCAATGCATAGCAGGCAGCAGGCCAGGCCCGGAATAGGAGGCAGCAGAGATGCCAGAATTGGCCTGGAGTAGCCATGCACACATCTGGCCCAATTCTGCATCCTGCAGCCCTGCACCTGGCCCATGGCAAAGCCATCGGCAGGAGCTGACATTGGCCACATGCACCCATGCCACCACCTGTGCAGGCACTGTGGCAGGGGCAGGACAGCTGCCTGTGGCCTCCTGCCTGGCATGCCAGCAATGTAGAGCAGGCAGGCACTGCAACTGTGCCACAGTGAGCCCAAGAGGTGGTAGATCCTCATGGTGCCGTGTCCCTGTGCACCGCGGCCACAGTTCCATCTTGTGCCTGGGCTCCAGACATCCCCAGGAGCCCCAGAGGCCGGTGCCCCCTCCCACCCCTTGCCGTGGGACAGGGCTGCCCACACTCACACTGCTGTTGGTCCGGGAGAGGTGAAGGGCTGATTGTTGGCATGTGCTGGAGAAAGTGGGTGGATGGGCCACAGGGCCGCTGGGCTCCTCGGTGCCCTCAAAGTGGGCGCAAGAGTCCTGTGCTTCCAGAAAGAGAGTGCTGATGTCCTCTGCAGGGGGCTCCTGCAGCCCTGGTGCCAGTAGATCGAGGCAGCGGCCCAGGCGCTCCAGCTCTGCCCGCAGCTCCAGCTGCTCCTGCTCCAGTGACTGCAGTGCCTGGGCCAACGCCTGCACCCACTGCAGCACCCACTGCAGCTGCCCCTCTGCCACACCCCGCAATGCTGCCAGTTCCTGACGCAGCTCAGCCAGCTTGGCTGTCCCGGCCTGTTCCAGCCCCTCCAAGCTGATCCCCAGCATGGCGGCGGTGCAGGCACTGCAGTGAGCCTTGCTCAGCTGTCTGCTGCCTTTTATAGGGGCGCAGGGCACTACCCCAGCTGGAGGCCAGCCCGCTCCCTGCCTGTGGGTTATTCTGGTCCCAGCAGCTGGGGGGTCCCTCAGAGGGGTGCTGAGCCAGGCGCCACATTTGGCAATGTGTCCGGCTTTGGGACCAGGTGGCTTGGCAAGGGAAGCTCTGCAAGTGGCCCCCCCACCCTGGCAGCTGCCAGGGCCTAATACCAGCCTGGGGCCTGTGGGACACAGCAGGGGGGACCAGTCCCGACCACTGCTGTGCTGGATGAGTGACAGGGCCAACCACTGCTGTGCCCTTTCGTCCAAGCGCTCTCCCACTCTGGGCCAGCATCAGCCACAGCACACCAACACCTCCAGCCCCAGACTGGCACCGGTGCAAGGGCCTCAGCCACAGTTGGGATTTTTAGAGGTCTCCATACCCCCATGCTGCCTGATGCCTGTGCCACGGGGGTCGCTGCATGATGGACACAGGCAGCACCTCACTAGCAAGAGGACAGGCTGCAATGGCTACTGCCCCCAGGTCCCTGCAGCCCACTGGTCCCTCCAACCGAGCCCTACCTGGCAGGGCTGCCAGCACTGCTGCCTTGTCCTCCTCCTCCTCCTCCTCCTCCTCCTCCTCCTGTCTGCACACTGGGAGCACACCTGGCAGCTGTGTCTCCCGCCAAGCAGCTGATTGGTCTAAGGCCCCCCACCCCACCAGGCAGCCCCACTAATACCTTAATGAGAGCTGATGGGTGCTCAGGCCAGGTCCGCCCAAGCGCATTAGCATGGGGAAGTCAGCCCGCTGCAGGCAGTGAGCTGCCCACAGGTAGGACCTGCTAGCAAGTGTGGGCAGAACCTGAGAGCAACTCTGCCAGACTGTGGACACTGCCTGCCTCATGCTGAGGAGGGCTGGGCTGAGGACAGGGTGAGCCAGTAGTGCCACAGCCACCAGTGTGCCACAGGCCACTGGCAGTGCCATGGGCCACTGGCAGTGCTGTTCCCATAGAGGCAGCCAGGCGTGTGCGGGGCCATGAGTGAGGCAGAGCCGTGTTTGACATCCCAGCTCCTGCCAAGGTGGCGCGTGGGCGCCTCACATTACCCTAGATGGGCAGGAGCAGACAAAAGCACTTGAAGGGCTGCACGCACGGCTGTCTCCTGTGTGCAGCCAGCCCCAGAGTGGCCACAGCCCACTCTCCCCCCAAAACACTGCAGAGTGGTTGTTTTTTCAGGTTTTTCTCTAGTCGCACCCAAGAATCCCTCCTGGGCCAGGTGGGCTGGGACTCCACTCAGGATTGCGGAGTGGGAAAAGGCAATACCCACAGCTCCAGGATAGGTTCGAGATCTTCAGGGAGCCCCACCCCAAGACAGGTTCCCCATTGCCATGGCCAAGGACCATCCCCAGGAGGAAAACCAGGAGTGGGTGGCAATGGGTTTTTCCCTGAGCTGTTGCCACCCTTAAAGGTGCTTAAAACAGAAGGAGATCTAAAAAAGACTCCCAGCTCGCTTCCCTCCCCCTCCCCGAATGTGTGGGTACATGGCAGCACGATCCAGAGTGCAGAGGACTTGTGGGGCTGTGCAACCACATGCAAAGCCAAGGGTCCCTTGATGGAAAAAAACTCCCAACCAAAACAAAACAAAAGCATCAATCAAAACCAGCCGGAGCCCTGGTGGTCCACTTGCTGCCACCCTGCTGGTCCCTGGTCCCCACCCCAAGCCCTGGAGCTGTCAGGTGATGCCCAGGTAAGGCATGGCCCCACAGCACTAAGGCCCCCCAGGCACTTACCTTGGTGACATTGCTGGTGACACTGCTGATGTTGCAGATACTGCTGACGCTGCTGGGGATGGTGGTGATGCGGATTGGGGTGCTCCGCAGCCCCAGGGTCACCTCTGCAAGGGGAGGAAGAGGCATGTGGGGTCTGCCCCAGCCTGGAAGGCTCAGCCTCACAGCTGGAGATTGGCTCTGGCTGGGCAGCCCTGGTGCCCCACGCATCCTGCCCTGACAGCAAGCACGAGGCTCTGGCACAGGGAAAGGGCTCTGGGGACAGGCAAGGAATTGGAAAGCCAGGCCCCCTTCACTATCCTGGCTTATCCTCCTCCCCAAGGAAGGGCACTTTCTGCAGTGCTCCAGCTGGATCCAGAACCCCCTGGTGTGAGGGATGGCCACAGGAGCATCCCGAGCCAGTCACGTCTGCAGGCAGGCAGGGGTGGGGCAGGGCTGGAGCAAACACAGCACAGCAGTGGAATGGGACACACCAGGACAGCCTGGGCTCACCTGAGCCAACAGTTCAGTGAGGACAGAGGATGTGGCAGGGCTGTAGAGGCAGGGCAGGGATTGGGCAGTGACCTTGAATACGAACATACCAGGACAGTGGGGCTGAGGACAAGCTCCAGGGCCAGGTGGTCTCTCTGGACAAAGATGCTGTGAGAAGGCTCAGTATGCCTGCCAAGGGGTGACGGCTGCCAGGCAAGCTCTTATCTTCTGGCAACACCCATATTCAGCCTCTGGGCTGCCAGCAGCTGCTTGCTGCCCACCAGCACCAGCCTGGCCTAGCACTGCCCACCTGCCTCCACCTCCCATTATTGCCCACCATCCTTCAGTGCCTGGTTGCCCACTGGCACCCACCTGCGCCACTGCCAAGCTGTGCACATAGTCCCATCGGGAACATGGTCCCACAGTGCTTATGGCCCTGCTGGCACCCATTCCACTGTGGTACCCACCTTCCTGACAGACACCCACCTTTCCCAGTCCCACCTCCCTCAGTGACACCCACTATGCCCATCACTCGTACGGCATCTAGCCTCTCCCACATACCACCTGCCCACTTGACCTGTCTTGCTCGCCCCATAGCCCATCAGTGCCCACCTGCCCGCTGGCTGCCAGGGGTGGCCGTGATGCGGGGCGCGAGTGGCTGCACACGCCCATCCTTGATCTCGATGGTGAAGAAGGTCTTCATGGCGTCGAGGCGGCGGCCGGCGGGGCGCGGAGTCGAGCGCTGCTCTGCACCGCCGCTGCCCCGCGCGTTTTGAGCGGGCGCCGGCGGGGCCGTGCGGGGCCCCCGCTGCCATTGGGCGGCCCCGGCCCCGGCCCCGGCCCGCCCCCCCGCACCGCCCGCCCCCGCCGGCCCAAACCTCTGGGCGCGCTCCCGCACCGAGCCGGCGGCGGAGGGCGGCGGGGGTCCGGCGGAGCGTGGCGCTGCGGGGATGGGAGCGAGGTCACCGGGCTGCAGCCACCGGGACTGCGACCCCCGCTTGGTCCCGCACAGCGCATGCAGCCCTCCGCGGTGCCCCCTGCGATGCACGCTGACCCCCCCATCCTGCGGTGCCTGCTGCAATGCATGCTCTCCCCACCCCAGGGTGTCACACCGTGCATGCAGCCCCCCAGCGTCCCCATGCGATGCACAATGCCCACGTAGTGCCTGGCCATGCATGGAGCTCTCCACAGTGCCCACAAGATGCATTGCTGCCCTCGAGAGACCCCACTACACATCCACCATCCCCGGAGGTGGCTGCAGCCTCTACCCCCTCTCCCTACTCCTGCAGGGGCCAGGTGCTTGCGGACATGGATGGGAGGGAGGGAAGGAGGGATGCTGGGCAGGGAGCAAAAGAGCAAGTGGGTGGCCAGCAGTATCGTGGATACATTGGAGCTCCACCTCTGCCAAGGCTCCACGAGGAACCTCCTGTCAGCGGGAAGCAGAGAACAGAAGCAGGCACCACTGAGATCTTACCCGTGCGGCCAGCTGGGCACAAGGAGGAGGGCATCTGCTCCTGCTGGTGAGTATTCAGGTGAGCTGGGGTCCCTACTAGATCCTGGGTAGACACTGGCGCTTGGGAAGAGACAGCACAGATAGGGAAGGAACAGGACAAAGGGAGCAGAGGGTGAGCACAGCACAGGGTGCTGCTGCCATCCCCACAGTACAGCACCCTGGAGCTGCCCTCCCTGTCACGCCACACTCCCCAGTGCATAGTGCCAAAATCTGCCAGCATCTGTAGGCTGCCCCACACGCCAGGCATGGGCTCTGCCCTGCAGTGCCAAACCACACTGCAGAGAAGGGAAGGATCTGTGCCCAGCAAGGCAATGGGGGGTACCTGGGGTCTGTGCCAAAAGGTCAGGATGACCCCTATCCCTGTCAGGCCCTTGCATTGCCTCTGGAGGGGAGGGGGAGGGACCTGGGTGGCTCAGCTTTCGAGGGTGCACGTAGGGTTCTGCCCTGGGGCTGGAGTCACTGATGCCCATGGAGCTGGGGGTGGGAGGTGAGCTCAGCCTCTCCTCAATCCACATTTGAGTCCCCTGTGAGGCAAGGGGATGCAGGTCCTGCACACTTCCCTGCACTCTGGGCTATGCCATGCTGCAGCCCAGCATCTTCCCAGGGTTTCTGCCTTTCCAGAAGCCAGCAGCCCCCAGGGGCACCTCAGAGGGAGGGGATCTCCGCCTGCAAGGGCAGCTCCAAGAGGGGACCCTGACCCTGGGAGCAGAGAGCTGTTTTTTGGTTTTCCTGTTTACTCCTGGCACAGCCATGTAGACAGTTTTCCCAGCAGTAGGAAGAGGGCAGCTGCTGGCCACTGGAATCCCCCAGGGCTGCAGGGAGGCCCCAGAGGATGCTAAGCCTGGGGGAGGGAGGGGGTGGTCAGAGCCAGCCACACATTGCTCTCAGCCTTATTGGGACAAAGAATGCAAAAGTCCGGGGTTTGCTGCCGGCACCGATTCCCTTTCATGGCCCTGTGGCCACCTTACCAGAGAGAAGTTCTGGTAAACAGCCCGCCTGGAACCCAGCTCCCTGGCCGGAACGGGCACTACCACTACTTGGCTGGGCAGAATCAGCCTAGGGTGGCCCTTGGCCTGGCCATGTCTTGCACTCACATTCCTGTTCCAGCATGCATGGGCTGGAGTCACATCCCCAGGGCTGCCTGGGATGTGCATGCCACAGGGCAAAGGAGCGGGGGACTGGGGGCTCTGGGGTGGCATTAGCCCCCTGGCAGGGGGCCACAGCCCTCATGTCCCCTCCCCATCCCTCTCAAAGGCTGCACTTACCCACTGGTGGCCTCCCATGTCTCCCATCTGGCCCCAGTGCCTGGCAGCGCACCCCAACATGGAGCTGTAGGATGAGAGGGGCAGAGTGCTCAGCTGAGGGTTGCATGCAGTCCCCTATTAAGCTGCCTTGGCACACAGACCTCCAGCCCTGGGCAAGGAGGACAGTGGCAGCTGCTACCATTTCTATACCTGGCTGGCAGCACCAGGCTGGCCCACGGGCGGCTGCTCTCCTCTGGGGCTTTGCCTCCTGCTGGGCTCTGCAGCTCTATCTGGCCTGTCCAGGCTCCCTGCCTTCCAGGCTGCCTGTTGCTGCCCCTGGGGCTGGCCCTGCTCCAGCTCCCCAACACCATCCTCAGGCTCGGGATCAGGCTCTGGGGCCGGCTGCAGCTCCAGCAGCACAAGGGTCCCTGAGACCACTTCTGTGGGTAAAAAAAGAGGCTCTGCTTGGAGAAGCCTGAAGCTGCCTGCAGTGCATCCCTGCTCCCTTGCAGCTCCTCCAGGCACCTGGCTCCCCTGCACACCATTTGGGAGGTGTGCCCTCCATTGTCCTGTAGCTGGCCAGGCATAGCTCTGGCCTCGGGGATGCACCTAGACAGGGCTTTGCCATGGACATCTGGGGGGGACTCACCCTGGGCACTGGGTTTCTGGGGGTCTCCCGCCTGTCGGCTGCACAGCTCCAACATCCTGCCTGGGACATTCTCCTGCTCCACCAGGTCCTCTCGCTCATGGTCCTGGGGAGAGCAGGGGTTGAGAGCAGAACCAGCCCTGCTCCAGTCCCTGACTATGTCCCATATCTGCCACTGGGCCAGGGACATGCAGGCTGTGGCCTCTTCCCATGCTGTCCAGGTCCCTGTCTGCATGCTGCTGGAGATGGACAAGCCAGTCTCTGCCCAGGGGTCAGTGCAGGAGGCTGGCAGAGGGACAAGCGTCCCTACATGCTGCTGCCTCCAGTGGCCAGGGAGGGGGACGCTGTGTCTGCTGAAGCAGGGCCCCAAACCCTGCGCACCTTTGGGGCTCCTGATATTCCTCTGGGGTTTGATCAGCAATGAGCTGGCACTTGGGTCCCTCTGTGGCAGCTGCCCCAAGCACACCAGCCTTATCAGCGTGGATGCCGGCAGGTGGGAGAGGACAGCTCCTGCCCCATGCCCTCAGCCCAAGCACTCCAGGGCTTCATGATCCAGGGAGCATCCAGTTTTACATCACCCTGTCTCTGCCCATGGCACCTGCAGCTCTGCTTGGCAAATGATGGGATGTTCTGGGCCTAGGTCCACACACAGGTGATAGGTGTGTCCCTGAAACACATGTGAGCAGGGCCAGGATGTCCTGGTGTCAGCCAGGGAACAGGGTGCCAGTCCTGGCTGTGTCAGTGCCTCTAGCAGCACTGTAGGCTTCCCTTGCTATGATTCCAGGGTGGGGGTAGGTGAAGAGGTGACTATACACTGAGTGGGCACAGGAGAACCAGGTCCCAAGCCCAGGGATGGAAATGGCCTTGGGTTTGGAGTTATCATCTGGACAGAGGAAGATAGCCCTGCCAACTGCTCAGAGATGCCTCAGCACAGCCAGGACTGGGGGCAGTGTGCCAGCCCTGGGAGACAGGGGAGGCAGACAGTAGCTGAAAGGTGGCACAGGGCCACATACTCTCTGCAGCATCCTGCTATAGCCCTGGGGCAGGTTGAGGGGTAAGCAGGGTTGGATGGAGGCAGATAGGGGAACTCATGCCTTCCTGCCTGGCTGCAGTTGTACCCACTGCTTCTTCCCTTCCCACCTTTGCCCTTAAAGGGCAACCCCGCAGGGTTGGGTGCAGGGATCTCCTACCACCACACAGTCCCTGCGGGAGTCACCCCCACTGCATTGAAAACCCCTGCTAGTGCCCATTCCTTCCAGCCCTGCCCACTAGCTCCTCCTTCTCCCATCCAGAAAGCCCCCAACTTCACTGCAGAATGAGCCCTGGCCCCTCGATGGTTGGCGGGAACAGTCATCATGGGATGGGAGCTCAATGTTTCTAGCTGTGCAGGGGACTGCTGCAGGCAGCTGTCACAAGAGAGACGAGGCTGTTGCTTCCAAAGAGCCTTATCCCCAAGAGCCAGAGCAGGGAGGGGTGTACCATGCGCACCAACAGGCCCCCAGATCCCCACCACGCTGCATCCTTGAGAGAAGCCAAGGGGCACCCACGCCTGAGGCCCCAGCTCCACCTCACCACTGCCAGGGTCATGATGGCACAGCTCAGTCATGTCCTCCCTCTCCCCTGAGGCCTCAGCCCCACTTGCCACAGTTTCCTTGGGCAGGCAAGCACAGCTTTCCTGGGGCTCTGTGCTCCAGACACACAGGAGCCCCCAGAGAAGGGCAAGGTCTTCAGCAGTCCTGTCTCCCATAGCACCCTACACACTCACCGCCGAAACTTCAGGCTCCTGGGCAGGGGGCTGCTCAGCAGCCCCCCTGTGCCCACTCTCCTCTAGCTCAGCCAGTGCCGGCAGTTCTGCATCGTCCTGACGGCTGCTCTCTCTTCTCCTGGCTGTGCCCAGGGGCTTGGCGCTGCCCTTGCCAAGGCTTTCCCCACTCTCAGTAAGGGCTGGTGTTTCAGCATTGTCCCTCTGGATAATTTTCGCATCCCCAGGCACAGTGCGGGGCTCATTGCCAGCCCTCCGGCTGCTCTGCACATTCCCAGCCAGGGTCGCAGCTGGATGGGAGCAAAGGTACTGTTCAGGAAGGAGCTGCCCACGTCCCAGGCTCTCCAGAGTAGCCACCCCAGAGCATGGGAATAGTGCTTCACCTTCAATCTCCTCAGCCCGCAGCTTACGGATGGCAGCTCGGATCACCTTGCGCTCCTCATACTCACCCGCTGCCCGCAGCTGCAAGAGGGAAGGACCCGTGAGAAAAGCAGGGTTAGCCCCAGCACAGGGTCCATCCTGGCATGCAGTCTGCCCCAGCACATGGTCACTCACCAGTTTTGTCAGCTCCTCCACGCTGGTGATGGTTTCAAGCTGCTGGGACAAGGCGGCCAGGGCTGCCTGCTGTTCCTCCTCCAGGTGCTGAGACCTGAGCAGGGCAAGAGCAGCAGCCAGACAGAAGGTGGTGTGGGCACTTGGGAGCAAAGCCCCCTCGTGGGCAGCTGGCAGATCCAGGCAATGGGCCCCAACATGTGCCAAGCTCCTCGGAGCCAGGCTGCTCCCACCTTCAAGCTCACCCAAATCTATGCCAGCCACAGTGGGGCCAGGCATCGCAGCCCCCATCTCCCATGGCAGAGGCAGTGGGTGACCCCCAGCTCCCCCCTAGACTCACTGTGGCCAGTTCTCCTTGTCGTCCTGTCTGTGGCTGCCGTGCTCTGGGCGGAAGCGCTTGGATGCCAGTGCCTCCTCGTCCCTCTCCAGCTCCTGCCGCTGCAGCTCCCGGATGGCCGAACGGATTCGGCGCCGCTCGGCCAGGTCCAGCGTGGCCTCAAGCTGGGTGCACAGGGCAGGGCTCAGCACCAGCTCTGACTACTGAGCCCCTTTCTCAGCCCTGGTGCCACCCTCTGCCGTGCTGCCCTGGGCTGCCCACGCTCCAGACAAAGGAGCTGTCTGTCTGTGGTGCCCACGTGCCCAGTGCATGCTGCCCAATACTGCCAGGCCCTGAGGGGAGTCAGCATAGACCCCCCGGGCAGGATGCTGGAATCAGCCATGGCAGGGAGGGGCTGCCAAGGTGGCACTGAGACCTCCAGCATGTGAGGGGGAAAAAGATGGGCAAGTGAAATGAACACCCACCAGTGGTCCCTGCAGCCCCCAAAGGGTTGGTGCCCTGCAGCTCTGCCCCCTCCCCTCTCTGAATCAAGCCCTCCTACACACAGCAGCTGCTCTAGCAGCTGAGGGACAGCAAAACCTATTTTCCTCCCATCCCCATGGTCCCTAGGAGGTGTTGGTTGGGAGTGTCCCAGCACTCCACCAAGGGCTCCTCCTAGCCCCCCTGCAGCCCTCCCCATCCTCATTCGGTGCTAGAAGATGGCAGGCAGCTCTTGGAGCCAAATCTGTAAGTGGGATCTGTCCTAAATCAAAGTCCAACCCTCTATGTGTGGGAAGCAGGGCCACAACTCCCCCTCAGATGCCCTCGATGAACATCTCACAGGTGCTCTGGGTGCTCCTTAGCCCACTCAAGGCCAGGACCTGGCACCCAGTGTTGCTTTTCCTCTTTCAGTCCAGCCCTGTTACCAGCCCCAGTGCTTTCAGGAGGCCATGCACAGCCCCCCTCGTGATGTTGAAGGGGCAGAAGGCAGCCAGATCTGCATGGAAAGGCCAGCCAGGCCTTGCTATTCCCTCCCACTGTCCTGCTGCGGGACATCAAGACTGACCCAATGCTGGGAACCCAGGAGGTGATTTCCCATGGAGCTCATTAAAAATAAACCCCATGACTCACAGCAGCTGCTATCAGCATCAAGCCTCAGCATGCTGGGAGAAGCCATGGCTGTGCCACAGGACAAGAGCATCAGTCCCTTCCCTTCCTGTCCCACAGGCCACTAACAGGCCACCCATCCGGGCTCTCCAGGTTCTGCTGCAGCAGGGATCCAGGGTTGGTCCCTCAGTTGGACCTGAGCTGAGCCACATGGAGAGCCTCAAACCACCTCCTGCATGCAGGCCCTCCTTCAGAGCCCCTGAGAAGCCATGGGCCTTTGCCCTCCCTGCTCAGAGGCTGGGGACCAGGGAGGGTATTCTCATCCTAGTGAAGCCAGCAGGCACAGAGCAGGCGCAGAGATGCCATGTGCCACCCTAGCAGCAGCCAAAACTGTAGTACTCCAATGCCTCAAGGCCCAACCGGGAGCACTATCCTTTCCCAGATGGGAAGGGGCATGTGCACAGCAGCTGCAGAAGCTCAGAGTGCCAAGAAGAGGGCGACACAATGGGACACCAGCCCTACACACCCTGGTGCAGGGAACACACTAGCACCCATGTGTGCTGTGTGACACCCATCCACCAGCTCCAGGATCTGCCCTGCCCAGGAGGCTCCAGCTGGGACCTGACCTGCACCCTGGTGTTAAAAGGCTTCTGTCCATGGGACAAATGGCAGCAGGGAAGGAGAAAATGCCTTGTGCCATGTCAGCAGGGAGCTGGGATGAGGCAAATTAGTAGCTTTGGTAGCTCCGTGGCAGGGGAAAGCATGCCAGAAACCACAAGGCTGGGATGGGACCAAGGGGCCCAGTCCTGCCAGCACAGGCAAACTCAGGGATTGGCACATGCCAGGGCCCCACAGGCCCTGCCTAGCCGCCAGCAAATTAATAATTCTGAGCAAACACCCACCTCAGCTCACAGAGCAGCTTTGTGAAAGGGCACTGGCATGGCACCCATGGGCTTCTTCCCCACTGGTGCCCAAAACAGTGGCACTCATAGCCCCGGCATAGCAGGCAGCCCTTCCAGGAGGGCTGCAATTAGCCCTGCTCTCTGGAGTGCCTGAGCACACAGCACACTTGGGAGACTGAAGCTTGGCCACAGGGAAACCTCTCTGGGGACATTGCAGCTGAGCACATTGAGCACCTTCTGCAGCCCCAAGGTTCACTGTCACCTTTGGAAGGAGCCATGGGGACTGTGGCTGCCTCTGGGCAGAGGAAAGCAGAAAGGACACTGGGTGACAGATGTGGCAGGGATGCAGTGCTCCTCAGGGCCACTGAAGCCTTTGCCAAAGGCTGCTGGGTGTAAGAAGGGGACCTCACGGCAGTGACCTTCCTAGCTCAAGCCTGCCCTGTCTCTGCCCCCAGGGGGCTTTGCATCCTCACTAATTAACCAGACTGAGACTTGGAGGGGCTGGGAGAGGGGAGTATTCCCAAGCCCAAGGTCAGCAGACCACAGCCTAGAGGTCAGCACAGCCCCAAGTGCTCAAACAACCCCCTGTTTCCAGACATCCACCTAAGGGCCACCCTGCAGCAGCACCCTTCCCATCCTCCACAGCTCCCTCCCCAGGCTCCTCCAAGCCCTTAGTCACTTTTATGTTGCCCCACGGGTTGATCCCAACTGTCTTCCCTGGGTGTGGAGTACAAGTTGGCAGCTGGGGAGGGAGCCATGTGGTTGTCTATGGCAGGAGCTGGGAGGCAGAGGCTTCCCGGCAGCAACCAGCCCAGCCAGCACAAGGGTGAGGGGGCTGCGGGGATTGGCTCATGTCCCCCATCCTCCTTCTTCCAGTATCTCTGGGGACATCAGATGCTGCTGCCGAGGTGTCACTTGCTGGGAGAAAGGAGGAGAAGCAAGGCAGAGTGCAGGAATTGTGAGAGCAGAGGAGCACGGAGAAAGCGGTGGGAAAGGCAGTTTTCCCTTATATGGACTAATCCTCTCCCAGCTGAGTAGAGCCAAAAACATAACCAGAAAAAAAAATTCCTTCCCTGCCTCATGTCAGCCCAGAGCAGGCTTTCCCTAGACTGTGCCACACAGTACAGGGAGACCTGGGTCACGAGCAGGGTGGTCTCAGAAGGCAAAGGCCCAGTGGGTCAAAGAAAAAGCCCTGGGAGAAACAGTTCTTGCTGCACCTCCCTAGGCTGGCTGGAGACCCAGCACCCATTACCACTCCTGGGGCTCCACTTCAGCCCAGAGACCTCAGTTGGGACATAGCAGAGCCGGAGCATTGTCAGGATGCGGAGAAACCCAAATCACCCATGCCCACACCTCCGCAGGGGTGATCCAACATCACCCCACGAGGAGAAATGGGCTCCTCAGCCCACGAGCCACGGGTAGGTCTACCTGTCGTCACTGAGAGCTGGCTGAGGGTGGCACAGCAGGAGGTTCGGCCCGGGGCAGCCCCCGTGCCGACCTACGGCACAGCTCCCCCTCCCCGCCTGCATTTCGACTCTTTCCTGTTCCCGCAGACTGGCCTTCCTGGCTGACTCAGTTTCCTGCTGTGACCATTCCCCAGCGCTGGCCCGGGCCGCACCGGCGCAGCCTCCGGGGCAGCTAGCACAGCCCAGACCCGGGCTGGGGATCCCTGGGGGTGCCCGAAGCCGGGCAGCACGTTGTAGGGGCTTCCCGGAACACCAGCCCTGGCTGAGCAGGTCGCAGTCCAGCACCCTGAGTTCTGCCTTCGGGACACCCGGGCCCTCGTCCATCATAGCCCATAGGCCCCGGCAGAGCCCTGCTCCGGCTCTGGCTCCCGGGGGAGTGCCCGGCCAGTGCTCTAGTAGCCGCCGCGCAGGAAGGGATGGGATACCTGGCCATGCGGGCAGAGCCCGGGAGGTGCGCCTGGCACCGCGCCAGCCCCGGGCAGACTAGGAGCCCGCAGCGGGAGAGCGGGGAGCAAGGAACCGAGCCGGCAGCAAGGAACGATATCCAGGGATCCGCCAGCCGAGGAGATGGAGCTGGGACAGGCGAGAGCGGTGGGGCCGGAGTCACCGGGGCAGTGCGAGGGCTCGTGCTGGAGCTCACTGGGGCTCAGAGCCCGGCCTGAGCCAGAGCTGGCCCCGCCGGGTGTGGCCGCCCGGGACCTCCAGCGCTACAGCCACTCCCATACACAGCTCCGGAATCCCCCGGCCGAGCGGCAGACCGGCGGCCCAGCCAGTCCCGCTCTGCCCCCGCCTGGGACAGCCTACCCCAGCCCGGGGGGCTCAGGGAGCCGAGGCACCGCCAGACACACACCGATCCACCCCCGGAGCCGCCGCGAGCGCGCACCGTGCCCCGGCCCTCCCGCCGCGGGACTCACCAGCTTCCGCAGCGCTCCCTCGTCCATCCCGAGGAGACTCTCCTGGGACATCCTGCCCGCCGGGCCCGTGCTGCTGCGGCCGGGGCTCGACGGCGGCCGAGACAACAAAGGGCGTCCGGGACGGCGCGGCCCCGCGCTTGGCTCGGCGACGCTCCCGCCCAGCCCCACTGCGTTGCCTGTCGCCCGCCTCGGCTCCGCTCCGCTCCCGCCCGCGCTCCCGGCAGCGACGCAGCCCCGCCGCTTCCCACCGCCCCGCCCCGCCCCGCCGCCGCCGGCCCGGCCCCGCCCCTCCGGAGCGGGGGGTCCCGGTGCCCAGTCCGGCCCCAGGCCCGTGCACGGAGCCGAGCCGAGCCGTGCCCTGAGGCTCCGGGCTGCCTCCCGTCCCGGTCACCACGCCTATGAAGGGGAGCTCGGGCCTGGCCCGCCTGCGGTGGCACACCTGCTGCGGGTGTATCGCTGCCCGCAGAGGTCCCCTTGGCTAGCCCGGCTGCAGTTCGGGCGCGGGGCCTTCCCGCCCACAGAAACTGCTGCACCCCTGGCTTGTGGGATGCAGGACAGAGAGCCACCAGCACCTCCTGCCCGGAGCCTTTCCCACTGCACCCAGAGTTCACACCATGGGGTGCCCCTGCATGCTGTGGAGGGCTATTTGATCTGCTCCCTAACATCCCGTGGGATTAATGCCCAGGGCACTCTCAGAGCCCACCTGCCAGGGGTCCCTGGGGATGTGTTGCCCCACATGGTCCCAGTGCTCGCTCCAACTCAGAAGGTGCTTGTGGTATCCTTGTCCTCCCATCCCATCCCAGATCGCAGTGCCAGGACAGCCAAGCGTGGGTGTCAGGCTGTCAGGAGGATCCCATGGAAACCCCGAGCTGCAACCCTGCTCGGCAGAGGACAGACTTAATCTTGTTTCTGGGCAAAGGCCAGAAGTATTTACTGGAAGAGGACTAAGCTTCTGCTGTCACCCAGAGGTGCTGGGGGCTCTGCAAAACATACAGCTGCCAGGTGCTGCTCCCTGCCCTGACCAGAAGAGACCAAGGGACTTTCCCTAGAGCAGGTCACAAGGATTCAGTTCACTGCTCCTCCGGGAGTTCCCAGCAACCTGAGGAGATGCATGGGATGGAGCAGGACCACATCATCCCCTGACACAAGAAGGACCCAGAAAGGCCCAAAAGATGGGGTGTGGTGGAGGTGCCTTGAAGGTCCAGCAGTTTCCAGAGTGTTTTTGGTTCAGATATCTCACTCCACATTGTTTGACAGGGTGGGTCTTCAGCTGCACTGGCATCCCAGAGCCCTCTGCTCCTCAGCCCTTGGCTCCTCAGCAGCTCTCCACTCTCCAGCCCTGAGCAGCATCAGGCTCCACTGGAGCATGACAGCCCATTCCCAAGTAACTGTGCTAAAGCCAACCCCTTCCAAGCACTGTGCCCCCCAGCACAACATCACCCTCTGCCAGCCTCAGCAGCAACATTATTTCACGTGCTGGATGAGCCCTGTGCTGCTGGTCTGGGGTCTGTCCTGCCTGCAGCTCTGCCCCTCAGGGAGCAGGCACCGGCACACTCGGAGGTCTGCATCCCCTTCAGCTTTGCTGTCACATGGGAGCAGGCACCGGCACATACCTGGCTCCTGGTCATCAGGCAGCACAGCTGGCAGCAGCTCTCCTGCCTTTGGAGTGTGAGGGGGACCCCACTGCCAACCTTGAGCTGGTGGAGGGACATTAGGTTTGTTTCTCAGCCCCTCCCCCAGCAGCAGTACTGGGCCTTCCCATGCAGAGCACCCAGCCACAGAAGCATGCTGAGCCGTGTGGATAAAGCAGCCTGGGGTGCTGGGTGCACAGCTTTCAGCACTTGCAGTGGGACTCATCCTGCCTCTGCTCCCACAGGTCTGCACCACTCCTGGTTCCATTCCACCCAGGTAGTGACCCTGTCATATCCTCACTGACCTACTGCCATGTGCCAGCGCAGCAGGCAGCCCCCAGCCCTGCTGCACCCACGCAGCACCCCTGGGGCTCCCCGGGGGTAAGGTGGGCATGTAGCCAGTCAAGCAGACCTCCTTATTCCATGAGGTGTAGCAAGGAGAGATTTACAAACCCCTCAGAGAGACCAGGGGCTCCGGCTCCGGGAGGACTGTGGGTGACTGCCCAGTGCATTGGCATGGGGCAGGTGAGGGGGAGGTCTCACTGGCTTGCAGCAAACACAGGTGCTGTTGTGTGTTCTGTGCCAGCACAGGGGGGCACATCATCCAGATGGGATGAACCTGCACCAGGCCTGGGTGGGCGCACAGGTCCTAGAGGCTTCCCCAGCCAGGGGACCAGTGCAGCAAGGAGCAAGAGTCCTTGGGTTCCCTTTGGAGATGGTAAACATAATGTCAAATACCAGTGATGGAATTTTATTGTGCAAGCATGTGTCTGGAACTGGTCTAGACACCTGTCTGACTCAGGGATGGGACAATGTAGACAAGAGCAGGAACATGACTGTAGTGTCAGGCAGGGAGAATTCAATCTCCTTTGGGGCCTGGCCCTTCCCCTGGGCACAGTAGCAGACTTCAGGGCAGGTATTACCCTGCTGTCATGGCAGCATAGATCCACCAGTAGCACAGGACCGCATAGGCTGCTGGAGCCTGGCACCAGGCAGAGATGAGCATCCTGGGACCCCTTTCCTTCCTTCTGGAGCTTTCGTGGCCTCATGCCTCCTCTCCTGGAAACTTCTGACACCCACAGACCTGTGTCCATCCCACTATCCCCACACCCAATACTTTGTGACCACTCCCAAAGTCACAAGTTGGTTGGACCTGGCTGGCCTCACTCCCAGAGGAAGCCAGGGAGGCGATACCTGTCACCCTGGGAGGATGCTTGGGGCCAGGCACCAATTCCTGGCTGACAAAAGCAGATGGATGAGCTCAGCGAGGAGGAGGAGAAAGAGGAGGGAGAGAAGAAGGAGGATAGCTCTTGGCTTCACTGCACTGTGCTGTTTGCTCGTGGCCCACCCATGTAAAGCCTGATGCCACCACTCCTCTGTGTGCTGACATCAGGGCAGCTCCCACAGAGTACCATGCTATTATCAACAGTGACATCACGGTGACTGAGTTTTGGACATCTCAAAACTGCTAGCCAGGGAAATCCATTGCAGAGAACCCTGGTAGTTCCCAGCTCCCTGGGGTTGCAGGGGAAGTTGGTCTCTCTGTGCCTCCTCCTCTCCCTCCTGGGGATTGCGGCCTGGGTGTGAGGATGTGCCAAGATCCTCCTGGACAGTAGGTCCCTGGGCACTATGCAGCTTGGTTAGTGCAGAAGCTGGCATGAAAGCAGGCCAGAGCAGCAGGACCTGGGGTGGATGTAGGGCTGTCCCCCTCAGAGAGACAGCTGGACCTGCATATGGGTGCACCTCACAGAGATGAGGCAGGACAAGGGATGGGTGAAGGGCTGCCCTCAGGTGTGGAGGGAGGCTGAGCAAGGGAGAGTGGCCAGGGTGATGCATGGGAAGGTGTCCGTGAAGCAGTGGGACACACAGCACACAGAGGTGGGAGGGCAGCAGCATGGCAGCTCTGCCGCAGCTAGACCAGCCACAAGGACCATCTGCCTGCTCAGAAGTAGTGCCACTTGCTTAGGAGAGGGCACTTGTGCACAAACACATCCCCATTTCTCAGGCATGACTCACATCCTTCTGAGAGCCAGGGCAGAACAGGTATGATGGATTCCTCATATCCTGCTGCTCAAAGGGGCACTGGGCAGCCTCCTGACCACCCTGCAGTACAGGATGCAGCCACAGGCAGGACACTGTGTCTGTCAGGAGCAGAGGGAGCCCGAAGGCAGAGCTGTGGAGCTAGCATCTGCTCAGGACATGGCACTCCAGGCTGCAGCCTGCTCCTTGGCAGTGGAACTGGAAGTGCTTGGAAATGGTCAGGACCTTGGTGTCAGCATCTCCAGAGACCACAGGGCTGCCAGCCTGTGAGGAAGAATGGGAACCTCCTTTCTGCACTGTGTGCTGGCATTTCCAGATGGATCTGCCCATGGCAACACGTGTGCCTAGGTCGAGCACATGGCCCCCATCCTGCTGCAAAGCTGCTGCCACCAGTGCCTGTAGAGGCATTCTGTGGCATCCGAGCTTCCCACAGAGCTGCACCCCTGTCTAGCTGGCACTGCTGGGCTGCAGAGTTCCCCTCCAACCTGTCCAGACCTCCAAATATCCCTTGTCTGACTCTCCTTTCTACAATGGGTTGTACCCCTCACAAAGCATGCTGACCCCTAGGCGTCTCACCCTGCTGTGCTCTTCGGCTGGAGCAGCATTAGGAACCAGGCCCTAGGGGACCACAGCTCCTGGCCACCTAAGAAACTCCACCTGGAGCTGAAGGGGAATACCTTGTGCTTTCAGAACAGAGGGAGGCTCCAGCTCAGCTACAGCTCTGGGAGCTCACATGAAGTCCTGGCTGTGTGCGACAACAAGGGAGGCTGCTTCAGTATTTCCACAGACAGGACATTCCTGAGAGGTGACCCAACAGCACTTCACCCTTCTGCCCTTCCAATTTCTTTGACACACTGAGTGAACATAACTATTTCTTCTCTTTTTGAGACACCTCTAGAGCCTATAAATCACATTGTTGAGATCTGCTGTGGACAAGAAAGGAAGGGTTTGGAAAAAGGACAGGCATTCAGGAAAGATGCCATTCCTGGTGAGTTACTCCTAAACCTCAGGCTCTAGACACCTCCAAATATTGCTCAGCCTGGAGAATAGAAGGCTCTAGGGAGACCTCATTGCAGCCTTGCAGTACTTAAACAGGGTAGATAGTGATAGGACAAGGGGACACGGTTTTAAACTGACAGTGGAGAGATTTAGATTAGATTAGATTAGAAGATGAAATTGTCCCGTGAGGGTGGTGAGGCCCTGGCACAGGTTGCCCAGAGAAGCTGTACCTGCCCCATCCTTGGAAGGGTTCAAGACCAGGTTGGATGGGGCTTGGAGCAATCTGGGCTGGTGGAAGGTGTCCCTGCCCACAGCAGATGAGCTTGAGGTCCCTTCCTGATGAATCATTCAGTGATTCTGTGAAACATGCCAACCCTTCCAGGGCTTTCCCAGAAGACCAAAGCAGCCATCTGCATCTCCAAGGACCCTGCCTGTCAGTTAGGGGTCTTTGGCCACCAGGATGCTGGGGGGCAGCCAAGGAATTGGTTTTCAGACTGTCCTAAAGATAGCTTCATTCATAAGCTGTGTGGCAAGAGCAGGACAACTCTTCTTGCAGGGACGGGTTTGGGAAAGGTCCTCCAGGTCACTAGGATAGAGAGATCAAAGTGGCATTGCTATGTCACAAGCAAGGCTGAACAGTTCTGGGTGGTTCACTAAACCCCCTGGGCTGCCCAGGTTCTCTCTGCAGCCTTGTCCCAAGGCAAACGGGACCACTCCTCCCAGAGTCACAACACTGTGTGCTTGGAGGGAGACGCAGCCCCAAGTGCAGGGTATGGCACAGCCCATGCTTGCAGGCTGGCTGCAGGCAGCCCTGGCTACGGGCACAGCTTTTCCTCCAGGATGGGGCAGCTGGGGACAAACCTGCCTCAGCACCTAGAGCTTGTTCTCTTGTGGGTCCCTGGCAGCATGGAAACAGCATCACAGGCATCAGTGCCACGTGGCTCCAAGAAGCCTAGATTGTTATGAAACACCTGCACAAGACCAGACCTGTTATTTGCCAATAAACCGAATCATGCACTGACAAAGGGCAGTCAGTTGGGCGTACTGCCCCAAGTGGGTCACATCCTGCCACCTAGTGCAAGGCTTGACTGTGTGTCACACCTCCAGGCATCCCACAGCTTGTGGTCAGTCCCAGCTGACCCATGCTCCAGGACTACCACGTTCTTATAGGCCAAGAGGATGAGCTTTGATCTGCTGCTCTGTGGTGACACCTCTGGTTGCCTCTACACCCGTCTCAGGCAGGGGCCCTTCTGTCTCATTCACCATGTGAACTATTTCAAGACCAGGCTCTTTTCTGAACATATTTTGTCCTTATATTCACGTGATTCTCCAGAGAGGGTCATAAGGGATTAAGAAAACCTGGTGAAATATTCCTGAGTGTGTTCTTCAAGGCTGATCCTCCCCAGGACTATCCTTTCCCTTGCCCACAGTTCTATGCTATATTTTCTTGCACTACTTGAGTCTCACAAGCTTACCACAGCAAGGTATTTCTTGACAATGCTGCACCTTCTGTGTGCAAAAAATCAAATATTTTCCTACCTGTAATAAATCTCACTGGTTACTGTTATCTTCCATTATTTTTATAGCTGTTCATAGACTTTTCTCTGATGCAGAGATGGCTGGACTACCAACATCCTTCTTGTATTCCCTCCTTGCTTTGCACAAGCTCAGATATGAAAGCTGTAGACTGGAGACCATCTGCGTAGGGAGCGATAGTCTCATGACAGGGTTGGCTTTGCTTCTTCTTGTCTTCTTGTCTAGACAGCTTATGTAAGAAAGAACTGAACAGCCGTCTGGTCAGGAGTCTTCCCTGCCAAGCTGAGACTCTGCCAAGTCTTGCGCTGGACTCCTAATCCTTTCTGCTACGCCTAGTATACTGCAGGAAGGCTGAACTGTTGCATTAAAATGCCCTGTCCACATATAATGAGATTGCTAGCACTTCATTCAGCATTTCACATATGGTCTCCAATTCACTTTGAATATAGAAGATTACTTTATCCACTGCAAAGCCACTATGAACAGGTCCTCATCCTGCAGCAAATGCTCACACCAGCATCCTGTGTTGCTCTGCTGGCACCCTGTGATGTACTTTCCTACTCTTATCTGTTCTGGAGGTCATTCTTATAAGTTCCAACTTCGGTAACTGAACTAGGGTCACCTGCAGCTCCAGCATGTGTGGAGGTCACAAACCAGCACTTTGCTCCTTGTGACCCAGTTACAGCTGACAGCTGCACCCCAATCCACCTATTGCCTTCCATGATATTCCTTCCTTCTCCCTCTTCAGTGGTATGATGGCATGACGGCATACACCGAAATCTTACAATAACCTTTCACAAAAACTCTGACATTTCTCGCAAGTCATGCCCACATTTGGAGGCCCCTCAGGCTGTGCCTGGTCCCTCAACAAGCTGCTCTTCCTGCCACCCAAACCAATTCCTGTCCCCACTCCAGCAGCTGTCATGCAGGAGACAACAAACATCTGCCACAAAGTAAAACCTCCCAATCCCCTCTCAGTGTTCACATTTTGTTCTTACACACCCATACACCTTTTCCAGCCTGAAAATCAGCAGGTTGTTGTTACAACACTCCTTCTCTTCTCCCAGTATCTGTTGTTTCCAGGCCCCAGGTACACATCATAAAGTGAACCAGCAGAATAATGACAGATATCAGCAACAGTCACTGAGACCATAAAATGAATCAAAGACTCCAGATGATGTTACAAAAGCTCGTCACAATTCTCAAGATGCTCCTGCTGAGAACTTTCCAACCCACCCCATGGAAACACAGCAGGTACTGTCAGACTGGTCACTGAGGAAACACCACAGAACACACACTTCTATAACTGCCAAACTATAGTTTGGGTCCTGCCAGAAGCAAACAAAAAGGAGGCAGCTAGTCCCACCAACTATTATGTGTAATGGGCATCATTGCTCCAGGTCCCCTTAATAACCACATCCCATGCCTAGCCTGGTGGCTCAG
Source organism: Pyrocephalus nanus (assembly GCA_038380795.1). Taxonomy (NCBI): domain Eukaryota; kingdom Metazoa; phylum Chordata; class Aves; order Passeriformes; family Tyrannidae; genus Pyrocephalus; species Pyrocephalus nanus. Next base: position 759,522 of record CM076278.1, read on the forward strand.
AGAAGGACATGACTCCTCAGAGGCAGCAGGAACCTCCAGTTGGTCCAAAACTCATCAGCTATAGCTCAACATCAGGCTAGGGTGGCTCCCAGCTGAACATACTTCCCTGTGCTGGGCAGAGCTTGCACCAACACACTGCATGCATTGCTCCTACCCCTGAACCCTATGGCCTCCAGTCCCTGCATTTTTCTCCTTGCTTCAGGGAAGTGCTTACTCAAGAGACATCCACCTCCTATCAGTTATCAGTATCTGAAAAGCAAGTTGTGCTTCACCTGTCTGCATACCTGGAAGCTGGTGCCTGCTTGTTCCAACAATAACAGCCCAGCAGCCTGACCCCAGCCCTGCCACAGACTCAGGTCAGGGGGGTATTAGGGCCAGCGCCCTGTGTGCTACGATAGCAGTCCTGCCAAGATGTGGCCCTCAGTGGGGGCTCACATCCCTCTCTGCCTCCTTGATCTCTGGACTGCGAACCCAGCAGACACCTGTGAATACTGCAGAGCCCTGGGTGCAGGGCAGGACATTTCTCCACAGCAGGACCACATAGTGGGCCTGAAACCCTTTCAGCACTACAACAATGGTAACACCTTTGGCATCCAGAGAGAAGGCAAGCTGTTCCACAGGCAAAAGCTTCGGAGAGCCTCGGGGAGGAGCTGGCAGGGACGAGGTCCAGATGTGGCACACAGCCCACACTGTCTGCTCCCCGACCACATCGTGCGCTCTGGGGGCCCCATGACCTGAGATCACATAGCCTCGATGCAAGGGCTCCCCTTTCCTTGCAAGTGCCCCCTTCCCTGCACAGCTGATGGCAGGGAGGCAGGGAGGCTTGGCTTCTGCCCCCAAATTGTCCCATTCTCTTCCCATGTGTGTTCTTCCATATTCCTCATTCTCATTGGTAAGTCTTTCAGATGAAAAGCTTTTTCCAGGATTAACCAAGGATAGATTGTCTTTTCTCCCCCTTTCTATATCAGTAGTTGGATTAAGGCCTTAGTTACATGTAAACAGAGGGCAGAGCAGAGGCAAGCCCTCATCATGGCAAGAGCCTGAAACACATAATCAGTGAAGAATTAAATCTCTGTGAGGTGGGGGAAGGAAGTACTGTCCTAGAGCAAATATTTAGATTCTCTGGAATATTGTCCAATTACAATATTTTTCTTCAAATAAAACATTTATAAGAACACTGAAATAAATATTTGAGAACACTATATACCAAAGCCCTGAGTCATTCCTTATGCAAAACTGTTCCCTCATTTTTCAGGCAGCATTCCCATGTAGGGTTTGGAGCTGGGATGACTTCTGGCGGCACTGAGGTGCACTGACAGGTCTGGTGGCACATGTGTCCCTGCTGCCTGGAAATACAGCAGGGTCACCTCCTGGTCCTGGCAAGCGTCACCTCCCAGTTTGAACCAAATGCCTGGGTGTGTTGGAGTGTGGGATGTGTTGCCTTGATTTAAGACTCTGCAAACAGCAGCTTGAAGGACCTGTGGGCAGCTCTTCCTGGGATGAGGGAAGAGGGCACTTTGTGACATTCCTCCTTCTTTCAGTCCTTCTGTGTTCAGGACTGCGGAGGGATGTGGACACAAATGAGATTCCTTAGAAGGCCTTTTCTGAGATTCTGATGAAGTGAGATGCTAATTTAAGCCACATTCACTGCTATCATGTCAGAGGACTTGCTCTGTGGTGCTGGGGGCTGCATCCCACCGCCCTGGCTGCAGGAGCAAGGCATACCCACTCATATGGCCACAACAGATTTGGCGTCCTGCTCCTGACTGCACTCAAGTTGATGCCCACCCTGGCCCCGAAGAGCCCTAACCACATGCTTTACCCTCTATTTTGTTGCCATTTTCCCTGCCATACGAACAACCTGCCCCAGTTATTTCCTTCTCAGGCTCAAGTTTTGCGGATTTTGCATCCTTGTTTAGTGATTACAGCCTTGGTGAGCGATTCCAGTCAGACAGCACTGCTGACACTACATCTTGCCCTTTTGTCTGACCATTTGCTCAGCTCTGGGTCAGGGCTGGCCTCACTTTGGCCTGGCAGTCATCCCTCCATCCCATAACTTCAGCCCTAGACCAGACACCTGCCTGCAATTTTGCACTATTGTCATTAATGCTGCTATTTCCTACATTTCAGTCCCTGACATGGCTGCTGCAACATCAAAACTGACTTTCAGCACAAGCTGGAGTCTCTCTTCACTGATTTTCAGATACCCACTATCCCACATGCCTGTAGGAAATGTGTCACCACCACACCCTTGTGAGCCTATGGATACTTTGCTCTTCCTTAAGTTGGGTTAGGTGGGGAGATGGTAGAGAAACAGTTTGGGAGAGGCACACAGGCAAAGCCACTTTTACAGAAAAAAGCTCTTTGTCTTTTTAAAATATTTAGGCTCATGTGAGAAAAGAACATGTATTATGCAGATCACCAGTGTAGGACAAAGAAGGGGAGGTCAGGGTGTATTGAGCAAGCATGATGACAACTCCACACATCTTCCAGATTGGATACTGATGGGATTACAGAATTGATGAGGATTGATCAAACCATCACAAGATGATCCAATTGTGCTGATAAAACCTTTTCTGAGTTTGTTTCTCTTAATGAAAATAACCATGTTTGGATGAAAGATCTGAATGATAAGAAGAAATAACTTGAGGGTGAAGATGCTGAAAAAAATGCCACTGCCCCACATTCTTTGGCTTTCAAAGACCCTCCAGGCTTCCTGACAGTCTCAGCTCAGGCCAGGTACAGTCTCTGGAGCTGTGTATTGACAAAGTATTGATAGCTTTTTGCTACAGTACTTTTGTTCCTCACACCACCTCCTGACTACCAGCCTGATCAGCTTCCTGCAAACCACCACATGCCAGGGAAGATGTTATGCATCTGTGGAGTTCACCTCATTCTCTTTCATCAAGGCAGTTAAGCTTTTCCATTACCAGCTTCCTATAAGGCAGAAGGGCAGTCCAGGGTTCTGGTACCCCTTGTACCTGTCTAGTGCTAAAGATAGAGGAGAATAATGTTTTTCAACATGTCAAATGTCAAAAGACATTTGACACATGGTGGTATTTCCAGCACATAACAGAGGAGCAGTTATCTACTGGCAGTCATCACTGTTGATGTTTTGATGGGAAGGACCTGCAGAGCCTTGCTCCCACCCTACCACTCATCAAGTGTGTTCTGCACCAGATGCGGTGATACAGCTGTTCATTTCTTCATTTGTATCACAGATCAATCTACTTGGATGCTGCTTCCATTAGGCACCCAAGAGGTTTCCATAAGCTTTTCACTACAAGATCATGTTTTTGGTTGCTTGTGAGTTGCCAGACTGAAATTACCTAACTGCCCATGTCAGGCACATCAGCCAGGCTAGGTTAAACATCCAGTCTGAACTGGACCAAACCCACAAGTAACATAGTCCACACATTTAAAATAATGACACAGGGAAAACTATTTATTAATGAAAAGAATTAATTGTACTAGTTAGTCACCTTACTAAGAAGCCTGCACACCTTCTCATGTTGGTCGAAACCACTAAAAATGTCATGCAGTTACAGTTCAGAGCAGGAAGCTTCCAGGCTTGGGTCTTTTTTAGCATCCCCATGGAAAACCATCCAATCTAGGCCAAACTGTCAATCTCTGACAAATGATGAGTTCATGCCATCCATAACTCTTTCAAGTTTGTCAGCTAAATTCTTGTAAGACACCACCATTTTTCTTTTTCTACCATCTTCTCATGGATTCTTCTGCCCGTCATTCTTGCAAAGGCATAGAGTGTTTTCTGTGGCAGGTGTGAGGTAGTGACTTAATGCTATAACATTTGTGACTTTTTTTTTCATGTTGTTATTTCATTAATCAAACTTGGACTCGGGACAGTGGGAGCCCAACTGGCAGTGGAAGATTTTCCCCCTTCACCTTCCCACTGAAAATTTCCTGATTCTGTCTTTCTGCTCTCACCTACTCTTACCCTTTCTACTCTTCTGCAAACTCATTTACAAAGTAATTTCTGACATCCAGTGTCTCACTGAGAGTGGTACCTAGACTGAAACAGTGAATTTAAATCGATGGTGTGACTTTCCCTGAAGACAGAGCAGCAAGAGGCCGACACTTAGCACTACAGAAAAGGCCTCTGAACTGTTATGCCAGTACCTACCACACGTCTTGCCTTTGAACATCTTGGCCTGCATGTCTTGTGAGGACTGACACACCAACTGCTCATTAAATTACTGTTCCAGAGAAGAATGGCAGTATTTAGATCTCCCAGCATAGAAAAAAAGACACTTCCATGAAGAGAGGTCTCACTTCATGACTCTATTACATTTAGTCAGCAAACTGCTCTGCTAGTTGACGTGAATGATGGAGAGGCTGGGAAGATGTGGCTACAAACACAAGAAACAGGGCTGTCCCAGGTCACACAGGGAGTAACTTCTTACTACAAGAAGCTGGCAGAAAAACACTTCCTTCTAAATTCTTGATTTCAGGGTTGTATTCCTGCCTTGTATTGAGTTGACACAGAGATGCAACTCATGCCCAAGAAAAGGTAGAATGCTTTAATGAATAATGCAGGTACTTCTCTGTGAGATCAGCACGCCTGATTTAAAGAAGAACACCTCATGCTGTTTGAAGGCAGCAATGTATTTCATGGAAGAAGTTCCCATTCTGTACAGATAGATCATCAGGACTCATCACGTAGCAGAGCCAGCACGTGGTACAGTATGAAGGAACAAACCAAAAAGCTGCAAGGCAACATAATGATTTCACAGCCCATTAAAGGAACGCGCTTTGAAATTCCTTCTATAAACTCAGGGCAATGGAAAAGAGATCCCAGTTACTATGCCTGTAACTGCATCCAAACTTTTTAAGAAGTACCGAGGTGAACACTCAGTAGAACAGCACTAACCTAGAACTTCAGCAGCTTCTGTCATGACATATACAGAGGACCTTGCACCCAAAGGCAATACCATTTTTTCCTTCCATAAAAATGAAGGATAAAGGAAAGACCAGTAAACCCCTGAGGATTACTGGTGATCTCTCATATTTTTTTTTCACTGCCTGCAGATTATTTCACTCTGACAGTGAAAACCTCATTTCTACAGTACAAAGGTTTACATTTCTTCATGTGCATAAACACAGAATGAAGCCACAAACAGTTAACTCAGGAGACCTCATGGGGGAGAAGATACTTTGCTGCACTCATAGCACTTGTCTGGTTCATAATCTAGTACTTGCCATGGCGACTCATGTATTAAATACTGGCTTGGAAATCTGGTTTCTTAAAATATAGGGGAGACAAGGAATAATCATTGACTCAAGGCTCACACAGGTGTAGAAGCAGTTACCTTCAACTTGCAGAACAATGGCCACATAAATAAACTATTCAACAATCTCAAGCCTGGACTTAGTGGAAAGAGGCTTAGCAAAACGCCATGCCAGGGTAAGGACCCAGCAAACACCACATGGGACTGCACAGGAACTCTCATACCACAGTCTAGAAACACAGACTTTGACCAGTGTGGAATCAAGACTAGTTTTACAAGGGGATTAGAGGATTATTTCAGAGTAAGAAACTCAGCTTTAGGGTTAAAGAAGAGCAGTACAGTTTGCCCTAAGCTCAACATGTACAGGCTGGACAAACAACCAACCCACAGGTCATTTATCATGAAAGTTACGTGCACCAGAGCAAACTGCTGCTTTCTACTGCACTGAGAGCCTTCAAGGGTGGTGGTGGGGGGTACTACCTGTGACACCTGAGCAGCCAGACTTGTTTTGCCCATTATTGTAAGAGGTTTTGCAGAGATATTGCTAATATGATATATGTATAGATACATGTAAGAGATACTGAGGAGATCTGGTGCTGAACAGAAAGTAATGGAAATGGTTCCAGTAGCAGAAGGAAAAAAACCCGAGGTTGCCCGTCATAAGCAGTATATCTGAAAGACCTACAACTATGGAAACAAAGTTTGGGGAGAGAGTTTCCAACATAAAAGTGCTGCCCCAAAAGAGGATAAATGTGAATTTGCAGTGGGAAGACTTCCATCTCCAAAACACTGATGAATTCAGCAATTTGCAGCAGCAGCACACAGGCTAAATGAGTCTATTATCTTTCCATCCACAGACAGAGGTTCCTACCAAAGCATAGCTCTGCCATGGCCAAGGCAGAGCTATGGCCTGATCCAAATGCTGCTTTGCAAAAGGTAAATTCATTTCATTACATCTTGGAACAAAGTCTGGTAGCTCAGAGTCAGCAAACAAGGAAAGATACAATCCTTTCTAGATTTGGGCAAAAGAGACCAAAGAGCAGAAGTCAGTAGCATGCCTGAAACCTACTGCAGAACAGCTATGGAAAGTGTAAGAATTTAATTTTCACTTCATTTTCGCCGAAGGAAATAAAAAAGACATGGAATTCACCGCCACCAAATGGCAAGATGAAAATGAGCAATTTCCTGCCTTGGGACTGGGAAAATGAAATGGAACTGCCAAGTACTGGTCTTCTCCCAAGGGACGGATGAAAAGGATTGGCATCCAGTCAGCCCTCCCTTGAAACAAGGCAGATCTCATAGGAGCAGCAAGGTATTCAACTGCTCTGTTCCACAGCACTGCAGTACTAGGATGATGTTGTCACTCTCCAATGTCAGGAAAGGAACACTAGTTCCTCCCTGAAGGTAAGATGATGCTAGGAACAGAGATGCTTAGAGTACCTAAGAGGACAAGGCTGATGAGATGCCTAAGTTCAGGTTCGTGTTCCTCACGAACATAAATCTGGGTAGCTACTTTGCCTTTATGCTGATGGGATTTATATTGCTTTTGAACATCTGCTGCTTATATTGACTGAAAGGTGACAAAATAAAAGCTGAGCACAACAGATGATGCTACAATCCTTAAAAGACTCATGTTGATTATTGTCATAAACCTAATGACACATAAGCACAGTTCTTGCCAGTAATTTCCCCCATTCTTTCATGCACCTTTGATGTCCTGCTGTGTGCAGCTTTTCAGACATAAGGCCTGCACGCACGTACGCATTGATTTTTTTGATGCTTACACAAGAACATACAGAGAAATTCCTGTCAGCAGGAAGGACAGGACTTCCTGGCCTGAAGGCATCTTTAGATGTGAACAGGCTAAACTGAGAATGAACAGAACTAAATGCTGCACTGGCAAGTGAATTTCTCAGGCCAGAGCTATAGACGTGGCAGAGTAGGCTCATACACCACTAGGGATGAGGGCCAAAAACCTCAAATATGAAACTCAGGTTTTAAACATTCACCAATCATGATTAACAGATTTAAATTTGACTTTTCACCACCTAGCTTGGATACCACAGAATCATGGGATGGTTTGGGTTGGAAGGGATCTGAAGGCTCATCTCATCCCACCCCCTGCCACGGGCAGGGACACCTTCCACTAGCCCAGGCTGCTCCAAGTCCTGTCTGACCTGGCCTTGGACACTTCCAGGGATGGGGCAGTCACAGCTTTTCTGGACAACCTGTGCCAGGGCCTCCCCACCCTCACAGGAGACAATGTCTTCCTAATATTTAATCTAACCTACCCTCCTCCAGTTTAAAGCCATTCCCCTTGTCCAAAGTCCCTCTCCAGCTCCTTTCGAGTCCCTGCAGTTACTGAAAGGCTGCACTAAAGTCACCTCATATCCTTCCCTTCCCAACTCCCATACTTTTTTTTTTCCTGATGGATTAGATTTTATTGCTGGAAAATCTTCAGATAAAATTAAAGTGCTTCTTTCTTTACTTTTCCCCTGTGATGCCCTATAAATAAAGTATCAAATAATATTTATTCTTTTTAAATCTGCAATCTTACATGTTTAGTTCTTGCTGGACATTCTTCAAGAAGGAATACACCACATCAATTTCTGCACAGACTGAATTCCTTCAGTTTTGGATCTTTAGTTCAGAAGTAGCCATGTTTTTCAGTGTCCATTTCAGAAGGAAAATGGGGTGTGTTACTCCACTCAAGTGTTCAGCAAAGTACTCGTGGCCTTCCGGGCTTCTGGGTTCAGGCTATGGTTTGGGGGCACAAGGTGTCTGCAGGACACAGAGGACAGACCTTGAGCTCAAAACCTTGGCATTTCAAGGTGAACGAAAGACACAGGATTGAAGCAACAACGATTTTATAAACCGTCTCTATTAATGTTTTCTAGTAAGTACGGGCACGTTCAGGCGCTTCTCCTCGGTGACTTCCCGGAGCCTTCACCAGAACCGCGGGACCGCCGCCCGCCGAGCTCCGCGCGGAGCCTCTGGAGGGGTTCAGCGGCAGGATCCTCCCATCCACTTGCGTTTCGGAGTCGCTCCCACCGTTTGGGAATGAGGGGTCTCCCCTGCTCCGCTCCGGCATTCCGCGGTCACCGTGAACTGGGGCACCCCAGCTCCTCGCCGGCCCCGCGGCCGTGGGGCCGCCCCGCTCCGGTGCGTTCGCCCAGGGCCGGACATGATTCTCGCTGCCGGGCGGCCTCGGGCGGCCTCACCGTCCTAGGGAGGCCGTGGCGGCCGCTCTCACGGCGCTGAGGCGCTCGGCGGCTGCCGCCGGGGCGGAGCCTGGGGAAGGAGTCCCCTTGGGTCTCGGGGGAACGTCACGAGCAGGGGGAAGCTCCATGGGGGTCCCGGGGCGGCCCCGCTCACCGCGCACTCACCGCGCATTCACTCTCTCACCGCGCGCTCACCGCGCGCTCGCTCACCCACTGCGCACTCTCCATTCGCTCACCGCGCGTTCACCGCGCGTTCACCATTCGCTCACCGCGCGCTCACCGCCGTTCACCATTCGCTCACCGCGCGCTCACCGCGCGTTCACCATTCGCTCACCGCGCGCTCACCGCCGTTCACCATTCGCTCACCGCGCGCTCACCGCCGTTCACCATTCGCTCACCGCGCGCTCACCGCCGTTCACCATTCGCTCACCGCGCGCTCACCGCGCGTTCACCATTCGCTCACCGCGCGCTCACCGCCGTTCACCATTCGCTCACCGCGCGCTCACCGCCGTTCACCATTCGCTCACCGCGCGCTCACCGCCGTTCACCATTCGCTCACCGCGCGCTCACCGCTCACCGGCCGCCGCCGCTCCCTCCCGGCCACGCGCGCTCCTCACGCGACGGCGCAGAGCCCGCATTGGCGGCGCCGGGACCCTCCCGTCACGTGCCGCGGCCCGACCAATGGGTGGTGGCCGCGTGGCCCCACCCCCGCGGGGGCCGTTGCGGCAGCGCGGGGAGTGATCGCGGCGCGGCGGAGACAAAGCGGGGCCGGGGCCGGGGCCGGGGCCGGGGCCGGGGGCAGCCGTGGGGGTGGTGCGGCACGGCACGGCACAGTGCCAGCCGCCCTGCGGGGGCTGTGACTGGCAGGGGGCGGGGAGGCCTCGAGGCGCGCGCGACCGCCGACGCACGCGGCGCGGGCCCGAGCCCGGCCCCGGTGCCGGCCGCCGCCATGTCCCTGGGCAATTACAGCAGCTTGAACCGAGCCCAGCTCACCTTCGAGTACCTGCACACCAACTCGTGAGTATCGGCTGCGGCGGGGCGGGCCCGCGACACCTGGCCTCCTTGGGGCGACGGGTCAGCGTGGTGCGCCCGGCCGAAGCCGCATGGGCCGACGGGCAGAGGGGTCTCCCTACCCCTGGCCCGGGCGCCTCGTGGTCCCTCCAGGCCCGGCTGTCACACCGTAGGCGGGTCCACAGGTCATGGAAAGCCGGTGTGTGGGGACGGTAGGCCCTGGGGGGAACGGAGGGGCCCCTTGGGCAGCCAGAGCTCCGCAGCCGTGCCTCTATGAGCAGCACATGCTCTGCTGTGCCGGCCGCCATCCCACTGTGGCATCTGGCTTCGTGCGTGCCCGCATGTGTTGTGCAGGTTTATTTTCAATAAAACTGTCACAGGAATGTGACAGTTTTCTTCCAGTCAGATTTTTGCATGTTACCAATGAATCCCCGAAATAACACATCCTGAGAAGAGGCAAAGCCCTTGTTTAAAATGAGGTTCTTCTGAGTACATGTCTAGAAAATGGGAAGCACTACCAGAAAACAGTGCTTTGTGGGGTGAGGCGCTTGTTGAGACCTGCCTGCCACTCCTAAGCCTTGTAGTTGCCATGTACAGAGAAAATGAAAGAAAGTGCTTGTTCTTCCTGAACTGACCTGGAGGAACAGCGTGGAACCACACTTGGCATTACTTCATTTTGATTAGTTGATCACCAGCTTAAGATTGTCCCCTGATGTTCTGCAGAAGAGTTGACTCTTAGTGTTATCCATCAAGAGAAGAAGAAATGAAGTGCAAGTTAAGCTTTTTGCTTCCCTTTTCAATTTGTGAAGGACCACAGGGGTTTGCAGGTGGCACAGAGACATGAGCAACTTGATTTCAAAGTATATCTGTCTGGTTTTGTTGGTAAACAAGATTCATCTGCAAGAGCAGCCAAGACTAATCTCCCTTATGTATGCCAAGAACATTACGGTCCCTTTCTTTTCAGCATCAGAAAAGCAAAAGGCTGTTGCACAGGAGAATAAAGCTAGTAACAGCTCCATATTACCCTTGGGTCTGTGTCCTGTGGCCTTGCTCTCTGGCCCAGCTGGTGGAGAGTGAACAGTCTGATGCCTAAAGGTGGACAATACTGAGTCACGAGTGCTGTGGTGATTTGTGAAGTTCTGGTGTCCAGCTGCAGAAGACAGTCTTTTTTATGGATTAGAAGATTGTATGGCAGAGCTCAGTCAGAAGTTTGTGTTTGCCTTCAGAACTCCAGAACTCTTTTTAAGAAGATAACATCTGTGCTGCAGAAAACACTGAGGTGTTGATGCTGTCCTCAAGTATATTAAAGCTACTTCATGTTGCCGCCATGCTTATGCTGCTGGTCTGCTTGCGGTGTGCTGTATGTCTACAGTGATACCTGCATGACCAAATTGTTGGGAGGAGCTGGAAGCTGATTCTTGGATGAGACAAAGCTGGGGCTTCTTGTTCATCATGAGCAAAAAGCCTTCTGAGATTATGGGAATCGGTGCATAAGCCAAATGCTTCCCTAAGAATGGGAATGGAAACAGTGAAAGTCATTTAAAACCAAAACTCCAAACCAAGCCATTGCAAACAACAACCTTTGTGCTCTTCCAACAAAACAATGACCAAAAAAACCACACCCATACCTCAAAACAGCCCAAAACCAGCATAGGGCTTTTCGTAGAGGAGACTGGTCTTTTGGACATTTCTCTCTTGCTGAGGAAGACCATCCCATCTCAGATAAATTCTAGTTCAGTGCTAAAAGTGTTCTGATAGTCAAGGAGGTAGAAGTTCTTCAAATTGCAGTTAAAGGCCAGCCATCTGGCTGTTAGGATGCCGAAGGAAACCATGACTTTTTTTTTTTTTCTTCTTTTGTAAGACCTATTTTAGGAAAAGTTTTGTTGTGTCTAACCCAGAACATTCAATCTGAAGTGCTTTACAGGAGACTGTTGATCTGGTCTCTGAGCTTGAGGACTTGCAGCAGATCTTTACAATAGCTGTTTAATGGTTCTGTGTCTGATAGCAAGTTTCACAGCATGTATATGAATCATTTCAGTTACCATTTTTTTTTTTTTAAATAAAAACACCACTGTGCTTTTCCAGGCACTTTATATGATGAATAGTTGAGGGGGGACAGACTTTTTAGTAGCAGCAAGACAGAGAATAATAGTTTTAAATTAGAAGAGTGTAGATTTAGACTAGATATAAGAAAGAAGTTCTTCCCTGAGATGATGATGAGGCTCTGGCATGGATTGCCCAGAGAAGCTGTGGCTGCCCCATCCCTGGAAGTGTCCAAGGCTGGGTTTGACGGGGCTTGGAGCAACCTGGGCTAGGGAAAGGTGTCTCTGGTTGTGGCAGCAGTGTTGGACTAGGTGACCTTTAAAGTTCTTTTCCAACCCTTATGATTCTGTGTGAAAGTCCTTTTGGATCCTAGAATGAAAACCACTGTACATAGCACGTGAAAATTACCCGTGCATTGTTTTTATGACTTCACAGAGCCATCTGCTTGCCTTCACATTGGTTTTCCTTAAGAATTAAATGCTCCTACTTTAGGATACTTCCAAAGTCATTAATTGAGATGAACCCAAAACCAGACCTGAGCCCAAAGAACTTCTGTCTGTATATTTTGAATATTTGTAATAAACATTTGAAGGAGTTTGTTAAAAGTCAAACACCTGAAAGTGTGTTCTAGCGGTAGGTAGCCTTTAGCTTGTGATGGAACTTTAGTGGTTTCCTGTAACTAGACTTGTCCCATTGAATACAGCTGGAATGGAAGAAGGTCACTCAAATAGACTTCAAGATGACTGAATGGTGGGCTTGAGGAAAACTAGTAATAATAGACTACAAACATCTCCCCACCCTCCAAACTCTGCTTCTTCTTGTGTTTGTTTTCTGTTCTGGCCTGAAAAGGAGTGCAGAGTACTAAGAGGATAACTCCTGTTCCTAACACACATGCAGAGAAAACCCCACATTTTCCCAGATGTGACCTTCTTTAGAACAAAATTGAAGTCTTATGTGTCTCATTAGTAATTAGGTACTCGTCTGATTATGCAGGGTCCAGAGTCAAACTGGGTTCAAAGAGGGGTGATCCTGTAGGAACTGCTCACAAGACAAGCTTAGCTTCTCTTGGCGCATTACTCCAAATGATTGTTTGTAGAGATGCTTGATGCCAGTCATGTTCTTGAGCAGTCTGATTTGACTTTTTGTAACCTATGTTTCAATAAATTAGCAGCATTGGACTGCCTGTTTGTTCCCTGTCAAACCTGTGCTCCTGCATGGAGCTGGCTCAAGTAGAAGTTGTGGGAAGGTCTGAGCCAGTCTGCCTGCCGAAGATGAGCTGTTGCTGAGACTCTGGATTTTGATAACACTTCCCTCCCTTCCATGTGTTGTTTCATCTCTTGTATGACCAGTAATAGTTGTATTTCAAACGCTCTGATGCTGGTTGCTGTCTAACTTATGCTCAGATATTTCCAGTTTACTTGAAGCTCTGCGTCATGTTTTTTAAACTTGTGTTGCAAGTAAAGTAATCCCAAACTTTTTTTGGGAGATGGGAGAAATTATCATTAGTTGATCATGCTGGATGTGAAGTATTTGATGCATTCTTGACTATAAGACAAGACCATGGGGTTTGTTAAAATTAGTTGATTGAACCAGACCAAAGCACTTCACGTGACTTTAGTTAGATAGTGACAGGTGCGTTGAGATTCATAAACCGAACAGAAGATTTTTATACTTTATATTGATTTTTATTAGTGATAAATAGCTGGAGTGAATTTCACTTGCTTGTAGCATGGTTTCCCTTTGTCAGCTTGAGAGGTTGCAGTTTTGGGAGGTGTTCAAGTTCAGTACGGTGTCAGGCTACATGGAGATGTCTTCTTGCCTCTTTTACCACCTACAGCTGTTGTCCACTGTTTTGTTCCAGCATCTTTCTTTGGAAATCCTTATTTGTATCTTATTTGCGTCTTTACTTACTTTGAAGTATTCTTTAAATTGTGGAGTAAAAGCTGCTAATGAAGCGTAGTTACTAATGCTAAAGCATCCTTTTGCTTATGGGTTACTTCCTAAATAAACTTCTGGGATGTTAACTTGTGGAGCTGAGTAGGTGCTTGTAAACTCGAGAGTGCTTGAAATCTGCAATTGTCCCACGCAACTTCTCTTTCACTACCCCAGTGGAATGGGGAGGCAAATTAGAAAAAGGTTAAAACCCATGAGCTGAGATAAGAACAGTTCAAAAATTGAAGTAAAGTAAGATATGGTAATAATAGGAAAGAGAGAGGAATAAAGCCCAAGAAAGTCAAGTGATGCCCAGTACAGTTGTTAAGCCTCTGCTGACCTGTGCCCAGTCCATCTGCCAGCAGTGATTGGCTTCTCTGGGCTGGCTCCCCCTGGTTTATATACTGAACAGGATATTCTGTGGTATGGAATATCCCTCTATCTGTTTTGGGTCAGGTGTCCTGACTATGGTCCCCCCCCAGGTTCTTGCACAGCTGACAAGCAGAGCTTGGGACACTGAAAAGTCTTTGACTTGTGGTACTCATGGCTTGGCACCAACCAAAATATCCGTATGTTATTCTCACTCTAAATCCAAAACAGCACTGTAACAGCTACTGAGAAGAAAATTAACTCTACTCTGCTGAAACCAGGACAGCAGGAAATCTCGCTCAAAGGAAAAAACAGCAGGATTGCATTTCTGTAGAAGCTTTCTGATTGGATAGATAGTCTTCTAAACACTATTCCCATCTGTCTTGTCTCTGCATGGTCAAGTGGGAGCTTGCAAAGATGAAAATCTTGATTCCCATGGTCCTAGTTGATAACTTTGAAGGCTGATGTGTTTTACCTCTGACTGGAGCTGAGTTGGTGGGTTTGGTGTCATGACACTGAAGATGGATACGAAAGCTCATTTTGTTACTAGCAGTGTGGACTGCTATATATTTTATATGTGGGAAGTACCTATGTGTCTGTTCTGGTAAAGCTGAAAATAGAAATAAGTATCTTCTGTTTAGTCACCTGTTGGCCTGTTTGTGTAGTAGTGAGAACAGGTTGGTTGGGAGGGCTTTGTGCAAACTGAAAGATGTTTATAAAACCAGTTTCTGAGGCCTTGATCTCTCCATCAAACATCTTAGAGGAGCAACAAATCTCAGCAGCTATTTCTCCAGGTCTTACAGCCGCTGTTAATATTGTGGTCAGTAAGGCTCATCTACGTTTGAAATAATTGTTAGATTTTGAAGCCAGGTTGCCAGTTTGGGCACTAAGTGGAGATATGGCATTTACGTTGGCAGACAATATATTGTAATGATTTTTATTAGCTCCTTAAGGTTTCTCACCATGTATCTTCCTTCAATGTTGAGGCACATAACTAATGGCTTCCAAGCTGCTTCTAAGACATGGCAGCTAAGAGGCTGGAAACTAAATGTGGCTCTTGAGATTGTGCTGAAGTGGTAGCTGGGTTCATGATTTTAGCATGGAGTTGGGAAGGTGTTGTGGTACAGTGGTGTTAGAAGACTGTCTGGATTAGCAGCAGTTGCAGCTATTCCGTCTCCCAGGATCCCGAAGCTTTTTCCTGTCAGAAATAACTTCAACAATGAGACTGTGTACATGGGGGAGACTGACCTTTTGCATAATGTTGTCTATGTCTTATCCAGAGCAGCTGTGTCTACCCCATACCTGAAAGTGTTCAAGGCTAGGCTGGTCAGGACTTGGAGCAATCTGGCATGATAGAAGGTATCCCTGCCCATGGCAGGGAGGGGGATTGGAATGAGATGAGCCTTCAGGTCCCTTCCAACCCAAACCATTCTGTGATTGTGTGATAACTCTGACCTGTCCGTGTTTACATATAGGCAGTGTTTAGTTGCTCTAAAAAGACCTGTCAATGATGTAACTAAGGATTTCCATGAATTATTTTCTGTTATAGGCTGGTTCATTTGGTCCATCATTTTCTGTGTTGGGTCTGCGTACCTGCTGTACATTTTAGACCATATTGAGCTGCAGTTTATGGCAGCCTGGCTGCTGTCTGGCTGCCTCTGGGAGACAGTAAATTGCTCATTCCTAGCCTGCTGTCAGCCAGACCATAGTGTGGTAGACATTTGATTGGATTTGTATAAAATGTGGTTGAGATTCTTGTTTTTTTAAAGGTCTCTCTTTTTACGTGTTGCTGTAACCCTGCTGATTTCTGTGTTTCATTCCAGAACTACCCATGAGTTCTTGTTTGGTGCTCTTGCTGAGCTTGTGGATAATGCCAGGTATGTACCTGAGACTATGTAATTCCCAAGGTAACTTTGGTTAAGATTTAATTCACCTGGCCATTAGTTGATCTTGAGCAATTTTCACTTCTAATCGACTTTACAAAAAATACAAGATAGGAATTGCTGAAATTTAGTATGAATATTTCACTTGCTCTTCTTACACTGCCACATCTACCCCCTAAAAATGGGAATCCATCCTATAGCTGCATCCCAAGCTTTGCGTACTTTTCTCTTGAGCTGGACAAGGACTCTCAAGAGGCATTACGGAAATATTGTGGAATTGTTTTCTCTCAAACATGACTTGTCACACTGTAGTTCGTGATGGAAAGAGCTGAAACTGGGGGATTTCTGTGCAGGAAAACCTCTGTGTAGGGAATCAGCTCTTTGCAGGCTGGTGCTGTGTTCACTGTTGCTACACGGTAGTGAAAAGTAGGGTCTTTGGGGTGGTTTCCCCTTGACCTCTTGGTTCTCCTTTGTCTACGGAGAAGTTGTCCTCCAGAAAGGAGGCAGCTGGGTTGGAGGTACAAAAATGACAGTGGCTTTGGCATTTGTCAAGTGGGATTTCATTACGGCGTAATAGCTGCACTCCTCTGGTCAGCAAACCAAGGTTGGTTTGAGAAGAGGGCAGTAGTGCTGGACTTTCAAATACAAGGGTGGATGCAGTGTGTGAAGGGTTTCACTTTAGTGGTCTTCCAATGACAGCTTCCTGTAACAACCTTGTATGTATAGGGATGGAGCTTTTTGTGGAGCTAGTAAACCTTTGATAAACAGCTTGGCAGAAAAACTGTAGGTGTTGTTTGTTTCATACAGGAGGGAGCTCAGAAGTGTGTTCTTGTTTGATCCCCTGGCCCCAGTATGACTTCTGGTAAAAAGCCAGTGTTACTCCCTGTCACCAGATCTGGTTGTATGCCAGCAGTGTCTTGCGATAGAGTTTAGGTTCAAGTAGGCAAAAGGTAGGAAAATATGCCTTTTAATTTTCTGTCAGTGCTGGCTATGGGTCTGTGGACTTTGATCTGTGAAGCCAGCTATTTTGGAAATGATTACATGTGCCTGGATTTTGGCTTAGTTTCTCTTTGACATTTGAATAACAATTGTGTTTTTATTGCTTTGTAGAGATGCAGATGCCACGAGAATAGACATTTATACTGGTAAGTCACTTCTGCTGCTTCCTTGCATGTCAGCAATTAAGTCAGTAGTTAACTTGGATTTAGGCTGCAAATGTGTGTTGTCCCTGATAGAATAAGAGGGAGGGTGATTATGCCCCAATTCTGGGGTCAGTTTTGGGCCCCTCACGACAAGAAAGACATGGAGGAGCTGGAGCATGTCCAGGGAAGGGCAAGGGAGCTGGGGAAGGGTCTGGAGCACAAGTATGGTGAGGAGGAGCTGAGGGAGTTGGAGGGGCTCAGCCAGGAGAAAAGGAGGTTCAAGGGGGATACCTTCTGGCTGTCTACAACTCCCTGACAGGAGGGTGGAACCAGGTGGGTGTTGGGCTCTTCTTTTAGGTAACAAGTGATAGGAACAAGAGGAAATAGCCTCAAGTTGTGGCAGGGGATGTTTAGATTGGATACTAGGGAAAGTTTCTTCACTGAAGGGATGGTCAGACACTGGAACAGGCTGCCCAGAGCAGTTGTGGAGTCACCATCTGCCCATATTTAAAAGATATGTAGATGTGGTGCTTAGGGACATGGTTTAGTGAACTCAGTCGTGTTAGGTTTTTGGTTAGACTTGATGATCTTCAGGATCTTTTCCAATGTAAATAATTCTATTTGTCTACCATTTCTCCTGTGCCTCAGTGCCTGTTGCCTTTCAAAAAGAAGTACCTTTACAAATACCTTGGAGAAGCACTTAGGTCAGCCTTCACTTGAGGTCAGGTGGAGTGAGTTGCAGTTTTTACTGGGTGCTTAAGAAATCAGCTATCATAGTACACTCTTGTAGCACATAGTTGCATACGGTATAAAGTGCAGGAGAAGTTCTTAGTCATTCTGTAACAAAAATCCGGTGCTCTTTCTTACAGCTTAGCCATATTGGTGTTGTGGAAGTCCCATTTGTTGTGTTACTTTTGTTGTTAACACCAATCCCATTTTATGGAACTTTTAACTTTTGCTTGTGGGAGCACTGAATGACCCTTCTCTTGCAGAGCAACGAGAGGACCTGAGAGGTGGATTCATGCTGTGTTTTTTGGATGATGGAACAGGAATGGATGCAAGTAAGTGACAGGAAATTACACCTGCATTTGCAAGCTGAGGTTTCATGTTATATCTTAAGCTGAATTAATGTCTTAGTTCTGTTGAAAAGGGTGTATTTCATGCCTGTATGCATGATCCTGCCACCACACTGGTTCTTCTGTACCATGTTGTGTATAAAACTATTCACTTCTTCAGTTCAGAAAACTAATCTGGTCAAAAGAAAATTGTTTTGCTGCATTATAGAGTTGGGTCAGCCTGGCCTGTAGTTTTCCAGTACACTGAAATTGGCCTTGGGGCTGAAGGGAGAATAGTGTAGCCAGACAGGGAACAAGCACAAGCTTTGATGGGCATAAACCTTTTCCCCATCAGTGGCTGCCAGGTGGTCAGTGTATCTCAGCTCTTGTCAGAAGGTGTGTCATGGTGGAAATTGAAGACTCAGCTTTGAAAGCACTTTGCCATTGTTTCATCATTAGCATTGTGACGGAGATCAAGACTGGACAATATAAAATCTTAGGAATATGAGAAGAATATAACATGTATTTCTGCCTTGTTATAAGGATTTATGTAAATCAGTGTTATATCTAGCAGGAGAAACCTAAAAGCTCTCCTGCTTTGCTTCAGCATCAATGAGCCTACTGTCAACCCCCACCATCTTCTTTCAGTCTTGAGGGCTGGTAAATCATCCTGTGAGGAGTTCTCTACGGGACAGAAAAGTTGGGTGATATTGGGAGGTTTTGAAGGCGGCAAGGGAGGTGGGTAAATAAGCAACAACTAACATTTTTGTTCTGATCCCTCAATACTTTTAGTTCCTCTTGTGATATTGTCATAGTTTAACTCCAGCTGGCAACTCAACCCCAAACAGCTGCTCACTCCTCCTCCAGTGGGGTGATGAAGAGAGTCAGGAGGGTAAAAAGTGAGGAAACTCATGGGTTGAGATAAAGACAGTTTAATAGGGAAAGCAAAAGCTGTGCACACAAGCAAAGCAAACCAAGGAATTCATTCCCCACTTCCTGTGGACAGACATATGTTTGGCCATCCCCAAGAGAGCGGGGCTCCATCATGGGTAACGGTGCCTTGGGAAGGTGAATGCCATAACACCAAACATGGCCCCTTCCACTTCCCCAGCTTTATCTGCTGAACATTGCACTGTGTTTTGTGAGGCCTGTAGCAACCTGGTCTAGTGGATGGTGTCCCTGCCTATGACAGGGTGGTTGGAATGAGATAGTCTTTAAAGGTCACTTCTAATCCAGACTATTCTAGGATTCTGTGTTACGGTCTGGAATATCCCCTGGGTCAGGTGGGGTCAGCCATCCCTGCTTTGTCCCCTTCCAACAACTTGTGCACCCCAGCCTGCTTGCTAGTGGGGCAGTGTGAGGAGCAGGAGAGGCTTTGGTGTTGTGTAAGCTCTACTCAGCACTAATGAAAACATTCCTGTACTAGCAACACTCTTTCAAGCACAAATCCAAAACCATAGCCCCATGCAGGCTAGTATGGAGAGACTGAACTCTATCTCAGCACAGATACAAGATGTTTCATTCCATTTGTTAGTACTTTGATACACAGATTTGTGACCTCCATTAAAGAATCTATTTGAAGTCTAGGTACATTCTGTATATTCTTAGAAATACAGTTAGGAATGCTAAACAGGTCTTCCGAGAGTACTTTTGTGCCACCCGTGGAACTGAAGGAAGCAATAAAGCCTCATCTATAAAAAAAGCTCCAAGACTGAACTGTGGCCTTCTTGCAAGCCCTTATATCAGGGAGAGGAGATACAACCTTTTCTGCCTGTCTTGCAAACTACGTGTTTGTCTCTGGAAGGTGGCAGATGTCTGTTCTAATGCCACCAAGTTTCATGACAGCTTTTACACTGTTGTTGCTTTCATATTGCTGGTTTTGTGACAAAGTGGGATTTAAGTATTGGCTATGTATTAAGTTGCTTCTTTTGACTGTTCTTTCAGCTAAATGTTGAAGGATTTTATCCTGACTGGTAATCAGGGATACTCAGTAAGGGAGATTGGCAGCTACTAGGGGTTGTAGTGGTATTTCACAGCACTATGCATCATATACAGCAAATACCATGTAATTCA
The DNA here is from genome assembly GCA_038380795.1 of Pyrocephalus nanus. Classification (NCBI taxonomy): domain Eukaryota; kingdom Metazoa; phylum Chordata; class Aves; order Passeriformes; family Tyrannidae; genus Pyrocephalus; species Pyrocephalus nanus. The sequence continues at coordinate 779,500 of CM076278.1, forward strand.
TGTCCTTTGACTGTCCTTATGCTTGCATCAAATTTGGGTTCATTATGTGTCTGAAAAAAAAAATACTATATTTGGGTTTTTTAGATACTATTTTTTTTTAATTTTACCTAGGCTGTAAAGTTACCTTTGCCCCTTTCCAGGACATCACTTTTCAGATTGTAAAATCACTATGCAGTGTTGTTTAGCGCTTTCAAGAAAGCCCTTCTTAATTTTCTGTAATCTCAGGTATATTGTTTGATGCACAGTCTAACTGTGATCATATCTTCATGGCTTCAGCACTGGGCATTCACATTAAGGCTTGATGAGCATTTGAAAGTTACTTGATCAAGGGCAGCTAGGTGGAAGCGCCGTGTGCTGCATGGACAGCACGAACAACCTGTTAGCATGAACAGAAGCAGCTGGGGAGAGTCTTTAATCCAAGCTCCCTGCATGGGACTTTCTCTGGTTCCATCCCTGGCTGTAGGGATCCGAACTTTAGTTTCTCGTAATGCAGACCTGCCCATTTTAAAGGCATCTTGCAGTTCTCCTATCTGACTTTAGGAGATGTCAGCAGAAGACCTTTTATTGGACTTTTCTCCTTTCATACAGACCTTGCTTCAACAGAAATCATAGAGCTTGGGAGTGTTTTATTTTTGTGCATGATAGCTTTAATTAAGAATTAATTTTGTCCTAGATAAAGCTGACATGCTAAAAAGAATAACTCCATGACTTGCCGCTGTGTGTTGGAACCCATGGGATCTTCCCAAGTACGCTGAAAGGACAGCTTGGAAGGCTTGATGCGGCACCATCTGGGGAGGATGAGTGCCTCTGGGCCCTTCTACATGGAGGGAAGAGCTGAAGGCTCTGAACGTTCCATTAACATGTTCTCCGTGTTACTGTATTGCTGTTCTCATTGGACTTGTTCTGTGCTGGCTGTTTATAGATGTGTTTGGCAAGCTCTAAAAACAGAAAGGTATAGCGAGACAGTCAGCCAGATTTGAGTGCTCTGTCTGATGGCTCCTGATTAGCAAGCCAAATGATAGCTCCTCATTTCTAAAAACGAGGAATGTTTGTCAAGTGATTCAAGTTGCATTGAGTACTTGCTGCATTGGCCCTCTTAATGATCACTCTGAGTTGTGTGGTCTGAAGATCAAAATACATTTGTACTCAAGCTAAAGACATCTCATGCTGTAGAGTCATGAGTTATCAAAAGATCTGAAGATTCAGTGATGCCACCGGACAGCTCTTTTCAAAAGAACCATCATGTCTCACAAGGAGATATCAGAATTATAGAATGTCCCAAGTTGGAAGGAACCCACAAGAATCATCAAGTCCAGCTCCTGGCCCTGCACTGGACAAGCCCAAAATCCCATCTTGTGCCTGAGAGTGGTCTGTAATGTTGTTCTTAAGCGATTAAAGACAAGAAGTCTATAACTTGCATTTTAGAATCATGGAACAGCTCAGGTTGGAAAGACCTCAAAGATCATCTGCTCCCTTTCATGGGAAAGGGAGAAGATGATTTAGCACCCTGTCTCTCCAGCGATGGAGACTTCACCACATCACTGGGGGGTCGTTCCAGGGCTTGATTGATCGATCTCTAAAAAATTTCTTACTTATATTAAGAAGAAACCTCTCACAGTGCAACTTGTACTGTTGCCCTTTGTTTTTTCCATGTGGCTCCTAGGGAAGAGAGATCCTCCATCCTCTTTGTAGCTACCCTTCAAGTACTGGAATACTATGATGAGATTCCCCCTGGGCCCTCTCTTCTCCAGGAAGGAGATCTAGTTTTCCTCATAAGGCAGACTCTCCAGCCCTCTGATCACCTTCTTCTTCACACTTTGTCAAGTCTATCTGCGCCTTTCCTGAACTAAGGAGACAGAACTGGGCAGAGTACTGCCAGAGGGGCCTGACAAGCAAGGAGTTGAGTGGGATGATCACATCTCCATCTTTGTGGCAGTGTCCCTATGGATACTGCCTCTGTTTGCCTGTTTCGCTGTCATGGGACACTGCTCAAACATGCTCAGCTTGTTGTCCAGCAGGACCTCTGAGTCCTTTCCAGCATGGCAGCTCCGCACACCCTGCAGATCCCAGTCTGTGCTGGGCTCTTGGGTCATTTCATCTCAGGTGCAGGACCTTACGCTTCCCTTGAACTTCAGACAGGTCTTGCTTGCCCGCTATTCCAGCCTATTCAGGTCTCTAAGAAAGCTTTCCCTATGTACCCAGTTCACCTCCATCAGCAAAGCTGGTTTGGGTGCCTTTGATCCCATCATCCAGATCCTGTATGGAGATATTGAGCAGCATGAGGCATAGCATCAATCCCCAGGGGTCTCCACTTGTGACAGGCTGCCAGCCAGAACGAAAACCATTGATTATCACCTCTGAGCACAGTCTGTGAGCCAGTCCCCTTCTTGTCTTGCATACCACCTGTCTGGTCTGTGTCTCCCCAGTTTGTCCAGAAGCAGGCTGTGGAAATCTGTGTCCAGCACTTGGCTGAAGTCCAGGCAAACAACACACACTGCTCTCTCCACATGAACAGAAAGTGCTGCCTTGCAGAAGGCAACCACATTATTCCAGTCAGCAGTCTCAGCTGGCTTGTAATACTTTTTTAACAGGACTCGTTCCATTGTTTTTTGAGAGATTGAAGTAAGTATATCAGTTATTGCTCTCTTAAACCGTATTTTTGAAGTTTGGAAACTCAGAACAGTTTTTGTGTTCCTGGGAGCAGTTAATTAAGTACTAGTGTCTTAGTTACTTTATTAGATATTGTATTTTAAAAATACTGTTTATCCAAGGCTCACAATGGTGAGAAACGCTGTGATTTCAGCACTTGTTTTTGGATTGTGTACGCACTTGTGTGTGTGGGCAGAGACTCTTGGAGTCCATTTTCAGGGGAGTGGTCTACACAGTTCTCAGGGGAAAATGTCTATTTAACCTTATTTAAGCTTAAACCTTAAGCTTTAACTTAACATTAACATTTCCTCTCCAGTTAACAGATTTTTTAAATAAATTGCAGAAACATATATCAAAGTGATTTGTTAATCACTAGTGGTTTCCAGCCATCACCGAATGGGGCTGGTGTCTTGTGTTATGGTGACAAAGAACCTTGGAGCTTCTCCCTTTTTCCCCTGTCCCAAGGAAAGCTCAACTTTGCTTTAGGCTGATTTCCCCCAGGTAGTGAATTAGATTTTTTTTCTCTGGGATATCTTTTGAGGATGCTGTTCAGTCCACTGCAAGTACTCTACCTAATATGAATATAGCAGATGAATTTGTGGAGAAGGTAGGAAGGATGATTTTCTCTGTTCAGATTGGGACCTTCTTTAGTGTATTCTCAGCTGCAGAATTTTGAGATATGAGAGAACTTTCCTCAAAGGGTGAAGCCAGGTCTGACTTCAGGAACACTCAGGAACTAGACAACTCCATCTGCCCGTTCCTTCATCTTTGGTGTCTGATGTTCCTTATGAAGAGTTGTTTTATACATGCTCTTGGTTTCTTGGGCTCTGAAGATCAAATCTGCCATCTTGAGTGAATTTCTTCAACTTGTTTTTTCTCTCATCTGTTGGGCATAGATCCCTCCCTCTCCTCCTTTTTCTTGCCAGGGAGTTTGCCTTTTTTTAATGTAGTATCTCTGAGACACTACAAAACAAAACCTGTGTGACTAAAATAGCCTTAAGTGAAACTCTCTCCAGAGCCTTAACTCAAAAGAGCTGGAAAAAAATTCATTTGTACCTTGATTCTTGAGAGGATGTAAAGATTAAATCTCTCCCAAAGACAGTTGGTCTGGAGCAGAGAGGTGCTCCCTCACAATCCCCTCTGCTCAGCACCGCCTTCATCTCTCTGCCCTGAAAGAAGAGTCATTATAGGGTGGTTTCAAACACCCAGCATTGAGTGATGAATCATCTGGTCACCTTTTCTAGAAGAGGAAATGCTTTGGGTAATTACTCTTTATCCTTTTTAGCTTCCTAAAGGTTTCTTAAAACTAGTTATTGAAAAACGTTTGTATAGCAAAAAGATTCCAATAGTCCTTCTCTTCTTAGAATATTCTGTATCCCCTTTCCTGATCAGGCTTTAAAAATAATGCAGTAATAGTAGTAGTTATAATAATAATAATATTGTCATCATTGACATCCTTACCCAGATCTCACATACAAGATATTCCAATGTTTTTTTTTTGGCTAGAAAATACTACAGTAGGCTGAAGGGAAGGCAGAGGTACCCTCATCTAGTCCGAAGTTGGTTTTGGAATAGCTGTGGAGCTCCATTCTGAACACCCACAGTTGAAGCAGTGAGGGGGTTTGCACAGTTGCTCTCCTGTATTTGTGGCTTTAAATCTGAATATGATTTCAACTGAAAATGGCATTCTGACACCAGCCCAGTTATGCCATGTCAGACCAATGCTGTTAGTTCTGAATATCTTACTGTAAAACTGTCTGTCATTGCTGGTGAGCCTGAGTCTCCTGTGTGCTGATATCTAGCCAGTCCATGGGCTCAGCCTCCCCATAGCTGCCTGGTTGGGTGAGCGATGTCCCGTGCTCCCTCACAGCTTGTGTATGCATTTGAGAGCTGTAATTGTTGTTAGCCTTCCTGTTAAGGCACTTTGTGTTCCTTGTCTCTGGAATTGCTCTTCCTTTCTCCCAGTAAACCATCTGGTGTAATGATTGCTATCTCTTGGGGGAAGGGAAAGGAATCATTATTCTGTCCTAGGGATGATGTTAAAATTTTGGCTTTATCCCTTGAACAGTAGAAAGGCTGGAACTAAAAATGACAAACCCTCTCAGCTGTAAAGCCATCGTGTCCTTCCATTTTGTCCTGCGCTAATGAAATCCTCCACTAATTGCTGTGGGACCTGCTCATGCTGCCTTTCCCCGCAGCTGTCCTGCTGCCAGGGCTCCAGCAATCTGCTGCCAAAGTTAGCTTGTGTCTTACTAGTGCTTTAATTAACCAAAGTGTTCAGTTCAGCACTGTGAAGAAATACTAGTGTCTATTCTGTATTCCTGACCTTTTTATAGTCCTGGCTTATGCTCTAGTACCAGTGCTCTCAAGCGTGTGGTGTCAGTGGGACATGGGATGCAGCGGAGCTGCCGCGTCCCGGTTATGAGTGTTGATAACTGTGGTGGACATAAACAGACCCTTTTTATGGATATTGTTTTTTTTTTTTTTAAAGAAACATCTTCATGCAGTTCAGATGGGACACTGGACTAGGCTGAAACTTAAAAACTCTTTGTGTCAGCATCATGGCACCTGTAGAAAGTTTCTGATAGCGTCAGTGCCCTCGAGCAGCACACACCTCACAAGGCTCTGTGGTTCAGCTTCAGGATGGAACTTCAGCTTGGACTTTTGCCCTCTTTCATGCTATAGTCTTTCTGTGCTGTTTTTGGTTGGTAAAGGAGTTATCTTCCTTCTTTATCTAAAAGATGTGTGTGTGTGTCTGTACATTAAAAGAAGCTCTTTTTGTTCCCTGTCTCCTGTTGCAGATGAAGCTGCAAGTGTTATCCAGTTTGGTAAATCAGCCAAGCGATCACCGGAGTCCACTCAAATCGGGCAGTATGGGAATGGCTTGAAATCGTAGGTATAACAAAAGCCAGCCTCCTGAGGTTGGGGAGGTCAGAAGCCAGGTAGTTGGTTAATGTACTTTTTGCTTGAAGGTGTATATCTTTTTTTCTAGAAAAAAAAGCAGATGAACTCTAAATAAGATTCCCTGGTTTGGTAGGCTAGGAGCTCTGTCAACATCTGCTGTGGTTCTCCAGTGGCCAAGAAGGCTGTCCACAGCCAGTGACACTATTTTGGCACTATGTTTGTGTGAGACAGAAGGTACGGGTCAGAGCCAGGGAAAAATAATGAAAGAGCTGGAAACCAAACCATAATCTAAAAAACCTGCCTGCAGCAGCCAGGTAATAAGATTAGAACAAAATAATGTTGCAGCCTCTCAGTAGGAAAGATGTCTCGTGCAAGGCAGATGGACTTGAACTGTTTATTTTTGTTCTTAAACCAAAGTAGGGACAAGGGGAATGATGGAAGGAATGAGAGGAGGAGTGGGATTAAGTGTAGAGGAGCAGAGGTGGGAAAGAAATCTGGCTGGAGGGGATTTGCTAGGAAAGAGGAAGATGTTTGCTGTGTCTTTGGAAAAATTAGAGGGCTTTATGGCTTACTCTGTTTTGCTCTGTCCTGGCATGTGTGGCTTGATTATATGCATCCTACTGGGAAATTGGCAGTACTCTATAATTTGGGGGAAAAAACCTCAGGATTTAGGGGATCTTGAGACAGCGTTGATTCAGCTGTAGCACAGGACACATCCCGGGTCCTGAGCTGTGCGCTTCCAGGACATATCTGTGTCCCTTCTTAACCTTGAACAAGAGTTGTACTGTATTACAGCTGAGAAATGCTGCCTGAAGCCCCAGCATGTGAAGGGTAAGCTGTGGTATTGCTATGGTATGACCTTAAGCCAGTCTGAAGACAAATGCACTGATGTGAGACTGATACCTCTTTCAGTGCAATGTCAGTTGTTATCTGTTAAGGCTTTCTGGATGAGTTTGGTAACAGGGTAACAGAGAAGATGCAAAGACACTATTTGGGATAGGGGAGTGAGGAGGAAGATGGGACTGTCCCTTTTTGTGACAATGAACTGCTAAGCTGCCTTAGCTGAAGTGTCAATGAGGCTTTAGTTAGATATTAGGAAATTAATTTTCTATCTCCAGATTGCTGCTATTCATTCCAGATACAGTGAAATGAGGGTGTGCTTGCTTTCTCACTGACATTTCTGCTCAGACTTTGAAGGTTGCTGTCATATCTCACCCTAGTTTCCTTTTTAAATTTTTTTTCTTTTTATTTAAACTGCATAGTAGGAGTCTGGAACGCCGTGCTGTACTTCTGCATCTTTTAATTGTGACTGGTGTTAAATGTTTTGAAACACTGTGAAAATGTCTAGATTGAGATGCCTTCTGAAAGGAATGATATGTTTAGAGAGAAATGGTAGTTGCTGTTTCTGCCCTTCTGCCTAATTTGATTTTGACATCTCATAATTGAACATAATGGGAAGAAACCTCAGTAAAGTGGTCTGCGTTCTGAACAGTGTGGCACATCAGGCGTAACACACAGCCTCACCTCTGTCTGCAGGGGTTCCATGCGGATTGGGAAGGATTTTGTCCTGTTCACAAAGAAAGACAACACCATGACTTGTCTCCTCTTGTCACGGACATTTCATGAGGAAGAAGGCATCGATGAGGTTTGCATGTGCTGTTGTAATGAAGTAATATAGTGAATGCTGTCTCATCTGAACTTGCCTAGCTCTCACAGGAGAATGGTCTGTGTAAGGACTGGTTGCCACTCTTGTAGGATCAAGTGTATGGTTTTCTTTTAGTGATATGCTTGTGGGGCTTCTGCAAATTCAACAAAGATTTCTTCCTTTTGGTTTTAATTCTGTTTGAGAAGTCTCTCTCTATAGCAAGTTTGAAGGGTTTGTTTCAGTCACTTAAAGGTGGTTTTGCTGAGTTCAGAACATGCTCAGACTTCTCGCATTTTCCTTTTCCCACAAAATTTGAGTTTGAGATGTATTTAGATTTATTGCTCTGACTTGATTTTCTGTAGAGAATAAAAGATGTTGTTGAAGTTGCTACCTACAGGTCATGAACTCCAGGCATGTCTCTTCTTTCAGATAGTCTTCTTTTTAATAAAAAGTCAGTGTGGTTCAACCTGTGAAAAACTTGTAAATCTTAATAGATAATTCAGGCAATGTCGCTCCAGGCAAGGTTGATAATGAAAAGTTTTAGATTTGCATTGGGATGGTATCTCAGGAAACATCTTTGGGAGGGAGGGAGGGAGTGTAGGGAGGGGCAGTGCATGGTGGCAGCCAGCCCACAACTGAAGTCCTTTGTGCAGCTGCAGTTTATAGTTATATCTGTATTTTTGCTCTGAATAATAGAAACCACCAGTAACCTTGCTAGAATCCTATAAAAATAATAACGAGTGAGATCGGGATAAATATGAGTGAAGGATGTTTGAGTTCAAGAGAGAAATGAAGCCAGAGGTTTACATTTTTAAAAAGGCAAGTTTGAGTGGTTTTTTAATGTTATGAAAGTTGCTACAAGGGGAGGGGAGAAAAAGCCATATGTGAGTAGCTGGTACCAATACAGATGACTCAGAAGTGGTTCAGTCTAGACTGGTGTTGTAGGAAAGCAACTCAGAGGCTGGCAAAGAGGGTCTTCAAGCATTTGACAGACATGCAAACCTCTGAAAAGCTGGAAAGGACTCTCATGGTGCCTTAGGGGGCTGTCAGGAGGAGTAAGTCACTGGGCTGCGACCCACAGGAGAGGCTGACTGGAGTGGGAGAGCTGGAGTCACTCTCAGTACAATGGGATTTGCAGGTCATTGTTCCCCTGCCCACCTGGAATGCACGGAGCCGTGAACCTTTGACGGACAACATGGAGAAGTTTGCTATTGAGACGGAGCTCATTTACAAGTATTCCCCTTTCAAATCAGAACGGGAAGTGATGGAGCAGTTCAGTAAGATACGTGGTGAGAAAGGTACATGTGAATGGTGCAGGTCAAGGGTGAGGTATTTGGGGTTTGGCTGGGATTTGCCTGATCCGTCTTGTTACTTGCTCAGGCACCCTGGTGATCATCTTTAACCTCAAACTAATGGATAATGGAGAGCCAGAGCTGGATGTGACTTCTGACCCACAAGACATTCAGATGGCAGAAACACCCCCTGAGGGAACGTAAGTATAACCGGTATTACAGGCCCTGATCAAATTGGGTGTGGGGTTTGGCTATATAGTGTGTACACGGGGTTTTCTAAAGCTTCTCTTTCTGTAGTGAACTGGAGAATTTAGAAGATCTCTAGTTTATTCTGTAGTAGCTTGGGATTCATGTGTGTGTTACCCACTGGTGTTTTGGCTGTGTTTTGGGTGAACACCTGTGCTAGCTGGTCTCAGCTTAGCCAAAGCAGCAGACTAAGTGCCCTTTAGACCCCTTAAAACAAGGAGCCCTAAACTATAGGTTTAATTTTATACACTCACCAAAAATATTTTCATCCTCAGTCTGTGCTGCTTCTAAATTGCTGTTCAGTTTTGTGATTAAATGGCAAAGCATGAGGCACTGTGCAGGTCAGCCTCCATAGGTGGGTGGTACAGAGGGGCAGGTGGGTTGTATAATCACATCTGTCTGGGAGCAGGGACCATTCCTGGACTTTCCTGCATAGGAAGAAGAAGAATGTGCTCTGAGGGCAGCTGGAGGAGCAGAGGGCCCTGTTCAGAGAGAGCTGTGTGTTTGCTGGGTTGATCACTTGTAGCCTGAAAAGGAAAAACTGAGCTGAAATGAGCCAAATGTTTGATCCCAGAGCTCCATGGGGACACTTAGCAAGCTTTACCTTTCTGATGAGACTACATGCTTCTTTCCTGAAGTGCTTGAATTTTCCATGGGAAGTTTCAGACCTTGTAAAGCAGTTCTATCTCTATGTATTTAAAGAGTGACATTACTGCACAGTGCACAGTGCAACAAACTCCTTTGATCCCCCCCCAGGGATCTCATGTGCTTCTCAGCCTCTTTAATGCCAAGGCATCACTGCTTCTTCCTCCTATGTTATGGTACCATGTCTGTTTGTGAGCAGTGCAGGTTCTATGGCAGTGCACTGTTGACTCACTGAAGGGTAAAAAAGCTCTGGCAGGTGGGCACACTGTGTTAAATGGTCCCTTTTATAGCTTTGACGTTTATTATGCAGATGTATTTAAACTCCCTCTTCAAACTGCAGTAACATGTATCAGTGTTTGGTAGCAGTAGTTACAGTGTACAGCTCAATAGTCTCTGGAGAAGACACAGAAAAAAACTTTAAAGAAAAGTCTCACTTTATGTAACTGCACGCTAATTAAAATAGAAAAACCTTTTCTTTCACCTGGCTGTCTTGCTGAGGGTATCTTTTGGGCATTGTTCTGAAATAGATGGCTCTCTTGCAGCAAGCCGGAGCGCCGCTCCTTCCGTGCTTATGCTGCTGTGCTTTATATCGATCCCAGGATGAGGATCTTCATCAACGGACACAAAGTGCAAACCAAACGACTCTCGTGCTGCCTCTATAAGCCAAGGTAAGTTTTGAACCCAAAATCTGCAGATGTATAGGACCTTTTGATGTTAGAGAAAAGGTTTAGCATTTTGCTCTCCAGGTGTAACCTGCATAATTCCATGTTCGTGCCACAGAAACAGGCCATAAGAGAATGACAGATGGTGCTGATGTCATGGAAAAAGAGGTACATTTTGGAAAATCTAATGCCTATGAAAATTGCATGAGTCATTGGTGCAATTTGGCTCCCTTTCAGAGCAAACTAGGAAATGAAGATCCTCATTCAAAATACTATATCCACACAAAACTGTTGGGTAACTGTGTTGTTTTTTTGAGTAGGACAAGGAAATACATAAAGTTGGTGTTGGGATTATTACTGAAAAGAAACTAGACTGAGTACTTTGAAACAGTTGCTTTTATATTTAGCTAATCGAGGTTTGAATAGAGATTGAGAAATAGCTTTCGCTATATTCTTTTAAATTCCCTTAAACAAAAAATGAGAGTGAGCTGAGATGTGCTGCCACTTGGCTGAACAGAGACTGGAAAAGGTTACCAGGGTGGGAGGGGAAAGGGAAACGTATTCAAGTCTGCTTGAGGCAGTAGTGTTCTTCTGTCCCTGGGAGCACACAGTCTGCGTTCTAGATTTGGTTTAATAGAACAGCAGTAATTTTGTAGAGTATTAGCTGATTGTTTTAGTATAGCATTTTGGCTTGCAGTGGTATTTCAGTAGTATGGGGCCACTCTCAGCCCACCAGGCATGTTACTTACCCCAGGCCAATGTCACGTGCCCAATGACGCCTGAAGAGTCTGGCTGATTTCTAACTCAGAGCATGGTCTGTCTGTCAGGCTCATACTTCCTCAGCTGCTTATGTGAGAATGTGTGAGATGGTATTAGAAACTTGAGTAAAGGCAAGGAATGTTACACCCACTACTCCCTGTGCTGGCCAGGCCAGTTGTTTCCCTGCAGATGGCAGGAAACTTGCTACTGTAAATCCTGATTTGCTAGATAGAGAATTTCTGGATTTCTAACTCTGTTTTACCCACATAGGCTCCTTTAGGGTCAGCTGATGCAGCATCAGTGCTCAGCTCTTTAGCATGGCTGTGTTTCTGGGCCAGTAGCCTGGGCCAAGTAAATGCTGAACTTTCCTGGTCCAGCAGAGGGATGGAACAGGCAGAAGTGCTGCTGCGTTGCACCCCGAGCAGCTTATGTGCTCGTGTGTGACATCCCGAAGGGCTCTTTGCCTTGAGTGGAGCCTCCCTCCTGCAGTAGGGCGGTCAGTCAGGTTGCCTTCATCTCTGAAGGAAAAGCCTGTACAGTGGCTTGTCTGCAGATTCCCGTGTTGATGTTAGAGAACAAAGAGTGGAAATCCACTGTGGATTTAGAGTATGTAAATGCCTGTACTGAAAATTAGGATTTTGCAGCCCTTGTGCTCTTTTTCAGGAATAACAGTGCATCTCCTGAGCTAGCCACCTGTTTTCTGTTTGTCATCTGCCCCTTTTGGTAGCTATGTTTCTGTGGGAGAGGCTTCTGCTCATCTTTCTGGAGCTGGTAATGTGTCGGTGGCAGGGGCAGGCTGGTTTTGTGCAGATCCTTCACTAGCATTTGCAGATGTGTGACCACAGTCCCAGCTTCTTGGGAATGTCTTGTGTCTCCTGAAAGGTTACTTCCATTCCTTCCCCCAGTACCTGTTACAGCGTGGGCTGTGCAGGTAAAAGGAGCCAGGCAAGTGTGTCCCTTTACGAGGACACTCCGAGACAGTCGGAATGAGTGTTGTGAGGCTCACAGTGCCATCATCTGGGACACCCTACAGTTGTTCACAGTGGTCCCTGCTGCAAAGGAGTGCTGTCCCTATGGTCCCCTCAGGAGCTGCCTTGCCCCTGAGCTGGACATGGGCTGATAATTCAGCTTCATCTTCAGCTTCTCTCTTTTATTTTTTTTTTTTGCTCAGAAAAATCAGGTGGATGTGGATGAGATAATGTGGTTATGCCAGCATGTTGAAAGCAGCCTGGCTTTCAGTGTGCTCTCTCTTGGCCCCAGGTAGCTTTCATCAAGCTTACATAGGTTAGAAAAGATACTGCCAAAATCCTGACTCTGCAGCTCCTGACACAGTGACATCACCCAACTGGGTGATTTCTGGAAGCTTTGGCACCTGGCTGCTTTTTTGCTAGTGAGGAAATCCTTATGAATAGCAGAAAATGAGTTTAGCAAAATGCGTTTCAGGGAACTGTGCTTGTGGTGTGAATTTTCTAGATTTAGGAGCAAGGATTTCCTATCGGAGAGACTATTTCTGACCTCAGTACCAACATCCGTGTGTGCTCACCAACAGAAACAAACCTAAACAGTACTTTTCATCTGTACAATGAGGTTTCTCGTGAGTCCTGACAGTTTATCTGCTATTTGGAGGGAATCTTGTCTCTCGTTGGGATCCAAATGTGATTCCAGTCAATTGGTCAGTCAAGCCTTATGTCCCTATGTGTTTCCGCCTCTCTGTAAAAAGCATTTCTAGTGGCTTTTGCTTTGGCTAAATGCTGGAAAGTTTTATTTTCTGTAGAGTTATTTGGAGTAGGATTTTCCTTTTGATACATCTAAAACCTTGTATCTTAAGATGATCTGAGTTCCTGCAGGCTTTGCTTGTCCTTGGTGTCGTCTTCCCTCATTACGTGCCTCTGCTCAGAGGCACTCATAAACTTTGGCCTCTCACATGTACCCATCTCTCACTCTGCAGCAGTCTGTGGATTGGGATTTGCATTTAAAGATATAGGAAAGGTGAAACAAGCTACTGCAGCTCCAGCACAATTTGCAGGGTTGTAAGTCAGATGTGGAGCACACAAAAATGTCCTGAAACTTAGAGCCCTGGTCAGATTGTTTTTCTGCTTTGAGCTACCCTGTGTGAGATGGACAGTTGTTTGCAGGAAAAAGGAGTAGTTATTTAGCTGTAGTGGGAGGATTTCGAGAAGCTTTCCATATCTATTCACTCTACTTTCCGCTTCTGAAGAAGAAATTATTTCTCTGAGTCAAGAGATTTCCTCAGAATATGGGTATATTTCGCCCCCACTGGCTAATGCAGGAAAAGACAGGGTATTATGGTTGCAACTTCTACTAAAACATCTCTGACTTAAAGAGATTTTTGTCTAGGTTCAACCAAAAATGTCCAGTTCCTGATAAGTAAACCTCCTCCATTTATTGAGTCTATTGGGAGGAGTATACAGTAGCTACTTGTAGGGACCTTGTTCTCTCATGCAGTGATGAAATCTTGGTTTGACCTTACTGCTAAGTTTGCTGATTAATAAATTTTGGTCATCACAGGATGTACAAATATACTTCAAACCGTTTCAAGACCCGTGCAGAGCAAGAGGTGAAGAAAGCAGAGCACATGGCAAGGATAGGTGAGTCCTCAGGGTATGCATGTGTGCTCGTTCAGCTTTTGTGAAGGGATGGACTGAACACTTGCTGGGTATGACTTGGATTGCTTACCTCTGGGATCATTGGAATTGCTCGGGAACTGAGTTATTACAGTGATTACAGACGACATAGACTTACTTCCATGCAATGGAAGTGCATTGTTCAGTGGAATGTACATTGTTCTCTGAGACCATTTCATCTGGGTAACAGATGTACAGGATACCCCTTGGAGTCACAGTTGTCTGCCCTCGCTCCAGCCAAGGCCTAGTTGAGCCCTGTCACCCCACAGTTCTGCTCTCACCTTTAGCATATCATGAGCTCTTGGTTGTGTTCTCCTTTTGCCATTTCCTGTTCAGGCAGCTCAAACAGTAGATTTTTGTTCCATCACTTGATGTAAAGGGATTGGTCTGAATGTACAAAGGAGCCCTGGTTTGTTTGTTTTTAAGCCTTCCAGGCATACCTTTTTCCTATAGTCTTCAGGAAAAGCCCATTTTTCCATTATTGGATAGAAATCACGTAAGCGTATAAATACAGTATATGACTGCATTAAATCTGCAGACATTAAACACACTAAATAGTGTCCACCCCTAACCCCTGATGGGGAAATGCCGTAGTGAAGAAGGAATCTTGGAAGTTGTAAGTGACCTATATGCGACCTGTATCTTCTGGTAGGTTTTATAAATCAATTCTATAAATCAATTGAAGGCATGTGTCCTCTGCCCCTGTATCAGAGCTGCTTTAGGAACATCTGCTGGTGGCTGCAGGTCAGATACGCAAGGGCTAGTGCCACGTTCAGCCTATGTAGTGTCACAGAGGGCAGCGTGACTTCAGAGCAGCAGAGTGAAATGGTGTGAATTGCTGTGTTCTCTGTTCCTTCTTTAGGAAGTACAGCCTGGCAAGATAGACTTCAAAAGATGAAGTTTATGCAGATTTTATTGTGTGCCTCAATCCTCATAGGTGAAGTTTATTTTTAAATTGAGTCCTACAGCCAAGACAGGTCTTCAGCACACACTCTCATTGTCTCTCAAGAAGGTGCAAAGAGCAAGATCTAGAGATTCTTCTCTGCAGCAGTCCACAAGGTTTTTGTGATACTTAAAAGTAGAGCTTTAGTGTCTGACACTGAAAAATGCTGCCATTGGTGTTCCAATGCTGAGAATAGGTCTCACTAGCATGAAGATGTTACTCATTTCCATCACCAAACCAGCCCGATGCCTCTGGATGTGCAGGGAATCAGCAGTGTTCCCAGGTGGCCAGGAAGGCCAATGGCATCCTGGCCTGTTTTAGAAATAGAGTGGCCAGCAAGACTAGAGAAGTGATTCTTCCCCATCTGTACTTGGCACTGGTGAGGCCACACCTTGAGTACTGTGTCCAGTTGTGGGTCCCTCACTTCAAGAAGGACATTGAAGTGGTGGAGCAAGTCCAGAGAAGGGCAACAAAGATGGTGAAGGGTCTGGAGTGCATGTCCTATGAGGAGTGGCTGAGGGAGCTGGGGTGGTTTGACCTGGGGAAGAGTAGGCTCAGGGGAGACCTTCTTAGACTACAACTCCCTGAAAGGAGGTTGTAGCTAGGCAGGAGTCAGTCTCTTCTCCCAGGCAGTTAGTGACAGGACCAGAGGCCATAGTCTCAAGCGGTGCCAGGGGAGGTTTTAGGTTGGACATTAGGAAGAATATCTTCACAGAAGGGGTCGTTTAGACATTGGAATGCCCAGGGAGCTGGTGGAGTCACTGTTGCTGGAGGTGTTTAAGGGAGGACTGGATGTGGCACTTAGTGCTATGATCTATTTGACATAGTGATGTTAGGTCATAGGTTGGGCTCGATGATCTTGGAGGTCTT
The DNA here is from genome assembly GCA_038380795.1 of Pyrocephalus nanus. Lineage (NCBI taxonomy): Eukaryota > Metazoa > Chordata > Aves > Passeriformes > Tyrannidae > Pyrocephalus > Pyrocephalus nanus. The sequence continues at coordinate 794,760 of CM076278.1, forward strand.
TTCCAACCTAAATGATTCTGTAATTCTCTGAACTGTTGGAGACCTAGCAGGTGTTAGGCCTGACAAGCAAGGAGCAGCTGCCCAGCAAGAGGCCTCAGAGATACCTCTGCAATCTAGCAAATGACCTTGGGCATTCAGTGAAAGTGAGAGAGAAGCTGGTAAACTTCTGCGGAAGAACACCGCACAGTGAACATCTGCTACCAAAGTTAAAACTAAGAGAAAAAGATTCTTTATGTTAGCTTTACTTACAGAAAAAATACAGATTTATATTTAGTAGTAACAGAGTGTCATAAATTAGTATAAAGAGATTTAAATAGTGTGAATAATTTTGAAAAAGGTGTATAACTGTATATCATATAGTTCCATGCTGCCCTCCCTGTAGCCTGAAAAATCCCTGCTCTAGGTGTGATAAATATGGGTCTCAGCTGAGCAAACAGCAGTTCCTGCCTGCCAGGGATGTGTTGGAATCCATCAGACTGAGAGAGTACTGATTCTCTGAAAGTAGCTTATGAGCTTGTGGAATGAAAACTTAGGATAACCAGAAAATAGCTGGAGGAGGAAGATGTATGGGCACCTGTGACTATTGGCTTTGGCATATTGTAGGAAGAGCCATGTCTCAGAAGTAAAGACATACATATGTTTAAGATGAGGAAAAGCCATCTTTTCATTCCATGGGAACTGACTTCCTGCTTCATGTATAGGCTATACTATCCAGATCTCTAAGTGAGTGGGTGAACCTAGGAAAAAAGTACCATTCCTGGGCAAGGTGGCTGTGAAAGACCATCAGCTGCTTTCTGTGTCCTTCAGAACCAAGACTGAGTACTCCACTGAGGCACCTTGGTGTTGCCATTGCCTGGCTTCTGGAAATCCCCTTTCAAAGTTTGGAAAGCAAACAAACAGAAGAGGTGAGGAGTCATGTAGGTGTCCAGTACTGGAAGTCATTAACAGCTCTATGCTGTACTGAGTATTATTTTGGAGTATTTTGGTGTGTCCAGTGCCTTCCTTGGCAATGGCATGGGTATGCTGTGCCTGTTGTCCCCTGGGAGGATGTGGATGTGGGTACCAGATGCTTCATGCTCACTTTCCTGCATAGGACACGCATTTTACCCACTGGGGCCTCAGTCCTCTAACTGGGGCCTCAGCCCTGTCACCTGTCTCAGTTGTCACTGCCTTAGTGGAGCAGGTTTGACCTGTGCCCTTCTGGGTTACTGCTATGTTCTTTCCACTAGCCACAGATATTTTTAGCCCACCAGCAACTTCCCTACAAGCTCTGATTGAAGTGGACCGAGTGCTTTAAGCAGCCTCCAGATTCCTGTGGGTTTGATTTAGCTAGGCTGTCTCTTGATGGTCACATAGCACAGTCCTGCTATGACCTGCTTGGTGAGCAGCTGTGAACCCAGAGTGTGCTGCTATGGGAACGAGGGGAATAAAATTCCAATGGGACGCTGTATAGGAAGGAAAAGGGATTTTTATTGTAGGGGTCTAAGTGAGCTGACTGGCTACAGACTTTTCTTTCCTTCTGTCTGGCAATTGAGTGCTGCTTTTCAGAGAGTTACTGGTAATCCCTAGGAGCCAATTGCATCCCTGTCATCTTCCTGCTTACCTCTGTAAATCTTAGACAAGGTTGTTCCTCAGTTATTGTGTTTCCTTGTTTTGGGAGTCTCACAGCTGCAGTTGTGCAGCTCTCTATGAGGAGAGCAGGGAGGGAGATGGCTTTTGAGTGTGCTGTAACTGTGCTGCTGCCCCCCTGCTGTGGGGGCATGGTCCTTTTGCTCACCTTAATGTGAGCCACACTGTTCCCTCAGTCTGCAACCATTGTATTTCCAAATCTCAGAATCACAGAGTGGTTTGGATTGGAAGGGACCTTAAAGCTCCTCTCATTCTATGCCGTTCTACTAGACCAAATTGTTCCAATCCCTGTCCAACCTGGCCTTTAACACTTCCAGAGATGAGGCAGCCACAATTTGTCTGGGCAACCTGTGCCAGGGCCTCATCACTTTCACAGGGTATAATTTCTTCCCAACAGTCCATCTAGCCCTGCTCTCTGTCAGTCAGAAGCCATTTTCCTTTGTCCTATCATGCCAGGCCCTTGTCCAAAGTCCCTCTCAGCTCTCTTGGAGTCCCTCCAGGCACTGGAAGACGCTCTAAGGTCTCCCCAGAGCCTTCTCTTCTTTAGGCTGAACACTCCCAGTTCTCCCAGCCTGGCTCCAGAGCAGAGCTGCTCCAGCCTTTGGAGCATCTCCGTGGTCTCCTCTGGACTCTCTCCAGCAGCTCCATGTCCTTCTGATGTTGAGGCCCTAGAGCTGGAGGCCACTCTGCAGGTGGGGGGGTCTCAACGGAGCAAAGCAGAGGGGCAGATTTCCCTCCTCCCCTGCTGCCCACGCTGTGGGATGAGCCTAGCACACGGGGTTTCTAGGTGCCAGTGCATACAGCTGGGGCATGTCCAGCCTGTCAACCACCTGCTCTCAATCCATTCTCCTTGCTGAAAATGAGGTTTATTGAATGAGTCTTAAGTGATATAAAGGTGGTGTGTGCCTATTGTCAGCATTCCTTTTGCTCTAGGACAGAAGTGAAAAGGAGAGTATTAAGTTTCTTGCATGCAAGGATCAGGTGCAGGGTAACTTTTCAGAACGCTGGCTTCTAATTTGTGTACAGCACAGATTTCTCTTTTTCCAGGCAAAATTTAGCTATTAGCAGAGACAAAAGCATTTCTGAGAGTAGTCTTTTCCCTTCATCTCTATCAGAAAATGACCTCTTTGGAACTCCTTTTCAAGCCTGTTTTTGTGAGAGTCTTATTGCGAATCATGCTGCCAGGCAGAGCATGCAGGGCCACTGGCATCCTTATGCTTTCCAGTTCTTTGTTGACTTCCTCTAGGATCCTTCCTTTAAACATATTTTTGCAGAGTTTATCCCTGCGATTGTGACAGCATTGACTGTGACCTCTGAGCATGTTTGAGATGCTGTGTTGGTGGGGTCCTCTCATGTAGGGTTTGATTTTTGTACCTTTTTGTATTCCTTTGTACCCTTGTACACATCCGTGCAGCAAAGGCTCTCTGGAATTGCCCTCCTGTACTGACTGGCTGACATCATCCTTTTCCCTGTGTGTTTCAGCAGAGGAGAAGGCTCGTGAGGCAGAGAGCAAAGCCCGTGCCCTTGAGCAGCGCCTTGGAGGGGATCTCACGCGGGAGTCCAGGGTGAGCCTTGTGCTTTAGCAGCACATTGTGTTTTGGGCACTGAGGGACGGTTCAGAGCACTGGCAGTGGAGTAGTGCTGGCTGAGCAGCCCCTGTGGCAGCCCCCCCATGGCAGCATCCTGTGTGCTGGTTAAGCAGGTGCTGACTCCAGTTGATGGTGAGCTGTCAGCAGTTCCATCATCTCATTACCACTGTATGTGCTTCACCATCTGCACTTGATGTCCAGCCCAAGTGGCACACATGCTGGCATTCCCCTGCCCACGGCCCCCATATATCCTGAGTGGGAAGGGGACCTCCAAGCCCCAGGTGCTGTTTGCTGTCAGCCTCTGTGGAAGAGGCCAGGGGAACAGGAGATGTTGAAACAGGAGTAGAACTGGGGGCTTTTTGGCTGTTCCTCCCTGCCTGTGCAGCTCTCTCTGAGGCATTTGGGCAGGGGCTTTTGGAGAGGGGCTCTTTGCTTCCTCCCAGTGGGACTGTGGCTTTGAGAGGGGCAAGGCTGAGCCCCAGTGCCGCAGGGTGGGAGGAGGGCTGGGAGGGACACCGGGAGGGTCAGCAAGTGACACCAGGTTAAAATCAATGGGCTTCCTATTGGCATGTCATGGAAACAACAGTATCCAAGTGCCCTGGCTGTTTCCTTGTGCTCCATTGCCTCTGCTTTCAGTTTCCTGGGACTTTTAGTTACATTTAGACATTTTCTTCCAAGCAACTGTGTAGCTGCTTAAACAACTGGGTGTAAGTGCTGCCCTACATGTGGAGTCCTGCTGGTTGTCACCTGCCACCGGTTGTGAATTCTTTTACATTTAAAATGATTTCTCAGATTTTTTTTTGAAAGGGGAAATCATAAATTGAGTGAATTTTATGAATTTCCCAGCAGCAGCTTTACTGTGCAATGCCCTTTTGCAGGTGACGCTGCGTCAAGTGCAGAACTCAGCCATCACCATGCGGCGGGAGGCTGATGTCAAGAAAAGGATTAAGGATGCAAAGCAGCGGTGAGTGCAGGGGCTTTCAGGCTCTAGAGTTCCCAGTGGTTAGTGCAGGGGCTTCCAAACTCTGGAGTTCCTTGGCTGTTTGCTCCCAGGTGCTCAGATGTCTCTTCTGCTTTGTGTGTGTGGTGGAGGAAGAGGAGTTCCACTCGAAGCATAAATGTGAGCATCCAGTATGCCCAGGCTACTAAACCAAGCAGCTGTTCTGGTTACTGTTCTGGTTACCTCTGCTGCTCCCATCTTATCTGATGAAAGACATGTGGGTGGGTGGGTTAAGTTGTTTGCTGTAGATGTTTACCTGGTGTTCACATCAGCTTTTTTCACTCTTTTTACTTTTCCACCTGCAGGTAAGATTCAGACTGGTGAACCAATGTTCCCAAGTTACAGTGAAACAGCTTTAGGAGTTGTAGGGATGTTTTCTGAAAATGTGCTGAGTTTTACTGTAGTCAGTGCTGTGAAATTTGTGGACATTATTCTAGTTTAGGTCTGATTGCAATTAACTTTGGCTTTTGATGTACTCACAGGAATATTTCACTCTTTATATACATTTTGTTTTGCATCTCTCAACTGAAGTGGTAACCAGAAACAAATGCTCTTAAAACAAATGCTGAGTCTGAGGAAGTTGGGGATTTGCATACAACATGTCTCTATTCCCACCTGGTTGTTTGCATGCTAGTTTACATGGCTGCCTAGGTCAGAACTATCCCAGACCTGTTGCCAGAGATAGATCTAATGCATCTTAAAATGCTAAAAGGAAAGAAATAAATACAGCCTTAATTTAAAAGTGCTAGAGCTGAGATCTGAAGGATGTAGAAACTTATGGGAAAAACTGTTTTCTTCAGCTTCCACATACTTTTCTGTGTACAACTTGTCCTTTAATTCTTGTGTGTGACATCAGTGCACAAAGGAAAATTTTGTGAATGGTCTTCTGCCCCTTGTGCCCATGGGCAAAATATTTTCTCCCGTTACTAAGCTGACTAGCAAAAAAAGCTCTGGGCAGGCACATGGTTCTCCCTGTGTGTCTGCATTCATCACTGGTGATTGGAGACATTCAGAGGGTCAGCCTTTTCCCCAACCTTGTGTTTCATCCAGAAAGCAGAAGAAATTCCTGAAAAATGTGTATAATAGGAAACCTTCTGTATAAACCAGTTCCTGTAACCTTTTGCAAAACTCCTGAGTTACAGAGGATGTCCTAGGACAGTTTTCTGCTGTTTCTCTGGTGCTGAGTGCAGCAAGGAAAGAAGTGCTTTGTGTTTTCCAGAACCTGTGTAAGATCAGGTTATAAGTCCAAACGATAGGACAGGTACTAAATTCCTAGTAATAAATTGGCTTTTCAACCACCACTTAATTTTCCATGGTTTGGATAATAATTTGACTTCCTGTCATCTCTGATAAAAATGAGGAGATGCCCTTCCTATTTTGTGAGTGAGTGCATGGTATTACTTGAAATGTAAGGCTCTACCTCCTTTTCCAGAAGTTAGAAAAAGAAAATGAATCCCTGAGATGGGTTGTTTAGCCACACCTCCTCATGCTCTTGAATCACAGTTGTCCACCTTGATGAGCTGGGACCAAAGGGTCACATTCCAGCCCAGCAGTTGACAGTGTTGAAAACCACTCTTGGCAAAGATTTGGATTTAAAAGTACTGAAAATTGCTATTGCAGATGCTTTCTTAGAAAAGTATTATAGTCACCTGTTTTAAAGGAAGGTATGACACGGGGTGCCATTACATCTCTGTGGGGGAGGATAACCTTAAACAAAAAATGAATATGAATTCAGTCTGTTTTGGGAATTTATTTATATTGTAGACAGGGATAAGAAGCTGAATAGCCTCCCTGTAATCCAAGAGGAAACAATTGGCGACCTGCTGAGCCTGTCTGATCCTCACAAGTCTATGGGACCAGATGGGATCCACCCAAGCGTGATGAGGGAGCCAATCCACTCTCCATCATTCACCAACAGCCCTGGCTCTCTGGGGAGGTCCCAGACGAGTGGAAGTTGGCGAATGTCACATCAATCCACAAAAAGGGCCGGAAGGAGGACCCGGGAAACTCCAGGCCTGTCGGCCTGACCTCAGTGCCTGGCAAGGTTCTGGAGCAGATCATCCTGAGTGTAATCACACAGCACCTACAGGATGGACAAGGGATCAGAGCCAGCCAGCACGGGATTAGGAAGGGCAGGTCCTGTCTGACCAACCTGATCTCCTTTTATGATCAGGTGACCCGCCTGGTGGATGAGGGGCAGGCTGGGGATGTGTCTGCCTGGACTTCAGCACAGCCTTTGGCACCGTGTCCCCCAGCACACTCCTGGAAAAGCTGCAGCCCAGGGCTTGGACAGGGCACTCTGTGCTGGGTTAGGAACTGGCTGGAGGGCCGGGCCCAGAGAGTGATGGTGAACGGGGCTGCATCCTGTTGGGATCCAGTCACCAGTGGTGTCCCCCAGGGATCAGTGCTGGGCCCAGTTCTGTTTAATATCTTTACTGATGATCTGGATGAGGGCATTGGGTCCACCATTACCAGATTTGCAGAGGAAACCAAGCTGGGGGGAGTGTCGATCAGCTGGAAGGCAGGAGGGCTCTGCAGAGAGGCCTGGACAGGCTGGAGAGCTGGGCTGATTCCAAGGGGATGAGGTTCAACAAGGCCAAGTGCCGGGTCCTGCACTTTGTCCACAACACCCCCCTGCAGTGCTACAGGCTGGGGTCAGAGTGGCTGGAGAGCAGCCAGGCAGGAATGGAGGCGGGAGTTTGGATGGACAGGAAGCTGCACATGAGCCAGAGTGTGCCCAGGTGGCCAAGAGGGCCAAGGGATCCTGGCCTGGCTCAGGATCAGTGGCAGCAGGAGCAGGGAAGTGATTCTTGGCCTGCACTCAGAGCTGGTGAGGCCACCCCTGGAGTGCTGTGTCCAGCTCTGGGCCCTCAGCTCAGGAAGGACATGGAGGGGCTGGAGCAGGGGCAGAGAAGAGCAAGGAGGCTGGGGAAGGGACTGGAGCACAAGTGCTGTGAGGAGAGGCTGAGAGAGCTGGGATTGTTTAGTCTGGAGAAGAGGAGACTCAGGAGTGACCTCATCACTCTCTGCAACTTCCTGACAGGAGGGGGAGCCAGGTGGGGCTTGGTCTCGTTTCCCAGGCAGCTCTCAGTAAGACAAGAGGGCATGGTCTTAAGCTCTGCCAGGGGAGGTTTAGGTTGGATATTAGGAAGAAATTCTATACAGAGAGGGTAATCAGGCACTGGAATGGACTGCCCAGGGAGGGGGTGGATTCTCTATCCTTGGAGGTTTTTAAGAAGAGACTGGATGTGGCACTTAGTGCCATAGTCTAGTAACAGCAGTGGTAGTGGATCAAGGATTGGACTTGATGATCTCAGAGGTCCTTTCCAACCTGGCTGATTCTATGATTCTATGATTTTGAGGTGTTTCACCGTTAAGACAGACTTAGATCTCATATCTGCAGGTGATCACAGTGCACGGTTTGTGCATGCACAGCTCAGGTCCTCCTTATATCTGATATTAGTAGACAGTCAGCAGAACATTTTAAAGAATTCCACTATCTTCAACTAACTAGTGAAGCAGAAGTCAAATTTCTAAGTAGAATAAAGCACATAAGTGCTAAGAAATTTATGGGGATGAAAGGGGGATATAAGTGAGGTCAAAACTGTGAGAAGTGGGCAGGACTGTGATATAGGCTCTGCGCTATAGTAATTGCAAGGTGTAGACCTTGCATTTGAGGATACTTTCAGCCTGAAACTGAGGATCCTCTTTATGAAAAATCCTCAGTGTGGATTTTAGGGAAACTCTGGAACCTGATTAAGTTAGTCTGTTAAAGAGCAGTAGTTCTGCTTGTGAGACGAAGGGATTTTGATTGATTTATAGCACAAAGAAATCAATCTCGAGGCTTTCTGCCTCACTGGAGACAGAATTCCTGGTAACTAGAGGTTCAGATTTGGAAATCCCTATGTGCTCACAAACATACTTGAGACCAACTTTTGTTGGAGCCATCTGCTGCATAGCTAAAGGAGAAATCATGCAAACTGATATCCTGGCATGAAAGTAAAAGAAAATCTGTTTGGGCTGTGTGTTGTATCCTCTAGCTTTACAGTTTAAGGAACATCCTTGCAAAACTTGGAATTAGGTGAACTTTCCAGAATCTGAAAATCAAGGCTGTAGTTTTGTATCAAAATCTGAATTTCATGCTTTATCTAGATAGGGATCTGCATCTGGAAAATACAAACCAAAACAGCATTGGAAAGGACCAGTCTGTACCAAACAACACTCTCATAAAACTAGTTCAGTGTCATTTTTTGAACAAGCACATCTGAAGTAAAATCCAGAAACTGTTCTGAAGGAGAAAACCCAATGAAATGAATAATTACCTGTCCATCCTAAATTTAGTATCTGTATTGCAAAGTTTTTGTATTTTGTTCATGTTCAGTTGTAATGCCCATTCAACAAATGCTTTGTATTTTTCAGAAATAGGAGGTTACAGGATTAATTTAATGCTCAAGGATGCCAGATTTCCATACCCTCTAACACCAGTATTTAATATGCTTTATTTTCATCATCTCTCAGGCTCTGTTTCATTCCCTCACAGGGCACTGAAGGAACCCAAAGAGCTGAATTTTATCTTTGGGGTGAACATTGAGCAGCGTGACCTGGATGGCATGTTCATTTATAACTGTAGTCGGCTGATCAAGATGTATGAGAAGGTGGGCCCACAGCTGGAGGGCGGCATGTGAGTCTTGCAGATTTTTCTGCAGTCTTTTTGCTTAAGTCTGACACATTTCTACATCTAACTTAGGTTGTGCAATAATCTTGTTCTACATTAATCATTCTTTACGAGCGTGAGGCTTGCTCATTTTGTCAGCCTTCAGTTTGCATTCTGATAAATAAATTATGTTTAATACTGCTTAATATTTCCCTGGTTTCTCCATATCAAGTTCTTTACATGGATTTTGGTCATCTCTGCAGCAGTATAAGGTGCTTGGGCTCAGTGCTGGCACGTGGCACTGATGAGTGCTGATAGCAATAGTGCCTCATTCTAGGGACAGGGACAATGGGTCTTGGCAGCAAAGACATATATTTGAGTCCATCTTACTTTTTGTATGATGGCTCAGGTTGCAAACTTGGCAGCTTAATGTTTGTGACTGTGTGTTCCTCTTCTAGGGCATGTGGAGGGGTGGTAGGTGTGGTCGATGTGCCCTATTTGGTTCTGGAACCAACCCATAATAAACAAGATTTTGCTGATGCCAAGGAGTATCGACACTTGCTGAAGGCCATGGGAGAGCATTTGGCTCAGTATTGGAAGGATGTTGCTATAGGTAATGAGGCTTTATGATTACTAGGGGGTGGAAGGAGAAACTTGGCTGTAGGGCAGCCAAGAGTGCAGGTGGTGACTTTGTGATAATGGCTCCATACTGAGCAAAATGTGGTTTGTTTTCCAGCCCAGAGAGGTATCATCAAGTTCTGGGATGAATTTGGTTATTTATCAGCAAACTGGAACCAGCCTCCATCTAGTGAACTGCGCTACAAGCGCCGGAGAGCCATGGAGATCCCCACCACTATTCAGTGCGGTGCGTCCGATCTGGCTGCTCCTCCCTGGGGAAGGAGGGGCACTCCTGGCTGCAGCTGGGGAGCAGCTAAATGCGAAGGACATTTGGGATGGGCTTCATTTTCAGTATCCCCTCTTAGAGCTTGTCTTCTCTGTGAGTTACCTCTGTCTGCACACGATGGTACGCTGTGACATCCTGACATAAGGCTCCTTTTCCTGCACAGTTCACTAACTGTGATGTTCTTCAGATCCCCTGACAGAATGGGGCAGGTGTGGCCAGTAGCAGTGTTTAGAGTGGGCTCAAAAATGTCTTACAAACTGGAACTGGTCAAAGCCACCCGTCCCAGCAGCAGAATAAAATCTGAAACTTCCCTATAGGCAACAGGAAGTGGCCAAGTAATTTGTACCCTGATGCACTGACCTGCTGATCAGTACTGTGTGTGAGCACAAAGGGAACATTTTACAGTTTCCTTGGAACTTAATGCAACTTCTCTTCTTTGCACCTCTAAACAGCTCTGTCTAAGTCCTTGCTAGGGTTAGGGGGAGCTTAACACTCTCACTTTGCTTCCTGGTAGAGGGACACCAAACTTCCTTATTTTCTCCCCAGGACTTGGGGATGAGGATGTAAGAAAGGAATAGGAGGCCATTCTTGTGGAATTATTTTGTTAGGTTCTTCTGCTTTGATGGTTTTCTCAAGCGTTTTGAAGTTGCTCCCAAAGAGGAGAGGCTTTACTCTCATTCTTCTTGTCCTCCCTTGTTGACATCCTTGCAGAGCTTGATTTAAGGACATTTGGGTTTTCCTGGCAAAATTTGATTTTGTGAAGCTGTTGGTTTCCTGGTAGGCCAGCAATACTCTCAAAGCCAAATCTCTGTTCCTGGTTCATCAAAAATGTAATAATTACTGTAATTTTAGTTTTTTTTAGTGGATACGTCTCTGACTTGTGTTGGTATCAGTCTGACTGCTGGGCTGAGCCATGATGTCAGGACTGGCTGTTCTGACTGATTTATACGTGCCATTGTTGTAGCAGGAGCATGAGGTCCTCTGGTATCGGTTGATGCCAGGCTTCATTGCGTTCTTGTTAGGGATGTCTTTGAGGGTTTTATCCAAGCATTTTATGAGCATGAAGCAAGAATTGACTCAGTGTATCCTGCGACTGTCTCGCTTGCTTCTGGCCACTAATCTTACCTTTGCATACACTTTGGTGTGGTCCTTGGGCTTTAAATGGGCTGTGGGAAAAAATGATACTGTGTGTCAGGCTGTGTATTTCTAATTTGCAAAGTGTCTGTGTGACAGATGTATGTCTGAAGTGGCGGACTCTCCCGTTCCAGCTGAGCTCCGTGGAGAAGAACTACCCTGATAGCTGGGTGTGCTCCATGAACCCTGATCCTGAACAAGACAGGTAAGAATCAGTTAATATTAAGACTTTTCTGCAGTGTGTCTTGCCTGTACATTTGGAGCTTTTTTCTGGTCGTCTGGTCTTTTTCTGGTCGTCTGGTCAGTTGGAGGGACTGGCGGTAATTTGGTACCTTTAAACTGTGCTCATAGCCTGTGAAAAAGCAGTGATGACATGTAGAGCTGAATGTTGGTGGACATTTGTGTGATGTGCAAATTGCAGAGGGCACCCTCGGCAAGTGACAGATGACACCAAACTGGGAGGAGCAGCTCACAAACCAGAGGGTCATGAATTCATCCAGAGGGACCTGCAGAGGCTGGAGAAATGGGCCAACAGGAACCTCCTGAGGTTCAACCGGGAGAATGCAAAGTCCTGTCCCTGAGGAGAAACAAGCCCGGCAGCAGTGTGTGCTGTCCATCCTGGAGCTGAGCATGCTCAGGGGGCTCTCATCAATGTACACAAACACCTGAAGGCAGGCTGCAAAGATGACAGAGCCTGGCTCTTCCAGTGGTGCCCAGTGGCAGGACTAGAGGCCATGGGCACAAACCAGAACACAGGAGGGTCCCTCTGCATGTCACTTTTTTCCCTGTGAGGGTGACCAAGCCCTGGCCCAGGTTGCCCAGGGAAGGTGTGCACTCTCCATCCTTGGAGATATTCCAGGACATGGTCCTGGGCACTTGGCTCTGGGTGGCCCTGCCCTAGCAGGGGGTGGGACCAGAAGGACCTCAGAGATGCCTCCAGCCTCAGCCAATGATTTGGTGAAATTTGGATCCTTTGTAGCTTTTCTGCACTGGCACTGGAAATACTACTGTAGCCTTAGATCATGTTAATTTTGCCGTGGGCAGCATAGATGGCAGTTGAAGAATTGTCATGGTGCAGGCAGGGAGTGATGCATCTTCAGCAGGGCTTTGCAGTGGTCTTTATTGCTCCTCCAGCTCCCACCCGTCAGACACCAAACTGCAGCAACTCCACTGGGTTGAGGTGGGCCCAGGGGGGACATTTTGCATGCTTGAGGGAGCAGCACTTCCCAGCGATGTGTTTTACAGTTATAAAATATAGGTAGAAACTAGTAATTTATTTGAGTGAGGAAAATGATTGCTCCAGGCTGTTCCTCTTTGGAGAGCAACACGGCTGGAAGCCGATTCTTGTCTGTGTTGTGTAAGGGGGGAAGCTGCTCTGCTGAAATTCAGGTGCCTTTGCTCAGGGCTTAATGACAAAGGGGATGAATCCAGATGGTAGCTTTTAAGTGGAATAAAAATTTTAACATCTGTGGCTGAAAAGGCTACAGAGTGTTGATGTTTCTATTTGAAAGTACTGGTTTTCTGACTGCTTCCTCTTGGCACCAGCCATTGGAAGAATACTTATTCTGACTTCCCTGTTTCTCCATGTGTGTCCTGCTGTGGAGCTCTGAGGAGTGTGGCTGTGCCAAGGTTGTTTCTGGCCAAACTGCTGGGGCAGGGCTGAGCCTGGAGCCTGAAGAGGGGCTGCCACATATCCAGCCTTTCAGGTAGAAGCAGTAGCAAAGCTGGGAAGGTGTTGCTGGTAGACACACACACACAAACATACAGACCATGTATGTACAGAGACATGTATGTCCAGCCCCGCAGATCAGCACACTCAGCACTCACACAGACTGCACCAGCAGCCTCATCCTTTTCCCTTTTGGTTGGTCATGATGAAGGACCACTAGTGGAAATACTCGTGTCCATATCTGGCCCTTGTCTCTCTGGTTACTTGCACTGGCATAGATGGGCCCTACAGCCTGCAGTTCCAGGGAGTGAGGGGTACAGACCTTCTAGTGGTTACACATAACATACGCACTACAAATCTCCCAGTGTCTCGCCTTGTGCATCTTTCCATCCTGATCAGATGGAGATCTTTGCTCTTCTCAGTTGCTTCTTGCCTAGAGACACCCACAGCTCTGCCTACACCCCCATACCCATCTCTATCAGGCAGGACTCCCTGGTCCCTCTGGTAGTCAGCTCCAGCAGGTCACCCTTAGACACCCCCTCTCCCTGCTCCCAAGTCACCTCCTGGCTGGCTCCTCTGTCCCAGCATTTGCTGCGACTCATGTTCATGCACATGCCAGTAGTCACTGCAGATGGTGGCACTCAGGCACATGGGCCCCTGCAACCAATGGTCCCACTCCAGCTGCTGGCACTTGCACCACTGTACTCAGGTGCATGTGTGGAATGGAACTCCTCACCCAGGAAAAGAGGAGACGTAAGGTTACAGAGGTGCACTGACCAGACAACTGGTCCTTTTCAGCCTATTATTTCTTTGTTTTCCCATGTTTATTCTTCTCCAAATCATCCCAGTCCTTCTTTCCCTGCTTTTGGTGCCTCCCATTGGTCCAGAAGATGTTACAGAGGACTGCTCCCACTGATTGGACACTGGGGCTGAGGCTGCTCTGGGACAGCCCTGGCAGTAGCCCAAATGGGGTATATGTTCTGCTGAACAGATTTTGCATTCTCCAATTCCCAGAAAATCCAATTTACATCCTCTTAAACTGCCTTGGGCCTCTGGGCTTGTGGAAATGGGTCCTAGATGGGCTGGTGGCTCCTGGGATGGCTAGGGAGTAGCCATGGAAGGGCGTTATTCAGGTCCCCCCACCTGCCTTTATGCTCTTCCATCTGTAGACAGGGTTTTTGTCATGTCACCTACCAGGAACTTAATTTACTCATGAATGAATTTAAATTTTGTATTTACAATACCATGAAAATTCAGTGGGTGGAGGGTTTGGCTGCATTTCACATGAGATGGATGTTTTTTGGAGGGAACCTGACTACCTCTGCAGAGCATGCTGTGCCATCCCATATTCCCCATGCAGGGAGCTGGGAAAGGGTAGGTGAGGCACTTGACACAGGTGATCCAATCTTCTGGTCATTTCAGCTTCAGAAGGGATCTCAGCAGTCTTACTCGGGGAGAATAAATAACTCCAGAACATTTTTGGATTGAGTAGGCTCTCATGTACTTTCCAGCAACAAGTGCAGTGGTGTCCTTTACATGAGGCAGAAGATTTTCAGCAGAAATTGCTCCAGCACTCATCTGGCTTTTGACTGGCACCTGTTCCAGGTGCTGTGCTGCCTGATTTTTCCTGCCATGTCCTTGTGCAAAGAGTTTGAACACCCTCCACCTCTGTGTCCTGACTATTTCTGGTATTTGTAGTGCTTGAAGGTTAGCAGGGTTTGAGAAACACAGCCACCATAGGCGGGGTCCTCAAGCTTGTATGCCATGAGGGTCTGTGCAGAGTGTCATCCTGCCACATTGAAAATGAAGCAGTGTCAGAGCTGGTGTTGAGACTCTCCTGGCATCAGAGATCACATGGTGTTCTTTTGCTTGTTTTTTGCCTTGGCACAGTGTCTGCTGTTGGCACTGAGCTGTTCCCCAGCCTTCTGTTTTGTCCACCTACACCTCAGTGGCTGCTGGTGGTGTGTTATCCCAGATCATGGGAGCGGAGTGCCCTTCCTCTGTCTCTGTTATGTGAAGCAATCACCCTCGCCAGTGCCACAGTCTGTGTTGGGATCAGCACTAGGTGCCACCATTGCTCACTTTGTCATAGGAAAGGCAGCGTGCCTGTTCACACTGCAGTGCCAGGCTTGCTTGCCTCTCTTCTCCTACCTGACATCCAATTGGGTCCTAAATGGTATTTGAACTGGTGGCTGAAGCACCAGCTGAAGATGACTCTGTGTCTCAAAGCTCCTTGAGCACCACCACAGTCTGGGTCCTGAGTTCCTGACTAGCAAGATAATTGCTTTGTTCTGACTGGCTGCCTCCAGTGATACAATCTGTGGGTTTGAATGCTGTGAGTTGTCTGAATTTTTCATGTCCGAGAACTAATGGCACTTTCATTCTTTTATGTGCTGCAAGGCACAACTTGGCAATGCTTCTGGCCTCAGGCCACACCATAGGCCGGGAGACACATTTCTCCAGTGGGAAACCTGTGTGCAGTGCCACTTGTTCAGCTTTATCTTTGGAAACTGCAGCTCTGGTGTGTCCTAGTTGGAGCAGCTGGGACAAGTTCATCACTGTGTGGGTGTAACCCAAACTGTGTATTCTACACCGTCTATGTCATTTCCCAAAAACTGTTAACAGTTAACCATTTGGAGCAGCTGCCCAGACCTCACCTGACCCCTCAGACTATAAGTTGGGTATTAAGAGGCCTGTGAGACAGGAGGATGTTCCTGTCCTCACTTCCAGAATTCACATTCACCCGCTGTGGAACTCCCCGTCCTGGGAGAGGTGCTGGGCATTCCCACCTGAACCTGAGTGTATATAATCTTGGGGTCTTGGGACTTCTGGTACTACTCGTGCAATCCAGAGGAGGACCAGAACCTCGACCAGACTGCAACCACCACTCGCACCAACAGGTTTTTCCTCTCCTTTTACTTTTGGACTCAGGGGACCCACGTGGGGGTCAGCACAGGGGCCAGTGAACATCATTCTGTTCGTGCCCCAGGGTTCCAGGTTGCACATCTGCATTTTTGTGGGTTAAAACCGATTGTTCGTCTGTATAATTGTATTTATTGTATTATTTTTATTAAATTGTAATTCTGTCTTATAATCTCTTCTGAGTTGAGTTCATTTCTACTGCCGGTTTACCTTTAAACCAGCACAGGTGTCAGACAGTCATTTTTCAGTGATGACACATGGAACCACTCCATGGAAAATGCCCCAGCAGTCCTTCAGAGGCCGATGGAGAAACTGCTGCTTGTGTTCCTTCCCACTGACAAAGCTGATCACAGGGTATATCTGGCAGACTGGGAGATATTGCATCAGTTGGCAGGGTCAGGATCAGAGATCTTGATGAAATCATCTCTCCTCAGCATCTTGGAGCTCTGAGTGATCTACAGTGAGAGCAGGGTCCTTCCTTTACCTGTAAGGTTCACACCTGCAGGCTCACAGCTTAGCTTAGACTCAATGTGGGATCTGCTGGATCTCTTGTGTTGTACAAGGGCTGTCTTGGTGCTTCTGCTTTCCTGGCTCATACCATCCCTGCATGACCTCACCTCCTGTGATCCTGGTGTGTCTGTCCGTGACTCCCTTTGATGACAGGAGATGAGCCTGAGCACTGCTCAGTCCCCTCCTTCTCCTCTGGCTGCTCCTGAGAGACTGCTGCTCAGCCAGCACTTGGAGGATGATGCCAGTACACTTGAGAGAGTATTTTCTATCTGTATTTTCCTCCTCTCTCAAGGACTCTTCCAGGATTCTGCACATGAGAGGACCTGTGGGAGTAGGATACTCACCACTGTTTTATGTTTCAGGCCATAAGCTGAACAGGATGGGAAAAGCAAAAGAGCTACAGAATATTGTAAAGGAAACTGTTTGGCCTAGGGTGGCAAGCCAGAGGGCATCTGCTGCTGGAAGGCTTGTGGGAATTATGTCTTCATGACTTGCTAGTACTGTGCTTTCCTTTCTGAAGGGAAAGGAAGCCTGTAAAAAGAGGAACTGATATGAAGACATGAGCTGATAGGAAGGAAAATTGCTGAAAAATTCGGGAGTACCGATGCAGTATGGAAACCAGTCACAGCTGTTCCTGGGCTCTGAATTGGTGATTCCCAGCATAAATACATTTAATTAACAGCTATACCTTCGCTCCTTAAATCATATCTGTTTCTCAAGAAGAAAACCACTGCTTTTGAGATTGTGGCTACTGCAGAAAGGAAAGTGGTTTTCCTGCTGCATTTGGGATGAGATGTTGGGGCAATCCTGCATGAGCATGGCAGTGTTTCTGCTGTCCTTGCTGATCTTATCTTGCCTTCCCTCCATGCTAGATGTGAGGCTGCAGAGCAGAAACAGAAGGTACCACTGGGAACTCTGAAAAAAGACTCAAAATCACATGAGGAAAAGCAGAAACAACTGTCAGAGAAAATCCGCCAACAGCAGGAAAAACTAGAAGCTCTGCAGGTGAGTCTGGAGGTCTCCAGCTAAGCAGAACAGGTTTGAGAGACCTCCTAGTGCAAAGGGATGCTTGTGAGTCTGATGCCACCTTTTCTCCTTCATGGGTCAGGGTTTGTTTTAATAACAGAAAACAAGCATCTAAGCTTGCATTTCATTTTCTAATGGGAAAACAGGAGTGGCATCTGAAGGGAAGTCTCTTGAAGGACATAAAACACACTTTCTTGTAATTGTTGTTTGTTGACTATTGGGCTGGGTTCAGGCACTCCCTGGCAGCTTGTTAAGATGACCTTTCCAATTTATTTTTTTAAAATAGAAAACCACTCCTATTCGATCTCAAGCTGACTTGAAGAAACTGCCTCTGGAAGTGACCGCACGACCTTCAGGAGAGGTAAATAGCATACTGCTGTAGGCTTTTACTCTTTCATGCTTCCTTAGCTGTTCTGAATAGCAGTTCCTCACTCTGTCCCCCTTCCTCTCTCTGTATCCACATTTGTTTCAGCACACTCGAACTCAGCGCCCACGATCTCCTCCTTTGCCTGATGTAATCAAGAATGCTCCCAGTAGACCACCAGGATCTTCACCTCTTCCCAAGTTCAGCAGTCAGCTGAAAAAGAGCTCTTCAGATCGTCCGAATACCAGCTCTTCCAAGCTGGCCAGCATGCTCTTCACAGAGGAGGCTAGCACTTCCAGGACACACCAGAACACTGTGACATCTGGGAAGTCTAACAGCACTTTAAAAACTCTTGCCAAACCAGGTACAGCCATGAAGTCTCTCTCTGCTGGCCTGCAGAGCCCTAAAAGCCCACGTGAGACACCCAGTCCAAAAGCTGCCAAGGTGCCAGCAGTAAAGAAATCTGCCTCTGGCAAATGCTCACAGGTGAGAGTCAACAGGATAAAAACCCCTCAGCTCCTCACCCACTGCCCAGCTCAGCCTGTCTGCTTTGTCCTGTGTGATGTGCACTGTGGGCCCTGCGCAAGACAAGAGAACTTTTACTTTACTCTTGGGTTAGGGTGCCATTTACACCCCTCGAGAAGACTTGTTTCATCTCTCTTGTTAGACCAGATTGGATTTTCTTTGGAAAAAAAGAGAATGTGAAGTGGTGGGGTGAGCATTGGCATGATCACGTAGCACCTCTAAAATCTTTCAGAAAATCTGATTAACTTCCAAACTGGATGTTGGGCATTTTTTCTCTTTTTTTTAGCTTGGCTAAAAAGAAGGTTTTTGGTTGATAGCAGGCTGGAATTGACAGCTAGAGCTTGTTTGCTTCCTACAGGCTTCCAGCACTCGGAAGAGGACCTTGAACATCCCAGAGAATGGGTCTGAAGAGGAGGGGGAGCACAAAAAGGAGAGGATAAAACGAGGAAAATTTGTGGCAGTGAAAGAAGAGAAGGATTCCAATGAAGTGGTAGTGGAGGTGAGAGTATGCTGGTTTCCCCAGCAGAAGGTTTTTGTCTGGCGTTTCTAATCTTGGTGGGAGGCAGCTAATGTGAGCCCTCTCTCTGCTCCCAGCTAACAGACAGTGCTGGAGAGGAAGAGCTGGTGGAACTGAAGAAAGCTCAGAAAGGTGAGAAATGAGCCATTGGGCTGCTGCTGGTCTCCATGAGAGAAGAAGGGCTGGGACACCCCAAAAAAGGTGGTAGCCAGTGTGGTACTGCACATTCTGACAGAGAAGGACATCTCTTCAGCATGCTTCTGAGGAGCTGTCTGGAAACTAGGGACATGTGGCAAGTTGTCCTAGAGGCCTTCACGAGCCTGGAAAGCCTATGTTAAACAGCCTGGAGTACAGGAGAAACCTATCTGGAAAGCCAGCTCATTCTCATGCATCTTAGTGTTTCTTAACAAGAGCTGAGCTGTGTGCCCATTGTGTTTTGATAGTGTCTGTACTGTTTGAGGGCATTGTCATCAGTTCAAGTGTGCTCCCCCCTGAGGTGCCTGAATCTCAAGAGCACCTGCAGAATGTGCCTTCCAGCAGCCAAAGGTTTGCAAACACCTTTGCTTCCTCCTCGCAGATAAGGGGCTGCACGTGGAGGTGCGTGTGAACAAGGAGTGGTTCACGGGCCGTGTCACAGCTGTGGAAAGGGGCAGACATGCGATCCGGTGGAAGGTGAAGTTTGATTATGTCCCTACAGATACCACACCACGGGATCGCTGGTAACTATCTCAAGCTACTGGATTTTGGAGGCTTGTTTTGCTTTCAGAAAGAAGGGGCTGCTTTACTGCCATAGATGCTGAAGACGAATATGTTGCTGTCATGTCAGGGAGCTTGTGAGCTCAGGACTGTCCAGTGGCTTCATAACGAATGGGCATGGTAGACTTCATCAGTCATGCCATGGAGGCAGCTGTTGTGTGTCTAGAGGTCTGAGTGACACTTGGGTACAGGTTCTGATTAAACTGTTAATGATGTTTCAGGTATGTCCAGTGTAGAAAAAGATTCCTGATGTTTCCTTAATACTTTTTCTCAGGGTAGAGAAGGGCAGTGAGGATGTGAGGCTGATGAAGCCTCCCTCTCCTGAGTACCAGGCTCCAGACACACAGCAAGAAGAAGAGGTGGTTGTGGCTGAACCCTCTACTTCAGACTGCGCCAGAATCGAGCCTGACACCACTGGTCCCAGCAGCAGCCAAGAAACAGTTGACCTTCTAGTCCAAATCCTTCGGTGGGTTCACTGCAGGCACTTGGGAGCTCTGCAGTCTGATTGCTTCAGCTTGTTAAACTCTCAGCTCTGGCTTTATGTTTTTCTTTCCTGCACAGGAATTGCTTGCGGTACTTCTTGCCTCCAAATTTTCCAATCTCCAAGAACGAGCTGAGTTCCATGAGCTCGGAAGGCTTGTTGGCATTTCCCTTGGTAAGTCCACTACTTCTAGAAAAGTAAGTTTTGGAGTTTTCCCATACATATTCCCTTCTTATGGCAAATGTGCATACTGTTGATGCAAGAGCACACTCTTGAAAAGGTGATTTTGGATCCTCGGCAGACTGACATAGCTGAGGAAAAGAATGAGAGCTCTGAGAGATGCTTTGAGTCTTGTGATAGTTGTCTGAGGAAATTTCTAGTTACCATACAACTGTGTGGGAATGCTGTTAAACTAGAACGATGTTAAAATAGAGATGCCAGGTTAGAGGTTTGTAGAAGCAGGATGCAGACACATCTGTAGTTTTTGCTCTCAGCCTTATAACTTAGGTGGAGGTAATCTTAAAATTGGAAGAGAACATGGCCTCCATTTATCTGAGTACAGGTGGGGCTGAGCTTCCACCAGTGTCTGTGAGCTGGTGCTGGGAGATCAAGCTGGCTGGAATGCAGAGCAAGGGAACTGGCCTCTCTGACTTCTCCCTTCTCTGACATACCAGCAAGGGAGACCTTTCCAGGAGGCACCTGTACATGGCAAAAACCACCTGCAGATGACCAGAGCCAGTGCTGTTTGACACTCCCATGCTCATAGTGTGTGTATTGGCAGTTTCTCTCATCTCCTCCTCTTCTCTTTGTTAACTCAGGCATCTGCTGGAGTTACCACACCCACTGCTTCCACAGGGCACCTTGGTCATGTCTGGGGTGTTTGGCGAGTGCAGGTGTTCCTACTTACCAGTGACAGGCTGTGTTGTCTGGGTGATCTGTACCAAGGACACTCACAGTGTACAGGGGCTGTCAAGTCTTGCTGCAGCATACCTGTGATTGCAGGCTTTTTGAAACTTATTAACTGGATGCCTTAATCTAAATTCAGGCAGCTTTGGGGGCAGTCCTGATACTGGAAGAATGTGAAAACTCCTGTGAGTTTCATGCTGGCTGCAATAGGCAAAATCAGATATAAATGTGAGCTTGGGCAGGGTGTGCAGAGATGTGCTGTGGGGAAGGTTTGGTTCTTCTACAAGTCTGTGAGCGCTGCTGTTTTTGTGATGCTCGGTGCTTTCTCTTAATATGTCATCTATTGTGTTTTGTCTACTGCAGAAAGAATATTTCAAGCAGTATGAGGTGGGTCTGCAGAACCTGTGCAATTCGTATCAGACACGCGCCGATGCCCGGGCCAAAGCCTGTGAGGAAAACCTCCAGAACTCAGAGAGGAAGCTGAGGGAAACAGAGGAGAAACTACAGAAACTGAGGACTAACATCATGGCTCTTCTACAGAAAGTGCAGGAGGTGGGTGAGGAAGAGAGGCAAACCCTGAGCTGTCCCAGAGTAGCCACCTGGCCCAGGCCCTCTGGGCATTCCAGGTATTTCAGTCCAGCATCTTACTGGGCTCCAGCTCCTTCCTCAGTTGGGAGCAACATAGACTCAGCCCATCAGAAGCAGACAAGTGCACAGCTGCTCTCCCTGCCCACTCTTGGGATCCAGGCCCTTGGGGATCCCGCTGAGTGTTAATTCTCACAGGATGATTTGTCATGGCACGCACATACTGCACAAGTTCTGTTTGTTCTCTGCATTCTGCTGCAGAATTTTCCCAGGCATAGGCAGTGCTCTGCAGGGAATTTTTGCCACATTCTTGGGCAGATTCTGAACCCCTTAGAGAAATGCAAACTTTTAAGCAAATGGTGTAAAAAAATCTTATGGTGAAACCAATTTATTAATTATACTATTAAATGTTTAATTAAAATAGCAAATATATATTTAAGTAAAACCCTTAAATAAATAAACTTTAAATTATAAAACTACTTAAATAAAATTAGGATCAACCAATAGAGAAGCTACTGAAAACAGCTGGAAGCAGTTGTTCCCTGTTACGAAAATGTGTTAAAGCTAAAAAATCCCAACCAAACCCCAGAGCCACACAGTAAATCCATCACTTAAGTACATTGTTTGAGCCTCAGGTGCTGACAGGTTTCTAGATGTTGTCTTTCAGGCACTGACAGGGAAAGCTGGGGATGCTGTCACCACAGCTGTCAGCAGCTGATGGGTGCTGGAGGTTGCAGCATAGAGGCTGAGTAGACCACAGGTTGAAGAGGATGCTGAGCTGCTCTGGCTTCTTCATTCTTGCACTCTTCTTCAAGATTCACTTCTCACTGGTATTTCTTGTTTCAGGACATTGATATTAATACAGATGATGAACTGGATGCATATATTGAGGACTTGATCATGAAAGGAGACTGAGCAGCCCCAATATGAGTCCTGAAGAAGTGCAGAGGACCTGGCTGCTGCAGTGGGAGATGTGGATTCCTGCAGGAGTGGCCTGGGCAGAAGAGGGTTTTTAAGCAGTGCTCCTGTTGGTGTGCAACTTGTTCCTATGACTGTACATGAAAAGCAATTGTGCTGTTGGCAGGAAAATTTTCGACATTGTACTTCTCTGAATCTCTTTCTTTTGTTGATAAATATTTATTTTTAAAAGAAATGGGAACTGTGCCTGATACGATGGGTGGGTTGCTGCGTGTTTTTAACAATGTAAAAGTGTGAGTACCCTTCTTGCATCAAAACCTGAGAGCCCACAGCATCCTGCCTAGCAGGTTGCCTGCAGTAAGAACCTGGCAGCAACTAAAAAATAGAGAAGGTCAGGACTTAGACATGGAAGATACTCAACTTGAGGTAGAGAAAGCCAAGCCATGAATTTGAGCAGTTGAAAGGAGATGTCCCTGTATGAGCATGAGTGGAGGTAATAGAACCTCAGTAGATCGGGGGGGGATTGGTACTGGCACATTCCTGAACAAGGAGGTCACCGTAAGCTCGTGGAACTGCCACCATGCTAACAGCCAGGAGACTGAGGAGAGGATGGCCTCCTGGGCCATCACCATGGGCTGTGAGCATCAAAGGGAGAACACTGGAGTTCGGGTTCTCTGCTTGCAGTCACCTTATCACACATTGCTGCTGCTGTTTCTTTGAGACATAATTGCAACATCAGAAGAGCTCGACTACCTGACAATAAAGTGACCCCTTTCTGTTGTCACCTCCTCAGGTGTGTGCTTTGGTCAACTTGCACTTCCGGGTAATTTTATTATTGAGGTGCTAGAATCTGGAGCCTTCAGAGCCCTACACCACTGAGTGGCATCTGGCCCAGTGCCAGCAGCAAGGAAAACACCTGTCCTTTGCCCTCTGGCTGCAGCCAGCTCCTGGCAGGCCACTTGTGGCCAAGGGGACTCAGTCTGAGCTTGCCAGCTGGTCAGCAAGTTCTCAGGCCTGCTAGGACAAGGTGGCTGTGGACTCACACTCAGAAATGAGTCTCCTGCCAGCTAGGCACCTGGAGGCACATGGTGTGAGCAAGAGCTGCCTACCATTGAGGGGTCAGGTGGAATGGACCTTTGGGGTTCACTTGACATCTGGATGTGTAATAGATGTTTTGCAAAAACCCTTTCAAATTAAATGTCTGTTGCACAGAAAATCATTAGCACTAATTGTTTGTAGTCCTGAAGATGTCCTGAGTTCTACAAACCACAGGAGAGAGGGAAAGCTTTCGCTCATTACCCGAATTCCAGGTACTTGTCACAGCATAGTGAAACTGACTGCTTCCTTCTGGAATCTGGGCCCAACATCCTACAGTTTACAAAGGTAAGGAGTATCCCCCCCGTCCCTGTACACCTTCCATCACAGAGAGGCAGTGTTCCTTAGCTGGAGGAGCAGGCTCCACTGGTGTCCATTTCCTCACACATACTGGAGGTTTGTTAGTTGATAGACTGATGCTTCTGATGAAAATAATCTCTCTGGAGAAGCTGCATTTTTTATTAAGGTGAAAGAAGAAATCTTTGTCCTTCCCAGGAGCCAGCAGACATTCTAGAGAACCAAGTTTCATTGAATGGCAGTTCAGAGCAGCTGCTATATGCAAGCTTTAATCCCTGACACTCAGGGGGCACCAAAATGGGACTAACAGCTCTTAGACAGTTCTTGAGCTTCCAGCACAAGTTTGATTCTCTACTTCTGCTTCCCTGTTAGGAAAGTGCTACTGTGGGTTTTTCCCTCTGTTCTATGTAACTTCTCATTTCCAGTTTTAACTCTTGTTTTTTATTGCATTTAATGTTTTGGATCTTGTTCCAAGTTTTTTTGCTAGGAAAAGCAAGCTGAGAATTTTTAAGTGCCAATAAACCAACTTTTTTGTTCTCAAACTCTTCGTGGAAATCCTTCTCTGCAATCCTTCTCTTTTTCATGGTTGTGTTTTTGTAACCTTGTTTAGCAGATCTGTGTGTAACATCAGTTCTTAGTAGCACCTCTAAAACCCATAGGATCAGAATGCCTCCAGCAGGGATCCAAACTGCCATCTCCCAGCCCGGTGTATTCCAAAGCTGTTACCAGGTTGTTCAGGGCCTTTTCTTCTAGAGCTCTTAGAATCAGTAGTGAAGGTTGTCCCACAGCTCTGCACCACACACTTCTGCGGGTGTTCTTCTGTGTAACACATGGGTGTTCCTGTCACATTTCAAAGGCTGTTTCAGCTGCCATCGAGAACCCTCTCTGCCGCACTGCCATGACATCTCTGTGCTGTGGTTAAGCCTGTCAGTAACTTAGCTGTTCACTCAGTCTTCCAGCTGTTTCTTACAGCAGAAATACTAAGGAGGACATTGTTGTAGTTAATAAAGAGACCTTTTTTAACATGAATTTGTGAGACTTGTGACTGTTTTTTCAAGCCAACTTTGCCTCAGTGCCTTACCTGCTGTAGCATACAGCCCTGGGGGGCTCCTAACAGCAGGATCATAGTTGTCCATGCTGCTTCCCTTGCTGAAGTGCCACCTGTAATTCAAGGGCTCTGTCAGTGATCCTCCAGCTCACGTGGATTCACCCAGTCTCTCTTGCAGAATGAGACAAAGACCCTGAGCTCGTGGCAGTTGATCCCTCTCCCAGTGTGTTGGATGTGGTCCTGCTTGCACATCTTCACAGGACTGTGTACTGCTGCAGTTCCTTAAGTGGAGGCTTGAAATTTCATGTCACCAGTATCAGATCTGGGGTTTGATTTTATGGCAACAGGATCAACTGGTTTTTTTCTTGCAAGTAATTCCTCCAGTCTGTAGCAGAGACCAGCTGGGCTTCGGGTGCTGCTGCCTTTCAGCCATTTAACAGGGTTGAGGGGAACATGCAAGCCTCCTCTCCTGCCACTGCCTTGCCCAAAAGTCTTTCTGGTCTTCAAGACCCAGGGACTTTGATCGAATTGTACCTTCAAATTCTGAAATCCCTCTTAGCAGCATCTCCATGTGTTCATGGTCTTAGAGTTCTGGTCATTCATGACTTAAAATGGCTGTGCCTGCTAGGTGGGGTGGGACCAGATGGGCAGCTCCTGCATTATCCTTGTGTTCCCTTTCCTATCAGCAGAGGAGAACTGCCTCCAAGCTTCCTCCAAGCCTGCTGTCCTGGTTCCAGCCAGGACAAGGTAATTTTTTCAGTAGCCAGGAGAGGCAAGGCTAGGACCCTCAGGTTATTCTATGCCACCTCACATCATGTGCAGAGGGTGGGGGGGATGTAAAGCACTGTAGGAGCCCATGGTTTAATGATTTGGGAACTTAGGGGAAATACCTGAGCAGTGGCTTCACATTTCTCGATACTTGCTGTTGTTTAAAGAAAAATGCTGCCACTACTCCTCAGTTGTATATCAAGGAACAAAATGCTCATCCATTGCTTTTTCAGTCTTGTCTACACAGGATAGTACACTAAAATATTTCTTTAAAGATTTTTTCCATAGTTCAAAAAACAAACAAAGAAACAAAAAAACACAACACCAAAAAAAACCGTAACAAACCACCACCAAACCAAAATATGCTCCTTGACTGCATGGAAAAGACCTCTGAGAACATTGAGTCCAACCTTTGACCTAACATCACCTTGTCAACTAGACCATGGCACTAAGTGCCACATCTAGTCTCTTAAATACCTCCAGGGACAGTGACTCCACCACCCTGTGCAGCCCATTCCAACACCCAATCACCCTTTCTGTAAAAAGCTTCTTCCTAATGTCTAACCTAGACCTCCCCTGGCAGAGCTTAAGACTGCCCTCTTCTCCAGTTGCTGGTTGCCTGGGGACAAGAGACCGATAGTCACTTGGCCACAACCTTCTTTCAGGGAGTTGCAGAGAGTGATGAGGTCACTCCTGAGTCTCCTCTTCTCCAGACTAAACAACCCCAGCTCCCTCAGCCTCTCCTCACAGCACTTGTGCTCCAGTCCCTTCCCCAGCCTCCTTGCTCTTCTCTGCCCCTGCTCCAGCCCCTCCATGTCCTTCCTGAGCTGAGGGCCCAGAGCTGGACACAGCACTCCAGGGTGGCCTCACCAGCTCTGAGTGCAGGCCAAGAATCACTTCCCTGCTCCTGCTGCCACTGATCCTGAGCCAGGCCAGGATCCCTTGGCCCTCTTGGCCACCTGGGCACACTCTGGCTCATGTGCAGCTTCCTGTCCATCCAAACTCCCGCCTCCATTCCTGCCTGGCTGCTCTCCAGCCACTCTGACCCCAGCCTGTAGCACTGCAGGGGGGTGTTGTGGACAAAGTGCAGGACCCGGCACTTGGCCTTGTTGAACCTCATCCCCTTGGAATCAGCCCAGCTCTCCAGCCTGTCCAGGCCTCTCTGCAGAGCCCTCCTGCCTTCCAGCTGATCGACACTCCCCCCAGCTTGGTTTCCTCTGCAAATCTGGTAATGGTGGACCCAATGCCCTCATCCAGATCATCAGTAAAGATATTAAACAGAACTGGGCCCAGCACTGATCCCTGGGGGACACCACTGGTGACTGGATCCCAACAGGATGCAGCCCCGTTCACCATCACTCTCTGGGCCCGGCCCTCCAGCCAGTTCCTAACCCAGCACAGAGTGCCCTGTCCAAGCCCTGGGCTGCAGCTTTTCCAGGAGTGTGCTGGGGGACACGGTGCCAAAGGCTGTGCTGAAGTCCAGGCAGACACATCCCCAGCCTGCCCCTCATCCACCAGGCGGGTCACCTGATCATAAAAGGAGATCAGGTTGGTCAGGCAGGATCTGTCCTTCCTAAATCTGTGTTGGCTGCATCTGATCTGGCTGTCCTGTAGGTGCCGCGTGATCAGGATGATCTGCTCCATAACCTTGCTGGGCACTGAGGTCAAGCTAACAGGCCCCAAAACTTCCTTCTGGCCCTTCTTATGGATGAGTGTCACTTTGGCCAACTTCCAGTCAGCTGGGACCTCTCTGGTGAGCCAAGGCTGCTGATAAATGACAGCAGCTTGGCAAACACTTCCACCAGCTCCCTTATCACCCCAAGATAGATCCCTTGTGGTCCCATGGACCTGTGAGCATCTAAGTGGCTCAGCAGGTCACTAACTGCTTCCTCCTGTATAACAGCTACTCAGCTCCCTGTTCCTGTCTAGCAGCCCAGGAGGCCAGTTGTTCTGAGGGTGATCTGCCTTATGGTTGAAAACTGAGGCAGAGAAGGTGTTAAGTACCTCAGCCTGTTCCTCATCTTTAGTAACTATATTCCCCCCTGCATCTAATAAATAATGGAGGTTTTCCTTGCCCCTCCTTTTGCTATTAATGTATTTATAAAAACACTTTTTATTATCCTTTTCAAAAGTAGCCAGAGTAAATTAAAATTTTGTTTTTGCAATTTTCATTTTCTTTCTGCATGGCCTGGAAACATCCTTAAACTCTTCCTGAATTGCCTGCCTTTTTTTCCAAAGGTGATAAACTCTCTTTTTTTCCTCGATGTGCTGGGGGCTGGCCAGAGCACCTGGCTGTGTCAGGCTAACACCGCAGGACCCTGTGCTGCCTGGGTGCTGGGTGCACCCTTCAGCTGCAGGGGTCTTGCTGCTGGATGTCCATAGGTGTAATGGATTTGGGGTGCTGATGAGAGGTTTTGGTAGCTAAACTGGGGGGTTTTGTCAGTGTTGTCATGATTCAGCATGGTTTCTGCAGCACTTCTGAGGCCAGAAAAACTTCTGGTTTAGACACAAAGCCTGTCTCTAACTGTAGTCTGTGGTTGATTTCTCTTCCTATCATTTACCAGGAAAAGGAAGATGGCCCTCAGAACTTGCTCGCTGCCTTTGGCACACTGACTGATTGCTGCTTGAAAAATCACCAAAGATGGCAAGTTAGAGAAATTTGGCTTCATTTGCTACAAGTCTGGAGATGAAGCTCAAGCAGCACCATAGCATTTCAACAGAAGTGTTGTAGAGACTTCCGGAGTCACAATGAGTTGATCCTTAAACACATCTTCCTGTGATTTTTGAGAAAGTTTGTCTTTGGAGTTGTTCAGTGGTCTTAGGGGTGAATAGCTGGGGCCCAAGGAAGCCTGAAGTCCTGCAGCAAAACAGCTAAGACTGATGCCAGGCCTCACTACTGGATTCAACTGGCCTGTGTTCATGCATTGCCAGTGGTTCCAGTGCTGGCTGGAACAGCAGTGTCAGACAGGGAGCTGTCATCATCTGAGCTTTGGAACTTGAGCTTCTTTGTTTCATTTCAAGTCATTCAACTTACTGTTCTGGACAGAGAATGACTCACAATGAATAGGACTATTTCTTTGTCTGTGCTGAAATGAGCATAGCAAGCTGTGCCCTGTGTTGGGTGAACATGTAATTCTGTGCTTTTAGAGTGAATGTCTGAATGAAGTTGCCTGTTCTACTGGTTACATCCCCTCCATCCCATTAGGGTGTAAGAAAGGAGTGAGGCTTATCCAGTTACAGAAGCAGGCTGTTGAACATCTGTTTAATGAAAAATCTGATTCTTTTCAGGTTTAGTTGTGTGAGTTTTGTCACCTTTAACTTGTACATTTTTTCCTATTTTTAATGTTTTGTTTTCTACTTTAAAGTACTTTTTAAGCATCAGTTGCAAAAAAGCAAGAGGAAGACTAAGATCTTGAGAAGCCTTTAGTCAGTGCTCATGGTCAGTGTGAAATGAACTCCCCCTTAAGGGATTTTTATTTTTTTACATTGTTGAAAGTGATATCTTCAAATTCAAAGTCACTACTAGCAACTGCCAGCACTGTAAAGGACTCACTCTAACAGTTTATAGAATAACACTTTATTAAAATAAATTGTGACAGATTAATAAGATTTGGGGGTTGTCGGTGATAGTGTCTGACTGAAAAAATATGTTTAAAGCAATCTACTGTACTACAAAGCGAAGCAAGCACAAACAAACTCTAATCATAAAAGTACCATTTAGTGTGCCTAGAGTATGTTTCTTACCTAATAGGTGTCCCTATAAGGGGAAGACAGGTTCAACCTGTCAACTGATCCCAGCAATTTCGTTGGAATCTTCCTCAACTATTCCCCTATTCCCAACTTATTTTTTTTTGTATTTCTGATTGGCATAAAGTTCTCCTGCCCTGCCTAATGGGGGTGGTGGGGTGGTGGTCGTGGCTTGGCATTTGAAGAGAGGGTTCAACATGATCGTTGACTCACCAGTAGAACACCTTAATCCATCCCCCTTGACTGACAGGTACTGTATGGTCTCCTGAACAAAGTACCACAATGTCCTTCTTTCTGCCAGCATTTGAATGGAGGGGGCTGTGCAGTCTCTACTCCACCCCTCTGAGTAGATGTTTATCTTTGTATGGAGAGCAGTCAACAGACTGCGTTCCATCCAGGGATTTTACCCTAGAATTCTTAGTCTCCCCTAAGTTTTAACCCTAGTGGTGGGTTAAAACTAGTTCATCCCACAGTGGTGGCACCTCCACAGGAACCTTTCCCTCTCAATTCGCTATCACCTGTGCCAAGAAATGCACCCTGGAGATCTCCCAGGTGTCTGAATTCTTCTCCTGACAGGTAGCAGGGGAGTACAGGTGCCCCATGAAGACCAGGGCTTCTGAAGGAGCCTTACCTACTGTTCGTCCTGAAGAGGAGGTCTCTAGCAGATACCTACTAACATGGCGCCCACGTTGGCCTACCTGCTGCTCAGTCCCACCCTGAGCAGAAGGCAAACCCACATACTCACCTTCCTGAAGAGCCCTTGTCACCCCCACACAACCCCCCAACCACCATGGTCCCAGCATGGTCCTAGCCATTAGATGGCTCCATCGCCCAGCCCAGGCCACTCAGTTCAGGTGGGAACAGCCTCAGCAGTATTTATTTTTATATTCACAGGTGGACCTCATCAGGTGAGCAGCCTCCCAGACCCGTCACTACCAACCACAGCTGCAGCCACCACTCCAGCCCTTGACCCTTGGCCGCTGGACCAGCACCTGGAGCTGAGGTGGGAGAGAGAGGTGTCTCGTCATATGGGCAGGGAGAAGGCATAGAATTCCTGTGGGATTGGCTCAGGGAACCGAGGATGAGATCATCTCAAGGTGTCCATGGAGTGGGAGATGCCCCTGGTGATTTCTCAGCCTATGAGAAGGTCCCTGCTGCAGCTGGGGCAAAGCCATGTTGGGCTGAGACCTTGGGTGTCCCCTACAGGTGTCCTGTACAGTGTTCCT
Organism: Pyrocephalus nanus; assembly: GCA_038380795.1. Classification (NCBI taxonomy): domain Eukaryota; kingdom Metazoa; phylum Chordata; class Aves; order Passeriformes; family Tyrannidae; genus Pyrocephalus; species Pyrocephalus nanus. Next base: position 825,030 of record CM076278.1, read on the forward strand.
GGTCAGGACAAGGTGTCATGGGGTAGGACTCTACCAAGGAAGGGCACGCTCTCAGGGTTTGGGGAGCAGGCAGAGAGCCATCAGAGTGCCTCCAGCCAGGACTTTTTCCTCCTACAGGGGAAGCCAGTGCTGGGTGTCCAAGTGGGTGTCACGGGCGTACAGCAAAGGCAGCCTCCAAACCCTGTTTCTGTCCCCCAGGGCTGCCCCAGAGGAGGGACGGTGGGAATTCTATCTCTTCGGAGATACCTGCAGAGCTGCTTCTGTTGCTCCTGCTGCCGCCGGTTGTTCTCAGCCAAAAACGTGAAGATGTTCCTCCGTGTCTGACGTGGCTCCAGCCCATGGAGCACCTGGATGGCTCGCGGGGAAAGATGCCTGCAACAACAAAAACTCATTTTCCCAGAGCTGCCATCTGCCTCTCCCCCTGCCCCAACCTGCACCCACACAGTCCCACATCCATCCATTCGGTCCTGCATTCACCCACCTGGTCCCAGGCTGGAATCTCTCCACCATCTCCTCCATGGGAAGGGGGGTGGAAGTGCTCCCCCATGTCACAGTGACCCCCTTTCTCTGGGGCTGGAGCGAAGGATGGAGAGCCCGAGGACCTCTAGGGCCAGATATCTACCAAAGAGGGGATGCTTTCAGTAAACCAGAGGTGACACTTCCCAGTACCCCTGGAAAGGTGGGAGCTGGGAGACTCCACATCACACCATGGCTGATGGCTGCTGTTGCTTCCCAGAGCTCTCTTTTGGGGAATGAGTGGGCAAAATCTGCCCTGTGGTTGGGTGACTCTCAACTTCCCCCAGGGAATCCAATCTCCTTCAGTCCTAAGAGTCCCCCCAAAGCCCCAGGATATTCACAATCCCCAGGGCACACCAAACCCTCTCAGAGACTGCCCCCCTCCATCCAGGTCCCCAGGGACTCCCATCTCCCTGCATCCTAAGAGTCCCCCGAAACCACAGGATCCCTCCAATCCCCAGGGATTACCACCAAACCACCCCAGGGACCTGCAAAGCCCTCCAGGAACCTCCAACCCCTCCAAGGGACCCCTCACCCACCCTCTGAAGGTCTTCCCTGATCCCCCTGAGGTCCCCCCAACCCTCAATTCCACCCTGCATGCCCCTGTTCCAGAAGGGTTCTATGAGTGGCCAAGGTGCCCTCACATAGAGGGTCCCTGCCCATACCTGGGGCACCTGTTGATCCTCCCTGGCAGCCCAGGCTTCCCACGCTACCCATTCCACTTTCTGCTCTCTCCAGTGGGAATTTCCATGCTCCCACTCTGCAGACAGCTGCCAGACTTCCTGAGGGTGTCAGGCACAGTTAGGCTTAGCCTTGGAGGAGCTTTCTTCAGGTCTGATCCATCAAGCACATACCTGCATCGCTCTCTGGCAGTCCTCAGAGGCCAGGAGTGTGGTGTTGAGCCTGGTTGAAGGAGCTGATTCCTGCCCATCTGTCTCTCCCATCCCAGGAAAGCTGTCTGGGGACAGGGAGAGCACACTGCAGAGATAGGAGGAGGAGTCGACATGAGCCCAGAGCAGGCAGATATCCTGTTTTCCTCTGGGGCCAAAGCTCCCCAGGCATTGGAGAGAAGCAGGGATCTGGGCCTGTTTCCTATGGACCTTTCTGAGTCACTACAGCCCAAGTGTCTGAGCAGGCTGTTACCCAGGGGTGCAAGGATCCCTCCCATCCCTTCCCACGAGAGTTTCACCTGGCAGGTGTTTTTATCCCTGGCTCCTGCTGCCTCATGCCTGGCTTCTGGTTTGGTAGCATAGGGAGGGAAAACTTGTCAGGATGTTTCTGTGCCCCTGGGAAAGGAAGAAGCTCTCGGGAACAGCCCTGTGAGGCTGTGATCACTCCATGAGGGGCAGAGCAGCAGGGACCCATCCTGTACCTATTCTGACTCTGTGCTTCTCTGCAACCTTTGTGTGCCAGGTGGAGAAAGCCTCAGACACAGCAAGCTGAAACCTGGAATCACAGAATGACACCATACTGAATCGGAAGGGACTCATAAGGATCACTGAGACCAATTGCAGAAGTGAATGATAGCACAGGCTTGAAGAATGGCAACCCTCCCACCATATAGAAAGGAAGTGGGAAGCCACGGAGGAAGCACACTCACCTGGGGAATGAGTGGGCCCGTGCAGCCTGCATCCCCTGAGCAGTGGTTGCTCCATCATTGAGACCAGCATCCTGCACGTACAGCCTCTGCAGAATGACACACAGCCATCAGAAGATTCCCATGGAGGAAGCAGACCTGTCTCCTGCTCCTTTAGGAGCCACTTCTCCAACCCCCTTTTCCCAAACCTCATCTCTGAACATTAGGATCATGGAATCACAGAATCAGTAAGGTTGGAAGAGCCCTTGGAGACCATCAAGTCCAACCAAGGACACCACTAAACCATGTCCCCAAATGTCACATCCATGTGTGTCCTAAATTCCTCCAGGGACGATGACTCCCCCACTGCCCTGGGTAGCCTGTGCCACAACTAGACAATCCTTTACAGAAAGAAATGTTCCCTAAAATCCGACCTAAACATATCCTGGTGGAATTTGTCCTGTCACTTGATATCTGGGAGAAGAGACTGACCTCTAGCTGGCTATCCCCTCATTTCAGATAGGTGCAGAGAGCAAGAGAGTCCCTGCTGAGCCCTCCTTTTCTCCAGGTTGAGCTACCCCAGCTCCCTCATCTGCTTCTCATGAGACTTGTGCTTCAGCCCCTTTCCCAGCCCTGCTGTCCTTCTCTGGACACACTCCAGCACATCAATGTCCCCAAATTCCAGCTCACAGTGAGCAGCAGAGCCACCCAGGTGTCCCAGCTCTCCAGCCTCTCAACGCAGGTGCGGTGGAACCGCATGCACAGGACACTGTCCTGGCAGGACAGGATGCCAATGTCCCCAAAGGCAAAGGCGAGGTGCTGCCCGTCCCTCAGCTGAAAGGAGTATAGGAGGACGGTCTCCTCCACACAGTCCCTCAATACATCTGGCGGGAGGGACGTGGTCTGTGACATCCACCAGTAGTCCAGTGGTGCGATCTCAACATCACCTGTGAGGAGGAGGAGGATGAGCATTGTTATGAAAACAGCTGAGAAAATTTCCACATGAAATTCACCACAAAATGCCAGAGAGAAAAAGGGGTTTGTTTTTGTCCCCCAACTTTGGAGGCAATTTCCTCCCTCTCCCAAAGAGCAGGGGCACACCCCCATCCCAAATGTGGAGTAGGATCCCTTCTCACCAGGGATAATCACTGTGGGGAACATCAGGTCCTGCAGACAGGACAGATCCATGTCCAACTGGAACAAAGGTCTTCGGACCACATACACCTCTTCTGCACCATCAACTTGCTCGTGGACCACAGCAAAGGTCCCTAGTCCTGGGACCAGGACACCCTGTGCAGGGAGAAGACAAAACAGCTGAATGAATACTTTGGAGATAAGAAATGTGAAAACTGTGGGGAGAAAATTAAAAACCCACATTCTCCATTTTCACTTCCACTCTTCAAAATATTTGCCAAAATTCCTTGGCTACAGAAGATCCCAAGGAATTCCAAGCCAGGGAATGATTTGTGGGGGATCCTTGACATAGACCCAGCATGATCCTGTGTTTTTACAGTCCTGGCAGCTTGAGGCACATGGGGTTCTCTTGGAGGGGGGACCCTGGGGGACCAAGATGCCAGCCCACCTTGTTCATCTTCATCTGTCCCAGGATGTACACAGACACGACATCCCAGATGGCCACCACCTCTGGAAAGTACCAGAGAGAGGCATCAGGTTCTACTTGCGGCATCTCGGAAGTGACATCAGGGAAGTGACAGATGGGGCTGATAAAGAGCCTGGACTAGGCTGTGCCTCAGGTTCTGCCTCCCTCCCTGCTCACTGAGCAGGGCTGGGGCAGAAATGAGGATGTGGGAAGGGCTCAGGACCAGGCCTGTGATCATCCAACCCCCAAAAAGAGATGGCACCCCAAAACCCAGGTTGGTGTCAGGAGAGGATCCTATGAGAAGAACCAGAGGGTCTCCCAAAGAAGACTATTTAAAGGTGAAGACTAATGCCCAGTCAGCTCCTGAGAGGCCAGTGGGAGCTGTTGGACCTCCCATGCCCCAGGACCCCAGACCCCTTTTCACCAAAGAACTAGAACTGTGAGAAGTGCCAGCTCCCACTGGAAGCTGGCCCCGGATGGGGGACATGCCATGCTCACAGGAACCTCGAGGCAGCCCTAACCCTGTCCAACCGTTCCCCCGGCCCTCAGGGAGCTCCCCAAACCTTCACCCTCAGTGGAGAGCCGCAGGAGTGTGGGGAACAAGCAACTCTGCTTCCTGCTGATACTGACAGTGCAGCACCCCTCCATCCTGCTCCCCAAATTCCTGTCTGAAGAGCCCCTGCCCTGCCTGTCCCCAAGGGACGCTCAGCACAACCCCCACAGTCCTAAGAACATCCCCCTGACCCCCCCTGGCTCCCAGCAGGGCCGAGCAGCCCCCAGCCCTTGCCGTGGAGTGCACCCGGTGATGTGGGTCACCCCTTTGTGACATCAACAGCGACCTGGGAAGGGACATCATGACATCAGCAGGAGATGCCACAGCAGGGGAGCAGAGAGGGGACTGGGGAAGGAACAGTCTCTCCTGGCTTACCTCAGGTGTCACCAGGTGTCACCAGGTATCATTGCTGCTGACCTGGGGTGTGGTCCTACAGATAATCATAGATAATAACAGATATAAATATATAAAAATACACAAATAATATCTATTAAAAAAGGATGATAAATAGTTTTTATGGGCTTTATTTTCTATGAAATTTCAGAGATTAAGGGCTTTTCCCACACAAAATGCCTTTTTTTAACCCAAAAAACCTTAAAATAAGATTGTTTTTCTTTCTTAGTTAAAAACCCAACAAACCCAAGGAATACTGGGTGAAAACTTAGGGTGTCTACTGAGAAAAAAAAAACCCTAAACCATCAAAAAGGTGATAAGGGCTCTTTGATGTAAAAAAAAAAGTATAAAAAAGCAGGAGGGGATTTTTCTGAAAAAAAAAAAAAAAACACAACCAAAAATCAGGGAATCAGGATGTTCTGGAGAAACATAAGGAAAAATGAGGTTTGGAGGGATATAAAAATTGAAATAAAGGTGGAGTTTTTTTATGGAAGAAGAAATAAATAAACTTTTTTCCTTACTAAAGATAATAATAGGTTTTTTGCTGAAAACTAAGTAGCAATTAAGGAAGGAGATTTTTTAAAAATTAAAATAAGGCAGATATAATGGTTTTGTTCCTTTTAAAAAAATTATTGAAAAGAGAGAGTTACAAGTGCTTTTACTGCTAGACAAATTAAAGGTTTTGTCCCAAAATTTTCCTTTTTAAACTCAAAAGGGCATCTTCATGTTTTCCTGAGAAACCCTTGGCAGAACTTCCCATGGGAAGGGATGGGCTCAAAAAAATGCAGATTTTAGGTTTGGAATTTGAGGAATGGGGATAGGGGATGGGATAGTTCACTGGGTTGAAAAAGTGACCCTGAAATTCTGGAGAATTTGGGAATGGGAAGCTTGATCCTGTCACTGACAGGGGATATCGTGATGGGTATTGGACCCACAGGGACGTTGTGCTGGAAGTGTGGGAGCCACACTGGTATCCCCAGCAACCCCTACTTTCCCCTGGAATCCCCCTATCAAGTTTTATTGATGGATTCAGCAGGTGGTGACTATACATATCTTTCCACTTTTATCCTTTCTTTCTCTTCCTTACAACATTTCTTTAAGCTTTATTTTTATGCATTCTTATTGCTGTATTACTATAGATGATAACACCCAAAATGGCAATATACCTGTTCACCTTTGAAACAAAATTGTTCTAAAATAAACCCTACATATATCTATTTACAAACACTGATTATTCAGTGTTTCACTGTAATCCACCTCAAGGGATTTATTAACAAGAACTTGGTTTTCCCTCCCCTTCGGGGATGGATTGTAACAGGTTGGAAGGAACCTTTAATATCATCTCGTTCCAGCCCCACACAGGGGCAGGGACACCTTCCACTAGACCAAGGTTGTTCCAAGCCTCATCCAACTTGGCCTTGAACACTTCCATGGATAGGGCAGCCACAGAATCTGTGGCAGGTTTTCCAGGAAGGCTTTGTTGCTGGTAACAGCTTGTGCAGAATTCCCCTATTCCAGTCCTCAGGTTGCTGAGGAAGAATTTAGATCCCTGCATCACACCACTGATTTGAGTGTCAGCAGTTTGTAACAGTCACTCTCATTCTCCTTCCTGGTATGAAGCATTGTTGTCCCCCTGCAACAATGACAGACAGAGGGATGTAGTGGCTGTGGAGAGGACTTGCAGGACTTTGGGATGTTTCCTGACCTCAGTGTGCCAGTCGCCACCACTGCATCTCTCCTGCAGGCAAACCAGAGCATCTTTCTGGTTCCTGTAGCATATTTCCCTCATCTAACAGGGTATGTGGCATATGAGTGGGAGCATTTTAATAGTCCTTTGGCAAAGTTTTAAGCTTATTCTTAATTGTTTTCAATTCCTCAGGGGAACATCTAGGAACTGATTTTTCATATTTCTTTATCCTTGAGGTGATCAAGGGATGGGAACCTTCTACTTTGTCAAGGTCAAGTGTCAATTAAAAAAAGACAATTGTATTATTTTGTCAATGTTAATACCTAAAATTGTAACATTTCCTTCCCCACTAGCGGTGTTACTACTTAGTGCATCTTTTGCTGCTAAACAAATGGTATAGTTTCGTCTTTTTCTTAAAAAAAAGAAATATTTACAGATAAGATCCAATTAAGCAAAACATGTGTCCCCCTGTGTGAGGAATTGCACAGTTCCCAGCCTCAGTCACCATGGGAGCACCTGCCAGATTTAGGCTGAGCAATACTGGACAAAAATGAGATTCTGGTTGTGCAAGTGAAATGATGCAAGAATAAATACAGGTTTTTTAAAGTTTTCCTCTGTGCTGTTGTGTTCTTAAGAAGTGCTGGACAAGAGTGAGATGGTGTCAGGAAATCTGTAGGTGAGTCTTCCCTCAGGCACCAATCTCTGCTCTGTGTGACCAGTGACAAGACCCGAGGGAACAGCTGGAGCTGTGTCAGGGGAGGTTTAGGTTGGATATTAGGAAAAGGTTCTTCCCCCAGAGGGTGATTGGCACCAAACAGGCTCCCCAGGGCAGTGGGCACAGCCCCAAGGCTGCCAGAGCTCCAGGACCACATGGACAACACTCTCAGGGAGATGATGAGATTGTTGGGGTGAATTGTTCAGGGCCAGGAATTGGACTTGGATGATCCCTGTGGGTCCCTCCCAACTCAGAATATTATGTGATTCCATGATTATCAATGCTGCCAACACTCGTCTTGCTCCCGAGATGGACTAGGAACAGATGGGCATGACTGGAAAGGTGCCTAATCCACCCTAAAAGCATAGGGCAGAGAGAAAAAGAGAGAGAAAGAGATAGAAAAAGTTCTGGTTCCAGTCTAGATCCAGCAGTCCTTGTTCCAGTGTTGATCTATCTTGGGTTAGGGTTAGGGATTAGGGTTATTGTTAGGGTAAGGGTTGGGATGTGGGGCATTGGTTCTTTAATTGCCATGTACTATTCCAGAATGGAGACAATAGGCCATGGCATCACAAAGGATTAGGGTTAAGATTAGGGTTAGAGGTTAGTGTTAGGGTTTGGATTAGGGTTAGGGTTGAGCTGTGGGGCATTGGTTCTTTGATTGCCAGGGAGTATTCCAGAATGGAGGGGATAGGCCATGACATCATAAAGGGGCCCCTGGCACACTGGTGGTGCTGCACTGTGGGGGTGTGGGGCATTGGTTGTTTTGTTGTCAAAGGCCATTCTGAAATGGAGAGGATGGGCCATGACATCACAGTGGGGCCCATGGCACTGTGGAGTGTGAGATGTTGATCCTTTGGTTGCCAGGGGCCATTCCAGAATGGCAGAGGATAGGCTGGGTCATTACAAAGGGCCTGTCCTGTGGGAGCTAAAGGCCTGGCTTTGAGAAAAGTGGGTTGGATCAGGTGACTCCAGAGGTCCCTTTTTTGGGATGAAGATGAGCTCTTTGGAAACACGTACCCTATCTGGGGGATTGTCAGAGTTGCAGATATACTTGGCAGGCTAGTTATTTTGCTAGTTCTTAGTTTTGATTGTGTATATCTGTACATCCTGTTTTGTCCCTTTTTGTGCCTTTTTCCCCCATTCCCTTTCCCTTCTGGGGGTGTTGGATTCCCTTTGCTGTGTACATGGCATCTTAATTGTATATAACTGTAATATACATAAAAATACATATTTTTATATAATTAGATTGATTTCAGGCTCTTCAATTTTATAGTGTTTTTTTTTTTCCTTTGCCCTAAGAAAAGAAGGGAGGGGGAAGGAGTTCTTACTGTGAGTTTGGGCATTTGGCAGGGAGCCAGGTCCGAACTATCAACAAACTGTCTACTTTTACATAGTTACAGAAGCTTAAAATAATCTGTTTGTCCTGATTTTGGGTAGATTTCACTGTGGAAACAGCTTGCTGATGTGAAGGGCTGTTAAACATATAGACCTCAGGCATGAGACAGGCTGAGGATGAGGCTTATCTCACCCGTATTTAGCCATCAAGACCTGATGCTGATTGACATCATAAGAACATAGTGGTTTCCATGGCTTGAAAGCACTGATTCATCTTTGGAAACCTTAGAGGAGAGACAGAAGCTGGAGAAAAGGTGTTTGCAGCCCTGAAAAGCCTCTGGTGAGGAAAAGTTCAGGAATAAAAGGGACAGCTGTCAGGGATTTCCAGCTGAGAGGCATCATTCCAGCTGTAGGATCTGGGGAGCGGGGAATAGCTCTAGGTATGGATGAGCTTCCACACAAAGGGGGTGTGAATCTTCTCTTTGGGTCAGACTTCTGGGGGTCTGCAAGGGGAGTCCCTTGGAACTGAGAGGCACTGCTTGTTCCTGGGAGTAATGTGTGGGGGACCCTCTGAGGGCTGAGGGTCATGGTCTGCAAGTCCTACTGAACTGCATCCCTAAAACTCTGCATGTGCCACAGTGGAGCGGTATTTCCTGGGAACACCATCCCAAGGCTGTCGAGGTGCAATGTGTGAGGAAGGCCTGACATGTTCACAGCCCCAAGCAGCTTCTGCCACAGATGCCTCCAGAGGAGGGAGAGCTGCTTCCATGTGGCATCCACTTGTGCTGGGCCAGTGCAACCCTGTGTGCCCGTCACATTCATGCTGACCAGAGGGATCTTCCAGCTGGGGGGGCAGAAAGAGTCACCCTCCAGGGATGGGACTGGCACCTGAGGCACCTAGTCTGTCCCTATCTGCTTCCATTCCTCATCATCTTGAAGTTTGAGTCTCTGGTTTTATGTTCTAACCAGCCCATGGGGACACCTCGGTTCCTGAAACAGCTTCATCACCATTAGCCCTCTGCAGACCTTATTAAACCATCCTTACCACACCTCACCCTCTGCATGGTGTGTGACACTCTCAACAGGGTTGCAAGAGTGCAGACACCATGATAAGCTCATTATCATCTGAGATTCTCCACACAACCAGAGCCCAGCTGGTAGTCCTCTGGGAAGGTCTCTGGGAATCATGGCTTTAAAGGCAAGAAGTTTAGGAAGTTAAATTGGTCTACTTCAAATGAGCGTGATCCATGTCTGCCTCTACTGACACTGTCCCACGTGAGGCAGTACCACGGTCCCTGAGACCAAGCACATTCTGGGCAGCCTGGAGCTGATTATTTTCCTGCTCAGGCACCAAGGAGTAAGTGGTACCTGGTGAGATCTTCCTTGTTACTGACCCCTGCCAGAGCATGACAGTTCACAATCTGGTAATGTCCTGTGAGGGCTTCAGGTCTGTCTAGTGCCTTTCCTGTAAGCTCACCTGCAGGCAGGGTGTCCTGATTCTGGCCAGGATAGGGCTAATTTTTACAATAGCTGGGAGGGTGAATGTCCAGGACCTGGAGGTTATTCTATACCACCTCATGTCATTGCTGGGAGCAGGGCTAAGGGAGGGTCTTCTGAGGAGAAGATGTTTTCCTTCTGTTTGAGAAAATGTGGCCAAGGGAGCTGTCTGGCATTGTCTAATATTGGAGAGTTTTTCCACATGAATAATTTCTTTTCTTATATCTTTTGTTATTAATATTGTTGCTGTTATTATTTCCTTATCTCATGGCTGTTTCCAGTAAATTGTTCTTACCTCAAATCATGATCTTTGCCTTTTGTGCCTCCAGTTGTAGGGGGGAGAGGATGTGATTTTAATGGGAGTGCTAAATTGGAGAATACCATTCCTAAAGGATGACACAGAATCAGGAGAAACCATCACCTGTGACACCAAAAGCCATGCCATGTATATAAAACAAAACAACCCAAAGTTCAATGCTTTCATGCAACTCTGAGCTGTATCTGTAAACCAGCCTGTCACAGGTGGAAATACAATCGAGACACAGACAGGGACATATGAACATGGAAGGATGGACAGACAGACGACTGAATTACAGATAAGAATCAGCACAGGAAATCTGGCCAACAATTAGACAGACAAACCTGAGGTAAGACAGACTTCAGAAAGAGAGAAGTGACTGACGAATTACTAACAGAGACACTGCTGGGCAGTGGCCATGTGATGGTGTCAGTGTGAGGGCAGCAGAGGAGGAGGATAGAGCTCTCTGAAGCCACAGCATGCACAGAGAGACATTTGGATTTCTCAATCTGGAAATGCCGTTACAGAATTATGGGCAATACTGTGCATCCATTGAAGAAAATAATTTTAGGTGATAAACAATTTAATTAAATCTAAAGAAAAATATTTTTTATTCTAACTGACATAAGCATTCTTTTCACTTCGAGGAAGCATCTTGTCCTTTATGCAAGTGGCCTTCTCTTTTATTTATCATCTATCAGCAGTCCTGGCTCACCAAATGGTTGGCAAATGAGATATCCACCTACAAGAAGGGTCAGAAGGAGGATCTGGGGACCTACAGGCCTGGCAGCCTGACCTCAGTGCCTGGGAAGGCCAGGGAGCAGATCATCCTGAGTGGCATCACAGAGCATATACAGGACAACCAGGGGATCAGGTTCAGCCAGGATGGGCTTAGGAAAGGCAGGTTCTGCCTGACCAACATGATCTCCTTCTATGACAAAGTGATCCACTCAGTGGATGAGGGAAAAGATATGAGTGTGTCTGCCTCAGCTTTAGTTAAGCCTTTGGCACTGTTTCTTGGAGTATTCTCCTGGACAAACTGATTCCCATGGTGTAGACAGGTGTTGGTAAGAACTGGATGGTGGCCAGGCACAGAGTGGTGGGGAATGGGGTTAAATCCAGCTGGGGCTAGTCACCAGTGGGGTTCCCCAGGGCTCAGGATTGGGGCCAGTTGTGTTTAAAGTCTCGATTTAATAAAATTAAAAGACTCCAAGAGATGCCTGGGAGGGGTATCAAGTGAATCCCAGAGGATCCACTTGAAAAGAGAAAAATAATCTCAGGTAGTTTCCTTGGAGGAATGTGGGGCTTCTGCCTGGGATCTCATGTGCCTATGGCAGATGTAAGTAGATTCTGTGAGATGTCTGGAAGGAGAGTTGAGTGGTTCCTGGAGGATACAGAGTCCTCCAAAAAAGAAAAGTTGCCTTGGAGGCCTCCTTTGGAGGAACCTGGGGCTGCTACCCATGACCTCAGAGCACTGTGAGAAGACAAAAGACTCCAGGAGACAGGGGAGAGGAATCTCAGCTGGATCCCAGAAGAGAGAGATCGTTCCAAAACAGAGTCATCTCAGGTTGCTTCCTTGGAGGAGCCTTGGGCTGCTACTGGGTTCTCAGAGGACTAAGGCAGCTGTGTAAAGCCTGGAGGAGATGCCTGGGAGGAGTCTCGGGTGGATCCTGGAGGATACAATTTTCTCAAAAAGTAAAAAACCATCTCAGATAGTTTTCCTTCAGGAGTCTGGGACTGCTACATAGGTAGGATGTCAGGATTTATAGGCAGTAGTGAAAAGACCCTGGGAGATGCTTGGGAGTAGTCTCGGCTGGATCCTGGAACAGAGAGCTTCTACCAAAGAGCAAAACATCACAGGCAGCTTTCCTGGAGCAGTCTGGGGCTGCTACCTGGGATTTAAGGTCTCGAAATCACAGATCCAAAAGCTCCAGGAGGTGACTGGGAGGAGTCTTGGGTGCACTGAGGAGGATATAGTTTAATCCAAGAGGTAAAGCATCCCGGGCACCTTCCTTGGAGCAGTCTTGGGCTGCTACCCAGGATGTCAGGCCTTTAATAACTAAAAATCTGTTTTAACTCAGCGCAGCCCACCTGAAAACAGCTGAGTGCAGCTGAGCCAAACTCAGCCCAGCCCAGCTGAACCCAGTCCAACCCAGCCCAGCCGAACTCATCCTATCCCCCCCGCTCCGCTCGGCCCGGTCATGAAGCGGCAGGGCGGCTCCTGCAGCCGCCGGAGCTGCGGGCCCAGCCCCGTTCCCGATCGCTGCGGCTCCACCTCCTGCTCCGCCCCGGTCTCCGCTCGGGCACCTCCTGCTCTCCCTCGGCCCCTGCCGGGGTTCCCGGGAGCCAGAGCAGGGTGACTGTGGGGAGAGCAGGCATCAGCGCAGCAGGAGCACGGCAGTGCCACCGCGGGACCACCTCCGGTGGGAGCTAGAGATGGGGACGGGATGGAGGAGCAGAGGCTCTCGCAAGAGAGCCTATCCTGGCAGGACCGCGGTGCTGCTCCATCCTGCCTCCGTGTCTGCCCAGCCCAGAGCTCTTCCCATCTTTTGGGATCCAGGGGTTTGAGCTGCTCCTTGGGGCCCAGCCAGCACTTTTAATAGAATCATAGCATATCATGAGTTGGAAGGGACACACAAGGATCATCCAGTCCAACTCCTGGCCCTGCACAGACACCCTAACAGTTCCACCCTGTCCCTCAGAGCATTGTCCAAATACTCCTTGAGCTCTGGCAGCCTTGGGGCTGTGATCACTGCCCTGGGGAGCCTGTTCAGTGCCCAACCGCCTTTTGGGGAACAACCTTTTCCCAATATCCCACTTAAACCTGTCCTGACACAGCTCCATGGTGTGAACCTGGGGCCGCTTGTCCTGCTGCATGTATGCAGGAACAGGACAAAGGTCCTCTCAGCTCCCTTTGGACCCCAACCCTGCTGCCTGCAGAACCTGCTGAGGCAGGCAGGAGTGCACTGCTGGGCTCTGCTGCCTTGGTTTGGGAGGCATTGCCCCGCCAAGGCAGTGCCACTGCAAGAGGTCAGCTCTGACTGCACCTTGACATTGTCCAGAGAGAAGAGCCAAGACTCTGGAAGCTCAGGTGGAGCTCTGGCTGCAGCCCCTGGGGCTTCTTCCCCATGAAGGGCAGGAGCAGGAGACAGAGCCTGGCTTAAGGCAGGTACTGGAGTGCAGGATACACCAGACACACTTGTTGGCAGCGAGCCACTGTCACGTTAGGGTCCAGCACTGCAGCCCCTTCCCCTGGAGCTGGAGGGGGACCCTGGGGGGTACGTCCATGCTCCAGCCCCCCTGCCCCCAAGCAGGCAGCGAGGGATCAGACGAGGACAGGTCCCTGGTCCATCCTGCCCAGCAAGGACACAGCACGTCCCCCCTCAGCTGCAGGCATCACCCAGGGATGGGCCACAGCCCCTGCTTCCCTGCCCCCTGAAAACTACACCTGCCTTCTACAACCCATTTATTTACAGAAACCCAACATTAAAACCACACCTGGGGGCCAGCACAGATGTGGGGAGGCCAGCTTCAGCCCCTGGAGCCTCCCAGGACCCCACCAGGCAGCTGGGGGCAGGACAGTCCCAGCTCTGCTTCCCCTCTCTTGCTGCAGGAGGGGTGCGCAGCATCTCCACGGCCAAGGGGTCCAGGACTGCTCTCCATGGATGTCAGAGCACAGAGTAGGCAGGAGGAGCAGCCCAGCCCTCACTGCTGGAGCTGGGGGTTGTTGTGCAGCAGCCATTCAATGGTTTCCAGCAGGTGGGCCATGCTGTAGTGCTGGGCGATGTTCCGGAAGACGCTGATGTGGTCAGTGAAGGTCTGGCGAGAGGGAAGCAGAGAGGGAAGGAGGCTGCCCAGCACCCCAGGCAGTGGGGGGCTCTAAGGGAGTGGTTGGGCAGGGCTGGCGGGGCAGAGGGCAGCTCAGCAGATGCCAGGGGACATGCAGTTAGAGCAAAGTCAGAGGAGGCACAGGGCACTGTAGAGCTCCTTGCTGTCCCTTGCCAAGCTGCTGCCCCAGGGCTAGGCTGGGCAGGTGCTGAAGTACCTGGGAGGAGATGGTGAGGGCAAAGTCTCCAGCGCAGCTGCAGTACACGGGCATGTGCATCTCCTTCACACCATGACACTTCTTGCAAATCTGGAGGCCAAAGAGGTTCAGGTGGGCCAGGAGATGAGGCCAAGTCCCTCTGCCAGGGACAGACTGAATGTGTCTGGCCTCAGACAGTCGCAGGAATGGGCAGAGGGGGGAAATTTTTGCACTTACCAGGTCCTGCAGCACGAAGGCCATCAGCTTCTTCTGCAGGGCTTCCACCAGCGCCATCTCAATGGCATTGGTGTCATACTGCACCTGGCAGTTGGGGCAGACCCATCCGGGAAGCACCGACTCATCCTAGGGGCAAAGAGAGGGAGGTGAGCACCACGAGTCCAATGCACTGGGATGGTGGAACAGGTTTCTGAAGATGAATAGAACATAAGCCAAAGCCCAGGTATGCTCAGATCCATAACACACAGCTAGAAAAGATGAACAGAAAATTTACTTTAGGTGATCATGAGCAGCAAGCAGAATTGCAAAGCAAAGGGGTTCAGAGATAAAATGAGTAAAGTGATGGACTGCTGTACTGGGGCCTCTGGTATCCCTAGGAAAGAGGCTGCACCTGGGAGAGGGCAGGGTCCTTGCACAGGTCCAGGTCCCTGCAGAAGTTGCAGTTCCTGCAGATGACTTCAGGAAGGACGTAGGAGCGGCATGGGTCCTGAAACTGGGCTGCTTCCGAGAACTCGCCCACCTCGATAAGGCGCAGCAGGTCCCGGTGCAGTTTGTTCACCTGGTTGGTTATGTTGGCATCAAGGGAGAGGACCTGCAAGAATAAGAGCCAGGTGAGCCTACCAGCAGAGTGTCCTCAGCAGGACAGCTCGTATCCTTGTAACCTCATATGGATGCAGGGCATGGCAAAGTGATTGTAGATCCCTCCTGGCGGAAAGCTGCAGTCCCAGACCTTAAACTTTCAGCCAAGCAGCCTGGCCCAGCCTGCTGACCTTGCAAACATATTTGATGAGCTCCAGGGCTGGGTTGTTGAGTGGCAGGTAGGAGCCAGGCAGGACAGGGAACATGTCTGAGGGCTCTGTGGCATTGCGGGAACCAGCCATCTTCTTTTGGATCTTCTGGGTGATGGTGAAGAAGCTCTGGGTGAGCTCACTGGCCACATAATTCTGTGAGAAGGTGATCATGCCTAGAGGGATGAAGCACAGAGCACTTGAGCTGATTGGTGGCATGTGGGGCAATGAGGTGGGTGGCTCTCTGCCTGCAGCAGAGCTGTTCTGGGGCTCAGCACACACCAGGCATGGCCCCCAGCTCCACCAGAGCCTCCTGGGACATCTGGCTGGTGCTCCTCCTCTTGATGGGGGTGCTCCCGGGAGTGTTACGCCGCAGCTCCTCCTTCATGCTGTGGTACACGGCCACAATGTAGGCTGGGGAGACATGGGCAAGGCTCCAGCTCCTGCCTGGAGCTGGAACTGAGGGGGCACAATGACCTCGTCCCCTCCTCATGACCACTCACCTGACACAATCATCAAGAAGTAGCTCTGGCAGGAGGCAGCCCGGGGCAGGAACTGCGCGATGTTCCAGCTGTTCTCCAGGAGCTCCTCCACATCTGGCTCCCCTTCCTCCTCCTTTTCTTCCCTTGCCACCTCCTCCTCTTCCTCGCTGTCCTCCTCTTCCAATGCTTGCCTCTTGCTGGTGTTCATCTGGAGGAGCCAGTGACGCTGCAGTGTTTTCTCATGCCCAGCCAACACCCCCCTACTCCACTCAAACCCCAGGACCCTGCTCCCAGAGGACTGCTTCCCATCTCTTACCTCCCCGTAGTGGATGCGAGAATCCACTTTTCCCTTGATACCTCCATAATTTGCTGGGTCCATCCAGAGAAGAAACTCCCAGCAGCGTGAGAAAGATATGGTCAGGGAGTGGAAGATCTCCTTAGAGTGGATGCTGGAGGGAAGGGACTGAGTCAGTCCTTGTGTTGGCATTGTCCCTTCTCTATGGGACACTGTGGGGAGGTGAGAGGGGTGTCCCCTTTCCCATCCTATCACTGCCAGAGATCCCAGGAAGTCATGGCCAATGACACCTCGGTCCTTTTTCTTGTGTCGAGGTACCACAGGCTGAAAAGCAGCCAAGGGACGAGTTACGGGGCATCTCAGATTCTCCTGAAGGTCTCTTCTGGACTGAATCCTACAAGTATTCTTGGAATACTGCCTATAGAGGATAGCTAGGGACAGATCTCTACTCCAGGCATGACAGTAAGAGAATTGGGAAGCCTTGTCCCTTCAGTAGCTTTGCCAAAAACAGTAATAAATTCAGTTCTGAGGCCCATCAGAAGGCAAAAAAAAATCAGCATTCTCCTTCCTGGCCCTGAGCCCTGCCCCAGCCCCACCACCTGGGAGCCACATCTCCAGGAGCACCCCACCTGT
The DNA here is from genome assembly GCA_038380795.1 of Pyrocephalus nanus. Taxonomy (NCBI): domain Eukaryota; kingdom Metazoa; phylum Chordata; class Aves; order Passeriformes; family Tyrannidae; genus Pyrocephalus; species Pyrocephalus nanus. The sequence goes on from CM076278.1 coordinate 841,659, forward strand.
TGATGATGTACTCCATGTAGCTGATGGCGTCCTCAATGCGCCGCTTCTTGGTGCACAGGATGATGCGGTTGAAGTTGGCGTAGACCACGGAGGAGCCCAGGCGCTTGAACTCGGCCACCAGCCTGTGGCAGGGCACAGAGGGGGGGTCAGTGGGCAGGAAAGCAATGCCCAAGGGGCAGTGCAACCTACAGAGGACGTGCTGATCCATCAGTCAGGAGTCAACATGCAGCAACAACGCTCAAGGGAGATCACCCAAAGAGGACAAGAGGTCCACTCCACTCTACTGCCCACCTCTTTTGGAGGGTCACTGTGGGCACCAGCATCCTGGTCACTAATGTCACACCTGTCCCTTCCCCATCCCCCTGGCACACTCCAGGCCTCACTTACTGCAGGAAAAGCTTCTTCATCATGTTGTGGAGTGTGCGATGAAGTGCTGGGTCATAGAGCAGGGAGGAAGGAGAGCGGAGCCAGCGGTAAAAGTGAATGACCTGGTTGTCTGCATAGATGTTATGGTACTGTGTGATCTCCTTCACCCAGCTCACCACCATGCTCTTCAGGATCCTGCCAACAAGCAGAGAGCAGCATCACCCCACCAACCACCAGCAACACCTTCCGCCTTCCCAATAGGAACATGTTTTCGAATACACTGGAGGATTCAACTCCTTTGTCCAGCCCCTGGCACGTGAGCTACAGGGTAAATATGTGACTCTATAACCTGGTGGAGAAACAGGAAGAGCCAAGTCTTCACCAACATCCCTAGATATCTGCTGGTGAATGCCCCAAGCTCTGAGCTCAGGATCTTCTAATGTGTGGGAGAAGACACCTGTTCTGCCCTTGAGACCTGGATTTATATTTAGAGCACCCCAGAAGCCTTATTGCTGGGGAAAGGCTAAAGCCAGGACAGAATAAGGCAGGACCCTGAGGGGACCTGCCAGAATGGAGACCACGTGCTCCACCTCCTGCTGCTCCTCAAGCTGTACCTGAAAGTGTTGGAGCAGAGGGCGGTCTCATCATAGCTAGCTGGAATGTTGGAAGCTTGGTTCCCTGTCACCATGTCCTCTAGGGATGCCTGCTGAATCATGTCAAAGCTGATGCTCATGCTGGAGCCTCCTTCCATGTCGTTCACGTGGTGGGACTGCAACACGGTGTTCACGGCCAGGCTCTGGATATCCAGCTCCAGACACACTAAGAGCAGACACAACTGTCAGCAGGGAGGCAGGGAAAGGACCAGGGACACCCTCCCTTGCTGCTGCCAGAAGTGCTTTTCCAAGGTACAAGGTGTTCTATAGGTGCAGCTGCACTGAGCAGGGAGATGCTTTCATAGGCATGACTGTCTCAACCAGATCTTGTCTTCCAACAAGACTTGGACCTACTGACGCTCTGGGGACCACCAATTTTTCCTGGAAGTTGCAGAAGTGGCATTCAGAAGAACTGAATACACTCAAGCTGCATCTGCTTGAAACCTGTCCCAAGGTCACCATGTGAGCTAGTCTGTCCTTGGGCTGACACATTGCAGGTGGTCTGCCAAGTGCTGCTGTCATTGCTCATTGGTAAAGAATCCACATTTCAATGCCTGCACGTTACAGGTGAGACTCCCCTGCCCCAGGACATGCCTTTAGCATCTACCTTGCCCAGACTGATGTTGAAACCCTAAAGTTGCTGGTAAGAACTGTCACCACAGAGACTCTTTGGGGGCCACATCCACCCCTCTACAGGACTCACAAAGAGGGATCCAGCTCTGCCCCACTCGGTGCTACAACCCTCTTCCCTCCTTACCTGTGGAGTAGCAGCCAGGGTTGTTGATCTCCACTGAGGCTCTCTCATCAAACTCCATGACCAGGCGGTTGTCATCAGCCTCCTTTCCCCCCAGGTCAGGGCGGGCTGTGGGGGACAGCCACAGCAGGTGGTTGTGATGACGGAGGTGGCGTGAGAAGAACAGGTCAGAGCCAAAAGTGGAGATGTCATCAGGGAGATTCCCAATGGGGATGTGGTAGTACCTGGGGCACAGAGAGGTAAGTGATCATTGGGGTAAGCATGGCTGCAAGGAAAACAAGGACCATGCCTGTGCCCTCAAGGGATGAAGCAGCTCCTGTGGTCCCCCCAAGGGCACAGCAGCCTCAGGGGAACATGGCCACCAATGGCACCTGCTCATCTCAAAAGCCTGGGAGAGGCAGGTGTCCAGGTTGAGATAGTGGCGGATCATGCGGCGGGCGGCATGGCGCTGCCAGTCCAGGACCGAGTAGCTGACATCATCCACCAGCTGGATGGGAACCAAGGGGAACTCCTCGATGATGGGAATCCCACTTGCCAGTCGTTTCAGGTCCCAGTTGGACTGCACAGCCACCAGAGTGGGGCCTCGGCGCTCGTCCTGCACCAAAGAGAAAGGGATACATCCTGGTGCACCTCTCTCCTGCTCAGCAGGAAGCTGGCAGTGTCGAGTGCCCTGTCCCCACAGCAGGTCCCCACAGTGGGGAGCAAACCTCAGCATTTGTGAAGTGCCCACTCACCTCCATGCCACCAGCTCTCTAGCTGAGCACAGAGATGGAGAGAGATCCTGAGGTGGCCTTGCTGCTGGCACTGCCCAGGTAAGCCCCCCAGGTAAAACACAGCACCTACTTTGACCCTTAACCTTGGGCTCAGAAGTTATGTGCAGGTGCTGTTGGAACTCGTGCACCTGTGCCTTCCACAGCACCCTCCCCTTAGTCCCCATGGTCCCACAGAGACCCTCCTCCCACCTTCATCTCACCTTGTAGCCCAGAAGTAGCCGCTGGACACCTCTGTAGATGGCCTTGGGGTCGGTCTCAGCACGCACCTCAAAGGTGTGCTTGTCAGGAGGCAGCAGCTCCTCACCCACCTTTTCCAGCAGAGCTGCACGCTCCGCTGAGAACAGGGTGGTGAGATTAGGCATCTGGTTGCTGCGTACCTGGGTGTAAGGGTGACTGGGTCAGAACAGGGGGAGAGACCCCAGGATATGCAGTGCCAGGGGCGATGCACAGAGAAACCTCCCACTGCCTGACCCTACCACGGAATGGTTTGGAGTGTAAGAGACTTTAAAAGTCATCTAGTTCAACTCCCTGCCATGGGCAGGGACACCGTATAAACAAAGAATTGTTTGGGTTGGAAAGGACCTTTAAGATCAAGTCCAACTGTTGACTCAGCACTGCCAAGGTCACCACTAACTCATGTCCCCAGGTGCCACATCTGCATGGATTTTAAATCCCTCCAGGGATGGTGACTCCACCACTGCCACGGGCAGCCTGTTTCAGGACTTGCCAATCCTTTCCATGAAGTTTTTCCTAATATGCAACCTAAATGTCCCCTGGCACAACCTGAGGTCAACTAGTCCAGGTTGCTCCAAGCCCTGTCCAACCCAGCATTGAACGCTTCCATGAATGAGGCAGTCATATCTTCTCTGGGCAACCTGTGCCAGGGCCTCATCACCTTCACAGGGAACAATTTCTTCCCAATATCCCATCTAACCCTGCCATCTTTCTCTGTAAAGCCATTCCCCCTTGTCCTGTCACTCCAGGCCCTTGCCCCCAGTCCCTCTCCAGCAGCCCCTTTAGGCCCTGCAAGGGGCTCTCAGGTCTCCCTGGAGCCTTCTCTTCTCCAGGGGAACCCCCCCAGCTGTCCCAGCCTGGCTCCAGAGCAGAGGGGCTCCAGCCCTGGCAGCATCTCCGTGGCCACCTCTGGCCTCTCTCCAGCAGCTCCACGTGCTCCCTGTGCTGTTCCCCAGGGCTGGGGCAGCTCTGCAGGGGGGTCTCAGCTGAGGGGGCAGAGGGGTAGAATCCCCCCTGCCCTGCTGCCCACGCTGGGGGATCAGCCCAGGGCATGGGGGCTTTCTGGGCTGACAGTGCACACAGCTGGGGCATGTCCAGCCTCTCACCAACCAGCACCCCAGATTCCCCACCCTTCATGGTCCCCCTTACCTTGTCCAGCACAAAGACGGAAGCTTTGCGCTGTGAGGGGGTGAAGAGGCCCAGGATTGCCTTACTGCCTTGGGAGCTGTGGTATAAGTAGATGTGGCGAATGCTTCCTGGGGACACAGAGCACAAAGCATTAGTGGTACCCATGGGTGTGAGATCCTGGATGCCCCAGGAGCCCCACTCTCAGGATGCCTTACCTGGCTCTAGGTAAGTGAATTGGGCCAGCGAGCGCATCTCCAGGTGCTCGATGTCAAAGATTTCGGCCTCTCGCCCTGCCAGGTGCTGGACAAGCTGCCTGCTGACCATGCACACACAGCCCAGGTGGGACAGGGCACGGAAGAGCAGTGGCACCTGGAATGATGGGGAGAGATGTGACAGAACAATGCTCTGTTACTAAGCTCCTCTTGGGGGTTGCAAACCTAGAACAACCCAGTTTAAAAACCACAGGTATGAAATACCTGAGATGCCTTCGGCATGAGTTTGCTATTACCACCTTTGAGGTACAGAACAGGTATCTCAAAATCCATGTGTTCCTATCTAGCCCCATATTCCACCATCAAGGTACTTTGGAGGACATGTGAAGCAATATTTGGGCAATCTTGCAGCTCTGCAACTTGTGGTTTGGCTTTCTGAGGTAGAGGCTCCAGATAATGGGCATGGTGGGAGATCCATCCTGTTTCATTAATCCTGTAACTGTCAACTCCACCCCTGCAGGAGGCTACTCCCGAATGGATTGCTGAGGGACCTCATCCCATACCAATGAGAAGCAATAAATAAACATTTCTTGCCTTGCTCTTCCCTTATGCCAGTTTTAGTTGTACAGATTCCTAGTACATTTTATTTTCACATCTCTTGAACAAGCTGAAGCATTCCCATCTAAACCCCATCCCTGCATGGAAATTGTTCCCTTCCTCGCATCTTCCTGTGTCACTCCTGCTACATTTCGTGGGATCATGCTCAGAATTGCACTGCAGCTGTTTAAAGATCAAGACAGATCGTTCCTTGCCCAGGTCTTTGTCCAGCTGGATTATGTGTATCTCTAAGGATGGAAGTTCACAACTCTCTGGGCAACCTGTTCAACCACCCTTACAGAAGAAGTTTTTTCATATATTTACACAGAATTTGCCATTTTTCAGGTTGTGCCCATTGCCTCTTGTTCTCTCCTGGGCACCAGAGCAGAGCCTGGCTCCTCTCCTCCCCTATTGCTGTTGAGCAGATCCCCTGAGCCTCTCCTCCTTCTGGCTGCACAGTCCAGCTCACTCTGCCTCCCCTCACAGGACAGATGCTGCTACCCCATGATCATCTAATTTCCCTAATATCTTTAAAACTTCTCCATGCCCCTTGTTTTACTTCAGCCTCTCATTTTAGTTTCCCCGCAGTTTCTTGATTTTTCCTCTTCCCACTTATTAAACACCACAGGAGCGGAGAGGACTCGGTTTGCTAGAGGAAGGTCTACAGATATGATGAATTTGGGTACATGCTACTCACTTTGGCAGAGTAATCTGAAGTAAGTTTGGGGTGCTGCTTACTAAACATCGGTAAGGTTTGGTAGGCATCATTTTCAATTGCTGATGGCATATATGGTTCAACCTTTTTCATCACCACAGGATTTCACAGGCTCCATGTAATCATTAAGAGTTGTGCCTTGCCTTGCAGAACCTTTGCCCAAATTTTCCAAAAGCAGAAATTTAAGGTGGCTAAAAATGGTTTCTTTCACCATGCCCCACTGCAACAGGTTATATCAGTAACATCAGTAGCTGAAGTCTCCCAACTCTGTGATGTTCCTTTTGCCCTTGCAGCCTCCTGCACCTCAGAAAGCATTTAATAGCCAGTGGCAACTCTGCTCACACCAAGCTTGTCCTACTCAGGCAAAGACTTTCGATCCATAATAATCCTATGGTACATTTTAGTATCAAATTCAAGCCTTTATGCTTTCTCACTCAGTGTAGCCTCCACAACATTGGCCTACTCTTTTCCCCCAGTTTTACACCAAATATCCCTTCTCTTTCCTTGTTCCAAAGCAGGTTGGTTTTCTGGATTAGTTTAGAGGAAGATTGCCATTTCTGCTTATTAGATGCCTTCTTTCCTCTAAGTTTCCTAACTCCAAATAAACTGAAGCCCCTTTCCCTGACACACTGTAACTCATGTGCTGATATTCTGTCCATATAAGCATGGGTATGTCCCCCAGTTCTCTACTGTCCAAGGTCTTGGATTTTTGGTGTCTTGCCACTGGCACTCTGACTAATGAGCTACTGCTCAGCAATCCTTAAAAACGAGCACCTGGAGGAGTTACCTGTGTCTCATACACTCCCTCGATGTCTGGAGCAGAGAGGTCTGCATTAATTTCGTTGATGTGCTCTTGGTACATGTCTTCAGGGACAGAGTATTTGTACAGGTTGTAAACCAAGTTTGAGCGGGGCAGGATCCTATTCACCTGCCAAGGAAAGGGACAAGATTATTGGGACACATCCCACCATGTGGCACCAGTGCCAGGAGCTAGGCTCTGAGCTCAGCTCCTGGTGCTCCTCTCTCCTAAGGAAATAGGTGGATTATGCTCATGCACATTACAAATTCCTGTAACACAGAAACTGCTTTCCAGGCAGGCTGGCATTAGCAGAGCGAACTAGGGCCTGGATGAGGGATATTCATGGAATGGGACAGTGAGGTGTTGCAAGGCAGATGCTTGTAAAACCTCCTTGCAGGGGAGGTGAAGTGTCTCATCTCAACACAAGTGGCTGCTTCCCCTTCCAGAAGTGGCAGGTCCTCACCTTCCTGTAGGCTGTCCCCTCCTCTGGCTTTGGGATGCGCTGGTTGACATAGAAGACACGGGGGATGCTCAGCTTGATGCAGTGCAGATCACTCCCTATCACTGCCCACAGCCTGAACAGCCCAGGCTGGCTGGTCTCAGCGATCTGCAGGACACAGGAGATGAGGTCAGCATTAGCAGGAGATCCCACATGCCATCAGTGCTTAAATCTATGCTGCAGAGCACTCTGAGGATCTACATGGTCAGTTGGGGGTCAAAAAGAGAGTAGGGGTCTTAGAGAGTCATCACTCTCAGCTCTGGAGTCCCTGTGTCCTGCTACTGCTTCAAGGCAGGCCAACAAACTCCAGGGGATGATGTCACCCAGTTTACTCTGATGTGCTGGACCTGCAGCTCTGAGGCCTTTTTGGAAGATGAAGTGGGTGACAGGGGCTGGGCTTAGGTGGTCAGGCATAACAAAGGTTTGTGAAAACAGCTGGGTGGCACTACCCCACCTCTTTGTACATTGGCTGCTTCCAGGTACCACTGGAATCCTGTGCCCAGTGCTGGACTCCTCAGGACTGGACATGGACATACTAAATCGAGTCCAGTGAAGGGATACAAGGACAAAGAAGGGCCTGGTGCATCTTTCACATGTGAAAAGACTGGGAGAGGTGGGACTGTCCATCCCTGAGTAGAGGAAGTTCAGGGGGATCTCATCCACTTATATACCTAACCTCTCTAGGGCAGAGCCTGGCTCTTCCCAGTAATACCCAATGGCAGGACCAGACACTGTGGGCACAGATCAGAATGCAGGAGGGTCCCACTACACGTCAGAAACACTTTTTCCCTGTAAGGGTGACCAAGCCCTGGTTCAAGTTGCCCAGGGAAGATGTGCATTCTCCATTCTTAGAGATATTCCAGGACATGGTCCTGGGTGGCCCTGCCTGAGCAGGGAATTGGACCAGAGGGTCCTCAGAGCTGCCTCCAGCCTCAGATGTTTCTGTGGTTCCGTGACTGCCCAGTGCTGTCCACAAGCTGAACTGGAGCTGCTGTACTGGCAGATCTATACACACATCCCAGATTCACCAAGAGTGACCTTGTGGGTACCTGTTTCCATCCAGATGTGCATGAGCCTGAGGCTCTGCAGCCCCATCTGAGCTCCCCAGGGCTAACACCTGCATGGTGTTGGGGTCAGGGTTCCTGAATTTCACTGTTTGACCACAGAGTGTAAATGTGAGGGCTGTATGCTGGGCTGCTCTGTGGCAGGTTCCCTCCCCGGTACCTGCACGATCTGCCACGGCAAGTCCAGGATGCTGCGTGCTGTCCGGCGCAAGTAGCTGCTCAAACCCTTGGAGGAGGCATCACGGACCACTCCTGCACCTGCCCCCACCCCGCCATCCTCCAGCCGCCGCCTCTTCCGCCGCTCCCGCCGCTGCCGAGCCTGCAGCTCCCACTTCTTCTGCTGGAAGCGCAGCCAGACCAGCCGTTCTTCCTGAGTGGATTGACAGCACGGATGAAACCAGCACAGGCTTCCCATCCCCACACTGCAGTGCCATACAGCCCAGCCCTCCAGCCCCCAACCCCACATTACATTCCTGCCCCAGCTGCATAACCACCACTCCCCTTTTCTCAATCAGTGGTTGTATTTCTGTCTCCTGGTAATATTTCTCTTTGTATTCCTGAACCATGTACGTGCAGAGGGTTTAGGGAGACCCACAGCTTGCTCCTGGCAGCATCCAAGCTGCCTCGATGGACAAGCACAGTTGCGAGGCACCCCCTACACAATCTGATATTAATCTACTTCAGTGAAATAGAGTAATTAATTTACCTTGGTGGTGCCCAGGGGTGGAGGTGGGCCCAGGATCTCCCGCCAGGACTGGGACAGCTCCAGGTCCTGGGACAGCTTTTTGCTTTCCTCTGCAGCAGGGACGCGCTTCCGCTTATTTGCAATAGGAACCAGTGGTTGAGGGATCTTGACAGCCCCAAAGTCCTCTATGTCACCAACTTGTGAGCTGGTCATCCCCTCCACAGGCTGGTTGGCGAGGACCTGAAGGAGCAAGGACAGCGGGACGATGGGGGCAGCAGGAGAAGAGCCCCAGCAGCACAATCAGTGCCTTCCCCTCACCCTCTTTACCTGTCTCTTGCCTTCCAAAATGAAGAGCTCATTGATTTTTTTCTGTTTGTACACGTCATTCTTCTCCAGGAGTTTCTTGTGGAGCCAGTCCGGGTGCCGGACCCGCGGCACTGGGTTCTTTACCTGGGGAGCGGCTCCAAATCAGACTAAGTCTCTTGCCCAAAGCCCTCTTCTGCCCACCCCCCCACTGCCTCATACCTGCTGCAGGGCTGCAGGAATGGTGATGATTTTCTGGATGGTGCTGCCCAGTCTCTCAATGTAGTAGTCCCAGTCCAGGATCTAGGAAGAGGGCAAAGCTTGGGCAGTGAAGAAAGCCAAGCGGAAGTGCCACCAGATGTAGGATCAAACAACCCTGTAGGACTCCCCACCCCAGCACCCTGCTTTGTGAGTGCAAGAAGCCACGGCCCAGGTGGTACCTCTAAAGGGACAAGCCCCTATTCTATATCCCATATCCAGGGCCATCCGCAGGGACACCTCACTCACCGCACGGATGTTGAAGTCCTGCAGTGAGGGGCTCTTCAGCCATTTTCGGAGGTAGTGTTTGCGCACACTGGGCTCAGCTTGGAAGATGGCAAGGGGGATGGCTCTGGGGAAGGCAGGGAAGCAACATCCTAGCACTCCACAATCCTCTCTCCCAGCCTGTGGAGACCCTCCGGGCTTGTTCTCCCATCCCCGAGAGGTCACTGGGCTGTATGTTACCCGTCACCCTGCACATAGTCTGTGCCAGATTCAGATGATCACCTGGCTACAATGTACCAGCTTCCTCCTTTCCTGTTACCTGCCCGTCCCCTCTTGATTGCTCCCACACTTCCAGAAGCCCATGCCCCTTCAGGTGGGGTTACCTCTCAGTGACTGGAGAACCCTCTGGTTTCTTAGAAATGATGAAGCGACAGCTCAGCCCTGCGTCCTTCACCATCTGGTCCCCCAAAAACTCTGCCAGGCGCTTGGCAGTGCTGATGGAGGTGGACTTCTGCTCCCCATAGTCCTCCAGCTTGCGTGACATGGAGCGGTTCTCCGAGATGAGCTCAAACAGCTCTGAATCAGGCATGTTGGCAGCCTGATAGGGAGGGAAAAACCTAAAGTCAGCAAGAACCCAACGAGCAAACCTTGCTGCTGTCAGGAAGAGGAAGCAGCTAAACCCAGATGGTGTGTCTCTTTATATGGAGCCTGAGAACTCCTTCCTGTAGCAGCTGCCAGTAGGATCTATAGAAAAGAGGTAGTGTGGGTTTGAGGCTGGCACCAGTTTGTGCCATGCTGGGCTGTGACAGCACAGCTTTGTGTTGTGCACACAAAGCTGGGCTCACCAAGAACTTGTTGTACAACACCACCACAAAATGAAGGAGTGTAGAGAACCAGACCTAAACCTTTTTTGTCTTAAACATTCCAAGTATTGCTACAGGAAAGGTGTGCTTGAGGAGAGGGTCCCATGGAGGTGTGTTCTGAGCCAACTCATTGTATTGTATGCAATAACATATACAATACTTAGAAGACTCAGTGGGTTAGAGCATGGTGCCAATACAGACAAGGTCACAGGTTCAATCCCTGTATGGGCCATTCACTTAAGGGTTGGACTTGATGATCCCTGTGGGTCCCTTCCAACTCAGAATATTCTGTGAATGTCCTGCTCCACCTTGAGACTCATGCTCAATTTCCCCATCCAACGCACTTCCAAGAGGAGGGCTCAAAGGGTTAGCTGTGCATGTATGAACAAAATAGCACGAAAAGTCTGATTTACATAAGAGGCATGCACCAGCTTAACTACAGAAGGGAGCAAACTGAGTCCCCCCTCTCTCTTTTCTTTCTCTTTCTCCTCTCTTCTCTTTCTCCTCTCTATCACTTTCTTTATCTCATTGTTTGCCCCAGCTCTGGACCATCCACATGGCAGGATGAACACAGAATCTAAGGACTAGTGATATTCTTTCTTTTCTTCCCTTGCTTTGCCTGAGCAAAGCACAGAGCTATTATATTCTACTCTGTACTCTGTACTGAACTCTCTTGTGGTAGTGGGGAGCTTGTGTGTTGTGGCTTGTTAGCTAGCACCCTTGAAGACTGGTGTATTATGTATTGTGGCTTGTGAGCCAGTGCCTTTGCAAGAGTTTGTGGTGGGAGTTGAGAACTTATTGACGTGTTCCATGCAAAATTAAGGGCTCATTTGCCTCCACTCTTGTGGAAGTCTATGGTAAGAATTGGCTTGTTAGCCACTACCTTTTGAATTTAAGCAGTGTGCTGGTTGCTGGAGTTATGGCAATTGTACAATAAAAACATGAGTTCCCTGACACGTGTGCAGTTTCCTTATTCAGCCTGATGAGAATTTATAATGAGCATCATGTCACTGAGTGGTGGGTCACGACCCAGCCAGGTTCTCTGTCCTTCCCACCCTCTGGTTTCATAGAATCACAGAATAATTCAGGTTGAGAAGCCCTCCAAGTCCAACCATTCCCCAAGTGCCACATCCACACAGCTTTTAAATTCTTCTAGGGATGGTGACTCCCTTTCTGCACATGGCAGCTGTGCCAGTCCTTTTGGGGATGAAATTTTCCCAGTTATTCAAACTATACTCCCCTGGTACAACTTGAGGCCATCCTCTCATTCTGCCCCTTGTTCCCTGAGAGCAGAGCCCAATCCCCATCTGGCTCTACTGTCCTGTCAGGGAGTTGTAGAGAACAAGAAGGTCCCCCCTGAGTTTCCTTTTTTCCAGGCTGAGCCTCCCTAGCTGCTCCTCATCAGACTTGTGCTCCAGCCCCTTCCCCAGCTTGCTTGCCCATCTCTGGACATGCTCCAGCCCCTTAATGTCTTGTTGTGAGGGGCCCAAAACTGAACCCAGACTGGAGATGCCTTAGGAACGCCCAGCACAGGGGAGGGGCACTGCCCTGGTCCTGCTGGCTCACCATGGCTGGTACAGCCCAGTTGCCATTGGCCTCTTGCCCATCTGAGCACATCTGGCCTCATGTCCAGCTGCTGTCGACCAGGACCCCCGGGGCCTTCCCTGATGGGCACCTTTCTGGCCCCTCTGCCCCTAATCATGGGGTCATTGTGACCCAAATGCAGGACCTGGCACTTGATCTTCTTTGAAACTCACACCACTGGCCTTGACCCATGGATCCAGCCTGTCCAGATGCCTCTGCAGAGCCTCCTGCCCTCCTCAACAGATCAACACTCCTGTCCAGCTCAGTGTCATCTATGAACTGACTGAGCAAAGCTGTGAAGAGGCACAAGGGACCACCAACTCTGTGCAAAGTCCAGCCTCCCCACAGTGCCCAGCCAGCCTGGACATGCCTTCCCTGGCTCCACCTTGGAGCACAGACATGCTGAGCTGTGCCTACCTTGCTGTACAGTACATCCAGCCAGTAATCAGCCACCTTGGCCACTGAAGCGTAGACCTCTTCTAATGTGCTGCCTTTCAGAAAGGCTTCGAACACAGATGACTGGAATATCTTCACCAGCTGCAGCTCTCCCCGGCGCTTCACCTCAAACCCCTTCAGCTCAGCCAGGGACCCATCCTCGTTGAACACCGCGTACCTAGGAGAGACAGCGTGAGCAAACCTGGCCTGCACCAAGGGACAAGTCAGGATCCCATTGGTGTCCCTCCTGCCAGGGCTCTTCTCCTTATCTCATTGTGCCATCATCCAGTGCATTCAGAGGAGACATGAGGGCATCTGGATAGTCTCAAATATCTACAGCTGCTCTAGCAACCACTTCAACTTGGTCTGGAAAAGCACATCAGTTCTTGTCCCAGCTCATCCACATTGATTCACAGAACCTTAGTGAAAGGGAGCTTAAAGATCATACTGTCTCACCTCCCTGCCATTGGCAGGGACATCTTCCAATAGCCCAGGTTGCTCAAAGCCCCATCCAACCTGGTCTTGAACACTTGCATGGATGGGGCAGTCACAGCTTCTCTGGGCAACCTGTGCCAGGGCCCCATCAGCCTGAGAGAATACCTTCCTATTATCCCACCTATTATCCTATATATATATATATTCCTATTATCCCACTCTCTTTCTCTGTAAAGCCATTCCTCCTTGTCCTGTCACTCCAGGCCCTTGTCCCAAGTCCCTCTCCAGCTCTCTTGGAGCTCCTTTAGGAGCGCCTGGGAGGCGCTCTCAGGTCTCCCTGGAGCCTCCTCCTCTTCAGGCTGAACCCCCTCCAGCTGTCCCAGCCTGGCTCCAGAGCAGAGGGGCTCCAGCCCTGGGAGCATCTCTGTGGCCTCCTCTGGACCTACTCCAGAAGCTCGTTTCTTGTGGAACCCTGACCTGGATGCAGCACTGTGGGTGTGATCTTAATTGGTGGAGAATGATCTTAGTTGCACACAAGTAGTTGCACACAAGGGTGGGAGGTGAGAGGCCAGGTGGGGAAATGAAGATATCAGGGAGAGGTTTACAGAGAAGAAGGAAACTGTGTCAACTCCAGTGGTGGCAGAGGGTTTCAGAGGAAACTGGATGTAGCCATGCCACACCTAAGGAACACTCTTCCCTCTTGCCTCTTCTCTTGCATGGTTTTGCCTTTCACAGCCCTGGCAATTATCTGTACCTCTCAAAAAAACCCCAAACCACTTTATGGGAACCAACACTGAAGACAGGGAATACTCAAACCTACATGGCTTGGCCAGTCCTTCTCCCACCTACTCACATTCCCATGGCACAGCCTTTCCTTCCTCTACCTCCAGGCTGTTTTGCATGGAAAGTGACCAGGAAATACATGCTATTTCTAACATCTCCAAACTACTGGAAACCAGAGGCCCTGAAAGGAGTCCTACAAGCACAGCCTGCTCAGAGCTAGGCATTACCTCGACTCCTGCAGTGGGGACTGACTGCTTGGGAAGGGGAGCTGAGAGAGGATGGTGTGTGCTGGTGCTTGTCCTGTGGGGGGATTAAGCACAAAGAAGTACATAATTGTGCTGGGGGCAGTGACAGCATTTTTTGGAGCCAGACCCAGGTCTGTGGGCTGCCCCCTGAAACACTGGAATGCTACTGCTCTAGCTCAAGTTCCTGGTTAGGAGGTGGCAGAGAAAGCAGTGAAGTTTGGATACAACTATCCTATAATGTGACAAGTAATGGCAGGATCCGGTCCCTCTTACAGACGGAGAAGAAAGGGGAAACACCTAGGGAAAGTGTTACTGGAGGTCTGTGAACTGAGAGATAGGAAGGCAGGCACTGCTGAGCTTAATCAGATTAGGTTGAATGCAAGCAGTATTAGAAATCCTCAGAAGGAATGTCAAAGTTCTCCTGCACACCTCAGAGCCAAAGAGGGAGATGTCTGGTCACCAGGCTGAAGAAATGTCATTTTGCTGTTATCTGCTAAAATTTACTGCCATAGTATGGCACTGGAGGCAAGTGTAGTGCCAAGTGTACAGCTGTATTCAAAGATGATCCAATGTAAGGAACCTACCATTTAAAGCCAGCAAGTCAAGCGTGCTGCAGGCTCCGGGGGCAAAGAACAATGTGCCCACGTGCACAAAGGGAACAAGATCCTCACGCTGTTACTCAGGGAAAGGGACTATATCTGAAGCTTTGAAATCTCACCTTTTCTTCAGCTTCTTGCCCTCCTCTTTGGAAGCTGGCAGGATCATGGCCAGGTATGGGCCATCCACTTCAAAAAAGATGCTGTTCTCCGAGCGCGTGACGTAGATGAGCGAGGCTGGGTCCTGCAGTTCCTGGTACTGGTCATTGGTGAAGCCTTCCTGTGGGCACAGTCCCGGGAGAACAGCTTCACTCCACAGCTGGCTGGTCACACCAGGGGATGCCCCTAGGACACATCCTGCCCAAAGGGATCCCTCCGAGAACAACAGCACAATTTAGGACTCAAAAAATCAAAACATCTGTCCTGCCTGCCAAGAAGAAAAAAGCTTTGGACCCTGAAATGATATTCTTTTGTCTTACAGAGGCTGGAGTGAGCAGAGGATTTGTTTAGACCTTGCTCTGGACTCCCTATCTGCACAGGTGAACACACACCAAACCTGCCCTCTTACAGACTCCCCTCTCCGCTGGGGGATGTCAAGCCTCACCCTCCATTCAGATGCTCTCCAGGGCCATCAGCCCTGACACCTCTTGCTACATGAGGAGTGGGGATGGAAGAGGAGCTCTCCCCACTCATCAGCTCTCCACCTCTTTTCCCAAGCTGCAGAGCTGGCCTGGACAGATGCCAAACTCACCTTCACCAGGATGTTCAGCATGGCTCCCGGGTAAGAGATGGTTACCTTTGGCTTCTTGGCATTGGTTGACTTGATGACAAAGTTCTCTGGGAAGCTGTTGGGGAGGACACACCAAATCCCATCAGTATCCAGTTCCAGAGGTCTCCTAAAGAAGGAATAAAGGCCAGTGTCAGGAGCAAAGTGGATGAGAGGTGAAGATCAGCTTTGCGTCCCCCGCAAAAGCAGTGGCAGCCTGTTGCATTGACTCTCTGTTCCTTTCTGCAAAGAAAATCCTCAAATAACCATAGCAGTGTCAGGAATCTGAATGTTCACAGAATCACAGAATTCCAGACTAGTCTGGGTTGGAAGGGACCTCAAATCTCATCTCGTTCCACTCCTTGCCATAAGCAGGGACACCTTCCACTAGACCAGCTTGCTCCGAGCCCTGTCCAGCCTGGCCTTGGACACTTCCAGGGATGGGGCAGTCACAGCTTCTCTGGGCAATCTGCGCCAGGGCCTCATCCCCCTCAGAGGGAAGAATTTCTTCCCAATATTCCACCTAACCCTTCCCTCTTTCTCTGTAAAGCCATTCCCCCTTGTTCTGTCACTCCAGGCCCTTGTCCAAAGTCCCTCTCCAGCTCTCCTGGAGCCCCTTTAGGCACAGGAAGGGGCTCTAAGGCTACAGGCTCTCTTCTCCAGGCTGAACACCCCCATCTTTCTCAGCCCTTCCTCCTAGGAAAGGTGTTCCATCCCCCCAAAAGCTTGGGTGCTCCTACATCTGTCCTAGATGCAGATGGACCTTCCCCGGCTCAGCACACACTCACCCAATCTGCTCGATCAGCTCTCTGGCCTGAGTGATAATATTTGCCCCTGTGAAGCAGACGATGCCAGCCATTTCCATGGAGTACCAGCGAGCTCTGTGAGCAGAGGAGTCACAGTGAAGAGCATGATACGCTTCCTCCCAAACCCAGCTATGGAAGGGCAGGAGGACCTCCAAGGAAAGGAGGGCAAGAAACACATCAACACTGGCCCTGGAACATTGTTCTCCTATGAAGTTCTCCACTTATGTTGCTCTAGAAAAGCTGGAAAGCCACTGACAGACAAGATTCCCATAATTTACCGTCTGGCAAGAGACTCCAGGATGAGGAGTCATGGGTAGAAGCAAGAGGTTCAGGTAGCACCCACCTTCATCTTGTTGCTTCAGGAGCAGGTGAAGCAAGTGAATACCTCATCAAGACAATCCTGGTTTCCAAGGGTCCTCTCTTGAGGACCCTGGATTGCCTAGGGGAGACTCACCCCTTCCGCATAACATATCCATAGAAAGAGTTGAGGATGCACTTGTGGGCCAGCTGCAGGGACTCATAGAGGATCTCCATGTTCTTGCAGCGTTTCACTTCAGAGGCATCTCCCATCTCCACTGCTGCTGACAGCTTCTTCTTCCACACCTGCATGGCAACAGGCAGAGTCAGCACGATCTCACGCATCACCACCAGTCGCACTCAACTGGTTCCCACTCAGTCCCAGCATAGTATTGCAACTGTAGAGCAGTATCTCTGCCAAAGATCAGTAGCATGAGTTAAACATCCCATTTTCTTTTGCAGCACAGGAGAGGTTGTCCAGAGGCACTTTGTCACTCAGTGGGAGGAACCTGTAGCTCCCACCATCCATCAGAATGCAACCAGCATCAGCTGTGCTGAACCACACATGAAGAACCCAATACACTGCCTGTAGCAATCCATGACATCTGGCTAACAGCAGAACCATCAGTGAAGAATAAGCCTCTTTGACAGCCCTGTGATTCGTGGCAGAAGAGAATCTGGGAGGAACTGCAAAGTAACTGGCTCGTTAATTAACTCTGCCAGAGGTAGAGTCCCAGGGTCTCATACAGTGATTTGAGTTGGAAGGGACCTTAAAGATCATCTCGTTCCAACCCCCTGCCATGGGCAGGGACACCTTCCACTAGCCCAGGTTGCTTCAAGCCCCGTCCAACCTGGCTTTGAACACTCCCAGGGATGGGGCAGACACAGCTTCTCTGGGCAATCTGTGCCAGGGCCTCACCAACCTCACAGGGAAGAATTTCTTCCCAATAATTAATCTAACCCTGTCGTCTTCAAGTGGGAAGCCAATGGAGTAATCCTTTGAGGTTTTCAGCAAGACATGAGACATCCCTGGCCATGCCAAGTTTGACCAGCAGCCGAGCACAAGCTTGGTACCTTGTGCAGCCCCTTGAATTCATAGCGGCGGTCCCGGAACGCTCTCACCGTGTCCACATAGAAAGAGTTCTCTCGCTGGCAGATGGTGGTGACTCGCTCCTCCACCTTGGTGACATGGATCTTCTTGTACGCCTTGCGGCAGTAATCTGGTCAAGGGAGGAGGCAGAGGGAGGTTCTCAGGGCTAGCTGCCCTGGTACAGAGGGATAAGCACAGTAGGGACAGGGAGACAGCTAAGCATCAGGCACTGGTAAGCAGGGGACAGTCCTACTGCAAAGCGGGAGGAAGATCCCAGCATGGAGAGAAGCAGCACCTCATTAGCGATGCAAGGGCAAAGGCAGAAACAAACTAATCGTATGGTCCATTAGCAAACTCAGGCTCTGCCCCCAGCTAGCTGGATGGTTCTGCTGGACAGCATCGCTCCAGGTGATGGGATAACGTTGACGTTTCCTTTTCATTAACTGACTTTAATTAGGAGCCTTACAAAAATTGGAGCCCTTCATGTTTCAGCTCAAATCCATAGCTCTCCAGAAACAAACACTGACAGAGGTACCAGTGCCTGGCTCCTCTTTGTAAGCACACAGGAGTCTGCTTATATCCTTGAGAAATTTTGAGGCCAGACTCAGTCTGATCTCACCCTACAGCCCTAAGAGGGGTCACTAATGCTGAATACCACTCACAGTCCAGGTTGCAAAACACTGCCCAGACCATGATCTTGATTGTTTGGGTTTTTTTACCTGCCAGGCGCTTTTTCTCATACTTGGCCTGTTCTTCCTGGGAGAGTTCGTGAAAGGCACGGGGTGGTCCATCGGGGGACAGAGGAGGGAACTTCTCTGATTCCAGCTGCTGCTGGATGCGGTGGTACTCACTGCGGCTGGCAGGCACTGCGGAGGAGGGCAGTGATCAGTCCTCACTGATCATGGGAGAAGCAGGAATTTGACTCCCTCCCTGTGGGCTGGACTACATGGTCCTTCCTGTACTTACTGAACTCTCCTCTCCACTGCCACGTCATCCGGCGCTGGCAGTTGGCACCTGGCTTGTTGAAGTCACAGGCAGCACATGTGGCCTCATCCACCATAGCTGAGGGCTGGACACAGTAACAGACACACAGGTGTTAGAGAGGACAGGTCCCCAAACAACTCATGCCAGAACAGGTGCTAGGTGGCAAGAGAGCGCAGGTGTGAACATCAGAGATGGTACTCAGTGAGCTCCCTTTCCTGGAGCCTTTCCAGAACATAAAACTCTCAAAACAACAACTGTTCTTTTCGGGGAAGAGTCCTACCTAAAGCTGTAGCTCAGTCTCTGCAGACCTGGTATCCAGAGAAGGGCAACAGAGCTGGGGAAGGGTCTGGAGCACAAGTCTGATGATGAGCGACTGAGGGAGTTGGGAGAGCTCAATCTGGAGAAAAGGAGGCTCAGGGGGCACCTTGCTCTCTACAACTTCCTGACAGGAGGGTGCAGCCAGGAGGGGGTTGGCCTCTTCTCCCAGACAAGGGATGAAAAGGCCTCAAGTTGTGCCAGGGGAGGTTTAGGTTGGATATTAGGGAAAATTTCTTCACTGAAAGGGTGGTCAGACACTGGCACAGGCTGAGATCAGTGTGGTAGTGGAGACATCATCTCTGAAGGGATTTATAAGCCATGTGGATGTGCCACTGGGAGACACAGATTAGTGGTAGTTTCGGCAGTGACGAGGGAATGGTTGGACTCAATGGTGTTAGAGGGCTTTTCCAACCAAAATGATTCTGTGATTCTCTAAGTCCATGGCAGCTTGAGTGAATTTCACACTCAGCCTTATCTGTTTCCCCTGCCCTGAGCAGAAAGTTCAGCCCTTGCTATTAAGGGGATCAAGAGGGATGGCCAAGATCATCTGGAAGTCAAATTAGGAAACAGAAGGCTGATGATACCCACCTGCAATCTGTTGGTCAGAATGATGTTGGGGTACATGGCCCCCACATCCAGATGGTAAATAAGGGGACACTCAATTCTATTGGGGACATCCTTCAGGGAATTCAGTTTGACCTTGATTTCATCACAAACCTGTGGCGAGAGAAAGGGAAGTGAAACTCAGGCAGTAAGGAGTTCCTGAGTCAAATACTTGTTGAATTTGATCCTTTATTTCTTCACAGGGACACCTGCCACAGGTTCTGGGAACGGATCTAAAGGATCAGGGAATCCTTGACCACCAGTGCTTTAGGTTTTGGGTTGGACCTCCAAGGTGATCTTTTCTGTAGGGGTATAAGGCAGACAGCAGCTGCTTCCTAATGTTACTCGATTGAGGACCTTTTTAGTGCAAATGGGTTAATGGGGACAACAGCAAAGATCAGAAGTCCCCAGTCTGGTGCCGTCCCTCCAAGAAACTTCAGACTTGGAATTGGAGAGGAGTGACCTGCACTTTGTAGCTGATAAAAAGTGGGGAACAAGAGGCACATGAGTATTTGATATCCGAGGGCTCTGCCTTCTCTCTAAATCCCTTTCCATCTTTCTCAGAGCTTTGGTCCTGGTTGAACCTGCAAACGGGAACACAGGAACTGCATCCCTCAGATGGCACAGAGACCTTGATTCCCAGGCTGGACTCCAGTGTCCAGGCAAGGGGATCCTCATGGATTCAGTCTACAGATGTGCTTCTGGGTCTCTCTATGTAGAACACAAATGGAACCAAAACAAGCACGTTACAGCTGCAGCCCCAGCCTTCCCACCCAGCTCAGCTGTGCTGCGGGTGCTGTACCTCCTGGAAGTTGGTGACCTGATCCAAGGGCAGACCCTCCTCCTCCTCAATGGCGTGCCGCAGTGTCTTCTCCACATGCTGCACCAGGAAGTCAAAGGCAGCAGGATTCTGCAGGGATGTGGGGATGGTAGTGAGGCTGTGGGCAGCTGTCCCTGGCTGCAGGCTGGCAGCTCCTGCCCTGCACTCCTGTCCCTGCCTGGCTTGGGGATATACTAAGGCACGCAGGAGGTAATGAAGGTAGCAGCCTGATCCAGAAACGGGTAAAAGATCCTCAAGAAGAGTTCAGAAGCAGCTTAGTTTTGGAGGAAGAAGGACAGAGGGAGGACAGGACCCCAAGGGACAGAGGCATAACTTCCAAGAACCACTGGCTCAAAAACAAACCTCCACCACCCTCCCTTGCTGTCAACAAGCTCTGGCTTGCTTCCAGTATGTGACACGTGTGACACCTGCTTTCCCAGTGAAGCACAGATGGCCACTTGAAGGCCTCCTCCCATCCATTCCCAGCCCAGTTTCATGTGCCCAGGGTCTCCTGGAAGTTGTCAACCATTGGAATAGGCTGTCCAGGCCACTGGTGAAATCACCATCTCTGGCAGTGTTCAAGACATGTAGATGTGGCACTTGGAGACAAGATTCAGTGGTGGCCTTGGCTGTGCTGGGTTAACAGTTGGACTTGATGACGTTAAGGCTTTTCCAACCTTACTGATTCTGTGATTCTAGGTGCTGCCCAAGCCCAGCAGGGACACACTGGAGATGCCAACACTAGTGGACCGGTTATCGCTGCCAACCATGCTACTCCACAAGGACAAGGGCCGGCTGATGGCCCCTTACCATTTTGAAGCGGCAGGGAATGTCACTGCGGAAGACCCCAGATTCCAGTGCTTCCACATGGCCTCCAACATATGTCTCAGAGTCCAGCACATGCCCATCTTCTGTAAGTTTGTTGAATTCCTGCTCCTGCTTGTTAGGGAAGATGATATTGGCATGATAGGCCTGAACCATCAATAGCGCCTCGCACAGTGTCCCCGATCCTTTTCTTAACACCTGCAGAAGGAAAACCCAAGCAACTTTTAAACTCAGAAAAAGTAGATTTAGATATTAGGAAGAAATTCTTGTCTGAGAGTGGTGAGGCCCTGGCATAGGTTGCCCACAGAAGCTGTGTCTGCCTCATCCCTGGAAGTGTTCAAGGCCAGGTTGGATGGGGCTTGGAACAACGTGGTCTAGTGCAAGGTGTCCCTGCCCATGACAAGGGGTAGATGAGATGAGCTTTAAGGTCCCTTTCAAACGAAACCAGTCTGTGATTGCGCAGAAGTGCTGTCCCAGTGCTGGTGGGACCGGATTAGCCTTGCAGCCACAGAGTGAGCCAGACAGCTTCAGCTGGTGATACACATGCAACACCTCTCTGCCGGCAAGAGGCTTGGTCAGCTCATCCAGGTGGGAATGGATGGACATTTTCTACATGCTCAGCACTGACAGCTTCCCAGCCATCCTCCCTACATCTGATAACATCCATCAGGAGACCTAGCTTTGCATGGCCATGACTGCAAGTGAACTTGGCATCATTAGACATACTTCCTTCAACCTCCAGCCCTGCACTACCAACCTTGGGTGTGATCTTCTAATAGACACTTCTCTTCAAACATCCCAGGAGATGTGGGAGAAAGAAGTAGCCTCTAAAATCCACCCTCCCTTCCTCCCTGCCACACGGGCAGAGGGTCCAGTGGGAAACAGATCTGTGGCCAGAGCATCCCTGCAGCATGGGAGACATAGCTGGAAAAGAAATCATCATTTTGGGAAAGCACTCACCTCATCAGGCTCCATGGGAATGATGGTGCATAAGGCAAAGATGAAGGGATGCACATACTTCATATACATGTAGTAGGTTGCAACAGCATCAGACACTGAGTAGGTGGCCAGGGTCTGTCAGGGAAGGAGAGAGGCAAATTAATCCCAATCCCATGACAGAGCAGCTCAGTGACAATGACCCTTCACTGCTTCCTGCTGGACGTGGTTGTATTAGCAGGAAGAAGGGAAAGGTGTTTTTCTCCATAACCTAGGTTGTAAAGAATGTTACTTTCAAAGCTATCCTGCTCTAGCTCTAATCACACAGCAACATGTCAGCTTTGACTGGGAAGGAACAGGAAGGATTAGCTGAAGACACAGAATCCACCCTCCTTGGGATTCAGGAAGCTGCTTCAGGGCTCAGCAGAACCCCCTGCCCATGACAGTTGGAGCACTAACCCTCTCCTGCCTTTTCACCAGGTCTCAGCTCTTAATGGTGCTTCTGATTTTGGTGGTGCCTGTCAGCTCACACAGATATAAATAAATACAGAGAGTGCAATGTCAGGACCAGAACAACTTAAGCAGAATCCCGTTCCTTCTCCCCGTGACCTTTAAGGTATCGGCAGTCTGGGGAGAAAGACTGAGTTCACTTCTCAAAATCCACTTTTAACTTACAGATTCAGTCATACTGCAGCTCCTCTAGGCTGCTTTCCCATAGAGCACAAGGAGGGAGTACCTGAGGCTCTTCTGTAGCCATCCGGCACATCTCCTCAGGGTCCAGCTCTACTGGATCGTAACCCAGTTTTGCTTTAGCTGCTGCTTTCAGGTTGTGACTTCCTACTGGGAGGTAACTGTCTCTCTTCACCCACCTGAACAGAATCACAAAAATATCAGTTTGCGCAGAGAAACCAGTCATGACCTTAAAAATAGGCTCAGGATTGCGAAGAGGATGTGGATTGCCATGGGGACCTCTCACTGAGGACAGCCTAGTCCCCATGCACAGTGGGGTACAAGATTGTCCAACTTCAACTATCCCAACCAGGACAAACCCCAATGTCCATCACATCCCCAATGCTCAGAATTTCCAACTTCCAGCTCCCTTCATGGCTTTAAGATAAACATTTCTCCACTGGAGAAGACCCAGCAGGACTGCAAAGACATCCAGATGTGCTCCAGAGCCCAGACTGCTCCAAGGGAAGAAACGACTCTCTCATGTGTCATTTCCTTTTCTGACTGTGCCAGGAGGCTGGTGGGTGAGGCTACAGTCCCTTCCCTGCTCCACTGGCCTGATCTTAACCCACTCTTTCTCTGTCCCCCATAAATCAGCCATCAAACACTTGAGGCTGCAGAGCAAGAGCCAGCCCTGGGAGCCCTTCAGGGGAAGACTCGGCAGCTCCTGTGCCATGTAGCATGCCAAGGGAAGAAGATATGATAGAAACGGATTATCACACAGCCGAAGGTTCACAAAACCTTCCAACAGACAGAACGAGAACAGTATTCAAATACAACCATAAGTATTTCATATAAACCCAAGAGATACAGACACAGCTATATTGTACCGTGGCAGCATTCAGTACCTCAGACAGTCCATGTGGATGCACTGGGATGCCTTGTACTCTCCCTGGCTGTCCTTCTGAAACCCAATTTCCTGATACATATTCATTCCATGAGCTGCTGCTCTTGCTTCCACAAAGGGCCTGGGGAAAGAGGCAGAGTGAAGAAAAAGAGAAAAACTGCCATTTTCCTGCATCTCCAGCAATGGTTCCACAACCGCTTTATTACAAACTGCCTAAAGAATTTTTCTGGTGATATATCTGTGTATCTTGCCACAGGGAAAACTTCTTGCAGGACATGGGGAAACATCATCCCTGGAAGTGTCCAAGGCCAGATTGGACAGGGCTTAGAGCAACCTGGTCTAGTAGATGGTGTTTCTGCTCATGGCAGCAGGGTTGGAACTAGATGATACTTAAGGTCCCTTCCAAGAAGACCCAAAACAGACTGTGGCTCTATAACAGAAGTGCAGTGTGACCCAGGAGGCAAAGCTGCTTGCTCATAGAAGTGGAAGCACACTTGCTTCTAGAGGTAGAAGCGTGTGGTCCCTCTGCCTTGCTTTCCAAGGCTTGCCTGCGCCCCTCTCCCAGTATCCTTCAGGTCTCTTTAGACCCTCTTCCTGCACTCCCATGATTGGGCTCATCCATACACCGAAAATCCCACATTGCCAAGGGTTTAAAGCAGCTCAGGCAAACGGATGGAACTCTTCAGAAAGTCCTACTGCCAAGCCAGTGACCACAGGATTTGGTGAGGTGCACAAAGTGGCCATTCCACACGGATCCCCCACTGTCAGCTATGGAAGGATGTTGAGGATGGAACCGGACCCTGCTGTCCAGCTCAGGTGACACCTTGCCAGCTTAGTTGTCATTCCTGGTCTTACCAGTCAAAGAAGTCTCCGTTGTATGTGACAATGATGGTGGGTTTGGTCTCCTGGACATGTTCAAACCACCTCTGGATTAAATGAGCCTGGGACGAAACAGAAAAGATATGTGTTTTAAGGAACTTCATCTCTTCCATGGAGAGGTGGTGGATACCATACAGTTTACTACACCCTTCCCCTCTCCTCTGTACCTAGCCCAAACCTGACCATTCTTACTCTAATTTCCCAAGACTTGAAAGCACAGCCAGGCCTGCCAGACCCACTCATAGTGAGGTAGTCTGCCAGGGAATGAGCTCTCTTTGGCCAGCAAGAACCCCAGGCAGGTAAAACTCTACTGAGCAGAACTGACTTACCTCATCTGGTTCATTAAAGACACAAAATGGACCCTCATACTCTGGCTTGGGAGTAAACTCAAAATCTTCAATGTCCTCTGAGACAATCTCCCTGTTTGTGATCAGGTAGCCCTGAGGAGGAGACAAGGAAGCAGTGAGGAGGACTGGGCTCACAGGCAACCCAAAAATGCTGTCCAAACAATGGACGTTTTCCTCTCGAAAGCCAGAGCTTCTGTCAAGGGGGAACAATCGTTTAGGAGTCATCCGCTGGCCACCAGAAAGGGAGGGCACAGAGAGACAACATGGGACACCAGCTTTGTTTCTAACCTTCAGAGAAGCACCAGCAACCTGAGCTGGATATCACAAAACTCAGGATCATGTGCATCACCCAGACTTTAATTCCATTTCCAGAGCCTCACCATGCAGCTGGCAACACGGCAAGCCTAGAGCCAGTGGGACTGAACAGGAATGTTGGGCTGTTGCCTGGTTTCACTACTGGAGCCTGAAACCACCTGAGGAAACCACCCTGCTAACCTTACCTGCCCATCAATCATATAGGAGATCATCATGATCTGGTCTGTCTCTGCGTCAGGAAACTTCAAAGGGAGTTTGGTCGTTTCAATGTCAAAGGCAAGAACAACAGGATCCTGGACAGAATCAAATCCATAAGAAAATATTTCAGAGCTGACCTGAAGTTAAAGCCCAGTGCTAGAGAATCAGAACCTCCCCTCTAATCATTTTAGTGCTTTATCAACCCAAAAGTCATTACTCGCGCCCAGAAACAGAGCTTTCCCCCTGCCACCATGGTGTGACACCAGCAGCATGTCAGAAAACAGTACCTTGGGTGGATACACCTGAAAAAAGACACCTGCCCACCCAGTGCTCACCGGCCGCTCCACAAGGTCATCTCGGCGGGTGATTTCGGGGGGGTAGGTGTTGCCCCGATATCGCACGTTGTACCAGTGAGCCTGTGGAGACAAGGAGGGTAGGCAGTGCCTCACTAGAAGGCCAGATACCTGTGGCACTGCTGGGGACAGAACTGCAGGAATCACATGCAGCCCAGAAGAAAGGCTCAAACTGTGGCCATGCATCAATCAATTATCTTTTCTGTGTGTCATTAACTAAGAAGAAACCCAGCAGTACAGGACTAGGCTCTACACATGGAATCATCGTCACCAATACCTTTGTGAAGGTTTTGGAGAGAAAAAAACCTTTCTCTGCTTCAGAAGCAAAGCTCTTCCCTACTCACCACATGGATCTTCAGGTCAATGGAGAGGCGAATGTGGTAGGGCACATCGTACTCTCGCATATCCACAATGTTGTCCATTTGGTTGGCAATTTTTCTGGAGGCTTCTTCCTCATCCATGCTTAGACTGCCTCCACTCAGAGCACTGCAAGAGCAGAGGGAATCAGCCACCTTACTTGAGGGCCTGTCTCCCAGGGACAGTCACTGGCATGGTGACACCAGCAGCAGGAGTCGGGGATAGGAGAGAAAGAGTTACAATGAGAAATAAAGTTGCCCAGTGCCTCTCAGGATCCTTTCACAGGGAACATGCAAACTATTCGATGTACAGCCATAGATATCACCACACGCCATGCTATGCCATGCCATGCCACCCCAGAGGTAGTCTCTGGAATGTGCAGCATGGAGCTGGAAGATCCACCCTGGAGATGAGTGCCAGAGAGGCACAGCTGGGACCAGACCCAGGCAGGACAACACCTCTGAGAAAAGCTGGGAAATAATCAAGGTAATCTAATTATTGTTGTGAGGGTTGTGAGGCCCTGGCACAGGCTGCCCAGAGAAGCTGTTGGCTGCCCCATCCCTGGAAGTATTTAAGACCAGTCTGGATGGGGCTTGGAGCAACCTGGGATAGTGGAAAGTGTCCCTGCTCATTGCAAGTGGATTGGACTAGATGGTCTTTAAAGGTCCCTTCCAATCCAACCCATTCCGTGATTCTATGAATTATTAACATGAGGGACTGACTGACTCCCCTAAGAGGGAGCTCCCACCTCGACAGCATGGCTGTGTAATCATCGCTCGCCTGGTCCCGCTCCCTGTTTTTCCTCACTGCAGGAGAGATCTCCTTCCGCACCTTCACCAGGTCCTCCACTGTGTTGAAGGACAGCTTGATGTAGTTCCTCTTCAGGCCCACCAAGTGGTTTGGCTGCAAAGCAGCAAGAGAACAGCAGTTCGGGAAGGGGCACCATGAGAAATGGGGGAAGGCCAACAAGGCTGATGCAGGTGGAAGACCTGGCCAAAAAAGAGGTGCTGATGGGTGGGAGCGTAAAGCACCAAGAAGATATTCTGCTGGGCATGTCAACAGCAGCAGAGCAAAGGCCCAGCCAGTCCCGCTGCTCATGCAGGCATCTGAGAGCGGGATTCTCCCAGGGAAGAAGAGGAAGGGCAGATCAAGCATGCATCCCCCTCCCACACTATCCTTCTTCCTCCAACCACTTTAATTCCTACAAGTAATGTGCTGAACGCACTGTGAAAGAGCTGATATGCTACAGAAATGTAATCACTGATAAGCAATTAGCCATAACAAACACATTTCTGAAATGCCACAGCAGCACCAGCAGACTGTGCGGCTTTCCTTCTCCACTCTTCCCTTCCTACATCACTGGAGCTGTGCAAGGTCCAAAATAACGCACTAATTAAGAGCACAGAGGAATACAGACCAGGTCCAAGTCCTCTTTGGGGACAGTCTCCAGCTTTGCAATCTTCCCTTGGAACTTCTTGGAGAGAAAGGAGGACACTTCCCGCTCGCAGCCCTGTCGAGAGACCCTGGGGCTGAGCAGTGTGCCTCTGTCTCTTGGGAGGAGACCATCCCAAAGCAGGCTGCCCAGGAGGTCTCAAGCTCCCCAGGACACCATCTCCTCCCCTGGGGACCTCATCTCTGCCAGGGTCCCCTCCTCACCTTCTGGGTGGCAATGTAGAAATAGGGCTTGTAGGGCAGGGCCACCTAGGAGAAAGCAGACGGCTGATGGTAGCAGGTTCCCTCCTGAGACCCCACACTCCACCCCTCCCCATCCGCAGACCCACCTTGAAGCGGCTCCCGTCCTCCTGGATGAAGTAGTAGTCCACCGCGCTCACGGACCGCCGGTCCTCATCCAGCACCTCCGTCTGCCCACAGGAACCAAGACTCAACGAGTCTCTTTATGAAACTCAACCGGGACCCCACTGCGGGACCCTCCTACCCTGGGGCCTGCCGGAGGTCTCCCCGTGGGACCTCCCTCCTGTTAGGGCCAGGGAACCATGGGAGGGCCAGTACAGCCATGCGAACCCCTCCCGCCGAGTAGGGCTGGGGTCTCCGGGAACCTGCTCTCCTGATCCGGCCGGCGGTCTCCCCGGGGGACTGGTCTCCCCCACGCCTTATGTGGAGTATTTCCGCAGGACACCTCCCCATATCACAGGCCGTATCGGTGCCCTCCCCATGGGACATCTGTCCCCCAACACTACAGGCCATTTCTCTGTGGAACCCCCATTCCTGGTACGCCTGGGGTCTTTCTGTGGGAACCCCCTCCCTAGGCCCTATCGGGGGTCTTCCCACAGGTCCCCCATCTGCTGCCTGCTCGCCACCGGCCCTGTCGGCCCGTACCGGGTGCATGTTGATGAGCCAGCCCGTCCGCTCGCCGGGCTCCGCAGGCCGCTCGAAGCCGAACAGCGCGTCCATCCGGTCCGTGCGCTGCGCCCGCTCCAGGCGCTTGATCGCGGACAGCGCGGGGGCATCGTCCCGGCCTGACCCCGCGCCATCCGCCGCCTCCCGGGGCCCTCCCGCCCGGCGTTCCCCGCGCAGCCCCATCGCCAGCGCCCGGAGCGATTCCCGCGCCGCGATCCCGCCAGGGAGAAAGCTCCGCCCCCCGCCTGAGCACCAATCAGAACGAGGCCACGCCTCCACGCGGAAAAATCCCACCAATGGCGGGGGCGCCTGCCCCCGCCCCCGTCACGGCTCCGGTGGGGGAGCAGTGGCCGCGGCCGCTTCCGGAGAAGGGGAACGGGAGAGCGCTCGGGCGCACCCAGCGGCACCCCCTGCCCGGCCGCCGCAGCTGGGTCCTGCCCGGGCCCAGGACATGGCTGCTGCTTTTCCCGCTGAGGACTCAGACAGCAGCGACGGTGAGCACAGGTCCCAGAGACGCGTGGGGACGGACACAGACACAGGACTCAGAGGCACAGGACTCAGAGACACAGGAATCACAGATACAGGACTCACAGGCACAGGACACACAGACGGCCTCCTGCAAGACGCTGCTGTCCTCAGCATCCTGCACAGGAGCCTCACCACATCCCAGCCCCCTCCCCTCCTCCTCTGGGCTGTCAGAGAACGGAGGTCACTGGTCACACACACCCCTGAGGTTCACAAGCACACACACTCTTGGGCCCCCCAAGCACCCACATGGGTCCAGTGTCCCCCCAGCAGCCCTGCCTGGACCCCGGCCCTCAGCCCTAGCCCACAGGCCTTGCCTCACCAGCCAGTTCAGCTGGAATTTTGCTGGTGAGTGCACAGACACCATCCCCCTCCCCCACCATGGTGTGTGTGTGGGGGGATACTCTCCAACCCTCCGTACGCACAGGCAGTGACACAGTCCAGCTCCAGCTGCACGGAGCCCCTCATTTGCCTCACACTGCTCTTCTGCCCCCAGTAGCTAGTTTTGGGGGCACCACTTACACACCGTGGCTGGAAGTTAAAGACCCTTGTCACGCCAGTGGCTGCACTGAGATCCCACTCCATCCAGCAGGTGACCCCAAATCCCCTGGTGCACACATGGACCCCATCAGTAGCTGGCACTGGGCCCTTGAAGCACACACTCACCCGTGTCAGAATGACATGACACAAAGAAATAGTCAATAAACATTTAATAAGAAATATTAAAGTTCTGTGGTGACCACGGAGAGGGCTTGCCCAAACTGGCCCCAGTTTCTGCCCCCTGTTTTATTCCTCTTCATTACCCTTCTCATCCCTGTGGGTCCATTCCCCCACTCCTCCCTGTGTTTGGGGTCCCCCCAGTTCACACACTCAGCAGTGGCAAAGCCCAGGCTGATCCTCGACATGCATGCTTGACATGCAGAACCTGACATTACCCCAACCTTCATTACTGCCTGACTAGAAGGGACACCCACCTCCCCACACTTTCCTCTCCCCCTGCCACCCCCATCACATGATATGAGGTGGTACAGAGTAAGGCAGAGGCCTCATCTCAACCCACAAGTCCATGGAGCATGTGGTGGGGACTGTGTCACTCAGCACTCCCCAGAAGCTTCTTTGAGCTTCCAGAAGTTGCTGTCTCTGCTTAGGAAAGTCTGAATTTCACCTGAGCTTGACCCAAAAAGTCTCTGTAGATCCTGGACACCACAGCAGACTGTCCTGCCCTGATTGGCGTGTCCAGCAGCGGGAGATTGGGATCAGTGAAATCATTCTCATGGTCCAAAAAGGAACTGACTTTGTGGTGGTGAAGAATGGAATTTAAAAAGATCCTGCTGGCTTTCTTCTGAATGTGGAGTGGCTGCTATTGAGTCAGACTTTCCCTGAAGATGCAGGAACCTGCATCTTCTCTTTGCTGTTTTTTGTGGTTCTGCCACCTGGCTGCTGTGGTGGTGAAGTTACTTGTTTGCTCCTTCAGTGAATGTTGGTCATTTTGGGTAAACTAGGCTGGAGGGAAAGGAGGGCAAGTTTGGATGATGGGTTCACATCAATATCCATGTCTTGCTGTGGCTTGTGCATGAGAACAAGCCTTTATAGGCAGCTCTGTAGCAGCAGACGCTCCCTCGGGGGGGCAGACACGTCTGAGGCATCAGCCCTGGATTGTGAACCAAGGCCTCTTGTTCCAGCATCTTCTCACCAGGTGTGACACTTGGTTGTGCATGGCTGGCATCTGAATCAGCCAAGCAGGGCAGGGCTGAGATTGGGTGGTTCAGAGGGTTTATTGCTGCTATGCACCTTGAATTTCGCATGGAAAGGTCAGAATTTTGGTGTTGGTAAACATGGCTGCCCTTCAGTAGCAGAGGAAATCACAGTCCCAGAATGGTTTGGCTTGGAAGGGACTTTAAAGACCATCTCAGTCCACCTCTCTGCCACGGGCAGGGACACCTTCCACTATCCCAGTGCTGTGGTAGGCACGCACTACCCAGCAGCTCTGTGGGGTTTATGGGGAAGGGAGGACTCCCAGCCATCCATCCCTCTGGGTCCCTGCCCAGTCACCCCACTGCAGACAGAGCTGCATTTCCCACTGTTCCCAGGGCAGCACAGCCCCACAGTGATGCTGGTGCCTCATTGTCCCCCTGTGAGGTGCTTAGCCCCACAAGGTACATTTATATTGCCAGCTGAGCATAGAGTCACAGGCTGGTTTGCTTGGAAGGGACCTTAAAGCTCATCTGTTCCACCCCATGCCGTGGGCAGGGACACCTTCCACTAGACCAGGTTGCTCCAAGCCCCATCCAACCGGGCCTTGAACAATTCCAGGAATGGAGCAGTCACAGCTTCTCTGGGCAACCTGTGCCAGGGCCTCACCAGCCAAGAATTTCTTCCCAGTATCCAATCTAAATCTACCCTCCTTCAGCTTAAAGCATGGCCACTCATGGCTTGCTGTTGGGATAATTCCCTGCAAAGCCATTTACTGTCTCCTTCCAAGGCTGAATCCTTGCTGTTTGCTTGGCAGCTGCATAGGAGCAGTTTTCCACACCATAGGTCAAAAATCCTACATGCCATGTAGGGAAATGGAGGTGATGGATCTTTTAGGGGTCTCTGCACCATGTCCCAGCCAGACGCAGCACCACATGCAGGGTTCCTCCTGCTCCATGGCCTGCAGACAGTGAAGCTGGGGTCATTTCTCCTGCCTTAAAATTGAGGCAGCTCCATGAAGACCCACAGTTTTTCTCACAAGGCTGTGGAGGGATGTGGCTCCCTGGAGCTTCCGTGCTGGAACGCTCCATCCATGGGGAGGATTTTTAACAGCAGTGAGAACTGCAACTCCAGCTAAGCCTCTTGTTCCTGTACCCAGTTGGAGCAGGGAACTGAAGCTGGACATTAAAGAGCAGTGAACTGCCCCTGCAAAACCTCAGGGAGCTGTATATATAATCAGGGTGTAAGACAGCAGCGATCTGAGACAAATTATCTGGTGGAGAAAAAACCTTTCTCTGTACCCAGCGTGGTCTCAAAAGTCATCGAGTGAAAATAAAGGACAGATTTGGGGCATGTGAGACGAAAAGGCGCAGGGAGATGCTGACACTGCCAGACGTGCCAGGCGGAAGGGAGGGGGGAGAGGGGGGCGCAGATTACTGTCTCCGAGGGGGAACCAGAGACGTGTGAATCCAGAGGGAAAATGTAAACCAAGTGACACCTGGGAAGCACTAGGACAGGGTATTTCAGGCAGGCACGTATTTCAGCAGCGACCCCGCGGGACCCAGCGGAGCCGAACTGTCCTGGAGTGCCCGAGGCCAGCGGGGACCCCGCGCCACAATCCTCCCGGGAGCGCGCAGGGCCAGCGGGGACCTCCCGCTCCGCTCCCGCGGCGGGGGCGTGTCCTGCGCCCCGCCCCGCCCCGCCCCGCCCCGCCCCGGCCGCGCTCCGCCCGCAGCGCCGGCACAGCGGCGGCTGCCCAGGTAAGCGCGGGGGGCGGTGGGGATCCGGCTCAGGGAGGATGAGAAGGGAGTGAGGTTCCCGGTGCAAGACCGCTGCCCAGGACCTCACCGCATCTCCGGCCGGAGGGAATGGGCAGTAGGGGCCGCCGCTGCTACCCCAGGGGTGGGGTTACCGGGGATACCGAAGAGCGCAGCGGGCCTGGGGGCTCCTCTGCAGCCGGAGCTGCCGGCGGAGCCGAGGGGAGGCGGTGCGGAAGCGTCGCGTGTCCGCATCTTTCCTGACATGCAGCAGCTGCCCAGGAAGTCAAAGCAGTGAAAAAATGGGTCGCGGGGGGAAAGCGGGCTTGGGTCCCTGTGTTGTGTGTCGTGTCCCCACGTCAGTGTGTTCTCCAAGTTTGTTTGTCCCTGTTCCGGGAAACAGTGATCCCACCTGGACGGGGGGGAATGGCTTTAATCTGAAGGAGGGTAGATTGGATATTAGGAAACATTCTGCCCTGTAAGGGTCGTGAAGCACTGGCACAGGTTGTTCAGGGAAGCTGTGGCTGCCCCATCCCTGGAAGTGTCCAAGGCTGGGTTGGATGGGGTTGAAGCTACCTGATGTAGTGGAAGGTGTCGCTGCCCGTGGCAGGGGAATGGAATGAGATGAGCTTTAAGGTCTGTTCTAAGCCAAACTGTTCCATGATTCTTGTGTGTCCCTGTCCAACAGGACATTCTGTGATTCTGTGAACTGCAAAATCTCCTTTGAGAGGGGACATCCACCTCTGATTGTGGTGGATGGAAGCTGGACTGTGTTGTTCTGCTGTAGCTGTTGGTCTCGGAAAACAATGCTGGGATAAACTCCTTCTGCCCTGCTCCAGCTCCTGTGGGGAACACAGATTG
Organism: Pyrocephalus nanus; assembly: GCA_038380795.1. NCBI lineage: Eukaryota > Metazoa > Chordata > Aves > Passeriformes > Tyrannidae > Pyrocephalus > Pyrocephalus nanus. Next base: position 874,528 of record CM076278.1, read on the forward strand.
CTCTTGTGCAAGGGGGACCTGGCAGGGACAGCGCGGCAGGGACTCGGCTGCCTGTGGTGGAGTGGTTGAGAATTAAAACTCTCTCGTGTTGTGAAATGATTTGTTTTGTGCATCGTGCACTCTGCGCCTGGGGAGAATTTCCAGCATTTGCGCTTTTTATTGGCAAACCTTTGCGATCTGAACCAAATCTCATGATTAATGGTTTCCAGTCCAGCTCACAGAGAAGATGTGTGGAGTGGTGGTAGTGACAGCGCTGTCGAATGAGCCTTTAACCTGGAGCTGATAAATCGCTGAAGCAGCAGCCAGGAAAACAATCCTGTCTGATTGTGCTCCGACAGGGCGTTCCCGCTGTGTTTCTTCAGGAGCCAGCGGGGGACATTAACTGGCAACTTTGTAGCTCTCTGTGCTGCCGCTGACACAAACTCCTGGTGACAAGGTGAAGTGCAGCAGCGCACGTCACTCCCCGCTCTCATCCCTCCCTGCCCGCGGTGAGATGGGGCCATGAGCTGCTCTCGGCGTTTTGCAGCGTGAGTTTGCTTCTGTTTCTTGGGACCATCCAAAAGGAAATCACCTGGCAAAGCCAAACCCGCTGCTTTCTCCAGTTGGGTGTAAAGCAAATCTTGGCCCCCACCAGGAAGCATCTGCAGAGATAAGATTTGTCAGGGAGGGCTGTGATGAGAGGGGCTGGGGGCTCCTAGGCAGGCAAAGTGGAGGAAGGAGTAGAAGAGGAAGGAGGGCTCTGAGGGTGTCAGTCACTGTGTGTCAGTATCTGAGGGACCCTGGAGCAGAGGCCAGGCAACAGGATCAGGATGGGTATGGAAATGGCAGGAAGCAGGAGCACTGGGTAGAGGGAAGGGCGAGTTGGCTGAAGGGCTATCAAATGGGAAGAAAGGGGCTGAAGAGCTGGAGAGGTAAAGAGATGGCTAGAGTGCCAGGAAGAGAAAAAGGGGGTTCCTGTATGCCAGCCCCCTTGAGTTTGACTCATCTGCTGTGTGGACAGAGGCTGGGCAGCAGTGCATGGCGTGTCTGCACAAGCAGTCTGCACGATCCAGTGTCCTGGATGCAGCATCCTCAAGGTGGAGAGTCAAGAGGCGGTGGCATGAACACAGACGTGTTCACCCAGTTGGGTACCGCATTCTGGGAGGCTGGTCTGTGTGAGCACTGGGAGCCACAGCATTGTGGAACTCTATCCTTTGTAGTGTGATTCCTGACAGAAGTGTTAACTTCAGGATGGGGGCCCGCCTGTTTTCATACCCATATTATTTTAGAAATACAAGTTCTTCCTGCCCTAAAAACATCATCCCCTGTCACATTCTCTTCTGTGTGACTTGATTCTCTTCCCACTGTCTCCTTTTCACTTGGTGGGCAAGCCCTATGCATCTCACCAGGGTCAGAGCAGGGCTGCTGCATGTTGCCTTGATAACACAGTGCACAGCATGATCCATGGGGTGGGGGAAGAGGCTCGGGCCCCCCAATGCTTCAACCATGCCTGGGCTGTGCTCAGAGTTAAGCGTCCAGAGGAGAGAGCTGCTTTTTTTGGCAGCAGAGCCTGGCTTGTCCTGGAGACGGGGCAGTTTGATTTTGCTGAGCCAGACCTTTATAGGAACTGGAGATCCTAAACACTGGGGTTCCTCCTCAGGATCATGGGCTGTGGCACCCAGGGCGGTGCAGCAGGTGGAGAATGGACCCCAGAGTGTGCAGAGAGGGAGGCTGCGGGCAGCTCAGGGTGTCAGCAGGACTTTGTGCCAGTGGTTGCTGTGGTTTTTGGGACAGTTGTGCTCTGCAGGGTGGTGGGGAGGGCAGGAAGGTGCCTCTGGGCGGTGGGACACTGGTGGTGCAGATGTGCTTGGACAACACCCAGAGCCCAAATGCTGTCACACCACCACTCTGCACTGTGGGGAGTGCAGTGTGTCCAGTGTGGGGTCTGTGCACTGTGGGGTCTGTGCTGCCTTCTGCTTTGACAGGCCGTGTGGAGATATACTGGGACTACTCCACACTAGTGGCCTGTGGAGACTGGCTGATTTTGGGGAGGGAATGGATGTGATTAGGATGAGAGGACATAGACTTAAGCTGTGCCAGAGGAGGTTTAGGTTGGACATTAGGAAGAACTTCTTCACTGAAAGGGTGATTAGATATTGGAATGGGCTGCCCAGGGATGTGGTGGAGTAACCATCCCTGGAGGTTTTTAAGGAAACATGGCACATAGTGGTTTTATGTTGACCTCAGTGACCTGAGAGATCTTCTCCAACCTGATTGATTCAGTGATTCTTTGAGCTGTGGGAGACTGCTGGTGTGCCTCTGGGCTGAAGTCTGGTCCCTGGCAGGGTCACTAGGAGTCGTGCCAGGGACAGAGGCAGGCATGCTGCCTGGTAGACTGCAGGACTCTTGGGATGCACCTTATATATTTTTATTAATTCATTCTGCCCGCAAAGCAGCTGAAACTGGCTGAGTTGGAGGTGAAAAGCATCACTGGTGGCTGGAGTTGCCCCACTGAGCAGAGATGGAGGAGAAGTGGGATGTGAGACTGTGCACGGTGGCACTGAGTGAAACAAGAGCTGACCTTCAGGAGATGATGGAGAACGACAGTCTGAGTGTCCTGATCAAGGACAGGGGGATGTGGAGTCACCACTCCTAAGTCTTTCTAATGCTGCTACACTAGGAGTTAGGAAACCTGGTAAGAGTGGTGGCCCACTGCATAGTTCTGGCAATCACTGTGGGAGTGGAACTAGAGCAAATCCCCAGAAAACTGAGAGAAACTCACAGCAGGAATGTGAGTCTGGTGTGTAGTGGTGGGTGTGTGGTGGGTATATGCCTGACTGGGATGGAACCACACAGAGTGATGGCAGGGCTGAGAGGTGGGGTCTGTTGCTGGGTGCCATCATGTGTGGTGAGGAGTTAGGTGGGAAATGAGGGCTCTGGGTCCTGGTGGTGTTTAGGACCAGCTGGGATGGAGTCCTTGCACCCAGGGAACAGGATCTGGGCTGCCCTGTGGGATAGGCTATGCTTTGTGAGATGGGCTGGAGAGGTTGTAGTGGGTTCTGTGCTTCATTTTGCTTCAAGGGTGTGACCAAAACAGGTCTGCTGCTGAGACTGCTCCATGGCTCCCGCTGTCCCATGTGCTAAAGACAATATTTTGCATGTGCAGAGAATTGGCAGTGCTGCAGAGGATAGTGTATGGTTTGAGATCGGGGTTGTTTTTTCCCCACAGCAGGGACCAGAGTCAGAGCCAGCTCTTCCCTGCAAGCATGAACAGTGACACCAGATGATCTAAGCCTCCAGTTGCCCCCTTCTCTTGTGTTACAGCTTGGGGGGTGTGGGAAACAGCTTGCAGAGCCAAATCTCAGTGGCTGGAACAGGAACATGGTCTCCTTCACTCTGCGAAGCAGACAAGCAAGTCTTCCAAGAGGTGTGGAGATCAGTCCTTACACAGAGCAGGAAAGAAATGACTGACGTGGACCCTTCAGACACATCCACGAAGGATGTTCCAGGAAGAAAGTGCTGAGCTCTTCAAATGGCTGTAACACTGCTCTGAGTCCAAATATTTTCTGCAGGAACTGATAAAGCTTCTGAAAGACAAAGTTCTCTGGGCAGAAACAGGCAAATGTTTGTAGACAATAGAACTCAGATGCAATAAAAAGAAAATGTCGTTGTATGCAGGGGCTGTTGAAAACCAGCAGCTCCTGTTGAGTGCAGAGCTGTTGGACATCACCTTAGAAGTCATGTGTGCTATAGGTGACTGAAAACTAGAAAAACAAAGCTGCCATGGGGAAGAGAGGCAGAGAGATCACAGACACAGCTGGAGTCCTGGCCCTGCCACAGCAGGGAATCCCTGGCCAAAAATGGCCCCAAGGAGCCTTGGCAAGGGGCTGTGCTCAGAGCTGCAGAGGAAGGCCAAAGCCCCCAGGCACCTGTGCCAATCTCCAAGGGAAAAAACTCTTTTCTGACCCCAAACTGGCTATGAGCTGTTCCCCAAGCATGTAAGCAAGCCGTGTGCCCAGTCCCCTGGAGCTGCCATGGCTCTAGGGGACTGCATGACTGCCCAACCCCTTCCCTTCCTCTACTGGATGTAAGTCGGGGAGTCTGAGCATTACAAAATACTCCAGAAGTGATATGCTTGGGAGCAAAAATGTCATTCCTGGTCCTAGTATCCGTGCTTCAAAGTGTTGAGGAAGTGAAATCGTTTAACATCTCCTCTTCCCATTTCTAAGGAGTGCTGCATCTGCCAAATGTGGTGTGAATGGGGAGCTCTGGATTGGTCTCCAGATGTGAAGGATGGATTTTCTTGTTCTTTGCAGACCACTGAGTCTTTTCCACTGATACCCATCTGAAAAGATCTGGTATCTTTGAGGACCCTCAGGTGTCAAGTTATGAATAGCTGTGAGTCCATTCTCCAAAGCTTTAGACAGCATTAAGATTTGATCTGGGTGGGTATGTCACCCTGCTCACAGCTGGAATTGGATCAGATGACCTCCAGAGACCTCTTTTAGCCTAATTTCATCCATGAACCTGGGCAGAAGGTGCAGAGCAAGAGGTGCCGCCCTGAAGGGAGATGAAGGCCAGCATGGTCATGACCACCACTGCATGGGGGCTGCCATGTTGCCCTTCCTGCATTAAAAGCTACTGAGAGGTGTCACGTCTCTTTGTTTGGCCCTTTGATCCCACTCTTTTTGGGAAACAGCCATCCCATGGCCCACACTGCCTGCCTCTCCATTGTTTTCTTTAGTCCTCCAATACTGAGAAATTCTTCCTCGACGCATGGGAAGGTCTCCTCCTTATCGTGATGGAATGCCTTCCTTGGGAGGTATCTCTTGCTCACCTCTGCTTTTTGATCCTGATGTGTGTCCTAGAAGAGACCTTCCTCATCCTCTCTTATTTGGACCTGGCTTTCTATGGATCTGAAAATCAAGAAATGTGGAAATCAAGAGAGGAAAAAGGCTGGCTGAGCACATGATCCTGAGCTCCCTGGGTGAATGGATGTCCGTTGCTGGTGGTGGCAGGGTGGGAGTATCCATTGTTGTCTGATTTCCTTGGACTGCTGGTTGTGTTGCTGATCCTTGGGAACCTGAACTGTGTCCCCAGCAGGCCCAGGGCTGGCTTAGATCTGGCCCAAGAGAAGGAGAGGCAGTGAAGGAGATGTAGCTGTGGGAGGACCAGGGCTGTGCAAAGCCTAGAGGATCTGGGATTGTAAAACATAGAGATTAAGATGTTTCTTGTTCTGGTAGCCACAACCAGGATCCTTGGGATCTGGAAGCTGCTCCAGCATCTTTGTCTTCTCCATCCTGCAGCCCCAGGGCAGAGTTTTTTCTCTGGGATCATGTAGTGGGTTGGCACCAAGCCCCTATTTTCTCTGACCTCACATGCCCCCGGTGCCAGGAGATCACATCAGTCATCTTCACGCCAATACTGGGAGCCCTCACATCACTGGGGAGAGGAGATTTGGGTCCAGGGCTAGAGAGAAAGGCTTCAGGGTTGGGGACTGGGTGGAGCTGCCTTGGAAGGTGGCAGGACGCCCCTCTGTTTGGCCAGGGGACCAGCTGTGAGGACTTGTACTGGGTGAGTGGGTAGGGGAGGGGGAACAGCTCTCTCCCCTCTTCTCCTTCTGATGGCACCCAGGGTTGGCATGGGGGTCTGGAGGAGCCTGAAGAGGCCATTGAGGCAGGTGGTGTCATATACACTAGGGCCCCCTCCCACAGCAGGTGAATCATGGCTGGGGGAATTCCATCAACAATGTCATGAGTGTGTCCATGCTCAGTGCTCCACGGAGGTCTCCAATTGGAACTACCTTGGATTGCAAACTGATGTCTCTGGGGAGATGCTCGTGTGACTGGGCACAGCTTGGTGCTCAGAGCTGTGCCAGACTTCTAGGCAGGCAATGCAGGATTATTCACAGCAGCAGGACAGATGCTGACAGATGCTGCAGCTGGATGGGAAGGACCTGAGTGCCAGGTGAGGAAGTGATACTGTGGCAATAAACACAAACTGATGTTTGGGGGTAAAACGTTATTTATACCTACAGTGTACTGATATACTGATATAGTTATATAGTTGCCACATTAGCTCTTGGAAAAGATTCTGGAGTCACAACGGAGTACTCGATTAAAACAGGAGCCTGGGGCACTGCAGCAAGCAGAAGCACAATGCTAATAATAGCTCTGCCAGCTCTGCACCGCTCAGAAGTGGTGCAGGCTCTGGATCCTGCTCCCAGCACACTGTCTGAGCCTGGTGGGAAGTGTGGGCTGGGCTGAGCCATGTGGTCTGTCTGGTCTGATATCCCTGACTTGCACTGAAATTTTGTGTTGCCATATTTTACATATGCTACTGCCGTGCAGGGGAGGTGTGCAGGGTCGGGAGCACTGGATTGTTTCTCTGAATTTGTTGGATTACTTTCCCTATTTCTCCTGTTTAGAGCAGGCTGGTGTCCCCGGATATGTGCTCAGGCAGTGCTCTCTGTGGGTGATGGAATTCTGCAGACAGCCTGGTGCAGGACCGGTTCCCCATTCACACCGGAGTTTTAGGGATGGGGCAGTTTGTTCCTCAGCACCACAACAATTGCCTCTTTGAGCAGATGTTGAACGTGTTCCTGCCCAGCTGTGTGGCACAGAGTGTCATTTTCTTCAGGGAACAGATGATGTATTGGTTTACTGAGGCATGGACACCTTATGCAGGTCAGGCCATTACCCTTCAGGACTTAGCAAGGTTTTATGGGGTATCCTGGGTTCAGCTACATCGTGTTGTATATAAGCTTTCCTTCTTCTGATAGAGAGGAGATTTTGACCATGACTCCTGCAGGATCCAGCTCTTGATTGGCGCCTCTGGATGCTACTAGCAGTGAGGTGACCATGTTGTGTCCTCTGAGTCGGTCAGCAGGGCAGGCTGGTGCCTTTCTGTAACCAGCTGGGTCTCAGTTGATTCTGAAGCATCTGTATGTCCTTGCTGAGACTGAGGCTGGAGGCAGCCAGGTGGCTTCTCCTCTGGTGGCATCAGCTGAAATCCTACCAAGAACCGTTTTGGTTTTGCCCAGTGAACACCAGGACTGGAGAAGGGACACCTCAGATATCAACCACTTCCCTCTCACCTGCGCTGGGAGGTGCAAATGTCTCAGTGCCTCTGAAGGGCTGGGGGGACCATCAGTGGGGAGATGTGAAGTGGGCCTGAGGGCATGGCTGCAGATTGCCATCTTTAAGGTCCAAACAAAGTAAAGGCATCTCAGATGAATGCCTGACATTCAGGAACTCTGACATGCTTCCCTGTTAAAACCACCCAGAGCAGCTGGAAACCAGTCCTACATCAGCATTTCTGGAGGGGTTGGAGAAGTTGGAGTGTTTCTGCTGAGGCACCTTTGGGAGCCACCCTTCTGCTGTCCACCCCATTGCCTGCCTGGTAGTTGGAGTTCCCTGCTGTGCTCGTCCACATGCACAGCATCCCAAGGAAATGCTGGGATGCTGCTGGGGCACTGCCTGCCTGGAGCATGACTCTGTCTTGCCACCACAGCATCCACTTCTGCTGCAGGAAACCCACTGCAAATTGCTGCTCCAGGTTGGAAAGGTGGGTGAGGGGGGGAGGGTTGGTTTGCTCCTGAGGCAGCTGTGGCAGTATTTCATTATGTGTTTTACACTAAATTGTTGTCCTGTATCACTGATACATCAGAAGCTCGAGATTTGGTTTGCCTGGTACAAAGCTATTTTCCTTTTCTCCTGCTGGTTCTGGCAAAGGGCTGTACAGCAGCTACTGCTTGTGATGTCTCCACTCTGTTTCTCCCCACTGCTCCCCAGTCTTCCTCTGCATTTGTGCATCTTCTTATGTGGCAATTTTTTGGCATTTACTCTTGCATTAACATTGTCATGCTGTTTCCCTGGGATGCTCTCGGAGAAGAGCTAATGGCTCTTCCCTTCTGCATTTAATGATCCCTCTTTGCACATGAAATTTTTTGGTGGCTCCACACACATTTGATCACTCTTTGTGGGCAATGTTGGGTTGGTTTTGCTGTGTTAATAATCTGCTCCAAAGTGGTACCCTTAGTGCTCAGTATCAAATAGCATGTGTCTGCTTTGCACCGTGTGCAAGGCACCAGGCTCCTGTTCCCCTATAGCTTGGATTGCTTATTCAACATGCTCCAGGCTCTGAAGGTGCTTCTGCAACATAGCTGGGGCTTGGTGGAGGTGTTGCCATGCATGGCATCCCTCTGGAAACAGAGCGATACATCTGATATTTTGAGTTGCTGTTTAAGCAAAGGAAAGAAGGTGTAGGGTTAGTTATCTGTCTCTTGGCACTTCTCTAATTCTTATTGTAAAGACCTTGAGACACTTTCTAAGCTACAGAAAAGCCTACCTTGTCTGTCTTAAAATATAATTTCAGAATGGTTTTTAATTTCCTGCCCAGATCAGAGGGCTTTTTGAATATGTGGCAAACTCATAGTAAATTGATTCAATTCAGGTAGGAAAGGGTAAAATGAATTAAATATACTATTTTATTGCCACTGTGTTGGATGAGTCTTTGCTGTTTTCAGTTATGTGGTGTAACTGAGAGGGTTTATCTGAATTCTTTTTACCAAATCTGAGAGCACTCCAAGTCAAAGCTAATAAGAAAAACACAACTTGACTTCAAACATTAAAAAAATTAGTTTTAATAGTATAAAAAAAGGAGGTTGATGCAAAATGGTCTGATATAAAAACCTCTTTAATTAATTAGTTCCAAAGCCAAGGGCATTTCTGCAGGAATGAGCATAACTGGAATACCTAATAATAACAGGAAAAAAAACAACTGAAATGTATTTATGGTTTAATCATTGTATTTAGGCTGTGACCTGTGTGCTTAGAGCTTTAATTCCCAAAGGCAGGGCTTTGAAAAGTTATTGAAGTCTGACCATAAATGATATGAGGGTTTTTGTAATTAACTTTGATGACTGAATTTATAAACTTCATCACTGAATTTACCAGCGGCTCCCAGCACGGTGACCCAAGCAGCACGTTGTCCGCTTGTCCCTGGGGTCACTGGGGGTGCCTGGGGCTCAGTGCCCCCGTGCTGTGTGTGCTCACTGTACCGGTACTGCTGTGGGCTGTGGGCAGCAGCGCTGTCACGGGTTTGCCTTGCCTTCCCTGCAGCAACCGGTACCGGCTCACAGTGCTTTTCTACCCAGGGCACGTGGGGATCGACGCCGGAGCCGAGACACGCGAGCTCGCCGTGTAGGATGCGAGGATGTGCCCGCGCCCTTGATGACCTGCCCGCCCCTGGCCCCGCTGCTTGTCCCGCACGGCGCCATGGGAGGATGCTTCTCCAAGCCCAAACCAGGTGACTGCCCTCCAACGCCGAGGCCCCATCCCGCCGTCCCCGTGGGAGAAGTAGGTCAGCAGTGGACGCTGGCCGGGGGAATGTTAATGCTCGGCTCCCGCAGGGAGGATTACTGGGCTCTTAATCCCCCCAGATTCCTTGGCTCTCTCACTCCCAGGCAGGGAGCTGTGGGGGGCAGCAGCACTACCAGGGGGTGCTAGGGGGGTGGGAGATGGGTGGGAGGGAAACTCGCCCTGCAGCACGAGGGGGGCAGCTCTGCCCAGTCCCATCTCCTTGTACCTCACTACCCTCCTGCTTCTGCCTTTCTGCTGTACCTGGGGCAGAGCTGCCCCTCTTGTGCCCCAGGGCAGGTTTGTGTGACAGCCATCCCCACAGACACTTGGGGCTCCAGCACTTTACTTCTGCTGCATCTTTGTCACTCACTGGCCAGCCCTTATTTTTTCCCTGCGGTCCTGGAGCTGCTCTGCTGTTGGGATTTTATTATCTTGGCCAAGCCTGTCCATGTGTACTGCTTCCAGTGGGGAAGCAAATGCAGGGAGGTTAACAGAGGCATTTGAGGACACTAATTGTTCTAGCAAAGGGGTTTTACAACCATTTTGTGTGGGAATTTAACACCATTGGAGCTGAGTACTGGTCTTTACTATTTCTCAGAATCTACCTATTTCCTGTCTAAGTAAGAAGCAGGGACAGAATAGAGTTACTTGATCCATCAGTGCTGTATCCACACGAAGGGCATATTTCAGATGCAGTCTGAAGCTGATGGAATCGATTCAGACACTTTTTAAAGATGTACACAAGGTCCTTACCTGCTTCATCTTATATCCAAGAGAGACCCTTAGTCACTTAACACTCTCGAGATAACCTTGGCATTGTACACATCTCACTTTTTGAGGAGCAGATGAGTGGTACAAGAGCTTCGGGGAGTGGAGTCCTGGATCCCTAAATAGATGTGCTGACTGTAGCGCTGGCCAGCCCCCAGATCTGGCTGCTGCTGCAGTGCTTGTCCCTGTCCTGATATTTCAGTGTTTAATTAAGAGCTTATGTTCAAGCAATGAAGTAATCTGCTGTTATCTCCAGTGCTGCAGTCCCGTGATGCCAGATCCTCTTCTGAAGGCCCAGTTCTCAATCTCTGCATAATTTTTTCCTGTGTTTTGTCTTGAGTGTGTGATGCATTGAGGATGAGCTGGCAGCCTGTGTGTTATCCCAGCACCCGCTCCTGCAGTGCAGCCTGGGCAGGATGACGGGTGGCAGGAACCATCGTGCACCAGCGCCAGCTCTGTGTGAGCTGCAGCAGCACCATCTCTGGGCAGGGTGTGGAACAGTGGCTTCAAAACCTATAAATTTTGATTATCCTTCTCCTGCTGGGCTCAGTGCTTGATGGTGGGGCAAAGCAGCCACTCCACTGCACGTGGAATGTCTGGGGCTTCACCCTTGCACAGAGAATGTGTTTAGCAGGGAACATGCTCCATTCCCAGGGATGCTGCACGCTACTGGAGAGGGTACTGTTTGTCTGCGTGACCGGAGCTTGTCTCTGAGAGTGCCCCCAGGCTTGGCTGGCAAGTCCTACATCCTGCTTTTTGGGAGTGTGGCATTTGCTGACACATTATCTGGAGAAGGAAAGCAGAGCCAGGCACATTTGACATGGTGATTTTGTCACAAGCTGTCATTATTAGTAGAACGATAGAATCACAGAAAGGTTTGGGCTGGAAGGACTGTAAAGACCAACTAGTTCTGATTTCCTCCCATGGGCGGGGACACCGTCTACTGGATCAGGTTGCTCCAAGCCCCATCCAACCTTGCCTTGGAAGGAAGGGAAGAAATGGTCAATAGAAATGGTTTGGAGTCTCTTTTGAGACCACCTGAAGTTGCTCTCATTGGGGTTTGTAGTTGAGGCAGCATGAACGTGCCTGGGGAATGTCTGGAAAGCACAGCTCTGGCAGGGCACAGTGGACCCCAGTGTGTTCCATGGTGGTGGATTTGTTCTGTGCTGGCTTTGGGAAAATAAACCCTGATGGAGTAAACTGAGATTTTTGGCTGTGTTCACTGTACTTTGCTGATCTCTCCAGCATCATCCCTTGATGCTTTTTTGGTTTTCACTGCTCCTGGAACTGTTGGCACCATACAGCCCATACCAGGCTGTTCTGTGCCCTCAGTGCTCCTCTGCCTTGTGCCTCCAGCCCCTGAGCAGCACACCTTGAGGCATCTCAGGGTTTTGGGGCTGGGGAAGACACACTCACTGTTCTCCCCTTGTCAGCTCAGTGCCTCCATCCCCTACGGCCACACATCTTCATCTTACCCAGACTCCCCCAGGTTCAAGTTAGTTCTTGGTGCATGGTAATTCTCTCTTCCCATATTGACTCAGTATTCCTGGTTTCTCTCATTTTAAGTAGCACACTTTCAATGATCTGATATCCATAATTTAAATTTAGCCTCTAGAAGGGCTCTGAGCCATATTGGAAACACAGTCCTGTGATAAAGAAGTCTTTTAATTACCCTAATTTTTTAAAATAATGTCCATGACCCTACACTGCTGCCCAGCCACCTGCCAGCTTCTGCTCTGGGGTCTGTGCCAACAGTTCTAGCCTCACATCTCAGGTACCTGCCCAAAAGCAGGCAGAGGCTTTGACTTGTCCCACAAGGCTGTAAATAGTGATGAAGAAGGAATAAATTTGCAGGAGATGTAGTAGGGTGTTAAGGACTTATTGCTCGTGTGCATTGCATGAGGCAAAGCACAAGAGCATTGTGGCCACTGTGTGAAAACAACACCTAAGCCAACTGTGATGAATAGGGTTGGGACACAGTTTTGAGTGTATTTGGAGGGTCCCAGCAGTGGTGGACCTAAAGTCTGAAAACCTGGCACAAAAAAGAATGGGTTAAAATTCATAGTCTTGTCAAGACTCTGTATTTTAAACAATTTTGTGACTTTGGGGAGCTGACTCAGGATTTTTGAATAGCAAGAGCTGACAGTGCTGAGATCTATGTGGATGTTTGGTATGAACCCCTACTCAACTGGTCCCTCTTCTTTTTTCTATATTCTTATAAAATACTTACAGTCCTGGCCTCCTAGTCCTTTATATATATAATGTGTGTGTATGTATGGGTATATATTAAAAGTGTACACAAACACATATGTATATAAGTGATGCTGATGGCACATCTCTCTCTGTCTCTCTCTCATCTATTTTATCTATACTATACATATCTCTCTTTATATTTTTATCTAAATAATCTATAATTATGCCTATATCTATACCCATACTTATGTATCTATATCGATATCTGTATCTTCTATCTCTCTATCTGTATCTATATCTCTGTCCATATCTCTGTGTCCCTGAGGAGTTGTCTGCTGTCCTGATTTGTAGTCACATGCCTAAAACTTTCAGGCAGTTTGCTTTAAGGTCCAGGCTCTCTTCTAGCAGTTACAGGATATGACTGTCAAAGGGCTGGAGTGCGCTGGCCCCTGCCCCATTGCACCAATCAGTTTTCAGAATTAGACTTGGATTTATAAATATTTCATATAAATGTCATTTTCCCTGATGGCAACTGAAGCAGTTTACTGGATCAGCTCAGGTTCGTTCTCTTGGGAATGCAGGTTTCAGGCCAGAGGGACACCCCAGGTAGGGGCCAAGAGTGATGAGAAGGAGGAGATAGGGGATAAAGTGTTGGCAAGAGGCAAGTGGGAATTGCCTCCCGCAGAGGCAAGTGGTGAAATGTGGAGCCTGAAATAGGAAGGGAGAAGGCTTTATACCTCTTTTTCTTTTCCTCTGGACATTTGTCCAGCAGTGTCAGTGAGTCCCAAGCAATGCCAAGTCACATACTGGTGCCAGAGACTTGCTGCTTCCTGCATATGTTTTTCTGACTGAGGAAGAAGTGGAGAGAGCAGAGCTACATTTCCATCTTCATCCCGGTAGGTTCACATGCCCGTGGATCAGAGAGCACTCCAGGTACTCACCTGACCCAAGTGTGCTCTGGAAAACAGAGCCCTGAGGCATCAGCCAAGTGAGACATGGAGATTGATTCCTGCAGGGTGAATTCACTGATATCAATGTCACTGCTAGGGCTCAGAGCTGCTGGCTTTGCTGGTGCCAGCCTGGTTTCATCCTGAGACCTGTTCTGGCTCCGCAGTCTGGCTGCAAGGATGCTCAGCCTCATTCGCTGCAGGTAAATATCTGATTATGAAATTATATGACATGAGACTCCTGTTTCTTTGGCCAAAAGTATTTCACTGGGACTGGCATAAATGGGCATTCGTTATATTTCCTAACTGTCTTCGAAAATCTGTGTCTGCTTCTCCCAGTGCGCTAGGAAGGCAGTTCTTATGGAGAGCTACCTCTTCACTGGGTACCTGCAGCAGCTGGGCTGCTTCTCTAGAGTTCCAGGAATAGATTTGCACAAAGCAATATGGCTTTTTTTAATGCATCGTGCTGGCCCTGTTATTTTGCATTAACTCCTGCAGCTGCAACAGAGCAAAGAGAAGTTGATGTTTTCCGCTAATTCAGCATTCATACATGGAAAATCACTTTCCTGGATCAGTACCCCCAGTGAATCCTGCCCTGGTGAGTGCAGAGATTTGGCTATTTGGCAAAAAGCTACACCATTGCTTGCCCTGCTGAGCTGGCACAAACAGCAGAAACTTGCAGGACTCTCGAGACAGCCACCTGCTTCCAGCACCTGGGTGGCCATGGCCACTTGTTTTCCCTCTTCCAAAATAAAATACCTTCCCCCTGATTTGTTCTTCCATTGTCCTCTCAATGTTTTTGTGATAAAAGTTTTGAGACAACAGATGAGGCTGGAAAGACTCAGGGCCCATCTCTTGCTGTAGGGCTTGTTTTTACCCTTTTTTTTTGGCCTTTCCTTAACCTGTTTAATTTGTGAACTTTAATTTTTATCTTCTGTACAGCCTTTCCTGTTCATGACATTTATAAGATGGGGAAAGCTCAATGATCACCTTTGTGCTTGAGACACTTCACCAATCTCTGGCACTTCCCTCTGGTTTGCTATAGAACTCACTAGGGTTTATTATTAATATTAATGGCTTCAGCTTTATGAAGTCTCTAGGAGATAAAGTGATGTTTTCCAGTTTGTGATATGAAAGCTCATCAGTGGCTTCCTCTGCTCCTTCTGTGCCCAGCCTGCCTACCCCAGGCATGGGGCAGTGGGTGGGGCTGCAGCTGAGTGAGTGAGCGGGGAGGATGGGTGAGTGCTGCCCTTCAGGGAGCTTGGATGAACATAGAATGACAGAATGGCTTGGGTTGGAAAGGGCCTTAAAGACTATCTCATTCCAGCCCCTTGCCATGGGCAGGGACACCTTCTATCCCAGGTTGCTCCAAGTCCCTTCTAACCCGACACTGAACACTTTCAGGGATGGGGCAGCCACAGCTTCTCTGGCAACCTGTGCCCGGCCCTCACCACCCTCACAGTAACTTCTGCATATCCTCACCTGGGTGGTTGAGAAGACCTCCTCTGTTCCCCACAGTCCCTTCTCCCACGTGTCCCTGGGTACCCTGGTCCCCAGGACAGGGATGTTTTATTGTCAGACTTGTTCAGTGGTGGACACATGAGAAAAATGGACCATCCTTTCTTTTGTTACCTAATACTGAAGAGTCACTCTAAACTCAAAACCTCACGTGGAAATAATTTTTGGTATTTCTAGTTCTTTATTAATTGGTCTCCATCTAACGAAGCAGCTTTATGCACCATGCAGTGTTGGCTTTCTCTTTCAGTTAATGTTACCGACAAACAATTAAAGGGTTTTTTGAAGTCTCTCTGAGCCCTAGAGGCCTTGGTGTGCCTCACATGGAGCTGCTTGAAGCTGTTTTCCACTAAACAGAACAAGAACTGTGGCTGAGGGGTTGTTTTGCACCGATGACTCATGACTCTGCTTGCAAGAATATGTACTTTATGAATGCAAAGTGCCCAATGCAGAAAGAACAGAGGAATAATGGGCTAAGGTAATCAAGCCAGGTTTGATATTAAATGTTTTATCTTCTCAGGGAAGCCAACAAAAAACATCTGTTCTGATGTCTGTCAGCTCCTTTCCAAGTTTAAGGGAGGAGAGAGAGAGACAGAATGGCAGCAAAACTTCTGGCTTCATTTTAATGAAGGTTTCTATTTGTTCCTGCAGTTGAAGTGAAAATTGAAGTAGTGATACCTGAGAAGGAGAGAAACAAGGAGGAGATGTCACCCAATGGGAAAGCCAGCCCCCTGATCTACAAAGTCAATGGAACAACCCGGCACTATCACCTCGAGGAGCATCCAATTGCCAGCAGTCCCTACCATAACCCAAAGGACATGGTGGAAGCATCCGTTTGCCACGTGAAGGACCTGGAGAATGGACAGTAAGTGCCTAAACTTGTTGCAGATAAAACTTGAGAGACTGGATAATCCAATCCGAACACCTTGTCTCATTTTTGGACTTTCTGGAGATGATAGTTAAACACAGTAAAATAAACTTTTTTTTAATCTTAAAAAATGATAACATGGACAAGTGACAACTGTGTTTTACCCGAAGGTCTGCTGTTCCCTGCATGGTCTGTGCTGGGACTTGTCTCAGAAAGAGCTGATGTTCTGTAGCAGAATTTCTCAGGAGGCTCTGCTCAGCTTGTGTTAGCCCACCCAGACAATTTTTTATAAATTTATAGCCTCAGTGATTTTACAAAGCAGCACAAGAAGTGCGTGGGGGCAGCTGATGGGGCAGGCCATGTGCTCCGTCCTGGCTGCAGTGCCTGGCTCTTCCAGCTGAGCTCATCAATTTGCTCTTTCACTAAGGATGCAGTTCTTCAGACCTTTTGCAAATGAGAACACGCTTCAGCTGGGCACATTCACTGCTCTGATTTAAGAGTCTTCTGAAGTCTAAAAAGTGGCTGTCCCCATCACTGTGCTTTTCAGGCTGGTGCCTCTTTTCTGGGGTAGAAGTACAGGTTCCATCAGGCTGATGGCTGACATCTCAGCAGGCTCCATCTGTGTGTGGAAGAAAATAGTTTGGAATAACTTTTGTTCCAGCAAGGGAGCAATGTCAGGTGCGTGGGACACACCAGGAATCTCTCAGCTGTTTGCTTTAAATTGAAGTATTGCGTGTGATAATTTCCCAGAGTAATCCATGTATTACAGGCTACTTTGTGCTAAACTTTAGGGGCTTCATGGGCCATAAATTCTTCTTATTAGATAAGTTTATCCAGGAATGAATCGGTTTTTTTCATTAGAATGGGAATTTATGTATTAGACCATTCTACAGAGGGATGCACTGGACTCTCTTGGATTAAATCCTCATGTGATGAGGAGCAGCTGAGGTCACTTGGCTTGTGTCCTGGTGCGGGCCAGGACAGGGTTAATATTTTCAATAGCCAGGAGGGTCCATGACCAGGACCCCCAGAGGTTATTCTATACCCCCTCATGTCATTGCCGGAGGCAGGGGGAAGAAGGGGTTCCTTCCAGTTGAGCAAAAAAAAAGTTGAGCAGTAATGCTGGTTGGGAGCCGGAAGGAGTGTTTTGGGTAATGCTGGTCCCGTGGGAGGAGCAGTGGGGTAGTGTGGCTGAGGTCAGGTCCAACTCGGTAGTTAGCATTTTTGCATGTGAATCACTCTCCCTTTTGTACACTTTTGTGTAAATTGTTCTTTTCTCAACCTGGGATCTTTATCTTTTGTGCCTCCAGTTCTTCTCTCCAGCCAGCCACAGGAGGGAAGGGGGAAGGAGAGAGGGGAGCGAGCGGCAGTGTGGTTTTAGTGAGAGCACTAAATTGGGGAATGCCATTCCTAAACCATCACAGCTTTTTCAGTCTGTAAAAGAGGAGACTGAGGGGACACTTCATCACAGTCTGCAGCTTCCTCAAAAGGGCCAGCAGAGGGGCAGCAGTGCTCTCTTCTCTCTCTGACCAGTGACAGGACCCCAGGGAATGGCTGGAGCTGTGTCAGGGGAGGTTTAGGCTGGAACTCAGGAAAGGTTCTTCCCCCAGAGGGTGTTTGGGCACTGAACAGGCTCCCCAGGGTCATGTCCCCAAAGCTGCCAGAGGTCCAGGAGTGTTTGGACAATGCTCTCAGGCTAAGGGTGGGATTGTTGGGGTGTCCTGTTGCAGGGCCTGGAGTTGGACTTAATGATCCTTGTGGGTCCCTTCCAATTCAGGATTCTATGACTCTTCAAGCTCTGCTGAGCCTGGAGAAGTACTGGAGGGCCATTGGGACCTAGAGGCAAATGTCCTCCTCCAGTGAGAGGTGGGGATTAGGAGTCAGTGGAGATGCTCTGGAATGCAGGGCAAGCAAAGTTTCTCCTGGGAGATGATGGATAACCTGCTGCCTCCTGTGCATGTGAGTAGTGATAGCAAGAGGACCCAGGGCAGAGCACAGGCAGCAACTGGCATTGCCTCAAAGGTGGAGTGAAGCAAAAAGGGGAGACTACCCAGGGAAATACTGTACAGGGATGGTACTGTTCCAGGGTCAAGATGTAGACTAATGCCTGAACACTGAGTCTCATGGAGGCTCCTATGTCTGATGACTTTGTGTTGGGGTGTTACTAGAAGAGTGTGCTCTGCTTCAGTGTCCCAGGGGAAGAAGGATGTAGGAAAATTAGGCTGGTCTGCCCGTGTGAGACCCCACCTGCAGTGCTGCCTCCAGTTCTATGGTAATCAGCACGAAAAGACATGGAGCTGCTAGAGAGCAGGTCACAGAGATGCTCCAAGGGCTGGAGCCCCTCTGTTCTGGAGCCAGGCTGGGACAGCTGGGGGTGTTCAGCCTGGAGAAGAGAAGGCTCCAGGGAGACCTGAGAGCCCCTTCTGGGGCCTAAAGGGGCTCCAGGAGAGCTGGAGAGGGACTGGGGACAAGGGATGGAGGGACAGGACAAGGAGGAATGGCTTTACAGAGAAAGGGGGCAGGAATATTGGGAAGAAATTGTTCCCTGTGAGGGTGGTGAGGTCGTGGCAGAGATTACCCAGAGAAGCTGTGGCTGCCCCATCCCTGGAAGTGTCCAAGGCGAAGTTAGACAGGGCTTGGAGCAACCTGGGCTAGTGAAGGGTATCCCTGCCCCTGGCAGGAGGGTGGAATTAGGTGGTCTTTAAGGTCCCTTCCAACCCAAACCATCCTGTGATTCTGCAGTTCTATGAATAGATTGACTGGGAAGCAGGTAGTACAGTAGATGAAAAGATTTGGAGAGCTCTGCTGGCTGCAGGGAAGGTGAGGAGGAGCTGCTTGCAGCCCATGAGAACACACATGGTGCACGTGGCCATAGCAGGGAGCTCCTCAGCTAAAGCCTGGGCTAGGAACTGGCAGTGGTCTGGGAACCAGGCCCACACGTGTCTTGTCCATCAGCTGCTGAAACATGTACCGGCTATGGCAGTAGCTGTGGCACCACTGGACATCTGAGGTTGAGAAGAACTGTTTTCTAGCAGGTTGAGTCCATATTAAGAGAGAGGTGCTGTGAGAGGGTCCCACAGCTCACGTAAAGCAATGAGTCAGGCCAAAGGAGTCCTCTTCCTTTGGGGATTTTCCAGGATGCTTCTCCCAAGGAGTGTGCTGGGCAGGGGTGTGCGAGGGCATGGCAGCAGCACTGGCATGAGGGTTCAGGCACCGCTGCATTGTGTTAGTGGAGTCTGCAATCACAGGGTATGCTTTCTGCCCATCCTTTCTGTCTTTCTGGTACCAGCATGACCTCAGCAGAACCAGTAAAAGATACTGGTGGATAAACTGGTGCTGCTGCTGCAGCCAGCCAGTATCCCAGCAGGCTAAGTGGGGGGACAGAAAAGAGCCCCCAGTGCTCCCACAGCTCTCAAGCAAAGATCCTTTGCTGGCCAGAGCTGAGTTTTAGCTTGTGCTTCCCAAGAGGGGAGTGGAGTGAGGCAACAGGACAAATTCCCAACTGAGTAAACAGTTTAGCAGAGTGCAGGACAGTGTAAATAATTCTCTGCATCTCTCTGGAGTAAGTGTGGGATTGGAGCCTTGCAGGTGGCTGCGTGCTGCTTTGAAGACACCAGGTCTTGGTTTTGACTCTCTCAGCTCACACAGCTCCTTGGGTAAGCTGTAAACTCTTTCACTTATCTTATCTTCACAGGGTTGTCATTGAACAGGTTTTATCACCTGAGGAATGCAGCAGGACTTGTACTGCTCTGTTCTGCTTGTGCTGAGGGAAGAGCTCCAAGTGTCAAGTGTCCTGCATGGGGAGGGGGCAGAGCTGCATCATTAGGGAGCAAGGCAGCCAAGTTACTGGGACAAAACTGCTCCTGAGGGCAGGTGTGATGAACTCTGCTGTTTTTCACCCAAGATGGAAATCAGGAAATTGGCAAGAAAATTGGGAAATTGAGTATTTGTCGTTAGGCAGCTGATGCAGATGGAGCAGGCACCTGTCCAAAGTCTTGTCCAAGATGTATTTGAAGGTGTACGGAAGTGCTGGTGGGCTGAGCCCCATTTTCATCTCCAAGGAAACAGAGAGTGGGACAAGTGTCTCTGTAGCCTGGGTGTAAGTGGTGGGATGGAGTTGGGATGTTACCTGAAGAGGAAGGAATAAGCAAGTAGAGTCAGTCCCATTCTTCCAAGATCCTGGAACTTGGCATGCATGAACAGCATTCTGGGATCACACTTGGCCAGTGGCCACCTTGAGCAGGGGGGGTTTGCTGGGCACAGTGGTGTTTGGCAGCCCAGAGGCAACGTCAGGGCTGGCTGTAGATGAGATGGTCCACTCTGTGCAATGAGAGCAAGCAGGATTTCCAGATAAACACCAAACTGTGTTGGGGACAGGCTTTCTGGCTGGAAGAGGGGAGGTTTCCAGGGGACAGCAGCTCTATGCTCCATGTCCAGCTCCCTGCAAAATAAGGGCTCTCTGCTAGACCAACTTCTGGCCCTGCTCAGACACCCCAACAATCCCACTCTGTCCCTGAGAGTGTTGTCCAAACACTCCTTGAGCTCTGTCAGCATTGGGGACGTGACCACTGCCCGGGGGAGCCTGTTCAGTGCCCAGCCACCCTCTAGGGGAAGAACCTTTCCAACCTAAGAGAGATCCAACCCAACCCTCCCCTGACACAGCTCCAGCCACTCCCTGGGGTCCTGTCACTGGTTACAGAGAAAAGAGATCGGAGCTGCTTCTCATGAGGAAGCTGCAGACTGTGATGAGGTCTCCCCTCAGTCTTCTCTTCTCCAGGCTGGAAAAAACAAATGAAGGTCTAAGGTCTAACCTGAATCCAGTGTCCAACCTGACACTGAATGTTTCCAGGGATGAAGCATCCACCACCCCTCTGGACAACCTTTGCCAGTACCTCACCACTCATTGTAAAAACTTCTTTCCTGTATGTAAAGTAAACTGATCCTCTTTTAATTTAAGACTGTTCCATCTGGTTCTATCAAAAACTGGGAGATTTCAAAGAGAACCTTCCATGGGAATGGCTCAAGGTTTGCTGGCTCCTGTGCAGAGCAGGGCTGAACCCAGCAGCACTGAGGAGGTGAAGCCCCTTGGTGACATACAGCTGGGACCCAGAGCCTGGTGCCAGCAGGAGGCTGCAGTGTGAACTTTGCTCTGCAAAAACAGCTGAGGGAAACATCAAGGAGGTCACATGCAAGTGTCTGCTGTCCTGAGGGATTTACCAGGAAAAGATGACCAATGTTGTTGACCCTGTGACGTGGCCAGGACCAGAGCACAAACCCCTGAGGTGTGGGAGGCAGACTCCAAGGGACAGAGTTGCCCCTCCTAGTTTTCAACTCTGAGACATGTTGTATTTGCTTTGAAAGACTGAACACAAGCCTAGCAGTGACCTGCTCAGCCACTGGGGCCAGGAGGGGAGGTGAGGACGCAGTAAAAGCAGTTTGAGTTCTTGCTCCCACTACCAGGTTCCACAGCAGCTGGGGAGGTGCTTTGGGCCCCCTCTTGACACAGTGATGGATTAAGACGCTGCCACTAATGGCCCAGCTTGGATGTGCCCCAGGCTGGGGTCAACAGAGCCACCTGCAAAACTGGCTTGGTGACAAGGACTGACCAACACCTGTGGTCACCTGGAGCCAGTGGCGAGCAAGTTGAAGGAGACAGGGAACTGGCAGGACCAGGTCTGGGCTGTAGGGTGAGGGGATGGCATCTGCTGTGAGGTGCATGTTCTGCCATCTCTTTCCATACTCCTCCTCCCCAGGATGAGGGAAGTGGACCTCGGCTGCGGGAAGGCTCTGCTCATCAAGGAGAGTGGCGAGTTCCACGCCGTGGGACACAAGTGTCCCCACTATGGGGCTCCACTGGTCAAAGGTCAGTCTGCATCCTGTCCTGGGAGAGCAACTGAGGGCATCACAGAGTGGGCAAAGGACAGCCCAGTGTTCACCCAGCTGTGCTGCTGGGCACAGGGCAGCAAGCTGGGGTAGCACAAACCTCCCCAGAGCACTTTGCCACAGCTCTGGTTGCAGTTGACACCAGCTGCCACTGTTGGTCACAAGGCTGGGGCTTCTGCTCATGACTGTAAATCCAAAGGAGGAATCTCTTTGGGCTAATGAGATCCTTTCAGTAGCAAGAAGAATGTTGCTCATGTTATTGACTGAAGTGGGATGAGGTGTGGGGGTTTCCGATCTTGGCATTAAAAATATGCGACCTGGCACTTTCTCAGCTGCCCAGAGCCTAAGCAGCAGCATCAGGCAGTGCTGGCCTGGCTGTGTGTGAAAGTGCATCACCCAAACTGGGATTGGGAGGACACTTTACTGGAAGTGGGATGCTGGGGAAGACAGTGGAGCATCCTGCTGTGTGTCCTCTGGGCATCACTGGCCCAGCAGCAGTGCTGGCTGTAGCAGCCATGCTCTCAGCCCCTCACCTGGGGTGAGAGCCTATTGAGCAGGGCAGAAGAGCCCCATGCTGCCCTGGAGGTGAGTTCACCAGCCCTTTCAGAGACCTGTCCTCAGACTGGCTGTCACACAGGGATCTCCAGGGGGAATTTACTGCAGCAGTAAGTGCAGGGGCTGCCCTTCCATCTCCACACGTGGTGGTGATGAGACATGGCACTGCTGTGCCTCAGGCACAAGCTCAATACCAGTCTATGGCCACATGGTAGCCAATGCTCTGTCCCAGCACTGTAGCAGGGAAAGTTAAAGTCCAAGGTAACAGCCTCTGAGCAGACACCTGGAGAAATGAATGCATGACTTTGGGCATGCCTGTGCCTTCCAGATGTGTGCAGGCACCTTGCTGTGTCAGGGTCTGCTCTGGAACACATATGCTCTAAATCAGTGACACTTGGAGGCACTGCTTGCTCTGGGTGCTACTGGGGCTTAAAAGGATGACAAGACTTTGGAGATGGCAGCTTCCTCCTGGCTGGAGATCGAGGTTATATCCCAGGCAGAGCAGACAGCTTTGGAGCTGTGCCCGGAGACACTGGGGGACACTGCCATCCAGGGCATTTTAGAAGGGATTGCTCATATAGGATCCCGGTTGGTCCCAAACAGCTGAGCCTGTCCAACGTGCATGTTGGGAGAACTCCAGTGCTACCCATCCAGGTCCACATCAGCTGATATGTCCTGTAGGAGAGGTGCCATCCCAAAGAATGGGAGGCAGCTGCAGGGCAGCACCAACCCTGCTCTGCTATGTTCCCTGCAGGGGTTTTGTCCAAAGGAAGAGTCCGCTGTCCCTGGCATGGAGCTTGCTTCAACATCAGCACAGGTGACATTGAGGACTTTCCTGGCTTGGATAGTTTACCCAGGTTCCAGGTGAGACCCTTGTCCTTGCAGCAGCAGAGGAAACACAGAATCACGGGATGTTTTGGGTTGGAAGGGACATTGAAGACCATCTTGTTCCACCCCCTGCCATGGGCAGACACCTTCCACTAGCCCAGGTTGCTCCAAGCCCTGTCCAGCCTGGCCTTGGACACTTGCAGGGCTGGGGCAGCCACAGCTTCTCTGGGCAGCCTATGCCGGGGCCTCCCCACCCTCACAGGGAAGAATTTCTTCCCAATATTTATGCTCTGTCTCAGTCAGAAGCCATTGCCCCTTGTTGTGTCATTCCAGGCTGTTGTCCCAAGTCCCTCTCCAGCTCTCTTGGAGCTCCTTAAGGCACTGGAAGGTGCTCTAATGTCTCCCTGGAGCCTTCTCTTCCCCAGGCTGAACAATCCCAACCCTCCTGAGGGCTACTCTTGATCCCTTCATCCCCCAGCCTGGGTTCATGCTCCAACCCTTGTGCAGCACCTTGTATTTGGCCTTGTTGAACCTCATGAGGTTCCACTGGATGGATCCCTTCCCTCTAGAGCATCAACCATACCACTCAGATTAGTGTCACCCACAAAAATGTCTTTTTGTTTTGGAATAAGCAACGTTCTTTATGGCATGGAGCGAACATTTTCCAAGGAAAATGTGCTGGTGTGGTTAGTGGAGAGCAGCACCTTCACCTAGTTTCTTCCTCCCTTGCACCCACCCGTGTGCATCAGACGCCTCCTGGGAGCCTGGGGGGGTAGATGCCCAGTCTCGAGCAGGAGTAGGCTGGGAATGAGAAACCATAAGTAAGCCTGGGATAGAAATTAAGTTGTACACTGAGCGTCGGTGCACAGTTGATATGAGACAGGAGACATCCCACAGACTTGAGCTGGGATGAGCCCTGCCATGGCCTCAGCTGCTCTGGCAGGCAGCCCGCTGCCATCACTGCTCGCATTTGTTGCCCAGAGGGAGCCCTCACTGCTGCTGCTGTTCTGTTACCCTCAGGTGAAGATTGAGAAGGAGAAGGTGTACATCCGAGCAAGCAAGCAGGTAATGGGCCTCTGACATCCCAGAAACAAGGCAAATGCTTTTGGGTTTTGCTCTGTGTGCATGGGGTGGAGGGAAATGCTTTTCCTTTGGTCCTGTGGCAGGAAAGCCATGCCTGGGCAGAGGGATGTGTGATATCCAGCATGGTGAACCAAAGGTTTCAGGTCTTACAGTGTTTGTCCTGAACTTGTCCTATGTTTCCTTAAGCTCAGAGCAACTTTTAATTTAGTTGGCCCATTGAAACAGACCTCTTCCACCAGTTTTTTGGCCTTGTCTGAATGTGACATAGTCATGCCAGAGACCACCTGTGCTCCCTCTTGAACCCAGGCATCAGCTCCTGCTAGGGAGGAACCTGGTGCGTGGGCAGAGAGGGCTCTCATCCTCTGATGGGATGCAGAATGAAGCCCATTCAGGCCACTGCCATTTTTCTTTCCATGAAAAGCCTTCTTTTGGTGCACATTGGCATGTACACATGTGCAAATCCAGTGGCTCAGAGCCTGATGGACCCTGCTAGCACTTGCTTTAGATCCAGAGAGGTCACCTGAATGGTAGCATTTCAACTCCAGCTGTGGAGGGATGTGATGAGGGGGCCTGAGACTATTCCCTTGACCAGGAATGGATTTTGGCCTCCGATAACTGGGGACAGGTGGTCTGTGCAGCAAGGGCAATGGTGGAACAGGTCCAGGGGTGTGCTCTGGGGAATTGGACAAGTCCATCAGCTTTGGATATCAGGTGTACAAGCTCTGCTCAGGTGCAGGATGAAATTCCTGATAGAACTTTTTCATTCTCACCTCACCTGTTGGTGCAGAATTGCACAAGAACATACCTGGACTGCTTTTTCTATTCCCTCTCTCCTCCCAGCTCTGTGTAGCTGGATGGATTTGCAAAAGATGGTGGATCTAGTACCTTGTAAAGACTAGTACACTGGACACTGGAATGGTGTTTGGATGAGCAGGAGTTTGAGTCCTTGTTCAGTACAAGGGCACAGTTGTTCCTATCCAAGCTGGTTTATGACAGTACTGCAGTTGTCCCCATCCCTGCCTGGCTTCCCAGGTTAATGTTGAGTAAAGATAATGACTTTCCTTCTCGGTGGTGGCACAGGCTCTTCAGACACAGAGGAGGACAAAGATGATGGCAAAATGCATCTCCTTGAGCAACTACAACCTGAGCAGTACCAACGTGCTGATCATTGGTGCAGGTAAGGACTGCATGTGCTGGGACCACTGTGTGTGTCTCCTTCCCAGCAGGGGTGCAGGGAGCAGAGAGTCTCTGTGCTGTGTCACGCCCTCCTGCACCCCGCTGTGCAAAAGATCAGACCAGAGGGTCCTCCTGAGCCATTTTGTCCTACATGCTAGTGATCCAAAGGTGCCCTGTGCTCTAGTCTGTGGAGCTTTGTCACTGTCCTTTGGAGTGGGTACCCTGAACCCTCTTCCTGCTACACCCTTTCCATCAGCAATCCCAGATTTCCACAGCTAGTAAGTGTAAAGTCCTCTCAAATGTCCCTGTGATGTGGATACACTTTTTTCTCTTGGACCTTGTACATCGTCTCATTCAATTATAGCTCCAAAGTTCTCACCTCAAGGTGCTTCTCTGAAGATAAATTCTTCCACCTTCTCAACAAATATCAAATCCTTGCCAAAATAGCAAAGCTGCCAATCCATCTCTTCTTTTCTCTTGTCCTATCTTCATTTGTGTATTGCCATTTTTTAGAAAGCCTGACGGGGTGAAGCCCATATACTGAGTTTCTAGATTGCATTAGATGCCAAGGCTCGGCCACGATGTGGTGAAATGGAGGGTGCTGGACCTGGAGCTGTGAGGGAGTGGCTGCTCCTGGCACATTGGTTGTTCCTAATGGATTATAGCCCCCAGATCATCAGATCCAAGTTGTAGAAATTGGGAGCATCTAAGGATCATCATCACAGCCTGAGCAAAGGAGAAAACCAGCCTAACTGGCTTTTCCCTTGTTGCTGGGTGACATTTTTCCCTTCCTGTGCCCTTGTTGCCTGAAAGGTGGGGTGTAAAGTACATGCTGCTCCCTGAGGTCAGATGGAATGTCCTGGCATGTGGCAGGGCTGGACAGTTGTCACAATCTCAGTGAGGTCACTCCACAGGCAACATTAACCACTGCTGAAGGAAGTTTCTCAGGCTTTACTAGTTAAATTCACAGCTCTGTTAAAGACCAAGGTCTGTTTTGGTGGATGATTTAAAATCTGAGGTTGTGGGGAATGTTGGTAAGAGAATGCCATCCAGCCCTACAGCAAAGATCAAGATCCAGCCATGCCCAGCAGAGCTGAGGGCAATTGACTGCCCCCCCTTGCTCACGTGAGAGTCATCCTGGCATCAGTGCAGCATCAGCTCTGGCTCAGCTTGCTCCTGGCTGCATGCACAGGATGCCCACCCACCTGTCTCTTCTTCTGCTGTCCCCTCCATCAATGGGAGCATCTTGCTGATGGACCAAACCATGATACTGTCCAGGTCCATCTTCTCTCTTTGTTGTTACAGAAACCACGTCCCTAAAAACACATATTATTGAGCAAGGCTTCCTTGGCTGAGAAGAGACTCAAGATTTCTCACCTGAGCTCTCCAGTCTCACAGTTAGGCCAAGGAAGAAGGGATGTGCCCATCAGGCTGCCTGGATGCAGGGGGACAGCATGCCCCTAGGAAGCTTTCTGTTTGATTTAGCGCTTTTTTATCTGTGATTGAAACAAGCAAACAAAAAACCCTTAAAAAAATAGCATGGAAAATGCTCTGCAGTGAGTCACACAACCAACACTTTGGCTGTGGAGAAGGGAGGGCTCTCTGCACTCCATGCTTGGCCATAAGTTCACCAGGAGCTAGGTGTGCAGACCCTTCCCTGACTAAAGAAGTCCAAAGGTCTGAGCAGCTGCTTGTGGCCTGGAGCTTGTGAGAGGTGTGTAAGCATTATCAGCACTCCTCAGGTGTGCTCTTTGTGGTTTTGTGACAGTTTAGGGACAGACAAGAAGATTAATGTCACACTTCTTAGACAGAGGGTCCCTTCTCTTGCCTGGTGCATCTGCCCTGACTGGCTTCCTGTGTGAGCTGTTTGACTTAGGAAGGGCAGTGAAGTGAGGCCAGGGCTGGGGGAGATAGTGATTTTGGAGTTAGCCCCAGCAGGTTTAGCAGTAAAGGGCTCAGATCTCCCAATGCCCCATACATGTGGCTGTCATTGGTCTCCTTCTCCCTTAGGGGCAGCTGGGCTGGTCTGTGCAGAGACCTTGCGCCAGGAGGGTTTCTCTGACCGGATTGTGATGTGCACAATGGACAGACACTTGCCCTACGACAGACCAAAGCTCAGTAAGGTTTGTATCACTCTGGATATGCCATATTGCTCCCCAGTTTTAAAATTTGCTTTAGGACCTTTCCCCACTGTTATTCATTGCAGCAGCATGGTTCTCTTTCCTTATTCATAATTTCTCTGTTTCCCTTGAATTTTCTTTCCTGTTTGTGACTAAAATATGAAACACGAAAAAGGAGTTGTTCAAACTCTGAACTAAGCGTAATCCAGTGCAGAAGAAAGGGCATTCTCCTCTGTGAGGGTGGTGAAGCCCTGACACAGGTTGCCCAGAGAAGCTGTGACTGCCTCATCCCTGGAAGTGTTCAAGGGCAGGTTGGATGGGGTTTGGAGCAACCTGGTCTAATGGAAGGTGTCCCTGCAGATTGGAACAAGGTGAGCTTTAGTGTCCCTTCCAAACCAAACCACTCAAGGATTTATATGATGATTCTTCACAGGTCTAGCCAGCTTCTACCTGGGTGGGTCTTCTTAATGTGTGTCTGGATCAAAATCTTTAAGGCAATGAAATGAGGCATGTGGAAAAATGGTGTTGTTGACCATGTTTTTTTATGAGTGTGTGGTTCTTGCTGCCAGGGATGCTCCATACCATAATTATGATTATTCTCAATCATCATCACAACTTGATATCTTGATGGCAGTGCAAACATCACTTTTTCTGACACAAATTCCATTTTGCATTCCAATTTGTAGATGTAGGATGATCTAGTCACGTTTCTTGCTGCTGATTCCTGAGCCTTCTTTGATATCAGACAGCAGATCAGGTTGGACAGCAGCATTTGGCCTTGGAGCTTGGAGATAAGATGAACTATGTGTTCACCTTCATGTCAGGAATGTTTATCCATGGGGGATGGTACTCTACATCTAACTCTGCTTCCAGAAGCAAAAAAAAAGGGATTTTCAAAGAAAGGCAAACATGCACATGGCTTTTTTGTGAGCATTCAGGCTATTTCTGTGCTTTGGCAAGGTGAGGAGCAGCTGGCTGAAACCTGCATCTTAGAGTCACAGAGGTTGTGCTTGGGAGCTCAGAGAATCTTGGAGTCCCTCTCCCAGCCAGGCAGCTCTCCCCAAACACTTATCCCCACGTGGGAGTCTTAGACTGGCTTTTTTTTCTCTCTGTTAAATAGTAAGAACATTTCACATGCCAAAGGTATTGTACATTATGTGTTAGACTCTTCACTAAACACCTCTGGCTGTAGTTGCTCTTAGAAGGTGCACAAAACCCATGGAAGAGAAGGCTGAATTTTTGGGAACAAAAAAATGGAATTTTTCTTAATCCTCTTGTGAGTGGGTCTAATCATGTACAGAGTTACTGCAGGAGGAGCACACAATGCTGTAAGCAGCAGACTTCTTGCTCCCTGAAACTGAGCACTGCCCTTCCTCTGCCCTGCTGAAAGCCTGTTATCAGTCTGTCCCCAGATCCTGCTGAACTGTTTCTCTTTGTCCCTTTGGACCACGACCTTCTCCCTGCTGTGTTGCCATGTGTCTGTTGCCATCTTCAGAGCACCGAGCAGCAGCAAAACCCATGGTGGTTGTGCACTGCTTTTTGTTGCTCTTCCTGGCACAATGGGGTCGGGCATTCTCTGCTGTAAACATGGAGCATTTAAAAAATTTGCCGTAAAACCTGTATGACCCTGCCCCTGCCTCGAGTTCTTCAGCATAGGTCCCTCCTCAGCAGAGTATTGTCTGAAGTCAGAGTAAGGGAGTGTCCTGCAAGGCTCATCCCAGCCCCTGACTAAACCACCTCCGAGGATAAGGATCTTGCACATCCATCCCCGTGGGCAGATGGGAAAGCCCTTGATTCCTGCATCCCTTATCCCTCCTGGGTCAAGGCCAAATGTCATGCCTGTGTGACACAGGTAGATGCTGCTGCTCAGTGCTGTGTCAAAATTGCAGGGCTTGACCGTTCCTGGTATGCTGCAGGCAGGGAGGGCTGCACTGGAGCAGGGAGCAGCCTGGACATCCAGCAGCTTGTCTTCAGCCCAAGTCTGAGCTTGTCTCCACAGAGTTAGAAGAGCAGATAAATTTGGGCTCAACCCTGCTTGTAAAGATGGTGTACATCTCACCACAGTGATCAGGGAAGGCTGGGAAGAGCAAGAACCTTCATCTTACAGCTGAAAATGAGCAGATACAGGCCCCATGCCCCTGCTTCAACTTTTGAGGGAACTTGTGCAGCAATTCATGGGTGCTTTTGAAAGTGTGTCCTCATATGTTAATGCTTCTTGTTCTTATTGCTCTTCTACTTTCCATTTCCCATGGTAACTGATTGTTTTCCAAGTAATCATAGAATAGTTTGGATTGAAAGGGACTTTTGAAGGTATCTAGTCCACCCCCCTGCCATGGGCAGGGACACCTTGTACTAGACCAGGTTGCTCCAAGTCCCGTCAGCCTGGCCTTGGACACTTCCAGGGATAGGGCAGCCACAGCTTCTCTGGGTAACCTGTGCCAGTGTTCTACCACCCTTATTATAAAATGGGGCTGCTTTGCCAACTCTCAGAAGCATTTATGGCCTCAGCTGGTCACTAGCAGCCCCACACTGAGCCAGCAGAGAAGGAACCGGAGCCCAGATCGGCCTCTTGTGATAACTTTTACTTGAACAGGCTTTGATTCCAACCTATAGAGCTGCTCCCTTAACTTGTGCCATAAGTGCTGACTTCAGGCTACTGCTGACTTGTGTTGGTAACAGCCGTTTCTTCACTCACCTGTTCAACCCCCAGCATTTGATGGAAAAGTGACTTTTTTTGCAGTCAATGGATTCCCAACCCGAGCAGATCGCCCTGCGCCCCAAGGAGTTCTTCTGCACCTATGACATTGAAGTCCTGACTGAGATGCAGGTAAGGAGAGTCCTGTGTGTTCCTGCAGGCTATTGCCAGCAAGTGCTGGTACGCAAAGGCCATATTTAGGGAATGTGTCTCTGTTCTTGGCTCACTGGATGCCATTGCATAAATGTTGGCTCTACCCCAGCCCCCTGCACCGTGCCTCAGAGCACGGGTTGCCTATGGTTGTTCAAAGCACAGCTAATGCCATGCTCCCGTGGCGGGAAGGACACCCTGTGTGTGACTGTGGTGTGGCCATCAATGGTGGCCAGAATTTCGTACCTGCCATTTGCCAGCACCCTCAAGTGGATCTTGAGTGGCCAGTTGCCCTCTGATTAGGATAATCACCCTTCAAGCAGTGGAGACGATGGCTTAAACATTTCTCCCCGTTATTTTATTTATGTTGGGAGATCTTCAAGGATTTGTGAAAAGGTAACAAGGAATATTTAAGGTCTGGATTGGCCAAGCTGTGGACTGGGAGGACTAAAACAGACTAACTAAAATCAACTAAATCAACCAATACTAAGAAATTAACATGGAGGACTAAAACCTGACAGATGAATTCACTGGGCTGGGAGCTTGGTGAATGTCTGGGATTTCATCCCTTAACATTATTTAGGAATGATTTCAGGTTGCGGCTGTGGATATCAAGAGCAAGATAGCCGTGTTCAAAGATGGATTTAAGATGGAATACAACAAGCTGCTGATAGCAACTGGAAACACGTAAGCTACAGAAAAAATCTTAAAGATCAAGAGAAACTGTTTTATCTGAGAATGTGAAGAGATTGTGCCGGGGGATAAGGAGTGAAATATGGCAGGTGAATTCAGACACTGAATTTGTTTACAGGAGTGTTTGTGGAAAAGTAAGGGGACATCAAAGATATTGGATATATCTGTGTGTACCTGCATCTACATCTACATCTACATCTACATCTGCATCTACATCTATATATCTCTATATTATCATCTATTTCATATATATACACCTACATGATATATATTGTAAAATTATAGAATCAGAGAATGGTTTGGGTTGGAAGGCATTTTAAAGCTCATTTGGTTCTGACCCCCTGCCATGGGCAAGGACACCTCCCACTAGACTAGGTTGCTCCAAGCCCCATCCAGCCTGCCCTTGAACACTTCCAGGTATGGTGGCCCCAGGATCTTGAACATATTTTCTTTAACTAAAGCCTCCAAAGTGGAAGTATTCTGTTTCTTCTAGAGGTCATTTTTGCCATGTTGCTCTTTTTGCTCTTCAATAACACTCAACCCTAACATCCCTCTGAATTTCATCTTTCACCTAATAAGGCGTTGCTGTTGTCCAAGCCTAACAGCTTTTGGAGCCTTGCCACCAGGATGGAAGTTTTCAGAACTGAACCTCATCCAGCCATAGGAAAGGTGGTATTAATATGCTGGGATGCCGAGCATCACCCCAGACTGGCATTGTCCCTTGTACCCTGAAAGTAGCGGGTCAGTTTGTTTTCAATAAGAGATTTGTCAAAATTGGCAGTTTAAGGTGAAAATAAGGCATCCTGGTTCTCCTTCCTTGTGCTCTTTATACCAAGCCATAAAAAAAAGAATGAGAAATCCAGTCCCTGCATAATTTATCTTCTGAGGAAGGGATGCTGCAGAACAGCCAGAGCAGGGACTCACATTGAGAGCCAGTATGGCACCAGTCGCAGCAACAGCCCCAAGAGGTGTGAACGGATGGTGTTGGGGTGTACAGTACTGCAGCCAAAATGCCATCTGCACCAGAAACTGAATTAGGTTCAAAAGAGGGTTAAGCAGTAATTTCAAAATCCTCATACACAAGCTGCAGGTACACAGGGCAAATGTTTTTTAAGGTACCTAAAGTTTTTAGAATCATCTGTCCCATTTCCAGATGTGAGTCAGGTATGCAGGGGTCAGATATTTAAAAAATACATAGGTTCCAGTAAGTGCCTGGGGAGGGCACGATTAAGCTGCTACAGCATCAGCAGTGTGCTCACAGGAATGGACACTGGAGCCTGCATCTTCAGAGCCTTATTAAACTTTCAACATCTGGCTCCAAAGCACTGCTGGAGGACAGAGTGAGTTTTCTGTGCCCCATTAAGCTTCTGAAAATTTTAGGACATGCCAGTGTTTAGCACAGGCTTGTAAAGCTGTGCCTGTCCTCTGCTTCATTGCCCCAGGAAGGAGCTCCCCCAGTCCTATGGGTACACAATGGGGTCTGTGGTGGCTGCCCAGCATCCCCTGCTTGACCACTGTCCACCAGCTTTTGTGTTTTTCCATGTTATGTCTCCAACCCAAAGAAAGGTGAAGAAAAGGAAAGTCTGGGATGCTGCTGGAGCCCCAGAAGGGGTGTCTGCTGCCCTGATTGGGCACTACAGCCACCATGGGATCAAGAAAAGCAGTTGTATCACGCTCAGTGTTTTTCAGGCCCAAAGCTCTCAGCTGCAAAGGCAAGGAGATGGAAAACGTTTTCAACATCCGGACGCCTGAAGATGCCAACCGTGTGGTAAAGCTGGCCACGAGCAAGAACGTGGTGATTGTGGGAGCATCCTTCCTGGGTGAGCTCAGGCAGTGTCTGCGTCCCAGCTCTCCACCTCTTCCTGCAGACGATCCCAAACCCTTGCCCAGTTTGTCACTGCCCAGTTAGCGGTAACCCCCCACCAAACTGAGCCTGGGGTAGTCCAACCTCCAGCCCCAGGTGCATGTAAGGACATCTCCTTGCTGAAGAAATTGATTTTCCAAGGAGTCTGGGCTTGCATAGGCACAGATATTGCTGTCCCAGACTGAAAAGCACATGGCAAGGCCAGTGCTGGTGCTCAGGTGGGTTCAAATCTGGTGTGTCTAGATTTGGCTTCAGTCAAGAGAGTCTTGTTGGTAAGTGGGAGCCTGTGGGTTTATTTCTCTTTTACTTTTTAGCAGAGCAGTGAATGTTTGAAATACAGTTTCTTTGGTGGTTCTTCATTATGGTTGACATGGTTCTAACAAAATAATAGGGGGCTCTGCAAGCCTTAAGCATAAATGTTTATTAGTGAGGGAATTTATCATTATTTTTTCATTATTTGTTTTGTTTTCTTTTATAAAAGATAAATCTGTTTTAATGGTTCAGTTAATATGATCTACAGAAAAGCATGTGCTGTGGGGAGCCAGTTGCAAACTGCGGGTCATCAAAAAATTCATTTCCATAAAAAACCCCATAGATAGAAAATGTCTTGGTGGAGGTTCCCATGCAATTTCTAGCAGCAGAATTCTCCCATTCTGATCAGAGAAAATAGCTACTCCTAAGGGCTTTTTTCAGACTGCAACTGAGAGTTCCTGCTGTAAGAGGAAGGTTTCCCTTGGCTGAGGTCCATCATTCCATGTGCTATGGCTTCCCAGGTGTAGAGGGTTGACCCTGGCTAGGTGCCAGGTACAGC
The DNA here is from genome assembly GCA_038380795.1 of Pyrocephalus nanus. Taxonomy (NCBI): domain Eukaryota; kingdom Metazoa; phylum Chordata; class Aves; order Passeriformes; family Tyrannidae; genus Pyrocephalus; species Pyrocephalus nanus. The sequence goes on from CM076278.1 coordinate 908,018, forward strand.
CATTCTCTCACTCCCTTCTGCAACTGGACAGAGAAAAGAAAAAAAAAACGATGAAGGATTCATGAGTTAAGAGCTGGGAGACATCACACTGATCACCATCACAGGCAAAACAGACTCAAAGTGGGGATATTCATTGAATTTATTACTAACAGGGTCAGGAAAAAAGAGTGAGAAGTAAAATAATTTTAAAAAAAACCTTCCCCCCACCCCTCCTTCCATGCTCTCCCACCGCCCCCAGCGGTGCAGGAAGATGGGAATGGGGGTTATGGTCACTCCCGTGGGGTCCCTCCCACGGGAGACAGTCATTGATGGACCTCTCTGCAGTGAGTCCATCCCTCGGGCAGCAGCTCTTCCCACCCTGCTGTCCCGTGGGTCCCTCCTCCATGGGGTCAGTCCTTCAGGGATGAGCTGACCCGGCGTGGGTCCCCCACAGGGGCCACGAGTCCTGCCCGGGAAAAACCTGCTCCAGCCTGGGCTTCCCTCTGCACGGGCTGCAGGTCCCTGCCAGGACCTGCTCCATCCTGGGCCTGCCCCGGGGTCACAGCCTCCTTCCTGCATCCCCCTGCTCCAGCGTGGGAGCCTCCAGGGGCTGCAGGGGGGTCTCTGCACCCCGATGCTCCCCCATGGGCTGCAGGGGCACAGCTGCCCCACCCTGCTCTGCACCACGGGCTGCGGGGCCTCAGCTCCAGCACCTGGAGCACCTCCACCCCCTCCTTCTGCACTCACCTTAGTGTTTGCATTGTTGTTCCCATGTTCCCACTCCACTCTTCCCTGGCTGCAATTCCTTCTGTCCCTAAATATGTTATCCCAGAGGTGTTGCTGTTGTTCCTGATGGGCTTGGCCTTGGCCAGCGGCAGCAAGTCCGTTCTGGAGCAGCTGGCATTGGCTCCACCACGGGCAGGGGAAGCTTCTGTTAGCTTCGAACAGAAGCCACCCCTTTAGCCCCCCTGCTACCAAACCTAGCCACAGAAACCACTACAACAGGGCACTTTGAGGCTTCATCATGACCAGTTCCTCCCTTTGATCTTCAAAATCTACATTGAAGAATACCTGAATTGGTTTGGCCCCTTGTGTGACCAGGTCTAGTGCCTCCTCAGTTCTCCCAGTGGCACAGCTCCAACCTCCCCAGTCAGAGTGGGTGAGGCAGCTCCTCTGCTCCAGCCAGTTCCAGGGATGCAGAACAGTGCCAGGGCGGTTCCCACAGCCACTCAGACCTGCTTCCATTCCCCAGGGATGGAGGTGGCCGCCTACCTTGCGGAGAGGGCCCACTCGGTGTCCCTGGTGGAGCTGGAGGAAGTCCCCTTCAAGAAGTTCTTTGGGGAGAGGGTTGGCCGTGCTGTCATGAAGGTGACCTCTCTTTTCCATTGGAGGGGAGGGTTGATAACAGAGTGGGTTCTGCTTGTATCACTTATTGCACTAATTGATTTACTTGATGTTTATTGACAAAGCTGTGATGGCAGCGGTCAGTAGAAGAGCAGGCTGTGTCATCGCTGTCATGGTCCACGTGCTGTAGATCACCTTCTTCTGCACTTGTGCAGGAGGGGCAGGGGTGCCGACCTCCTTTGCAGCGCAGGTCAAGAGGAGCCCAGGGGATGGGCAGGGCAGTGCTGGGACACAGGGACACCAGGACCATGGGTGGTTCAGGGTCCTGATGTCCCCTGCTCTGTCCCTTGTCCCCCCTCCAGATGTTCGAGAGCAACAGGGTGAAGTTCTACATGCAGACAGAAGTGTCAGAGCTGCGGGAGCAGGAGGGGAAGGTAGGGTGTGAGCAGGGGTTCCCCGGTGGCACTGCTGTGGCATCCCTCGGGGCTGCCATTCTATTCCCTGCTGGGGCTTTGCTCTCCCCTCTTTCCTTGTCCCTGAAATTCATATTCCTGGATTTATTCTCCAGGAGCAAAAGTGCACCAATGTGGTGTGTGATGTGGCTTCACTGCTCCCACCCTCCTTCTGTTGCTTTTCTAAGGAATTATGGTCACCTTGCATGTCACAAAAGAGGCGAGCTGCCAACTTGGCTTCCTGCTGCTACTGCGGGGTTTTTGGCCCTAAAATAACTGTGATGCCCCCCCCACCTCATGTCTCCTGCAGCTCAAGGAGGTTGTGCTGAAGAGTGGGAAGGTCCTGCGTGCCGACGTGTGTGTTGTTGGTGTTGGTAAGGGGTTGTGTGCTCAGCTGGGGGCTGGGGGGCTCTGTTCGGTGCAGGAGAAGCTGGAGGGGATGTCTCAGCAAGGACTCCTTGGGGTTGGGTAGCCAGGCAGTGATAGGCCAGCCCTGCTTGGCTGCCACACATGAGTCTGAGTAACTAACAAATGCCTTTCTAGAGCCTCCACCCCAAAATATATTTGGGAAATAGTAATGTGTTTGACTTTTCCAGAAAAAAAACCACATTCAATGCAATTTCATCCCCTCAAGTTGCTTTTTAATAAAGCTTCCCCAAACTCAATTTTTTCAACTATTTTTTTTTAATTGCTGCTGCCAGCAACAAAAAATATACCCTGTATTTATAAAATAAAAGAATACCCCGTTACTATAAAATAAAAAAAACCCAACCCTCCATAGAAGAGGGTATTTTTCTCCTTTACATTTGAGGAGAGAAAAAGTCCCTTTCCCTCCATCTCTGTAACTTTTAAAAAATGCTGGGGACTGGAGGAATCATAGAATTAGTTTCATTCTGGGTTTTTTTTGACTACTCTGATTTTTGAAGTCTGGAGGGAAAAAAAGATTAAAAAAGGAAAAGGAAGGGTGAAGGAAAGGTACAGACTGAGGGGAGGCCAAGGAGCCCTGTATGGAATCTCAAAGGTTCCCTTTTAAATATAATTTCTTTTCAAAATAAAGGCAATTGAAACATTGAAATTTACTTCCAAGCACTAGAAAAGGGTGGTGGGCAGATTACACTGATGGCTTAGGGAAGCATAGGGATCCTGGGAGGCAGAGGCTGATGCAGTTGGGTCTCTGTAGGGTGTCTTGCCCTGCTCCCAGGGCAGCTGTTGCCTTCCCGTGGGCAGTCTGACTGTCCTGGCATGAGAGGGTCTGCTGATCTTGGGGTCAGCCCCCCAGGGCTGTGGGACACCCAGACACTGCAGCAGCAGCCTTTGCCTTCTCCCACAGGTGCAGTTCCAGCGACGGGCTTCCTCAAGCAGAGTGGCATCAATATCGACTCCAAGGGCTTCATTGTGGTCAACAAGGTGAGCCCAGGGGCAGCCCCTGTGGGATGGAGAGCAGAAGGAGCTGGGTCAGCTCTCCTCACAGAAGAGCTTTGTGGGGGCTCCAAGCTGCTGCCACAGGTGCTTTTTATGGCTTTTTATCTGTCAAGATTGGCAGAATTGGAATTTTGGAATTCTAGGTGTTGGCCTGTGCAGGGCCAGGAGTTGGACTCGATGATCTTTGGGGGTGCCTTTCATTTCAGGATATTCTATGAGATGCTGAGATTCTGAGAGCATTACCAGGAGCGCCTGGGACTGCCTCTGCAAGTGCGGGATTTGCAAACCCCAGCCCTGAATGCTTTGGCTTGGGTCTGGTTCTGAGCTGCCCTGGAATGGTGTGGATATTTTATGGGGAAAGATTGAGAAAGATCCATCTTTCCAAGTATCCTAAAGGATCTCATCCTTTCTCCCCACCAGCAGTGCCTGCGGTGGGAGCAGTGCTGGTGCTGATGGGTGTGCGTGCCATGAGCGGGGAGGATTGTCGGGGAGCTGGGGCTCTGTGCAACCCACCCTGTGCTTATTGCTCATCATGTGATAAGCTGGGCTCTGTCTGCAAACACTGACAGACCTCAGACTTCTAAGAGGGGCTCCAGGACCCCAGTCCATGTCTCTTTTTACTGGATAACCCACTGGCAGAGGGATACTGTAGTTCCCTGCCCGTGTGTTTTCAGCGAAGAAGGCTGAATGAAATCCGATGTGGGAGTCCCACAGGCAAGCAGAGATTGTCTGTGTGTTCCTGGGAATGTGGCAGCTCTGGAGCAGTTCTCTGTTTTTGTTTGTGTGTGGTGCAGACCCCACTAATGCACACCTCTGTTCCCTGCAGATGATGCAGACCAACATCCCTGGGGTCTTTGCTGCTGGAGATGCTGTCACATTCCCACTAGCCTTGAGGAATAACAAGAAGGTGAATGTCCCCCACTGGCAGATGGCCCACATGCATGGTAAGTACTGAGCAGAAAAGAGACTTCTGCAGATTCCCGGGAAATTTCCAAACCCTCTAAGGAGAGAATGAAATAACTGTCAACAGGGAGACTGGGTGGTTGTATTGAACACTTTGAAGCATGTATATTTTATCCTGCCCAATATGCCCAGTCTGTCAGCATTTGTGCCAAGCTTTGCCTAACAATGCCCTGTTGCAAGCACAGAGGTGCCCAGGGACAGGCTTTCCCATATGCCCTCTGCTCCATGGCATCTGCGTTGCTGCAGGAGCCTGCTCTTCTCCTTGCCTGGGACACTTTGGAACTCACATCCTAAAGTCAGCCTGAGCTCATGTTTCCAGCTGGGCTGCCCACACTGCCAGGCTGGCCCAGGAGCATGTCACAGAGCTCGGATCTTTCTCCCCTTCACGTCAGCCTGAAACCCCTGGTGTGATCAGCTGCCCTCAAGGAGGTTTCCCTCCGGTTGGGTGCCCTGGGTGAGAGGTTTCGGAACCACAGCTCCAAAGTCAACCTTTGGACATAGCCCCCTGGTCCAGACATGCCTCTGCAGCAGGGACTGTATCCCAACAGTCACCGTGCATTCAGGGATTTGTCCATCCCTTCCCTGTCTGGGTGGGAGCTCAGTGTGCTCTCAGCCCTGTCACTGTTCTAGAAGTTGGGGGAAAAGAGTCTCATGGGCATATCGCTCATGCCAGTGGAGGTGATGAGTAGGAGCTGCACCACGGGAAGGAGTCCAGGCCCATCCTCAGACAATGCTGTGTGCTTCCTGCTTGGTCTTCATTGCTGTGTGGGGTTTTCCCAGCAGCAGTTCTTGGTTTCCCTATATGCTGTGACTGGGGATGTTGATGCTGTGCTGTGACCTCAAGGCAGACCACGATGCTTGCCCTGGTGTGGGAATTCTACAATCCTTCTGCTGCTGCTGTCTTCCAGGCCGTATCGCTGCACTCAACATGCTGGCCCATGGCACAGAGATCAGCACCGTCCCATATCTGTGGACTGCTATGTTTGGGAAGAGCATCCGGTATGCAGGTAAGGGGCTTCTGAGGCTGCTGTGACATTTGTGCTGGTGGAGGTGTCCTGGGCTAGAGGAGCCACAGCCACATCCCTTGCTGTGGACCCTCCACACTGACTGTGCCGCGGGTCTGCTTCCCTGCCTGGCTTCTGAGGCGTTTGGTGTCTCCTCTGTCTGCCATGAGGTGCACTTCTCTAAACACGATGAAGGGTTGATTTAGGTTAGATAATGGGAAGAAATTCTTCCCTGTGAGGGTGTTGAGACCCTGGCACAGGTTGCCCCCATCCCTGGAAGTGTTCCAGGCCGGGTTGGATGGGGCTTGGAACAACCTGGTCTAGCAGCAGGTGTTCCTGCCCATGGCAAGGGGTTTGAAAAAGGTGGTCTTTAAGGCCCTTTCCAACCCAAACTGTCCTGTGATTGTGTGACTTTTGGTACCCACATCTTCTGTGCTGGCCTCTTGGTCACTGCAGGACGTTCTTCGTGTAGCTCTGGAGTGAAACATCCTGTCTTAGAGCTGGATCCAGAAGAATTGTTGCTGAATCTGCTTCTTCTCTGCTTTGCAGGCCACGCAGAAGGATTCGATGATGTTGTCATTCAGGGAGATTTAGATGAACTGAAGTTTGTGGCATTTTATACCAAGTAAGTGTTTCTCTTCTCCATGTTTCTACATCGGCATTCATCTGAGATTTCTCTGCTAGACTGTAAAACAGTTTTACCAGAGTTTCTGTCAGTCAGTTTTGTTCATCTCTGGACACTCAGCTTTGTGGGACACTAATAAAAGGCATTGGAGAAACGATGTGCTGATTGTAGAACAAGTTAATTGGTCTGTGGACCTGCTGTCTCTGCCAGATGTAAGCCCTTTGTCTGTTCACATAATCTCTAGGAGCAGATGATGACTTCTAGTGGCAATTCCTATCAAAGATTTCCTTCCCATCTCATCACCATGTTAATGGTTTGTGACCAGGGCTGGACTGGGCACTCAGGCATCACCAATTCTGATACTGGTTTGACAGACTGAGCTCAAAAAACCTTTTCTGTCTATAAAAACTGTGAACATTTGCAACAGCTCAGGAACTTTGTTACACCTGTAGTGAAGCCCACCTCTCCCCTTGGCTGGGACCCTACCTGGGAATGCATTCCTGAGATGTGTTCTCATCTGTTCTGGAGCCATGTTAGCTGTTTAGACTGGGTGCACCATGAATTTTTCCCTAAAATATTTGCTACTGTTTATTCTTCTGTTGCCTTTTGTCCCATCCCAATCTGAAAACACTGGCCATAGAACCTCCTCATGCCTGGAGCCAAAGGGGTTTTTCCAAGTGCTTTCTGATATTAAGGATGGGGAGAGGTAAACCACGGAAGCAAAGGACTGCCCAGCTCAGCCATCAAACTACTTGGCAGCAGCACCCAGGCAGGCATCAGGAGGGAGCTCGGGATGGGAGCCAGTTGTGGCTCTGCAGAGATCATCTCACTGCTCCTCTGTTCCCTCCCCAGTGTCTCTCATGCCTTCCCTTCCTGAGGGTGCCACATTGCTCCAGAATGTAGCCTGGCAGTTAGATGTGTCCCTCGGGCTTGGAAGAGGCAGGGCTCAGTTTATCACTCCATGGGTCCCCAATGCTCACCCTCCTCCTTCTGGTGCCTGAACATGTCAGGTAAACACCTGCTGCAGGGGATGGGGCTCCAGCTGGCACCTGGGGCCCTTAGCACATTGGACACAGCTTGGAGTGTGCTGGCACCTTGGCCAAAATTGCATAAAGGGGTGTGTTTGTGCCAAGGCACCCCCTGTGCTAGGGAGAGCTGCTGTGGAGACGTTCCCCTCCTGCAGCCTTTTCATACCAGAGCATTTAGCTCTTTATCCCCACCCTAATTAGAAAGGAAAGGTCAGGTTGCTTTAATTAAACATCTGAGGGGCCTGTTCAAAGGGAATGCCCTGAGCAAGGTGCAGAATCCCTGCTCTGTGCCCTGCTCTCTGTGTGCTGCGGTGGCTGTGGGGTCTGCCTGGGTCTGCCCAGGCACACAGGGGAGCCTAGCCAAGTGGGCAGCAGTGGGGGTCCCCCACTGAACGCTGTGTTGTTCTGCTACCCAGGAGGTGCTCCCAGAGATGGCTTTTGGGTACCAGGATGGCATTCCACGCTGAGAGCCGGAGGTACTGGGGAGCACCATCTGGCAGGGGTTGGCCAGTGTGTCCCCCGCTGCGTTGCTCAGCTGTCATCACAAATGTCCTTGTTTGTGCTTCTGTGAGGGGCCACTGGAGCATTTCTTCCTCTTTCTGATTTGGTGATGGTTCTTCTGGTTGGTGCTAATGCTTTTTGACTGAGGACAGTCCCAAACCTACTGTTTTCTTCTGCTTCCTTCTCCTGTGCCCACCCCATGATTTGGATTCTTCTCCTGGTTGTCCTTGGCTGTTGCAGGAACTACTGGTGGTTCCCACTTCTGCAGCCCGTCCTCAGCATTGGCTTTCACAATAAGGCTCTTTTTGACCCAGAGTTTGAAGAGGAAAGCTGTTCACCTCTTCCTGGTCAGAGCTGTTTAGAGGTCAGTGTAAAGCCCTGTGCAGGGAGATGTACAGGACTTCTGATTGCTCCAAATCCCAGGTTCAGGAAGGGAATTCTTGTTGCCTCTGAAGGCCTTTTGAAAAAGAAGGATTCCTACAGGCTCCCCGTCTGTCTGACAGTATTCAAAAGCCACCACTGATGTGGGACGCTCCAGCTCACCAGGATCCCATGGTTATCTTGTAAAAGGAGCAGCTGCCCCATGTCTTGCTGATAGAAATCTTTGGGCTGCATCCACCTTCCTAGCTGGGCACTATCTGGGCTTGAGGCTGAGCTGGCAGGCAACTGGTGGAGTGTGTCCTCCTTTCAGTTCTCTTACACATCTTAGTTATTCATTGCCTTGGAGCAGCACATGTCCCCCTGGTTTTGATGGATAGGTCTCTCCAACCACTTTTGTGTTTCCTAGCTGGGAGCTGGCTACGCTCAGAAAACTTGCTCTCTTTTATTTGCAGTGAACTTATTTAGGAATAGGAGCCTTGAGAAACAGTCTGTGGTTTTGTGGACAGCTGCGAGAGATGGCTTTAACTCCCATGGCTGCACAGGGATAAATTGTCCTCTGAAACATGGCTTTTGCTCTCCTCTTCCTGGGAATTAGGCATACATCCCCCCCACCCTGACTGTCCTTTGCTCTGTTGATCACAGAGCTCTTTGGCAGGAGATTGAAGTGCAGATATTGGTTCAATGGGTGCTTCTATGCTTCAGTTTACTCAACAATATCACCAGAGTTTAATATCTTACCCACACACCTTCCCTGATCTCACATTGTTTGGCCATTCAGTTATCTCTTCATGAATCGTCTCATGGGCCAGTCTTTAAAGGTTTATGCTTGGGTTGATCCCAGCAAACCTCAAAGTAGAAGAATCCTTCTCATTTGCCTGCGACCTTTAGCCCAAGCTCCTCCAGCATTTTTACATTCTCTTCCGTCCACTTCATTGGTTTCCCACTCAACCTTTGGGGTTGTGTTGTGATCCTAGTGGGGAACAGTCAGTCGGCCTGGACATCCCATATACACGGGGGCTTCATCACTGGGGCTGTGGGGATTCTGGTAATGGACACCCCTGTCCTGGTGCCTGTGGAGTGGCTCAGAGGTGGGCACTCGGCCCACTTGGAGGTGAGGATCAGGAAGAGGATGTGGAGCATTCCAACCGAGTGTCCCACAGGGAAATCCTGACCACCTGCCTCTCCACTTCCTTGGCACAAGGCAGCAGCCCAGGGATCACAGCAACCACTTGCTAGTGTCCAGGTTTTTATCCATCATCAGATCCACCTTTGGTGGTCTTTTCCCACAGATGCCAGGGTGCCAGAGCTGTCTCTGTCCCCCAGGCACCCTCATGATGCTCACCATGCCAGCACACGAGCATTGGTGGGATCACTGGGGCCAGCCTGCCATGTCAGCTCTGAGCCCTCTCCTGACCTTTGTCCCATGCCCCTAGCACAGTCCCTGTGATGCTCACACCTTGGGATTGGGCCTGGCTCTGGAGCGGGTGTTTCTCTTTGCTTCCCCCTTCTCTCCAGCATGCTGGATTTTAGGTGATGGAGCTGTGGCCATCCAGGGTGCCCTAACTGTTCTGCTCTGCCCTGGCCCTAGGAGCGATGAGGTGGTGGCTGTGGCCAGCATGAACTATGACCCAATTGTCTCCAAGGTGGCTGAGGTCCTGGCTGCTGGCAGGACCATCCGGAAGCGCGACGTGGAGTAAGTAGACATGCGGCGGGAACCAGCAGTGCCAGGGCAGCAGCAAAGCACAGCCAAGGAGTGCAGGGCAGGGCTGAGCACCCAAGGGCAGCTCTTTCCTGCTGCTCCCTCTGCATATCCTTGCATCAACCTTCCTGTTCTGCTTACTCCACCCCCCCTAGTGCTGCCTCCCATCTTCCTCCAGCTTCCTCTGGCATTCCACACATATAGGGTTTGTCTGAAACACCAGGCCCCAAATCCTTGCATGAACTGGATGGGAAGGGGATACTCACTGCCTTTGGGCACTGGCACATCACCAAGGAAGCACTGCCTGATGCTGGGGTGCCCCTGGGCACCCAGTCAGTCAAGAGCATCTGCAGAGAGGGGCTGAATGTAAAGCCTGTGGTGCAACCCTCTGTGCACAACGCAGCCCAGAGAGCTGGTGGTACCAGGATGCCAGCCTGTGCTGTTTCAGCCTCCAGTTCCTTGGAGCAGAGCTCATAGACAGAGGGCATTTTTTTCATTCACTTTGTTTTTAAGACCTTGCAGAGGAAAGAGCCCTTTGTGCTGAGGGTGGGTGCTGGAAGGCTAATACCAGGGAGGTGGTAACAGCTGGGAGGGAGATTTTAGAGTGGGAACCAAAGCTGCTGAGGGGATGTGGGTACCTGTTCCAGGGGTGTTTCCACATGTGGAATAAAAGCAGATCTTTTCAAAAGCTCAGGGAGAGGAGCACTCCCAGCCCCCAGGCAGGTCTGAACCAGCTCAAATTCCCTGGGCACCCCTGGGATGGGGAGAATGTTATGGGTCCACCTAGTGGAGACAGGGTTCATAAAATCACAGGATGGTTTGGATTGGAAGGAACCTTAAAGGCCATCCCATCCCACTCCCTGCCATGGGCAGGAACACCTTCCACTAGACCACGTTGCTCCAAGCCCTGTCTGACCTGGCCTGGAACACTTCCAGGGATGGGGCAGCCACGGCTTCTCTGGGTAACCTGTGCCAGAGCCTCCCCACCCTCACAGGGAAGGATTTCTTGTGCTGTCATCCCCAGTACATGGGGAAATGGTTGCTCTCTGGGAGGGAGGTGGTATCTCATGGGCATCCCAGTGGCGGGTGGAAGCTGCTGGCCCTGTGGTGGGGCTTGGGGGCCTGGAGGAAACCAGACCACCTAAACCTGAATGTCTTTTCTCTCTCCGTCTCCTGCTGCTTTCACAACTTTAGGCTGTTTGTCCGTCACGGCAAGTACGTTCGATTTGGGGTCCTGGGTGTGCTGGGCATGAGGGGCTGGCAGGAGGGACAGCCAGCCACCTGATTGGGCCATATCTCTAATTCCTATGTGGGACACTGATTTACATGGTGGGCATCCATGTTTTGCATCCCCCTCGCAGGGGGGCGATGCTGCTGTGCTGGGTGATAGGGCTGGGGGTGCCAGGAGCCACATCAGGCACAGATCTGCTGCAAATGAGCAGCTGCCTGTTGGCTGGCACCCTGCTTGGCTGGAGGTTTGTTGTGCTTCCATGAATTTTCAGCTGAATGCGAGAAGGGCTAGGTTTAAGTAAAAAAAGAAAAGTTTTAGCTCCGTTTTATATGGAATTGAGGATCTGCATGGACTTTTTAGACAGTTTAATGACATGTGAATGAGGGCAGAGGAGGGGCCCAGCGCAGCAGGGTGCAGGGATGGGCACCAGTGACCACTGTCTGGACTAGCACCAAGACAGCACCGAGAGCATTTGCTTACACGTGCTGAGAAACACCCCATCTTGTTTTTCCCTCTTTTAGAACCGGAGACATGTCTTGGCTAACAGGGAAAGGCTCCTAATATGCTGGTGGCTGGGCCCTCCTGATGCTGCACTTGCCGTGTGGAGACAGGACAGCAGCTCCATGGCCCGGTGGGAAACCCATGGCTCAGCCATTTCCCTTTGAAACCTGGATGAACCCATGGCTGGCACTGTGCACTGACCTTCCCAGGAGGACCTCCCATGGCACCTCTGCCCCAGTGCTTGTTGGGCTAGGGCTCTGCCATTGCAATTCCCATGGGACTGGAAAAGCAGCCCCCAGAGACCGTGGGGTTTGGCTGTGGCAAAGGGCATTGGTGTGGCGTGGCTCCAGATGCTGCCATTGGGTTGAGGGTCCCTAGGTGGGTCTGCCCCATGCACATCTCTCACCTCTGTAAGTAGCATGAGTGCCTTTGGGTGCTCCTGTGCTTTCATGCATGATGCTCCTTCCCAAATTCTCTTCACTCCCAGCAGAGTTCTGATGTGCATCCCCACAGAGCCTGACATCCACTCCCTCCTTGCATGACTGCAGTGTTTGCCACAGCTCTCCCTGTGCTCACTCACTCCAGGGGGCATCTGGGTGGGCCAGGAGATGGGGTCACAGCGGGTGGTGTCTGTGCAGCCTGTGACTGTGTGGTCCAGGCTGGTCCTGCCCAGCCCACCCCAGCACAGGCGGGTCCCTGCCCATGCTGAGGGCTCTGGAGCTCACTGGTCCCATCCCAGCATCTGCAGCTCTTGGTCCATCCCCAGGGTGTGGAGCGGGGGTCCCTGGAGAGCTGGGACAGCTCAGCTGCAGCCCTGGACTTGGTGGCCAGCCTTCCAGCCAGCCTTGGTATGGATGTCTCTCCTTAATGACATCATGGGATTGGTGCTGCTGCTTGAGGAAAAGTAGCCGGAGGAGCTGTCCATCGTCTGTCACTTGTCTGTCCTGTCGTCTAGTGACAAGGCTGCATTTCTCAGCCCACCATGCAAGTGCTCTGCTGTTCTGTTTCCTGCCCCTGATGAAGAAGAGCCGTGTCTCCAGCTCGGGAGTGGACCTGGCCAGCCACAGCCCCGTGTCTATCAACCCAACAGAGTGGGAGGGTGAGGATCCTCTCGGAGAACCTCCAGTGCTTTGTCCTGGGGGTGACTCCTTCCCCAGCAGTCAGTGTTTTAACCCGAATCCAAAACAAGAGGATTTATATTTTTAATTTGATTAACCCCCTATGAATTAAAGCAATACTGTTTTTGGGATCTGGGTAATTTCTGATTCCTTCCAAGACCTTGGGCCAACTCTGCAGGTTCGCCAGGAGTTTCAAGTACCTCTTCTCTGGAGGCTTCCCATCTGTGTTCAGCTCACCAGTTATTTGTTTCTAGTCTTTCAGATCTTGGCTGGGTAGAAATGTCACCAGTGTCTTTCACATCTCTAGTTTGTCTCTCTGGTTTCACTGCAAGGCTTTTCTCAGGTGGAATGACTGGGGGGGAGGTAGGCAGGATGTGCAGGCTCCAGCACAGAGCTGGAGGGAATGAACAGGGACCATTGTGTGTCTGCTGGATCCACAAAAGATGGACATTTCCACTGTGCAATGGTGTGGGATGGTGCTGAAGCTGGGACTCCTTGTCCAGTGCAAATGCTTCCTGGTGGTGAGCAAGGCTGGGTTGCCTTCTCTGCCACCTCTTGCAACCTCTCACACCAGGACAGAAAGTTTCCATCTCTTCTTATGAAACTACCTGTTCCCATGAGGAATGAGAATCAGACTGGGGCACAGGCTCATTAGTGACCCCCCAGCTGCATTGCCCTGTCACAATTACTTTCACCAGACTGCCCATGTATCTTCTTGGTTGCTCACCCTGCTTGCCTATGCAGATGTGAGCTCTCCAGCAGCTCCTGCTCCTTAGATACTGGGCTGTGACTGTTGACCTGCCCATGTCTTTCCCCATGTGCTGGCAGAACCCCTGGGTGGACATGGATTGGGCACAGCATGCCTGGGTCATTGCCTCTACTCCACTCAGGTGAGACCCCACCTGCACTATTGCATCCAGCTCTGGGGCCCTCAACAGAGGACGGACATGGAGCTGCTGGAGCAAGTCTAGAGGAGGCCACAGAGATGCTCCAAGGGCTGAAGCAGTTCTGCTCTGGAGCCAGGCTGGGACAGCTGGGGGTGTTCACCTGGAGGAGAGGATGGTCCAGGGAAACCTGAGAGCCCCTTGCAGGGCCTAAAGGGGCTCCAGGAGAGCTGGAGAGGGACTGGGGACAACGGATGGAGGGACAGGACAAGGGGCAATGGCTTCCAACTGCCAGAGGGCAGGGTTAGATGGGATATTAGGAAGAAATCCTTCCCTGTGAGGGTGGGGAGGCCCTGGCACAGGTTGCCCAGAGAAGCTGTGGCTGCTCCATCCCTGGAATTGTTCAAGGTCAGGTTGAATGGGGCTTGGAGCAATGTGGTCTAGTGGAAGGTGTTCCTGCCCATGGCAGGGAGTGGAACAAGGTGATCTTTAAGGTCCCTTCCAACCCAAATGAGTCTGTGATTCTATGATCCTGTGACTTGAGCCAGTCAGGAATCGGTCTACCACACTTTCAGCCCCAGATGGTTTGTTTTTGGCAGCATGTGGCAGTGAGCTCTGCAATTTCATTTTGGCTTTATCAAGCAGAAGAATCCTCTCTTTCTTTGCTTTCTTGTGTCCCTTGCCAGTGCCTGGCCCTTAATGACCGCATTTATAGCATTCAGTCCCACTATTTGAGGCAGCTTCTCTGATGTGCTTTATGGGGTGGGTTGGAGGCTGAAGATCATGAGACCGTATCTGTTGGGTAGGGCTAACACTTAAAGAGTGTGTCCAGAGAAGGGCAATGGAGCTGTGGAAGGGTCTGGAGCACAAGTGGCTGAAGGGTCTGGAGGAGTGGCTGAGAGAGCTGGGGGTGCTCAGCCCAGAGAAGAGGAGGCTCAGAGGGGACCACCTTTCTCTCTCCAACTCCCTGACAGGAGGGTGGATGGAGCCAGGTGGTAGTCAGGCTCTGCTCCCAAATAACAACTGGCCAGGTGAGAGGAAATGGCCTCAAGTTGCACCAAGGGATGTTTAGGTTGGATATTAGGGAAAATTTCTTCATGGAAAGGGTTGTCCAGCCCTTTCACAGGCTGCCCAGGGCAGTGGTAGAGTCTCCTTCCCTGGAAGTGTTAAAAAAATGTGTAGATGTTGGACTTAGGGACCTGGTTTAGTGGGATGCCTGGCAGTGCAGGGTTAATTGGTTGCACTTACTGGTTTTAGAGGGCTTTTCCAACCTTAATGATTATTTAAGTTATTTTAAACTTGAAGTCCCCGCAGTGCCATCCCCTTTCCCTGCCATTCACCTCTGGCTCAACCAACCCCTCCCATACCATCCCCCACTGCCTGAGCCTGGATGGAGTCTGGGGACACTGAGAAGCATGGAGGTCCACAAGGGCAGACTGTTAGCAGGGGAGCTCACAGGGATGGGTAAATGCTCCGTGAGCCTGGAGGCCTCGAAGCAACATTACAGCTGAAGAGCATAATTCTTTCATGGGGCATCCTCCTCTCTCAGGGGGCTTTGACCAGTAATTATGCCGATATAGCCTGGCTGGGAGAGGGTGCAGTTGCTTAGGTTACCACTGTGTCCCCGTCACGGTGACGAGTACAACCTGCTGCTCGAGGTACAACCTGCTGCTGTGGAGGGGAGATGCTTTTGACTTGCCTTTGCAACTCTGCCCTGTGATTCCCACGTAGGCTTGATATTCCAAGGTGGCAATTCTGCTTCTCCACATCCCCCTCCCATCTCAGTGGCCCTGTTCCTGGGGAGCCAGTGGTCAGGTGGCCCCGCGTATTAGCCTGACCTATCATCCCCTTGATTCCCTCCCGGCTAATCCTGGCTGAGCCGGGCTGGAGCGAGTGGGGCTCGGCTGTCAGCCATGGCTGCGCATACCCCGCTGCCCCCCAACCTGCGCCGGGGCTTGGTGGCGTTCAGTGGCTCCCTCTTCATAAACAACAAGACCCAGGATAGTGGCACTGCCCACCTCTACCAGCCAGGTATGGGCAGTGGGGCTCTGTGGAGGGGGGTTTGGGGAGGGGGATATCACCATGAGCCTGCTCAGCACATCACCTGGGTGCCTCTGAGCCAGGAGCACCCAAAGGGTCTCTGTACCACCCCCACCAAGGAGGGGAGCAAAAAAAACTCTGCAAAGAGCTGCTTGTGCTTGTGGGCTATTGCTCCACTCCACAAGCTATGAGTTGGGGTCCCTCTGAATAGGGGGACACCGGGGATGTTGGGCAGCCTGCCCACTCCTGCCCATCCTGCCTAGCCCACGAGGTGCTGGCCAGCCTGCCCCTCCAGGTGATGCTCTACTTCAACGTCTACTACTTCCCCGTCTGGTGTCTGGCTGAGGGGATGATGCTGCAGCTGAAGGTACTGTCCCATGGGGCACATGGGGAGGGGGGTGAGCTGCTCCTGCCCAGCCTCCCTTGTTATAGGGGGGAAACAGTGAACAGGGGGGAAACAGAGACGGGAGCCTCTTCAGAATTAATGGGTCTCCAAAATGCCCTGACCCACATGAGTCAAGATGGGTCATCTCTGGCTGCCAGAAGTGGAAATCAGGAACTTTCCAGGCAGGAAAGGTTAAACTGGGAGAGAAAAATGGGCAGAGCTGGGCATCAGCATGGTGGAACTGGCAGAGCATGGAGCACTGGGTATGGGGAGGAGGACACAGGAAGCTGGGCATGGGGTGCAGGGGACAGGGCAAATAGGATGGGGAGAAGGGCACAGGTATCTGGGAACTGAGCACAGTGAATGGTGCACAGAGTATGGGAAACTAGGCATGGACAACTGGACTGGGGTGCAGGGGCTGGAGCTGACTGGGACAAGGCTGTTGCCCCCATTACAGTACCACCTCCTGCCTTGGCACTACCAGTTCCTGCTGGTCACAGCTTTCCTCGTTCTCTCGCTGGCTGAGGGCTCCCGACTCTACCTGGGCTACCTGGGCAATCTTCAGGAGAAGGTAAACACCACCTGCCCTGGCACACAAGCCCCTTTTGCTCAGTGAGGGTCAGCCCAGCTGGGGGAGCTTGATGGGCCCTCCCTTGAAACCCAAGTGCCCATCACTGCCCCTTTCTTCCTGGAGTTCTGCCTGGAGTTGTCTCCAGAGGGAATCATGAGTGCAGGCAGGACCTGAAGGCAGGAGACAAAGGGGACTCACCCTCCTGCTTTATCCTTCCTGTGGGTGCAGCCCTCCAGCACTGGGTTTGACAGCATCTCACCACATCTGACCACAGCTCTGCGGGCAGGGATGTCCCCGGTACCCGGGTGCCAAGGCCGGCAGCGGCCGATGCAGGGAGCTCCTGGGTCACAGAGGGTCCCCCGACCCCACCGCTGCCTCCTCACCCCATCTCAGCAGGTTCTGCTCCTGCAGGTGCCTGAGCTGGCTGGGTTTCTGCTACTCTCCTTCCTGATCCAGCTGCCCCTCCTGCTCTTCCTGCTGACAGACAGCCAGGTCATTCACCTGCCACTGGAGATGCCCATGCACAGCCTGTTCCTGGCGTTCCTCCTCGTCGAGATTGTGGCTGCCTTCCTGGCGTTGAAGACCATGACTAAGCAGCTGGCGGCACAGTTCTACCTCTGGCATTTCCAGGAGGGCAGGAGGGGCTGGCCAGGGGGCACAGGGGGACGGGAAGCTGAGGTGCAGTGATGCTGCAGGACTCCTCCAAACCATGCAGTCAGTCCCGGTAGGGAGCATTAAATGGTGCTTGAAGCCACAGAAACTGGGTTTTTGAGCCTTGTGGAGTTCACAGAGCAGTCCCTGGGCACGGACCAGACAATCCCTGCCCTGCACCAGGCTGATACAGCCTGGGGCAGGTGGGAGTGAGGGGTCAGCACCTCCAAAACACTCTAGCTTGCCTCAGGGCTCTGCCTGTCCTTGCTGAGCATCAGCCCTGGAAGAAGGCAGGAAGTAGGGGTGCAGAAACCATTGCACCCCCCAGGAAGTACCAGCCCAGGACTGGAGCCTTAAGCTGGGATCTTAAATCCTCTCTGAGCTTCCCAGGGACCTCCCAAGGATCTGGGCAGCTCACATGAAGTCATCCCAGCTGGAAGCATGCAGGGTGGTGTGAGAGCAGCATCCCAAAACTTTACAGCCACCAGCAGGGCTTGAGACAGAGCAGAGTCACCTCCCACTTTTGGAAGAGCTTTATTCCATTAAACCATTTCTGGTTTTCATGGGAAATCAAAGCCCACAGCCATCATAATGTGGAGAAACATAAAGTGCTTTAAGCGTCTTTTGGCAAGCACAGCTCTGCTCTGGCACCAGTTATCAGTGCTGGGAGTGGCACCTGGGATGGCTTTGTGTTCCAAGAGCCAAGAACTGCTGCAGCTGCCAATGTTTCTCCAGGAAAGGCAGACCCTAACCCCAGCAGTGCCCACCTGGGCCAGGACTGGCCCACCTTCACCTGGGCTGCAGCCATGCCCCCATCACATCTACCTGGAGGTGGCTCCAGAAGGAAGGGTGCTTGTGGTGGAGCATTCCCGATGTCCATAAGCTGAGGCCTCAGGCTTACCTTTGGGGGGTTTTGCCTGGAAAATGAACAGGGGTAACAGTACAACAGGCATGGGGACCGCCCAGGTGGACTTGCACTGCTCTCCTTAGTCCCATTCACTGTCCAAGACTCCCACTCTGCTCCTGATTTCAGATCTGGCACCAGGAACATTCTCCACCTGTAGGATGGTGCAGCCCTGGCACAGTTCACCAGCAGTTGGTGGATCTCAGTCCTTGGAAGCTCCAAAGCCTTGGCCAGACAAAGCTGGAGGCAAGGCTGGCAGGTCTCCTGCTCTGTGGGGCCCTCCCTGTGACTCACTGATTCACCAGGGAAGTGAATTCCCACAGCAGGAATCATGTGAAGCATGAAAACCTGTCACTAAACTGCAGCACAGGACATGCTTGGAAGAGCTGCCCTCTCTCTGCATGGAGTCCAGCCAGATTCCCTTTGAAAGAAGATTAATAAGTGTGGAGCTGGGTCACATTTCCAGATAAGGTCCCCATGGGGACCCCTTGTTTTTTAACAGGAACTGAGGTTGTGATGCAGCTTTTCCTGGTACCAGCTGCATCGCTCTCCCAGTTCAGACCAGCCACCAAGCCCAAAAGCTGGAGACTAAGAGCTGCTCCACCAGGATCTTCCCAGATCTTATGTACTGAGTTTTAACCAAGAGGCAGAAAATCATAAAATTATTCACTGCAAAAACCTTCACTCCAACCTTCTCTCTCCCATGTGGCCCCACCCTTACCTCCTCAAACTTCTCCTTCCAATAAAGGTCAGCCTTTGCATCCAGGTAGAGCAGAACCAGGTCACAGACCACTGTAGCCTGGAGACGGACAAATGTTGAAGACTGTATGCAGGGAAACTTCCCACTGGAATGTCTGGCCCTCCACCCCAGTTCCCAGTGAGCCCCGCAGCTGGCTGTGGGCCAGTGCTGAGGGCAGTGAGCTGGCCCTGCCTCCGGTCAGGTCACCTGCCAACTCCAATGGCTCCTCTCTGACCCAACAGACTCCCATGAGCTGCACAGGAGGTCAGACAGGATCACCTGGGCTGCCATGGATGGATGCTGGGAGTGCTCTTCCAGTGCCCTCACAGCTCTGTATGGGCTGGGCTGGGCATGTTGGGGACGAAAGAGGGAGCAGGTGGGGGACCTCAGGCTCCCTTCCAGTTACCTGCTGGAAGGGAAGAGCCACATAAGGGCTCTATGAGGAGCTGCCCCATTTGGTGACAGGACACCAGGTCACTTTAGAGTCAGGGGAGAAGCAGAGTGAAGCTGCTCTCTCCTGCCAGCAGCACCCCAGCGATGCTCCTTCCCAGGGCCCACACAAACACCTGGCCCCCATGAGAAATGACCCTGACAGTGCTCAGGATCCCAGTGCTGCCACTACTGCTAATCGTCACAGGGAAACGGGAGCTGATAGCCTGCCAGATCATCTCCCATTCATGCTGACTGGCACCCAGGAAACCTTGTGCCCAGGCAGGCAGGGAAACAACCCATGAGTGGCAAATCCCAAGCCATGGATTGAAGGAAAAGAGTGTATCTGGAGTACTCACAGCACCAAAGAAGGCAATGCCTGTGCCGAAGCTCACGGCAGTAGGAATGATGCTGAACTTCCCAGCCTGGTGAGAAATAGTGGAGAGGGAAGACAGTAAGTAGAGAGCGGTGAGAGTGGAGTGGGGCAGTGTGCTTAAAGGTGGGGGGTGCAGGAGGGATTCAGGAACATTTCTCCATGCCCAACTCTAGGAATTTCTGTTGCGCTGACTCCAACCCCCTTCAGCTGTCAAAGAAGGAATTGACAGCTGGTGACCTGGTGGCAGCAGAGGTTACTGTGACCCACCTGCTCCCCCAGGCATGGCAGGAGCCTCCCTCTTGCTGCAGCTGCCACGCATGGAACCACATCCCAGCAATGCCCTGATGCAATGTGTCCCTCTCTGCTCAAATGAGTCTGGTGGTCTCTGTGGGGAGAGATTTTGGGGTTACAGTCTCTGTGCCGGCTGTTCTCTCCTGCTCCTGGACCTGCCCTCACTACCCAGAAGTGGTGCACCCTGTCCTGTGCTGTGTGCTTCACCTTCTTCAGGTGCAAATGGCACACTGAGTGTGACAGTCCAGCTGTGGACATCTCTCAGGGTGCCAAGAGTTCTTATTACAGACTCCTTCTTGCACAGCTGAGCCCTGCGTGTGTCAGTGATGCTGCACAGAGTAGTGTCAGCGATCACAGAATCAGGGAATGGTTTGAGTTGAAAGGGAACTTAAAGATCATCTCATTCCACCCCTCTGCCATGAACACAGACACCTTTCACTAGACCAGGTTGCTCCAAGCCCTGTCCAGCCTGGCCTTGAACACTTCCAGGGCGAGGGCAGCCACAGCTTCTGTGGGCAACCTGTGCCAGGGCCTCATCACCCTCCCAGGAAACCATTCCTTCCCAATATCCCATCTCACCCTGCCCTCTGGCAGTGGGAAGCCATTTCCCCTTGTCCTGCCACTCCTGTCCCTTGTCCCCAGTCCCTCTCCAGCTCTCCTGGAGCCCCTTTAGGCCCTGCAAGGGGCTCTCAGGTCTCCCTGGACCATCCTCTCCTCCAGGTGAACACCCCCAGCTGTCCCAGCCTGGCTCCAGAGCAGAACTGCTTCAGCCCTTGGAGCATCTCTGTGGCCTCCTCTGGACTTGCTCCAGCAGCTCCACGTCCTTGTTATGTTAGGGACCCCAGAGCTGGAGGCTGCTCTGCAAGTGGATTCTCACCTGAGCAGGGCAGAGGGGCAGAATCCTCCCATCATCTGCTGCCCATGCTGTGGGAGGAGCCCAGGAAACTGGAGGTTTCAGGGCTCTCAGCTCAAATGGCTGGGGCATGTCCAGCCATGATCATGCCCACACCTTTTGTCCCTGAGGGAATTAACTGTCCAGGTTCAGAAAAGTTCAGGTTGTCCTTTGCCAGGGTGCTTCCCCCTCAAGACCCTCAGAGATGCCCACAGACCCAGACCAGCTCACCTTGCCTACACAACACTTCACAGCCCCTGTGTCAGACCCTCAGGGAGGGAAGCCTCCCTGCTCAGGGAATAACCAAGAGGTTTTTCTTTAAATGGGAGAGATCATTTTCTCCCACTCTACTTGGAAAACTCTGCAATGAGGTAAAGAGCTCACCAGGATGGAGAGAAGCAACGGCAGCAGGAAGCCACAGGGGTGGTTGCAGGAGAGCAGCAGGAATTGGTGCAAGGGGTCAGCCCTGGGGGCTGCCGGGGCTGCGGAGGACACGGTACCTGGCCGTGCACAGAGATGTCGAAGCGGAGGCCGTAAAGCTTCAGCAGGTTCCGGTAGAGCTGTCGCTGGGAGTCCCAGTAGTAAGAGGCAGTTCTGTGGGAGACATTGGACTCATCTCAGAAAGCAGTGAGGGATGTGAGCTGCCAGTGCCAAAGGATTGCAGGGGCTACTGGGCGCCTGTGCACACGTGATGTCCTCCAGACTGGGACCTGGGTGACATACGTGTTGCCACGACTCACTGGCTGGCATCAGTGGTGGGGCATCTGCATCCCCTCAGCACCCAGTCTGGGAAAACACAGCCCCCAATGCACCCAGTTCAGGTGTAGACAGCCAGAGGTCCCTGCCTCAGGCAGGTAATGCCATGCACAGCTCCAAACACAGCGAATCTGCCATAGCATCTTGGTACTAACAGGCCCTACCCTGAATTACCATTTCCTGTTGTCTTGGAATCACAGAATCATTCAGGTTGAAAAGCCCTCTAAGATCATCAAGTCCAACCCCTAACTCAGCACCACCATGTTCTTCACTAACCCATGTTCCCAAGTGCCATAGCCTTTAAATCCCTCCAGGGATGGGGACTCCACCACCACCCTGGGCAGCCTCTGCTGGGCTGGACAACCCTTTTTGTGAAGAAATTATCCCAAATACCCAATCGAAACCTCCTTTAGTACAACTTGGGAGTGTTTCCTCTAGCCCCATCTGTTGTTATTTGGGAGCAGAGCCCAACCCTCACCTGGCTCCACCCTCCTGTCAGAGAGTTGCAGAGAGTAAGAATGTCCTCCCTGAGCCTCCTTTTCTCCAGGCTGAGTCCCTTCAGCTCCCTCAGCCACTCCTCATCAGACTTGTGCTCCAGATCTTTCCACAGCTCCCCTGCCCACCTCTGGACATGCTCCAGCCCCTCAATGTCTTTCTTGACAGGGGAAGAGTCGCTGCTCTGGTCCTGCTGCCACACCATTGCTGGTAGAGTCCAGGTGCCCCTGGCCTTGTCCATCTGGGCTCATATTCACCTCCAGGTCCTTTTCTGCCTGCAGCTTTCCAGCCACTCTGCCCCCAGCCTGTAGCATTCCATGGGGCTGTTGTTACCCAAATGCAGGACCCGATACTTGGCCTTGTTGAACCTCACACCACTGGCCACAGCCTATGGATCCAGCTTGTCCAGATCCCTCTGCAGAGCCTCCTGCCCTCCAGCAGACCAACACTCCTACCCAGACTGGTGAATTGACTGAAGGTGAGTTTGCACATGACACCTGCAAACTTTGTGGCCCTGCTGGTCCTTTCAGAGTACCCATCAGAACTGAGGTCTCAAATGACTGCAGCGTGCTCATCCCACAGCCCTGTGTGGCCACTGTCCCAGCATCCTCACCTGAAATTGTACCTCGTGTCCTGCAGGCTGAAGAAATACTGTGGCTGGCACTGGGCAGCAGGGTGGTCCAGATCACAGTCCCACTTGATGAGAACTCCAATGCTCCCCCCCTGCAAAACACATTTTTACTTCAGCAGAAGCATGGGATCAGAAATTGGCTGAATTCTTTACTGTTCAGGCATTCCTAGATCATACATTCCCTTAGCATTTCAGGGTCAGTCCTGTCCCCTGCCTCTTGCTCACATCCTTGGGGAATTCTGAGTCATTTTCCATACTTTTATAAAAGCCAAGTACCAGCAGTGCGAGGTCTCTGAAGTTCTCTCCAGCTGCCTCCACCATGTTACGTACACGGAACACAGGACAGGAGGGGTTGAAGACTGGATCGTATGTGCAGCTCTTGAAATAGCTGGGGTCACTGGTTTGTAAAGTGTTGCACCTGAGACAGCAGGGTCAGGGGGACAGAGTGTGGAAGGTCATGGAGCCTGTCTGTTGGAACTGAAAAGGGGACCCTCCTGCTGGAGTGGGCCCCCCAGTTCTCTCAGTGGGGGAAAAGTCACTGCGTCGCCTAAAGCCTCAGATGGAGAGAGGGCGGAGTAAAACCATCCCAGAGGAATCACAGAGTTATCATACTTTAGAGCACCTGCCATAGCCTTCCCCTCCACCTCCTAATGTTTCTTTTCTCCCCCACCACCCAGCTCCCACCCAGCTCAACTCAGTGCTCCAGGGGTGACAGCAGGGACAGTTCAGCTGCCTCACACTGCATCTTCTGCCAGGGTAAGGCAGCACAGTCAGCATGCCTGGGGCTGTGAGGCCAGTGCAGCCCTTTACGTGGCTTCTGTGAAACCACTTTCAAGGACTAAAAGGCAAAAATATAAGCCACACTCCCTGGATGGCCTAGTCCAGCTCTCTGCAGTGCTCTACATGGGCATGACTAGTCCCTCTCTCCGAGGCGTCCCCATCCCATCGCTTTCACAGCTGCACACACAGGGTGTTCACCTGAACATCCATCCTGCCTGTAACTGCCCAGCGCCACCTGTCCTGGGTGGCTTCACGTGGCCTCAGGTGCTCAGCCCCATGACAGACAGGCTCGGCGCTGAGGCTGGACCAGGCTCAGGCTGGCTGGCAAGCACTGTACTTACTCGGAGAAGTTAAATTTGGTGAAGTGGACAGTGTTTTTTATAAAGAGAGTGAAATTCTCCGCCTCAGCCAGAAGAGGTTTCCTGAAAAACAACCACCAATGAACTCAAGTCTTGCACAGTGGCCAAGGCACAGCCCCACTCCACAAGCTCCACAGTCTCGTCCGCAATCCCAAAATTTTGGCCACAATGGACAGATGCAAGAAATGCTCTTGCATAAAGTTCTCTGATCTTAACTGACCAGGAGTCTGATGTCAAAAGTCTCCCTGAACACAGCTGCCCTTGGGCGAGTGTCAGGGTCAGGCTCCTGGTTACACAGGGAAGAAACCAAAGCTCCCAATGCCTGCTGTCCCCTCATCTATCATTACCTGGGCAGGGTACTGTTCTCCACAGGACACCAGCCATAGATCTCACAGGTGGAATGGGTGGCATTGAACATCACACATTTCCCCGTTTTTATCCCTAAAAATTACAGAGAATGTAAGACAGGCTGAGAGAGCTGGGGCTCATCAGCCTACAGAAGAGGAAGCTCCAGGGAGACCTTAAAGCCCCTTCCAGTGCCTAAAGGGGCTCCAAGAGAGCTGGAGAGGGATTTGGGACAACAGTCTGGAATGCCAGGACAAGGGGGCATGGCTTCCCACTGCCAGAGGACAGGGTTAGATGGGATATTCTCCCCTGTGAGGGTGGTAAGGCTCTGGAACAGGTTGGCCAGAGCAGTTGTGGCTGCCCCATCTCTGGAAGTGTCCAAGGCCAGGTTGGATGGAGCTTGGAGCAACCTGGTCTAGTGGAAGGTGTCCCTGCCATGGCAGGGGAGTGGGACTGGATGAGCTTTAAGTTCCCTTTCAACCCAAATCATTCTAGGATTTTATGTTTATTCAGCAAAACTCCCAGTACCATTGCCACGAACCACGGGGTTTCCCACGGGACAATCTGCATCTTCTGTGCACATCGCGTCAAGGACAGAGGGGCTCTGGGAGAGACAAGAGACAAGTGCTGTCACTGGGCTGTGCAGCCACCTGAGGCCATGCTGTCACTCGCCCCCATTGCTGTGCTACTGCTCCTGTTTCTCCAAGCACTTCCCAAACATTTAGAGAAGAACATTCACCATGTCCAGACCCTGCACAGGCTCCAGCCAGCGAGGAGAGAGGCATGTCTGAGGAACAATCCTTCCTGCCTGTCTCCATGATCTTGGGAGCACGTGCCTCCTGCTCCTCAGAGGCAGAGGAAGCCTCCAGAGCTAACTCAGACCTTTCAGCTGCAACTGGGAACCAGCACAGGGGGGTTCAGGAGGGCCTTAATGACTGAGCCCATTAAGCACCTTGTAAAGCACCATGACAAACCCCCTCAGGAAGAGCTTAGTAGACCCTAAATCCAGCATGACACAAGTTTTACAAGAGACAGGGAAAGCTCACTCTGGACCCACTTGGTTCCCAGGAGCAGTAAAAAACTCTTATTCAAACACAGAGAGATGATGACAGGTGGGGGAACACCAGTAATACCTTCTCCAGCTACCCCAGGTCATGGCAGGAGTCGCCAGCCCATCAGAAACCCATGTCCCCAAGACTCAGGGGGCACAGAGGCTCAAATGCAGGCAGGGAACCCCCAGTTATGGAGTCAGAAGAAGTGGGGATCTGTCTAGGCCTTCCCAGAGCTGCCACAGGACAGCCTCAGTTTCTTGTTTAGGTGTGAAACCCACCAACATGAGCCGAGAGGAGCAGCACTTTTGGGCTGAGTGGAGAGTCACTGCCTAGGGGAGTATGGGATACAAGAGAACATTTGGGTATTGTACAGGGTGTATAGGGGATGGGTTGTTTAGGGAAGGAAGAGAAAGCGTGGAAAGGAGGGAACTATGTGGTCTTAAAAGGAACAAACATTGGAAAATAGAGGGATAAAAGAACACAAGGAGTAACTGCATGTACAGCTGCTAAAACAGCTTGGCTTGTGTTTAGTGCTGCTTCTGGCCCCAGACACACTGGTCTGCCAGCACTGAATACCTGGGTCAACGAGAACAGTCAAAGAATATTCAGACTGCTCTAACTTCTTTAGCAGCCAAAAGCTGTCACTGCCAAATCTTCAAAGCTTTCCAAATATAAATGTCACCTACAGCCCCAAAGCCAGGAACAGAGGAGATCAGCATGGGGTGCAGGCTGGGACAGGCACCCACCCACACCCCAGCATTGGAACAGGACAAAATCCTTTGCTCCTGTGTCCTTGGTTTGCACACTGCAAAACCAGCACCCAGAGATGCCTGTGGCTGCCTGTGAGAGCCCTGCAATGCCCTTACAGCCCTTGTATTCCTCCCTGTCAGGACTTTAGGAGTTATCAGCATTTTAAAGATGGATCATTAGTGCCATTTTCCATGACCAAAAACCAGGGTTTCTCCTCCTCTCCCACAGCATCTGGCCACAGCAAGAGCTGAAGGGACCATTAGGACAATCAGTGCTTGGCTCAGGCACAAGGTACCAGCAGTGGCTCAGCTTCAAGGACATTTGCTCCCATCTACCAAGCCAGGTCCAGGCTGGGAGAGCTCAGTGGAGGAGGCTGGCCTGATCCGAGCCTTAAAGGGAAGATTTCTCCCAGAGAACATATACCACTAAGTGTTGGCTGGCTGGGAAACCACCTAGACCTTTTGTTTTGTTCCTTCTAAAAACAGGACGCTAAGATGGACATTAGTCCTGCAGCAAGGAGTTATCAAGGAAACATGACACAAATATCCATGGACTGCACGTCAAAGTGTCCCCTTGTCCGAGGGCAGCAGAAAGCCTGGAGTGGTCATACAGTGCCACCACCCACGGAGCCCAAAGCTGGTGAGGCCCCAAGTGGCCCTTATCCTGGTCACCACAAGCAGTCTTGTCCTGTCACCACAAGCAGTTCTGGCCAGAGCATCTGGATACACACCTTGGCTCATGCAGGCATGACAGAGCAAGTGCAGATGAGTATGGAAGAGCTATGGAGCAGTGAGAATGAGGGGAATCAGGTTTGTTGGGATTATAAATCCATTTTTCCCTTTTATCTGGTCTTCCTCTGGGTCCCACTGAGGAGCAGGATGGATGGCTCCATCCGACACCCCCTGGGAGCTGGGCTGGGCTAGCCCTATGCACTCACCTCGGGACAGGTGCCCTGGGCCTGCTGGGCTGTGGCAATGAAATTGGTCGCCAGAAAAAGCACATTTTCTCCCTAGGAAGCAAGAAGGCACCGTCAGTTGGGGGTTACTCCAGGGGACACCCTGTGACACTGTTAGCGGGGGTAACAGGCAGTAACAGCCATGTTTGGGTTTTGGGAAGCCAATGGTACCAGCGGCGTTCCCTTGCCAAGGCGACTGACCTCCTGTGTGCCCCCCCTGCCCCCGCCCGGGGCCCGGCCGTACCTGCGGGGGCCAGGTGAGATCCGCCGCGTCCCAGAGCCGCCGGCCCGCGGCCCCGGTGGGAGCCGCCCCTTTCACCTTGGTGACCACGGCGACCCGCGGGGCCGCGTCGCGCTCCTGGTACCCCTTCCGAAGCAGCAGCACCCACCTGCGGGGGGGAGCGCTGAGGGACCCCTGGCCGCCCTCCAGGGCAGGGGCGGGGATCCGACCCCAGCAGGACCCCCGGCAGCCCCCGAGGGCAGGGATCCCTACCCTACCCCAGCAGGACCCCCGGCAGCCCCCGAGGGCAGGGATCCCTACCCTACCCCAGCAGGACCCCCGGCAGCCCCCGAGGGCAGGGATCCCTACCCTACCCCAGCAGGACCCCCGGCAGCCCCCGAGGGCAGGGATCCCTACCCTACCCCAGCAGGACCCCCGGCAGCCGCCGAGGGCAGGGATCCCTACCCTACCCCAGCAGGTATCCCAACGCGCTCAGCTGCAGCAGCCGGTGCAGGAGCCCCACCCGCCGGTTCCGCGTCAGTGAGAACTTGGCCGTCTTGTAGTCGAGCAGGGACCCGCAGGGCGGGCCCTGCATGGCGGCACGGAGGGGGAGAGGCGGACAAGGAGCGGAGACAGAGGCCGCAGGGTGCCGGGGTGGCGGACACCCGGAGGAACGCGGCTCTCGGAGGGTGCGGGGCGGCCCCAGCCCCGCCTCCCTTGCCCTGGCAGCGACGCGGCCCGGCCGGAGGTGGCGGGGATGAACCGCGGCTCTGTGCGGTGTGAGCGAGCCGGGCTGTCCCCCCCTCACCCTGAGGCCTTGGAACTAAGAGAGAAAAATCATCCAGTGTATTAACATATTGCATTTCTCTCTTTCTAGTTTTTCCCTTTTTAGAGTCAACATTACTATAATGAATGTTTTTAATTTCTGACTGATACATTATTACAGGAATTGTTTTGTAGTCTAGAATTACAGTACTTATTCTACTAAAATTTTACTCATTAAAATAAGAAACAGTTTTTCCAGCCTCTCAGGATGAAAGGGGCCGCTAAGGTTAGTGGCTAGTGAACAGTGCTGGGTTAATGATTGGACTCGATCTTAGAGGTGTTTTCCAACCTAAATGATTCTGCAATTATGTAAGGTTTATCTTTTTTATTTTAAAATAATGCTATGATTTACCTAGTAAAGTCTGTCCTATAAATGTGCAACTCATTTTACAGTTATATATCCAATAAATCAAGCCTGTACCTTGGACTCACACCTGTCTGTTCACACCATTTGGAGGGGTCTCTTGTGTGTTGTGACATCTGTAAATCTGGGCTGTCTCTGGAAATGTCAGAATGATCCTGACACCCCCTCGATCTCCAGATGACAACTCCATGTATTGAACATAGAAGCTTTACAGGCCTTGATTTAAATCAATGTAAGTACTTATATTTTAAAATATTTGCTCACCATTTATTGTTTCTATTATGTCCTTTGCCCCTAGCCCTTCCTGTGCTGTCCAAAGAAGAGATGCAAAATAAAATTAAAATCCTTTGAAAAAATACACCAATACACCCCAAGCCTGTCCTTATTCACCAGCTGGAGAAGATCTCCTTGGATTCATTAGTCAATGAAGCCAGAGCTGGGTGGGTTTAGGTTCAATAAACCTGTTAACATACCATTTAGGAACCTAAAAGCACCAGGTGAGCCAGCAGTGTTTTACAGGGCAACGTCACTGGATATTGAGCATCCAGTTCTGTGGGTTTGATGAGGTTTGGAGGTGGCTGAGGGAAAAGGAGTGAATGCCTGCTCGGTGCACAGGTGGGATCTGCCCTCCATGAGGGCTGCTGGAAGAAGGGGGAGCAGGGAGCTGGAGCAGGTTTTGTGGAGGAAGTTGGAGGAATTTGATGTACTTTGGCAGATGCTGCAAAAGGTTGTGAGGAATTAACATGGAGAGTTACACCAAGAACTATAGTTCTCTTATACCAGTTATTCCCAATTTACCTGGTGATGTCCCCAGCTGGAATCTTGGTTCCTCTTTCTGCAAAAGGAGAGGAGTTGTGTTGTCTTAAAGTTGGGAACTAATCTTGGAATAACTCACCAGAATATTTTTTGAGTCCCCTGTTCATGAGGGACTCAATGGTTCCAGCATTGAGCCTTTTTTTATGGTCCAAGTGTCACTTCCATATTTTTCCTTTTTATTTTCTTTATGTAAATTGCCAGGTAGCAGTTGGATGCCTCTTGAAGTTGCTACAGCACACCAGCACTGCTGCCTCTATCCAGGCTTCTCTCTCCATTAAAGCACAGAGGTAACACAAATCCATGTTGATTTCCACTAATGGTATTTTTTCCTGAATTCTTGAGCAGCTCTCACTTTGCTCAGTGGCCTTTTGAGGCCTTGACTATCCTTGCCGCCCATCACCTCTCAGAAGGATCTGCCAGCTTGTTTTGCTGCAGCACTCTGGGACTGCTCCAGCTGCCTGTTTCTGGAAAATGAGTATTAATACTCCAGGGAAGCTCCCTGCCTGATTCCACATGAAACTCCTCTGGTGTAAGTTACATAGGTGACCACGAAGTTTTAGCTGTAGAAGTTACTAACAAGTGTGTTTGGAGTCAGGGCTGGGCAGCGATCCTGCAGTGTGGCTCCAGCTGTTCCACACACGCAGAAAAAGTTTTTGTGCTTTCCAAGCATTTTTCTTGAGGACTTTCATGCCCTTTAGGATATCAAGCATGCTGCCATGCCCAGAGGTGCCTTGGCTCTTGTCCCAGCAAGGATTGAAACCCACAGTGCTGCCCTAAAATGCTTCCAGTCTAGCAAGGGAAGCGGGAGATCATGAGAAATCGGCCATCCTGGCTCCAGAGGAACTACTCGCTGCAGCCCCTTCCCTCTGATGGATGAATGATGTTTCATAACCTCAGGAAGTGTTTCTGGTCTCCTGCCTGACAGTTTCAGTTCGTTGCTTCATGCCATGTCTCCTGTGCACACGTGGAAGATTTGTTGTCCTTTAATAGAATCTCTAAGGTTGGAAAAGACCTCTAAGATCACCGAGACCTGCAGTGTCTGCAGTTTTGTGCCTGTGTGGTGTGTTACATGAGGGGAAATGGGCTTTTCCTTCTTTGCTCCCAAAGTGAGTGCAGCAGATGCATCTGCTGTTGGAACCGAGTCTCTGCCAACAGGATGGACCCGCACATTCCTGCTCCTTAGAAAGTCTGGTGAGACAAGGAAGAGCCGTGGCCCCAGAGCAGCCTGGCTGCAGGGACTGCTGAGACACAGCACAAAAACTCCTGGAATGATTTGTGGACCCGTGTGCTTGAGCCACCTGCGCATTGTGGAGGGATGAGGGGAGAACAAGACCATCTTGGTCTGTGCCATCTTTTAATGCTCTGCCACTCCCTGGGCGGCAGTAGGAGCAGATACACCGCTGCTGGTAGTGTGATGCTTACCTCATCCTGAGGCCATCTCTGCAGCAGGAGGAGGAGGGGGAAAATGGCAGGGATAATGAGAGGATTACTTACAGCCAGCCTCCCCAAGCCTGCAGCTCATCAGTGCTCCTTTCAGAGCCGAGGGGAGCAGGGAGGGATAGTTTAGGAATGTGAGGCTGGGAAGTGGTTTAATTAGGACATGGAGCTGCTCTGTCCTGAGTGCCAGCCAACCACTCCCTTCCAGGGCTCCGCTTTTCCTTCCTCCAGCACGAACAGGGCTCAGCTCTGCAAGTGCATCAGTGACTGCTTATTCCCCTGCTGCTCCTGCACCCCTGTGCTTCCCCATGCAAGAGCCCAGGGACCCCTGCGGGTCCCACTGCCCCATGATCCCTGTAAGATCTCCCACAGCCCAGAGATCCCTGCAGCTCCCATGGCTCCCATCCCCGCGGCTGTGTGGGCAGCAGCAGTGATCCTGTGTCCTGAAGCCTCCGGTGAGCTCAGTCCTTATGGCCATCCCTGGAGCATCCCTGAGTTGCACTCGGGGATGAGGCCAAGGGCCATGGGTTCAGTCACTCACTGCCATTTAAAGGGGGTGGGTGGCAGTCCCAGCATCAATTTTCTTTCTAGTACAAATCCCATGTTATTCCTCTCTAAATTTGCATTTCTCTTTGTCCCCTGGCACTTGCCTTATGGGAAATCTCCTCCCAGGTCACAAAAAACTAGCACTGCCCTGGTAGCTACTCTCCCAGTCTTCTCAGACCAGCAGCTTCACTGGCAAGGCTGAGCCATCCCCAGCTGCTGCCTCCCCGCTCCCCCCCTGTCCATGCGGATTATCATCCAGGGCTGACATTAACCCTCTTAGCCCAGCTGGAACACGTGTGCCAGAGCTGTTCCTGCCCCATGGCCCCTAAAGCCTTTCCCAGTTCCCAGAGCCCTAGCACCAGCTACTCCAGCACTGGCCCACATACTTCCATGCAGCTCTGGAATTAGATTGATTTCCTGCAGCCTGATTACACCATTGCCCAGAAAATAGGACTTCAGTTATAATTTTAAGCTAATCTGGAGAAAGGTACAGCTCTGGAAAAGAGATGTATGATCAGCCACAGGGAAGCCGCTTGAAATGGAGGTCTGTGAGCTGCACATGGGGATGGTTTGGTTTTAAATCTATTTGGGATTGGAGGTACAACTTGGGTAGATGGTGTTTTCTTTTACAATTACAGCCTGCCACCTTAAAGCTCAGCTGATGCTGTTTAGTTTGGATTTTTTTTTTTTTCCTGCTGATACAATTTTCAGGAACAAAAATCCCTGTAGGAGAACTGCCAGGGTTCCAGCGGCTACTGTCACCCCCCTTTTTTTCTGTGTGCATTAATGACTAGTCAATTAAAAATCGATTTGTACACATTTTGTGCAGGGCATGTTACTGCAGTAGGATGGTGTATGACACATGATCCAGCCAATTTTGTAATACTGTTTAAAAAAAACCAACCCACAAGTGTGCTCAAGAGGCCTCACTGGCCTCCCAGGCACCTGGGAATTACGCTTCAATCCTTTAATTCCCTGCCAGTGCCCCACACACTGGCTTTGTGTGCCATGGCCTAACAGCAATTTCTGTGCACTTTTACTAATGAATGATTTCAAATAGATTAAATATTGATGGTTAAAAGGCTCGTTCAACAACTCTCTGGTCTTTGCCAGCTTAAAAGGCTGACTAAGACCCCCCCGCTGGCAGAGCCCAGCCCTGGTGATATCCACAGAGGAGGATCTAAGTGTTGTGACCCTCATCACATCCAGCTCTGTGAGAACCTTCCTGCCCTTCCCCAGCCCTGCACCAGGCTCCCTTCTCCTGTTGTATCCCTGTGGTTCTTTCTACTCGCCTTTATCCAGCTGACAATGGACTTATTGCTGAGATTAAAACCCAAGCTTCAAAGGAGGGTTCAGCCTCTGCCTCCCTAGGTGTCTGTTGAACACTTGCTTTTTTAATGCAGAAGGAATGTTATCTCAGGAAAGAAACTTCTCTAGAGAAGAGCAGGGGTGGCAATGGGGGTATCTGTAGGTTATCCATTAATTTCTATTAATTGCACAAGTTGTTCCATCCCTTTGGCTCATAACCCTGGGCAGCTTTAGTTACCCTGTCCTGCTGCTGCTCAGCATAGTCCTTGCTGCCCACGGGGGAGTCAGGCCCATCTAGGTGAGTATCAGTGTATTTTTGTACTGTAACACTCAAGTCCCAGCTATCCCAGCCCTGTGGGGGTCCCAGTGTCTGTGGGTGTGGCTGGAGCCTGCCTTTGTGACTGGAAACCCCACAACAGCAGGGGGGCACTGGGCAGCACGACCCTCCCTTTCCCCACGCTTTTAGGGGGCTTTCCTGAGCATTGGCTGGGGAGCAGCTTCCCACCTGGAGTCCTGGGGACACACAGAGCACAACCAGCCAGAGCCATCGCAGAACCAGTGTTTATGAGGGTGACCGAGTCAGCCCGTTGCTCACAAGCCACGACACAGAGGTGCCAAGCAGGGCCACCGCACAGTGGGGCTGTGCTGCTCCGGTGGCGGCAGTGCGAGGGTGATGCAGGATGTGGAGCAGCGCCGGCACACAGAGGGGTTCACCAGGGGCCAGCATATCCTACTGAGAATCCCTACAGCCTCTCTAGGCCCCACCAGGGACTGGGCAGTGAAAAGCAATGAACCAGCCTGCCCGTCCACAATCCCTGGCTCCTCAGAGGATGCAGAGGATGAAAATGGAGCAAGGTGTCCACGATGCAAGGCCTGGCAGGTCAGCAACCTCCTGCTCCACTTACTTCCAAAACATGCTGAAATCCCCCTCCCTTCTACTTTAGCCTGCCCACGGGCAAATTAGCCAGAACACGGGAATGATTGCTGGGGAAGGGGCAACACTGAAAAGCACCTGCTGAGCCCGTCCCAAGCCCCAGAGAGCCTGGGAGGGGCATCACAGGGGACTGAGCCCCACGTGGTGGGGCAGGTGGTGCTGCCGGGGCCCAGCAGAAGCAGGGAGTTGGCTCCTGGCAGATCGGGGATGCTGCTGGGGACCTCCAAGGACAAGGCAACACATCTGGGATCCTGAGCATCCACAGCCCACTCGGGGCTAGGGCAGGAGCCTGGCTATGGCATTGCGTTCCAGCGGGCATGGCCCCCAGCTCCCCCTGAAACAGGCAATTCCAGTGGCTGGGAAGATGCAGTTGAACTGCTGCTGTTCCAGCCTCCACTGGCTTTCCTGGGCCACCCCCTCTGGCCATGTCCCTTCTCCACCTCCTCCACCATTGGCCCCCTCGGTCCCAACCTTTGAGAAGAGCAGCCCTGGGGATGGGGATGGCAGGGATGGTAGGGATGCCTGTGGGGCTGCACAATTGCCCCCTGCTTCCTTCTGAAGGGACTCTGAGGGAGGCAGAGGGGCTCTGCAGGAGGAAAGGGGGCTGCAGTTAGAGCTACAGACAGGATGAGAGCCAGGATAGGCAGCGCTGAGATGCCTGTCCCAGTTCCCAGGGAACCTCTGCATCCCTGGCTGTGTGGATGTGCCAGTGGACAGGAGGTGTGCTGCACAGTGCCAGAGTGCACTCGGGGAGAGGTGACAAAGACACAGCTCCTCGCGAGTAGGGCAGGCACTGGGCTGACACCCAGTTTCTGAGTGCAGGGGATGAGGAGGGAGGGAGCCAGCCCCTCCATGCTCTGTGGAGAGCATGTGGTAAGGGCGAGCATCCTCATCCTCTCCAGATGGTGCCCCAGGCCCAGGGCAGCCCTGGTGGCTCCACTATCAGAGGGACCAGGAGGAGGGGGATGGGTCTCTGGCCTCACTACGGGAGGGGGTTCTGATGCTCCCATCACCAGGTGCCCCCATCCCCTGGGGTGTCATCTCTTGCAGTCGTCGGTGTCGGTGTCCGGGAGCCCAGTGGTGGGCTGGGAGCTGGGCTGGACTGCCTGCACCCTCTCCTCCAGGCTGCCACTGGGGAACACCACGTAGCGGGCGCTGAGGCGCTGGGGCTGCAGCTCCCGCAGGTTCTCCTTGCTGTGCCAGATGCCGTAGCCAAAGTAGACGAGCAGGCCTGCAGGGGGGACAGGAATGGCAGTGGCTCCAGCACAGCCTGGCCACTGGCACAGTCCTGGCTGGCATCCCAGCAGCTGGAGTACTCACCTAAGAGCAGCCAGACTGCGAAGCGGAGCCATGTCATATAGCTGAGTTTCAGCATCAGGTAGATGTTGAGGACGATGCTCAGCGCCGGGGAGAGGGGCACCAGCGGGATCTGTGGGACAAAAGGAGCCGGTGGGGCTGAGACCTGCAGGACCACATTTCTCATCCTTAAAATCATATAGACAAAAGGCAGCACTGGCAAACGTGGGAGACAAAGGGACTGTCACCCTAGAATTTTCAGAAGTGGCACTTTTTTTAAGGTAAAAGGTAGGAAAAAGGAACAAAGGAGCCAGAAGCTGGGAGCCAGGCTGACAGGGTCGGCACAGGCATCATCATGAGAACCAAACTCCTGGTGTGATCCAGAGCCAATATGATCCTTGCTGGAGGAGCCAGGGCAGGGGTATGGCAGGGAAGTGGTGTCACCACTGGTGTTACCATCCACGTGGCTGCACGGACCACATCAGGGCTCAGATGGGCTGAAAATAGGAGACAGTGGCATGGAAGGCACAGAAGAGGTTTGGAGGCTGAAGAGGAGCTCCATCACATTGCTGAAGGGCAGCCAAAGGAAGGAGATGGGACAGGCAGGAGGGGAGTGGAGGGGTTGTGAGGATGCAGAGGAGGGAGCCCAGGGTTGGCAGGAGTGATCCCATGGGATGGACATGGAGCTGCTGGCAATGTCCTCTCCTGGGGACCAGTGACCACACAATGCAGGCTGTGCCTGGGGCCCCTGTAGGTCCATCAGAGCTGCTCCAACCACCCCAACCCCTGAAGAAGGACTGTCCCTGCCTGGGCCCCAGGCATACCTGGAAGGTCTGGGTGCTGTGCTGCTGCTCATGTGCCCAGATGAGGAGGAGGCTGAGCAGGAAACCCAGGCTGAAGAGGACCAGCAGCAGGGAGTAGCTCCAGGTGGGCAGGTGGAGGTGGGTGTTGCCAAAGACCAAGATGGAGCAGAGGCAGATGGCAGACACCATCAGGGTCACCACGGCCACTGTGACCACCTCACCTGGATGGAAGTCGCTGAGGAACTCCAGGTAGGGCTCAAACGCTGCCTTCAGCTGCCCTGGCTCCCGCTGCTGTTTGGTCTTGTCCCTGTCCACTAGCTGCAGCTTGTCAGAGAAGGACTCGTACTCCTTCAGCTCACCACTGGATGGACCCTCGTGGGGCTCAGGGTTGGGCCGGTCACCAGTCGCCGGTGCGGGGACATCCACCTTCTGCTGCTGGAAGCGCAGGACGATGATGCTCGCAGCCACAAAGGTGTAGGCCAGCAGCGTGCCAATGGACAGGAACTGCACCAGGGCCTCCAGGTCAAAGACGAGGGCCAGCAGAGCCATGAGCAGCCCAAAGACCACGATGCCAACGACAGGCACCTGTGTGCGGGGGTGCACTCGGGAGAAGATCTGAAAGAAGAGCCCGTCCTCAGCCATGGCGTAGACGATGCGCGGCAGGGAGAAGAGGTTGCTCAACAGAACCGTGTTCATCGCTGAGGGACAGGCAGAAGAAGGAAGATCCCATCAGACCCAAACCCAAACTGGGGGATGTTCCCAGCCCCCATGGTGAGCGGGGCAGGCAGCTCCCACCGCCACTGCCTGTACTCACCACAGATGGAGCCAGCGGCCACCAGAAACCCTGCCCAGGCATAGCCCCTCCTGTAGAACGCATCAGCCAGGGCAGAGTCAGGGTCCAGTGAGTGCCAGGGCACCATCAGTGTCAGCACAACTGACACCAGGATGTAGGCGCCGGTGGCCAGTCCCAAGGAGAAAGCGATGGCCCTGGGGACAGCCCTTTGTGGGTTCCTGGCCTCTTCACTGGAGGCTGCGATGACGTCGAAGCCCACAAAGGCATAGAAGCAGGTGGCTGTGCCAGCCATGATACCTGACAGCCCGTATGGGGCGAAGCCGCCCTCCTGGGTGCTCCAGTTCTTGGGCTGTGCAAGGACAAAGCCCATTATGAGGATGAAGAGGATGACACCCATGCTGATAGCTGAGAAGACATGGTTGAGCCAGGAGGACACTTTGGCCCCAAAGGAGATGAAGGCAGTGGCTACCAGCAGGATGGCGGCTGCCAGGAAGTCTGGGTAGCGGGCCAGGAATGGCACCTGCCAGGCACCCACATGGGTCTCAGTGAAGTTCTTGATCTTGTGGTTGAAGATCGAGTCCAGATAGCCGCTCCAGGCCCTGGCCACCGCGGCCCCCCCGATCATGTACTCCAGCAGCACGTTCCAGCCGATGAGGAAGGCCCAGATCTCACCCACGGACACGTAGGTGAACATGTAGGCAGAGCCTGTCTTGGGCACACGGGCTCCAAACTCGGCGTAGCAGAGAGCAGCCAGGAGTGAGGCAAAGCCAGCGATGATGAAGGAGACAATGACGGCGGGGCCAGCGATCTCCTTGGCCACGGTGCCTGTGAGGACATACAGCCCAGAGCCCACCATGCCCCCAATGCCCAGCAGCGTCAAGTCGATGGTGGAAAGGCATCTGTTGAAGGACGTCTCCATCATGTCATCCTCCAGGGTCTTCACTCGGTTGAGTTTCTGGCAGAAGCGGGTCAGGTCGGTGGAGCGGGGTAGCCATCTCGCCATCCTGGAGGCAGTGGGCCCTGCCTTTGGCAGAGTGAGAGGTCCTCAGTAGTGAGACCCTGCCTGGAGACCTGGCACAGAGGGGCAGGAAGGGGTGAGCATCCCCTTGGCAGGAGGTATCAGGTTCTGGGGACGGGGTAGAAGAGCCATTGGGCACAGGGGTCCCTCACACCTCAGCCAGTGTGGGCCTCAGCATGAGCACATCCTCCTCCAGGGTGGTGGCACAGGACAGGGACCTGTGCCTGTGTGCAAGGTGGGAGGGAAACCACACCACTCCCAGGGCAGCATCTCCCAGTTAAAGCCCAAACCAGTCTGCTCTGGCCCTGATGAAGGTTTCCTTGCTGCTTCCCCTCCACCTTACCCAATATCTATCTGACCTTCACCCTGGTGTGCTGAGAACCCACCAAGGGGGCATGCAGAGTCTCCCTCTTCCCATCATTGACATGGGCATTCCCCAGGGAAAGCCCAGGCAGGCTGATGGGGCTGCAGTAGGAAGTCTAGAGCAGCTCCAGTGAGGACATGGGAGTCACCTGCCAGACCAGGAAACAGCCAGCACGAGGGACCAGCCAGGCTGGCAGCTGCCACCGTGACAGTTGGAGGATGCAGCTCTGGGGACCTTTAGGTGCTGCTTCCTGGCTGCTCCGCCTGGCAGTTGGTGACTTTGGGATGCTCTCCCCTTCCAGCTGCTCTCTCCTGCATTTCAGGAGATGTGTCCCTCTGCATCCCCAAACTACGGGTCCTGCTCAGATTGCTGGTGCAGCCCGACTCCATAAGTTCACCTGTCCCAAAGGCCAAAAAGTCCTGGAAAGGCCAGTGGGAGATGACGGAATGACACTGGCCCATGAGGACAACAGGCACAACTTATGCTGGCTGAGACCGCCCAGCCCTGCTGAGACTCCCCATCCCTGCACACCTGGGTCCCCGCGACTGGCAGGGTTGGCAGTACTAGGGTTCCCAACCCCAACACACCCAACAGGCGCTGCACACTCACTGGGCAACGGAGCATCCCCGGAGCTCGGGGGGTGGCCGCGGGTGGGAATCCTCGGGTTGGGGGGTGATCACGGGTGGGGGACCTCCAGACCGAGAAGGAGGGAGTGTGTGGGGTTCCGGATTCATCCCAGGCGGGGAGAGGCGATAGTTTCGCCCCTGCTCAGCCCCGCCGCGATGCCGGTCCCGGGCGGCGCCGAGCCCCGCTCCCGATCCCCGCCGCGTTCCCATGGGACGCTTCCCACGGTCCCGATGCCAGCCCGGCTCCCGGTGCCGGCGGGCCCCGCTCACCTGCGGGCGCGGGCGGGGGCCCCGCTCGGCTCCGCTCCAGCCCCGGCCCCACC
The DNA here is from genome assembly GCA_038380795.1 of Pyrocephalus nanus. NCBI lineage: Eukaryota > Metazoa > Chordata > Aves > Passeriformes > Tyrannidae > Pyrocephalus > Pyrocephalus nanus. The sequence continues at coordinate 946,224 of CM076278.1, forward strand.
TGCTCCTCCTTGGCCGCCGCCGCCGCCGCCGCCCGGCTCCGCCTCCCCGGGCCGGCGGAAGGGCGGGGGCCGGGAGGGGCGGGGGAGCCCCGGGGCTGCGGTGGCTCCGTGTGTGGCTCCATCCCCGGGGGTGTCTGCGCCGCAGCGGGGAGCAGAAGTTGGGGACATCGGGGCTGCAGCCCCAGGCCCAGAGAGGGGCTGACACAGGGGGTCCCCACGGCGCCAGGGTGGGCATTCCCTCGGGGAGTGCAGGGCCAGAGCCACACGGAAATGAGGCAAAGTCTGGTTACGGAGATGCTCCGATGGCTAGAGCCTCTCTGCTCTGGAGCCAGGCTGGGAGCACTGGGGGTGTTCACCTGGAGAAGAGAAGGCTCCAGGGAGACCTGAGAGCCCCTTCCAGTACCTAAAGGGGCTCCAAGAGAGCTAGAGAGGGACTGCAAACAGGGCATGGAGGGACAGGACAAAAGGGGGAATGGCTTTAAATGGACAGAGGGCAGGATTAGATTAGATGTTAGGAGGCAATTCTCTGTGACGATGGTGAAGCCCTAGCACTGGTTGCCCAGAGAAGCTGTGGCTGCTCCATCCCTGGAAATGTTCAAGGCCAGGGGGCCAGGGCTTGGAGCAACCTGATGCAGTGGAAAGCTCGAGTGAGATGAGCTTTGAGGTCCCTTCCAACCCAAACCTTTCCAGGATTCTATGATGGAGCACTTATCCTAAATCTCCTCTGCTGGATACAGTTCTGGATGGAGCAAAGGGCTGAGACCCTGCTCCTCTGCCTCTACTCGCTCTGCTCTGGAGCTGCTGCCCAGAGGACAGGCTTCCCCCCAACTCCATGCTCAGGTGTTTGCCATGGAGAAGCAGATGTGGTGTGGGAAAAGTGGCTGCAGAGGCAGCAGTGGAAGGTAAGCTCCTGAACAGGCCCATCCAGCTCACAGTCCTGCTGCCCAGCCAGTGCCTGGGCAAGAGCAAAAAACCTGAGCAAAAGCTCGTGTGCTTCCATCTGGCTCTGTAGTGAAGGGGAATCACCTCTCTCTATCTCTAACTCAAAACGTGTTTCTTTTCCAGAAGTGCTTCACCTCCACTTGAACCAACACAAACCTTTTGCCTCTCCAGCTCCCTGTGGCAAGGAGTTTCCCAAGCAGTCACCTGTCCCACTCAAACCTGCCTTCAGTGCTCCCACTCCTGTATTTGTAGAGAGTGAAGTCCCTCTCCATGTGTGATAAATAGTTTTATCTTTACCCTGCCTGCTCTTGGGCCCCTTGTCAAGGATAAAGAAGTCCGGCTCAGCTGGAAGGTGTTATAGACCTGTGGTGTCCCCAGGGCAGAGCCTATTCTTGGGGTGCCCTTCTTGGGGTTAAAGGATCTGCTTCTGAGTGCTTCACAGCAGAAAAATGTTTTCATTTTCTTCTCTGATCCCCTCCTTGTGTCTCATCAGATTTTCTGATGGCACCTGCGCACTAAAGCTGAAATTTCCAGGGACCCAGCAGTCATCACTCAAAATGTCACTGCAGACAACTTAGAGCCCACTGTGCAACACTGAGGGCTCACAGTTGAATGCGTTCACTCTTATCCACGCTGAACTGACCTCCTTACATGGAAGGGACCTTGCACTCCTCCTCATCAGCCCAAAGTATAGGAAAAGGAAAACAGGACTTGTCCTTTCCTGCTACCCCTCACTCACTTTCCTCCAGCTCCTGGGTGAACACGGGGCTGGCATGGAGCCGCACCTCTCCAGTCAGTCACCCTGTACCTGAATGGGAAACTCAATCCTCTGGTTCATCCCCTTGCCACGTCACTTCTGGCACACATGGAGCCCTGGGCAGGAACTTCAGGTCCAGCTCTGTAGGTGGCTGAACCCAGCAAAGGGGCCCCCAAGCACATGTTCCTGGGGCACCGGCCAAGAGCTCAGGGGCTGCACAGGTCACTGAACCAAGGAGCTGAGACAGCCGAAGCCCAGTAATCCTTGGCAGCACTTCCAGCCCCTTTGGGTCACTGTCACCAGGTCTTACCCCAGTGTCACTGGCAGTGCCACAGCTGTGCAGTGGGACGATGTCACCCTCTGCTGACATAACAGTACTTGCTTGGAAACATATCTGTATTCTCCATATTGTACTGCCCAGCTTCAGGGGACTGAGCAAGTGTTCATCTGCTGCAACCTTGCTGACCTGATCACGAGCCATCCCAGGTGCTTTACTCCCTTAGGATAATGCTTCCCAACAGTTACCTCGACTGACCCCCCCGCAGCTCTCTACCTCGACAGAAAGCCCTTGTGAAACCCAACCCGACCACAGGCATGGAAAATTTCAGCTTGGATCCGATCAGCTGCCTGGCAGAGCCATCCGCAGCCGGATGGTGGAAGCAGGAAGCCCGAGAGCTGCTGTTGTCATGGCAGTGCTGGAACAGCCGCTGTGCTCCCCAGCACTGGCTGCCCCGGAAGAGACGGCAGCAACCAGCAATCCCGGGCCGAGGTGGGCTCCAGTCCCTGCCCTCGAGGGCAGCGCAGTGGGGCTGAACCCACGGGCAGTAACCCCAATCCAAGCTTCTCCAGCCACACCATTGCTCCGCTGCTGCTCCAGTGATTCCAGAGCACCTGTGTCGAGGAAGGGGGGGACTTCTGGAAGTCAGCATGACCCCCAGTATCTGGGCATCCTTTCCTGCGATTGAACCCATCATTCATCCCTGCCTTCCTCATTCTCACCTCGGGAAGCAACTTCCTTGCTAATAGCTCTGGCCACGAACACAGATGCTGACTTCACTGGTCAAGTACCAGTGACTACCATGCATTCCCACATGATGAAGGTGTCTCCAGAGGAGAATATTGCTCACCTTGCCCGTCACCACTTCAGCAGTGGAGTGCAGGCCCCACACCAGCCCACTTTCCAGCTCAGAATTTTCATCCAGGAGGTGGAGACCCCATACAAGCAGTGGGTCTTGTCTCCAGCTGCTGAACCACAGTAGCATCATCCCCACGGGGGGGGGGGGAACACCTTCCCATGATGGAAATGAGAAGGGGTCTCAGTCCTGAATTTACAACAGCCTCATTGGTCCTTGTAGCTCAGATCTTCCATGTGCTTGTCTCCTTCACCACCAGCTCCCCCCACTAGTTCTTCCAACACCCTGAAGTCTCAGAAGCACTCCAGGTTCCTTCCCTGCTTCCATCTAGAGCACCATGAACCCCATACTTCTCACTGGGGATGGGACAAACCTAACCATAACCACTGGCATTCAGAAAGCTGCAGCCCCAGAAGGTAGGGCAGAGCATTTTATTTCTCTCCATTTGGAAATTGGTCTCCAGCCTTCTCTGCTCTCTGAGACAGTGGGAACACTGCTAACATTAGTCCAGTAACACTGGGTGAGGCCTGAAATCCTTCTTTAATACAGATGATACTGGTACCTGCCTGGAGGAGGCTCTGTGAAGGGTCTGCCTGTCTAAGAGGCTGTTTCTGCTTCAACCATACAGAAGCATCTTCTGGTAGATAAACCTTGGAATTGTTTTTCCCCCAAGTTTTATTCATCTAAACACAGGGCCACCATCACACAGCGGGTCTGGGTTTGCTGCCTCGAGTGATGCAGCACCTTGGCTCAGTAACGGCCTCAGCAACACTGCAGAATGTTTGTGGCAGGTGAACATGCACCATCAGCTCCCAACTGAGCCAGATGCAACTGACACCTTGTTCTGATGACCAGAGAGGCAGCCCGAGGCTCCCAACCCCCCTGTGCTGGGCTCTGCTCACCCCAGCTCTAATCCAAGTGCCCCAGCGAGTTCTTCTATATCCAGAGCCTCTTCCTGGCATGATACAAAGCATTTGCATGGACAATTTGTCCTTTAGAGGGAAGTCAGAGGAAGAATTATGGAAAGTGAATAGCAGATTTGCTCCTTCAGGAAAAAGCTTTCTCGGCCTCAGCTTCCTTCTGCTGCAACTTCCGAATCAGCTCCAGCAAATTCATCTGTAGAGTCAGCTCCTGCAAAGGGAAAGAGACATATCTACAAGATGATCCCATTCCCTCCTACAGAAAGCAGAAAGGACTGGCTTATACCAGCCCCTCAAGAGCTACACCTTTTAAAGGAACAAAAAAAAAACCAACCAGGCAAATAGAAACCAAAGGCTTCATTGTGTTTAAGCGTTTCTCTAAAATATAGAGCAGTAACATCTTAGCAGACCCGCTGCAAACTGTGGTTGTCTTAGGAATCCTGGGGCTTTTGGATTCCTTAAGGATTCAGAAATGCTCTTTCTTCTTGACGGTGATAAATGTGTAAGGGCCATGAGGGCTGGCCAGTTTCGCAGGCTGAGCAGGGGCAGTAGCATCCCCTTGCACCTGCCCCACAGGATGTTCTCCAAGTTCCTCCCCTCCTCCTTCAGCAGCATCTCCAACTCCTTGACCCTTTCCCAGCACAGAAGGGTAGGAAGAGGAGAAATCACTTTGGGTGCCCTCTAAAGTGGGGTCCAAGCCAGGAGCAACACATGGCTGTGCTGGTGCATCATATTCCCTGCAGGCATTTCATTCCCCATCAAAAACTCACTTTCCCATGACTGCAATCAAGTGGAGACACCATCTCCTGTAGTAACCACCAGCAGCTTATGGTTTCTTTATCATTGGCTCCTTCTTAGTTATGTTTATTTCAGAGACAACACGGTGGAGCTGCTAATTTGCGAGCCCAGGGCTGTGACTCAGCCCTGCAGACATGATGCTATGGAATTAAATATCTATTTTTGTAAAAATACATCCACTGTATAAGCAGGCATTTTACACAGACTGGGAGGAAACACATCAGCTGATGGGAACTATGTGGAGAACAGATTCCAGAAGGGATTTCTTGGTGGCATTTACAGGCATAAACCAAGATCCGGGTCGGATTTGGCAGCTATCCTAAAGGCAAACATACACAAACCCAGCAAACAAGAACCCTGCTACAGGTTATTACTTAGAAAAACAACATAAAAGGCAGGGCAGGAGTGTGAGAAAGGACTGCCTGCATTATACAGCTGGGGAATAGCAGCACAGGGAAAATGAGAAGCTTATTCAAGGCTCCACAATTGGGAATCGTGTGGGTGGGTGTTAGAAAAAATGCTTGTTTCGCTCCGTTTAAGCCATCTTTTCTCACCAGTAGGTCTTTATCAAACTGACATTTAATCAGCTGAAAAAACAGAGTTAAGAACAGCCTGTCTCTGTGTTCCCTGCAAACCTGTGTGGCTTTACAACAGGACTTGGGAAGTTTTCCATTCCTGTGGTGGCATAAAGACAACAGGGACAAACGGAGGTGATTGCTCAGACGTTTTGAGAGCAAATGCACTGAGCAAACTGGGAACAATTCTCTAATCACAGTCTGAGATCATCAGATGCAGAAAGTCACATGCAAGAGGGAACAAGGTGCCTAATAAACAGACTCCTGAAGCCAGTTTGTACAGCTAAGCTGGATACAGAAACAGTAAATCACTTATTTTCATGTTATTCAGACCCGTTTGAGAGTCACAGGACTGCAGGCTTGGCACAGTATTTCTTTCTTCTCTCCATACTGGGAAAAATATTGCAGGAAGTTGGGAGTGCTGCCCAGTGGTACCTGGGTTTCTGCTCCTTTGTTACAAACTGGGTAAGAGTCTGACCAGAGCACATTACCCAATAGCTGAGAGGCAAGAGACAGATCTTTCTGACCCAGAAATCCACAGTTCATTAACAGTAGCTTCTATTTTAAATTAAAGATATTAACCCAAGATTACTGTCAAACAGAATCATGAAATGGTTTGGGTTTTAAGGGACCTTAAAACTCATCTTGTTCCATCCCCCTGCCATGGGCAGGGACACCTTCCACTAACCCAGGTTGCTCCAAACTCCGTCCAACCTGGACTTGGACACTTCCAGGGATGGGGCAGCCACAGCTTCTCTGGGCAATCTGTGCCAGGGCCTCCCCACCCTCACAGGGAAGGATTCCTTCCCAATATCCCATCTATCCCTGCTCTCTGGCAGTGGGAAGCCATTCCCCCTTGTCCTGTCACTCCAAGCCTTTGTCAAAATACCTTACCCGCCCTGCCCAAACACCAACCTGGGGATTGGTGGTGATGTAGAATCCAGACACCCCGGCCTTCTCCAGGGTGCTCTGCTGGTCGATCACTTTTTGGTCCAGCTCTAGGACTATCTTCTCATCCATCATTCGCTGTTCCTCTCGGATCCGTTGCTCCATAGCCTGAAAAACATAACAGTCAATGCAAAGAAGTGGAATATCTGCCTTTCTCCTGGCTTCTTCTCATCTCTAACACTTTTACTGGAACCCAAGAGCAAGTGGGCCCTGAATCTCTCCTGATGAGCCTGGTGACAGAAGCGGGCAATCCGCACAGCCCCAGGTCTTACCACCTCTGCCTGCAAGGCTTCCACTCAAGAAAATGCAGGAAAGCCATGGGAGCAGCCTGCTCTCTGTGTGTCTGGAGACCAGGAAAGACCATGAGGAATCAGTCAGTGTCCAAACGACTTTTCCTGATGAGCCACTGCCTGAACTATGGCTGAGCTCAGTCCAACAGCTGTGTGCTCCTCTCAACTGAGGCTAAAGGGAGACTTGGAGGAGTAACACAGGCCACTAAAGCTCATCAAGGTGCCAGCTTGAATGCCTCCCAGAGACTCCCTGGACACTAACACGGAGCTGGAGCTGTCAATCCCACTCAAATCCCATTTATTCATGAAAGGGTCTGAGCGCCGGGGCTCTATCTTTGACAGACTGAAAACATTAACAAGGACGTTGCCAGAATAGTTCCAACCAGGAGGACATGGCCCCTCCTGCCTTGCCAACATCTGCCCAAACCTCAGCAGAGAGAAGAAATGGAGCCCAGCAAACAGGTCAATGCCAAAGGCACTCTGGAAATCGGGAGAAGAAGTAGAGAGCAGGAGGACTGCAGGAGATGAGCAGAACCCAGCTCAAATAAACACCTCTGTGTGTGCACAGGCAAGGTGACACACCCTCACCAGGTGCACTGAGCAGAATTCCTTTGCAAGCCAAACAGAAAAATAGGAATCATCACATTCCATCAAAATACAATGGCAATATCATTCTTCTAGGGTGAGCAGGAGGATGGGGGAGGGGATTCTCCCCCTCTGTTCCACTCAGGTGAGACCCCCCTGCAGAGCTGCCCCAGCCCTGGGGAACAGCACAGGGAGCACGTGGAGCTGCTGGAGAGAGGCCAGAGGAGGCCACGGAGATGCTGCCAGGGCTGGAGCCCCTCTGCTCTGGAGCCAGGCTGGGACAGCTGGGGGGGTTCACCTGGAGAAGAGAAGGCTCCAGGGAGACCTGAGAGCCCCTTGCAGGGCCTAAAGGGGCTCCAGGAGAGCTGGAGAGGGACTGGGGACAAGGCATGGAGGGACAGGACACAGGGAATGGCTTCCCACTGCCAGAGAGCAGGGATAGATGGAATATTGGGAAGGAATTGTTCCCTGTGAGGGTGGGGAGGCCCTGGCACAGGTTGCCCAGAGAAGCTGTGGCTGCCCCGTCCCTGGAAGTGTCCAAGTCCAGGTTGGATGGAGCTTGGAGCAACCTGGGTTAGTGGAAGGTGTCCCTGCCCATGGCAGGGGGTTGAAACAAGGTAATCCTAAGGCCTCTTCCAACCCAAACCATTCCATGATTCTGTGATTCTCCTGCATAGAAATAAATGGCTCAAGTTTCAACATTTCAGTCATGCAATGCTGTCCCTATATAACACAGAGAACAGAGGCACATATTCAGCTGGAAATATCCATGAGGTTAAATTATCCTCATTGCACAGAAAGGGGAGAAGTCACAAACCCCAGGATTTCCTACACCACTGGCTGGTGATTTAACAGACCTGGGAGGGTAGCTGAATGCATCTATGCTGCCACAATTCCTAGGGGAAATCCAGAATTTGAGTGACAGAGATCTCGACCATGAACAGTCTGGGAAAGAGCTGAGGTGTGTCTGAAGCATGGATATATCCATGGCTCTGCAAAAGTCCTGACCTAATGAAGAGCAAGAGCTACCTCTTGGAACCTTTCCTGGATGCAATTAGCATGTCACAGTGAGAGAATTTCACAAAACCACCTGCTATTAAGGAAGATGCACCAGAAGATGATCCTACACCATCAGCTCCAGAGAAAACACTCAGGGCAAGACCTTACTGGAATAAACAAGAGGAAACTCAAAACAGCTCAAGCCCCAAGCGGAGAGGCAGAGGGTTGACTGTTCCTTCGCTACAGGATGCTGAGGAACCCAAGCAAGCTCTGTCCTCACACCTTCTTCAGTCCAGGGGTTCACACCCTTGGTGGGAGATACAATGGATTCACATCCTTCATTCCCCAGATTTTCCTTCCTCCCATCCAGCTCAGTGTGCTGCCCACACCATCCTCTCTTCCACTTACTCTGCTGGAGGAGTGACTTCCCTTGGGCCGGAAAAAAAAAAATCCAAATTTAAGTGCCTTACATTGTTTTAGAGTTGGCATCTGATTCTGGGTTATAGAAAAGTGCCAAATCTTGAAGGAACTGAGGCTTAAACACAAGTTTTGCTTCAGCTCTGGTGACTGATGACCCTGTATGATGGGCAAAGCTTTTCTAAATGCTGCAGGGTCCACTGAGAAGCCAAACATCTAAAACCTACACTTTGTATGACCTCTCCTGGGAGCCCAATCCCAAGCTGTCTCATGGGAGCTGGTCTTGGAAAACTTTAACCACAGAGGGCAGTTCCTGTTAGACACAGATGTTACAGATATGATTGATCTGTTCCCAAAATGCTCTACAGCAGACTTGTCAGAGCACAAAAAAAGGAAAAAGTTACCCTATTAACCCTATTATATTCTTCTAGGAGAAGAAAATAGAAGACAGGCGAGGAAAGGTAAAAGGAAGTGGGAAGAAGTTTGCACAGCATGTAAGATAAGGCAAAATGAGATGTATGTGGGTGACTTAATGAGTGACAAAACATTGGAAAATGTTAGGCAGGAGAGATTATTACTTGCTGCAAGTCTAAGTCACTCAGAGAGGGAATCACAGGGATAGCTTGGCTTTAGTCACCTCAACAGGAGGAATATGGAAACACCAAAGGATCCAACAGTGAGTGCTTATCATGGGGAAAGGCAGAAAAGAGCCTCTCTTTAAGCAATTCTCATTTGCCTAACGTGGAGCAAAATAACTTCCCCATTTTCCTCCATCAATTAATATAACTGGCTACTTGCCTGTAGCTATCACCAACATTAAAAAAAGTCCTTTGGGACTGGACCTACAAGTGCCTTTTCCAAATACCTGGGGATGCTCTCAGAAACAATTGCTACACTTAGGAATCTTGAGATATTTCCTTCTTATCAGTGCTACTAAAAAATGTGGTTTTATTTTGAGTATTGTCTGCTTTTGACTTGCTATGACATCATGGCAGATCTCAGGCACCTTCTCCATGTTTTTTATCACTTGCTTCCATCCGACAGTGATGAATCATTAAAGCACTGTGGAGAGCATCGCCTTTGGAGCGGGCTCCTGAACTTCCATGATTCCCAGATCATACCTGGACCGCAGCTCTCCTAGACAGCAAGAGCCTGGGCCCTGGGGGGACAAAGGGCAGAGCAAGAGGAAGAGACCTCCAAATTGGGGCGGGGGAACCTCGATCTGTGCTAGCAAGGCCAGCCAGGACGGCTGGTGGCTCCCAAGGCTGCATCCCCTCTGGGGGTGCTTTGGTGCTCCTCCAGCAACAGAGCTGCAAGACCCCCGGGAAGGGACACAGCTCTGCACCCAGCCCCCGGCCCCCCTCCCCTCCATCTCCCCCACAGCTCCCCCTCCCCTCAATTTCCCCCACAGCTCCCCCTCCCCTCCATCTCCCCCACAGCTCCCCCTCCCCTCCATCTCCCCCACAGCTCCCCCTCCCCTCAATTTCCCCCACAGCTCCCCCTCCCCTCAATTTCCCCCACAGCTCCCCCTCCCCTCAATTTCCCCCACAGCTCCCCCTCCCCTCCATCTCCCCCACAGCTCCCCCTCACCTCCATCTCCCCCACAGCTCCCCCTCCCCTCCATCTCCCCCACAGCTCCCCCTCCCCTCAATTTCCCCCACAGCTCCCCCTCCCCTCAATTTCCCCCACAGCTCCCCCTCCCCTCAATTTCCCCCACAGCTCCCCCTCCCCTCCATCTCCCCCACAGCTCCCCCTCACCTCCATCTCCCCCACAGCTCCCCCTCACCTCCATCTCTCCCACAGCTCCCCCTCACCTCCATCTCTCTCTGCTGGGCAGCGCGGAGCAGCGGCAGGTTGTGGGGCCTGCAGCACTGCTGGGCCTCCTTGTGCCGGTGGAACAGCTCCTGCTTCAGCCCTGCCATGGGCAAGGGGGGCTCAGGGGGCACGCTGCTGCCAGGTCCCCGCCGGTGCCACCCCCCTCCCAGTGCCCTTCCCACAACCTGTCCCCTGCGGCGTCACTCCCCCCAGTTCCCTTGTGCCTTCACAACCCACCCCTCAGGCTCCCCCCCTCGCAGAGCACCCCCACCCCCCCTCAGCATCCCCAGAACCTGACCCCCGTGTATCCCCCTCTCCAGTGCCCCCACAACCTGCCCCCCGTGCCACCCCCCACCTCACAAATGCCTCAGGCCCATATCCCGCCGCAGGGTCCCCAGCGCCTCCCTGCACTGCTGCCCCCATTGCTCCCGAGCTGGCCCCCAGTGTCCCGGGACCGCCCCCAGTGTCCCCCCGTGCCCTGGGATCGCCTCTGGCCCCGGTACCGCGGTGCTCGCTGTGCAGCTGCCGCCGCTGGCTGTACAGGTTCTTCTCGGTGAGGTGCTGGATCTCCAGCAGACCCTGCACAATCTCGAACACCGTCCCGTCCAGCAGCGCCAGCGCCAGGTCGGAGAGCGTCGTGTACGAGAGGCGCTGCTGGCAGGGGCTGTGGGAGCGCACCGGGTCAGCGCGGGCGCCGCGAGCGGCCCCCGCCCCCGCCGCGCGGGGCTCACCTGGGCAGCGCCTTGACGAGCGCCTGCAGCTCGGCCAGGAGCCGGCGGTGCCGCTCCTGCTGCCGGGACAGCCCGAGCTGCGGCTGCTCCTGCTCGGCCTCCATCCCGCTGGGCCGCGCCATGCCTGCCATACCCGCCCTCTGCGCGCGCGCAGCCCCGCCCCGCCCCGCCCCGCCGTGCGCCGCCATCGCTCCGCCCCCCGGCACCCACTAATCCCCGCCCATACCGCCCCGCCCCCATCGCTCCCGCCCCCATCGCCCCGCCCCTCGGCATCCACCACTCCCCGCCCCATCCTCCCGCCCCGCCCCTCACCCCGCCCCCTTCGCCCCGCCCCCCGGCAGCCACAAATCCCAGCCCCCATCGCCCCATCCCTCTCTCGCCCCGCCCCTTTCGCCACGCCCCTTTCGCCCCGCCCCCTCAGCCCCAGCCCGGCCGCTCCCGGCCGCCATTTCCACTCGCTGTTCCTCGCGCTCGCCGTTCGCGGCACGTCCTCGGTCCCCACCTGTCCCGGCGGCACGGCGGAGCACCGCCCGCCGCCCCCGCCTGCCCCGCCACCCGGACTGGCCGCCGGTCGGAGATTTCCAGGCGGTTCCTCTATAGACCATCCCATGTGATGCACGGGCGGGGATCCCGGAGTGTCCCGCTGCTCCGGCTTGGAAGTAGCTGCAGATGTTTTAAATTACTTTGTCAGGAGAGTTTCGGATGGAATTCGCTTTGGAATGGGTGGCACAGGGTGACTTCACTGCAGGCAAAAATGAGGTGACCGCCGACATCACTGGCACCGGTGGGATTTTCACTGTCAGAGGCCATTCTAGCCCGTGAGCTGGGTAACATTCCCTACGGAGACATCGCCAGGGCTATGCTGGCCAATGTTTTCAGGTGCCCTGGGAAGGTCGAGGCTGCGTGGCTGCCCAGATCCCTTCCAGGCCCTGAAAACACGCGGAGTCGTGGAACAGTGATGGGTTCTCCCCGAGGGTGCTGGGGTGTGGGTGATGAGGGCTGGCACAGGCAGAGCTGTGCATTCATGGCAGCAGTCACAGGAAAAGGTTCCTGGCTTGAATCAGCAAAATGAAAGACCTGTTGAAATGGATTAAAAATGCCTTAAAAATATTGGATTTAATAGGACTTCAAAGCCTCTTGAGGGAACTGGAAATGGCTGTGCGAGAGATCATGAAGCATCCCCAGTCAAATGGAAAAACATCCCTGAATAGAAATTGCCTTCTTTCTGCCCCCCTGCTTCCCCCCTTCATTGCCTCAAATTTCCATTCAAGGATCCCGAAATCCCAAGTGCTGGAGAGGCTTTGGGTGGGCTGACTGCAGATCCCTCTGCCTCTAGGCTGCTTAGACCTTGTGCAGTTAACCCTGCTGTGTCCATCTGTCCTGCCCATCGCCCACCCTGCCTGCTCTTCCTGCAGCCTGGGGGCAACATCCCCATGGAATGACTTCCTCATATGTTGAACAGGCAAATTACTCCAACCCCACGCTCAGGAACCACCACGGGGTTGTGCTGTGCTGAGGCAGCCAGGAGTGCTGCAGCCTGCTGAGCTGCCAGGGAAGGGAAAAAAGGGTCCTTTAATGCAGAGCTAGGAGCTGTGCTGGCCAGCTTTGGCTGGGGCAATATCCTGGATCAGTATGAAAACATCCCCAGCAGTTTGCCCTCCTCCACCATAAAGATTTGATGGCAGCTTTTGCTAAATATTCCTCTCTGTTTGTCATCTGCTGTCGCAGAGTTTTCCTGCCCCAGGGAATTCCCCCAGCAGCACAACCCAAAATCTCTTTGTCAGGCTGGAATGCTGAGGTATGGTGACCAAACTTCACCTGGAACAGGAACAGACCAGCTGCCTCCCCTCACACAGCTGGCCACACTGGTGAGGACCTAAATGCCACCTTCCCTGTCCTCTTCAAGTGTCACATCCCCAAAGGCAAGCAGCCCCTGCCTTGACATCACTACCCTCACGGACTTGCCAGGCTTTGCTCCCTTCCCAAGGCTCTTTCAAGGGGGGTTCAAGCCTGGGGATGTCTGCCTGTGGGGAGGGTTGTGTCGACCCCAGTCCCTGAGCAGCAGCAGGCTGGAGGGAAAAGGCCGTGGAGGCTCCAGTGGTGCATGGCCAGCATGGTGGGCAGGGGCCATGGAGGTCACCCCTGTGAGTAGAAAGGGGGGCAGCCGAGGGGCTCAGCCCAGGGAAGAGGGGGACACATTCTCAGGGACACTCTCCGGCTGTGCCAGCAAAGGAGTGAGCACGATGTGGTGTCTGTGCACCCCTGTGAAGGCAGAGAGAGGGGGGCGCTGGGCCCTCTGCTCTGCTGCGGACATTCCTCTCCCTTCCTTTGTGCTGCAGGAAATCTGCGCTTCCTCCCTTCCCAGAGCTGCTCCCGCTTCAATCGCTAACAGATGTGGGTCCCATGCGCTCCTCATTAGCCTGGCAGCTCCGGGTGCTGCCTCTGCATCCTGCAGGGTTGGGGATTCAAAAGCTGGGATTTGGGGGGTCCTGGGGAAGGGAACTGAGTTGGCGTGTGCTCCGTGAAGTACCCGGCCCTGATTTGCACAGGGATCATTGCTGGGCCAGGATGCTTGTGGGGATGTAGGGCAGAGTAAGAGGGGCTGGGGAAGAGCCCAGTGGGACCTGCACATGCTCCCACCACATCATCCTGCTCCAGCTGCCTCTGGCCAATGTGCACTGAGTGATGTGCCGTGCCAGGCAGGATGAGGCCACATGCTCATGGCCATGGGAGCTCTGCAGCAGGAGAGCAGGATGCTCCTTTCCTTGGCACAGAGGAATCTTTGACTGATCCTGTCCTGCTGCTGCTTCCTGAGCCCTCAACCAGCCACGGGGCTTTCCTCACACTTCCAGTGCAGTGCAGAGTGGACAGAATGAGAACACTTCATGGGATGTAGCCTGTGACCTGGTGTGGGATGAGTGGGGTCATCCAGAGGGCCAAAGGATTCTGTATCCCACTGGAGCCACTAGCCTTGGCCCTAAGCAAAAGGTGGGGTTCAGGCTTCTTGCACTCACATACATGGAAAATATCTCCCAGGATGGAGAGATTTGCAAAGGTGTCCACTGCCTGTTTAGGGAAGGGATGCCTCAATGTCCCTTTCCTGCAGTAGGCACATTTGCACACTCAGAAATGCTGGAAAACAGCATTTTTAGGGCTTTGCTGGATCCTGAGTTGAGCAAAGATGGCAACAGGAGTGGGGTGTGCACAGAGCACAGTGCACTGGGGCACACTGCCATGGGGAATAATTCTCCAGAGAAGCCCAAGTGCACACCTGTCCATGGGAGATGGCTGTCCAAGCTTGGAGTCCCTGTGGGAGGACTGCCACGTCACCATGGCTCTGAATCCCTGCTGCAGAGCTGGGAGCACCTCCACAGCCTTTGGTGAGAGCGGTGTCACCGGGCAGCCAGCTGTCACTGAAAGAGGCCACTGCACTGCTGAGTTTGTACCAAACATGGCTTTACTGCCTTTACTGTGGAGCCACGGACAAGTCAGTATGATCTGATGCCTGGGCTGGGAGCTGACGAGCATGCCACCAGTAGCTCTGCTCTCTATGGCATGTGCCAGAGCTGGTGACTCGACAGCAGCTCAGCCTGAGCCATGGTGCCCTCAGCCCAAGCCCAAGCCAGTCAGTCCCTTGCTGAGGGATGGAGCCAGGGAGCAGTAACCCCCCACAGGGCTAGGTCTGGGGGGCTCCTCTCCTCAAGGGCTGGCTCTGACTCTCCTCAGCTGGCTTGGCTTGGATGGTTTCCCCAAGTCTCCTACAGCTCCTCTTTGGATCCTCCAAGACCAGCCCCCTGCACCCCTGGGGAAGGGACTACAGCAGCAGCCCCCTGACTCCTAAAGGTGTGTAGTGGTGTGGTAGTGGGTGTGTAGTCACCCACCACAGAGGCTTTGCTACCCATCCCCAGCTTCCCGTCTCCTTTTTCAAGCCGTTATAATCTTGTGTGGGCCCTCAGCCATGTCCCCCAGGTGAGGGGAGCACATGGCTAGGACCACCAGAGCCTCAGCCTTGGGCTCATCGGATTTATTTCAATTTAAACACTGTGGAGTAAAAGCATTTCCCCTGCTCTGGCCTCTGGAGCTGAATATTTGAATGGGAATTTCACCCCTGAGCTGCAGCTAAAATAAGATCTGGATTGAGGTGGTCGCTGTCTCTCAATGGTGCTGGTTAAAGCCTCCGAGCTCCCTTCCTGGCTTGGCTGGGGGTGTAGTCGGGAGAGCAAGGGCTACTGGGCTGGAAGAGCTCGGCTTGACCTGCCATGAGGAGCATGTGTTGTTACAACGTGTTGGAGAACATGTCCAGGCTTTGGTTGTCTGGGCTGAGCTCCCTGGGGACTCAGAGGAGATGCTGCACACACGCATCCTGACTGCATATCCTTCCTTGGGATGGGACATGGATGCTCAGCCAGGGCAAATTCATGTTGATTGTGGCTCAGCATCCCACAAACATCTTGTGTCTTCACTACCTGCAGAGAGAGGGGTGTTAGGTCTGTTTGAGGTGGGGTGATGGGTCTTTACCACCCTGTGGACAACAGCCCTGCCTGGAGAATCTGAGCAAGGGGCAGGAGCTGCTTCCCCTGGCCGTGTTGGAAAGGCTCCCAGCTGGCTGGTATGGGTGCTCCCAGGTCAGTGCATGGGGCTTCGTAACCAAGAATGAGCTGTGATGAGACAGAAGTGTGTGGGCTTGGCTGGGAGTTGTGTGCAGGGGCCATGGGCTGTGAGGGGTGAGAGAGTGCAGAGGATGTATGGGATGCCAGGGACACAGCAGGCTGCAAGGGATGTAAAGGATGTAGTGGGATATAAGGGATTCAGAGTGCTGCAAAGGATGCAAGGGATGTAAAGGATGCAGTGGCCTGCAAGGGCTGCAAAGGCTGCAGTAGGCTATAAAGAATACAAGGCATGCAAGGAGGCTGCAAGGGATGCAAGGAGGCTGCAAGGGATGCAGGGAGTGCAACAGGATGTAAGGGGTGCTATGGCATGTAAAGGATCCAAGGGATGCAAGACTTGCAGTGAGCTGCAAGGGATGAGAAGGCTGTGATGGGATGCAGGGATGCAGCAGCCTGCAGCCAGTCCATTCCATCCTTTGGCTGGGGCTGCCCAGTTGCCATCCATGCCCCTCTGTGTCAGCAGCCAGACTTTGGCCAGGGGCAGTGACCCCAACTCGTGGGTCCTGAGGACCACTTGAGCAGGGGGCAGCTGCAGGCTGCTCTGCCTTGCCCTGAGGGGAACCAAACTCCAACGAGGCAGCTGTGACTCCTCTCCTGCAGACAAGGCACCAATTTAGCCCCCCGACCCCACCCTGGCATCCTGCACAGCTCCATGGGGGGAGCATGGCCAGCAGCAAGGGCCGATCATGTGGCTCTTAATGAAATCCAGGCCCAGGCAGAGTGATGACATTGCACAGTGATTTGTGCTCCCACACAGACTAAACAAGGGCGGATGCGGTGTGGCTGGGAGCACAGGCCTGGGGATGAATCAGGTACTGGCAGTGCCGGAGCCTCTGCTTATCTTCTGCCTAATTATTCTTCCTCTCCTGCTCGAAGTGCTTGGATAGAGTGCCCTCGTGCTTTCCCTGCAAAAATAGGGATTTTTCTCAAATGATGCTTTCAGAAGCTGAAATAAAGGCTCAGGCTCTTGGATCTGCATAGTGATGTCTCTGTGTGTCCCTTTGCTCTGTGCAGTTCATTGCGACCAGGGATTATTTAGTGCTCTGGATCACATGGAAATGCTTCCACTACTCCACGGGGTGAGGAAGAGTCTTAAAATGGAGCCAATGGTTGCTGGGTGGGCAGCCCAGGGAGGTGCTGCCTGCGTGCCCGATGCCTGCTGAGCGGGGAGCTCCAGCTGCAGCCCCCTTCTCACACCCAGTGCTCAGGGCACTGCATTGTGCCCTGCAAAAGACACATTGTGTGCACCCCTGAAGTTTGAAGCCCATATGATGCATGGCAGCAGAGGGCAGAGAAGCATGACTGTGGCTTTGCCTAGCCGTGAGTGCCCATCAGTGAGGACAAAATGACTTTAGAATGGTGCCAGGTCCTGCTTGCAGAGCCTGGAGCTGCTGCTGGGAGGTAACGTCCCTGCCAGGCACCCTGCTGCCCTGTTTCCCAGCAAGTCCTTGCTGGAGCCCCCTGAACTGCAAATCCTCAGGGAAGCGCCCAGCACAGCACTTGTTGGATTCAACATCAAAAGACCAGGTCTGTGGGCGTGGTGTTGGGAGGTGCCTGAGTGCCACTGCCACATGGCCAGCTGGGATGGAGCTGGCACCTGGATGCTGCAGGCTGGGGGCAGGCTGAGCCTGACCTCTCCATCCTCACCTTCAGCTCCTACAACCTAGATAAATAGGTAAGTGCATAAGTGTTTGTGTGTGTGTGTATATGCACATATGTATATAAAATAAGTAGAAATTATTATAAATATAAGCGCATATATATAAAAATATAGAAGGGTATATATCTATACTTATATTCTTATATATGTGTAAGTGTATGTACTATGTAATCCAGGAGTATATAGGAGAATGTATGAAATATAGGAGTATATAGGAGAATATATGAAAATAAATATAGAAATATATAAAAAAATTACTCCTGGAGTGTATAGGAGGCATACATATATATTATATACATACCCCCCCACAAAAATACGCATGTAATATACATACACACATATTTTTGTGCGTGGGTGTATATATACACATATATAAATAAATATAAATAAATAATATTCTCCTGGAGTGTATATATATCTCAGTGTCCTGTGTCTTGTGGCATCTTGGGCACAGGGAAAGGCAGCAGTGACAAAACCAGCCCCTGCCTTCTTTCATGAGGGAAAAGGCTGCAAACACCCACCCAAAGGCTCCATCATCCCAAGGGAAAGCTGCAGGTGCTGGATCAAGGTGTCCATGCCAAGCTAGGGCTTGGTGATCCACACAGCCTGACAGCAGGGAGCCCTGTGCCAGCTGGATGGTGGCTGCACAAATACATCACCCCTGTGGCTTGGGGACATCCCAGTGCCCCCAGACTGGCCGTCCCTGGAGTGTCCTGGGGAAGGCAGTCAGGGACCCCTGCATCCGTTTTGGGGGCAAAGAAGGAAACGGCCATTTCTCCATGTGTGATGTAGCCACGTGGAGCCACTACAGGGAGTGTCAGCTGAATAGATATTTATACCTCTATAACCTTTCTGGAGTTCCCCAAGCTCCTCATAATCCCCCCACCCAGCACAAAATTCCCCCTAACACTGCTGTACCTCTTCCCAGTGAACACTGAGGGATAAATTTCCTATATAGTTTTGGGAGCCTTGAGTTGTCTCCTGCATGTTTTGTTCTCACTGGAGTTTCCCTTATGAGTTTATTTTTGGTAGGGCCTGAAATAGGAAATGAATTGTTGGCAGCAGGCTGGCTTTTATCACTGCTCGCCAGCCAAGCCAAAACAAACGTGCTGTTGTCCAACCCAAAGGCTCCTTCTTCGCTTTGGGAAATTGGGAGGAAATGGGAAGATCAGTGTTGCAGTGTTGGTGGAGGAGGGGATGGGCCACAAGTGTGGCCCACACTTGCACTCCTCTGATTCCATGGATGAGGTGCTGGTGGAGCAGAGGGCTGGTGGCTCCATCACAGCATCTCCCGCCAGTCTCACCCACTGCTTCTCCTCAGCCATGGCCACCATACTGTCACCAAATGCCCTACCTGTCTATCAGGGAAGGTGGATCCTGCTCCATCTCAAGGGAGCAGAACACTTGGATTTCTCCACATTATGACGGGGTTCAGCTGTTTTTCCCTGAGGTCAAAGTTTTCTACATGTCCAGGAGAGAGGTGGAAAGCAGCCCAGAGCAGCAAATGTGGTCAGCATGTATGATCTTCCTGGTAAGCTCTCAGCTGCAGGCAAATGGATGATTTTCAACCTCTTCTGATTTGTGGACCCCTCACCAGTGTCTGCCATGGGGAGCTGTCAGTCAGAGATATCCAACATGCGGCAGTGGGAGGGAAGTCTGCAGGATGCTTGGAAAAGAGATTCACAGTCACATCATGAGGAGACATCAGTCCTTCATGATGCTGAGGTGTGGTGACGTCTCATCCATGTCCTTTGTGGTCAAATTGCTTGAAGAAGATTTTAACCTATCTGAACTGGAAAGGCCCTGTTAAAAAGACTCTGGAGGCAACAGAGGACCTCAGGTTGAATATCAGCTTGTTGTTTTTCCTCAGAGCAAGGCAAAGCCCACAGTGGTGGCTGCTGGGAAGGGCACAGGCAGACACCTGAGGCAGGGGTCCAGTTGTGGTTCTCCTAGTCCAAGAGCGATGTGAAGAAAATGGAGAGGCCAGGACAAGGGATATCAACATGATCATGGAGCTGGCATGCACTGTGCTAGGAGAAGTGGAGTGGGCTGGGCTGGGCTGGGCTGGGGGAAAGGTTCAAGAACAGCCAGTGACTAAGATCACAGAATCAGAGA
The DNA here is from genome assembly GCA_038380795.1 of Pyrocephalus nanus. Lineage (NCBI taxonomy): Eukaryota > Metazoa > Chordata > Aves > Passeriformes > Tyrannidae > Pyrocephalus > Pyrocephalus nanus. Next base: position 965,576 of record CM076278.1, read on the forward strand.
ATCACAGAATATCCTGAGTTGGAAGGGACCCACAGAGACCATCCAACTCCTGGACCTGCACAGGACACCCCAAAAATTCCACCATCTCCCTGAGAGAATTGTCCAAATGCTCCTTGAGCTCTGGCAGCCTTGGGGCCGTGACCACTGGACCACTGCCCTGGGGAGCCTGTTCAGTGCCCAACCACCCTCTGGGGGAAGAACCTTTTCCTAATATCCAGCCTAAACCTCCCTTGAGAGAGCTTCATGATGAAGTTGAACCCTTCTTGATGGTGCCAGGTGATGTGATGGGGTAAAACATCTACCAACTGAAGGTTCATGTTGGACCCTTGAAGAAAATTCCTCCCTGGGAGAATGGCCCTGAGACAATCGAAGGGACTGGGGCATCTCCATCCCTGGAGATTCCCAAGACTCAGTGAGACATTGCCACAGCTGTCCTGATGTGATAGTTGGGCTGGAGCCTCTGGTGACCTGCCAGGACATACATCAGTGTCTGTGATGTGGGATTTTTGAATTTATCCATAAGCTGCTCCCTTGCAGGCCCTCCTCTGGCTGGCTGGGGCTGTGATGGGAGCTCATGGATGGGCTCATGCTTGGGTGATGCTCTGCTGTCCCAAGATAGCCTGGGGATTGGGGCAAGCTTTCCTGATTTCCTGAGTTTTTTTTCAGTTTTGTATTATAAGATGATGCTTCTCTGGCCAGTGTCAGACACTGAACTGGCTCCAGCTCCACAGTGCTGAGCAATGCCCAGCAGTGTGCTGGACTCCCATCCCCTCGTGACTGCCATGCTGGGCTGGTTGCAGTTCTGGTTCCAGGTGGTCTCATCCCATCCTGGTGTCCACCAGCTGCATCCATAACCTCTGAGATTGCTGTGGTTGACCTTTTGGTCTGGCAGTCTTCTGGGCCACCATCCCCCACTGTGGGCAGAGCTCAGGATAGCTCAGTAGTGGGCACCAATGCTCCTGGCTCCCACGGAAGCAGGCAGCCCCAATTCTCATGGCAGGAAACATCCTTCTGCTCAGGAATCTTGGGCAGGTGCCATGTGGGAGAAGCCCCTGCTTCTCAGCTGCCTCTAGGCTTCTCCCAGCCTTACCCATGGCAGCATCGTGTCTGGGGATGTGTGGAGACCTCAAATGCTGCCAGGGTTGGCAGCCTCTGGGCAGGAGGTTAGAAAGCTGGGGTCAGAGCCTTGCACCCACTGCCACCCTTAGTGTCCTCCCACATTTGTGTCCCAACACCCTGAGCACCCAGCCAGGGCTGGGCTCTCTTTGCCCAGTGGCCAGAGCTCTCTTGAATCTCAGGTTCTTGGCCCAGGCTACACTGGGACGTGTCAGCCACCAGGAGAATGCTGGATGCTGGGGGATGAGGGGCTATTTGCCTTTTCCCCCATGGCTGGTCTCCTGAAGCCAGGTGAGCACACAGCAGCAGCTCCAGCAGGGACCTCCCTTCCCTCCTCTCTGCTGCTTGTTACCACCTGCTTGCACCTGCTGCAGTGTCATCCATCTCCCCACTGCATCCCACTCAGGACCAGGATAGCACCCAAGCAAGACTAGGCAATTCCCAGCACGTTGACAGCCCGTGGGGAGCCTGGGGCAGGGAGAGATGGCATCCAGCTACGGAAGAAATACATTTTTATTAGGAAAGCGCTCTGCAGAGGTGCCAGGCTCTCTCGTACCAAACTAATCCCTCCAACTCTGCTGGATGGGATGCGGGAGCCCGAAGGGTGTCCAGCTCCGTCCATAAATAGCACTTCCTCCTGGACAGGAGCAGCCCCAGGGCAGAGGGGAGGGTGGCATCAGTCGAAACCAGCTCGACCCCACGCCGGAACAGCGCAGCTGCGGCAGGACCGGCGATGGAGAGCTGTGCCTGGAGCCCAGGGCACTGGGGCAGGGGGGCTGCTGCCAAGGATGGTTGCGGGCTATCCCTGGCACTGCCTTGGGCACTGAGCAGCAGCTCAGTGAGAGGAGCTCTCCGGTGCTCCGCAAGCCCAACAGACCAGAGTGGGATGCAGGAAGCGAGCGGCTCCATTACTGCAGAATATACCGTGGGCACATGGAGTACAACAAGCACTGCTTATGCGATCAATAATACTGCTACAAAAAAGGGGGGGATATGCCACGCACGGACCCCCCTGGGGTGGCGGCCGGGCCGGCTCCCTCTGGTCCTGCCCTGCGTGGGGAGGGAGGGCGAGCTGCCAGACCCAGGCAGGGAGCAGGAGCAGGGCATGGATGGAGGGACCAGGTCCTAGAGCGGGGGTGACTAAAGGAAAAAGGAGGATGAGAGTGGTGGAGGGGCATAAATGGAGGCTCAAGGCTCTTCCAGTGCCCCCTGCCCAGGCTCCCCCATCCACTGGTTGTGCTGGCAATGTCCTCCTTCCCAGTGTGTGGCCAGGCAGTGTGGGGCCGGTGCCTGGCTCCTGGTCACTGTACTGCTTGGGCGGGCACAGCAGCTGCCCTGGGGGGCTCCAGGTTGGCTTCTCGGCTCTTCTTCCTGGGAGGCTTCTTAATGGGGGTTTTCTTGGCTGCCTGCTCGCTGGGGAGAACCTGATCCTGGCCGCTGCCAGCACTTGGCTTCTCCACCCACTTGGGCTCCCCGGCTGCTGGCTCGGCCGCCCCAGGGATCAGTTTTTGCAGGTGGGGAGAGGTGGGCAGCAAGGGTTTGCTGGTCTTCTGGCTGCTGGTGGCCACTGAGCGCTTGGCTTTCTGTGGAGGGGTGGGCTTCTCCCGCTGGGTGCCCACCCCATTTGCCCGGGTGCCTCCATCCCCCTTGTTGAGGCTCTGAGTCTTTTCCTTCAGCTGGGCAGCCAGCTCGGAGGCCAGCTGGGGATGCAGTGGCTCAGAGCGGGGTTTGCTGGTGCCGGGGCTGCGAGGAGCATCCTTGGCATCCCCAACCCGCCGCTCCGGCTGGAGGGCGCCTATCTTTCGGAAGGCGTTCTGCACTGCCCCATTGATGCTCTCCATCGGCTCTGAGCTGGCTTTGCTCCTCTGCTTGGGCTTGGAGGGTGACTGGGGCTCCCCGGCGAGGCTTGATTTGCCCTCAGGGACACCAGGCTCTTTTGGTTGCTTCTGCGCTTTCTCCTTGCCCCGCATGCCGCCCTTCTCCTCCACTCTGCCCTGCACACTGGCTGATGTCTCGCTCGGGCTCCTCTTCCTCTTCGCCAAGCCCTGGCCTTGCTCGGGGCTGCTGGAATGGGCAGCTGCTCGGTCTGGGGATTGGCTGGGTGCTGGCAGTGAGTTGGACTGGCCAGAGTTGTACCTGCTGTGGATCCAGGAGACTTTGGGCTTAGTGCTTGGGTCTGGGGGACGGGGCTTGGTCCTTTCCGGGGATGGTGGCTTCCCGGGGCTGCAGTGCTCCCCAGTGGCATCCTCCTCCTCCCTGGACTGCTTGGAGAGGCGGGCGACCCGGGCGTAGAGCGCGGCACCAGCTGAGCCAGAGCCACAGGAGGAGCGCTCGCTGTCCGAGGACTTGAGCAGGGGGGTCTCACTGCTGTCGGCTGGGAAGGCTCTGACAGAGCCCGTCTCCTTCAGGAATGTGTATTCGCCTGCTTCCTCCCCGCCAGTGAGGGCCACCAGCTTGTCTGTAGGGCTGGCGGGTGTCCCTCTGTCCCTGCTGTCAGCCACGCTCTCTGCGGGAAGAGAGCACGGGGATGTCAGGTGGGATGTGCCTGATGAGGGGAAGGACCGAGGTGTTCCTGCAGGACAGTGGGCTCCCCCTGGACTCCCCATGTTCCCAATCCCCAGTCAGGGACCTCCTGGCTCTTAACCCTGGAACAGCAAACGCTGGAGGAGGGAGCTTTGAAACTGCATGGAAGGCAAGACTAACACCTTCATCCCTTCCTGGGGCACGAGGAACCAGGTGACATGGTCCCCACTGTGCATGAGTGACTTCTTCTTCAAGCAGGCCCCTGGTAATGTCCCCAAAGTCTCCTGGGGATGCACCCCCTGCTCACCTTCATGGGGGACGCAGTACACCGGCCCCTCGTCCGTGGTGTCGAAGGAGGAGAAGGAGCCGCGGGATGACCAGGATGGGGAAGGCTGCTCCACCACAGAGGGTGGCTCAATGAAACTGCAGTTCAGGGTGTTTTCCAGGTCATGGTGAGCCACTGCAAGGGTAAGGAACTGCTGTCAGTGCCTGTTCTGTCAAATCCCCCACTACCCCCCTGCCAGCCAGGAGGGTGGGATGCTGCACAGCTCCCCTTGACCACCTTCCTGGTGGTGTTGGGGACAGGGACAGCATCCAAAGCACAGAGACAGCTCTCACTACACCCCCCCACCAGGTCCTCCAGCCAAGTGCCCACAGAAGCCATCAACCAGCAGTGGTGGGAACCAGCATCCCCCATGCTTGAGCCATGGGCAGCAGAGCCCACTCAAGCCTCACACCTCTCCATGGAAGGTCTCCCCTGTCCAGACTGAAGATGCACATGTCAGAGGGATGAGCCACCCAAAACCCTCGATCCCACAGGACAAAGTGAGTGGCCTGGTGGTCACCTATGAACTATGTAACCTGGCAAACCACCCCACAGAGTCCTGGCACTGTGGCTATTCCCGTATCAGGGGAAGAAATTAGCTGCCAGCTTTCATTCCTCTAATTCCCACTTCAGCATCACTGACTGCATTTTCCTTTTCCATCTGCTTCTGCCCAAAGATGCAGAAGGATGATAAAAGGATGCCTGCAGCAGGGGATGCACATCACTCTTTTTTCCCCAACTCTGCCACTTTTTGATCCCTTTGCCAGCTTCTCCCATTCTGAAGCTGATTAGGAGCAACCCACACTGCTGAGGGGCCACCTGCAGAGAAACCAGGTGGAAGAGACAAACTGCCAGAAAAAGAACTCAGTTTTTAAAAAATGAAATAAGGAAGCCGAGCAGTTAAAGTTGTCTGGGCTGGAGGGATGGGGTTTTTTCAGTTTCATCATTTTTAAGGCTTTTCACTGGATAAGTTAATGTTCCAACACACCCCACAGGGCTTCCCCAGATGCTCACAGCTTCAGCATTTCCCTTGGGTACCCACAGGACCATGGCAGCAACCAGCTGGCAGGAAGGACCCTCCCAGAAAGCCAGGCAGCATCAGATGCGCTAGTCCCAGTCCCCATAACTGGCTTTTGTCCCTTGGGGCACTGGAACAGGCTCCCCAGGGCAGTGGTCACAGACCTGAGGTTTCCAGAACTAAAGAAGCATTTGGACGATGCTCTCATCACATGGTGGGATTTTTGGAGTTGTCCTGTGCAGGGCCAGGAGCTGGACCCAATAACATTCCATGATTCTATGAAAACCCTGTGCAAAGACAGGATCCCAGGTGTACATGGATATTTCCAGGTATTTGTAAGCTCTGCCTGCACATCCCATCTGCATCCCAATCCAAATTGTACCCCAGTCATGCTGCAATTTCCTGCTCAGACTGTTTGATTCTTGCACCACATCCCTGTTTTACAATAAAATTCAGTGTTATTGGGATGCCCTCTGGAATGCTTATCCATTATTAGGGAATCTGGCCTCAGACATGCAGGGCTGTTAAAATGATGGCAGTGCTGCACGTTTGTCCCTGTATAGTTTCGCCTCTTGGATTAAGGTCAAAAAAAACCAAGCAGAGATACTTAAAGAGCAAACAACCCAGAAAGGGGGAAGCAGCAGTTCCAAAATGGCTTTCCTTAAAATAAAAACCAAAAGGAGAAAATTAAAAGCAGCCGGCTGGAAGCAGATGAAGGCAGATGCTTCCTGAGAGGAGGCGTGACAAGTGACTGGGACTTACAGTCACAAGGCATCTCTGGGACTCCAGTGAGACCCAGGATACAGCCAAAGGATGAAATGAGGATGTGCAGCTCTCCTAGAGATTTTGGGAGGTTCGGGGACTCCTGCATGGTCCCCAGGGATTTACCCTCTGAGCAAAATATCATGGGCTGGTGGGGCTGGGAGAAGTGTGGATGCTTCCTGCATATTCTCTCCTGCCACTGCTCCCTGAAATCTCCTGGAGCCACAGCATCAGGGTGCCAACCCCAACCTTGCTTGCACAGTGGCCAACTGATTTCCAGACCAGGATGGAGCAGCAAGGAGCTGCAGAAGGACCATGAGAGGGCGATCCCAGTCAACCCAAGCTCCTCATGATCAGCATCACACTCAGGGCTAGTTGATCTTTGCTGTTTGGTGGCTTCTAGGTGGGGCCATACGCTGATGTGGCAGCGTGGTTACCAGAATCAGAAATGCAGCTGCCACAGGCAACTCAACAGGTCCTCATCACCCAGGGAATCCCCAGACCCAGCAGGGACTGGAGGCATTACCAGACCACGCACCAGTGGGACTGGGAGCTGCTGGAACCCACGAGGGCTCTGCTGTGCTGGATAACACAAGGCAAGCCTTGACCAAAGCCTTTCCCTCCAGTGAAATAGCAACCTTCAACCCCGTAACAGACTCCAGGAACAGCCCCAGCCCTGCTGGGACCTGAGACCATCCTGAGCATCCTTAGCTTTTCCCGAGGCTGCTGCTGCCCTGTGTACGCAGACTGGCTGGACAGGTGCCATGGACTGCCCATGGACTGGTATGGGGAAAGCACAGGCAGCCCCTCGTGAGCCCCCCCTGCCCTCACCAGACACAGGCACCCTCTGTCCTCCCCAAGCTCTTCCCGGCCCCTTCCTCAAACAGGGCCTCCATGATCCTCTGTTATCCTTGCAGCAGGAATGTTTCTTGGGCCCCAGCACACCCCACTCCAGGCAGGGCTTTGCTGTGCCCCACGTGGTGAGGGCTCATCCCCCCAGCTTTGATGCTGAAGCTCCAGCATGATGTGCAGGGATGGGGGTCACTTCTGTGTCCCATCTGGTATAGGGAATTTGGCCTCACACTGAGCCACTGTGCACTAGGATGTGACTGCTCGGGGCATTCCACCAGCATGGCATGCCCAGGAAGGTTCTGGGCTCAGGAAGGGAAGTTGGGGCTGAACCCTATCCAGCACAAGGTGGGGAGTGCTGTCTTCACCCCAATTTTATTCAATGGGTTGCAGCATATCCCCAGCTCCTCACGCTGCAGAGGTGCAAGGAGGGTTCAAAGCACGCAGGGGACAGCATCTCCCAGCTGCCTGGATGCAGGGGTCCCCAGCAGCCCTGACAGCACCAGGTCAGGGGCTTTGCCAGGTGCGAGCAGTCCCCTACAAGCCCACTCTTTGCGCACAGTGTGGGGAGCTCAACCCAAGCCTCTGCCCACAATTCTGCTGCACACAACAGCAAGGTGGGCGTCCCCCTCGGGTGCTCTGGCTCCAGACAAAGCTGGGGCAGGGTTAACTCAGGACCAAAGGTATAAAGGAGGCATTTTGCTAAGTGACAGGGACCATTCCTCTCCACAGAAACCTCAGGAGAGTAAACCCCAAATCAAAAACTTCTAAGCAGAGCTCCAGCACTAGGTACCATCCTTGACTCACAAGGCAAAATTATGTGCTTGGAGATCCAGAGGCTGTAGTCATAAGGGGTTGAGCCCCGTGAGCCAGGCGGCTTGCACCAACCATGGTAACACTTCTGAGGACACACATGTCCCTGTCACTGCTCTGCTGTGCTCACGACGCTGGTTTGGGGCTCAAAAGGAGCCATGCACACTGCCATGACTGGAATAAAGCCCCTGGGGCCTGTCTGGCTCTCTGCTCCCTCTCCAGCTCCAGCACCTTACCCACGACCTTGGGCAGCTTCTGGCGACGCAGAGGGATGCGGGGCAGCTTCATCCCGATCCGGCTGAAGCGTCCACACAAGCGTCTCGGCGGCTTCTTGGCTGCTGCTGGGTCCTGGCTGGAGCTGCAAGAGAAGGTAATGGCACTGTCAGAGAGGCACCATTCCCCTCCCTGCAGACAGACTTCATGGGCGACAGAGAGAGGCAGGAGCTCAGGGATGTTGCAAACACAAAAAGGGTTTTGGAACGATAATCGGGTGGATCAAAGCAGGGGCATGCCCAGGGCAACAGGGAGTTGGGGACCCACTCAGGCTGCTGCCATCCCTGGGTACCAGTTTGCACTGCACCAGGAAGCAGAATAGTGCCAGGGGATGTTGGCAAGATCAGAACCAGCCATGGCCATTGGCAGTACAGCCCCAAAACATCCATAACACACGGTCAAGACTCTGAATCTTTTAAAAAAATAAAAATCCAAAGCCAAACACGTGGCTTCTCTTTATTTGCTCTCTGGTTTGGAAGCCTCCTGGGACTGAGTTTTCAAGCAATTTTCTGCAGCCGTAGGAGTGAGTAGCTTTGCATGTGGATGGAAGGGAACCCTCACAATGTCCACTGCTGCTATGGCCCCTTGGGATGCTCTGGTAAGGGGCTGCACTGGGACAGTACCACGGGTCACCCAGAGGTTTGGGGACACTGTGGTCTGGACACCCTGGGAGAGATGAAACTGGAGCCATTCCTCCTCTCCCCGTGCCATACCTCACCCCACTGGGCTGCCTTTGGGCTTAATCTGCAGGATAATTTCCTGCAGCCCCCAGGCTCTCCAAGCCAGCTATGCTGGGCTGGGACTGAGCTGGCAGGGCTGCAAGGGGAGGCTTCTGGAAAATTTCTGTGTAGTGGCTGGTGGCACGAGGGGGTTTTCTCTGCAGCTGGAGGAGCTCCAACAGTCCTCTCGTCCCTTGCTGAGCAGTGGAAGCACTTCTCCTTGCTGTGGGTCTATCCCCATCCCTGTCCTCACGGCAGGATGTTACCTGGTGCTGCGAAAACCCTGACCTTGCTTCAGGAACTCACTCTCCCAGCCCCGATCATCCTCATGCAGAACAGTCAGCATCCCCCCATTCCCTAGGTCTCATTCCATGGCCCAGGGGTTTGTTCTGGGGGTTTTGGCCATGTCTTAATGCCCTTGTTGTATTTCAGGATTCCCTTTGCAGATCAGTTCCGACCCCCTGGAGACTGGAGGAGACTTGGTGGGTCTCCATAAAGTGCTGGTCCACAAGAGGGAAACAAAGTCAGGGAGAGCAGAAGGGGGCTCCCCAGGCCCTCACCCTGAGCCCCTCTATCAGCCCCAATGACGCAGCAGGACCTGCTCAGACCCCAGGGACCAGCATGGTGCCACGTGGGCAGCACTGCTCTGTCTCAGTTTCCCCATAGTACTGCTGTCCCAGTATAGTCCTTGCATCCATCCCAGACCCCACTGGTCCCCCACATTCCCAGCCTGGTGAGATCCCTCCTGACACTCACCTGCAGGCTTCATCCTTCTTGCGGCAGACACAGCAGCAGCAGAGCAGAGAGAGCAGGAGGATGAGCAGCAGCGCCAGAAGGGCCCCTGCCCCGATCACCCCCATCCTCTGGTTGGCCTCTGCAAGGCAGACCTGTGGCTCAGCCTGGTGCCAGCCCCGTGGCAGTGGCAGCCCTGGCTGTGCCCTCCAGCACTCACCCATGTGACAGGCGCCTGTCAGGGGGTCACAGGTGCCATCGTGGCAGCTGCAGGATTCAGCACAGTTGGCTCCGTAGCGTCCAGGAGGGCAAGTCAGGTTACAGCTGGAGGGAAGGGGCTAGGTGAGAGTGGTGCAACCCCTACCCCAGGCACAGCAATGCGGAGCCGCTTGGCTGCTACCTTCTCCCAAGTCCTCCTTGCTCCAAGGAGCACTTCTGCAGCTTGCTCTGACAACTCAACCACACCCTGAGGGGCCCTGCAATCTACAGGGATCAGGAGCCCACTGTCCACTCAGCAGTTTCGCCCATTGCTCTGGGGATTTGGCCCAGCTGGATCTCATACACTGTCACTGCTCCTCTTCACCCATTTACCATTCCCATTCACCATTTCCCTTCACCATTATCATTAGACGTGTTAATTAAGAAAGGTCATTAACCAAGCAATCACATCTAAAGACACTTGGCATCAGGCACAGGGATTCCAGCTTAGCTCAGCAGTGATGTGGCTGCAGTACCCAAAGGCCCATCCCTGCCAAGCTGTGCAGAGCTGCAGTGGTCACGAGCTGGGAAGGTGCCCAGATCAACTTTTTTTTTCTTTTTTTTTTAACCTCCAAGAAGGAAAAACAACAGAGCAGCCCCGAGGCATCCACTCCATCAGAGTGGGCCTGCCCCATTCAGCTCTGCCTGCTGTCAAATCTCCAACACTGGTAAAATGATCTCCATGTGGAGTCACCGAGGAGAGGGGGACATGCATGAATGGACATCAATCCAGGAGTATCAAGGACTCGAGCACGGAAAACATGCACCAGGCATATGCCAAAGCACCTGGGCCTCTCAGCAGTGGGACCAATCCAACACACCTCCCCAGCTGTGGGCCAGGCACTGCAGAGCCTGACTTGGATGGATTTGGAGATGCCAGCAGCACTGCTGGGCACCAAACCCTCCACCAGCTGCATCCTGGCTGCAGCAGCTGCAGCTGTAAGGAGCCAGTGGGCCCCAGCCCAAACCTGCTCCTCCATGGACGCTGCTGCCCCCAGTCCTTGGTGCGGTGCCTGTAGGCAGCTCAGCCCATTTCACACTCCAACCACTTGCAAAGCGCCGCCTAAGCCAAGCTTTGTGCCCACCATGTGCCCGTTGTGTGCCTGCTGTGTGCCTGCCTTGTGCCGCCAGGATGGACCCTGAGTCCCCACATCCACTCCAATGGCTGTGCTGGGAATCAAATGCAGTAGAACAGGAGCAGAGATGTTCCTTCAGCAACACAAAACCTCTCACCCCACCACTTGGCCCCACATATCTGCCCCACGCTAAGGTTTTGGGAGAGCAGAGGGGGGTGATTTTTTTTCCAAGACGGTCTTGACAACTCTGGGAAAGACAGGGAGAAGATAAAGCACTTTGTGCACACTTTAGCAGCTGTTCCTTTAGTATCCTCCCGACACAGAGCTGAGAGGACACCCCTTCATGGTAAGAACAGTGCTTCTGCCTTCCTTCCAGAAATCCCATTTTTAGCAAAATTACACACTGCTGACAGAAACACTAGTTTGCACATAGTCACAGAGATCCGCCTGAGCACTGGGAATGTCCCTGAGCCCGCCCAGTGTGCACTGCATGGCCCAGCTCATGGCACTAGGACACTGCTGGGGCTGGGCTGCATCCTGAGCATCCTCCAACCCCACAGTGCTGGTGCTGTGCTAGGCTCAGAACAGTTTAATCTCAGGTCTTTTCCAACCTAGTTGATTCTGTGGTTCCGTAATCCACGCTCTGTCCTCTGGCACTGTGCCAAAAGCATCACTGCACCCCCCTGGTGACTACTGGGACCCTCTCACCTCTGCCTTTGCTACCAAAGGTGGCCGTGGTGCCCAGGCTGGGCATCCTGAGCTGGTGCCTGTGCCAGTGGCTCTTTCAGCACCGTGAGTGGTTGGTGAAGCCCCACAAAAATAAACCCCAAAACACAAATGCTACCTGTTTCTACACCCTGAATGAAATGCCAGCATGAACAGGATGCAAGCTCCAAATCTCTGTCCTTGCCATCACCCTTGCAGTTAATTGCTGGGAAATTCTGAGCACCACCCAGAAGGATCTGTTTGCATGTCCTAGCCAGGCAGGAAACTCTTTCCTCTGTTTTCAAACAACATTTCAGTCCCATGCTGAGAACACCTACCCAGGCATGTGAGCAGACCCTTGCACCCCTTCCCTGGGCCAGGGAAAGGAGAAGGCCTGGGTAAAACCCTGTCCAGAGGGAGAGCTTGCAGCAGGACCCCCTGTGGACTCCATGCCTGTGAGGCTGTTCGTTATTCTGGGATGTGGTTTCTTCTCTCTTTTTGGATAGAAATTCCACCCTGGACTTAAAAAATCCCAACAAACCACCATTTTGTCAGGCTTTTTTTGCCAAATAGGCATTTTCTAAAGCACAATCCCTGTCGCAGCATGACCTTGCTGCTAACGGTTCTGTGAGCATGTCCTTCCCCTCTGCTCCCCACATCATCCGAATTATCACCCGCGAGCACTTCTACAGTAGGAAACCCCTCAGCTGAGAACCACATAGGGCCCAATGGGGCAGGAGGTGCCTTAGCATGACCCCACAAAGTGTCTTCCCTGTGCCTCACTTACTAGGTGCCATGGGAGCCAGGGTGGCAGAGGCACCGCCCGGTCTCGAAGTGGCACTGGCCGTTGACACAGTCGCTGCAGACAAAGGCGCAGTTCTCCCCGTATGTCCCGTTCCGGCACTTGGTTTCACACCTGGGGAAGAATGAGGGCAGGTGGCTGGAGCATCCATGGCACTTGGGGACCTCTGGCATCTCCCAACATGCAGGGAGATGGGGCTGTATGTCCCTGTGGTGGCTTAGGGTTTCTGAAGCCAGGAAAGGGGTACAGGAATGGACTGAGCTCTCTGACACAGCCGTGGGACTGGGGCTGCAAGACCTACGCCCAGGTAATGCCATGTACTTGCAGTGAGGCTTATCTGTCAAGCTTTCCTGCAGACTCTTGTACCCAGGATTGGTTGGAGGGCTGCAGAACCCCTCAGCAACCCTGTTCCCTGAGCAGGGAGAATCAGGGAAGCCAAGCATCACTCTGCCAGGATCCAGCTGCACTCACCGATCTCCGATCCAGCCTGGGTTGCAGTGGGAGCACTTGCCATTGATGTGGTTGCAGGTGTGGCCGTCCTTGCAGGGGGGACAGACCTTCTCACAGCCCTCTCCATAGAAGCCAGGCGAGCAGGGCTGGTCACACTTGGTGCCATTCCAGCCCGCCTCACAGGTCAGGCAGCGCCCGTCTGCCACAGTGCATGGCTGCAGGCTCTTGCACTGCCCACATCTGCAATGGCCAAGGGGGAAACCAATCACTCAGTACAGCCCCAAAATCTCCTGCTGCCACCTCCCACCAGTGCCGGATCAGACCCAGCAGGGTCTGGCCACTCACCGTCTCCGGCAGCCTTGGCCGTAGAAGCCGGCTGGGCACGGCTCACGGCAGTACTTGCCCCGGTAGCCCGGCTCGCAGGTGCAGGTCCCATCCACCTGGTTGCACTTGCCCTTGTAGCACTGGCAGTAGCGGTCACAGCGGGGCCCAAAGGTCCGCTCCCGGCACTGGCAGCGCCCCGTGAACTGCTCACAGGGAGAGTTGTTGCAGGAGCACTGGTTGTTGCAGCCACGGCCCCACCAGCCGGGCTGGCACAGGCAGTTGCCCGTCTGCTGGTCACACTGGGAGTTGTGGCTGCAATAGCAGGAGCTGGAGCACTGCGGGCCCCACCAGTTGGGCTCGCAGGTGCATTTGCCTGTCTTCTGGTCGCACTTGCCATGCTTGCAGAGGCAGATGTTCTCACACTTGGGACCCCAGCGGTTGAGGTTGCAGGTGCACTGACCCGTCACGTCCTCACACTGCCCGTTGGGGTGGCAGCTGCACATCTCCTTGCAGTCAGGACCCCAGAACTGCCGGGGACACTCTGTGGGGAGATCCATCAGCCCCAGACTGCCCAGGGGGACAACCCCACCACGGGAGGGACCCGCGGTCCCAACAGGACCTCTTGGCCACCATTGTCCCTCTCTTCCCTGCAGTGCACTGGATTTCAGAGGAGACCCCAGCAAAGGGACAATGCCCAGGGGACAGAGACAGGGGACAGGCAAGGGCAGAGCAAAAGCATTCACAGACCCATCCCCGATGCTCTGCTCTGGAATGTCACCCCAAGATAAGCTGGGGACACCCCAGTGAACCCCGCTGAGGACACGAGAGCTCCTGCCAGTACTCACTGGTGTCGCAGTTGGCGCCAAAGTAGCCATGGCGGCAACGGCACTCGCCGGGCCTGACGCACACCTCGTTCTCCTTGCAGGTGAAGTTCCCCTCACACACAGCTGCATGCATGAACAGATAGCAGGCATGAGTGTAAGTGCTTGCTCCCCCGAGCAGTGCCTGCTCATCCCTGCTCCCCCAAATCCTCCCAAAGCCCCTCAAAGCAGGGAAAGGGCTGTGCGGTGGCCATCTGAGTGCTGCTGAGCTGTGGCAAGCATGGTGGCCGGATGGGACCCTTTCCAGGGAAATGCCACCAGCCTCCTGTCACCCAGCTCAGCTCCAGCCCTGCCACCCACATCAACTCCATCCTGGCCACCAGCCTCCTGCCACCCAGCCAAGCCTCATCCATGCCAGCAGCTGCACCCAGCAGGGCACTGTCCCTTGCTCAGCTCCACCTTGCCAGAGGGGAGAAGGGGGCACGGGATAGAGGGGTTGTGGGCAGCCACGAGCATGGTCCCACTCCTTATGGACCTTATGGTTCCTTGCACTCCTTATGGACCACAGCAGTGCCACTCCCACCCCACCACTGCCTCTCCTACATGGCCACCAGCCCCCAGAGGCCACAAGCCCCTCTCCTGCTGAGGGGAATTTGTGCTGAGGCCAATGCCAGGAGCCAGGCAGGCACAGGATGTGGGACAGGCAGCACAGACAGGCAGCACTGTGGTGCAGGCAGGTGCTTGCAAGATCTCACATGACCCTGGTTAGGTATCAGGAGAGGGAGAGACAACCACCCATCCCAACCACCTTACCTGGGAGTTGTTAGACCTACGGTGATGGATACTATAGAAACCCCTAAAATAGATAGATTACACAAGTTAGGAGCAGTGAGTCTAACAGTTAGTGAAGGTTGGGGGGCAGGAGATGGGGACAGCTCACCATGGGACTGTCCTCCCCACACTGTCCTGGCAGATCCTGTCCTTCTCCCTTCCAATGGGGATACATCCCATTCCCAAAGCATGCAGTGAGCGGTTACAGGGCTCATGCACAGTGGGTTAGTTGGTTACATAGGCTTTGCTACCAGCTGCCACCTGTGGCTTTCCCAGGGTGTGGTGAGCCCCACGGCCAGCCAAGACTGTGGGGAACCCTGAACAGCCACCTTCACTGTGGTGGCAGTGCAGGGGATGATGCTGCCAGGATTTCATGATGAGCATCCACGCCAGGCTCACTGTGGCCCCAGTAAAGAGCTCTGACACCTTGTATGGCCCCAACCCATGTGAGGTGGTCCCTGCCTGCCCCAGCAGCCTCTCCCCATTGGGGGCATGATAGACATGTGCCTAGTCTGGGCAGCTTCTTCTCCACCAGTGCCTCTGGCTCAGCTCCCTATGCTGCTGCAACACCCGTGGGGAATCTCGGGCCCATCCCTGCAGCTGCCCCTTCACGCCAGGGGACACCTTGCTGTCCCTTGAGTCCACGAGCAGCAGCCCCAAATCCTTAGACCCAGAGCTGTCTGTTAAAGAAAGAAACCCCCACAGCTCTGTGACCCCCAGGTCTGGGGCTGAGCACCCTTTCTATCCACATGATGCTGGCTTGGAGCACTGCAGGGAGGCAGGACCCCGGCTGCAGGTCCCCAGGACAGGGAATCCCAGCCACAGAACACATCAGGGTGGCCCCTGACAGTGGTGGTGAGGCCAGGAGGGCTCAGCAAAGGATGGGCAGTGTCCAACGAAGCAAAATGCCAGTGTTTACCTATTAAACACTCGCTTCCTTGTTGCCTCCATCCCAGGCAGCACACAAGCACCGAGGAGCTGCAGGGGGGAAAAAGCATCACAAAAGTTACAACACTCAGAAGGTCCTGGTCCTTCCCAACAACCCACCAGGAGCACTGAAACCATGGTGCTGAGAGGCCCTGCGAGGGGTTGCTGCATCCCCATGGAGCATTGGCTCTTCCTCCAGCACACAGGGAGTTGAGTTACGGATCTGCTGGGGGGCACCCATGGGTGCTGCTTCAGATGTCCCACCAACCACTGAGGTGACTAGAGGAGCGACGACAAGACCACTTCCTCCCTTTAATGAGTGATGAAACAGCGAAAGTCATGTTTGCAACCTCTACAGTAAAAAAAAATAAATAATCCACAGAACCCTCCCCAAAGCTGGGAAAAAAAGGCAAGAATCTAAATGTCCCACAGGAAAACATGACCTGAACCCCAAGCTCGCTGCTTGGTGGCCTAGGATCAGCACCCCAAAGGCAGGCTGGAACCACCTGGCCAGAATAGCTGGAGCACAGTCGGTTCCCAGGGAATGTGCCCATGTATGAGCAGGGGGATGCTTTCTACAGGCAATTGGAATGTGTCCCTGAGCACCTGGGTGTCCTGCAGAGCCACCACCTCCAGGGAGCACCAGGCATAGGATTTTCAGGCAAGACGTGTTTGGCACAAGCTTGATCAGGATGGGGGCTCAGACCCCCTCAGTGGCTCAGCCAGGGATGCTCAGCTCCCTGCCTGGATGGGACATGTAGGGACACCTCACCCGCACTTGGGGTTCCAAGCAAATGTTCAGGGACTCATGATGCTGCAAGCAAATGTGGGGAGTACAATCCCTGTGCCACAACCTCACAGAATTCCCTGTTTGGGGACCCTTGCTCATCCCCAGAGCCACCCACTTGTCCTCAGGGTGATCCACGCTGCCTGGTCCCACGGGTGATGGGAGTGATGCTGGAGGGTCACAAACAGTCCAAGCAGTTGCTGCAGCCAAGGAAAACTTCACCCGGGCTGGTCTGCAGCACAGCCTGGAATGCATTTGGCTTTTTTTTTTTTTCCTTTTCCTCTTTATACGTAACAAATGCAGAAGAGGAGGAGACAGCAAGGAAGTATTCGCTTGAAACCCAGCGCAGTCACAGGACCATGTCTGGCTGCCAGATCGCCTCGTCCTGGGGCCGAGGAGGGAGCTGCCAGCAGCCCTCTGGCCAAACTGGGGTACTGGGGATGCAGCTCCCACCACTGGCCCCTGGGCGGGCAGCACCCACGCGGCTGAGCCAGGAGCATCGTGTCCCCCTTTTCGTGGATGGTGAAAAGTTGGAAAGGAGGCAGAAAAGAACCACAAAAATTATTCGAGGCCTGGAAAAAATGCCTTGCAGCCAGAGCCCAAAATAGCTCCATCTATGCAGCCCGTGGAAGCGGTCGCAAGATACTGCGGTGGCAGAGGCGCGTACACCCCCCACCATGGGGACCCCGGGGCTCGAGTGGAGGGCTCTGCTCTCGCCAAACATGCAGGGGGATGCACGGAGTTAACAGCAAAGGGGGGTCAACCACCAAATCACCTCCCTGAGGACTGAGTGGGCTGGAGTCAAGGTTCTCCTCTGCAAGAGGTTTCAGGTTGCCCTCCCTGAAAAGCTTTGTCATCTATGCTGGGATGTTCAGGTGGGGAAGGGTCCACAGTGCCTCTGCCTTCCCACGGCATGGCCAAAGCCCCCACTGTTCCACCTGGGGTTGCTTTCGCCACTCCACTCTTTATAAATTCAGTTTGGTGGGGTTTTAGATGAAACCATAGTGGGTTTGCAAGAGGGAACCCCTCAACTTGGTAAACCTCCTCCCTCCAATGGCTAAGCCTGGCCACCAAAATGGGCATCATGGGGGATGTGCCAAAAACCATCATTGCTGATGAAAGCCCCAAGATGACAGTGGGAGCTGGGATTTGCTAGAACACAGTGGCAGGAGGAAAAACTCGTCTGCCATGAGCTGGAGGAGGTGAGCAGCACCTCGACCACCACCAGCTGGGATCCAGCCCACCACCTCTTATCTTTTGGGCTTATCTTTTTCCTGATAGCTAATCTCTCTTTCCATGTGCCTGTTAATGGCATCCCACACCCTGCTCAGCCCATGCCCTGTTTATCAGCAGCTTTGACAGCAAACAAACTCTCTCCTGTGGCAAGGAGAGGTAGCCAGGACGGCACTGGGAAACCAGTGCTCACAGTGTGGTACCTGGCCTGGTCCCCGAGCACAGCCAGACAAGGGAGGGGCAGTATTGGCTGCAGGGGACCAGTGCCCATTAGGTGTGGGACTGTAAGATGTTTCATGGCCTCAGCTCCTTAAAAGAGGGCTTGCTCCACGTGCCTCATGATCACTGGAAAGGGATAACTGGGAGATGTGTTTCAAAGTTCACTCCTAACCCACATGAAGACATCCAGTGCACATACATTTCCTATTTCTTCCTCTTTCCTTCAAAGTGCTACAAATGCTGGGAAAAGAAAAAGGAAAAACTGCCTCCGAGCTGCGGCCAGGGCTGGGGAGCTCAGCTGATGTGGAGGAAGAGGAGCAGCATGTAGGCAGACACGGAGCTGTCACCTGGCAGTGCTCCATGCCAGCCTTGGCCCCAGCCCACTGCCACATCCTGCTAAGCTGAGCATCAGTGGGACCTCAGCAAAGGATCTTGGGGTTTCCACAGAGGCAGAATATTTTTCTTGTGGATTAGTATCCTACATCGTTCCCTGTAACACATCCTCTCTACCAACAGCTATGGAGAGGGCTCCTGAGGCAGGAGGGATGGCTCCTCACCCAGACCAACACAGCCCTCTCTGAAAAATGAGGAGCAGGCTCACAACCCTGAAAGCAGGAGCAAGACCCTGGGGCTCAGGTGGGAGCTGTTGCCCATGGTCTCAAGTGAGACCCCCCTGCTCAGCCCACTGCAGAGGAGCCCTGTGGACACCCAGCATATCCCTGGCACTCAGAGCATCATTGGCACCTTCCCCATCCCCTGGCACTCCCAGCAGCCCTGCTGTTTCTCCTAAGCATCACTGCAGTGCTAATCTCCTTCTTTCTTTGTGTTACCCATCACTTGGTGCCACCCAGCTTCCACTGTGTGGCACACAGCACTCTTGGTACCAGCGGGTCCTAGCCAGTGGCACACCCCCAGCCCATGCCACCTGCAGCTCCCTGACTCCAGCTTCAGGGTGCAGGCAGACAGAGATCCCCAAGGCAGGCAGGAATAGGACTGTGTACATAAACAGAAACCCTTCAGGCAGAGAAAGAAAATAAAAGTAAGTGAATCCCAAAGATTAGCAAATGAGAGCATTGGCAGGAGAGCAGGACAGGGACAAAGCAGTGCCCAGGCTGTCACCAGCCTGCATCCCCACCAGCACCTTTGGAGAGAGTCATGCCAATGGGCAACCAATTACAAAAGAGCTTCAAATTTAGGGACAAGTTGCATTTAGAACACAAAACTCAGAAGAGCCCCAAATACACCCTTTTCTTCTGCCCTAAATAGTTTCTTGAATTGCTACTTGTAAGCCAGATCTCAGTAAGTCACATCATCCTCCCCCTGAGCCCTCCAAAACCTGTGGTGGCATCTCCATAGGATGCCCGGATGGGCTTTGCAGAGCCTAGAGTCCAAGTAGCAGCTTCACCAGGCTCAGGTGGGGGACACTGGGACCCCAGGTCACCTCCAGCCCCTCTGCCCTCAGCCCCAGGCACAGGGCAGGACCTGCAGCACCAGGGCATTGGGGCCACCAGGATGGGTTTGGATGGTGAGATGTGTCCTCCATGCCCATTGTACACAGTCGTGATGGTCTTGGGTGCCAGGCAGGTGGGTGGGGAGGGAAGAAGGGTTTGCAGAAGGGTGAGGGGCGAAAAGTGATGCAAACATCATCTGAACTTCCTAGGGACCGTCCCTGTCCAACTATCCCCAGCTCCCAGGCTGTCTTCAGGTCCTGTTCCCACGGGAAGATGGACACCACCCCCTGCCCATCCCACGGATACTGTCCTACTCAACAGCCAGTGCCTCTTGCAGACCCCCATGGTACCCACAAGTGGCACAAGGAGCGAGTCCAAGCCCTGCAATGCTGGTGCAGCATCTTCCCAACCTTCATCCAATGTGGATGGGGAGGCCCCTGTGCAAGGGGAAGCACCCAGGCACCCCATCCCCAGGACATGGTGGCAGCTTTGCTGGGCAGGTCACAGGCAGTGGAGGAGGGACAACTCCCTGCATCCTCCCCTGTCGAGGAACAGCACGGGCGGGAGCTGTGGCTGCTCTGGCTCTTGAAATGCCTCCTTAGGAAACTCAGGCTGTAATTTGAGGAGGGGGCACCAGCGCCCTGCGGCCCTGCTGAATGGAGCCATTATGCGGCCCCTCTCGCTCACAGCACATGTTTTCCTTGTGGACTCGTCTGACCTCATGGGTGAGATGTAAAGGTGCATTTATGGCCTGGGCCCCCATCAAGGGCCGGGCATCCAGCTCTCCCAGGCAGGAGGCAGTAGTTGTGGGCAGTCTCCCACTTTGCTTGGGCCAGCCTGGCCCACGAGCCTGGGCAGCACCATGCCTGAGCTCTGTGGAGAAGCTCGGCTGAGGTGATGCTCTGCAAAGTGACCTGTGGGACACAGAGCACTGGGAGTGGCGACAAGGCAGTGCCACCTCCCAGGACCCTGCCCCCAGCCAGGCAGGCAGGATGTGATCCCCCAGGACAGTTAAACAGTGCCAGCACTCACTTTCTGAAGCCAAACCCGAGGGTCCTGGAGCTGCCAACTCCATCATCACCAGCAGCTTGGGGCAGCTCCACCATGATACCCAGAGCATCCTGCATCCCACCAGTCCAGGCTCAGTAGCATGACGGGCCCCCGGGCGGTGCAGAACTGACCCCTCCACAGTGCAACCCGATCCCTGGAGGCACCCAGGACTGGCTCCCCACCGCAGATCCTGTCTCAGGGATGCAGGGTTGACTCCCCACCCCTACCTCTCCCCTTAGTCCATCCCCAGAGTCCATTCCCAAAACCAGCTCCCCACAGCAGAACCGGCCTCGGGGTGTACAGAACCGGCTCCAAAGGAATTCAGGACCGGCTCTCCTCAACACGACCGGTAGCGGTGGGGTGCGGGACCGGAGCCAGGGCATTCAAGACCGGCTCCCCGCAGCTCCCCGGGGATCAGGACCAGCCCCCGCTCCGGCCCCACTCAGGCTCAGCTTCTCACCCCCGCCCCGCCGCCGGCTCCCCCCGCCTCAGCCCCGCACAGGACGGACTTTGTCTTGGAAGGCGCCCAGCGCGGCGGCTGCTCGGGATGGGGGATGGACCGGCGAGCCCGTCCCGTGTCCTGTCCCGCGGCCCCGGCCCCGCACCGCGGTGGGAGTCCGGTCCCGTCCCGTCCCGCACACCCCGCACACCTGCCCGCCCCCGCTCCTACCCGCCAGCCCTGCAGACGTTCCTGCCGCGGGGGCTCAGCTCCTGCGCGGCTCCGCGGCTCAGCACCGGCAGCACCAGAAGAACCAGCAGCGGCAGCAGCGCGGCCCCGGACGGGGGGCGGCGGGGCGGCCGCAGCCCACGGGCCTCCATCACCGGCGGAGCGGCGGAGCCCGGCCGGACCCGGCACAGCCCATACGGGGCCGGTCGCTGTCCCCCCGCCCCGGCTCCGCCGCTCCCGGTCCCTGCCCGCCCCGGTCCCCGCCGGTCCCGGCTGCCGCTCGGCGGGCGGAAGCCGCGGTGCGATCGCTTCGCCACCGCCTCCCCCGCGCCCCTCTCGGCAGCGGCAGGAGGGGCCCCGCCGCCAGCCAGGAAATTCCGCATTGGTTCCCCTGATGGCGGGCCAGGCTCCGGGGGCTGCCGCCGCCGCCGCCCCGGCCCCGGGCAGCGCCGCCCCGACGGCCCCGGGGAGGCTCCACTGGGTGGGCAGCGCCGCCGAACCGGGGGAGGATCCCCGAGGGAGAATGGGAGGATGCGAAGTCCTGGCTTCCAGAGCAGCCCGGGGGTCCAGCAGCTCCCGGGAGTCCTAGGAGCCCAGTGTCCCCGGGGTTTGGAGGGGACCGAGGTCCGGTAGCACCGGGGATCGGCTGTCACGTTGGTTTGGTAGCTCCAGGTCCCCAGAAGGCCCCGGGAGTCCGATGTCCCTGCGGTCTGGCTCTCCTGGGATCCAGCAGCTCCAGGGGTCCGACAGCCCTGGGTGTCCAAGAGCATCGGGTTTTCACTGTCCCGGGGGTCTGGCTGTATCTGCATTCTGGCAGCCTCAGATGCACAACAGCCATGGGATCTGTCTGACCTGGGGTTCCAGCAGCTCCAGGGGTCCCACGGACCTGAGTGCTCAAGGGCCCATGGGTCAGTCTGTCTTGGTGGTCCAGCAGCCCTCAGAAGGCTGAAAGCCCCATTATCCATCTGACCCAGGAATCCAGCAATTCCGGGTGCTTGACAGGCCCATGATCTGGCTGTCCTGGAGGTCTGGTAGACCCAGGTGTGTGACAGTCCCAGGGTCAGACTCTTCTGCGGTTCCCTGGTACTCCAGGGAGCCAGGCAGACCAGGGAGCCAGCTGCCTGGGGGATCCAGCAGCTCCAGGTGCCAGACAGCCCCAGATCTGGCTGTCCCAGAGGTCTGGTGGCCCCAGATGTATGACAGCCCCAGGGTCCAGCTGTCCTGTAGGTCCAGCTGTCCCAGTGATCTGGCATCTCCATGTGTCTGGCAGCCTGGACCAGACTGTTGGGAGCCATGCAGGAACCCATGGTAGCCAAGTGGTGCCTGCAGCAGCAGTGCCAAGGAAGCATGACCCTGCACAGGGACACAAGGGCTTCAGAGCAGCCACTGGTTAACCCACTGTAAGGACACAGCTGGGAACTGGGGGGACACCCTGGGCACCCCCAGCGGTCCCACACCTCCGGCCTGGTAGAGGCCAGTAGCACTGCAGTAGCACTGGATGGGCTGGGGCTTCCTTGGCCACCACCCTAGGCCAGCTGCCTTTTCAAGCTCAGTGGTCACTGCAAGAGATGCCTCAAACTTCTCTGAGCTCCTGGGACATCTGATAATGGTACGGGCAAAGTGTGGATAGGGACACCCTGGCCATCTCCCCCCATGGTGGCACAAATGCAGCTGAATAGCTGCATCTGTCTCTTGTGGAGTGCTGGCTGCTTGCAAACTAAGAGCTGTGGAAGGTGTATGGACAGTGCATCTCCCACAGAGCTGACTCTGAGGGTCACACACCTCCAGGGGTCTCCTGCTGATGTGGAGCCTCCATCCCAGTAGGTATGAGTTGGGCAGCATCATTTTGGAGGGGTTTAGGGAGTTCTGGGTGGTGTCCTGAGCATCTTCCCAGCCCAGGAATCCCTGCATTGAGCAGTGAGTAAGTGCATTTGGTGGGTTCTCACCACCTTCAGTGTTTGCAGGGACTCCCAACGGAAAAGTCTCTAGTGGTCTTATCAGTGGGAATATAACCACTGGGTAACACTCCCTCTCTCCCTCCCTTTTCCCCTCTGTAGCCCTGGAATGTTCCATGTGTATGGCAGCAGCACCAGGAAGCAGCATACTTTGCCCATCTCCCCCTGCCTCCACATCCCTGTCCCTCTTGTCCCATCCTGCTCACAGGAGCAGGAATGTGAAGACCATGCATGGAAGCACAAATTGCTCCCTTAGGATGACTCGGCCTCAGGCTGAGCTCACCATCCCTTTCTGTCAGGGAAAGTGGGATGGGGAGGGGTCAACTGCAAAGTTAGGCAGGAATCTGGGCTTGGTGATGGTATTCCTATGCCTCCTCTGGCAGCTGTGCCCACCTCGAGCTTTTGCCCTTCTCTGGCTCTTCCCATTCTAGGATTCCCTTCCTACCCTGCTCTCTTCATCCCCTCCCATTGTGCTGAGCAGCCACGGTGCTCCACTGCCCCAGTCACGATGGGCCAGGGCAGCCTCATGCTGCCTTACCTTCCCCTGCTGGTGCTTTGTGTGAGGATGTGTTTGCTTTTGGATGGTTTCTGGCTTCTATACACTCTTCCTCTTTGCCAGCAGACAACATACCCCAGCTGCTCCGTTTTCACCTTCTAACTCACAGAAGAGGTTGAGCCATAGCCAGGGAGATAAACTGGTCCCTCAAAAGATGCTGCCAACTGGTGTAAAAGACTGTAGAAGCTGAGGATGCTGTGGGACAGAGGTGGAGGGAGATTTTACAGTGCTCTGGGCTGGCTGCTCCTGCCAGGGCCTGAGGGATTGCACAGCCCACAGCTACCAGCTACCCATCCCTCTTCTACCTATGATCCTGGCAAGGCTGCTGTCCATGCAGAGCATGGCCCATGCTTTCCACCACACACCACTTGCATTTCCTGTTTCAGACTCTGCCAGGTGCCTGTCTCCTGTGGAACTGCTTTTGGAAAAATACCACAGAAAAAAGAAACCCCAGCACTACAGTACTTCTGAACACAAAACTCAGCGAAAAGATGCTGTTTTGTCCATGGTTAAAAAATCCCTGTGGCTGCTTTGGTGGGCAGGACTGCATGGAGGGACATGGGGCGTCATAGGATGTAAGGTTCTCATCACCATCCTGATGTGGCCAGGCTGCCCAAATGGTTGCTGCAAGGCTCTTTCTCCTTCCATCTCCCCCACTGCTGCAGCTAGCATCCTTGCACATGGGAATGCTGCAACATGGCTCCCGGCACCTGCACCACCATTCCATGCCTCCTCTTCCTCCAGGACACGCAGAAAGCAGTGTTCAGCAGCAAGAGCTAACACTGAGTACAGTGGGAAAGCCTGGGACATGGGGTGGGTGTTGGTTGTGTCAGTACACCCAGAAACAATAGAGGCAATTGCTGTTTTCTGGCTGAGCATGGGTACAGCTGTGCCAGGGAAGGTTTAGGCTGGATATCAGGGAAAAAGGTTCTTCCCCCAGAAGGAACAGGCTTCCCAGGGCAGTGGTCATGGCCACAAGGCTACCAGAGCTCAAGGAGTGTTTTTACAACGCTTTTAAGCACATGGTGGGATTGTTGGGGTGTCCTGTGCAGGGCCAGGAGCTGGACTCGATGATCCTTGTGGGTCCCTTTCAGCTCAGGAGCTGAAAGGTTGCAGGGAACCAGGGATTTGGAAGTTTCAAGGACATTCAATGCCTTGGGTGTTCAGGAGGCAGCACCCTGCACCCATACACTGCCTCTGCAAACAGCAGCACATAACACCTCTGACCCAGGCTGTGGAGTCATTTTGTCCTGGAAAGAAGGCTGGGAGGGGGTTAACTCCAAAAAAGGAGGGTCAACAGGGGCTCCTCTTGCCATGCTACACAGATGCATGGGGATCATTGCATAAGGTCATAGTAGATTACTTCTGCATCCAGAATGCAGCAGAGCTCAGGCTCTGGGGCACCAGTGTGCTGCATGCCACTGCAGCAGCATCCTGCAAGGGCTGGAGAGGCAGCCCAGTGTCTGGAGCATCTCCCCCCTTCCCTGAAAAACAAGGAGCCCAGCTGCTGCCTGCATCAGTCCTGTTTTTAAATCCCAGCAGCCCTGGCCCTGTGCTCCAGCAATGGTCCCTGCTCTGCTCCAGGTGTTTTTTTTAAGGCAGGAGAGCCTGAGCTAGAAAAGAGCAAGGAGGTGAACAGCTCTGGAAATCTAAACATCACCCCTTTGAGGGACTGATCCAGGGAAAAAGGAGACACTGCCACAGCTGTGGAAGGGAATCCAGAGATGCCTGTGATCCTGCAGAGCCCAGGAATAACTGCCCCTAAGTTGAGGTGTGAAAATCAGGGCAGTGCCTGGGGACAGGCGGCTGCTCAATAACTCCAGGGGAGAGACAGCAGCAGGAACAGTTGTGATTTAATCATTTCCATTCTCTGCAAATCCAGTGTACAGCACAGCTGAGCTGTGGTCCAGCTCTGGGTGCTCCCACTGTCCCTGGTCCATCACTGGAGCCAGGGACTGTGGGCAGGGCAGGAATGGCACAGGGATGGGGCCAGCCCGCACCCCTGGC
The DNA here is from genome assembly GCA_038380795.1 of Pyrocephalus nanus. Classification (NCBI taxonomy): domain Eukaryota; kingdom Metazoa; phylum Chordata; class Aves; order Passeriformes; family Tyrannidae; genus Pyrocephalus; species Pyrocephalus nanus. Next base: position 990,825 of record CM076278.1, read on the forward strand.
CCCTCCTGCTCCACTGGACATGTGCCTGAGGATGGACAACCCCAGGAGGCTTTGGCTCAGCTTATCCTGGGGCATGGGGGAGAGCCTGGACCTGCCCAGCTCTGATCAGTGCAAAGCTGCTAAGCAGGCAGGCGGTGGCTGTCCTGGGACAGGCAGCAGGGACTGATCCAGCCCTTTCACAGGTGTGGAAGAGACAAAGCCCCAGCCAAGGCTGGAGATGCTTCTGGCTTGTCCCCAGTTGGTGCCCAGGTCACCCAGCCCACCTGTACCTGAGCCCATGGCACGAAGCAGACAGGTAAATCTCCCTGCACAATCCCACCAGGGGAAAACTCCGGGACAGTGTTCACCAAGGCATGGGGCGAGGCTGGCGGGAGAGCCTCAGCATTACCCCCTGGGACAGCTCAGGAGGCTGTGGGATGGCAGAGGGACATCCCTGGGGCAGTGCCAGATGAGGCAACCCCGCAGCAGTGACTGCCGGAAGGTGTGCGTGGTTCAACAGCAACAAGGACACTTCTCTCAAAAGGCACGGGGTGCTAGGGGGAGCTGCAGCACAAGTGGGATGGGGAATGGTGACAGTGGTTCTAGCTGAAGGCACAGGAGCCCCGGGGTTGGGGTCAGTGGCTGAAGAGGTTTCCTGCGAGGAGGCGCCTCTTGACCTCTTTCCAGAGCAGGTCCCGCTCCCGGTTCGCCCGCTGCATGAAGCCCCTGTTCTCCTGGGCCCTGCGAGACAGGTAGGGCAGCACCTCGTTCACGGGGCCGTAGGGCACGTACTTGTACACGGGGAAGCCAGCCTGGCCTGCAGGAAGAGAGGCTGCTCAGGGGAGTGCCGAGAAAGCGAAAAAATGGGAAAAAGGGAAAAAGAAAGAAAGAAAGAAAGAAAAAAAAAAAAAGAGGAATAAAGGGAGAAAAGGTGAAAGGGAAGAGGAAAAAAAAAAAGGGGGAAAGGGGAAGAAAGGGGGCAAAGGGCTACAAAAAGGGAATAAAGGGGGCAAGAGGGGGAAAGAGGGAAAGAGAAAGGGGAGGGGAGAAAAAGAAAGGGGAGGGGAGAAAAAGAAAGGGGAGGGGAGAAAAAGAAAGGGGAGGGGAGAAAAAGAAAGGGGAGGGGAGAAAAAGAAAGGGGAGGGGAGAAAAAGAAAGGGGAGGGGAGAAAAAGAAAGGGGAGGGGAGAAAAAGAAAGGGGAGGGGAGAAAAAGAAAGGGGAGGGGAGAAAAAGAAAGGGGAGGGGAGAAAAAGAAAGGGGAGGGGAGAAAAAGAAAGGGGAGGGGAGAAAAAGAAAGGGGAGGGGAGAAAAAGAAAGGGGAGGGGAGGGGGGAAAAAAAAAAAAAAAGGAGGAGGAGAGAAAAAAGAGCCACCCTCCTTTTCCTGCCAGCTCTCCCCCGCCCCTGGGGCTGTGCCGTTGCAGCAGGGATGGATGTGCAGGAGGCTGCAGTTGGGCACTGAGAGGGGGATCTTGGGAGCGGCTGAGCCTGTGAGGAGAGCTGCGGCGCATCTCTCCCGGCTCAGCATCGGGAGCTTGGGAAGAAGCCAGGGGGAGCGGGCCGAGGTCACCAGGAGCCCTGGGAAGGTCGGCAGCTGGGGCTGGGCCAGCTCAAGGAGCGTTCAACCAGAAACATCAAGTTAACACATTTTTCCAGCATGACCAGAGGAGGCTGCAGACGGTCGGCCAAACCCTGCTTCCAAGGGAACTCCAGGACAGAGCAGTGTCTGTGCTGGACAACTGCCCAGTTTGCCTCCTGCTGCTCTCCTGGCCTTAGGACTCTGCTCTGGACACCGGTGTGGGCAGGGGGATCAGTCCCTGACCTGACACCTGGACCCTTGCGTGCCCCTCTGTCCAGGTCCCTGGCAGTGCTGCTCCGCTCCTGGGCCAGCACTGAGGACAAAGCCCTCCAAGAGGCTGGTGCAGAGAGCCCAGGACTCAGTGTGCACCTCCGACGGAGCCAAGTGGCACCTCCAGACCGAGGAGGAACAGGATCAGTCTGCCAGGATCAGTCTCTGCCCCACCTTAGGGCACTGCAATCTCCGCTTAGAGTCCAAAGTGGGAATCTCCCTGCCCAGTCACCATAGGCTCATGGAACTCCAGCAGAGAGAGGTGATTCTCCACCTACATCCTCACCTACATCTTCCCCAAACCTCACACAGGGGTCACAGCACTCCCCACAGCAGGGCACTGTGCTCAGCCAGTCCTGCTCTGTGACAGGCCTGGCTCACTCGCTCCTTCCTTTGGACGCCACAGCAGGGAGGCCCTGCTCAGGGAGACCCCAGGGGCCCAGATGGGGCAGAAGCACCTCTGCCAAGCCCTCCCTGCCCTGTCACTCACCCAGGGGGAAGGTGATCTGGTCACACATGCCCAGCAGCTGCCCAAAGCACACCTTCTTCTCTGAGGGATGGATCCCAAGCTCCATCATCCTGCAAACCAAGCCTCAGCATTAGGGGAGAGCAGAGACAGCATGGAGCTTACTGCAGCAGTGTGTCCCACCAGGGGATTGAGGACCACCTCCAGATGGGACATCAGAGCACTGACCACATTCCAGATGGATGCTGAGATGTGGAATTTGAGGGATTTGTTTTCGCAGCAGCTCCTGGGTGCTGCACCTCAGCTACAAGCCCCATCTAAAGCCCTGAGCACCAGCTGGCAGCCAGGATCCCTCCAGGTGAGCTCAGCGGGGACCTCAGAAGCCACAGCACATCTTACCACAGCTCTGCGGGGCCCCCACATCCCTCAAGCCCCTAGTCCCTGCACTGCCACACTGCCTCCCCAGCACCCACCTGCGCAGGGTGAACTTCACTGTGTCCTCATTGTGAGATGCCACCATCACGCTGGCTTTCCGTCTGTGCTTGATCTCCTCCAGGACATAGTCCAGGCACCTGTAAGGCAGTACAGGCCTCTGGTGAGGCTGCTCATGCCTATTTCCACTGGGGTGGGAGAGGAGTGTGGCTGGGCCTGTCCCCTACCTGTGGTACATCTCATTGGTCTTCTCATAGGTTGGGTTGATGGGATCCTCATAGCCCATCTGAGCCGCCCTTTCCCGCTCCTGCTCCATGTAGGCACCACGGACCAGCTTGGTGCCGAAGTGCCAGCCCTCCCGGCGTGACAGCTCCACATCCCCTGTCACGTTGTCGTAAGCCTCCTGCCACCAGGTGGAAGGGATAGCAAAAGGTCATCACTCCGGTGCCACCCCTTCACTTCAGCAGCTCTGCCATTGCATTGGAATGGCTTCAGGAGCTGAGGTCTTCACCCATCTGCAGCAGCAGATGCTGCAGGGTGCTGGATCTCACCCTCAGGTAGCACTGATAGGTGTTGAAGATAATGGGCTGGTTCGTGTTGAAGCGGCGCTGTGTCTCCACGGTGAGGCGGCTGATGGCTGGCTGGAAATAGCTCTGCTCTGCGTCCACCATCAGCCTCACACCCTTCTCCATGGCTCTCTGGGCATGAATGACACACAGGTTGGGTTCATAGGGCTGCCTGCTCCATGTCTCCCCCTGTGGCTCCCCCAACCCCAGTGCCCCCTCACCTTGGCAAGGACATCCATGCGCTGCAGCACCCGCTTCATCTGCAGATCCTCCTCCTCACTAAAGCGTGAGAGCAGAGGCTCAAGCTGCCCAGTCTGAAACAAGCACAGCTTTGTGGCACCCTGCCTGCACCCAGCTCTGCCCACGGGAGACACAAATCCCCCTGGAGAAAATCCATCTCCAGGGCTGCTGCCTAACCCAGCCTCAGTGCACTCACCAGCGAGCACGGTGTGACAGTGCCCACCCTGCCAGCCTGGTGGTTGCACACTGTGGTTACAGCATGGCCTGGTTCTGGCAGCACGGATGCCACCAACACTGCAGCCACCAGCAACCTACTGGGAAGAGCTTGAGACCCACACTCTGCTCCCCCAAACTCCCTGTGGGACCGCTCTGGGGTTAGCATAGTGGGGTACTCACCTGCCTGTTGGGGATGAGTAGAGGCTTGGAGATCTTGGTGCGCCTGTCCAACAGGCTGTTCCAGTCAAGCAGGTCCACAGTGCTGGGAGCAGAGAGTCAAGTCCCTACTGGTGTCTTACAGAGACAGGGGGCTCTCTACCAGCTGCCAACCCCCACCAGCAAGCAAGATGCACGACACGTGCTATCCTGACCTGTTTGACACCTCCACCCAAGCCTTCCCTACGCTTGGTTGCTGTGGAGACCTCCCCCTGCTGCTATCCCAGGGACAGGGACAAGGTTCCCCAGAGTTCCCACCCAGCTGCACCCCCAGGTCCCAGGCACCTTACCTGCTTGTGCCCAGGCTCTCGCCCACAAACCACTCCTGGCTCTCTGCCTTGCTCACAATGCCGAGGTTGGCCAATGCCTCCTGCCACCAAAAGGAACATCAGGGGCTACAGAGGTCTTCCTGCTTAAGATGTCACAGCTCAGGGCTGTTCTGGGATCTCTGTGTCCTCAGCCACATCCTACAGCACATCCCCAGCAGCACAGCCTTCGTCAGGCCTTCCTGCCTCACCTGCAGCTTCTCCACCTCCAGCTTCATCTCCAGCACTGCCTGCCCAGCCTGGCCCTGCTCTGCAGCCATTTGGAGAAAGAACCTCCGCCACTTCACCAGCACCTCCGAGAACCGCACCTGTGGGGACAGAGCTCCAGGTGAGACACCCAGGCTGGAGCCTCGTGTCATGCCAGGCTTTGCAAAGTCATACCAAGCCTGAGGCAGATGCTGATCTAGAGTGGGGCACCTTGGCCAAGCCGAGCAGTACAGACCCCCTCCCATCCCCTCATGTTGGGACCTTTAAACTTCTGAGCTCTTTGTATCTCCCCAAAAGTTGAGGCAGGGTCTGTAGGGGTCTCAGGCACACAGGGAACAGCCTGTTGGTGCCACTCCTCTCTGCCATTACTAGAGATGCCACCGCAGCAAGCCTGGCACCTGCCCCAGTAGAAGCATCCTCTGTGGCCCTGGCTCTGCCCCACCTCACCTGGTCCCAGCCCTGGCACTCACCAGGAACTGAGGTCTGGCCAGCGCCGTCAGCTTGATGGCAGAGAAGCCGTCCTCTGAGCTACCACCTGGAGGGAGCCAGGAGGACAGAGTCAGCCCATCAGCAGGGTACTCGGGCAGGAGGGAGGCACCTGAGATACGGTGGTGGTGGGACTGAGGCACCCCTGTAGTCCCCAGCACAGTGGGGCTGCCCAGGACACATGGAGCACTCACTTGAGGCATCGATGCAGCGGAGGAAAGTCTCCATGTGCTGGTCACACTTGGCCTCATCCGCGTAGAAATAGGTGTGGGCACCGGTGACCCCACCATGGTGATCCCCAAATCCCTGATGGGCTCGGTATTTCTTCTCTTTTTGTTCTGCTCCTGGGGTGGAAGAGGATGGAGATGGGCCATGCAGCCAAGCTCCAACAGCCTCCCCAGGATCTTCTGCCATGGGTGCAGGGAAGAGGGACTCTGGGTTGGACCTTGGAAGAGCCTCCAGGGCTGACATGCCCTGCCTGCTCTGTGCCTGAGCAGAGGCTGAATCTTTGATGAGGAGCAGGATTGGGCCAGGAACCACATTGTTCCTCATTCAGCTTATTTTTTGAGGCTGTGGGAGCTGGGTCCTTCTCTCACAACACAAGGCCCACAGTGCCCAGATCAGCTGGACCTTCCTGTCACTCACCTCCCAAGTCCTTCTCGGCTGCAGAGGTGCGGGAGCTAAGAAGAGAAACAGGGAAGATAAGGGCCAGGTCAGTAATCCCCTGCAACCCCACACTGGTGGCCAGGGCAGCTCTGAGGCTCCTGTGCCACCATCCTGGTGCTGGACTCTGCTCTTCCCTCACCATCCCATCACTGATGGGATCCAGCTGGCAGATAAGATGCCCCAAACCCATTTGTGGAAGAGAATGGGGCTTTTCCATCCATCCAGGGAAGACCCAGAGGCCGTGAGGCAGCACAGCAAGGATGCTCTGTCCCAAAGTCCAGAGCTGCTCTCCAAGACCCCATCCATGGCAAGAACAAGGTCAGCCCTGGTGAGGGCTGGGATACTCCATCTCTAACCACCTCATGGTCCTTGCTGTGGTAACAGCAAACCTCAACCCAGTGCCTCCCCACCTCGATGTCACCTGCAGCTGGACCACAAAGCACAAACCTGCTCCAGATCCAGAGCCAAGGGTGTCCTGCTGCCTCAGGACACTCTTCTGTGCCTTGGCATCAGCCAGCAACTCACAAACAACATCTCAGCTTCAACTCCAGCTGACCCCAGATGTAATTTTAAACCCAAGCTCTCCTGCCACAGAGATAACAGGACTGCCATAATGGGGGATGCAGGCCAAGTCATGAGATACTCCCTGAGCTTGAGCAGCTAAGCCTTCTTGCTGACATCCTAAACCCAGCCACAGACCTGAGGTCTCATCGAGGAACAGGGCCAGCCCATGGAGAGCAGCCCTGAGTGACAGCAGAGCCATCTCCTCCAGGAGGTCTCTGCCTTGGGAAGCACACTGTGAGGGAAACAGCAAAGTCACCCATCCAGAGACAGCAGGTCTGAACAAGAGAGCAGAGAAGCACGTGGTGTGGTCCCAGGACACATTGTTCCAAGTGGAAACCCAGTGACAGGGATTAGGAGCTGCTGGAAGCATAAACAAGCGGAAACAAGCCATTCCCTCTGGCTTCTGGGAGCCAGGAACAGCTCCATATGGCTCAAAGTGCCACAAAGCCTGAGGTGAGCTGGGGCAGAAGCAGCTGGAGCTCACAGGAAGCAGAAGGCATCACATCGTGCAGGCTCTGCTCCCTGATTCTGTTCCCCTGAGGACAGGAAAAGCAGCTTTCTGGCCCTGAATACAGAAAGTGAATGAAAGGAAGGAGAAGAGATCATGCGCTTAAGGATGGAATGTGCCAGCAAAGCCCTCAGCAGGTGGCAGGTCCCTTCGGAGCAGACAGTGTGGCACAGGGAATGGCTTCAGCAGTGCTGTGACATGAGGACACAGAGACACAAGTCCTGTGGACAGGTTCCAGCTGCAGCTGAGGACAGCTCTGAGCCCAAGGCACACTTGGACCCAACATCCGAGGTGCTGGGAACAAGCGGCCGGGAGCAAAACCTCCTCCAGTGAAGGCACACAGCTCAACTAGCAAACAGCACCCTTGGAGCTTGGTGTTGTGTTCCTGACAACAAACACACCCTTCCCAGCAGCATTCCTGCTGCATGACTGCACCAGCCCTTCCTTCATCCCCCAGGGGGGCAATTAAAGCAGTGCCACAGTGCTCACTTTGTTCTTCTGCAACAAGCAAAATAAAGGAAGCTTCTTCCAGCTGAAGAAATAACTCCATCCTAGATATCAGCTACTCACTTTGCAATATTAATCTTGGCCAGCAAAGCCATTCCCTTGCCCACCACATGCTGCTGAACCCGGCTTGTACCTGGCCATCCAGTTTGCAAACTGACAGCAAGTCTCTCAGAGCAGGACCCATCTCCAGGCACTGCCCAAACGCTGCTGGCAGGCTGTATCCAGAAAGGAACAACCTCAAGGTTGAGCTCAGGACCTGGGAGCTCACACGTGCCTAAATCAGGTTATGAGGACTTGCCACAGCCCAATGGATGGCTGGGAAGGGTAATCCATCTGACACAGCATCCAGGGGCTTTCAGGAAGTTTTGGATTAGGCTAAATAAACCATCTCAGGAACAGCACAAAGGAACACTGTCAGAAATAATCCCTTTGGCCTTGGAGGTTGCCCAGAGGGTACCAGCAGCACAGTGTGTTTGCTCTGCTCATCAGCAAATGGGTCTGGCAAAGGGGATGTGGGACCAGGGAGAAGTTGTCCTTGAATGACCACACCCAAGGAAAAATCTCATGGTTACATGAAGTCAGAGCTATAGGTGGTGCTTAAAATCCCACGGGTAGGAATAAAGCATATCTCTTGGCAGACTAGTCCTTCAACCTGCTCCAGGAACGAGTTGCCATCACACACCAGCACAGGACCACCACAGGACCTCCTTGGAGAGCTTCAGGTTAAACAGAAGCCACCCCATGATCCCAGGGACATGCTGCCAGAGCACTGGGCAGGGGTGGCAGCAGCTCTGGGAGCAGGAGGAGAAGGGGAGGTAGCAGCTTTGGGAGCAGGATTGGCCAGGCTGGATGGTGATCCCACATTGGGGCAGGTATCGGGTGTCCACACAAGGAATCTCTGGAGGAAGTCAAGTCCACGTGCTACATGGCAGAGCCTGAACCGTATCTGACAGTGCTCAGGGCAGGACTGTCCCTCCCTGTGTTAGCACAGCCTCAACCCATTTCAGTCTTGGGATGCCCATTGTCCAACATCAGCCCCCAGGCTGCCAGGGCACCATAATCACCTCCACTATGGAGGGGGACTCCCTCCTTCACCCCATGGGCACCAGAAGCCCCTGGCCAGCCATGGCACTGCCTCTCCAGCCCCCACCCAGGCTGGCACCCACCTCAAAGCCCCCAGCCCACAAGCAGCATCCAGGGCAACACACTTATCTCCAGCTGTGTCACCATGATCTGCCAGAAGCCTTCAGCACATGGCTGAGGCCTCCTGGGACAAGCTGGCAGAGCTCTGGATGCCAGCCTGGGCAGGGCAAGCAGGAGCCTGTGGCAGGCAGGATAAGCTAGTTCCTGCCCACACTGCATTGCTGTTCCTATATAGAAAGCCTGTGGAAAAGGTGGACACAGCCCACTGGTGAGGTAGAAAGGGCATTTCCCTGCCATTGTCTCCAGCTTGCTTCAGATGAGCAACAGGAGACAGCACGAGGAGCCCCAAACACCTGTTAGCTGCTCCTGGTTTGTGCCTCTGTTTCCTGGCTGGCAGCAGGGCCTGACCCTGAAGCATTCCTGAGGGGAAGGACACAGCTCCAGAGCTCAGCAGCCATGAGCCCGGGACTCCTCACCCTTCTCAACCACGTGCAGGCCAACTCAGCACCAGCCCTGGCAGGAACACTGAGAATTTGGCGTTCTGCCCTAGAGAGAGCCAAGGAAGACCCAGGACAAGGGTTGGCAAGGGGCAGGGTCTGGCACAACCCTTTCAATGCCACACTGGGCTTTGTCCCCACTCTGTGACATTCCTGGGTAACCTCCAGGATGGCATTCATAGAATCACAGAGCATCATGACTTGGAAGGGACCCACAAGGATCATCACTCCAACTCCTGGCCCTGCACAGACACCCCAACAATCCCACCCTATGCCCCAGAGGATCATCCAAACCCTCCTGCAGCTCTGGCAGCCTTGGGGCTGTGCCCACTGCCCTGGGGAGTCTGTTCAGTGCCAACCACCCTCTGGGGGAAGAACCATTTCCTAATATCCAGTCAAATTCCAGCAGGGCTTGGGCAAGGATACACTGGGGGGTGCAGAGAATGAGCTTTGCCAAACTCTTGGGTGTAAATGGCCCACACAGCACAGGGCCACTGGGGGATCTAGCAAAGAGTACCACATATGCGACCCCCAAATCTGCACAGCCCAGCCAGCTCACAAACCACTCAGCAGGCAGCATAGAGGTGCAGGCAGAGCCTGCCTGTGAAAGTCTTTTGTGGTCAGCCCCAGGAAAGCCCTTGGCACAGGCACAGCCAGGCATGGAGGGCAGCAGTGCCAGCCTGGCAGCATGGGCATTGCCAGCTCACCCCACGGGGGTGCTGAACACTGTGCTTGGACCACAGCTGCATGTGCAGGGAAGAAACACCACTGCTACACATCTTCAAACAGCCCCCCACTGCCAGGCTGCAGTGGGGTGTTTTGAAGCTTTTATATGAAAATAAAACGTTTGTAGCCCAATTTGGGATGGTGCAGCTCTGCCTTCCCCCCACAGCTCCCATGCCAGCGTTGCCCTCACACGCTGCCTGCTCCCATCGTGGCCCTTCACTCCCAGGGGATGTCTGGCAGCAGCAGCGAGGGGCACCCACCATGGCACATGAGGGCCCCCGATAAGCAGCGCCCGGGTGTGGAGCAGAGATAAGGCTCCCAGCGGCAGCACCTGCAGCACCACCCTGACACGCACCGCACTCACAAACCACCCCAAAAAGCCGTTTCCGCTGTTTTTATCACCACGTAACAAGCACGTGACAAGCGTGTGACAGCCGGACAGTGTCCCCATCAGCGAGCCGGGACAGGGCTGTGCAGTCTTGCAGGGAGACGGAGCTTCTCCAGCGTGTGGCCTCTGGCCTCTTGTCGAGGGTGGGGAGACACCGCCCACCCCCGTGACCATGAGGTGCCGGCCAGATCGATCCAGAGAGCGGAGCTGCCCGGAACTGGAGCCCGAATAATGGAAAGTTACCGGCAGCTTTGGGCTGGTGCCCGCTGTTGGCAGAGGGCAGGAGGCAGGGAAGGCTGCCCAGGACCGTGGGGGAGCAGTGAGAAAAGAGTGGTACCACCCTAGTTTGAGCGGGTTGGAAACGGTGGGGGAGTGGAAATCATGGAATTGTTAAGGTTGGAAAAGAGGTCCAAGATCATCGAGTCCACGATGGGTAGCACACGCCAGTGTTTGTATGGTGAGGGATGGAGAGGGCAGGAATGGGGAGCAGCACCCCAGTGTGGGGGAGAGGGAAGACTTCAGGGGTGGCAGCAATGCAGTGTGTGGAGAGCGGTGGGGCGGGATGGGGACACAACACCCCACTGGGGCTAGGGAAAAGTGGGACACGGTTGGTAGCAGCCCAAGGGGAGGATGGAATGGGGGGTCCAGCACCCCAGAGGAGACGGGGGATAGAGGTGGTAAACCCACCAGGAGGGTTTAGAGGGGTATGGCACTGCGGAGAGGGGGCAGGACCCCGGTGTGTGCAGACCCATAGACGGGGACAGAGGGGGCGCAGCAGCTCGGGGAGCAGCACCCGGTGTGTGCAGAGGGGCTGGAGCAGGAACACACCCCGTGGGGATCACAGCCCCCCATCTTCGGGGCAGGCGGGGACGGGGCCATGACGCGTGCGCGGCCCCCGCGCCCAGCCAATGGGAGCGGGGGGACGGGCGGGCACAGCCAATGGGAGCGGGGGGACGGGCGGGCACAGCCAATGGGAGCGGGGGGACGGGCGGGCACAGCCAATGGGATCCTGGTCCGGGCCCGCACTCACCGCCCGTCCCGGCGCTCCCGCAGATCCTCCTCCACGCTGTAATCCAGCACCGCGCCCACGCCGAACGCCTGGTTCCGCCGCAGGAGAGGCTTGATGGCCTCCTGGTCCTCTCCGGCCACGAACTGCCCGTAGAACGTCATCTTCATCAGCCGCTCGAACAGCGCCTGCCCCAGCACGCGCTGGCACAGCTGCAGCAGCTGCGGGACAGCGCCGGCTCAGCACCCCCGGAGCGGGCACTCCCTTCCCCCAGAGGGAGAGCCCCCCCGGCATCCCCCCAAAACGGGCACCCCCCCGACGAGAGACCCCAGCCCGCGCACCCCTGGGACGGAGAGTTCCCCCGGAAGGGGACTGACGCCTCCCGAATTGAGCGCTACCAGGACGAGAGACCCCGGTTCAGGACCGGCATCTCCCGAAACGGGCACTCCCCTCCCCCTGCCCAGGAGCAGGGCCCCCTGGCCCAGGATCCCGGCACTCCCCAAAATGGGTACCCCCGGAGCGAGAGCTCAGCCGGCCTGAGTCTGGCATCCTCCATAACAGCCACCCCCAAAGCGAAAACCCTTTCGGTCCGGGACCGAAACCCACCGAAACAGGCACCTCCTGGAGTGAGCCCCCCGGCTCGCACCGGCATCTTCCAAAACAGGCACCTCCCCCGGAGCGAAAGACCCCCGGCCCAGGACCGACACTCCTTTAGAGCAGGCACCCCCGGAGCGAGGAAACCCCCAGCCCGCACTGGCATCTCCGGAAAGGGCAGTCCCCATCGCGAGACTCACACCCCCAAAAAGGGACTCCCTGCAGCACGATCCCCCCCAGAAATGGACTGACTCCTCCCAGAGCGGGCGGCCCCGGAGAGAGAGCCCCGCTGGTCCAGAGCCGGCAGCCCCCCCACCAGCCGCGGACAAACACTCCCCCGATCAAGCCTCCAGACCCCCCCAGCCAGCCTCCCAAGCCACCCACCTCCCGATTGTGCTGCACCAGCGGCTCCACGGCGCACAGCCCCAGCACCAGCAGCCCCCGCAGCAGCTCCGCGCTGCTCTTGCTGCGGAACGCCTCGCGCGGGTCCCCGAAATCCACGACGGGGGGCGGTGGGTGCCGCTCCGCGCCCCGCGGAGGAGGGGGCGGCCCCGGCCGGGGTCCCCTGCCCGCCGGCGGGGCAGCCCCGCGGGGGGCGGCGGCGGGCGCGGAGCGGGGGCGGCGGGAGGGCTCGCCCAGGCGGAGGGCGGCGCGGAGCGCCCGGGCCGCGCTCGGCAGAGCCATGGGCACGGCGGGGCCCCCGCCCGCAGCCGCCTTAAGTACGGCCCGCCCGGCACCGCCCCCGGGGCTCCCGCCGCCACCGCCACCGCCCCGCTCCGCCCCGCCCCGGACCCGGCTCTTGCTCGGCTGCGCCCCGGCATTGCCCCGGCACTGGGACGGCGACGGGGACCGGGACTGCGAGTGATTCTGGGATAGGCACCGGGATCGGCGGCGGGAATGGAAATGGAACCGGCACCGAGACCAGCATTGGAACCGGGAGCGGCACCAGGACTGGGACCAGGACCGGGACAGGAACCGGGAGCAGCAACGGCACCGGGACTAGGAATGGGAATGGGACTGGCACCGAGACTGGCACTGGGACAGGGACTGGGATCGGGACCAGGACTGGGACCGAGACCGAGTCTGGGATACGAACCTGGTCTGGGAGAGGGACCAGAACTGGCACCGTCACCGGGGCCGGGACCAGGACCAGGATTGGACCAGGACAGGACCACCCTGCCCAGTGCACCCCTCTCCCGCAGTCCCCAGCCCCAACCATCCTCTTGGCTCAGCCTGTCCCGGGTACACATCCCTCCCCGGAAGGGCCTGGAGGGGCGGGTGCAGCTCGAGGGGAGCCCTGAGCCGGGGCTGAAGGGAAGCCTCTTCCTTGGAACAGTGCTGGGAGTGTGGCAAAGAGAGCCCTATGCCCTTGGAGGAGCCCTTGGAGAGTGATGAAAGTCCTAAGGGAGCCTTGGAGTGGTTCCTGGAAGGGACGTGGGGAAGAACCGGGGCCAACCCTTCCGGGGCAGAGCAGCCCCAGGGAGGGCCAAATGACGCCCCAAAGGGACCCTGTCCCCTCATGGCCAACCTTGGGCCAGGCTGTGGCATGTCCAGCCCACGGAGCTGGGTGACCTTTGGGGAGGGGATCTCAGACCTGGGGGACCTGTCATGAGAGAGGTGTTTTGAGCCCCTGCACATACTTCTCCTGATCTGTGCATGAACAATTTGGAGGTTGCAGCTGAATCCACACTCATTTGGTCTGGGTTTGTGGGTGCTGGGGTGCTGGGGGTTCTTGAGGCAGCAGGCTGGCTCCCTTGATGTGGGCTGGGGCTGTTTGGTTTTATCTGCTCCGTTGAGCTCCAGAGAGGACTGGCAGGGCCTCGGGATCTTCCCTGGCAGGCTGAGTCCCCGCCGTGTTCCTGGCAGGTGTTTCCCTGAGCTGTTCCTCCCCGGCACACCCAATGCTGAGCTCCAGAGATCACCCAGCACCTCCCTGACACTCCGAAGCCAGAAACACTCCCGGCTCGGCATGGGAGAGCAGAGAGCAGATACCTCCCTTCCTTTTCACAGGATTGTTTCACAGCAGCATTACAGTTGCATCCTTTCTCTGTGCCCATGTCCCTTCTCCTTGCCCTCTTCCCTTCTCCATGCCCTCGTCCCTTCTCTGTGCCCACGTCCTCTTTCTGTGTCCCTACTCCTTGGCCACCTCTCCAGTCCCTGTTTTCAGCGGCTCCCGGAGGATGACTCCAGGCTGATGCAGAGCTGCCCAAATCCAGCTCCTCAGTGACATCTCGTGCCAGGAATGCTCAGCGCAGGCAGTAGCTGGGAAAATTAGTTCCTGCTACTGTTTTTCCTGCCCACCACAGTACTGACATTGCAGTGAAACCACGGGGGGGTTCCCTGAGCTCATTTACAAGCTTTTCTTTGGGAACAACTTGTCCTTCCAGGGTGATAGCCAGACAGTGGCATTGCCCCTGACAGAGCTGGGTACAGAGCTCTGGAAAAGCATCCACTTGCTTCAAAACATTTCCTGTGCTGTGTTAACTGTTGCGTGCCATTTAGAGCAAAAAAATTCACTTGAAGTTCCTCACTGTGATGAGGCTACACACGTGAAGTCTTGGGCTGTAGTTCAAACCTCATTTCTCAGCCAGGTGCCACAGAGAAAATTCCCTTCAAAGGCTCTAATGGCACCAGTCTTCCCTGGGAAATACTTGCCTGGTCTTAGCAGGGAAAGCTTCCAAGCGCTGCCTGCTGTGCCAACAGAGCTGCAGCCCCAAACATCCGGCTGGGACTGGGGCTTTGTGGTGCAAAACCAGGTCTGAATTTCTGGAGAAAACGTAGTCTCAGATTCAAATGCAGAGATGAAATGTAAAAAAGCCATTTCTTGGTGAAATATGATGGTGGTACCCAAAGCAGAGGAAATCCCTGAGCTAGCAGCTCTGTTGATGGTAGGGAGACCAATAAAGGATTCTCCAGACTGCTGTGGGGACCATGCCAAGGTTCCCCCTGGGTCACTGCACCGTGGCCTTGCAGAGCACTGACCCCCAGCTCCTGATTCCCCTCGACTGTGACTTTATGCCCTCAGGACACTGCCCCCATTCCTGCCATGCCCAGGCAGATGCTGCAGGCACAGAAGGTGCACACTCAGGGCTTGCTCCAGCTGTCACTGTGCCTGCAGCCCGTGGCTGGAACACACACCACGAGCACAACTGTGCTGCTGTTTCCCACACAGGGAACATGCCCCAGGCTGAATAACATGCATCTGAGTCCTTCCATGGGCACTCTGGGCCGCAGCAGTGATGAGAATAAATCTAAGAGATGTGGTTATGCGTGACTTGAGAAGCCATAAGATGTGAAGAAGCATTTTTGGATGTGAGACAAATGGGTGAGGAGGAAATTTGGCACAGGAGGAGATGGCAGTTCAGAGGGGAGGCTATGCCATGCATATTTCATGGGCTGGCGCTGGGCAGAGGCTTTTTTGCCACCACAAAAATAATAGATGGCAAGGAGCGATGGCAGCTGCTCACAGCATCTGGGAGTGAAAGTTGTGGGATGATTGCTCTTCCTGCCTTTCAGTAGAAGCGGGCATGGGCCCAGGACCTGGAGTCTGTTGGTGGTGCTATGGACCCTCACCGTCTTCTTCCTCTAGCCCAGTGCTAAGGTAGGGGTAATCCTGCCCCATCCTCGGGACTGGAGCTCTGTCCTTGCCATCCCATAGCTCTGTCAGCAGTCCAGGCCTGCGTGCTCCAGCAATCCATGCTGCACCAGTCACACCATGTCACACCATGCTCCCAGCATCCCTCCTCTGAGGTTTCCCTGGAGAGTGCTGATTCAGGTCCTTCTTGGGATATTCCTCACACTGGTCATACGCCGGACTCGTGCCCAGCACCAGCACTTCAGCTCTACCAAATTGCTTACTCCCCTGGCCAGGCTGGGAGGGGCATCTACACCCTGTCGATGTGGGGAGCCGGGTGGATCCTCATTTGGCTCCTTGGAGCAGGAGGACATGGTGTGGCAGGAGCTGGATGGATCAGAATCTGATGTGGACCCACTGGCAAAACCCAAGAGAAGGTGGATGGTACTTCCCAAATTGCAGCTGCCTATGGCTCCCCATCTGGTTGAGAGTTCTTTTTCTTCGCAAGATGCTTCATCTCCTGCTGTGCAACTCTTCAGGGAGAACCCTGGACCCACTAATGCCCACTCTGAGGGAATAAATCCCTGAGGGGTGACAAGAGCTCCCAGCCCTACAATGGAGTGTGTTTGCATGATGAGTTGGTTATCTAACTCCTCCCTGTCACCCTCCCAGGGGTGTCTCTGGCTTGTGCCACAGTACAAAGCTTTTAAAGTGTGGTGGAGGAGCCAGCCTTCCTCCCACAGCCAGGAGGGAACTATGTCCTTCCCTTTCCACCTGAGGTGGCAGAGGCCCCAGGAGGTTAAGCTGCTGCCATAGGGTTTAGGGTGGCACGGTGCCGGCAGGTGAGGCTGCAGCACCCCGTGTCCTGCCTCCTTGGGATCAGAGCAGGGAGTTTTGAGGACTTGCTGGTCACCCCGGGAGTCACAGGATGAGAGCTCCAGCTCTTGGGGTGTTCTTTGTGGGTTGGGGGCACCAGGGAGAGCAGCTCAGAGCTGCCCCAGACCCGCAGAAGAAAGGGGGGCTGGATGGCTCCTCTGGCAGCTGATCTCCCAGCCACCTCAGAGCTTGTTCTCCCAGTGTCGTCCAGATTTTGAAAGCTGGGCTGGGTTCTGATCCCTGGCACTTTCCACTTGCATCCCAATGAGTTTTGGTGAATCATTTGCAGCCTAAGAAATAAATGTCCTCTTGATTCCACCTGTGAGTTCCTGGGTCTGGCACGGCTCAACAGCCATGAGAAAATACCCAGGTGAATTCCTGTCTCCATAAAGGTCAGTGCTATTAAAATATTGAGAAAGTTTTCCCTGAAAGAGAATCTAGGAAATATTCAAGACAGGGAAAGGCACATCAGACTTCTCATATCAGCTAATTAATTTTTTTTCCAGAGGGTCCTTCTGTTTTTTTATTCCCTGGCAGAAGGGAGTCATATGAGATGTCTACAAGTATGCCTTGGGGAAAAGGAAGATCAACAAAGACCTGAACAAATTCTGCTGCTCTTATGGCTGAGAAAGGATCACGCCAGAAGGTTTCTGTGTAAGTGTGGCCTGGGGAATGGACATAAAAAGCCTTTTTTCCAGGCTGTCTCCCTTGGCGGGTGAGTTGTTTACGGAGCCTGTATGTTATGTCAGAGCATTTGGAAGGGAACCAACTCTATTTTAGCCCTTTGTAAATGATTTAAACACCTCGTGCTAGGGGAACATTCCTGGGAAAGCATCAGGGAAGGAGCTGCTTGGCTCTGCTTCCCAGGAGGAGCAGGGGTGTGTGTCCCCAGGAGATGGGTGGGAAGCAGAAGGGGCCAGCCCTGGCAAGGACAGTGGGAGCATGTTGGGGGGGGGGGCTGGCTGTGCCCCTCCTGCCCCCATCAAGAGCTGCTGCTGAGATCTGAGCCAGGGAGTCCCCCAGGGCCAGTGGCCTCCGAGTATAGCTGGCCAGAAGCATCCCCCAAACCTTCAGCTTCGTCCCAGGTGATGTTACTGAGGAGCCCCTCTACTCCTTTTTGCACCCTTGCCTGCAAGAAGCATCACCTGGGAAGGTCAATGGAGCTGAAGATCCCCTGGTGCCATGTGGGACCCCAGTGAGCTGAGGGCAAGGGTCCCTGCAGCAACTGGGAGCCAGACATCATGGGATTGGGGCTCAGCAGCACTCCTGACGCTGTAGCAGATCAACTCCAACCCCCCTTACCCTTGAGGACCTGGCTGCTCCTTATTGATTAACGTGGTGGTTCATTTCTCTAAGAATAGGCTCTTAATTGCGGAGTCTCAGGAAGCAGAGATATCTCGTAGCAAAATCTGATTGACTCAAGGGTTGCTGCAGCTCCAGCAGAGCCCCATTGGTTGCAAAGCCTGGATGGCCACTTCCAGAGATGGCTCCTGGCTGGACGAGGGTTTCAGGCTTGTTCAGGTCTATTCTCAGCTCACAGCAGCCAATTGATACTTGTCTTTTTCAAAGTGTCACTTGGTTCTGCTTCTTAACTTTCCCTGTATTTAATTGCGAGTGGGTAGCACTGAGTGGCACTTGGATTTCTTTTCCAGCCAAAGGAAAAATGTTCCTTTTTCCCTTGCGCTCCTGAGGTGTCCATAGGGAAGGGGAAAAAATGTTCTCTTTATTTCTTTATTTATTTGTTTCTCTATTTCTTTATTTCTTTATTTTTGTTTTGTTTTCCTACCTTCTTCTTTTCCACAGACAAATACTTTGTGGGAAGCTTCATGCTTTTCTCTTATTCTCCTGCTCCAGGGAAGCACTGAGCTATGCTCCCAAAGAGAGAGCACTCAGGGAAAGGGCCTGATGATTGAAGGTCCCAAAAAGGCTGAAAAGAGAAAGAAAAATGGAAGATAGAATTAAAAATTGATTTATTTTTCTGTGTTTACTTTTCTCCAAGCTCAGGTTCCTCTGTCGGGAGCAAGTGTCTTGCCAGGTCCTGAAGATGGAGAGGGGGTATGTGAGGGCCCTGTGGCCCCCCATCCATCCACCGGCACCACGACCTCTGTGACAGAGGAGCACAGCCTGACAAGGGGGAGTCAGGGGCCTTCTGGGGACAAATTAAGGAGAAAAAGGGAAGAGAGACTAAAGTTGTTGGCTACCAGTGCTGGCTGTGTCTCCCTCCTCAGCCAGCATGCAAACCATCCATCATCTGACAGATCAGCTGGACACTGCTCTCCCTCTCCATCTGTTCCTGTCCAGGCTCCATATCCATCCCGTCTCCCATCCTCCCCCCCCGTCTCCTTCCCTGCAGGCTCTGCCCTGTGATCCCAGCCAGCCTCTGCCATGGATCCTGGAGGAGTCACAGGTCCACTGGGTGCTCAGAGATCCCTGAACTCCACGTCCAAGCCCACATATCCTTTCTCACTGCATGGGCTGCAGATCCATGCTGAACTACTCATATTTTTTTCACCATTTATACCTTATTTTTTGAAGGCTGAATCCCATCTTTCACTTTGGTGGTTGTGGGGCTTCATTTTGCACATTCAAAGTTTCTTTTGGCTTTATATGTAATCTTTTAATTCCTTGCCCAAAGAAGTATCAAGGGAGCCATGACTGAATCTAATGCTCCTCCATGGGTAGGCTCATTTAGAGATGCCAGAGGCCCTCCCAGCTCTGCCATTGCTGAGTCCCATTCCTGCTGTCCCACAGCCATGACAGACACTCCAGGGCTGCAGGATGGGAGAGAGCCCAGGACAGAGTCCACCCCAGAACTCTGCAGAGTGCTCCACAGGGGATGACCAGGGGACACTAGGCCTGGTATAACAGTGCTGGCAGCTGCCACCAAAACTTGCACCCTAAGTGTATGAGAACGCAAATAATTTTTCAACATCACCAGCCAGATTTCCACAGATTTTCCTGGGGACAGGGGAAGGCAACACTCTAAGTCCCTGTTCCACAAGCTGGTGATGTGACAGCTTTCCACTGGAGCGATGGATTTTTTTTTATTCATGCAGGCTAAAGTAATTTTCTCTCATTACAGCTGCTGATACAGCTGGAAAAGTGAGCTTGCTCTTCAAAAGCTCATCTGCCTCTCCAGCGAAGGGCAGTGTCCCCCAGCTGAGCTCAGGGTGTTTGGCTGCCCCAGCTCCAGCAATTTTTGTCCCTCCAGCTGTGACACCTTGGATTGGAACTCGTAAAGAAAAAGACTCCAGGATGGAAAATTTCCAGCCTAAAGGATAAAGTTGGACAGAATATATGTGGGACTTGCCAGATAGACCCAGCAAAGGTTGTTCCTTCTGCTGACATTTTTGCCTCTGTGCTTTCGAGAGCTGCCCTGTGGCTTTGCTCCAGCCAGGTCAGGCTCTGCCAGTGTAAGGGGTGATGTTAACACCACCACATGACTTTCTCTGGGCTTACCCAAGTTTTTTTTTGACTCTGGAGCTGTGGATATTCCAGAAGCAGACACTGCAGTGGCGTTGCATCCTGTGGGAACGGTTGTCCCATCACCCCATCACATTCCCAGAGGTGGCCCAGAGGTTTTGACCCTCTGGCTGCTTGTCCACAGCAGATGCTGCACATCCATGGTTGCACAAGAACAACCTTGACACAGCCCAGATAAACCACTTGTTGGAAATGAGGAGCTGGGATCTTACTGCAAGCTCTGGTTACTGGAAATCAAGAGCAAACCTCAACTCAGTGTCTGTGCATTGCCGGCTGGCTGGTGTGCACATGAGATTGCTTTTAACAAGGGGCATACTGGAGACAGGTGAGACAGAATTCACCTCTCTCCTCTGAATTCTTACTTTCAGGCCTTGTCAGGAGCATGTCAGACTGTCCCTGCAAGGCTTGAGGAGCTCTGCAGAAGGACCTTCGTGGGCTGTGCTGCATCTTGAGTTCCTCTGCAGCAGAAGGAACCCCACAGCAATCCATGGGGACCCCACGAGTCACTCCTTTAGGAAGCTCCCAAATGCTGAGGCCAAGGGCTGACCAAATTCACCTGTGGAGGAGTAGCTGTACAAGGAGATTGGATCTGAGTAATCTCAAGGATTTAAACCTTTTTTGTATTATGAAAAATATGTCTTTATGGTTTGTTTCTTTTTTCTGTTAAGAGAAAGGCAGCTAATTCAAGGTGAAAAAAAAGCAGGTTGAAGATGAGTGATGAACTTGCTCCTATGTAAGTTTGGAGAAGTCATCACCAAACGCGATGCGGGATTGCTCTCCTCTCCTTCCCTCCAGGGAGCACTGTGGCATCTCCTTTCCCTTGGATTTTGGAGAGAACAGATTTATTTTTCTTACCCAGAAACAGAAGGAAAGCTCCAACAACCTGCCTGTGCAGGTCTCTTGTCCCTGCTTTGCTGAACATGTTCTGCTGTCAAGAGGATGATCAGAGACTGAGGACACACCAGGACCCCTGTATTGTCAGGAAGGGGCTTCTCATCCCTTAGGAGGTGGATACACCTGTGTCATGGAGCAGAGACAGTCAAAGCACTGTGATGCAGATGTGATGATCCTCAGTAGATGCATCTGGCCTGCCTTGAGTCACATCACCCACCTGAGACAGCAACGCAGCTTGGCTGTGTTTTTTGGGGAGTACATGGTGATGACTGTGGATCCTGGCTGTCCAGTGCTAAGGGGGCAGATGGGGAGCAGAATGTGCTGGGGTTGGATGCGGCTTGGTGTGAGGTTGTGGGCTGGTGGACCTGTTGGAGTGAGTTCAGATGAGCCCTTGAAGGTGCTCCCAGAGCTGGAGCCCCTCTGCTCTGGAGCCAGGCTGGGACAGCTGGGGGGGTTCACCTGGAGAAGAGAAGGCTCCAGGGAGATCTGAGAGCCCCTTGCAGGGCCTAAAGGGGCTCCAGGAGAGCTGGAGAGGGACGTGGGACAACGGCATGGAGTGACAGGACAAGAAGGAGTGGCTTCTGACTGACAGAGGGCAGGGTTAGATGGGATATTGGGAAGGAATTGTTCCCTGTGAGGGTGGGCAGGCCCTGGCACAGGTTGCCCAGAGAAGCTGTGGCTGCCCCATCCCTGGGAGTGTCCAAGACCAGGTTGGACTGGGCTTGGAGCAACCTGGGTTAGTGAGAAGTGTCCCTGCCCATGGCAGGGGGTGGCCTGGATGGCCTTTAAATGTCCCTTCCAACCTGAACCGGCCCGGACTCTGTGAGGGGCGGGTGGGGATGCTGTCGGGGCAGTGTCCCCTCTCCGCCGCTCGGTGTCGCTGCGGCCCCAGCCGGGCCGGGACTCCCCCGCGGCCCTGCCCGCCGGCACCGCGGGCTGAGGGGCCTCGCTCACCGGGGACCCGCGGGGAGCCGCACGGAGGGGCTCGGCCTGAGTTCCGCTCCGCTTTCTCCATCCCCAGCGCGGGGTCTGAGCCGCACTAGGAGAGGCTACTCCTGCGAATTTATCGCGCCGCAGACCCTCAAGCTCCTTCAACCTCTGGCCTCTCCCTACCCCTCCGTCGGCACAGCTCTGGGGACCCTTCCTTTCTCTTGTGAGCTCAGGTTATCCGTGCTCCAGCTGTTATCTAGCCAAGATGTCCATGTGTCCACCCTCCAGCTGGTGCCCGGGGTCCACGGGCAGTGGGATGCACAGGGGACAGGGATGTTCAGCTCTCCCATAGTATGGATGGGATTTGCAAGGTGTCTAGGATTTGACAAGGTCCCCAGGGAGCCCTAAGACAGGTGTCCCAGGTGGGTGGGACTGAGGTGCCAGACTGCCCTCGGGTGGCTGTGTCTATTCTTCCCCTGCTCTGCCCTCACTGGGGCTCCTGAAGGGTGCTCGCAGGTGGCAGGCGGGTTGGGGACACCCAGGCTGCCCCTGTTCACATGCACAGTTCTCTGAACAAGCCTTCCTCCCATGTGTGTGGCCATCCAGCTCCACTAGTGCCACTGCACGTGTGGGATGAAACTGTGGGGGTGTTGGGGTGCAGGAGTGAGCCCTGCAGGGCCGTGCACACACAATGCATGGGCTGTATCTGTGGCAGTGCATGTGTGAGGGGTGTCTGGGGAGGGGAGGTGAGTTTAATGGGGTACACGCATGTCCAGAGGGTGGGAGGAGGAAGGGGTGGGTGCACGGAGCAGTGCTCGGAAAGACCAAGGTAGGTCTATCAGCCCTGTCCCTGCTGTGGCCCAGGGGTGCCTGACTGATGCAGGGCGCCCCAAAAAGGCTCCTTGCCAGGCTGTCCTCCCTGTGCCTCATCCTGGCCCAAGTGGCAATGGCATTTTATTGCTGCTCCTGCAATCTGCTGCAGAGACCATCCTGGGAAGAGCTTCCAGCCCATCCATCACACTCTGACTTGGTATTTATAAGGAATCTGAAGTAAGAGATTCCCCTTGGGCCCTGCCTGGGTGTTGGTGTCAAGAAGAAAGGCTCATCAAATGCCTCGCAGTCCATGCCCGTTCCTGCTCCCTCCTGGTTCTCCCAGGACCACCCTTCGGCTGGCCCAGGCTGAGGGTACTGCCCTTTCCCACACTCCAGAGTCCCCTTGGCCACACATTGCCAATCTGCCAATCTGGGAAGAGGTGGGTACAGCTGTGGCTGTGAGCATCTCTCCAGGACAGTCACAGGTTCCACAGCCTGGCTTTCCAATGCAAGAATTACTGGAAAACCAGTTTTATTTTAAAGAACAAGTGTGGTGGCATCTGGAGTGTTCAATCCAGCTGGGGGTTCCCCAGGACAAGACAGATTTTGGCTTACTGGACCGAGTCCAAGGAAGAGTGTGAAGATGATTAAAATGCTGGACCTCATTGTGACAGAAATGGTGCTCTCCATCCTTGGAGATATCCAAAAGCACATGGGATATGGTCCAGAGAATCCAGCTTTAAGTGACCCTGCCTGGCCAGGGTATTGCACTGGACCATCTCCAGATGTTCCAGAACCTCACTGGTTCTGTGAGTCTGTAATGAGAGTGTTGAACCCTGGAAAGATGGGGCAAATGTCTAAGACCAGAAAACAAAGAGAAATAAGAATCCAGTTTTGCTTTCTTGTGGAAGTATCTCTAGTTGCAGAGGATGGACAGCAATGAAAGGACAAACAGGGTTGTGATGGGAGATGGAAGAGAACCAAAGTTCCAGACCTCATTTAACTGCCCATCATCACCAGAGGACACCAAAGGGAAATGTGGCATGTTCCAACAGAAAAGAGCAGTTCAGGCCCAGGACCAGTGCTATATTTCTTCAGCCATAACTGGATCGTGGTAACATAACTGGGTAACCAAAAAAGATGATAAACAATACAAAATTTGTTCACAATTTGGCTTTTTCTTTTTTCCCATGAAAGGTGCTGGGATTCTGATAAAACCTGATTTAATTGTCACATTTTGCTCTCTGCAAAAACTCCTCTTGGCTGTGCTCAGCACTGTATGTTGCTCAGCAGAGCACAGACAGCCTGACAACAATTTGGCTGCTAAGACTTCTAAAAATAAAAACCATCTTTTTTCTTACTTTTTTTTTTTTTTTTGCCTATCCAAAGAAACATTGCAGCATCATACCTTATTACCAGTCCAAACTGTCAAGCCTCTCCAGGCCGAAGGTCTGTACATGATGGTGAACTCTGAGATTGTGTCATTTTGGTTTTCTGCACTATTTTATTATGAACACCCTCCTTACCCAGGGAAACTTGGCACCACTATCTGTCAGGGGTTGGGGGTCCCTAATGACTTTGGAGTTTCATAAAGGTGTCACCCCTGCATTTTGACATGCTCACCAGCTGTGCTGTAGGAAATAAAGGTGTCCAGCCCACCCTGGACAGACCTGCCAGCCCCCTAATCCCCAGCTCTCAGCCCACCTGCTTTGCTTTGAGCATTTCCTTGCTCTCAGTTTTACTCCTCTCCCACATTTTCACTCAGACTGTACTTCCTTGCCTTCCTTTCACTCAGATTGTACTTCCAGTGCTGCACAGGAGAGCATCAGAGCATTTGTCTAACATGTATCCCATCCACTGTTGCGTCTTCCTTCACTAGACCGAATACCCTGGCAGAAAAGGAAATTAGATCACCCTGACATCATTTGTTCCCAGTAAAACTGTGTTGGCTGATTTTTGTCCTTTATTTTTTACATTATTTTCCTCTAGGTGTTTACAAATGGATTGTTCAATAGTTTGTTCCAAATTTTTTTTAAGTAACTGAAGCCAGTCTGCCTGATCTGTAACTCCCCAAACTCTAAATTTCCTTTATTTATTTATTTTTATTTTTCATAGATAAATTTCTACACTTTCCCAGGATCCTTTAAGCCTTCAAAATTTGTCACAAACTGCTGCTAACTCTTCAAAGACTGCTTACATTTTCCAGGATGATTTTTCTTGTCCCCTGACTGCTCATATTCATAGAGCTTATCTTGGCCTCCTGTCCCTGCTTCTTCCCATACACTGACCTCAGTTCCATCCCCTGGCTATTGGTGATTGCTCTAGGCATTGGTTACAGCCTTGTACTTGCAACCGTGGTGAGGAAGTCACTGTTTACATCTCTGTATGATCACTTTTGTTCCTTTTTCCATCACAAAATGGGAAAGCTGAATCTTTTTTTCCCTTCATTGCACTTCCAGTGTGTTTCTGGAACTTCTTTTGTTTCCTTTTATGCCCCTTACTGGCTGTAACTCTCTCTGCTCTTTACCCTTTCTTGTTCTACCCCATGCACTTGAGTTTCACTTTATGCTCATCCTTGTACCCTCATTCCGAGTTTTATAGTATTCCTTTTTGATTTTCAGGACACTAAAGTGCTCCTGATCCAGCAATATTGGTCTTTTACTGTTGTCCTGTTGTTCCCCTGCATCAGGATGTTTAGCTGCTGTGCACCTCATATACTCTCTTTTAGTAACTTTCCAGTCCAGCTATTCTGATTTTTTCTTTAGGATGCTCTCCCGAAGGACTGTTGCTGGTGGTAAAACATCCCCATGAGTTTGTTCGGTTGTGTAGACACTTGCCTTTTTTTGGATATTCTCTTTCTTTTAATGTCAAAACCAATGAACCCCAATGTTGGTGATTGCTCTGCCCCACAAGGATGTCCAGCTGGCCCTTCCATAGTGGTCAATGTCAGGAATTGAAGAACTCCCCCATCCTACCACCCCAGACCAGCACTTTGGAAGAGAAAAAGTATCCAGAGAACTTTCCTAATGATCTTTGGGTAGGCTGTGTCCTCCTGCATTTGTTTGTGTGATGGAGTGTCAAAATGAGATTGTTCAGAGGTAAAATTTGCTGTTTATCCAGCTAAATGCTTGCTGAATGGAACCTTAACTTGAGAATAATTGCAGATAAAACGAAGCTGTATTTTTGATGAATAAATTCTTCTTCTTTCAAATGTGCTCTATTTGAGGTTTAGTGCTATGATAAATCTTCACTAACTTCTCTTCCTGAGAGAAACAGCAGCAGGGAGGAAACGTGCTCAGCCTCGATGTGGGACAGATGGCCCACACAGGGATTTTGCAGGGAAGCAAATTTTTCTGCAATTTTGTGGCCTCTGCATTTGATACTTAACGAACATGTGAGCGAATATGATTGCAGTAGCCCACTTGCTACGAAAAACAATCACCACCAGTCTGGTCATGTCTTCAGGGAAGTGAGGATTGTCCTAGTGAGAAGGTTCTCCCAGCACAACCTTTTTCAATCCATGTCCTTATTTGTTCTATCCATCATCTGAGGCCACCGGATCAAGGCTGGGAAGAAACAGGCTGTCTCCATGGGGATTGTACCAGCCCAGAGGGATGGAGGAGACTGCCCTGATGGGAGAGATGGTGATGCCCATCATTATATGCTTTCCTGCCCCTCACATCTCTCCCACGGTCTGAGAGGAGAGCGGGCTCTGCCGTTTGTCTGGCACAGTGTGGGCACTGTGGGCCCTGGGGCCACAGCGTGGACCTGTCTGGGGACATCTGATGCTTATGCCACCAGAGAGGGCAGGGCTGGTCCCTGACCCAGTGGGCTATGAGGCCTGCCCCATCCTGCTCTTGGAACCACAGTGGTTCAGAGGGCCACACATCACATATATGACCTCAAAAAGGAAAAACTAAGCTGCTCTTCTTTGGGAGAAGCTTAGCACTTAAAGCTGATTTCAACAGCTTTTGCCTAAAGTTTTAAGACCCGTCACTACTCAGCAGCTGGTTTATGGCTGTTGTAAAAGATCAGAAAAAAATAAGGAAATCTCCCAAAGCGGGGGAGGGGAGCGCTTCCCTGCTCTCCCATCCATCATCAGCGGTGCCGACATTTATGAGTGCAGGAAGCCATAAATCCACTTGGGGCCGACACTGGCCCAGGACTCTGCGCTGTTTTGTCTGAATCTGTGTCCTGCCCTGGGAGATGCTTATATAAATGCTTTGCACAGTGAGAGAGATGCATCCAAGCTCCGGTATATTCATCTCCAGACTTTACAGGCTGTCCTGCCCGCTCTTGCAGCAGCCTCTGACTCCTGATGGGGTTTAATGCTCCCAAGCCTTCTTTGGGCAGGAGATTTGGGTGTTTTGATGGGAGGGGGAACAGTAGGTGGCACATTTTTCTGTGATTTGTGGAGCCGTTCTGGTGCAAATTATATCCCTCCTCAGATTAGGAACTGAGTGGAGGAATTGAGTCCAGGCTGGTCTTCGGTACAGAACCATTTGTTCCCTAGACAGAACTGCTCTGCTTCACATTCTGGGATGTTCTGGGCATTTTCAAGGCATGACTGTGGGCTAAGGTGTTTCTTTTCAAATTCTTCTGCAGACAGCAGGTGCAGGAACCTGCTGGGCAAGGCTCCCAGCTCCATGCCCCAGGCTTGCAGTAAAATTGCAGCCCAAGGGGACTGTGTTGTGAGCAGCACAGCAGTGTCCTGGCTCCTCTCTTTGGGCTAGGATCTCCTGAGGCAGTGAGAGTTGAACTGCCACAGGGGAGTGGAAGAACTGGAGTGGTTTCATTCAGCTTCTGGTACTGGAGCTGGAGATATCTGTGGGTTTGCTCAGCCTGAGCAATCCTGAGCTGAGCCTGCTGCCAGCACAGAACAGAGCCAGCCGTCTCTCCTGCTGCTGACAGCCATTCCTGACCAACCTACCTGTGCATGAGCCTTGCTGCATGGTGGTTATTGCCCATTCTGACCAAGCCTCCTCTCCTCAGGGCAGCCCCATGGTCCTTTCCATGTCAGCCAGGGAGCAAGAATGAACAAAGGGCAGCTGAAGGGAGAAGAGGCCAAGGGAATGGCTCCATCCCCCTCTTGGTGACCACAAGCAGATGAGGAGCCTGTGCAAGCCAGTGACTTGTCTCAAAGATGCCTTTGCCACCATCAGGGTGATATGCTTGCTCAGCCACGAGACCTCCAGCAGCCCTGCTTCCAGGGTGAGACCTCACTCCATTGCCTTGTAAATTATTTTCTTTACATACCCAAGGAAACCATGTGTGTGTGTACAGAGGGAGAGGCTTGAGATGTCCCCAAGTGCTGCCTTACTCTGCTTGAGATCTTGTAGGAGAGCTGTTGAGAATACTGAGTAATTATAGCTCACAAGCAATCACAGTTGCAAAGGCCCTACAGATTAAAACCTTTCCCCCCCCCCCCCATAAAGGGGTGCATTTGTGCTCTAAACAATAAAAATAGTAAGTGCTCTTACTATTAACAAGGATGTGCCACAACTGCTGACTCTGATGCACAGCACGTCTCCATATGGCCATTACAGTTGAAGGACAAAACCAGTATTTTATGTTTCTTACAATTATTGTTCATCAAATGTTTATGAAAATGCATAATGACTGCATATGATGAGCATGTTTTTCAATAAAGAGAGTGAGATGAGGACCCTAATGAATTTCCAATCCAAATAAGAAAGACCATTAAATAATAGCTTAATTATATGATAAATTTTAAAACATTTTCTAAAATGCATTTTATTTTCATTTAACATTAGAACATGTTTCACTGCAACTCTTTCTGGGATTCATATAATAAACCTACAGCAATGGTGATGTTTCACAAGACTCAGTTTCTGTTTTTATTGCCTCTCTGGGAGGTGCTGAGGGTGCAGCTCCTGCTGCTGTATGCTGTGGCTGGGGGTGTGTAACACACAAATGGGTTCTGAGCAGGGTTCTTAATCACTAATCCCAGAAACACTGAAGACATTACAGTGCCAATCTCTCTGACAGGACCTGTGTGGATTTGTCCTCCCACTCACACACTCCGAGATGCCTTGCTGCCAGCTCATGGCCCTGCACAGTGGGCTGAGCAAGTGACATTCAGCGCTGCATATTTCCAAGCAAGCAGTTGCTGTTAATTACCTTCACTTCGTCACTGCAACTGTCCAGCTTCTAGCCAAGTCCAGTACTCTGCATGGCCATGCTCAGCTCTGAGTAGGTGACTGGATGCTCTGCCAAGGGTGACATCCCCACTTTGGCATGGTGTTGACAAAGAGGGACATGAACAGAAAAGAGCTACAGGAAGGGCAGAGTGGCTGGGCAGTGAGGGGCAGGTGTACCAGGTGACCTGCCTGCAGTGCAGGAGCCCTCACTTTGGGAGAAAAGTGTCGGTGAGAGACAGGTATTTGGGTGAGGGCAGCACACAGAGAAGAGATGGTGGTAGAAACAGTCACTAGGATGAGTCAGGCCAGAAATAAAACACGTGTGTTAACAGCTCAATTAAGGAAGTACCTGATTTGGTGTCGCTGACCATCTCCTACCAGGGAGCTGTCAGGGAGCACTGGGTCTCTGCCCTGCTGCCTCAGAGCTTTGAGTTCAGTGGAGAAAGAGGCTGAGAGATGATCTGAGCTAAATCCTGCAGAGGTGTGTAGGGGCTGCTGGGGCTGGGATTCTTCCTCCACATTCCTTTCCCTTGCCTGCACCCATGTCCTCATCCTCTTGAAGTCACATGCCCCTGTGCATCTTCACTTTCTCCTGTACATCCCATATTGTGCACACTCACTCGAAATACCAGGGCTCACCCCATGGCTTCATGGGAAAAATCTTCTTGGGATGGGTTGTGTAGCATTTTTGGGAGCAGTTTCTGTCCTATCACTATCCTCTGATGGCTGAGCTCTGGGCTTGGCCTGTGCACATTACTTTGGAAAAGGGGCAGTTTCTCTCCAAAGTCATGAGAGAAACCAGAATCTGGGGTATTTTCCATTCTATTTTCTGGCTGTACTATCAGTGGAAATGTCCCAGCATGCAGTTAAAGTGTCAGGCAGGGAAATTTGAGGCTTGTGCTTCTCATTAGATCTACTGAACCCTCTCTGAACCATAGCTACGGGTACGTCAGTAATAACCAACGCCCCATTAACAGCAGCAGGGCCTTACAGTAGCTTCCAAGAGGCATCATGCAATTAGCTGAAACTTCTGTAAACTATAAATATATAATTAGAGTCTGTCTAGCAAACTGTAGTGGTGGAGAGGGAGTGCGTGCACAGTTCTCAGGCACAAACGCTTCCCTGGCTGGGAGCAGTACATTCCTGCAGCATCTCAGCTTTTATGTCCCACATAATATTCAACTTGCAAAAAGACATTTTATTAAATGAAAATTAGAAAATTATTGTATCAATTTTTCCATTGATTGCATATCTTATTCTAAATGAACTCACTGGCAACTCACTTCCTTACCTGCACATTGAATTAATCTCTACACGATGTACTTGCAAACATAAGTGTGGATGGAGTGGATGGAGCTGCAGGTTTGTCACTTGCCTGTTACCCACTTGTGTAGGTGCTGAATATTCACTCTTTGCACCAAAAGCACGGAGCCAAGGCTTTTGCAATGCAGGGGCTGGTGCTCTCAGGGGTTTCCATCCAGTCAGGTCTCTTGGCCTGACATTGGTTCTTGGCTCTTGGTCCTCTGCTTGTTGAAACCCTTTTGGAGGAAGCTCATGACTCATGCCAGGCATGCCACTCTTGTCACCCTCAGCAGGTATGTGACTCTGGCCTTGTGTCCACGGCCTGATGCTTGCTCCCGAGATGTCTGAGCCTCCAAAAGAAGAGGATTGCTCTCCTTTTGCTTGGAAGTAAGAAATGTCTCTGACAAGAGCCCTCTTTGTGTCCCTGGATTTCTCTTCTGTTCTTTGCCATGGGGATGTAGCTCTCTGTCCATGGCCACCGCTGGTCCTGAGCCATCTTTCAGGCCTTCCTGCTTCAGTGGTAGCTCTGTGTCCGGGCAATGAGATGCACAGAGAAGAGCACAACCCCAGGGGTGTACAGAGAGGTGGAATGGCCTGGGAAGACACACTGAATTGACCACAGCTCATCTACCACCTGCCACAGCCCCTGCTGCTCTCCTTGGTGGGTCCCATCTGCCCCTGACTATGCCTGTCCT
Source organism: Pyrocephalus nanus (assembly GCA_038380795.1). Classification (NCBI taxonomy): domain Eukaryota; kingdom Metazoa; phylum Chordata; class Aves; order Passeriformes; family Tyrannidae; genus Pyrocephalus; species Pyrocephalus nanus. The sequence goes on from CM076278.1 coordinate 1,021,134, forward strand.
TGTCACCTGGAACTGTGCTGGGTCTTGACTGGTGAAGTGAACTTTCTGCGGCAAAGATGCATGACATGGGAGGATCCATGACACAGGTGAAATTCCTTCCTGTACAAGAATGAGCTTTTGAGGTATGGGAGAGGCTGTGCAGCCCCAGACCCTCAATACACTCATGTCCCCTGATGTTGGCTCCAGAAGATGTTTCTTCATCACCGACTGGGATCCTCAGCTTCTTTATCCATAATCCATCCAGAGCTTCCTCCAGATACTCCTGTGACTGAAGAAAGGAGATGTTCCAAAGAAGAACTATTTTCAGGTTCCAAGTAAGGATGTTACTGAGCCCATGAGAACCTCCATGGGCTATTCTCAGTGCCCTGCTGTCCTGGACCCTCCCCAGACCCAAATCAGTGTTCTCCTGGTGAAAACAAAGAGCACATCTCACTCGTGAATACTCATGCTCTGGTTCCCACTCCCAGAGGAGTTTCTCCATCTACATTAGGCATGAGAAGAGGCACTGGCAGACACCCAGTCTCAGTTTCCTGGATGGGCAGGGTGATGGCAGGAACCTGCGGGGAAGGTGGGAGCTGTCTAGTGGCCAGGATGGGGGTGGTGATCCTTCCCTTCAAAGGGACCACTGGGGGGACTGTGGGATAACAGCCTGTGTGAAACAGGCACATGCATTGCCTGGCAGGTTTCTGGGGTACAGGGATGGGTATTCTCAGCCATGTGGAATGGGAATGGCTGCAGGAGCTGGGCAATGTCCTTGAGCCAGACACTGGTGTCCCTGCTCTTGCTGCAAGCAAGCTCAGTATCTCTGCTGAACGCAAAGATTGTCCCTTTTATAAGCACTAGAGCAGCCATTGCTTTATTCGAGTGGAGGTTTCTTACAGTTTAATATCATTAAATACAGATGCAACTTGTGTTCCTAAAACCATAATGCACCATCCTTTTACTGTCTCACAATTAACTGGGCTATAAAGCTTTCAAACATATTGCAGGCACAAATTCAATGGGATGGTTAAGAAACGTGGTTTTATTGGGCAATTACAGTGCTTAGAACATGTTCCAGCAGCACAGTACCTTCCCAATAGAAATAGGGGCTGCCGGGCTCTGTGACTGAGAACGGTCCGAAGGTGACATCCAAATGGTCAAATCTCCAGGATGCAGGAATGGTTTAATTTACATGTTAATAAAATGCTCTCCAGTAGCAGTAAGAGCTTGGTGAGCTGTGCAGGTTCAGGGCTGGGCCAGCTCCTTTGCATCTCCACTCCACTGCCTTTGCTCTTGACATGTGACACGCATGACATGACATGAGGCACAGCAGATATGTGGGCCATGTGTCTGGGCAGGAGATGAGAGCAGGCATGAGTTTCTTCAAGTAGACCAAATACAGGCTTTTCTCTGGAGAACATTCTCCCACAGAAGTGTCCCTACACATCCTGCAGGCCCTTGGAAAGGTGAATCTAAGCACTGTAAGCAAACATGCCACAAGGCATGGGTCTAGGCAGGCACAAGGGAGGCAAAGGAAGGTGGCCATGTCCCTACAGCATATTCAGCCCATTCAGACTGACCTGCTTTGGGTCTGTGCTGAAGACACTTGGCTTTGCTAATGATACTCTGCTGGAGCTGTCAGAGTGTCAGGCTGATGGGGCAGCTGGGACACAGGTGACAGTACAGAGAGGAGCTGGGTGCTCCTGCTGTAGGGTCACAGCTGCTGGTTCCAGTTGCATCCTGAGAAGCACCAGAAAAAAGTTGTTTTTTGGTTCTCTGTGAGGTCAAGCAAGATACAGTCCACTTCTGGCTGGCAGAAACAATGCAAACCTGAATGGATAGACCTGGGTGTGAGCACCCACTCTGCTCCCATGGAGACTTTCCTGGAAGAGGCATGACACTGTGAATTCTCTGTGCTATTCAGCAGTGGAGGCCTCTGCCTGGGGCAGGAGAATAAATCCCCCCAGTCACTGACTGTCTCTGTCTGTGACATTCCTTCCTTGGCAATGAGTTTGCACAGGCACAGTTGAATAGATCCTCTTCCTCCCTCTTCTCCAGAAATGTTTTTTTTTCTGTGGTGTTCAACTCCCCTGGGAACATAAATCTACTCCCACCGTGGTGCTGGCTGTGACTGCCTTTTGCTGCTGATGGCCATGGGTGATGCAGGCAACCTTGCTGAGAGGAGCGAGGGGACAACCTGGCTGGGGAATGACTTTCTCCTCTCTTCTCAGCAGAGGGGTTATTTCCTCAGTGTGAAGAAGGGAGGAGAGCACACCACACTGCTAGCAGACTGTGCTTATGCCAGCTCAGCCCTCCCTGTGTCCTCAAGTGGAAGAAGAGGCTTTTTGCATGTTACAAAGATCCAGTCCCTGAGCTCTTGGGACTGGTGAAAGCAGGACTAAGAGAGCAGCCAGGGGCTGTGAGGTAATGGCTCCCTGTCCCAGGTTCAGGAATGTTCTGTGCCAGAGGAGAGCTTGGGTAAGGGCTGGGATGGAGGCTGGTCAGAGACTCATTGATAAAGATGTGCCAAAAGGTAGCAAATGCTTGAATATCCACAGCATGCAGGCATGATGTCATTGTCTCCATCCTCCTGGCTGGCCATTCTTCCTACAGTGCTTTGCCATCCTGCATAAAATAATGTCTCATATGCAGGTGGTACAATGGAAGTGGTGAAAGAACTGCTCCCATATCATGTGTGGTACCTCTGCCAGTGCAGGACTGAGGGAATGATCTCAGAGAGGTGTCCCCCATGCACGAGAGATGCTTTAGGCTGTTTGCAGTGTGGAACACCTGTTCACATGATGTAGGAATGCTCAGCAGAACTGGAAAGCAAAACATTCAGTGCTGAGGGAAAAGCACCCTGGGTGAGTCTTTGCCCTCAAGAGCTTTTTGTGGTCACCCTTGGAGGTCAGACACAGCAACCAGCTGTGAGGCAGCATGGCCAGGAGCAGCCAGAGGGTTGGGAACAACTGCTGGTGCCAGTATGGCCCTGAAGCCCAACAGCTTCTGCATGCAGAAAGAGGGGGCAGGGTGTTGGTGGCGGTGGGGGGGGGGGAGTGGGCAGGCTTTGATTTGAGGATTACTTTGGAGATAATAATGGAGGTAATTTGTGAAAGAAATTGGAGCCAGATACTCTGTCTTGACCACAGTGGTTTACACTTCACAGACTGGCAGTAAAAGCAGACTATATTCATATAATTTTTTATTTTTCCTCCATTTTGGAAATGGAGACAATGTCTTAAGTCTTGAAGGAAAAAAATTTTATTTCTGCTCTAATAGCAGATCTTTCTCTCCCTGTTTATCCATATATGACTGCTGCTTTCATGGTATTGCCTCCAAGAAATAGCTTCTCATTTATTCTTTCTTCTCTGGAGAGGAAGGTCATATCCCTCACAAATGGGAAAACTAATTAGATAAGTAATTCAACAGTTGCCTGATGGGTCAGATATTGGAAATAAATATACAGGTTAATGCATTATTATAACAACTGTTTTCACTCCTTTAGTGAGTCATAATGAAAACGTGTTGTATTAAGAAAAGATTAATTTTATACTCCCCTGGTGGAGGGGATGGGCTGCACACACACAGAGTGCTCTGGCACAGCTTGCACACAGCTGGGAGCCTCCCAGAGCCTCCCTCTGCAGCAGTGGGGGACACCACTGCAAGGGACCCAGATGTGGGCAGCAAAGCCTTCTTAAGAAGAGACATGGAATCATGGAACCATAGAAAAGCCCTCTAGGGACATCGAATCCAGCCATTAACCCAGGACCACTGTGTTCATCACTAAACCATGTCCCCAGATGCCCTATACACATGGCTTTTAAGTCCCTCCAGCGTTGGCAACTCCACCACTCTGTTCCAGTGCCTGACCACTCTCTTAGTAAAGAAATTTTTGCTAATACCCAACCTAACACAATTTAATCTCTGGCACAACTTGAAGCTCTTTCTTCTTGTCCTTTCCCTTGTCCCCTGGGAGCAGAGCCCGACCCCCATCTGGCTCTACTGTCCTGTCAGGGAATTGCAGAGAGCCAGAAGGTCCCCCTTGAGCCTTCTTTTTTCCAGCCTAAGCCTCCCCCCCCCAGCTCCCTCAGCTGCTTTTGGTGCTCCAGACCCTTCCCTAGTTCTGTTCCCTTCTCTGGATATGTGAACAAAACCAACAGCATTAGCAAGTGGATATTCCCCTTCCCTACCCTTTTGCAAAGGGTGCAGCTGACACATAAAGCTTTAGCAAAGAGCAAAGCACCACTTCACCAGCGATAAGCCTATTCGAGATCTCTTAAAATATCTGCTGGGTTTAGGCACAACCCAGGCGAGGCACCACCAAACAGCACCTCTGGACATTGTACTCCACAGTTCTACATACTGAAGGATGGACTGGCACTTTATTACTTGCCTATAAATTCTCCTTTGAATGTGTCTGCTAGGGTGGGCTGACAAGGCTGGTGAAGATGGTGGCTGTTCAGAGGCTCACGAGTGATTTCCTACTGCCTGTGGTCCTTTGATGAAAGCCCAGTGTTACTGCAGGGGTTGCTCATCTGGGTAAGTCCCCCTCAGACCTGAGTCCAAGGGGCATCTCCTGCAATGGTAACCTACGGGTGGGAAGGCAAGATGTCCCTGCATGGCAGCCTTGGAGCTGGAGCAAGTGCAGAGGGGCCAGCGAAGCAGCATCCCTATTGTAGCTATTTACTGCTTGCAAATGAGCCACAGCCTAAGAATTGTTCACAGAAACAACTCCAAGTTACAAATTCATTCGAGAAAGGCACAATCTGCTCATGGCTAATTCAAGAACCGAAAGACAGCAGGGCTGGGGCATGTGATGAATTATTCTCAGGGTGCTGAGGGGGGTACATAAGGCCAGTGGTGCAGGGGTATGATGATCCATGGGTTGGACTTTGCAGCTTCAGACAGGGTGTGGCCCCCAGTCTGGGAGCAAATCGCTGTCCTTTATCTTGAAATGGTGAGGAGCAAGTGAAGTCCTGCCCTGTCAAAACTCGGTTGCAGGCAGTGAGGCACCTGCAGAGGTTCTTGTGCCTCAGCACGCAGTGGCTGTGCAGGAAGGAGAACAGACAAATTGCATTAGGTGTTCCTGACCTGGGAAAAAAAACTGCTATGGGTCAAAGAGTGTCTGAGTGAGCACCTGAGAGAGCAGGTTGTACAGCATGGGAGTGTGCCACAGTTTCAACATGTTTTGGTAGCTGTGGTTGGGCACCTGTGACCCGCATGACCAGGACAGTTGTGGACATTGAATTGTCTAAATGCAGCTCCAGAGCTACATGAGGACCAGAAACAGTGAGAAAGGGGGACAGTGCAGGAGGACAAAATTAGGATTTGCATTTGAGAGTGATGCAGAAGTTTATGATGAAGAAGGGCTGAAGGCAGGGAAGAAGCAGGACAGATGGAGGGGCCAAGGTTTTTGACCTCTTCAGTAAACCTGACCCTGGGAGCCACAGTCACAGTCATGAAGCCTGATCAAATTGACTTTTTTTCATGGGACTGGGCATAACAATGGTCCAGACAATCCCACAGAGAGACTACTAACAGGACTAGAGGCTTCTGGACCATCATGGTCCTGCCTGGCTGGGAAACTGCCCTAGAGGTGGGGCTGTGAAGACACAAGTCAGCTGCTTCCCAGGGCTCCTGATAGACTCAGGAACTCCTCAGACTGGACATCAACAGGAGAAAATACAAGGTTGGACAGAGAACAAACTGGGAAATTAAACATCACCAGCAGCTATCTGGCCAGTGCTGATCTGGGGTTAAACTCGAAGACGAAAATGAGATCAGTGAGGACTGAGAACAATCATTTTCATCCAAAGGGACCAGAAAAACAAACCCTTAAGCTAGAGATAGTGTATTTTCTCCTTGAAGAATTATTTTTTCCCAAGGATCTCCCTGGCCTGTGTGGATGAGAGGGCATGTTAAGGAGGGTCATCAATCTTCAACCCATCTTCTGGAGTGTCCTGAACCCCTTGCACTCCTCTGCCTGTTGTCAGCCCTGGCAGGGGTGGTTCAGGTAGCTGTAGGTGCCCTGTTCTTTGAGCGTCCCTCTCCTACAAATGCCATCTCTGCTCCTCAGCAGCCTGAAGGTCATTTCAGTGCCCTGTCATCCAGCCCATGGTGCACTAGATTTGGCTCTCCCCTTTGTTTCTCCAGGGCAATGCTTGTTGTGAGCCTCCATTAACCTGCCCCGTGCCTGTGGGAGGAGACACTGACCCTATGTAACCATGCTGTTTTTCACAGCTTTGTAATTTAATTTGAAATTATTGATTTGTTTGTCAAAGAGCAGGAACTCAGGTGCTTGGGATCCAGGGCTTGGGAGATACTGCTGACAGTTACCTGCCCCTCCTGCTCCTCCTGGCCATCCTGGAGCAACCCTCATAGCCTCAGAGCCCTTGGGTGGGATGGGAGGAGACTGGGGGGCTGTCATTCACACCTCCCACAGTCAGATCATGGAGGGGCACCATATGCAGATTCCTTCATGGCATGTGCTCTTGGACTCCTGTTTTCTGGGTAGGGGCATCTGGAAGCCTTGCACCTCTCCCACCCCATTAGTGACCATCATGCCCAGTTTGCATGGCTGGAAAACCCCCAAAGGGCCCCAGGAAAGCTCAAGCTCCTTGGCCAAAACAGGACACCTGTCCTATGAAGAATATATTTAATTGATCAGTGTTTTTGGTGACAAGAGGCTCTGGAGGCATATCCCCAGCTGCAGATGCTCTGAGTGCAGGGGGCCATCCATAGGCAGATTTTTTGGAGCAAAAGCAGCAGTTTCCTCAGCTGCCACTGCCCTCAACAAAGAGAATGCCTTGTCTACTTGATGGGAGGTTTGTCTTGGTGTGTGTTACTTCACAAGATGTCTTGTTTTCTTGGAGAAAAATGGAATTATGGATAGGACTTTGAATTCTAACCTGTGGTGAACAGTCATTTATTTATATGATATGGGGGTTTCCCTATGGAGTTTATCCCGGGGGAGTGGTGAAGGTTTGCTGGGTAAAGATCCTTGTAAGCAAAGTGTTCCAAGTAGGGGAGGAGAAATATTTAAGACACAAGTTCAAGTGGCTTCCTGGTCTATAGTCTCCAGCATGTCCCAGCAAATTGCACTTCACCTGCTCAGCTCTTGAATGGAAATGAGTAACTGGCTTTCAGTTCAAGCATCCCCAGGACAGCAATCTCTCTCCAGGAGACATGGAGACATGAGGAAGGCACCTGCTTCCCTTTCCCAGTCACTGGGATATTTCTCCACAGGTTAAAGATCCTTCCAGCACAAAGTATCTCCTCCATAGGAAGGAGATACATCCTGCCTGTCTGGGGTGAATAAGCCAGCCTGCAGAATTTCTATTTGTCAAGACAGACATTTTTTAACTCTTTTGAATCCTTCATTTCCCCAACCATCTCACCACTGACTGGCCTAACAGGCAGGCTGGACTCAGCACATCCATCACTTGTACCTGTGCAAAGCTCAGAGGTGACATTACTGCCCTCCTCTCTCTGCCCCCCAGCCCACACACTCACAAAACCCACTGGTGACCTTCAGAGTCCCATGTCCAGCCCTTTAGGGTTCCATGATGAAGCACTGGGCTGTAACATGAGTGGATGGGAAAGGGTTCAGTCTCTTGACAGATCCCAGCCTCTCCCCAACCCTGCTGTTAGCTCCATGTGATTTATTAATCTCTCTGTATTTTATGTTAGCTAAATTTTTTTATAAATGAGTTTTTAATATGTATGTTTGAATCACTGATGAAAATATTGACTACTCTGAGCCTCCCTCTCCAAAATATTTTGAGAAACACAGTTTTAATGAGAGCTCCCCATCAGTGGCTGCTGCCTGAGCTCTTCCCTGAGCCTCAGTCTCATCTGTGTCTCTGGAAGCAGCTGAGTGCTCATTTTTAATCAGCCGTGCAGCACCAAGTCAGGTGCATTCCCCAGGCTGAACTATATCATATCTATTCAGCCACTTCTATCAGCCACACATGTAATCTCCTCTGTGAATGAAATGAAGGCTGACTAGACCTCTTTTCCACAAAACCATATTGATAGGCTTAAATTCTCTGACTGCCTCCTGGATCCCTTCCATTTGGCTTTTCCCCTTCCTGGTGCTCAAAGGCAGATTCACCCAGCCTGCCATCTCATTTCGGATGCTCCATCTTCCCCAACCATCCAAGATTTTCTCTTGCACAACCATCTCCAGACCTGCCCATTGTGTAACTTATCCCCATTCAATGCTCTTTAACACCATCCATGATCTTAAAAATGCTGGTGACTTTTTCAGCATCCTCTTGAGATACAGACACCAAGGCAGCCCAGAAACACTTACTGCATTTCTGTCCTATCAAGAATTAGACCATCTCTATAAATAAAACTTCTACACCATTTTTTTTTTATTTTTTTTTTATTTTTTTTTTTTTTACAATGCATTTCAGTTCTCTCCTTATGCCATTCATTCCTGAAGTCAGGCATTTTCAACTGATGAGTGTAAATTCTTTTATCAATTTTCCCTACTTTATAACTTCTAATTCAATATCAATGGTCATTTATTTCCCCCTACACTCCATATCTGCCTCCACTGCATAACTGAAGTGAATGGGCATCTGGCCAAACACATCCTCTTGCTTGATTGTGACATTATGGCTCTTTGCCTCTAAGAAAAATTCACTTTTTTCGCTCATATTTTTCTTTCAGCGTTGTGTCTTTCCCATTCAATTTTAGTATCAATTCATCTCCCTGCTGGAGATGTTCTCCTGTCACACCAGGTGAATGACTTTAGGTGGTGCATCCCTGTCTACCACAGCACCAGGGAGAAGTGTAACTCTGCTTTTAGAGTCCCTTCTAGTTCAGTTTGCAGCTATTCTACAAATATGACAATTACAGGAGTCCTTGAGCCACTCTGGTTGTTACTTTCCCTCCCAACTTCCATCTGAACACCTTCCAGCCAAGTTAACCACTTTAGATGTGGATTTCCATTCATTACAGGTCTGCAAAACAACCTGTTCCCACTTTTTTTTGTGGTTTTGCCTGTATGTCACAGTACTGATTCCATCAGAGTGGCCAGAGAAAAGCCCTCTTGGGACTGATGTGGAAGGACTTAATCCCTCCAAAAGACAGAGTCACCCTATTCTGGTGCATGGTGGAGGTGCTGACCACCTTCATCAAGCCAGAGCATTCCTAGGGCAAACCCTCAGCTGCTTGAGAACATGCAACACAGAAAAGAGAAAAAGATGAACAGAAATTAATAATTTATGAGTGACAGTAACAATTTCCAGCATTTGAGGAGGCAAAGAAAATTGCTCCATAAACATTTTTCTTTTCAATTTCCTACCAGTTACTTGAAATTTGATTTCCATCTAGTTTGTTTCATTAAACCTCCCCAAAGTGATTTAAAAGGTGTCACTGGCAATTACCCACTTGAAAAAAGAAAGAAGTAGCTGTGGGGGAAGCTCCAATTCACTCGTCCAAAAGGAACAGGGAGGAGGAGGGTTGGGTTCACTGGCAGAGAGACAATTAGGCAACATCAGAAATTGCTTGTGAGTAGTTCAGCTACTTCAGCCTTGGCCACGCTCAGCTGCACAGCACAGCCCTTGGTGTGACTGGGATAGCACGGCCCACTCATTGGGATAGGGAAGAGGTTCAGGGCCTGTAGGTACAGCGGGACACCATCTGAATGTGCACCAGCCTGGAGGTTGCCTTCCCTCTACATTGCCAGTGGGTCCAGCACACAGCTGGGGCTGGAGCCTCAGACCTGCTGAACTGCTCCTTTCTAAGCCTTGTGTGGCTGGGCTTGGTTTCCACCACGTTCTCCTGTTCTGCCTTCACTGGTGGGAGGGGTCCCCTGGGCTTGACAGAGGCACACATCCTGCAGAGTGCTGAGGGCAGGTGGAGCTGGTTTGTCTTGGGGGCACAGCTCACGGAGTTACTTCCACCTCTCTGTGATCCTTGACTCTCCTGCTTGTTCTCTGCTTCTGTCCCTCTTCTGGGGATATCCTGTGCCTTTTCCAAGTAGCTGAGGCCAACCTCTTCTGCACGGCCATGTCTCTCTGATGATGACTCTCTCCATGAGTAGTTCACCATCAGTATGCCTTTCTTTCCCGGTTATTCACCCACATGGCTGATGTGACCTTTAAGCACCACCCTGTGCTCTTCAAGACTGCCATGGTACTGGCACTGGGGCAAAATTATTGTGAGTGTGTTAACAGGTGTTGACTCCTGGCTCTGATTCATTCCAAGAACTGGATCTCTTCAAGTGGGTCCCAGACCACAGAACTGCTGGTGGGACTGGACTGGCTCACCCTCACTCCATGCCATAATCCAGTGGTAGGGAAATATTTCTGGAGATAAATGACAGGTGTTCCTTTGCAGCTGAAGTTCCTCAAGGCACTTGGCTAAGAGTCCACTGCAGCCCTTTGCCTAGATCTCCGTGTCTGCCACCAACATTGCCACTGATCTAAATACCACAGATTGAGACCAGGAAAATGGTCATCTAGAAATGAGGGATTCAAGGGGTAGAAGGCTGGTGATGAATAAACATCCGCAGCTTGCAGTAAAACACTGCATATCCTTGAACATCCCTGGATACAGAGGCACTAATTCCAGGGGTCTGGGGAGGGTGGGGAGGGCCAGCTGCTTACTCTGAAGGCCTCTGCAAAAATTTCCCATACTTCTAATAATTGAGAAAGACAAGTGTTGAAAAGGCAGGAACCCTCAGTGGACTTCATCCAAGCCTAGAAATGTTTGCTGTGTCAACTCGTTGAGCATAAAAGGGAATTACATGAATAGGCTGCCTGAGTTTTTAAAGTAATAGCTTTGTTAAAAGCAGTTAGGATCAGGCACTGCTCATCAGTGCCATGGCTGCCTCATGGTCATGGCAGACACAGATTTGCCATCCTGTGACTCTCTAGCCAAGTACAACATTTATTTCTCCTCTAAATAAATGAATAGCAAAATTAGGAGCAATTCCCAGCACCTGTTATGTAGGAGCTCACTGAGTGTCTACTGCCTTTTTGTAGAGCACGGGCAGCAGTGATATCTCCACTCTGGCAATGAGCTGTTCTCTTGATCGTTTGCTTTTAAAGAAAGACCCGGGTTGGCAATAACCCCTTCAAGTGTGAATACATTATTCGGCAGGGATGGGTGCAGGAAGGTCGGAGGTGTGGCTGAGTGCAGGAAAGAGGCAGCACGGGGTCCACCTGTGGGTGTCATGAGTGTGTTTTGATGTTGCAGTGCCCATCATTTGCCTCAGCCCCAAGGGAGAGCTTAGCACATACCAGAGGAAGTACCACCACACATGAAGGGCAGTTGATCCCCACAGAGAAGAGGAAGAGCAGTGGGATGTGTAGAGGTCAAGACACGGGTTCAAATGGGACATGACTTTGCATGGATCAGACTCTCTTTGTTGTGCAGACTGACTATTGATGTGCTCAGGTAAACTTGAGTTTAGCATATTATCTCACACCATTTTTTACCACAACACCCACCGTCCTGCCCCCCAGACCCCATGTAAGAGAATAAAATGCGTCACCAGTGTCACATCCCCTCACCATGCTAACCTCAAATGCTAAAGAGGTTTCCATGGAGGCCCTCTTTTTAGCATTTCACCCAGCTGCATTGCTCCAAGGACTCATGACTGTGCTTTGAAAGCTAATTAGAAGTTTCTTGCAAAGTTTGACTGAATTGGTCAACTTGTTATGGAGATTCATGTCAGGAGGCATTACTCGGATTTGGAATTGCTCTTTAAATTGTAGTTTTTGGAATAGGTTCATTCATCTTAAGTCGAAAATCTTTTCACACGTTCTTGCATTGGGCAGCCTAGGCCAAGGCTGGAGAGCAACAGTAATTAAACACAGCTGCAAATGACGTTTTTAATCAAGGATAAGTGCACCTTTTGGTGGCAATTTTCAGTGCGGAGGTTGCAGATGTGAAAAACTCCTGAGTAGCTTTTGGCATATTTTTATTAAACAAATAGGAGTGTTGAGTTTCTCTTCCATGTTAGCCCCAAGGCACAGCACAACCTGCTGCTGATCATTGACTCTCCTCCCTCTACTGTTTTGTCTTTCTCTGTCTTTCTGCCATTGAGCTTTGTGGGGTGGGAGAAGGAGATGACCAGGAAGGGTGTGAGGTGTTAGGAAGAAACAGCTTTGCTGCAGAGGAGAGATGAAGAATGGGCCAAAATTTGGGTGTCTTGGCCATAGTTATTTTGGGTGAGTGAAGAGCATGGTCTGGGGATTTAAGGAGATGCCACTGTCTCCAAGGAACTGAGACACGCGTGGAGATGCTCTGTGCATAGAGTGAGGCAGAGCTCTTGGTGCTGGTCATGTGGCTGGCCATGGCAGGGGGGCATAGGAGGGTCAGTCTGGAATGGACATCACCCACTCTTGCAAACAGGTTCTGCGGATCCAGGGCACAAGGGGACACCTCCATGTCGGTGTCATCACTTCCTGTGAGGGCAGGCTCAGCCCAGCTCCTCTCAGCAGACCTGAGGTTGGGTGGCCATTCCTTCCTGTAACTGCCTTGGCCCACCAACACCAGCATGGGCACTGGCCAGGCAGTTCTCCCATACGTTTGCTCTCATTGCCCTGTCTGCAAGGCCATTCAGGCTGTGCCCAGGGGATGGATACCTTCCATCCCTCAGTGACAGGGCACTCTGCTCGGCCCAACAGCCTCAGTGGAAGTGGCGTAGGTGGTGCTTTGCTCTTTGCATCCTTCAACATAAAAAGTCTTGAGGTGAAGTGTAACCTTATTTCAGCACTGGAGCCCCACACCAGCCATGGCCACCATGAAAGATGGTTTCTGGGATCAAAACGACACTTTGGGTTAAAAAAGTGTTCACTCAAACCAGGAGGAGCGCTGAAAATTTGCTGCAGTTTTCTGGTGTTTGATGTCAGACAACAGTAGATATTTAATAAAAATTCAGTGGTCACATGTAGGACTTCCCTTTGCTCGTTGGAAGGATGTGGTTTGGAGCTCAAAGCAGGCTCCCTCCCTCCTGCCTCCTGCCTGATGCAGGCACAGCCACTGCCTTTGGCAGCTCTCACTGGGCTCTGTCTGTGTTGCTGCTCTGCTGTTTCAGAAAAGCCAGAGCCCTGAAAAAAACCTAATTTGTGTTTTCATGACACACAAGCCCTCTATTAGGCCTTGTAAACTTTCTCTGACATTACCACTTCATGAAAACTTTGATTTCAGCTGTTGACTAAATCTTTAATCTCCCTCTACCTGCTAGGTCTGTCTCCTTTTCTTACTTAAAAAAACATTTTGGATTTGTCTTCAATGGCATCTTTCAAATGTCAGCAGTTACCAGACTAACACAGAATGCAAAGGCCTTGGCAAACAGTCTTTTAAAGAGCTGGAGCATATAAATTTAAAGGCATGATATTATCTAGGAGGAATCCATCAGCCAGGGGAGCCTCTTGCATGAAGTATATTGAGAAGTAAGCACAATATGAGCAGAGGGAAAATTGCTTTTTCCTTTTTGAATTTTTATTCACTTACCAGCAATATTTACTAGTAGCAGGCAGAACCTATTTCTCACTTTCTGGGGAGATGGGAGAATTCCAGTGCCACTCATCTTGTCACCAGATTAAATCTGTCTACTTGCTGCCAGGTCACTCTTGTATTAATGATACACTAGTAATCCCTTTCTTTTGGAGGCCTGTGGATAGAGAAGTGAGACACTTGACCATTGTTCACAGTTGTAATAGAAAGAAAAATAGCACTTCTGAAATCCTGGGAAATTGCAGCTCCCTCTCTCACTGATTCCCTTCGTGTTCCCACAGCCAGGCTGCGATCAGCTCTGGCAACTCCGCATGCAGACGCCTCACTATGGCCCACTCTGTTTGTTAATTAGTAATGAAAGGGGAGCCTGGTGCACTCAACAGATGCCGAGGCTCTCCTGCTGCCCGGCGCTTCCATCTTTCAGTCACCCAGGAGCAGCCTGGGCACAGCTGCGGTGCCAGCTCTGGCCTCCATCTCTCCTCTCTGATGGGTGGGTATCACCTACCCCTTGTGCTGTTGTGGAGATGAGCAGCCACCACAACTAATTCCCTTCCAGAGGGACAAGCTCATGGCATGTAACGAAGGAGAAGCCCCCAGTAACAAATACAGAACACAGCTGGTGTCACATCCCCTGCTGCTGTGACTTTGAGTAGCTGTAGGACTCTGCTGTGGTTGGAGAGCGCTTCGGGAGCTGGAGTGGCTCCAGGGGGATCTGAAATCTTCAGTGTTCGTCATGAGCCAGCTGGGTGACGAGGGTGAGAGCATGGCCATCTCTGGAAGTGTTCAAAGTCAGGAACCTGCTCTAGTGGAAGGTGTCCATGATTATGGCAGCGGACTGGACTGAGATGAACTTCATAGTCCCTTCCAAACCAAACAGTTCTGTCATTCTGTGATGACTCAGGGGCAGGTGTCTTGCAACAGTGGAGATTGTTCAGTATGTCAACTAGAAAATTCCTCTCATTCAAGGCTCCCAAAAATACCTGCTGAGGTCCAGCTACAACTGATGAGGAGAAAGCTGGGACATCCTTATGGGGCTTTGGAAAAACAACTTCTTTCTTAGGACAGCTACGGATAAACACAATTCCAGAAAAACTGAGCCCTTTTAAACATTGTACACAGATCAGATGTTCTGTCTTTCCTTGAGGCTTTGGGCTCTCCAAAACCTGGATGCAGGGAGGTGTATTGGAAATGGAGCTGCTATGGGAAGGGCTGAACTCCTAGGGAGGGTTTTGACTGTGAACTTCCCCAGTGAGAGAATATCCTCAGAGCTGCTATGCCCCCAGGGCACGGGATCCCACACAGCCTCTGTCCTGCTTTGCCTCCTGGGACGGGCACAGCTTCTCCTCATGCACCAGTCCCTACTCCTTCACTCCCCTGCAGCAGAGAAGCCTGGAGCATTCCCTATTCCAGGTTTCCTGAAAGGATGAGTGGGTATGAGCTGTGGGCTAAGATATTTGGCACATTCCCTCTGTTTTCTTGTAACAACCTCCAGCTATTGATCTCCCATTAAGAATTAAAGTGCAGCCAAGACCTCAGAAAATGAGAATAAAATGTCACCCTGAAACGTGAGCTGGCCTCGTGTCTCTGGCTACCTGTTGAGCAGCCTCCTACAGCCCAGCCTCTTGTGCTGCTGGAGAGGATCCAGTTGCTCCGAGAAGGGTGGATTCCTCCACTGTGCATGGATGTTGAACCTGGAGGAGAGACCCAGGGAGCTCAGGCTCTCAAGGCTCTGCTATCCTCAGTCATCTCTGGAAAGGCAGAGCCCTCCTCCAGACTGGGCTCAGCTCTGGCCTGACCCGGGGCAGGTGTGTCCACCCTCATGTACAGGTGACTCCTGTCTCTACTTCAGTCCAACATGTGAGGGTTGTGTAAGGAGCATTCTCAAGGGCGGTGCAGGAGGAGGTGTCACTTTTTTATGTGGGAGAAGAGACTGACCCCAACCTGGCTACAGTCTCTTTTCAGATGGTAAAACTGAGCCTCCTTTTCTCCAGGCTGAGACCCCCAGCTCCCTCAGCTGCTCCTCATCAGGCTTGTGCTCCAGCTACCTCTCCAGCTCTGTTCCCTTCTCTGGACACTCTCCAGTCCCTCAATGTCTTTCTCATAGCACGGGGCCTGGAACTGGACACAGTAAGTCTTTAGATCCTGTTAGTCCCTCAGGTGCAAGGAGGCACAGTCTCAGTCCCCAGTTTGGCACAGGACACTGCATGTGACTTGTTGCCACCAGGGATCTCACCTGTGCCGACTGTAGGGGACACACATGAAGTGTCCAGCAGGGAGAAGCAAGGTGAGGAAATGCTGAGGTAAGGAAGAATGCTCAGTCTCTCCCTACTGAGGGGGTCTGAACTAAGGATGGCATTTGGCAAACACTGAGCTCCCTGCTCTGCCCCAGCACCCAGTGGCCATGCTCAGCAGAGTGAGCTATGCCTGGCTGTGCAGTGAGAGATACATGTGCCATCTGCAGTTACTCACTGTGCCATCCCAGGAAAAATGCAAAAAAAAAAACAGCCAGAAATTCTTCTTCTTCTACAGGAGGCTCTATATCTGCCTGGAATTTCCACATTACTACTTCTGAGATTTCATTTCTTTTTAATATGAAAATTTTCCTCTGTGTGAGGATTTCATCATCAAAACTTCCTAGTGGGAGAAACCTGGCAGGAGGTTTGCTGGTGAGTTCTGCCTCCCAGCTCTCTAGCATTGTAATTTTTGCCACTCTGTTGTTGCACCATGCAGTCACTCGGCTTGTGTTTTTCACAGGTTGAGTGATTATTTCCTGTGTTTCTTTTCATATGTGTTTGGATACAGAGACCTGTGACACAGGGCTACTTTTCATCTGTTATGTAAGGAAACTGGAAACCCATCAGCCACCTTTAGGAGGTGGAGAAAGAAAACTTGTTCTCCTGGATTCATGGAGTAACAGAATGCCCTGAGTTGGAAGGGACTCACAAGGATTATCCAGTCCAACTCCTGGCCCTGCACAGACACCCCAACAATTCCACCTTGTGCCTGAGATCATTGTCCGAACAGTCCTTGAGCTCTGACAGCCTTGGGGCTGTGATCACTGCCCTGGGGAGCCTGTTCAGTGCCAACCACCCTCTGGGGGAAGAACCTCCCTTCACACATCTGCAGCCATTCCCTTGTGTGGATACTCACAGAGATTGTACCTCTGAGAGGTCCAACTTAGCTGAGGGTGAACCATCACTTCTTGAGAGCTTGGAGACTGTGTCCCAGAGTCCTACCAGGGCTGTGAGGGGCTGTTAAAGGAGGGTGGACACCAAAGTCCAGAGCTGTGAATGGTGCCAGTGGAGGCAGAGCTGCTGCTGCATCCCTCTGGAGTTGATGGAGAGGAGTCACTGGAGTTCGTAGAGAGGAGCTGCGTGCTCAGCTGGGCAGGACTGCAGCAATCCTTCCCTCAGTGGGTTCAGATGGAATCCCAAATGATGAGACAGAGCTTGATGTGACTGTATGCCAGACCATCTTATGAGAATAAAGGTATTATTGAGAGTTATCTTACCAGTTTGTATTCTTACTATTTCTTTCTGGCTTTCATTTTGTTCATCTTGGGCCAGAAGGGGGTGGCTAAGGCAGAAACACTCAGCCCATGGGACTAAGGAAGAAACAGAAAGTTCCTGCAGAGGAGGAAAAGTATAAGCAAAACTGAGAAGAATGGAAAGCAGATGTAAAAATTTGAATGAAAATTTTACCTTATGTAAGAAATGTCAAGAAAAAGGAAAAACGTTTGAGGATTGATATTATATGAGAGTAATTGCAGAAAATAGACACAGGGATTGATAGGCATGAGTAAACCCCATGTTTGGGCTTTGTTTGCATGGTGCTGCAGTAAAATTTGTGTGCCTTGTTCTTTTGAGGTCCACTGCAAAGTCCAGCCCAGCAGAAGTTTCCACTAGCCTCAGAAAGGAAGGTACTGCTAGAGCTGGCTGTGCCAAAATATTCCTGGACCATTGGTACAGCTTCAGGTGTGCTCCTGCACACAGGACGTGGCTTTTTTGAGCTTCAAGAGTGAGTTTCTACTTCCCCCGTCTTGTTTCTTGGGGTGACCTACTTGTGGCCTTCCAGTGCCTGAGGAAACATACAAGAGAGATGGATAGAGACTATTTACAAGGATCTATAGTGACAGGGCAAGGGGGAATGGCTTCAAATTGAGAGAGTAAGTTTAGGTTAGGCATTATCATCTTGATTACTTTAATGTCCATGTGGGGTCAGTGTTTTGTATTTTAGCTCTGATTTGAATGATAGCAATTCCTATTCAGCCCAGCAGTTTACCTGGATTGTCAAAGTTGAGGAGAAAAACTTCTGTCCTGGTACCTGCTGTGCTGTGCAACCAGCTCACCTGCCAGTTTTGATGTTACAGTCATGTTCTGCTCCTGGCTACAGAATCTATCAGCAATGCGGGCACCTCCAAAAACCCCATCTGTTGGGTTTGCTGCTCATATGAGACCTTTTCCTTCCCCATCAACATTCCAAGCCACCTCAGAGATTTCAGCCAAATCGAGGTCCACATCTTTCCCTGAGCAAGGGAAGAGATATCTACTGTTAAGACTTTCCAGAGGCTGAGGCGGGCTGGGTGTTCCTGTGACCTCCAGAAGCTGGATGACTCAGGTTGACAGAAATAATTGCAGCCATTTGAAAATCTTGTCAAAAAATGTCATTCTCTAGGCAAATGTGAGTCTGAGGCACCTGCATCCCGCCTCAAGTCTGGGAGGTGAAAAAATATCACTTTTCAGCCTCTGTGTCTCTTTACAGGTGCTTATCCCAGGGACCTTGCCAAGACACGTGGGCTGAGCCACTGCTCTTGGTTTTGGCCCACTGTCCTTCCTCCTGCCAGATCTCCCCTTTCTCTGTGTCCTGGAACACTGTTGGTTGGTTTAAAAGTCACATGTGTCACATGTGTCCAGGTTTGCAGCCTTCCATGTCTGTGCAGAGGAGAAGTTAATATATATGCACAGAAAAGTTTATATATCCATATCTCTATGCATATGTTTGCATCTCTCTATGCATCTCTCTCTCTCTCTCTCTCTCTCTCTCTCTCATGTTTGCATCTAGGGAATAGGTATGCAGGGTTGACCCCTTCCAGGGCAAAACAGGTGCTGCACCAGTGTTTATGTCACCAGATAACCAAGAAAAGCAAAGAAAATTTTAATTTAGTGATTCATTTTATGAAGAGCTGATCATAGAGTCATAGAATGGTTTTGGTTGGAAGGGACATTAAAGCCCATCCAGTTCCACACCCTGCCTAAGCAGGGACAATTTCCACCAGCCCAGGTTGCTCCAAGCCTCATCCAACCTGGCCTAGGACACTTCCAGGGATGAGGCAGCCACAGCTTCTCTGGGCAGCCTATGCCAGGGCCTTCCCACCCTCACAGAGTTTCTTCCCAACCTCCCATCTATCCCTGCCCTCTGGTGGGAGAAGCTTCCTCAGAAAAATCTGTCCTTGCTGGCCTCAGACAGCCTGGAGCCTGGCAGGGATCTTTCCTGGCTGAGGCATCTCCAAGCTCAGCAAATAGAGTTGGAAAATGGTTGTCTGTGGTCCAGGGAGGACAAGGTCTGATTTATTTGATGGGACCCCTTTTTAAAGCCCTTGTGACGTTTTTGCCTTATTTTAAGTCTGAAGCACTCAAATCTCACTCTATAATCCTCACACTCTCTCCATGCCCAGGCTTTTTTCCGCCCTCTCTTCCCTTCTGTTACATCCCCTCTTATTTCCCCCATTATGTTACCTTATTTATGTTCTATTATCTTTATGTTATTTTGTTCTGTTAACTTATGCTATCTTATTTCCCTCTTCCACATCGCTTCCAATCCTTCCTCTTCCCAATCAGTACTCTTAGCCAGTAACATGATTTTGGGGGTTGAAAACAATCTTGCCAAGAGCAGCATTTTTCTGTCTGCAAGATGCTATTTCTTTATTTGGCCACCTTGCAAACTCGAGTTAATATAACCACAAACAAAAAATGTGCATTGAGAGAGAAATGGTGAAATCCTTGGTGGATATAAGTCAGTGTAGCATCACTCCCTTCCAAGGGGCTCTCGTGATTTACACCTGCTGAGCTCAGGCCAAATATTAACATTCACAGTGCACAGACACGATAAAATGAAATAAAAACAAAATGCTAAAATTTCATCTTAAAGCTTTATGTGAACCATGTGTTTGAAATAAATCATGTATGTCTTTTGAGCCCTACAATTCAGACCCCTCTGCTTCCAGAGGACAACAGTGCAAAGCCAATTGCTTACCCCACCTGTCTCATCCTGTGGAGATTTGTTGCTCTGTGGAGGTGGACTCCTTACAGAGTACAGAATACTTGTCTTGACTGAAGACTCAGGTACTCCAAAGTCGGGGAATGCTGGAATTAGGACTGCATGGGGAATAAGTACTTACTTTTTCTGGTGCTTCTGAGCTATGAAATACCCTCTAGCCACAGCCACGGCTGGTTTTCCACATCTCACTCATTTTTTGTGGCTTTTTTTTTTTTTTCTCCCAAGTTTTAATTTATGGGAAATTCTTTTAGATATTGACTGATACTGTAAGTATGGGAAAAAAAATTAAAACAATGAAAGGAAACTGTATTTCCCTTACAGATGATCTACCACTGTGTTAAATTTCAGGTTCATACATGGGGCATCTGACATTAACACTGTTCAAAGAGATTTGAAAGACAGCAGCTAAATTATTCCTAATCTTGTCTCCTAAACTCTGTAAACCATGGCTGTGTTGCTGTAAAAAATGCATACACTTCTAGGCAGAGAGCATGGGTTGAAATCAGAAGTGGGAAAGGTGCAGTTAAAAGTAACTAAAATCAGATTTACAGAGGCAGCTGTGGCCTGTGCCTTCAGTGAAGTTTGCAGCGATGCTGGATGTTTTGGGACTTGCAGAGCAGACCACCTGTTTTCCCTGCTGCTGTAAAGACTTTTCCTTGTCCTTCCATGGTCACAGTGTGCTCAGTGCTGTGGGTCATCCTTGGTGTCTGAGCTCCCTTTTTCCTCTAATGTGCATAAAAGCAGCTTATTGGCTCAGGGTTGCTGCATTTTAGGAGAGTTTTTGTTGGTTTCTCCTTAGTGATATTCAAGTGACAGAGGGCAGCAAAATCTTTCGTGACACACCACAAAAATCCAAGGGGACAAAGTGGCTCTTAGTGCAGGGAATTGTGCTGATCAGTTGTGTCCATGTGCCACTGTCTGATCCCTCTTGCTCTTCAGCAGCTGCTGCTGTTTGGACTTTAGATGACTCAGGAGAAGCATCTGGCTTTTGGATACGCCAGCCTGTGGTGCAGGCTGTACCCAGGTAGCTCCAGCAGCAGTCAAGTTCTTCTAGGATCTCCTGGCTGCAAACTGTGGCCAGCCTGTTTCCTTTGATAAAATGATCTCACTCGGGACATTTCATCTGATCTTGCCTGAGCCTCTGGGACTCAAGCCCAGGGAGGGCCACGTGTGCTCTGGACACCATCTGCACCAGCAGACAGAGATGGTGGGGAATGAATTTGTCCCACAGCCTCGGAACCTGATAACAGGGGGCAGAAGTGTTGCTCACGCAATACCTGCAGTGTTTCCACCAAGCCACTGCCTTCTGGTGTTTGATTTTTTAATGGTCCAGGTTACACTCTGAATGGGACAATATTGGCATTCTAGAACAGGGATACTGCCAAGATACTTCATCCCAAACCTCTGGCATTGATTTTCACTAAGGAAAAAAAAAAAAAAAAGGAAAAAATCCTGCAAACTTGCACGACAAACGAAATCTTGGGATTTACTGCTGCCTCCTGAGGGACTAGAGTAGCAGAAACGAGCTGAGCCAGTGGTGTTTCTTTTTTTTTTTTTTTTTTTTCTGATAGGTGATTGCAATGGATACTGCCTCCCCTCAGCCTTCCTGAAAAGAGCTTTGGCTTTGCTTCATGCATCTGAGCTGTGTGACGAATTGTTGGTGTGATCCCATAGACCTTGTAGCAGCTTATGTTACTGTATGGTTTTCTTGCTTCCCAAAGTTCCTGGTGAAGTGGGAAGGAGCCCTCCCATGATTGTACATAACCCCAGTGCTGTGTCATTTTGGCTGGGGGTCTTTGCTGTTCCTGTGCTGCCCAGAGCCTGTCACACTTGCCCCTGCAATGATGATTGCTGCACGGTACCTGTATGCTGTGGGGTGTCCTTGGATTGCTCTTTCTGGTCCCATTTTTTGTTTTCATGAGTGTTTCTCAAAGGGCCTCTCTGGAACAGCCCCTGTATGACTTTCAGGCACTGGACACCCTAATGCATCCAAAGGAACCACCAACATGTCTCCTGACTCCTTTAGATGCTGCTCTGCCCAGCATGAGCACCATCCCCTTTGGTGCCTGCAGAGTGCCAGGCAGACACAGGGCTCCATAATGGTGCTATTATATCAACATCCCATTATCCTAATGAAACCCAACTCAGCTTCACATGGAACAAAGCCTGCCAGAAGCAGGCTTCCTTTATTACCAGTTCTAACAGGATCACAAACTGCATGGCAAAGCATTTCTGTTCCTCCAATGTCTCCCCACTCCCCCTTCCTGTCAATACAAGCTCGTGGCCTTGCATAGGTGTAAATTCAATTATTTGCAGGCACAGGCCCCATTCACCCAATGAAGACAATAAAGAGCAAAGCATGACTCAAAGACTGAGCTGGATAATCACGGTGGCAGATCTGACAGTGACACTTTTTATTTTTAAAAACTCCGTATTCTGCCGCCATCATTCAACAACAGTGTATTTCATGATCAGCTCTCCCCAGAGGTTCCCCTTGTCTCTTTTCATCCTGTTCTTGACAGCTGGTGGAGTCACTCCTGTCTCTTCCAGGTTGTCCTTCCTGCATGCCCGCATAGCCTCGAGGCACTTTCTTGCTAAACCAGCCCATGTCTCGGGTCCTTGTGGGGTCAGAAGGCAGAGGGACAGCAGCACACATAGCACACCTGAGCTGGGGTAAAACACTTGATTGAAAAGCTCACAAACCTTCCTGGCAAAGCCTGAGATGTCCTTGGCTTTGATAACTGCACAGACAGGTGGAGAAGAAGCAGCAGTCCATAGTGACAGAACTCCTCCTAGAGCCAAGGGATAGTGACTGGGCTCTGCAGGGGATGGGTGCAGTCTGGATTTCACAGGGAACGTGGAATGAGCACCAGCCTTGTTAGTGTTCTTATACCAGGGTTTATTTGTGATGCAGAACCACTGAAGTTACTGAAGAAATGCCTGCCAGCCTGCAGGGCTGGTTTTGGATGGGTTATTAAGAAGCAACCAAAGACCATCTATGTTTGGAAGACAGACCCGAAATGTGGCTGATGCACAAAACCCTGCCTGGGCAGAGAAAATGTACCCAGAAGCTCTAGAATTTTGGTGCTAGAGCAGCTGCCTGAGAGCAGCCCTTTGTCCTCGTGCACATGCCATAGGAGGGGCAGCCTTGAGACAAAGGGACATGGTGGCCATGAGCGTGTGTCCACACTTTAGTCCATGAAGGTGAAGGAAATCCCAAGCTAAGATGTGGATGGGACGTTTACAGGAATTACCAGGAAAAATTTCTTCCCTGAAAGGGTGGTCAGGCATAGGAACAGGATGCTCAGGACAGTTGTGGAGTCACCATCCCTGGAAAGGTTCAAAATACATTTGAATGTGGCACCTGGGGACATGGTTTAGTGGTGAACACGCTGGCACTGGATTTATGGTTGTACTCAACAATCTTAGAGGTCTTCATAATTTAGGTGTGATTCTGTGATTCTATCGCTGTGTCTGAAAGTTCAGAGAGACTGAAACATCTCAGGAAGGACATTCCTACCGTTTTATTTTGCTTGGCATGACCCTCTTAGCCTGTCTTTGGGAGAGGCAACCAGAGAGATTGGACCTAGATGTCCCTAAATATCTTCCCTCTCTGTCCCTTCAGAAGCAGGGGACAAACACCTGGGAGCCACAAAACATAGAACAGAGAGGAAGGACTCAGTATGTGACAAAACCAGCATTGCAAAAGAACTCAGTGGGGGGACTGAAAGAGAGCACGAAGATGCTAAAGCTGCTAGGAGAGGAGGTGGAAAATAGACATCAGCCGGCATGGAGGAAGGTATTTGCCTGGTCTAAGGCTCGTGAGAACACAATCAGTATGAACCAGTACTAGGTCTGTGGTTGCAGCCAAAACCCCTGCGTGGCATGGTCATGGAGTTGCTGGGTTATGTAGTGATAGAACTAGGGGAAAGAGTTTAAAACTGAAAAAGATTTGGTTTAGATCAGTACTTGTGAAGAAATTATTCCCTGTGAGGGTGCTGAGGCCCTGGCACAGGTTGCCCAGAGAAGCTGTGGCTGCCCCATCCCTGGAAGTGTCCAAGGCCAGGTTGGACGGGGCTTGGAGCAGCCTGGGCTGGTGGAAGGAGATGGAACAGGATGGGCTTTGAGGTCCCTTCCAACCCAACCCATTGTATGGCTCCACAATTCTATGATCTCAGCACTGGCAATCTGTGGTGGGGGTTTAGGAAGGGCTGAATTCCCCGGGAGTTCAGATGACGTGGTGCAGTTTTGGCTCGGTCCAGGCTCGCAGAAGAGCTGGAAGAGGCAGGGTGCCAAGGGAGAGTGGGGTTTGGACTTCAGAGCTGGAATGGGTCAGAAGGCACTTCAAAGCCGCCAGTCTTAAGTGGCCTTGGGGTTTGTGACAATGGATTTCATTGGACATTGGGCATGTGGTAGTGAGACTTTGTTGTTGGAAATCAAAGATTAGGCCTTTCCCTTGAAAGCTAAGGAAGAATGGCTGGTACCCCCAAGTGCTCAGTAAACAAATACAGCCTGGAGAGGGAAGGAGCCAAGCTCAGATCTCATAATGTGGTCCAGAGGGAAGCAGACTGATTTTGTAAAAGTTCTGTCAATGCATTTTAGCAAATCAGTACATCCTGTTCGGCCTGGCTTTCCTCAAGTAGGTCACTGGTTAATCTGATGCAGGCAATGAGCCACTTTCTTACTATTTATTCTTTGATTTTCTTTTTCTACCAGGTATCTCTCTCTTAAAATGGTGGAAATACCAATATTATGTGTGCAAATGAAGTTATTGCAATTAAAAGTTATGCAAGAAAGAAAATTCACCAAAGTCTTCAAAAAAGTAAAGAGAATATCATTTATAGACTCTAGGAATGAGAGCTGTTAAAGGCAGAGTCTTGGGAAATATTTACTCCAACATATTAAAAGAAGCAGGAGGGCAACTTACTGAAACCAATTTTTTTTGGTACTTTGCAGGATTATTAGAGAATTTTCTTTTGGGAGCACAAGGCAACATGGAAGCACTTGATGTTTTTGTTATCTGTGTTTGTTACTGTGGGTTCTGAGATAAGCACATTCTGAATATTTGTGATTGATAAATCAGATGGGAAATGATTAACGATATTTAATTTCAAAATAATTGCCTTGTCTCATTAATAGGCAGTTGATAGCTTTTTTGGAGCTGTTATTTCAGGCTGCCTTCAGGTGTGGGGAAGGTTGCCTCTGATTCACATCTGCAAGTTCCTCCAGCAAGCATCGATGCTATAAACTTTTATTTGCAATGAACATTTAGATTATGGAACATTCTGAGAATTATTTGAGAGCTGTGCACCTAGCCTGCTTTCATGTTTGGAAGATTTTAAGCCTTATGACTTTTGATACCTAGATTCCTTAACAGAAATGTGGTTGAGCTGCTGAGCTAAGACACTGCCAAGCCATCAGCTCAAAACATGAAAAATGAAAATCTAACAGAATACTAAAAATCTATAATGGCTTTATAGTGGTCTGTCTTCAAATAAAATAACAAATCCAGTTTCACTTTCTCTCACTTTGAGGTTTCTTTCTCAGCTGCTCTCACAAACTCACTGTAAGGCAGTGCTGGACAGGGACAGCCGGGTGTGGTTCCTGAGGTTCTGCAAGTGCTGCACCGTGCAATTGCTCACCACCTGCTGACCGATGCCAGACCTCCTTTCCTGAACACATCATAGCACCTTCCCAGTAACTCCCCCCAATTTATATACTGGGCATGACTTTCCATGGTGTGTTAGATCCTTTTGCTCTGTTCAGGTCACCTTTCCCAGCTCTGCTCCCTCCCAGTTTCCTTTGTGAACCTCCTCACAGGGGAAAAGAAGTCCTTGTATTTGAAGAAACACAAATTAGCAAACCCCCAAACCATCATTGTTTTATCAACACCATTCTCATTCTGAATGCAAAACACAGCACTGGAACAGCTACTGGGAAGAAATGAACTCAGCACAGCTCAAACCAGGACACATTCAGATGAAATAGCCATAGCACATAGCATGGAAGTCATGGAGCATCTTGAACCTCCTTCAGTGCTGTTGGTTCTCAAACTCATTCAGTAAGAATTGATGTAAAGGTGAAGTATTTCTCCCTTTCCCCCCCGTCACCTGACAGGGATTCTATAAACTTCTGTTGCCAGATGAAATAGAGTATAGAAAACAAAATGAAAATTAAATGAGCCCACCTGTCCATCTCCCCTCTAAAATGCATCAGCTTGATGGGTCCTCCCCTGGCTGACTAGTACCAAATCCCTGATTAGGAGGATTTCTCCTCCTATTCTAGGGCTCTGCTCTTCAGATTATAAGAAGGTTTCTTCAAACACCAAATAGTGTTTAACCTTTGCTGAACTTCAGGCTCAAACCTTTTTTGAACTTTCCTTTTTTTTTTTTTTTTTTTTTTTGCACTCACCATCTTTCATCTCCTGTTGCAAACCCAAAGGTTGTGTGCAATGGAGAGCCACGCAAGCGCTGAAGCTGCATGAAAATCTCAAACCAGAGAACTCTTAGGCACTTTTCCCTGCTCTTTTTGCATCAACAAAGAGCTACCAGGAAAAAAAGGAAACTTTGAAGGCAGTTTTTCTTGGCAATTGTTTTCTGTGAAGCTCCTCGAAAGTCTCACACTTTTCAGACAAGTCAAGCAGAAGAGGCTAAGTGCATCCAGCCAAGCTACAGAAAACTGAGGGGTGCTGCAGCCCATGTAGAACATAAACCCCATAAGCAATTTGGTTTTAAGCAGAGGGCACAAAAAGAAGGCAAAATCTTAGGATTACTGGCAATTGTTCTGGAGAGAAGAGTCAATCCTGCAATTTTGGGGGCTTTCTGAGTCTCTGATAAAAGACAAGCCTGTGGCAGAGATCTGAGAAGGAGAAAGCACAGGGAGAGAGGGAGTGAGAAATGATTTAGGGGAAGACCCAGCTGTAACTCAAGAAAAAACAGTTACAATTTGCCAAGTAAAAGGATTTCCATGACTGGAGAATTTGGTCACTGGAGGAAAAAAAGGGAGTCCAGATGCCGCAGATGGGACTCAAGCCATGGAAGGAAACTTCAAAGTTCTGAATAAAACAACTATTTCAAAAAATTCCTGATGTCACCAGCACCTGGTGGTGTCTGCTTCCCTAAGCTCGTACAGGGACCAGCCCCACCAGAGCTATAGGTGCTTGCAAAGCTGCTGCTCAAACAGTGGCAAGGATACCTGATGTGCACCCCTGTGGAACAGGTGGGTGTGGGAGATGGTCCAACAGAGGGATTGGGGTCAGGAGGTGAGCAGGCACCTGCCTGCCCTCACCAGTGCTCTGCACTGAGCAGCACCAGGACACTTCTTGCAGAGCACATTTATGCCTGCAGCACAGAACCTGTTGGGTGTCTTGAACTTTTGAACAAGTGTAGGCTGCCTCTCTGATGACAGTTTTTCACTTACATACTCTCAGGTAATGCATGATGAAGACAAATTGCCATGTTATGTAATTTAAAGTGAATTTTGCCTGTCAGCATAGTTAAAATAAATGTGTTCATTTCCACAAAATGGCCAATCTGTCACATTAACCCGAATCCTCATTGTCTCCCCAGTCGAGTCTAATAGTGAGAATTGGAGATCTGATTGTTTTAAAAAGTGAATTTATCATATCCCTAATTTCCCTCTCCTATGAAGAGCCATCTTTAATGTTTGTTTGTCTAGATCTCAGACAGTGCTTTCCCTCAGGTGAACCCAGCACGGGCAGGGTGAGGAGCTGCAGCTGTGCACCCATGACAGGAGCACCCTCACTGCTGCTGGTTGTGGCCATGTCAGATCTCACTGAACCAATGCTCACCTCACCATTTGCCCAAAAGCAGCGTCTTTGTGCTGGCTCCTGGTGCTGCTTGTCTATTTGATCTCCAAAGCAACAGTTCGACTCCGGTTCTTTTCCATGCAGCCCGCCATGAGAAATTTACCTGCATCCAGTTACATTGATTGGTGTTAATTCTATCATTTAATTCTTTATCAGCTGAAACCTGTGTTGGTTTTCCTATTATTTTCTGTGACTGATTTCAGATTACAGACCTACTTTATTCTTTAGGCGCAGCAAAGTAAAATGTCAACATTCTCAGTATCTCCTTCAGCTCCCTGTTGTCTCTGATGAAGTCAAAATTAATAAGGTCCAGATATCTCCTTGTTAGCTCACGGGACGCTGGGGGTACCTTGTCTGGTGTGATTAGTCTGGAAGTGCTTCTCAGCTAGAGGCTGTGCTTAACCCTCTGCAGAGGCACAAGAAACACTCCACGGCTCTTGTGGTGCTCCAGCACGTCCTGAGGCTCCTCTCCACACAGCACATGAATATTTCTGCTCCTGTCTTCCCTGCCTCATTATTAGCAATTTTATGATCTCTGTCTAATAACAGTCCTGCTGACTTCTATTCTTTGATAAATCCTCTGTCTCCTTTCCCAGTGGGAAGTTGCTGTGGTTATTTGCATCCCAAAGAGCTGGAGAACTGGTGCCGGCAGTGGTGTTTCCCAGACTGCTTTCAGTCCCTGTACCTGCTCCACTCTCTGCTCCCAGAGTGCCTTGATGGACCAGGTGCCTGTAGGTGAGCTGAAACCTCCCAGTCCTGCTCACTGTCCTGCTCAGAGAATCATAGAATTCCTGAGTTGGAAGGGAACCACAAGGGTCATCAAGTCCAACTCCTGGCCCCACACCATTCACCACAACAATGCCATCATGTGCCAGAGGGCGTTGTCCAAATGCTGCTTGAGCTCTGGCAGCCTTGGGGCCATGAGCCTGTTCAGTGCCCAACCACGCTCTAGGAGAAGAACCTTTCCCTAATATCCAGCTTAGACATCTCCTGACACAGTTTCATGCTCCCTGGTTTCTCCTGCACTGCTGTGGACACCCATCCTGCTGGCTGTTGTTACTGCTTATTGTCATCCCGGCACTCACAAAGGTGGCTGCTGTGCCTGCAGAAGCCGCATCCAGAGCCCAGATTGCTGAAATAAAGTCATGCCTGAGGGCCAGATCGCAACCTGGGTCCTCTGCCCAGAGCAAGAGGCTAGAGGACCAGCCTCTGGATGAACTAAAGTCCTCAGGAGCCGAGCTGAATAAACTGCTTTTCTCCCTGGCAAAAGCCCTTGGCTAAGGAAAGGCTGCTTGGGTCCAGGGATGAGCGATCCTGAGCTGTGGTGCATCCCCATGTTTGCCATCAGCTCTGTGCCAACCCCAGAGAGCCCCTTGGCACTCCTGGATGCATTCACACAGGGCTGGGTTGGGATGCATCTCCACAGGCTGGGAAGACAGGGATACAGCCTCACACTTCCATTATAGCCTTGCAGGAGGAATGTCTAGTGGGCATGGACAACCTGGTCTAGTGGAAGGTGTGTCTGCCCATGGCAGGCGATAGAATGAGATGAGCTTTAAGGTCCCTTCCAACCCAAACCATTGCATGATTCAGTGTTTCTAAGAATGTGCTATGGGTTAGGGCTTTGGATACTGCAAGGTTCTCCCTTGCAGCATCAGGGCAGAGATCTCCTCTATCCAGGACTTGGCCCATGTCAGGAAGGTTAAAGTCACTGCAGAATAGCCTGTTGATTCCATGCACAGTGCAAGTAAACAATGTTTTTTTTTTGTTAAAATGACAGTTTATTTAATGACAAATATTTAAAATTTGATTTTTGGAGTAATCCAAGCCTGATCTGTCACTTATAAAGCACCTTGCAGCAGCACTGCTGTAGCTGGAATGAGGTATAGGGGACTACAGGCTGGGAGATGGGACAGCAGGGACCTCACAGTGCACCAGGACAGTGTGTCTCAGACTCTGCCAGCCCCAGCCCCCCCTACCCAGTGCTCTGAGCTGTTTATGAGCAGAGGGACCCTTGGTGTAAGGAGAGGTGGGGATGGCTTTTTTGCCTCTTCTGCCCTTCATGAGGTGCTGTTCACCGAGATGTGGGAAAAACAGGTGCCACCAGGGTTTTCCTTTCTTCCAACCCAGACTCCTCCTTCCCATCCTGTGTGTCGGGAGGCCAAACCCTCTGTCTCCTCTGCTGGCTCCTTCCAGGGGCACTCCATCACTTTTATATCAATTTTTAAGGTGAAGTGTTATATCATAAAGTTCATACAATTGTCCTTCCCCTCACACTAACCTGCACTCCAGATCCTGCTGTGCAGGTTTCCCTTTGCTGGGAATCCAGCTCGTTTCCTCCTGCCCTCCCTGCCCTGCAATAGGCTGAGAGACAATGGGAACATGGGCTTTTCCCCTGGAAACCTCAGCTCTCCTGTGGTAACACGAGGGCTGGTGGAGTGGCCATGCACGGGGCAAGGGAACAGTTAAAATGCTTTTTATTCAGTACATCTCTTCCCTCCACCAGGACCATTATTTCAATACGACTTATTCCTTCCATTGAAACCTTTGAATAATTTCCCTTTATAATCAAACTTTTCTATCCCTAAATCAGTTTTATAACCACCTTATTATACCTTGAAACTCAAAATGAAAAATATCTGTTATAAATAATTGGGCTGTGCTGTGAATACTAAGCACACCAGTGGTTTCCAGAGGACGGGATAACAGGGACGTCCTCTGCCACCTGCCCAGGGAAGGGGTTTGCTGGCTTAGTTTGTCTTCTTCACTCCAGGGTGAGGAGAGAGGAGGGGGGGTCAGTCTTTGCCAAGCCCTGGACCTGCTCTGGAGGTAGCAGGAAACACTGTGCCACTGCTTTGGGTTGTGTTTGTTAAAATGCAGTGATCCTGGCACTTGCTCGACCTGGGAACCGTGAGGTGTGCACCAGCCTTTGAACTCAGCTGTCCCCAGAGTCTACACCACTAAAACTGGTTAGTCCTGGTATAAGAGCATTGCTGGATACCTTATTGGAGTCCTTCCACCTTGTCTCTGCCCACAGGACAGCTCCTGGATAGGGCTGTGGCGCTGCTGAGCTGCTGCCCATCCTCAGCTCATCCATGCCTTCCCCTGCACCAGGGGCTGTGGCATCAGGTGCTGTGAAACCTCCAAAACCTGCCTGAGGATCGCAGAATCACACACTGCTTGGGGTTGGAAGGGACTTTAAAACTCATCTCGTCCTACCCCTTTGCCCTGGGCAGGGACACCTTCCACTAGACCAGGTTGTTGTTCCAAGCCCTGTCTAACCAGGGATGAGGCAGCCACAGCTTCTCTGGATCTTTGATCTCAGCAATGTATGCATCAGTCTCAAACTACAGTAAGCTGACATAAGGTAGAAAAGACTTTCCCCCCATTCTCCTCTCTGGATATTGCAGTGATCTGTCTTTCCCCAGAGCAGTGTGTGCCTCGGAAATCTTCAGCCACCTCCCCCTTTCCAGGTGAGTGGCAAGAAGAAGGAATTTGTTGCTGGCTTGCAGCTTGTGTGATGGTTTTATTTAATAGATTCATAGAGACTAAGGCTGGAGAGATGCATTAGATCATCACACTTGATTTCCTGTAAACCACAGGCCATTACATTTCACCAGGTTCATCACGTAGTGCACCCAGTGACATGGATTTCACTGAAACGCATCTTTCAGGAAGACTTCTTCAGGCAAATTCACTGGTGAATAAATGCTCTCCTTCCAAAAAAGCATCTAATTTATAATTCAGATATTTCTGGCTTCAGCTTCCAGCTCTTGCTCTGCCTTTTGCAGTGCAGTCACAGAGTCTTTATTGCTCGATATTTTCTCCCCCTGTAGGTGTTTAGATGCAATGACAAAGTCACTTCTCAGTCTTCTTTTTTAAAAGCTAACCAGCTTGAGGCCTTTAAATCTCTGCATGGAAGGTGTTCCTCCTGGCCCTTAAATCTACTTTGTACCTTTTTTTCTGTGTCTCTTGAGTCTTCAAAATATTTTTTTTTAAATTTATTTAAGCAGAGAGCTATAGAAATTCTGCAATTTAGCACAACATGATGTTAAACTGAAGAGAGGGGAATAGACCAGTCCCAGGCTCTAGTGAATGGACTATGTCCCTGCCACCCAAAAAAATAATTACAGATTTGCAAATAAGGTGCAGGCAGCTCATTTATCCCTGGGCTCCTTCAGCAGCTCCTGGTTGTGAAGAGATTGGTTAAAAAAGAAGGGACCAGTGGAGCAACATCCACACTGGTGTGTTGAACACTCCTCTCTCCTCCCAGGCTCCAACTGTAGGGACATGAAGAAGATGTTGTCATGGGAGTCTGCTGAGACCTCTCTGCTAGAAACTCCTCATTAGGATCCAGTATGTCCCTGTGAGTCCTGGAAACATACAGACCAATGCTTGGACTGAATTTTTACATTTATTTTTCACTTTCCAGGTGCATTATAGAATGGCTTGGGTTGGAAGGGAACTTAAAGCTCATCCCATTCCACCCCCCTGCCATGGGTAGGGATACCTTCCACTACACCAGGTTTCTCCAAGCTCTGACCAACATGGCCTTGGACATTTCCAGGGATGGGGAAGCCACAGCTCCTCTGGACAAGCTGTTCCAGGGCCTCACTGCCCTTGGAGTAAAGATTTTTTTCCTAATATCTAGTCTAAACCTGACCTCTGCCAGTGTCAAACCATTCCTCCCTGTCCTGTCCCTCCAAGCCCTTGTGAATAGTCCTTCTCCATCTTTCTTGTAGGCTCCCTTCAGGTACTGGAAGTCTGCAATTACGTCATCCTTAAGATTCTGTTTTTGTTGATAATTTAGCTTCGTGAAACTGAATCCTGCTTTTTTCTTCTGTAGAAAGAATTCAATTTGCTCATCTGACTCCAGATTGATGCTATGGAAAGCATAATCTCATACTCTATGAACAGGGTACATCACTTCCCAATCACAATTACAATGTTGTTTTGGAAACCAGGGAGTACAAATCAAATTATTTCCCCTGTCTAGTACACTATGGGATTCCTGCACCATTTGACACTATGGACATACAGCAATGACTGAAAAGGAGATCGTTTTACATAAGTTCTGTTGTTTAAAGTGCAGGAACATCCCTTGTTCCCAGCACTTCAAGGCTGGCATAGGGTGATGCTGTTTTATGTCAAAGATCAATGAAAATGTGCTTCAAATGGAGAAGCTGGCATCAGAGAGCTCACCTAGGAGGACTTCATTACTCTATGACTTTGCAAAACCATACCACGATAGCTATTCCAGTGTCTTTGGTTGCATGTTTGTACTACAGTAACACCGGCCTCCTAGCCTGGATTACACTGTCAGGAATGAACTGGGAGTCAGCTCAGGAAGGAAGTCGTACTCCCATGGTAAAACTGAGAAATTTAGTTCTCTGGAAAGGTCTTCAACCAGCTTCTCAACCCTTCTGTAACTCCAGCCTGGCTCCCTGCCTACAGATCATCCCCTGTAGGAATTGTCCTCGGAGACACAAATCCAACTGCCCTACTCAAACTTCCAACAAAACCATGTCAGAGCTCTGTATGTCCCCATGGAATTCCAGTGTCACCCTGTCATGTTCAGGCAGGAGAGTGGAAGAGCAAAGTGTGGCAGCTGCAGCCTATTGGCAATATCCAGTGGACTCCAAAACAACCTCCTTTGGAGGACCAGATCTCCCACTCTACCCAAAAGTGGGTCTGCCCTGTAACACTCACACTCCTTGGAGGAGATCCTTAGCCTTTAGGCATCCAGTGAAAAGATGGGTTCTCTAGCAGTTGTCACTTTTGCTTTCCAGTGAGCTGGGATGTCTCTTCAGGAGATGTGTCCCACGTGCCCACAGGTGATGCTCAGTCACTGTATGCAGTTCCCTGATGTGCACAGGAAGTCAGACCTTTAAAGAATAATTGTCCCTTCTGATCTAGGAATCAAAGACAGTATTTAAACTAAATCTGTCTTTAGAGGGACTCCTGCATCTCATGTTCTCCTCATACTGATGTTGAGGTTTGGGTTGTACCTGCAGGTCATTGACCTCAGATGCTCTGGGGATGCAGGTAAAACACAGAGGAAGGTTCTATGCAGAACTGCCCCCCAGGGATCATCACACAGTGCCCCTCCCATGCTACAAAGCTGTGTGTGGCTGCAGATTTGTGGTGAGTGAAGTCAAAATTCCCCTCCATCCTGCCTGTGGATGCTCCTGGGGCCATTGCTCTCGTCGGGATAACCTTGCTGACTGGAACAGTTCTCTTTAAAAACAGGCTGAAAATTAGCTGAGAGATACCTGAATGCCCCAAACTAAACATTCTTCAGTGTCTCTGCTGACACCAAGACAGTGAGTCAGTCCATTATCCACCACGGGTGAGGCAGGTGTGACAGTTAGAGTTAATACTCAGGACTCTTTAATTATGAAGGAAAGGAGAAGAACAAGAATGGTAAACAGTGGTTACAGTGGTTACCTCTGCTGGGAGGTGATAACTGAGATGTGTGGGACATGAGTGTATGTGCCCAGAGGGCCCCTCTTCTCTGCAAAACAGGAACAAAGCACATCCTTGCTGGAGATGCTGCTGAGCTTCCCCTTATGCTTTTTACACAATTAAAGGAGCTTAGAGATAGGCACAATTGCCAAGTTCAAAGGCTGGAGAAGCATCTTTACATATCTCACATAATCTAAATAGTATCTGCATATGCAAAGCTGATTAATCTCAGTTAAATCCAATGCAACTAAAGAAAGCATTTAGTCAGTTACTTAACACAAGTCACTCAAAGGAGTAGTGTTGAAAACCACCAAATGTCCGGATAATGAGAATCCTAAACCCGAATTAAATCCCACTGTTTCTCTCTGTTTACCAAGATAAGTTCATGTCTTTTCTCAAGGAACACATGGTCTAAGCAAGTTGATACTTAACAAGAGAAGATGTTAATACCTTCAATTACAACAGCATTTCATTATCCCATTAAATTCATTATGAGAATACATTAACTCAGAACACTGACAACCTCCTATTGCTCCCAGGGCTGAGGAAATAATGTTGTGCATGGCATTAAAAACCTGGTGTGTCACGGCTCCTCCTTGTTCATCGCTCTTTGCATTACTCTCTGGCCACTGCTAACCTGAAAAAATTCAAGTATGTAAGCCAGAAGGAAAATGTGGTTTCTGTCATCCTTTCCCTGGCTGGATGCAGTGTCCTGCATGGCTCATGAATATGGATCATCTTGGAGTGTGAAATGTAACCCTGAATGCTTCTGGTGTTGTAGTGGGAGAGTCCCAGAGCATCTTCAGTGCTCACTTCTCTGGTTTGGTCCGCTTTCTAAAATGTCTCTTGAAATCAGCAGGAATTTAAAGTAGTTGACACTTTGCTTTTTTCATGGACAAATCTATGTTCTATGACTATTCAGCATAACCAGGCAGCTCTCAGTAAGACAAGAGGGCATGGTCTTAAGCTCTACCAGGGGAGGTTTAGGTTGGATATTATGAAGAAATAATCAGGCATTGGAATGGGCTGCCCAGGGAAGTGGTGGATTCTCTGTCCTTGGAGGTTTTTAAGAAGAGACTGGATGTGGCACTTAGTGCCATAGTCTAGTAACAGCGGTGGTAGTGGATCAAGGGTTGGACTTGATCTGAGAGGTCCTTCCAAGCCAGCTGATTCTATGATTCTATTATAACTACTGTTTTTGAGAGACCTAAATTTTAGAGAATTTTGAAACAGAACAATCATCACTCACTGCAGACATCACTGTCTTCTCTTTCAACTCTTTGGAGGCAACTCGTGTCCTGCTGTGTTTTTCCTGGGCAGTAGCACCTCTCCCCATGAGAGCACCTGTGACCAGCAGAGGAAGGTCACAGATGGCTGAGGGGCTTTTTGCCACCTGAATGAGGCAGCCCAGCCACCATAGGTCTGTGTGTCAGGTAAGGCATCCACAGCACTGTTTAGATCAGGGCTGGGCCCACTTCTGCTCCATTCTGAACTCAAACAGTGCCTGCCTTGCAAGCCAATTATAACATTAAATGGCCTTGCTACACTTGAACACCTCCCTCTCCTGCACTGAGAACAAAAGCAACAGGAGTTATTATATGAGGCTTACCTGTGGAAGCAGATAAATTTTGTAAATAAACACCTCTGAAGGAGCTTATCAAACAAAAAAACACCCAGAGAGGCTTTGACCTTTATGCAGAAACATGAATTGAGATGTAAGGAAGGTGTTCAGTGATACATTCTCCAGTTCTAAATGTTCTACTTAACATTTGAGGAATAAAGATGTTAGCATGCTTATGAAATTTATTCATTTTAATAAGAGCCATTTTTAAGCTGCACAGAATATTCTTGAAAGGAAGGCGCTTTTTTTTGTGAGCTTGGCTAAAAGTTATTTCACTTTTATGATGTAGTTTACAGCTTCTGGTAAGGATCCCTGGGGTCATCCTTTTTGATCCAAAATAAAGCTCTTCTCTCTTCCTAAGGATGGGCTCTTCTACTCCTGAGTGACTGGGAAAGTTTTTTCTCTTGCTATAGTGCTATTCCTGTGCTTGAGAGGCATCTTGTTTTTAAGAGGGCAGCTGTGCCATTGTTTCTTTCTGACCTGAAATTTCTTGTGGTACATTTACAATATGCAATTAAAGACCTTGGTAAAAAAATTTGCACAAGGCATAAACTCGTAGTGACAATGCTCCACAGTCTGCTCTCAGACTATAGCACAAAGGACAGCAGGATGTAAAGCTTCAGCCAGGAGGAGGGATGAAGAGCAGAGCTGAGGGCCTGGAGCACTGTAGAGCTTGGAGGAGCACTGGATGTGTCGGGGCAGATCTGCTTGTGCAGGTTCCTTGCCTTGAAGAACTTGTCCCTGCACTGGCCCTGAACACTCTGTGTAACTCAGATTTTCATTTCCCTTCAGATCTTTTCAGTTTATTTTCATCCTTACCCCTCCATGATCCAGGCAGGCAGAGGGTCCAGCCCGTTTGAGGCTGAGCAGAGCTGCTGCCCTGCCCCTGTGACTGGTGCTGGGAGTGTGTGTGCCTGCTGCCTTCTCTGACTGTGGCTCCAGTGCCCTCATGAAGCTCAGGGGATGGGAAGCCCTTTGGGAGCTGCTGCATCACACAGCCCTTGGTGCCATGGGAGGAGCAAAGGGGAGGTGGATCCTTAGCACAGTCTCCAGGACCTGTCAGGCTTGAGGTCTGGGCCAAGGATGGCCGTGCCGGGGCACATGGACCACTTCACACACTGGCAGTGGTGGGTGGGGAGGGCCCCACTCCTACTGCTGGGGGTCCCCAAGGCTGTGCTTTCTTATGTCCTCATCTCTCACCCCAGTTCCCTCCAGCACCACCCCTTCCCTGCAAAGTGGACAGGCCGTGCTGCTCACTGCTGACTGTCCCAGCAGCCAGGTGAGGGTTTGGGCTCTCAGCCCATTTCAGTAGACCTGGCAGAGCCCAAGGAACCCCTCACTTATTCCCACCACTCCTGGCAGACTGTTCAGGTGCCAGCAGGCAACATATCTGCAGACTTCACTTACAACAATGTGAAGCTACCAGCTGAGTTAAGACCACCTGAGGGACCTCTTGCCTTTGCAGCCTTGGACGTCCTTGACAGGACAAGGCGGAATGGATTCTGACTGCCAGAGGGTAGAGTTAGATGGGATAGGGGGAAGAAATTCTTCCCTGTGAGAGTGGTGAGGCCCTAGCACAGGTTTTTCAGAGGAGCTGTGGATGCCCTATCCCTGGAAGTGTTCCAGGCCAGGTTGGATGGGGCTTGGAGCAACCTGGGCTAGAGGAAAGTGTCCATGGCAGCAGGTGGAATGAGATGAGCTTTAAGGTCCTTTCCCATCCTTGCCATTCTGGAATTCCATGATTCTGTGGTCTCTGAGCTGTGTCCTACCCTAGTTGTTTATTCCCTCCCTGTTTTAATTACCTGCAGTTCATCCCTTCCCCTGTACACCCCAGTTCCCTTCTGCCTGGGCATCCTGGTGCTTGTGAGTGTGAGCCTGCCATGTGCTCCAGCTGCTCAGCAGAGCTGCGCCTCTGCCGGGGGCTGGTGCTGCTGGCTTTGAGCGGCACTAAGAGCAGCCAACACCCTCATGAACCCAGAGGCATGAAAGATCTTTTCCAGGGACATAGGCACATTCTGTGTTCAGCTGGGGCTTCCCTGCTGTGTTCTCACTTTCTGGTTATTTGTTAGGGGGTGCTGCTGGCACATTTGTCATATCTTCACAGCTCATTGCGGTGACACCTGTCAAGGTAATTGTTCCTTTGAGGTGTGACAACACTTAGATCTATTTTTCCACCCAACGTCTCAGTTCCCTGCATGGTGCCACTGCTGGGGGCCAGCTGCCTTCCTGGGATGATCTGGGATGGCTTGGAATGGCTGCTCTGGGAGGCTGGGCTGGACACCCTTTGATGCTAAAGGTGGGCAACTTTGGTCAGGCCCAAAAGCTGGGTTCAGTGAGCAGCCTGTGCAGAGACAGATCTATCCCCAACCCTTGGGATAAGTGATCAAGTAAATAGAAGGGGTATTTCCTCTTCTACCAAAAACCTGAAAGCAACAGATGTGCCGGGCCCCTTTGCCTGGAAATGAGGGCTGTAAGCCTTTGCTTGTGGTGGGTGCCACAATATCCACTTAGTCAGCAGAGAGCATCATGGTGTGTTGTGGGGTGTCCTAAACCCATCAGGTCTTCAGGGGAAGCCACACTGCATCACCCCCCAGCAGTGAAGGGCTCAGGCAGGATTGGATCCTATATCCTGGATCTCTGCTTTCCACAGAGGTGGTTGAGTGAGGCCCAGAGGCGACTGCAGCATCTGGGAGCAGGGTGAGGGGGTATTCCTGTTGCCTTTGCTATCATATGACCTTCCCAGGAGAGGCGAGGTCCACCTGGGGGCAGAGCAACTGTGACTCTCTGCTAGTTGGACCATGGGGCCTGACAGGGAGGAGTGATCAAGTGTTGGGGGACATTTGCCTGGAATGGGGCTGAAGGGACTGGAAGCCTGACTGTGGGATAGAAGGTGGGATGGCTGATAAAGGGTTTATGTGAGGGCCAGCAGGATGGACTGGGCTGTAGAAGGTGAGGAAGGAGGGAGTTGAGTACTAGGAGCAGAGGCTGGTGGCTGGGAAATGAGATGCAAGGGGTAGTGCAGGAAGGATGGAGGGACCTGAGGTGAGAGGGGAGGTGTGGACCTGAATAATTCTGTTGAGTGCTGCTCTCCACAGTTCCTGTGCCCTCTGCCCATCCATCCTCTTGGGCCATCTCCCAGGGACCCCCCCCCCGGGGCCAGAGTCACAGGGTGTTGCCACAGCTGTTGTCTCTACAGACCCCCCGAGCATCGAGACTCGTTAACACCTGGTGCCCATGAAGGCACTGGCTGTTCTGAGCTCAAAGCACCTGCACCCCCAGGTCTTTGAGGGGGACCAGGAGGTGATGATGTGTATGTTCTGCCATGTGCAAAGTATCTGGAATTAGACAAAAGGTGTGATTTATGCTGCATGATCAGTAGCATAAATAAAAGCCTCTGACATTTTCTAATTGGGGTGCTGGCAGTTCTGAGACGGTTCTGCAGTTTTCTGTAAATGCCTCATCAAAGTGGTAATGTATTCTAATTATTAGCAGAGCCCTAGCTGCCTCATGAACCTGTAATATTTTGTGGCATGTGACATTACAATGAAAATGTATGAATAACAATTTTTCATTTAAATTACTGCCTGTATGATCAACTTTTTTTTGTAGTATTATGAGGTTTTGGGTAAATACTCCATAAATATGTAAATAACTTGTGATGTTGTTGCACTGGGTAATTGCAGGAGAACGTGGCTCATGCTGCAGATGAACCATGAGTGGATGCATTCCGAGACCCTGCTTCTTTTGGGCATGTGGCTGTGGCTGGCTGCTTCTTGCATTTGCTCCTCTATGCCTGGGGTCCCACCCTTGGAGGACACCTGAATTACTTTCTCTTATGCTGCACCTATTCCAGCCACGTTTCCTCTCCAAGCTGCTGCTCTCACTGTGTCACCTGCTGCTCTGGGGTGGAAAATCTCCTGGGGATTCATCACAGTGCTCATCCTGGAGCTGCAGGACCGGGGAAGGGGGGTGTCACTGGGCCTAGTCCTGCTGGTTTTGTGGGATAAAATCTTCTGAAGAAGCTCTCCTTTCTCTTTCCTCACTTGGCCTGGCCCTTGAGCTGATTGCTGCCACCAGAGGAGACACACCGAGCTCAAAGGGAAGCTGTAAGCACAAACCAAGTATTTTTCATATCAACTAAAAATCAAGATATTTGTCCTGGAAAAACAAAAGATCAATTTGGTTTAGCTTTTTTCTTTATTTGTTTTCTTAAACTATTTTCTAATCTTTATCTAATCAGTTCAAAATGAGGCAGAACTGGTCAATGAGGTAGCAGGTTTCAAAAACTGCTATTTCAACCTTTTTTTTCCATCTGGGTTTGACCTTGAAACCCTCCCTCCCCATACTGTGCCTGCCTCTGCCAGGGCCACTGTGGCCCTTCAAGCACATGTGGTCAGAGGCAGGAATTCAGCTGCTGGGCCAGTGAGCCTCAACATAATTCATGTTCTCTGTGGCTCCAGCTGATATTTCCCCGGGGATAGTGGAGCACGTGAGGCTGCTGAGGTGCAGGGAGGAGCTACAGGGACAGGACAAGACATACTGACCCCCAAGTGTGTCCCTTCTGCCATTGCCTGGGTGAGGATCCTCTTCTCTGCAAATGGCTGGTGACCCATCCATTTCTGTGTCCATCACTGGTTCTCCCTGTTGGAGCAGATGGTCCCTGGACACACATGCAGGGTGCCCTGGGACAAGATGTTCCTGTCCTGTTTTGGTTTTGCCTGGGGAACATGAGCAAGGCCATAACAGGTCTGCTGGAGGGTGGGAAGCCTGGCCAGTGGTTCATGAGGTATCCTTCTCCACCACCTGGAGAGGGAAACTGCCCTTATGCGGTCCTGTGGGTGGAGGTGAAATGTGCTGTTCTAAGTCAATTTTTACAGTGGAAATACTAGAGAGAAAGTTGAGAATTAGAACCTGAAGGAGAACAAAGTGTTTTTACACCAGTGAGAGGTGAAACAATAGCACTTTTATGAGGAAAGTGGTATTTCTGAAAGAAAACAGCAGGAACACAATCTCCTGGAGGGTTTGGGGGCAGCGTGGGAGTGGTGAGAGAAGAATTTCCAGAGTGAAATTTTTTTGAGAGTGGTGATAGGCCAAAGGGGGAAGGAGACCCACCGCAGCAGCCTGCCCATCAGCAGCAGCCTGCCCATCAGCAGCAGCCTCATGCTGTGTACACTGTCCTGCCTTCAGGGCTGAATTGGCCCTGGTGCTTCCTCTGCCTTGTCTGGGTCAGAGCATCTCCCTGGGGCAGGAGCTGCACAAGGTCCACTCAGAGCCCACGTTCAGCCGCTCGTGCTCCACAGCCTCTGCCATGACCTTCCCTTCGCAGTCACCAAGAATAGAGGAGGATGGAACTCCACAGCCCCCAGGGCAATGGTAAGGGAGGTCCTGCTGT
The DNA here is from genome assembly GCA_038380795.1 of Pyrocephalus nanus. Classification (NCBI taxonomy): domain Eukaryota; kingdom Metazoa; phylum Chordata; class Aves; order Passeriformes; family Tyrannidae; genus Pyrocephalus; species Pyrocephalus nanus. The sequence continues at coordinate 1,062,180 of CM076278.1, forward strand.
CGTGAGCAGGACTGCAAGCCAGTGGCTCACAGTGTGGTAGCTGTGTGTGCACACAAAGCTGTGGCAGCTGGAAGACATTACAGCACAGCCTGCTGTGCTGGAGGTCCCAGCAGATGTTGTCGAGGGTCATCTCCCCCACTTACTGCCTGCTGCTGTGGCCTCTGCTGCCTCCAGGACCTGGGGGTATCTCACGGTCTGGTTCCCTACTCTGCTCTCTGAGCAGGAGTGCTGGGATGCTGGGGGATGGTGGGGAAAGCTGGGGAGACCTCACTTCTGCAAGCCCATGCTCCCTGGGAGCACACACAGAGCAAGGCACAGTGACCTGCCCCTGCCCTGGACCAGCTGGCAGTGGCCCTGGGGGCTCAGAGGGAGCAGGGGCTGTGCCAGTGAGGCTCTGCCTGTGTCTGGTACCCCTGGCAGCAGTGAAGTGCTAGCAGGGAGCACAGCCTGCTCCCACCCCTCCTGGCAAATGAAGAGAGAAGGACTGTGCTGATTGATTATTTAGATTAGAGCAATCCAAAAGGGTTTAAAATACACATGGAACATGGTGACTTAACAAGTGTACTTGGGAGGGTGACAGTGCTGGGCTTCCTTGGTGCTGGGGAGGCTGAGGTGGCCACAGCCCATTCTTCTCCCTGGGAGCAGCAAACAGAAGAGGTTTTCATTTTTCTCTGCCTGAGCTCTGTAAGCAGCTCAGAGTGTGACTGGAAAAGCAATGGAGCTGGGAGAGGGAATCCCACCATCGCAGAGTCTCAAGAGAGGGAATATTTGATGAAGCTGATTCCTGTGAAGAGAGAGCAGAGGCTGTTACCATCACAGATTCTTCAGCACAGATGCCACAGAAGAAAGAAGTCAGGCTTTGTAAGGAGTCTTTGTATTATCTCCTGCCTCTACAGATGCACTGAAGTGAAAATGAGGTTTTTTTTTTTTAAGAGTGAGAGGGGGGAAAAAAAGAAAAGAAAGGCAGGAGAGCAACTTTTTCTTTCTGCTGAAAGCCTGGTGCTGTGCTTTAACTCTTCCCAGGCTGCTTGTGGGCTCTCTGGGCTTCAGTGCAGAATGGATTTTCTTTAGCAGAACCCTAGTGAGCCAATCCTCTTACCAGATATATTTTGGGCTGCCAGAGGCGAGTTGTGCTCACTCTGGGTGGAATTAGCAGAGGGTGGCTGCAGATGAAAGACACCAAGTGCCATCGATCCCAGAGTCTCTGCAGGGCCAGGGAAGAGCAGGGGCTGTTCTTAAGCCTGACCTGCCATGTTTTCCCTGGTGGCACCATCCTTCCCTTCATTATTGACATTAATATGACTCCCTTTCTCCAGCTATGACTGTGCCAATCTCTGCTGTGCCAAGAGCTCTGCTCCTCTTGGCATCAAGAACTTCCGAAGTTTGAGCCAAGGCTTTTGTTCCCCTTGCAAGCATCACAGATGAATGAAGCACTCCATTCCTTCCTTTGTTTTACTCCTTCCAGAGCAAGGCCACTCTGGCTTCATGCAGGGCAGGGAAGAGCAGGAGGAGAGGGAGCACACCAGCTGTGTCACATCAAGGAGAAGCAGATGTGCATGCACAGTTCTGCCTCCTGTTCCCAGGGAACTGCCTGGACAAATGGCTCATGATTTGCCCCGTTACCCTTGGATAAACTGCCAATCATCCCCTTAAACACTTCCACCTGCTCCTTGACAGCTGTGGAAAAAATCCCCCAAAATTGGTTTTTACCTGTGTTTTCTAATGGGAACAACAGGAGGAACCAGATGCTGTTCCTTGATGTGGTGGGTGAAGAAGGCCACTGAAAATCCTGTTGGCACATCATGGGTTTTTGGGAAAGCCCCCATGGGTGCAACCCACTCCTGCTCATCCCCTGCATGTTTACATTGTGATGCTCCCTGTGGCATTCTCACTCCTCTTGGAGGATTGCCTGACCAGATGGGATAAGGATTTTCTCCTTAGCCTCCAGTTGCTGGGACATGGCCACAGGTCTGGTATGGCAAGAAAGGGAGGTACTGCCTAAATGATTACCCTCTGGCCCACCAATAACACATGACACTCCAGACGAGGGATGCTTCAGTTCATAGGGCCATGAGATTAAAGGATGTTTGGAAAAAAACCCTTGAAGTTCCATAAAGTTCACACATTTTTATTTATTATAGAATATCCTACATTTTCCACATACATTTTTCTCCATACCTACATGCTTATAGGACTAGAGGGAATGGCTTTACACTGACAAGGGAGAGATTTACATTTGATACTAGGAGGAAATTCTTCACTAGGAGAGTGGCTGGACACTGGCACAGGTTGCTGTGGCTGCCCCATCCCTCGGAGTGCTCCAGGCCAGACTGGATGGGGCTTGAAACAACTTGGTTGCTCCAAGGGAAGGTGTCCTTCTATGTGGCAGGGGGCTTTAAGATCTCTTCCAACCCAAACCATTCTATGATTCTGTGATGCTTACATATTCTACACTTCTTCCTGAGGTGGAGCTGGCAGGTGAGAGTAGCAGGAATGGATGGCTGGACTTGTCCACCTCATGTCAGCATGCAGGGCACAGCAGTGAGCGCTGAGAACAATCTGCAGCAGCCCACAGTATGCAAGTTGCTGATAACAGTCATGTTAAAACTTTCTAGACAGCAAACCCCTGTCCAGAATGCAGGAGAGCCTGTGAGCCTGCTGAGAAGGCTGCTCTGGGTGAGCTGGCCATGCCCATTTTTTTCCCATGGGTTGTTATTTTGCAGACTTGGAGCTTCAAAAACTTTCATGGAAACATTCAAGGCCAGGTCAGGTGGGGCTCTGAACAACCTGGTCTAGCTAAAGATATTCCTGCTCACTGAATGGGGTTGGACTGAGTGGCTTTTAAAGGTCCCTTCAAACCAAAAGTGTTTTATGATGTGACGTAGAGATCAAACAAACCAGCGTGTGGAGCTCCCATTCCAGACACATCTGAATCTTAGACATTTCCTCATGAATTTTCTATATCATAAAAATAATAGACATGTAAATTAAACTGTCCTGAAGGCATTTGGCAGAATGCTAATGGGGAACTGTGAGGCAACCATCCTCCTTGCCAGCTTGTCAGTGACAGAGATGAGTTGAAATTAACTGTTTTCAAACACCTTCTGAGCAGGGAGAGGGGACAAGGTGGCTGGGACCTTTGGAAGCTCAGAGGGACATGGTTCCTCCTCCCCGTTACTGCAGTGCATCTCAGTGGAGCAGAGTTCCTGCTGCTACGTGGTGACCACTCAACCAAGACCAACACTCACCACAGAGGGATGGATGGGACTCCACAAGTGAAGCTGCAGGAGTGATTTAGGAGTGACCTCTGCTTCCAGTTCCTGCCCATCTCTCTGTATCTCAAAATCTCTAGATACAGTTGGGCTGAAATTTATTGAAAACTGTCCTGGTTTTGGCCAGGACGCTGACGTGATTCAATAAACCCTTCTGTCATTGCTGGAGCACGGGGAAGGGACTCAGGATTTCAAGAAAAAGGGTAGGGCTTCTGGTTGAAATAATGCTGTTGGAGGAGGGAAGCTGTAAACCTTTGTTCATTGCCTGCCCTTGCTCATTGTCTTGGGGCCTAGGGTGAGCATTTTTGCATATGAATCACTCTCTCTTTTGCATCCTTCAGTTATTAATGTTGTTGCTGCTACTGTTTCTTTTCTTATCTCATTGCTGTTTCCAGTAAATTGTTCTTATCTCAACCTGTGATCTTCACCTTTTGTGTCTCCAATTCTCAACTCTATCCCACTGAACCAAGAAGGGGGAGAGGAAGGGCGAGTGAGGGAGCAGCATCTTGTTTGGGAGAGTCTTAGTATGGGCACTGAATTGGGGATTATCATTCCTGAACCACAACAAAACAAAAAATTTGGAAGCTTTTGCAAAAAAAAAAAAAAAATGTCCAGCCATTTTTGGCTCTGTAATGGTGAACAAATGGGCAGTTTCTGTTTTTTGAAGAAGATTGCAGCTCTCTGTTGTTACTGATAATTCAAAATTTTCTCCATTTTGGGACTCTCTGTTGCCATGCACTCAGCCTTCAGATGGGATTAGAGCTGCTGCCAAGTTTGAAGAAAGTTGTGTCACAAATAACAGAATTATGAACCTTTAAGCATGGGGCACTAACCATGTTCTGCAGCTCCTTTTTGTCCTTATTGTAGTTCTTTTCATGGGTTACAGCTCAGCAATAGGGCCACGAGGATAAAGGAGTTGCAGACAGCTCTGCTTAACCAGAAAGGATGACAAACCTTCCAGTGGAAGTTCCTTTAGCAGATTGGTTGAAAGGTTTGCCAGTCAATTCCCTAACACCAACTTCCCATCACGCTCATGGATGAAGAGTAACCCAGGGTTTTGGTCGGGGCTGCACTCCTTGTTCCTCTTTCAGCTGAACCTGGCAGATCCCATGGGATCTGTCAGAATAGTTACTTTGCTCCATACAGTGTGGCTGTAGGGGAAATAGGCACTCCTGGTCCCTGGGAGCAGCATGAGGATCTTGGGAATAGCAAAGTGAAGCACTTAGGTGTAGGAAAAGCCAGCACTGAGGTTGTACAGGAAACGTAGGATACACACTGCTCCCTGGGATAGTCTCCAAGATCCCTCCAGGAGACTCACTGATACACCATTTTAACATTGATTCTCATTTTTAATTTATTCACATCTGAAATCTTCCCTTTACTTTTGGTTTTCAGCCTGTGCTCAAGTGGAGTCTGGTAACAATGATCCTCCGTGCTGAGGGACTGTGACACACTATCATCCCCAGGGGTACCCACAGTCCTCACCAGGGCAGGGCTGAGGCTCCTTCTGCAGGAGGAGATTCCATTAATAAACAATAGCCAGAACTGCAAACCTTAAAGGTTGTGTTCAAGAGCAGGCTATGAACTCTGCTTGCATCTCTTCCCTGGGGCTTGGGCGGGACTCTGCTCTGAAGCACAGGAAAGCTGCTGATCAGGGTGTGTTGAAGAGCTGCCTTTGAAGGCAACTGCCGTCTGAAAGGGAGATGTACCCCTCCAACATGCCTGTGGGACAGCTCTGAGTGTGAGATGCTGAAGCAATGTTTTATGAACCACCTGCCAGGTGGAGAGGTGGTCCCTGTGGCATGTGGGTGCACTGCAGAGACTAAATCAGGTATGAGGAAGGTTTAAGACTATCACAATGATGAGACAAAGACAACATCTGCTCTTTGGCCAGCCTGGGCATTCCTTGGATGAGCAAGCCACCCTCTGAGTGATCTTGTCTCTCCCCATGTCCCTGGTGATGAAAGCTGCATCTCTACTGTCTTTCCCCCATCTTCCACCACTGCCCAGTCTGGAAACAGGTCACAAGGTGAGATACAAACCAGACAGATGTGCTGCAGCAAGTGGCTGTGCTGTTGAGCTGGGGAAGACTGTCTAGAACTCGTTACCAGGCTCTCCTTCCCCAGGCCATAGCCTGGTACCACCTGGTTCCCACCATGTCCCAGAACATGAAGAGCAAAGAGCCTGGATGGAACAGCCAGCCCAGAACATCCCCTACTCAGCTCCATGTGGATGAGAGGGGATTTAGCAGAGTAATAGAATCACAGAATCAGAGAATATGCTGACTTGGAAGGAACCCACAAGGACCATCAGTTCACCTCCTGGCCCTGCACAGACAGCCCAACAACCCCACCCTGTGCCTCAGAGCGTTTTCCAAACCCTCCTGCAGCTCTGGCAGCCTTGGGGCTGTGCCCACTGCCCTGGGGAGCCTGTTCAGTGCCAACCACCCTCTGGGGGAAGAACCTTTCCCTGAGATCCACCCTGAGCCTGCCCTGACACAGCTCCAGCCATTCCCTGGGGGCTGTCCCTGCTCACAGGGAGCAGAGATCAGAGCTGCCCCTCCACTGTCCCCTGGGAGGAGCTGCAGACTCCAATGAGGTCTCCCCTCAAGTCTCCTCTTCTCCAGGCTGAACAAACCAAGTGACATCAGCTGCTCCTCATAATGGCTTCCCCTTGACACCCTTCACCAAAGAATAACCTTGTTGGTTGGAAGGGACACACAAGGATCATTGAGTCCAGCTCTAACTCCAGCTCCAGCAGAGCGAGGTGAAGACTTGTCTCCATGGCTGGGATTTGCACTTTGGTCTCTGCCCAGGGCAGCTGGTGTTACTCCCACAGGCTTTACTCTTTGTCACTTGGATTCCACGATCATTTATTTTAGTGCAATTGCACAGCATATGGGCAAACTCCTCTGTAGAATTGCCATCTCCAGCACCAAGCTGCTGCCTGTGTGTGGACAGACAGGTACATTAATATGGAAGCTGACACTGAGTGATAAGCTGTGGGGCGAAAATTGAGTTAGGAAAAAAATTATCTTTCACTATTGTTGTGCCAAAAACAGAGGAGCAGCAGCAATCATGAGCTGCCCCATCAACCCTTCCACGAGCAACCCAAGGTAACATCCTATTGCCAGACCTCACAGTCAGCCATGGTGTTTGGATCAAGGAGATCTGAGCACTCCTCTGGGGTTAAGCACGGGCTGAAGTGCTGTGTTGAGTGGGACATGCAGCAGGAAAGCTCCGGTCCTGAAGTGTTATATCACAGATGTGCTGTGTGTTTTATGGACGTGGGCAGGCTCATGTTTCCTGTGCTTCTGGTTCATGCCAGGGCTCAGAAAACTGATCCCATGACAAGGATGCTCTCGACCAGCCTTCAGAGACCCTGAGGCAGTGTGGCAAGTCTTATCTGCAGAGACAGATGAGGGTTTAAAATTGAACTGCAACATAAAATTCTGCTGAGAGCTGTCACATCCATGGTGTTCTATCATGACATCTCTCTGTCAAACGCATTGCTACTGTTTAATATCAATCACATCAATGAGTACAAGTTTTATATACATTTATGCAAAATACCAATTTCTGCTTCCATTTGTTCAGGTGTTGGAAATCACATTACTTACATTTTTCAATAGCAGCCTTGATTTTTTTTCTGTAGGAGAACTATCAATAGTTTGATGTATTTTTATGTGGATCACTTTCTCAGTGAAAATATTTGTAAAGCTTTATTCCCATATCCCATCCACTTCAGCGTGGTGCAGTCATAAACAAGTGTGGGGAGGGTGAACTTGACGCGTTTCTGCACAGGCAAACAACTCCCACATTGCAAACTTCCTCAGGTCAGGAAGAGGAGGGCAATAACAGGGCAGGAGAAAGAGTCAAAAAGGGGGAAGTGAGGACTTTAAAACAAACCCAAAGCAAACTTTAAAGCAAACCCAAGTGGGTCAGGAATAAGGACAATTAGCTGCTCTAAGCCTTGCTCCGTCACAGTGAGACCTTGTCTTCTTCCTCCCCACAAGTTCTGGAAGGCCCAGCTCACCCCATGGCTGTGTGAGAGGCTGGAGGAAGGTGGCTCTGAGGGTAAGTTTCCATTCACACCCTGCCTGCTGTGCCCAAGAGCTGAGTGAGGAGGGACCTGGCAGCAAAGCACTCAGGATCTGTGAGGAACACACACGTGCCTGCCACTGCCTCTTCCACTTCAACCATGCTTGGACCATCTCCTCCAGAAGGAATTTATCTCTCTGTTGCATTTTCCTGGGTTTCTGCATCCTCTCCACTGCCAGCTGTGCAGGGTGAAGCTGCAGGCCCATGATACACCTTGGCTGCAGGACAGCAGCTGATCTTAGCAGCTGGCCCCTCCAAGCTGGGGACCACTTGCACGGCCAGTGAGCGATACTCTCACTGCCAGAGCAGAGCACTGCCATGGTCAGGTCAGCTGATGGAGCAGCCCTCTGCATTTGTCACACTTCAGCCTCCAGCTGCTGACACAGAGGGAAAGTGAGGGGTGTCATGAACATGCCAAGTGCTAAGGTAGGACTTGGTTTACACCTCCGACAACTGTGAGCCCAAAATCCATCACTGGATTCACACCTCTGTGGCAGCAAAGGAACTGATGCAGACCTTCCAAATGTTTTCCTAGTTCAAGGGTCCTGGAGGCAGAGAGAAGCCTCCAAAAGAAGGTGCACAGTCCTCTCGCTGCAGGCAGTTATCACAGAGCCACCTCAGTGTCCCACAGGGTTTGTTTGGCCATTATATCCTTACCTGTAGCAGAAGTCTCCTTGGCCAGCAAGCTTGTCACATGGAAGCAGAAGTTGTTGCTGTTGTTCTTCTTCTTGACCATAGATACTATTTGTTGTTTGCATTTTTGGTGCCCTGGAATTGTTCTGGGTACTTGTTCTGTGGACTTGGTGGAAGACAGACATCCAGATCCTCTGTGTCTCCCCTTGTTTCTTCTCCAAGGATGGCACAGGTTTCTGTCAAAAGGGTGAACTCTGCTGGTTGCCTCAGAGGCTACTGTATGACCAAGATGCCTCCTTATCCTCCTGAAACAGCTTAGCAGTGGTCAGAACTCCAGGAGGAGGAGAGAAGAACACTTAGGATTCCCAGGAGCTGCAGTTCATGCCTCTTCATCAACAGGGTTCTGTTAAGAGAATAGTGACCATGTGTTTAGTGTGGTTAGTGAGATATGCAGAGCCAGCTGGTATCTGCTCTTGCAGTAATGCAGGCAGAGCACTGGCCATGCTAAATATTTCAGGGCTGTGTAAGGAGATGATAATTGAGCAACAACATGCAACCAGGGCTGTCAAAGGGTGAAACCAGAGAGAATCAATGCAGATGCTGCCAGAGGCTGTCTAAGCAAGGGAAAAGGATTTTCTCTCTCAGCAGCCTTTATTTCATTGATTTCAGTAAGATGATTATGACCAGGCAAAGCCAGGGCATGTGTTTACACAATCAACAGCTCCACCCCACCTGCTGATCCCTCAGAAGAACACAAGGTAGCCAACTATGGGGAAATCCAGGTAGACTTGGGTAAGGCAAAGCTGTCCAGGCTAGGAGACAGAGGAGGGTTTTCTGCACCTGGACTGGGAGGCTGCAGCACTGGGAATTTGCTGCAACTGGTGCTCTTTGTCCTCATGTTGGGTCTTATCACCTGGTTACATCAAAGTGTGCATTGTTCATATAGACCCAGCTGATCAGGCAGCTGGACCTCTTCTCCTACTGCTCCATACTTGACATTGCTTGGCATCTGGCAGATCTTGTCTAACAAGCAAACTGCTCTCCTCCATCTATCTCCATCTCCATCTCCATCTCCATCTCCATCTCCATCTCCATCTCCATCTCTCTCTCATCCTCTTACTTCCCTGTGGTTCCAGTGTTTAGAGCTGTCTTTGCAAGAATCCCTCCATCACACTCTTGTCTGCTGAAAATTCTCTGCTTGTTTGGAGATCTGCTATTTTTGTCCAGCACTTGGCATATTTACACATGAGCTTTACAGCATTGGCTGAAACTGGTTTTAATCCAAATCTGTAAAGCCTGATTGCGCCTGGGCTCTCTATCCTATCAGCCACATGTGTGCTCTCCCCTGCAAATGAGAACAGATTTGTTGGGCAAGGGCTGTGTTCCAGAACACTGTGCTGACTGGCCTTGATAATATTCCTAGCCCTTAATTCTTTATTAATGTAATCCTGTATCAGCTTTGCTGTTTCTCTTCCAAGGACTGATATCACTGGAGGATGTCACCCTGCAAATTCAGCCTTGACACATTAATTTCTACTAAGCAACCCTGTGTTTTTCTTCAGTCACCCAGTGACATATTGAATTTGACTGTCTTTTTTGCTTTTCGTCAGCATCCAAGTTTCACTGCTCCTATGTCCTTGCTGGAGTGTGTTACCAATGTTTCCTGGGAATCTATCTCTCTGGGATGATGGTCAACCCTTGCTCTTGATGCATGGACTGTAGATATGCTATTGAACCTCAGTTTTACCTGAGGAGTATTAAAAACAATTAGCAAGACACTGCTGGGGTATGTGTGTGTGGGGGGGGTGTTCAACTACTGATGGTCTTTTAAGCAAGTTCCCTGACACCACCATGAGAAGCTGCCTCATCTCTCTCCTCATCTTGCTCTCAGGGCAGGTGTGTGTCCTGCTGGAGGTGTGGGAGCAGGGCATTGCCTGCTCTTCTCTGGGTCCAGCTCCTTCTCCACTGCCTACCCTGCATCCCTCTCCAAATCGCTGCCCTGGAGAAACCATGTTTTTTGTTCTATTAGTGCAACAGGGAACTTTTTCTTCCGTTTTAATCTTCCTGGACATCCGTGCTGTTTCTGCAGTCTCTCTCCATATTACAGCTTTAACAACTTTTTTTTTTTTTAACCTTTGGCAATTGTCCTTGCAGGTGCTTAGGAAGCTCAGATGGGACTCAGGGCCACCCAAGCTCTCCTGTGGCAATGAGCTGGGGCTTAGCAATTGAAGCTGATCCTCCTGGCACTGTAATTACATTGTGAAGACACTTGAAAGTTTCTGTTGTTAAATATTTAATGCTGTAGGAGGAATAAGACCCTGAATGTGAATTTTATGATGACTGTCTTACTTGCCTGTGGATGTGCTGAGAGCCTCCACTCACCTTCCAGACACAGTGACCATGAATATTCATCCTGTTCCCTCCAGGGCTTGTCTCCTTTGTGAGGCTGCCAGGAGCTACACACTGGGAGCTCAGATAAGCAAGGAGGCTAGTGGGGCATTTAGAGGGACAGGGGATGTGCTGAGAGTGACTGTCAGAGGGGGATGATGTGATAGTAATTGAGAGCACCTCATTTCAGATGTATCAGTGCTTCTCAGTGTGTGCCTGCAGCACAGGGACAGACCAGAGAGTGTCTGTCGGGAACAGGACAGATGGGCTGTGCAGGTGGCAGCAGGCGTGGGCTGAAAGGGTGCAGTGGGGTCCTCAGCTCCATGTTCAGCCCACACTGAAGGAAATGGTCATTTATAGCCCCTGCTTGGTCCTAACTGGTGTGGTGCTAAATGTCCTCTGGGCTCTGCAGTGAGGGGAGAGGGGCATGAGCATAAGGCACGGTTGGTCAACCCCCTTCCATCCCTTCTACTGGATTCCTTGGCAAAGCCAGAGCAGTGGCTTTGTTAAATGGTAGCTCCAAAGACTGTGAAATCGTTTTACACCAAATGGAAACCAAACCCTCGGGCTGTGTTTGCATCAGGGTTGGAAGCTGTGGCTGGTGTGAAAGGAAGGACACTGCCTCAGGTGCTGCTGCTGGTTCAGCATGACCAGGGAAATGCCACACGTTTATCAATTTCATTTTGATCCTGATTTTTGTCCTCTCTTGCATTACTCCTCCTTCATCCAGGGAAGCACCTAAGGGATGTTTCTGACATTGCAGGGGGCTGTGGCTCAGCAGCTGTGGACGCTGGGCTGTTCCCAAGTCAGACTTTCAGAGACTGGGCTCATGCTGCTCAAGAGAGAAGAAATGAGGATGAGTCTTGCTGGATGGTCATCAAACAAAACTGACAGGCATTCACACTCAGACCGTGTCCCTGATTGCTGCAGTGGAGAGGGGTCTTTCTCAACTTTGAAAGTTGGGAGTGATGTCCTTTTTTAAAAGAGCCATTGCTGCCATTGGCAGCTCCCCTTGGGAGAGCTCCAGAGGGACAAGTGTCTGCTGCTTCCTCTGTGATCAGCAGAGAGAATGAGAAAAATTTTTGAAATTAAGAATTTTTTACACAGTAGGAATTCCCTGATTCTCTGATTGCTGAGATAAAATATCACCAGGAAGCTTTCAGAAACCACTCAGCTTGTGATTTTCTTGAGTTGTCTCCTTTGCAGTGACAGCATTTCAAGGGAACTATAGGTTTCCTACCTCTAGTTATTTTTCTTCCAAAAATCTAAGTTTTTTTAATGAGAAAAGGTTTTGTAGCCAAGTCTGAATCACCCTTAATTTATCACAGACACCAGGTTGTCCTAGCTGGGGATGGCAGCTTTGACAGCTAGCCCTCTGACTGGTAAAGAGTCACCACTGCTTTACAACTGTATGAGCAGGTGAGTGCACATGTGGGGGAGAGGAGGCGCACTGTGCTATCCAGCACAGCCAGATTGATCTCTAAGCAGTCTTGCTCTTTTCTGTTCTTGTTTAATGCATTAAGTCCCCTGGCACTCACAGACTGCACTGACACCTGGACACAGGTACCTGTCTTTAAAGGGTGGCTTGGTGGCTGGTTGGTCCTCCAGGTCAGCACTTGTAGACACGTAGAAACAGAAAAGGAAATTAAGGGCTTTATCTTTCTCCTGACCAGCAGACATCTGGAAAGCCTGTTGTCACCCCATCTGCCATCTCCTTGGGAGGCCGACTCTGGCGTGCTGGGTATGCTTTGGTTCTGCTGGAGGAAGTGTTGTGCCTTGGGCTCCCCCTCCTCCCTTCCCACCACCCTTGGCTTTAGAAATGCTGCTGGTGTGGCTGTGTGACCTCTTGCATCTTGTGGTCACCAGACACTCTGACATCCCTCCTGCAGCCTTTGCAGGCAGGGCTCTCCCAGTCCCACCCTCACAGTGCAGCAGTGATTTATTCCAGCAGTTTTCCTCCAGGCTCTCTTTGCAGCAGTGGTCCAGAGTGGGGCATCCCCTGGCTTGGTTTGCATCCCAGGAAACAAGTTGCATTGGAAAGGGATTGGCATTTGCCCTCTGCTCTTTGAGCAGAGCCCTGCTTGGCCGTGTGTGACATCAGCACTCAGCCTTCAGGTGAAGAAGCCCCTTCTCATTCTGACAGAGACTGCCAGAGCTGATGGATGGGTGGGCACAAAGAGCACCACTGGCTTGGAAAAGATAGAGAAATGTAGGTTTCTGAGCACAGAGAACCTCAAAGCCAGTAAGCAAAGGCCTGGTGACCTTACAGGATGCAGTGTGGCAGGGACAGGCAGTCAGAATTTTGTCTTCAGCAATAGCATTTATTTTCCTGTTCCTCAGCAGTCACAGCTCTGCCCTGGCTAGGGAATGTGTGTGACTGCAGCTGTTTGCCCACACAGCTGTGGAGCTGTCCAGGAGGCAGAGGGCTTTGGGAGCCTGCTGTGGGTGCACACAGGGGCAGGTTCCTGCTCCAAGGGGGAGGGATTTCACCTGAGGGTGCACATCTATTCCAGCAGCCTGTGGTTACTGGGCCCTGGGCAACAAGTTCGCAGGAAGGACTCATCTGTCAGAGCTGATAGGATGTTTTCATAGGGTGTGGAAGTGGAGAGGGGAGTTTCTATGGCCACATCTGTGCTGCTATAACTCCTCTTCAGGAGCCCAGCCACCCCCTTGCTTTCAAAGAACCACAGAATCATAGAATATCCTGAGCTGGGAGGGACCCACAAGGATCATCCAGTCCAGCTCCTGGCCCTGCACAGACACCCCAACAATCCTACCCTGTCCAATGCTCCTTGAGCTCTGGCAGCTCTGGGGCTGTGACCACTGCCCTGGGGAGCCTTTGGCTTTGCCTATGGTGAGTGGCTCACACAGAGAGGGGAACCACTTGCTTTGGGCAGACCAGCTGTGGGCTACAGATGTGGTGTTGGATGACTCCATCCGAGAGTGAATGCCACAGAGATTATGCTCTGACTCAAGGTTAGTTTTCATTTATTATTCCCAGGACCCTTTAGTACAACAAAGCTTTTTGTGTTCACTGCAACAAGCACTCTTTGTTTTATGGCCTTTATAAATCACCTGAGTGTGCAGAAATGTAGGAACAGAAAATGTTATTCTGGAATAAACAATTGGTTTGGCAAGTGAGGCAAAATAATCAATATTCATGTAATAAAGTACCAGTGTAAAGTGAGCAATGATAATAATGAGGAAAAGAACCAAATCAGAGGTAAGATTCCCAATATCTTACTGCCTTAAGAAACAGTGCCCAAAGAGTTGCTCTGGACTGTGTAGCTTACTGAAGGGCAATGGTCAATGACCTTGGATGCAGCTGGGGGTTCAGGATGGCTCCTTGGTTCAATCTGATCCATGTTAGATTTGCAGAAGAGGGAACTTGAGGTGCATTTATCTAGCAGGGTTGGGATCATGCAGGAAAGATCACAGACATAAGATGAGAATGGGGTGAGGAATAAGTGAGGGGGTTTCAGCCTGGGAAGACACTCTTGGTGACACAGTGCATGAGGTGTGGGCAGGATGACCCTGATGGCAACTGTAGTGCCATCTGAGGGGGAAGAGAGTGAGGGAAAGGGTCTGCAGAGTTTTTCAGAAGGATGAGCAACCCCAGTGGTAGGTGGGAAGAGAATAGAGAAATTGCCAGTACTTCTATGCTACTGGCATTCAGCTCCATGGACACTGGGAGAAGGAGGGCAATTTATCTGCCCGGTCTGAGACAGGCTGTACAGCCAAGAGTTCTTGGCCTTTGTGTAGGACCTGCTTCTGGAACCCACCTTCAGCTGAGGCACCTTCTTGCATCTTCTCCAGAGCCTAGGACTGGTCCTGGGCACCACAGGGCAGGAAGACACTGGTGAACAGGGGACTTTAGAGAAGGAACTAAGCAAGGAGAAGTTCTCTGTGCAGAAGGACTGCCTGGAGGGAAACCATGCCTGTTAGCTAATGAGTTGGCTGGGAATGAGGCTTGGATGAATTTGGGCAAGCACCATGCAAATACCAGGATGTTGAGAGCCAGGTGTTGATGTCTGAAGCCAGACTAACTGGAGTGGTGAAGGGCAGCAGCCTTGTGTTGTGAATATCTCCGTGGGACCAGGCCCCCCTTGCTTGGTGTCAGGTGGCTTTCTCCTTCCAAGTGTAACGTGTGAGACAGCAAGAAGCTGTTGCTGAAGGAGCATCAAATGTCATGAAAAAGCACCTTACAGGTCCCTCTGTCCTGCCTGGGTTTTTGGGACCCTGTTGGATGGAAACACCTGATGTGATCTCAGAATCTCATGCTGCAGACCTGGCTATGGGACCTGAGCCCAAGGGTGAGGTCCATCTCTCCTACAACAGAGCAGCATCCCTCACTGTTACTCCCAGACACACCAGGGTGGTCAGTGGGGACAGAGGGGCAAGGAATCTCATCCTGTGCAGGCACTGACAGTATGTAAGAGGAGTCAAACCCCAAACCAGCCTCTGCTCCTCCCTAAGCCTGACTGACCCTGCACCCCCAACTACCCACAGTGCCCAGCCCACACATCGTCTGTGCAGCCTGAGGCACATCCAGAGCTTGTGTGTGACAGCTGGGGACTGGCCTTCATCACCAGAGGATGTGGCTCTGCTGAAGGTGGGTGGGTGTTGCTGTACCTGAAGTCTGGCAGAGTGACACAAGATCAGGAGCCAGGTGGGAGAGAGGAAGAGAGGTGTCTGTGCCCAGGCAGCCATGCAGAGAGGAGCTGAGAAGGACAGAGGACAAGAGAAATGGGCAGAGATGCAGAAGAGAGCATCTGAGCTGTACAAACAAACACAGATAACTGACAAAACAGGTGCCAGATAAATCACTAGAAACCTCCAACCAGGCACACATGGAGATCTCTATAAACAACTTAAACCAACAAACTCTTTTGAGGAAAAACTGGAAAACTTTGATCATTGTTGCCATGGAGATGTGATTGGGAATAAAGTGTGGCAGAGTATTTTTTTTATTTTCAGCCTTTGTCATAAACAAATAATCTACCGTAGACTTATAAAAATAAAAGGGATAGAGCTGGGCTCAGACCATCTAATCATCAGCCCCAGAGGCTGCAACTAATAAATCAAGGAAGTAGGAAGATTGTAAATTCCACCAGAGGTCAGCTGGTTAAACCGAGTGCAGGCATGGGAGAGCAGTGGAGCCGTGGGGAGTGAATTAACGCCAGCTCTGGTCACTGGTGGGTAACGTTCACACTCTGCTTTATGGTGTCAGGGAGCTCATCTCCTGGAGCCTTCTAGGAAATCCCACCAGCATGCCAAGCATGGGATAGTGCTGCTGAGGCTGTGGCTGCCCTGGGGACCTATTCCCTGTGGTTTGGTCCTCAGGAGGTGGGCTGCACTCTACCTTGGGTGACGTCAGCCAGCACTTTGTCTCTAGTAGAAGCATGAGCAAACCCTGCCTTGCCATAGGTCATAAATCACTGCAGTGATGGAGTCTGCTACTGCCCAAACATGGTTGCAGCAGACTCAGCCTTGTGTGTGTGTGGTTGCCCCATGGTCCTTGTACATCTCTGAGATCTCAGGCATTTAGTAAATGGGTTACTGGGCTAGTTGCCTGTCAGGAGGTGATGACCATCACTACTGGGAATGGGACTCTCGGGGGAAAGATGCCAAGACCAGACAACAGGAGTGTGTGAGAAGAAACATGGCTTTCCCCCTTCCATCCCAAGAGCTGATGTTACCTATGCCTGGCACACAAGCATACTGAGGGGAGGTTGGCTCCCTCTGTCCATGTCCTGGGGGCCAGGGGTGAGGCAGTACTGGGCTAATTGATGCTCTCAAGAATGAGAGCACAGGGGTGCATTAATCCAGAGAGAAAAAAAAGCCCTGGTAAACAAGGAGTGCCTGTGCCTGTGTGTCTTTGGATTTGTCCCGGAGACATGGTTTCTGTGGCCTCCATTTCTCAGACTTGCAAGTGTGCCAGTTTGGCAGCTGGACTGATCAGGAAATAGAGCTGGGAGTTCACAGACAGAAGGGATGTTCTGCTCTATGTCCCGTCTACCCCTCTTCTGCAGCTCCTATCTGACTTCTGTCACAGATGTAATAAAAAATACACAGCGAAATGTATCTATAAACATGAAATACTTCCTAGCCCTCTCCCAAGTTCCTGTGAGTCCTATCTACTCTTCTAGCAAAGCTCTGCTCTCTGCAGTGCAGGGTCTAATCTCACAGGTCATCGTTGCCACACAGGTGGTGTCTCTGCAAAACCAGCTGACACTGAATTTCCAGCACAAAGCACCTACAGTGACCCATTTTCCTCTTAATTGAAAACTCCCTTGGCTTTGAACATCTCCAGAGCTGTGGTACTTCCATATTGCTGAAGCATCCCATCAGCTCAGGTTTATCCAGGGGCAGTTTGAACTTCTGTCAGCCTAATTATTGGCTGTGAGTGCAGCACTGCCCTGCCTGGCTCTCCCTAGGGATGTTGTAGGTCAGGCTGCTCGCCCTGGATGATGCTCATAGAGCTTTCCCTCCTGCCTCTCCTGGTGCTCCCAGCAGAGAGCTGTGCTTCAAAGTCAAACTGCATCCCTGCATCCTGCTCTTGTCCTTCCACCACAGCCTGGCATTTAATCCAGCCAGACAGCTCCTGTTCCTCACAGCCCAGTTTCACTTCACTGACACTCATGGTCTGTGCAGTTCCCTCATCTCTGTCCTGTGTCTTCGGAGAAGAGGGAAATCTGGTGTGGTATCTTTGGAGAGTGAAGCTCAGCCCCCCCTCCATACACCCCTCCACAGCCCACAGCTCATTCACCTCTTCAAGAGCTTCTCTCCCTGCTTTCCATGGGGTTGTACAGCATGACATGGCTTTTGTGTAAGGCTTGGCTGATAATGAACACATCACAGCATCTCCCTGTGTGCAGGAGGCCGTGGAAACACCACACCTGTGAGCCTTAAGGTGGCAATCTCAGAAAACAGGGAATGGGACAATGAAATCTTCTGGGGAACGTTCAACCACTTTGTGTTGTGTCACCCCATTGCTCTGCTCTGTGCAGGATTTAAAGCTCCTCCTCTTCACTGAGGGTAAGGGGGAAAGGAGGAGAGGTTGTGTTTTAGGTCTGCATTAAACAGAAATCACAGAGAGGTCGCTGCAGAGAAGTCACTGTTTGAGCAGCAGGAGAATTCACTTTTCCAGCTTAGGTTGGAGCTCAGTTCAACAATAATTATCTCCTGGAAGTTAATTGTCTGGAGGCTTGGGCTGAGTGGTGACTTGAAACTCCTGTGTTTGAGTATCTCAGCTCTAATCCTGGGGCAAGTATAGAAAAAAAATTACGTACGTGTGTCACACTCAGGGAAACATTTTTTCCACATAGGGAATGAGGTCTGAAAACTGCCAAAAAATTGCACTTGCTCAGCAAAAATCACTGTCATACCTATTCCTTATAACAGGGCAGCAGTTTCATAGAAACATAGACTCATTTAGGTTGGAAAAAGCCTCTAAGATCATTGAGTTATTCCAGTGTCACCATGTTCACCATGTGCTGTCCCAGGGCTGCCATCACTGAAGTGCAGAGCAGGGCCATTTTGGTGACTCTGTGACTGAAGCAAGAACCTCTGGCCATCAGGACACTCTTGGAAGAGACAGGAGGCAGAGAAGTGCCAATGTATTGAGAAACCTGTCCCTTTGCTGCCACAAGCAGGTCCTGCAGCTCAGGCCACCCAGGAGAGGTGGGGAACAGTGCGGGCATCACCAGAGCAAACCACAACGACCTTGAAAACCACTCTTGACACGTGGGACGTGTGGGCATGCACACAGGTGCCTCCTTGGCATCTCCTGCAACAGAGTTAACCACTGCTTGGGCAATTCCTGTGGTGCCCTCTCAGCTGTATTAAATAAATCCTCTCTGGCCAAAAGAGCCTTACACAGATCAAGCTGCACCCATCCATTGTGCAGTGTATGGCCAAACACCGAAGAGCTGTTGCAAAGGGTAAATTTTTCTCAGTACCTAAGCACCAAAGCTCCAAACTCCCACTGGTGCTTTCCAAACAGCTTGGCCCTGTCAGAGCTGTGAAGAAGGGTATTCATCCTCTTGATATTCCCCATCATGGGAATAATTCTCTGCTGCTAGCAGTGGTTCCAGGTGAGCAATTCAACTTGTACTACTTGTACCACAGGTTGTCACCACTTTTTCTAACCTCTAAGACATTACATAACTTTCCCTTTTGGGAGTGTGCACTTGTTTCAAGAAAAATAAATTACCACTAGAATATAAAACTAATATACTGATACCATCTGACTCTTTCCCTGTAGGAATCTTGTTGTTTATTGAAGGGGTTAAATGGAGAGCAGAAGGGAAAGCACATCCGAAATGCAGCTGGGAAGGGATCTCAGGACCAGCAGAGCAGGAAAGGATGCAGGTCCAGACCAAGCACCAGCACACCCACATCCCTGCTTCCTGCTTCCCTCCACCCAAGTTCTGGGTTGTAATTCCTAATCCCAGACTGGGCACCTCAGCCAGCCTCCCAAAATACTTTGCTGAACAAGTTTGCTGAGTTCCACATCAGGTCCCTTCTGCCTCATACTGAGAGCCTGCACGTGCCTGTGGACAAATGTTAAAATCAACCTCTTTCAGCATCTGCACCAAAGTCACCCTGTGTTCATCCCTGTTTTTCCTTCCAATCATCATTCAGCCCTTTGGGTGGGATGAGGGAATTAAACCTCATGAGTTAAGTGATTACTTGTACACTCTGAATCCCATTGTGGGAAGCTGTGAGAAACCAGCTGAACTCTTCAAGGCACTCTGAATGACTCATGAAAACGAGTCAAAAACCCTTTTAGGAAATGACCCAGTTGAAGAAATCAGAATCTGCTCACAAATGATTTGCAAACCAAAGAATGAGTCCAGGGAGCCTGTTTCTCAGGGCCTGACTCATCCTCTCTAGTATTCTTTTCCCTTTTTTTCTTTTGAGCAGTTCAAAAAATTTGTATGAAATTGCTAGAGTATTTTATAGCTATTACTCACCAGCTCAGCATGATTAAATGCAGCCTATAATACACATAAAGAGGGCAAAATTTTTTAAAAAAATGTCAGATTGGCTCAGGAGCTAAATTTCCCAGGAGCCTGAAGTGTTGGAAATGCTGAGGACTGCAGCACATCATTTTGAGGCTCTGTGCCACCCCAGAGTGCTTCTCCTCAGCTCACAGGGCTGCTGAGGCAATTCAGGGGGGGTTGCATACACTGCCCAGCCCTGCCAGCTGCAGGGAAGTGTTTCTTTTAAAGTAAAACTCTCTTTTAGGGTGAAACCTTTAAATTCAGGTAACCTCAGAGGACAGAATCATCCTTTAGCTGGCTCCATTGGTGAGAAAACTATGTCAGGCACTTGATATAGGAGGATTTCTCTGCCCCAGGATAAAGCCCCTACCTCCACAGTAGGTGTGGCAGTACCTGTTTGGAGGCTAAAGTTTGTCTCATGGGTTCTGTTTTTTTCTCCTGAAACCAGATGTTCTGGATTTGGCTGTGGTAGAGTTGATTTTCTTCCCAGTGGCTGGTAGAGGGCTAAATTTTGGATTTGTGCTGTGTTTGATAATAGTGAGGATGGTTTTGTTATCGCAGAGCTCACCCAGAGCCAAGGTCTTTCCTCCCTCCACGCTGGGGAGGGGCTGGGGGTGTGTGGGAAGCTGGGAGGGGACACAGGTGGGACAGGTGATCCCCACTGCCCCAGGGGATATTCCAGACCTTGTGACACCATGCTCAGTATATAGAGTGGGGGGAAAAAGGAGGAAATGGGTGACATTCAGAGTGTTTGTCTTTCCAAGTCACTGTTATGGGTGATGAAGTCCTGCTTTCCCACAAGTGGCTGAACCCCTGCCTCCCATGGGAATTCCTTGTTTTGCTTTGAGTTTCTTGAGTGATTTTTGCTTTCCCTATTAAATTGTCTTTACCTCTAGCCAAGAGTTTTCTAACTTTTACCCTTCCAAGTCTCTCCCCTGTCCTACTGGTGGGTGCGTGGGGCTTGGTGACTGACTGGGGTTAAACCATGACAGCAGGGGCAGAAATTACATCTCTGGGAAGAGAACATGACTAGGGAGGGAAAAACCTCTGTCAGTCTCAGAAGAGCCTCTTGGAGCTGAGCCAGGGGATCAAAGCCAATTCGAGCCCTAGCTCAGGGCATGGGAAAAACACAGCTCTGTTGAACTGCTTATCCCTGGGCAGATCCAGCTTCAGGCCTTCTGAAGGATCCCCTATATATAAGAACACAGGTGTGAGGGAGTCAGAGAGAGCCCTTGCGAGTGTGGTTGTTACTCACCAGCCCCTCATGCTCTGGGAGATGAGGTTTCATCGAGGTCTCTTTGTTCCAGGCGTCCAGCACAGGGAAACCAACCTTTTGGCCAGAGCAGATCTTTACCTGAGTTGTAAAGATAAAGCAAATCTGCCTCTGAGAAATATCTGAGCAACACACTGTACTGAAGGAAAGCAAAATAATGAAACAGCTGGGGTGGGAAAGCATTTCTAATCCCCTCCAGGGCTGAAACTCAGGGAGCTTGAGCAGCCACCAGGGAAGGCTTGAGCAGGGCTTCATCCTTTCTCTGCAAGCTGGGGATGTTTGCAAAGAAGGGGTTAGTCAGCAGCTCCTGTTCCTTACGACAGAGTCATCCTGGCTTTTAATAGCTCCCCGTTAGCTCAGGGAGAAGGAGCAGCTGACCATGAAACAGCAGCAAGGACATCTGAGGTGGCCTAAAAATGTAATATGTGAGTGATAAGGTTTTAAATAGAGTACACAAAGGGAAAGAGACGACTTGGGATAAATCCAAAGCTGAAAATCCAGTTTGGGGGAGTAAGTGAATGTGAGGTGGAGACCGAATTATCACGCTCTCAAGTGAGAGGGAAGTGTTGAGCTGTCAGACCTAGACCCATTCCTGAGAAAGGGATGAAAAATCTCTAAATAAAAGACACTTTGAGTGGGAAAGGCACAGGGATTCTCTGTACCCACCAGGGTTGCAGTTATTAGAATATTATGGGCTCTTAGCTGCCCAGCTGGCTCAATCCCCAATGCATTAAAAGAAAAATCAAAAATTCTTCCAAAGTAGACATTGCATCTTGTACTTCTCCCCTCTTAGTAGGTCAGCTGCCACCAAAGGAATGAGCCTAGTCTGACATGAGTTCTTCTTCAGAAATCCATACCTGGCATTCCCTTTTTGGTGGCCATAACCTAATTGTTTAATACTGTTTTCTTGAAAATCCTCCAGGCTCTGGATTTAAACTATTATTTGGAGATGGTCTGTAATTTCCATCCCCCAAATTTCTTTCTCTTCTAAAAACCAGACATTATACTTCTGCCTCAACCCCTTCTCACCCTCCCCTGTTCTTACAGCTCCCTAAAAGTGTTGCAAACAGTTCAACAGCAGCTTCAGCTGAATCTGTGAGTACTCAGGGGGGTGTGTGCAGGTGCTGTGTATCTGAGTACCTCTGTTCTGGTTCAGTTATCTTTAACTATCCTTTCTCACACCTGGCCTGTCTAATCTCTTTGTAGAACGCGCTGCCTTAGCTTGTTGCAATGACTTCTTTATTCTGAGCATTGAAGGATGTGCTGGATGTTTCAGCCTCATCTGTGTCATCTTTTATTTGCTGTCATGGTCCCACCAGGCCAGGCTTCCCTTTGTCATCTTGTGCTTTGAAGGTATTTCTGGAGCTTTTTCTTGTGCCCTCTCTGCTCCTCCCAGCCTGCTGCGTGTTGGGAGTGCTGTTTCTATTTCGGTGTGATTGTGCTGCTGCTCTACACGCTCCATGCTCACGTGTCCTCACTCCCATTTACTTTACTTTTAAGCCCTAAAGAGCTCACAGTGTAGCTGTAATGGCGTTTTTTTCCCCCCCTTTTCCTCTGCATCATTATTGTTTGCTCTTAAAAGTTAAAGGAAGATGTTTTCCCCTGCGAGCAAGGGGCTGAGATGTGGGGAGAAGTCAATGCTGTGGGCACACCCCCAGGGATGCCTGGGTGTGTGTGGGGTCTGTTTGAGA
This sequence comes from Pyrocephalus nanus, assembly GCA_038380795.1. NCBI lineage: Eukaryota > Metazoa > Chordata > Aves > Passeriformes > Tyrannidae > Pyrocephalus > Pyrocephalus nanus. The sequence goes on from CM076278.1 coordinate 1,084,545, forward strand.
CAACATTGTGATTCTGGGAGGGGAGCAGGCAAAATCCAACCTGCATCATGAACTCCTCTCTGATCTGCACTCCCTTCCATCCCTTTTGTTTTGAAAATCTCACCTCTTGTCAGTGGCCTTCTGGGAACAAATCTCCTGCCAGGCTAATTAACTCTTATGGCACTATTCTCTTTTTTCACATCACTTTTTGGCCATGTTTCAGCCTGGTACAGACACTGGTGGTAGGTGCAGTTAAGGTGAGACATGCCATGTTCATAGGATGGGATGCCTCTGACAGCAGTGAACTGGCACTGAGGACCTCGTGGCCTTGTCTCTGTCAGTCTCACGGAGATCAGGTGTCTGCAGGCTCAAAGGAATGGAGGATGAGCAGAGGAGCAGCTTCTTGTGTTGTAATTCAGGGTATTTGTACTGCATAATTTTATTTCCATTTTATGTGTTTAACTGGGGTTCTTCAGTACATGACAAAACTTCTTTGGAAGACACCAGGGTTGGCATTCCTTAAATGATAGTGAAAAACACTCTAAAAGGTGTATGGAAAGGTCGTTTAAGACTGTGAGATCCAAGAGAAGGCTGGAGATGTTTTGTGCCAGCTTCAAAGAAACATGGATACTGAGGAAGTGTTAGAAATTTTGTTTTATGCCAAAACCCAGCTTAATAGAAGAGTAGGAGAGAACAACAGGAGACCTGGGTAACTGCTGTCCTGTTGTGCATCAATGCTGTTCAAAGCTGATGTGTCTTTTAGCTGAGCTGGGCAGGTCAGATGTGGACCCAGAGGTACAAGACCTTTAAAATAAGAGCATGAATACTTAAACCCATTTCTACCTTAAAAAGTGACTTCCTGGAGCCTTCAGCTGGGTTCTCCTGACTTGGACTCAGGTCAAGCTTGGCATAGGAATGCTCTGAAATCATTCAGCTCCTTTGTGTCCTCGGATAGAAGTAGTTATTTTTCCTGGGCCAAGTTTGAATTCAAAACTGGCTTGGCCAGGAACTTTTCATAGCTGGTAATCTAACAGCTGCTTTGTCACAACAGAAACACAGGAAATAGGTGCTGTTTTTCAGTAGCTTCAGATACAGTAAAAGGTGAATTTTGGCTCACGAGGGTAAGCCCAGTGTGAAGGTCACCAGGTTAATTTCTGACTCAAAGCAATTTAAACGTTCATAATCCAGCCCTCACTGAACCAGTTCAAATTTTCTTCTCATCTTTAGATGCCATCCAGCTCATGCTTTTGTGATGTTTTGGCACATTCCTGCCTGGCTACTTTATAAAAACAGAAGAGATGTTTACAGAACATCATCCTTCATTCCCTTGCAGGCACCTTCTGTATCCTGAATTGTCCCAAATAATTGCTTGTGAAGAAAATGTGACGTAAATTCAGTGCCTCAAACTGACTCAGACATAGATTAGGCTCTTAAAAGATGAAGTCCTGTTCTTTATCTAGAGCTGGAAACTGGTTGAGTTTGAGAGGTGTTGGTAGGGAGGGACGTCTGGAGGTCTTTGGTCCGACAACCTGCTTACAGCAGGACTGTCACCAGCACTAGGTCAAGAGAGCTGTGCTTTTCATCAGCCAAACATGGAGAAACTCCAAGAATGAAGAACTCCCATCTTTCTGTGACCTGATCCCAGGTTGCACCACCCTCCAAGTACAAATTTTGTTTTCTGATGTGGAATTTGAACTTCTTAAGCTGTAAGATGTGGCCGTCACCCCATTTCCACACCGCCCCTTGTTAAATGGCTGTTATGGCTGAGAAGTTTGGCTCTGTGATCTTCAGCACTTCTCTTCCAGTAGTTGCAGGTTCCTCCTATGTCTCCATGGATCCAACTTTTCACTGGTCTAGGCAAGGCTCCTTCAACTCTCTCCACAAGACGTGTCCCTGACCACAATGGCAGCTACTGCTGGACCGTCGCAGGTTTCCCCAAAATGTTTTAGGACTAATGATCTGAGTTCTGAGGGGATGACAGAATCACAGAATCACAGAATCATTAAGGTTGGAAAAGCCCTCTAAGATGGAGTCCAACCATTCCTCCAGCACTGCCAAAGCCACCACTAAACCACATCCTCAAGTGCCATATCCATGTTTTTTGAACACTTCCAAGGTAGCTTCCCTCAGTCTCCTGGCCATCATCCTCCTAGAGTATAGCGGTCTGTGGTTTATCTTGTTTGCAATTAGAGCTCACTGTTACCTTAACATTTAACCTTGTGTCCACTGTAACCCCTGAGTCCTCTGCAGCACTGGAAGACTTGATTCTGACGGAAAATGAATGGATTTGTTGGAATTGATATGAAATATTAAGTCTGCATTCAAGATGACATTTCATAAATTACATTCCAGCAAAATCAAGGAGCACTCAGATGTTTTTTTCAGTAAAGATATTTACTCCAATCAGGAAACACAACTGGGATGTCATTCTTGGAGTAAAAGCCAGGAAGACCAAGGACAACCAGTACTTTTGGGGCTGTGATTTTGATTCCATAAATCCACAGATGCATGGGCTGGAAGCTGTATTTGTTGGGTGTGCAGTGCAGATGCTTTTATCTGGTGCCTGTACAGCCCAAGTGTGGCTCCACATGGGCCCTATCAGGACACACACATGTAGGAAGTTTGGTTACAGATTCAGGCCTAGCTAATGAATGAAAACAAGGACAAGCTCCCACACTCTGTGGGGTGTTTCTGTTCAGCTTGCAGCCTCTCCAGCACACCCTCTTGGCTGTGCTGGGCTTCTCTTGGCCTGGCAGCTTGCAGGCAGGCTGCCAGCCTGGATCCCACGCTGCCAACCCACAGAGAGTCATTCTGACCCAAACATCCCTTTGGCCCATTATTGCTTTTCTCTATTCCCGTCTGACTGGTATTTTCATTTCAAAAAAAACTTCTGATAGTGTTGTCATTAAATCCAGTTGGGAAATTATTCAAATAAATAAATAAATAAATGAGAAAAGAACAATGCACAGGCTTGTCCTTCCCACCACCCTGCAATCCAGCTCTGAGCTGGGGGAAATGTTCCAGGTCCATCTGCCTGCTGATGGTTTCCCCCGAGTGCTCTTCTGCATCATGTTTTCTCCTAGTATAGACCCCTAGACTGCCTGAATGTGCATATGAGTGGCACTGTGGATTTTGTAGCAACAGTTTTTATTACAATTTTGGTGTCCCAGCTGTCCCTCCAAGTTCTGTTTTATTTCCCATGGGAAGAGGGCCCCGTGTGCTGCTGCAGCAGGTGAAGAGGACGGTCTCTCTCTGTCCTGTTCCATAAGCTGATGGGAGGTCCCTGCAGTCTCTCCCCTGCCTTCCCTCTGCCTGTGGGCCATAGGCAGGGCATGGTGCTAATGGGGCTGATGGTCCTGCACTGTACTGGTCATGGTGCTCTTCTGCTCTGAAGTCCTTTGTCACACAGGGTATGACAGGGTGTTCCTGACCTCCAATTTTGCACTAAATCCAGGCTCAAGGTGGGCAGCCACAGAGCTTTTAGAAGGAGATGTGTGAAGACTGTGAGCATTGGAGTGCCCTGAACACACTCTGGTCTGTTGGTCTGATGGCTCACTAAGCTCTAGCAAAACATTTGTCATACTTCAGTCAGCCTGATCAGATCCCAGGATTACCCCACAGGGTCTTACATGTTTGTGCCTTCCAAATTGCAGAGACCTCTGCTCTCAGAAGTACCTTCACCTATTATCTGATGAACTCAGTGTGCTGAGCTGCTCCAGTTTTAGTTCTCCAGCACTTAAAAAATAATGAGCTGAGCTTTCCTATGGACACTCGCAATTTTTTAATCAACCTTTTGAAAGCATGGGGTGTGGAGCTGAGCATAGCCCTTCCTTTTGCCTCACCATTGCCTGTCAGTTTGCCCTTGCCAGTGCTCATCAGGCCAAACTTCCCACCATTCCCTGCTGCTCAGCACGTAGGAGATCTCTGGGTCACCCCTGGAGCACTTGGCAGAGTGCAAAACAGGGATCCTTGAGGCATCTAGACCTTCTGGGACATGACCTGCAATCAGAGTCCACCTGTCTGGAAAACCTGGAGCTCTCAGCACACATCCCAGTGGGATGTAACCTTTACTTGCTCTCTCAGGGTATTGGGACCCCTCATATACACCAAATATCATCAAAAAACTGCATGCACAGGCAATACCAGCAGTCCTCTCATTTGCAGTGGTGTTACCAACTTCACAGCCTGGGCCCAGGCATCTTCAGCACAACTGGGTCACCATGATACTTGTCCAGAAAGCCAATGTCCTAGGAAGGGTTAAGACTACCAGCCTAGTTCTGGTGAAGACCCCTGGATCATGAAATGTGGGTGGAGGGAAATGGAGGAGATCTCAGGCACCGAGCGACTCCAACAATAAATTGAGCAAACTGAGTGGATTAAATAAGTGCATCTGCTTGGCATGAAGTGGTATGGGACAAACAATTGCTTTAAGCAAGATTATTAATGAGTACTAGGACAAGAGCCAACTACACAAGCAAGCAATGGGTTGATTATCCTGACTCAAAGCACTTAGTTATGTCTGACATTCCCTGGCTGCTCGATTAACATGTTCCTGAGATACAGCTTTGCCTCTTAAGCAAAGGTTGCACATTTCCCCCACCTGCAGGATCCTGTACTGTACAACTTCGCTGTACAGTTCTCCTAACAAGAAGTGTTTCATCCGTATCTTGAGTCTCCATCTTGCCCAACCCTTTATCCAGGACATCATCAAATGACTGTCAAGGTTGAGCAGATCAGTTCAGTCACCTGAAAGTGGCACCTGCCCAACTGCAGACCTAGAGCTCTTTGGCACACACCTTATAGTCTTTTCTGCTGTGCCAATGCAAGAACTGAAGTGTGGTTCTAGAGGTGTCACTGATGTCAGTGTGCCCGGTGTGCCAGGAGCGATGAGTGCACCCCTGGAGCAGGGATGGAGGAACCCTGTCCTGGGCATGGACAATCTGTGTGGGATTGTTCAATCCAGTGTGGCTTGCACAGCGCTCTGCTTTGCTGCCCCCAGCTGAGATGATGCCTTGCATTGTAGCTGCTACTGGGGATAGCAGATCATCCAGCACCACCGGCAGCATTTGCTGTCATTGCTGCCTGGGGTTGTGCTTGTTGGCAGCTCACTTGGTCTCCATGATGGCCCTCACCACGTGCTGTGTGTGACCCTGAGGTTGGAGCAACAGGAGGCAGATGGAAGCTGCCACTCCTGTGCTGTGCTGGAAGTCTCCAGACACAGATGAGGGAGCTTCTCCAGTCTAGGGGAGTGATGGCAGGGAGGATGAGGAGGATATCTCCCACCCCTTCACATCTGTGAACAAGGGGAACTTCGATTAAGGAGCTATAATTATCTATATAACCTTGGTCATCATGTGTTATCACAGAGCGAGCAACTAACACAGTAAAATACAAGGTTCATAATTGGTGGTACGGGCTGGGAGGTGATGGAAGAGTCTGTAGGCCACAGTCCAAGTGTAGAAAGGGCTGAATGACCACATGAGGTTGAATCCCATTCCCTTCCTGTCCTCCAACAAAACCGGGAGCACAGTATGGAAATAATCCCCAAACACAAACATCTTCAACACCAGGGACTGTGGCAGGGCACAGGACAGAGGTGGGGTAGAAATGTGCTCTCTCTGGCACCTTCCATGGGCATTGGACATTGCTGAGGGAGAGAGATGTCAGATTGGACTTATCTCACTTAACTTTAGACTCTTATAATGTCTGCAAATGAGCTGGTTACCTAGAGTTCTGGCAGGGCACATTTGATATTAAAAATCTCTTTTGAATGAGAAACACATTTCTTTCTCTCTCCCCACTACAAAGGAAGGCTGTGGCTCAGTTCTAGATCATTATATTCAGCAGATGAATTCATCAGGTTTGAGAATAAAAAGGGTAGATAAACTATTTGCAGAGCTAAGGAAGCATAAAAGCTTGCTTACACCAAAGGAACATCTTTGATTCACTGCAGGACATCACTGAGACCTGGGACAGTGAGAAGGATGTTCTCTGATGATATTTCAAGTCTAGTCCACTTTGTATCCACTGTTGCTACCCCATCTCTCATCATCATCATCATGACCCCATCTCTAATGCCAGGGATTAACATAGCAGAGTGGTTTTCAATATTTTCAGAGAATGGGATGTAATTTAAGAAAAAAACAGCCAGAACTGCATCTTCAGAGTTCCCTCTGGTACGTGGATGAAAATGTCACCATCTGGAGATCTCACCTCAAGGAGGAGCCCCTGAAAGCTGCTGATGTCTCTTCTGGAGGGGCAATGTGGTTGGGATAGCAGGAAATCTCAATTCCAGCCCAGTGATATTAGTGCAACTGCTTGAATTCAGGCCTAGTGAGGAAGTTGTGAAAGGGGTCAGGAGAATTCCAAAAGGCAAGGATTTGAGCACAGTGTAATGGGGGACACATTGTCAGGAAAAAGAGGGATGTGTGTGTTGTGTCAAGCTCCATTATGCTTGGTACAAGTCCAAGGATGCCCTTGGGGCTGTGCCAAGCTTTGCAGTTTATAAGCTGGGTGGAAAACAGCACAGCAAAGAAGAAAAAGCAGGATGTCTGATGGAAGTGGTAGAAAGATCCTCTGAATATGAAAACTAAAGTGAACCAGATTGGGGTCCTCAGCTGAGACGTGCTGTACAAATGTAGCTGAGAACGACCTCTTGTAACAGTAAAACCAGAAATCCATTGCTAGAGGATTGCAGAGTGGAGGTATGAAGTGTTTGCACAGCTATTGGAAGAGAACAAAGCTGTGAGGGAAATGGATCCTTGACCGATGGGGAGGTGGATGAAGTTAATGACGGCTTCAGCAGGATGAAGCAGCTGCTGTTCTTGTAACTTTTTCTGTATTGGGAAAATGGAAAAAGTCCAGAGAGCAAAGAAATTACAGCAACTTAACAAAACAATTTGTTGGAAATGCAGGTTTGGTGATTCTGGGGAAGTGCACAGAGGAACTGGCTGAGTGAACGTGTTTTGGAGAAGGTAAAGGAAGTAACTGATGGACTTTCAGGCTATAGAGGTGCAAAGTATGTATGTGTGGATATTCTGGACTTATTATAGACTAAAAACCTGAATCTATATTATCCTAAACCAGAGCTCAGGAGCATGGCCTGAAATAACTACCAGGACTGTGGGGCAAAAAGGATGGGGCAGCTTCTTGGAGGTTCCTGCCTGTGTCAGTAAATATAACACACGAAGAACTGCTCTTTGGCCCGGAGGTGGCACAAATGACACCAAATGGCTGGTGCACATGGCTGAACAGGCTTTCCTTCTGTGCCCAAATTCTCTGGGAGCACTCTTTGTCATGTCATATGGAGTCTTAGAGGTTCTGTAGCACAATAGAACACTAAAAATGCTATACTGGCTTGTTCCCATGTGGAAGTGGTATATTAGAATAAATCTTCTGTCTTAGCATCATATCACAACTTACACAGGCACAGTGACATCAGCACAAACTTGGAGACTGGACTCCCCAAAACACTGAATGCAAAGCCACAGCACAGGGAGAGACAGCAGATATGAACTGGGAGAGCCAGGAAGAGTAGTAGAGGGTACCTGCATCCTGTACTGGGAGAAACAGCAAAGACCATCAAGGAAACACATTTGCATGTAGAAGTGAGGTTAGACTTGTTAAGGACTTCCCTATCCAGTAGCCCACAGAGGCAAAGCATCTGCAGCTTCTTGTTCCCAGGTCCAGAGAGTGAGTCTGATCAGGGTGCAAGACCAGTAGTGGAAAACAGACATATATGTATAAATCCTATATGGATCCTGCAGTAGCTGTCCCTAAATCCCGAGTCTCCCCAGAAATACGAGCTCCTGAAACCCAAGCCCTGCTTCCCTTGCTCAGACCCCTTCACACACAGGGGTGTGCTGGACACTGAGGACTCACACACTGCCTCCCATTCCCAGTGCTTTGTTCCTCCTCTAAACATCCCACAGTGTCTCCTGCAATCCCCAAATGCCCTTTCTGGAGTCACAGAGCACGTCTCATGCCCTCAGGCAGGGCCCCTTCTCAGCCTGTGGGTCTGTCTGGAGAGCTGCTCCCACCTGGACCACGAGGCTGAAGGACTGTGAGGCTGAGGGCTGCGCTCAGCTGTGCACTGGGGGAGCTGGGGGAGGGTGCTGCTTCACTCTGAGTTATTTGGGCCCCTTACTATTCCTTTATGTTTGTGGAGATGAGCCAACAAGAACTGCAAAACTCCTATTCTTGGGAAGAGGCTTGGAACACAATGTCTCTTAGAGAACAGCAATAATGAGAAAGACCTTGAAGAGTTATTGGATGGGAAAATTAGACACGGGGAAGAAGAAAAGGTTAAAAACTGTAAATAATCAGCTCAGACGATATTAGTGAAAACATGTCAACATAACTGCACTTCTCTTTGTTTCAGAGACAAAGAACCCAGGATGCTGGAGCACTTGGCAACAGCTTCTCTGAGGATGGGCTGAAAGCACCTTGTTGGCAGGAGCTGCTGAGAAATAATGGCAGAAATGGATTTCTTGTCAATGGAAAGTTTGCAAGGAGATGAAATTCGGAGGGAAGTCCAGATAGCATGCTTTGCTGAGCTCTGGCTGAGGACCATATTCCCAAACCTGAATTATTCCAGCTCTTGGGAACAACGACAAAAAGTCTTTCTAGTGTTCAAGGAGGTTCTGGCACTCCTCAAGTGCACTGAACAATGTCTAGGAAGTTGATGAAGTTGTTCAAGAAGAGTGGTGTGTTTGCCCTCGCTGGGGACAGGTCTTTCCTTCCTTGACTGAAAGAGCTTTGCAGCCTACATCCTCCTTTCCTTTCCATCAACCACCTCTTCTTGAAAAATGGGCTGTTACTTTGACAATGGAAAGAATATATTTAGGAGATTACCTGGAATAATGTTTGTATCTGTTATTTCACTGATCCATAAATAGTTCTAAACAAAACACACTGCTGGGTTTTCAGATCAACTGGTCCTTTTCCTCGAGTACCTTCTGTTCACAGTTCTGGGATCATGTGAGTGAGGGGCTTCACCTTGGACAGCTGGCAGGGTTTTAAGGATGCTCTTTGCAATGACACTCCTGGGTGATGCTCCTTTCTCAGCAGTACTATTCTGTGTGGATCTGCCTGCAGAGATCAGGGTCTGCCTTGAAATCAAGGCAAGAAGTTGCCAAGCTCTTGCTTCAGAGCAGCCTGCAGGATCACAAGGTACTTACTTGATCATCACCTCCCTCAGCTCAGGTCTATGGAGCCAGGCTGGGAGAGCTGGGGCTGTTCAGCCTGGAGAAAAGAAGGCTCCAGGGAGACCTTAGAGCCACTTCCAGAGCCTATAAGGGCTCCGAGAGAGCTGGAGAGGGGCTTTGGAGAAGAGCCTGGAGTCCCAGGACAAGGGGAAAGGCTTTAAGTCCAAGGTGGATAGATTTATATTGGATATTGGAGAGAAATTCTTCCCTGTGAGGGTGGGGAGGCCCTGGCACAGGTTGCCCAGAGCAGCTGTGGCTGTCCCATCCCTGGAATTGTTCCAGACCAGGTTGCATGGGGCTTGGAGCAACCTGGTTTAGTGGAAGGTGTCCCTGCCCATGGCAGGGGGTGGAATGAGATGAGCTTTAAGGCCTCTTCCATCCCAAACTGTTCCATGATTCTATTACTGTGGTAAATTGAAGCACATGTGAGTGAAAGATTCTTAGAAGGGACAAGTTCTGACATTGTAGCAAAGGAAGCAAAGTCCACCAGGATATGAATGTAGCAATGAATAGCAAAAACCTTTCAGAGGTGCTCCAGTTGTTGTCCTTGCTATCACAGGCTGCACTAGATATTTGGTTAGAAAGTCTCCAGGGAAACCCTGGGGTCTTGTGGTCCATATAAAATGTCTAAGGGACTGAGAGTCTTCCCTGGACATCCTCAGGGAGGGGATATTCCCAGATGTCTGGAGTCTTGTTCCTGTGCCAAAGTCCAAAGCACAGGGTGCTGCCAGTGCCCCAGCAGATGCCCAGGCCCCTGTGCTGAGGAGGGGCTGCCCCAGTTTGGGAGCACCTTCCATACAGAAAATGACCACCTTGGCCAGAGTTGAAGCCTGATGCCCTGTGACTGCTGTGATATTGAGTGGATGTGAACTCAGGGTTTCTGATCTGAGTTTTTATTGCCCTTTATTTCAATTTTCTGTACTCCAAATGGGAAATTCTGCAGAGAAACTGAGCTCCAGGCTGTTATTTTTATAAACTATTAGTACTTTCTGTCCGTTTCTGACATCTTCCAGTTCCCTTTCATGTCTCTCCATGTGTTCCTTGCTGTCTTTGTCAGCTTTCTTTTCCTCACCAAAATGCTACCTACAGCCCAAGGTTGAGGATGACCCCACACTTAATAATCTCTCTGACACATCCAAATTTATTCCCTACCTCCTGGCCTCCCATTTCTCTGTACATCCTCCTGCTAAAGCTGATGATGCCACAGGGGTTAAAAACCCAAACATTTTAAATGCAGACAAATAGGAAAAGGAACAGTAGAGTACAAAAAGAGTTTTTTCCATACTGTGCCCTCAGCTTTCAGCTACCTCAGGGTTTCATGGCTTATACCGTCCACAGTGAGACATTTCACACTCCATGGAGATTGCAACACTTTAGATTAGACTTGCCAAAATGGTAACCCCTCGTGCACTCAACACACCCAGATTTCAACCCCTGGCATTTCTCTTCCCACCTCACAGCAGCTGCTCCCCCATCAAGCTTGCACATGCAAGCACTGACTTCTGTCCCCACTTAAACCCCAGACAAGGATCAGCAGCTGGATGCTCAGTACCTGCTCTCCTGGGAGCAGAGCAGCGTGGCCATATGGGCACTCTGTGCTTTTAAAGCCCTGCACCTCTCTGTGTTGTGAGCCTATAAATGTACACAGCTCCTCATTGGGGTTTATGTTCCTCTGTAAACTGCTATTGCTGTCTTCAATTAAAACTTTTATTATTTTTACCATTTGAGGGTCATTAAGCTTTAATTGACAAAGTTTCAATCATCATTTAAAAGTTGCACAAAATAAAATGAGCTTCCCTAACAGCTCTGCCCAAAGCCTGAGGAATGTTCCTGCAGCTCTTCCTCTCAGAGGCCAATGCCTCTGCTTGGGATCTGCAGCAGTTTGGAGGAAGAACCTCTCCCAGCACTGAAGGTCTCCCAGAAGGAAGGGAGTGCTCTGCCAGCATCCTCATCTTCACTTTGCTCTTCCCTCTGCCTGCCCCAGTGCTCAACTGGAACTACTCAGGATATACCCAAACTTGCTCCTCCCTCCTGCCTGAGTGCCAGGCAAAACCTTCATCAGCCAGGCACAGATGGTAATTTCTCTGAATCCTCTACTGTGAGGACCAACAGGGATCATGGACATTTCTGGTCAGAGAAGCCCCAGCTGTTTCTTAATATTTGAATATTGCCCCACCCAAAAGTGCATCACAAGAGTGCTGGGGATTCTCCAGCCTTGGAGAAGCACTTTTAATGTTGTTTTCAGTGTCCATGTGTTGAGAAAGCATAAACATGTAAATCGGATCGTCCAGTAGGGAGAGAAATGCTACAGTAATGCAGATCTGTTGAGAATCACTTGTCCTTCCCAAGCTGAGATCCACTGTTTCAATGACAGGATGGATTAGACCCTCTCCCAGGATCAGGAGTCCTGCTCCTTTGGCTGGAGGAGAAGTCCCCTCTCCCACAGGTGCAGAAAACAGAGCTGTGCAGGGCTGTCTGGACCTGCTCTCTGTTGGACTGTGCTGGATGTCTCAGCAGGAGTCTGGAGGGACTTGTTTTGTACATTTTTGGTTTGGTTACATAAAATATCTCTTCCACCTTCAGATTTCTTCCTTTTAATCTGAAGTGGTTTCTACCCTTGAACTTTCAGTTCTGGCCCCAAAGTGTCTGCTCAGAGTCCTAGAGTATGAGAAACCAGGTTTTACAGTGCATTTATCGTGATCCAAAGTGCTTAGGGAGGAGGGTTGTTTCCCTGTAAGTGCATCCTTCACTGTCCATGTTGTCACTCACAGTGCTGCAGGCACCAGGGGTGGAAGGCAGGACTCCTCTGCTTGTTTAGACAAGTGCTTCAAATGCTTGTTAAACTACTGAAGCTGAAACCACCCTCTGGGGCTGCTGGAAAAAATGTGCACTGACATCAATCCATGTATTAACAACCAGACCAACACAGCCACAGGAAGGCCTCTCTGTTACCTGTCACTGCATTCAGTGCTGCCAGGAGGACACCAAGTTCACGAGGATCACCAGAGCCTTGTCCAGCAGTCACTCCTCTGAACACACAGGCAGCCTTGGTGGGGATCCCCGACCTTGTGCTAAACCAGCACACAAAAATACCTACTGCTCTTGCCTGCTGATTTGAATTCTGTGCATTTGTAGAAGGAAAGACTCCTCCAGCACTTCATCTAAATCGTTATTCATGCTCAGTTTACTGTTTGTCTGGCTTTTTAAAACAAAACTGAAATTTATCATAAATGTCTCATGAGTAAACAAAGGTGTTAATCTGTTTGCTAAGCACGGCTGCTGCTTGCACTGCTGCAGAGAACATGACACAAAAACACTCTTCCTCTGACACCAGTGCCTAAAAAACACCCTCCACCTGTGTTTGGGGACATGGAAAGACCAGGGGCATAGGCTGGACTTCAAAGGTTGGACTTGATGATCTGAGAGGTCTTTTCCAACCTTAATGATTCTGTGATTCTGTGAAAGAGAAAGAGTACGAGGCAAGGGCAGCTGAGCAAGTACAGATGCAGGAGCTGGTGTCACCAGAGCCCCAAGACGCTCCAGGTTTCCGTGCTCAGGCACAGTGTTGCACCACAGAGCCAGAAATGAGAACAAGGCTCGTCCTCCTGACACCTCTATGAGATGTCCTGTGGGAGACCACCTTTGTTGTGACCCCAAGCAACGTGGTGTGATGTGGGGACAGGGAAATTGGCCTCCTTGGACACCCAGTGCTTGGTCAGGATGTTGCAAGCACCTCCTTGCTCACATTTCATTGCAGGGTGGGCAGACATTGTAATCCTCAGTCCTTGCTCAGGGAGGGAGGGAAGGAGCGAGGGAAAGAGGAAGGAAGGAGGGAGGGAGGGAAGGAAGTAAGGAGGGTAGGCAAAGGGAGGAAGGAAGGCAAAGGGAGGAAGGAAAGAAGGGAGGGAGGAAGGGAGGAAGGAAGGAGAAGCTCTTGCTGTTCTCCCCTATGGGTGAGAGGTGTTGCTGACATGGAGGGGTTCTCTCTGTGCTCTTGGAGAGCTTCATGAGACCCTGTGCCCATGTCCCAGCACCTTCAGACCTTGCAGTGTAGATGCCAAATCTCAGGGACAGCCTGACCAGGGTTCTCCATGGGTGAGAACACCCATGGCTCAGTGTGCAGAGACCAGCTGCTGCAAGGCACACAGGCCCCAGCCTGGCCTAGAAATATCCTTCCTGTGTGATAAGGGACCTGCTGCTCCCTCCTACAGACACCCAGGGCTGGGCAGCACCAACACGATCAGCTGTGGTGGCATCACTGTCCTTCAGGTGGCCTTGTGCTCCTTCTAGTGGGGTACCCAGTGCAACAGTGCCCAAGAAGAGAGATCACTGTTGGTCCTCGAGGCAGGAAATTCATGGGTTTAGGAGAAATTACCATCTGTGCCTGGCTGATGAAGGTTTTGCCTGGCACTCAGGCAGGAGGAAGGAGCAAGTTTGGGTATATCCTGAGTAGTTCCAGTTGAGCACTGGGGCAGGCAGAGGGAAGAGCAAAGTGAAGATGAGGATGCTGGCAGAGCACTCCCTTCCTCCTGGGAGACCTTCAGTGCTGGGAGAGGTTCTTCCTCCAAACTGCTGCAGATCCCAAGCAGAGGCGTTGGCCTCTGAGAGGAAGAGCTGCAGGAACATTCCTCAGGCTGTTAGAGGAGCTCATTTTATTTTGTGCAACTTTTAAATGTTGATTGAAACTTTGTCAGTTAAAGCTTAATGACCCTCAAATGGTAAAAATAATAAAAGTTTTAATTGAAGACAGCAATAGCAGCTCCACATCCTGGCACACACTCTTGTCACCCAAGTCTGAGCAAGAGTCAATCAGGGATGGAAGGGCCACAGCCAAGCCCATCTGCAGCAGTGTGGGCTGCCTGGCAGCAGCAGCTCCTGTGCTGGCAGAGTTGCTCTGTAGAGCATCTCTAGGACTCCTCCTACCACTCCAGTCTCCAACAGTTAGAAACAGGCTCAGCCCTGTGGTAGGAGCTTTAGTAATGTCCTTTCCAAAACACATTAGTGTTAACTCTGCTAATTGGATATTCTCATTATCCATATAAATTCCAGTCCCACCGGGGTTCTGTGCTACAGATGTGCAAATCCAACTTTAGGACCCATTGCTCTGGCATTTCTGGGTTGTTCTCAGCATGATTTAAGTGAAGAACAGGGTGGCTGATGACTGCAAAGGCATCTAAGTGTGCTGGGAATTTAAACCTAACCGCTCAGACACATCACTTTGAAAAGTGGTTTCTCTGGGAAGGAAAGGGCTTTTTGGAAAGAATTTCACCAAGTGAATATTAAGTCAATTTGACAGTAGGCTCCTTGGGAGAGAGGATATCTGCTCCTCACGTTTGTGCCCACATCAAACCAGCACAGCCATTTAATGGGCTTGTGACTGGCACTGATTGAACACCACCCTCCCTGCTCATTTCCTAGAAATTGCTTGAATAGCCCAATCATTTGCAGTCCTTGCCCAGCTGAGGGATGAATGTACCTCCTCATATTTGCTCGTGGATGTGAATCAGTCCCTGATGTATATTATTCTTGAATGAAAATGCATTTGGAACTTCTGCATATTATAAGACCAAGCCAAGAAATGAGAACCTGATGTAGATGACAGAAACAGAAGGAGCTGGAAGACTCACCATGGTTCGGTTGTTACCACTGTTTTGGAAAGGAAGGGGCAGTGACACTCCAAAGGGGATCAAAGCACTCTGCATCTGCTTTTCACTAAAAAGTTTTTTTTTTCTTCACAAAAAGTAAAAATCTTCAAAATACCCAAGTGTACATTAGTGTGGTTGGAGATTTCTCAGATGCAGGTATTCGTTTGCAATAAGGAAATTATCATCAACTGTAAAAAGGGGAGAAAAGAGAAAGGGAGATCACAGGGCTTTTTCCAGTCTAATTTTTGAATCAGCTCCAGAAAACATGTCTTCACTAAAACAAATTGACACAGGATATGTTTGTGTGGCTATTTTGAAACACCTGTAATTTCCCTCCTCCTGTTTATAAAAGCCTCTGAACATGATCAGGGAACAAAACCAATAAAGAGCAATTCTAGCCAGTTCCCTCATTTATGGGATGAATCTCATACTGTGAATAATGAAGAGTGAATGGCTGAAGTAAATAGTTTACAATCAATCTACCTCACTGGGCTTGGCAAATGCAATCAAACAAGATGCAGGATAATACAGCTGGATGCAAGGTCACTGACTAGAAACAAAAAATGCAGGTTGCAATTACGCAGTGGGGGATTGGGTCTTGGGAAGTGCAGAAGGGGTGGGAGTCACACTGGTAAACAAGGTGGTTAAGATGCACATGATCCAGGATGGATAAACAGCACATTGACAGATCAAAGGCAAAGGTACTGATGGCAAGGGGAGGTCAGACCCTGCTACCAAAAGATTAGGCAAAAGTTAAAGATTCAAGATTCAAAGCCATGGCATTGTCACCTGCAGAGGATGAGCTCTTGGGAAACCTCAGATAATGGGACACATTGGTCTTCAGCTACTTGGTCACCCTGTGTGAGCACAAGGGTAAACCTTGGTCTTTGATGTGCCAAGAAGCCACATGTCAGGGGGTAGGTGAGTTTGATCTCTTGGGTGTTCCCATGGAAATCCAAAGGATTGGCTTAAGAAGCTGAAACCATCCAAATGCTCCTGAGAAGCAGCTGTTTCCCTTCTGGAAGCAAGATTTCCACTGTTCAATATGACTGAGGAGATGAAATGGGTCAGGCTGGAGCAATGGGAGTGCCTTCCATTAGGGGTGGTGGAGTTCCAGCCAGTCCACCTTGCTTCCACACTGCCTCTCTGGTGCTCCTGCAGGACTTTGAGCTGCTGAACACCTCAGAGGAGACACCTGGAGATTCTGGGAACAAGCCCTGAAGGTGTCCTGAACGAAGCAAGAGAACCTGCTGTAGCCTTTCAGCTGACTTTGGCTGGCTGGGTAGGCAGGACAGGAGCCATGGCTGGACCCTTTGCACTCCTGGGCACTGGACCCCCAACAAATCCAAGGACTTCTCCCCACCATTTCCCTGTGATCTGGCTGATGGGGTTGAGACACAGAGGTTAGGCTGGAAGAGTGTGGAGCTGCTGACTCTGTGTGCCGGAAGGCTGCTGGACAAAAAGGAATCTGATGAAAGGAAAGAAAGCTGGGATGTACAGAGATAGAAAAGAAGGATAGAGGGAAGCAAGCAAGGAAGGCATGGAGAGCAGGGTCACAGTCACTGAAGAGTGGGGAATGGGCAGGACAGGGCTCCTTGCAGATCCATTTATGGCCCAGTGCATCCAGGGGCTCCCTTGGCCAGAGAAAGGAGGAAAGGGAAAGGTCTGGAAATAGTATGGCCTGGGGGCAATCAATCAGACACCAGCACCGGCCATGCCAGTGCTCCCATGATCCCTCTGAGGACCTGCAGCCCATCTGGGACAGCAGAATATGGGGACAAGGGTTTTACTGGAAATGTGTCCACAGAATGTAGATACTCACAGGTCTTTTATAAAGCTGAGTGTTTGCAGAGCATTCAGCTTTGGATGTGCATATCCTGGAACAAAAAAGGAAAAAGCAAATCAGAGTGGAACACTGCTCTGCAGGGAGGTCACCAGAGTTGTCTCTGACACCCTAAATTTGGGAGCTGATGATTTATGGGTATTTATGGGTTGCTGTCAGCAGTGCCACAGAGCCACCCTGGCTCTAAGAGTGTTCACACACCACAGAGCATAAAGAGCTAAGCCCTGCAGGTCTCAGATCAAGAAGCATCTGGTTGGCATTGCATTTCCTAGGAAAGCCATGGATTCTTGGCAGCAACCAATCAGCAGTAATTAGCATATTTCAAGGAATTAACTGTCTGGTGGCATTCAAGGAGTAGAACATCTTGCCTGAGTGACATAAAGTGTGAAAGAGCTCTGAGCAAGGTAAGTCTATTCCTTTGGAGGCCCACTGACTCCAAACCTGCTGCAGAGGAGGGAGCCTGGACTGATGCTCCAGACTGCACACAGCACTTCTGGAGCAAACTGTCTCCTGCTCCTTCCTTTCCAAGCTGTGAGTTTTTACTGGAGGCTGCAGCCCTGCCTTGAACAAAGAACATGCTCCCAATGGGCACATCAAGGCACGGGGCTGGCCCAGATTTTGATCTATTACTAAAATGGTGCTTTTGCTTTGTGGAATGCCTAAATTTTTAATGGAAACACTTCAATCAAAATGCAAAATCACCAGTCCCAAGGCTGCTCACTGACACCTTCATTTCCCTACCAACATACTGAATTTTTCACTTTCTGTGCTCTCACAGGCCGCTGGAATGGTTCCTTCTCTCCAGCACACACCAGGATACATCAGGAAAATGATGTTCTCCTACTGTGGGGACAGCTCTTCTGTCCCTCAGCTGAGATGCTTCTGCATCAGGCTCCTGGAGCTGGACTTATCACCAAAAAGGAGGGAAACCAGCCCGTGTTTGTTCTGATGGTTTCACTGTGGCTGCATCAGGCAGAGGGCAGAGGCTTTTGGCTGCAGGAACTTCATGGACTGTGTCTGGCTCCATTCACATGATAGTCTGAGGAATTTGGGGTCCAGAGCAGTGAAGGTTGCAGTGAAGGGACAGGGACAACCTGGCTGCTTACATTAAAGACATTAGTAACTGACAAAATTATAATGCAAAGAACAGCTGGGAAAGAGAGGAAAAGACAGTTTGGGAGTCTGAAGCATCACTTGGAAATTCTCATCTTCTGCAGCAAGGTGGCTGCTCTTTGGCACTGGTGGCTGCAAAGGTTCAACCTTGTACAACCTTATACAGCCTTTTTGGGGATCACCAGGGAAAGAGGCAGTCTGAGCCAGCCAGTGCATACTGTGGGAAGAGGGAGGCCCATGTTTAGGAGCCCCCACCCCAGTGGTAAACAATTCCATCAGAAAAAATGCTGGGCCAAGTGTGTTCAGGTTTGGGCCAAATGATTTTCATAAAGAATGAAGCATTCTGGAGAAGAATTTACAATCCACAGAATGGACAAACCATTCCTGATCCCCTCCATCACAGTGACTGGCTTCCTTTGCCCTGCACATGCTGAGAAAGGGAAGACAGGACATCTTGGCAAGGTCTCTGTTCCTGTGCCCCAGCACTGCTCCCTCCCAGAGCCCCACATGTGGCTGGACATACAACTACCCTATGGCTCCTCTGTCTCTTGACCTGTTTCTCACTCTGCAGCCTCTGTGACAAGGCTGGTGGTGTTAGCAAAGTGTGTCTGGTCAGAGCTGTGAAAAGTGGGCAAGAAGAGGCCCCTCAGGATGGAGACAAGAAACATATGGCAGGAGCACAGTGACATATTGCTGACAGACCTTCACTTCCAGGTCCATTAGCCCCAATTAAAGTGGATTGGAGTATTTAGCACAGGTTCAAGTAAAAGAGACTGGGAATAGTGTATTTGGGCTCATCAGTGGGGCTGCTGAGGCTCATCAGGAGCCAGAGAGAAATGTTGGACTAGCATAAAATCCCAGGGCTGAGGGAAGCAGGTTATGCTGGCAGGGAACCCTTAGAGCTGGTCATGCTTGTGTGGCTGTTGTACATCAGCCCCTCCAGGCTTATCCTGTAGGCTTTGGGACATCTTAGAGCCTCTTCCAGTGCCTAAAGGGGCTCCAAGAGAGCTGTAGAGGGACTTTGGACAAGGACCTGGAGGGACAAGACAAGGGGGAGTGGCTTTAAGCTGAAGGAGGGTAGATTTAATTTGGATATTAGAGGAAATTCTTGCCTGTGAGGGTGGTGAGGCCCTGGCACAGGTTTCCCAGAGAAGCTGTGGCTGCCCCATCCCTGGCAGTGTCCAAGGCCAGGTTGGACAGGGCGTGGAGCAGCCTGGCTGGTGGGAAGGGTCCTTGCCCATGGCAGGGGGTGGAACTGGATGAGCTTTAAAGTTCCAACCATTCTGTGATGCTTTGATTCTATGAAATGCTGTGCTTGAGGCAAAGGAGCACAGGGAGGTGGTTGGCCACCAAGGGTTGGGGCTGAGGGAGAAAGAAGATTCTGTCCAGCCTTGGGCCCTGAGCCCAGGAAAGGGCAGCACTACTGAAGACAATCAGGCAGAAGGGAGATATTTCAGCCCACCCTGCCCTTGCATGCAGGCAGCAAGCTCTCCTCACGCTGAACCACAGTCCTGCCCCTGGCAGTAACTCACAAATTCCCACTCACCCTCTCTTCATAACTCTGGTCTATGTGTAACCACAGCTTGGAGGCTTGCAGAGCTTCTCCGAGGAAAAGTGAGCCAGTGACAGCAGTTATGTTGGTCCCACTGACCAGGAAGATGGGACAAGGCTGTGCCTTGCCAAGGACATACAGAGGAGTCTCCAGCAAAGGCAGCAATGAGCCCACACCCAGCAAAGACCTTATCCAGGAAACCATTATTAAGAATGTCCTCATGGAAATGCAGACCTGCTGAGGGCCCTGCTTAATTCCCTGCTCTGTTTAATTGCCTCTGTGGGACACTGTGAGAAAAAGAACAGCAAACATTAAAATAAACAGTGGGATGAAGATGACAGTGATTATACAGTGAGAGAGAAATCAGAGTCTGGCCACAGGCTGTGTATCCCCCTGCCCCAGTGGAGAATTGTGGTTACAGGCTTGGCCCTCTTCAAAACCAACTACAAAGTTCAATTCTTGACCTGTATTTTCCCTCAATATATTGTTTCTCTGAACAAACACAAACATGCACCGACCTGTGGAGAAGGGCAGGAGCAAAGAAGCAGGCATATGTATAAAATTATAGCTAATCAAACTTTTCCTCTAAAACCTGGAAAGAGAAAGAAAGTTATTGTGATGCTCATTTTCAAATCCTTCACACACATATGGAGATGGAGGAGGTGCAAATCAAGAAGTACTTGGAAAAACTACCTTTCTTTCCTTCTTCCCTGTGAGGGTGGGCAGGTCCTGGCACAGGTTGCCCAGAGAAGCTGTGGCTGCCCCATCCTTGAAAGTGTTTAAGGCCAGGTTGGATGGGGCTTGGAGCAACCTGGGCTAGTGGAAGGGGGAAGAATGAGATGAGCTTTAAGGTCCCTTCCAACCCAACCCATTCTGTGATTCTATGATTCAATGACTTTAAACTTCTAACGAATCAAAGACTTGAGTCAAACCATTTCCTGTGCACAGCACCACATTTCCATCCGACATGAACTGCTTCCTGGGAACTGCCTTTGTTTCTGCATCAAAATACTCCAAGTGCATCCTCACACAACTCAGACATGTCAGGTGGCTCAGTTACAGGTTTAAGCCCCCCAAAATTACAAGAAGAAATAGAAGAAATAGAAGAATAGAATAGAAATAGAATAGAAATAGAATAGAAATAGAAATAAAAGACCACCTATACCTTTGGTGGTCTTGATGGCTCCAGTGTGCCACCTTAGTCTGGGGATCAAGGATTCAGATTCAGTCTGTGGAAGAGGTGGCACAGCAGCAGAACAGGGCTGAGACAGAGAAGGATTTGGAAACCTGCCTGCAGGTCACACAGCAGCCACCACGGTCTCCACACCTGGCAGGTGTGAGCACATGTGTGTGCAACACAGAGCACAGAATGGCTCTCCTTAATGTGCCCTTTGAGCAGATGCTCCCTGAAACCACTAATGGTGACACTGCGCTTCTGGGTGGTGGCTCATTTGATCTACACGTGTTGCCACTTTGTTAAATAGCAAAATAAGTAGTGAAACAATCATATTGGATACAGTTAAAACAGAAGGGTTTTGTCTTTTCCATCGAGGATGATTCCATGATCAAATGTTTGTTTATGGTGTGCAGACTCTGGAGACAAACCACTCGTTATGGTTGAATTAATGTAATACTAAAGGAGCATGAAGATTACTGGCCAAAAATATTTTTAGAGCAGGTACTCAGAGGCCAGAAAGGAGTTGTGTGGATGCTCAAACTGAGATGCTGTAATGAAGGAAGAGTGTCTGGAGCCCTGTTAAATCCATGGAGACACTGGTCTCTCCAAAATCTGAACCATTTTTGTGTTTTCCAGCCTGTTGTTTAAGGGCTAAAGGAACAATTTTTATTGAAGCATGTAATCTCAGTCATTGCACTGTCTGGATGGCACGTCCCCATAATCTGCTCACTGTGCTGTGACTTCTGTGATGTGGCTGTGCACAGAGCAAAGGGCTGGCTCAGCCACGGGCTCAGCACACTCACACCCTCTCCTGCAGCCTCACACACACAGCCTGGCCAGGCTGCAGATGTGGGACTGCTACATCTTCTTCTCTCAAATGACACCCCCAAAGTCTGGTTTTAATTCACTGGACCTGTGACCAGTGTTTGTGGTTGTTGGTGCTGACAGGGGGTAACTTGTCTTGCTAAACACTGAAATAATGAGAATGTGACGAAGGTGAATCAAAAGCCCTAACCAAGCAGCATTTTGTGTCTATGCCTGAGTGCACATGGAGATGCTGCCGAATTATCAGCTTGGAGAGTGTGATCCAAAGGATTTCCAGCCCTCTTAGGTGGATTGTTGGAGGCATTCTGTGCCTTTCCTACCAATGGAAAGCTGAGTGAATGATGGTAATGGTTTGCTTGGATTTTTATTCACTTTGAAAGAGAGGTTCTGATGAGCTCATCTTGATGAGTCCCTCACACACCTTTTCTGCAAGCACTCAGGCATGCTGGATTTCCATAAAACAGGAAAAAATGTCTTCTTGAATAAATGTATAAGACAAAACCCTGAGAGTGTTTCATTCCTGTTCACAGATGTTTGATAGTCTGCACAAGAATTTGGGTATTCAAACATTTATTTATTTTTTACACATCCTTATATTTACAAAGCAGTTTAATTTGAGTGATTATTCAACCACAAAGCCTCTCTGTACATGCCTTGGCTGCTATCTGTGACAATCCTGATTAAGAAGTGCAAGTTATGTGAGTAAAAAGAAAAGTTAATTCAACTGGCAATCCGAGACGTAGTGCACATGGTTAAATACTTTGAATGTTAACAACAAAAACATGCCTGAAGGGGTCTGGCATGTTTACCAGCCGTTCACCAACCACAGAAAAAGTAAATTGCTAAAAGATTATTGTTGTAATGGCGAAATCAAACATTGCTGTTTTTGAAAGCACGTTCTTAGTCCAGATGCTGCAGTGCTCACCAGACCTTACACTGTGCTCTAAAGCTGGCACATGGCATTGCAATCACAAAACATCACATTTCATCAAAGACCTGCCCAGGGAAGCTGGCATGCAAGGTGCCAGGCTCTGAATTTACAGTGCATTGGTCATGGCACATTAACTCTCCATGTGCAGCCCAGGTCTGGGGTCCATCTCTGTGAGCCCCAGCCCTCTGAGAAGGAGCTGTCTGGTTTAATCTCCTCCCTATGAGGAGTGGGACAAACAGGCCCCTCCTGGAGCACTCCATTCTACCTGGGCAGGTGCCATGGTGAAGAAGAGTTTTAAGATGAGTTTGAAGGTGATAATCAGCTTGAGTGATGCCTGGTTATCCATTAGAAGACATTAAAGGCATGAGATAAAGTGTTTGCTTGAGATAAAAAGAAGTTGTTCAGAGCTGGAGATGTGAGTCCACTCTGTGGCTGCAGATGAGTGTGGAGGGAGAAGACAAGGGATCAGCAGAAGAGCCATGAGGAACTTCATAAGGGAATAGAAAAGATCCTCCAAAGGAAACGCTGTTGGAGCAATCAGTAGAGTAGAATGAAGCTGGTAGAGGGCAGACCAGGAGAAGGAAGAAGGAAAGCAGTGAGAGAGGGAAAAGAGCATTTTGTCAGTGTCTCCAAGGAACAGAAGAGGGCTCTGTGAAGCTAGTTAACCATGTATTAGCTATGGAGTACAGACCTGGACAGCTCAGCTGAAACAGAGCACCTTGGTGAAGCCACACAAATTGATGAGCCCAGAGCTGTGCTCTGGGAGGGGAGGGGATGGAACTGAGCAACGATGGTGATGTCCAAACAGGAGAGTGCCAGTGCCCAAGTTGGGGATAGAGGAGAGGAAAATGATGGTTGACCAGCTCTTCTGGTCAAGACAGGACTGTGAATCAAATTAAGAGGTGTGGGAGAGCAAGCAGGCTGCCAGAGGTTTGTTTTGTCCCTGGTGTGGGACATTGGAGTCTGAGAATGACAAAGAGGCACCCGAGTCAACACCAGGCAGGATGGCTCCTGGGGAGGAGCAGACGGGAGCACAGGAAAGCCAAGCAGAGAGCTGGAGAAGAAAGGGCAGGAAGAATAGGAAAATACTGAAATCAAGAAAGAAAGGTCAATGCCAGCAGGAGAAAATGTGCTTTCATCCTGCAATCTGCTTAGGGGCTGCAGAGATCCCTGCTACTTCAAACCCTGCTGTTGTTTGCAGCAGAGTGAGCCATGCTAGTGAGGAAAAAGGGATGCATTTGGGAATCCAACACATTCTGTGCCCCCACTGCACTGCCAAAAATTGGTAGAATTGTCCCAGTTAGCTCATTTGAGTAGTAGAGTAGGAATGTATCATCCCCTGTTTCATCTCTGGAAGGAGAGAACTGAGCAATTCAAAGAGGACACAGGTTCCCAGAGGCCTGAATCTTGAGTGTCAGCCTAAAAAGCTGAATGGGAGCCTGATCAATGTGTCCAGGCCCTGTAGACACACGTGCATTGCATAGGATGGCCCCCATTCCCAGGAAAAGTCACTCTACTCTCCTATCCCCAAAGACAGTGAGTGCAGGGTGGTGGCAGATCCCCATGAGTCCCAGGATATGACAATGGTAGCATAGAATCAGCTTCCAGGCACCATTCCCTCAGCATGTCCTGCCTGTTCAGTGTATGCTCACAGCAGGGAACTGGCAGCACAGAAGACACAGATTTCCCTGCCCAAGCATCTCCAATGGGCTCTGTGTCTCTGACAGACCTTTTCTGCAAGAACTTCTCAGAACGTTGAGCTGCTTCTGATCTTCAAACTGTCCTCTCAGTCAGCAGACAAAGCAATCTGTTTGCAGTAATCCCCTTCTGCTCTGGTTTCAGAAACTACAGGTTTCTACAGGTGAAGTGGGATATGGGGGTTCTGACCACACTCAGGATATGGCTGATAGTTCCTGGGGTGCCTCATGGAAAGAGGCTCTCCTGCACTGTTTTTCAAAGTTTCCTTCCTATGTGACGTTTTACATGTTCCCTTTTATATTTCACTTCATCATCCTCACAGGGGAAGAGTGCTCCAGCACCTTCTGCAGCGTGAGCACACCCCCCTCCATCCACTGCTGCCGTGACATTCCATCCATCCAGGACCATTATTCAGTAGAACCCTTTGTTTGGCTGTGACAAATGGGGCAGGCAGGGAATCGATTTTCTTCCCCTGCCTGCGAGGTGTCAGAGCGCTGCTTTCACTAGGAGGCCTCCTCTCTGCCTCAGTGCTCAGATTAACTTATTAGGACTTAATTAATCAGGCCCATTGACTGGCTGTCACATTGTTGATAGTTAGTCTGCTCTGGGGTCGGAAGGTCGTGTTGGAGCAGCTCCTCTTTGCTGTTGGATGCCTGTCATCACCAAGAGAGGCCGAGCAGCAAGGAGGGGAAGGAAGAAGAGGAAGGTGAAGGTTGGTCTTTTTCCAAACAACACAGTCAACAGAAGAATGGAATTAGAGCTCCACTCCCCCCTGGATGGTGTTTGCACACAGTGAGAGATGGGGATATCTTCCACAGCTCCTCTCCTCCAAGATGGAGGAGGAACTCGAGACAGCGCATAGTCAGAAGGAGCTTTGGAATTTTTGGAGCCCAACAGACTCTCCCTCATCACTGCCTGTGGGTCTCTGATGCTGTTCATGGACACAGAAGGGCATTGTGGCCCAGGTGGGATGTTGCTCACCATGGGCTTTTTGCTTGAGCAAGTGCCCACATGGGCAGTGGGGTTTTGCAGTGCAAAAACTTTAGGGAATCAACACTGCATATATACATCTATGAAAATTCAGGGAAAAGATGCATAAAAAGAAAAGGAACACGCTCAATGGAGCTGGGAAGAGATTTTGAGGTCAACCTGGGTGCCATAGGTGATCAATACTTTAAATTTTGTCTTAGGGATCATTCCCAACATCAAATCATCCTTAGTAAAAGCAATGCTACTTGAAAACCTGCTGCAAAGCAGAACACGGAATGGGTTCAGGCTGCTTTCGTTATCATGGAGGGCATCAGACAGTGACTGGTGGAGGTTCATAACTATCTGCATGGGAGGAAGATTTCTGACAGTAAAGGGCTCTTCAGTTGCACAGGAAAAGGTCTAATTTAGTGTCCAAGCTTGTGAAGCCAGGCTAGAACTAAGTACAATTTTTTAGAAGTGAGGGTTTACCTTGTCTTGAGAAGGGGCTAATTCCTCCCGTCCTGTGACTGTTTCCTGGAAAGAAGAGGTGAGTGAAGATCTATGTTACACAGTCTGAGCTTCCTGTCTGTGACCCAGCAGATCTGTGGGCCAGAGCTGAGCTGGGACCTCATCTCAGAGCTCTGCTGGACCTTCCAAGCATTTAATGCCACTGCCCTTCTCACATCTGGCCTCTCTTTCACCTGCTGAGTGATCCAGAACTGTAGTCCTTGGCAGCCTTCTTCTTCCTGCTGGAAAAACAAGTGGTTACAGCCAGGATTCCATGGATACCACCACCACCACCAGATCCACACGGGAAGGTTACCAACTCCCAGTAATCTCAGCTCAGTCCTATCAGTTTTGGCTCCAACAGGTCTTGCCAGAGGGAATGATTTACACTCCTCTGCCTACAGACCTTCTTAGGGTGCTGAGGGGAGACAATGGGTCACACCTGGCAAGGGATGGTGAAACTTGGTTGTCCAAGAGACAGGAAAAGATTGTCTTTTGCAGAACATGTGAAGTAGAGGAGATTTATTTCACAGATAAGAGTATTTGTTCACTTCTTTATCAAGACAGACTTTGTCTGAAGACTTCCATTCTTCTAATGCTCTATAACTGAGTGTGCATCTAGAGAACCTATTGGGAAATCAGCCAAAGAGTGAGGTCATTACTTCTTCCTTCCTCTTAACCCCAGTTATTGCCTCAGCCTTTTTGGGGATCAGCAGCAGTCAATGCTGCAATTATTTCTGATGGACACTGTTAGCTCAGCCTCAGCTTTCCTTTCTCTCTTCTCCTGGAGTGACTGTTCCACCAATTCTTCCTGTGCAGGCACTGCCAGGGAATCTACAGGGTTGTGCTCCCACCATTCATGTGCTCTGCTCTGTGGAGATCTCAGGTCTCATCTGAAAACTGAAGTGAAGGGGCACTCCCTGGGGCGCTGATCACACACCAGGTATTGATTCCCAGCCATTTAAGGCACGAAAATCTTAGAGAAGTAGAGATGGACAGCTGTTCCTCATGTTCTTGGTCTCCTTTCCCCACCAGTGTCACTAGTTGGCCATGGTCACTGAGATGTGATGTATATTCCCTCCCATAGGGAGGAGAGAGACTGAAGTCATTGGGGATTTTTCTGGATGGGAGAGGAAGGAACCAGTCACAGCCTTGAAGATGGAGCATGGAAACATCCATGTGAAGATATTCAGTTCTCATTTTTGACAGAAAACATACATTTCCCTCAGCAGGGAAATGGAAAACCACAACAGCACCATTTAGGTTACAAGGAAAAATCCCAAACTGAGTTATGTTTTAAATGTATTTGACTGAAAATGCTCCAATCAGACTTGTGCCAGTGTCAGGGGTTGGATGGGTCAGTGGGGACCCAAATTCTGCTGTATTCTGTTTTTACATGTCCAGGTATGATGGAGACTTTCTGCTGAGCTGCTCTGGAGCCAAGTTCTCACCCTACCTACAATTTGGTGCTTCCTGTAAGCACTGGAGAGGAACCAGAGCTCCCCAGCTCTGCCAGGGAAGCTCTAATAAGGGTCTAGGCTAAGGGCACATGTTTGGAAAATCCTCCCTAATGAACTGTTCACCAGTGACAAGACCAAAATTTGACTCAGTGCACAGTAAACAAACTCCTAAGCATTTTCTGAAAAAACAAACAAACAAACAAACAAAAAAAAAACCAAAAACCAAAACATCAAACCTCAAAACGCCTTGGTCATCAATCAGAAGGACCTGTCACATGACAGGAGCTTGCAAGCAGAAAGCAGAGGCAGCCTGGGAAGCCCTGGGCTTCAGCCAGCAAAGCCTGAGCTTCCCAGCTGTGCTGCAGACACCCTCCATGTCAAAGGAGATCCCTGCTGGGTAATAAAGCACCATCCAGGCATGTCTGCAGTGGGGGGTGTCCTCTCAGTCCAGAGCTCTTTTCCTGTTTCCTGTTTCCTGTGCTTCCCCAACATTCATATCTGGGCAACAGGGAAGTAGAACTGCTGGAATTTGGGTCTGGTATCAGTGCATCTTACTGGGGAAAAAGGTAATTTCCATGTGAACCTGCAATGGATGTTTTTTATTGCTGCAATCACATTCTTACAGTCACCTAGTTAGAGCTGTCTCACAATTCCATGTGCTCAAAAGGGGTGGATCCCACCCAGCAGCTCCCTATTAAACTGTCATCTTCCTTTGGGATCCCATCTCTCCTCATATGATCAGCTACACTTTGAGGATGTAAGAAAAAAATGCTGGAATCCCAGAATGGTTTGGGTTGGAAGGACCTTAAAGCCCACCCAGTCCCACCCCCTGCCATGGGCAGGAACACCTTTACTAGCCCAGGTTGCTCCAAGCCCCATCCAACCTGGCCTTGGACACTTGCAGGGATGGGGCAGCCACAGCTGCTCTGCTCTGTCCACCCTCACAGCCCAAGCCCCTGCAGCCAAATCCTGCTATGTTCCTGTGCTTATCCTGAAAAACAGCCCCAAATGCATCACACACGGGGGATGTCTCAGGAACTATGATTACTGTCTCTCCAGCTGTGATTGGCGTAGGTGGTGATGCCACAGGCGTTACTTGGCCCTGGATCCTGAGCTGTGCTGGTTCTGCACGGCACCATTCCCAGATCATGATGCTTTAAGAACAGGCCTCCAGGGAGCTCGGAGACCCTGAGCTGTACTGGATCCTGAGCCATCGCTGCACATCTGCAGGGAGTTTGTAGTCAGCTTTGTCTGCTGCAGTTGCTCAGCAGAGCAGCAGCTGGACTGGATTCACACCTTGGGCAGAGCTGCTGCTCAAGGTCTGCACTTTCACTTGGTGCACACCCTGGGCTGTTTTGATATGGAGATGTCGTGCCTGGTTTGTTGCCTTAGTCACATTCCATGTGTTTTTTCTGCTGCTGTACAACAGCCCTTCTGGATGCACAAGGAAGCAGCAGCTTGTGGCAGCCATCTGTGTCCAATCTGTGGAAATAAAAGGCGGCCTTGGCATGTGCCTGACTCCTACAGACCTGTGTTGATCCCACCATCCAGCAAAGCAGGCTGAAATGGTCTGCCTGACACTCACAGCCACCCCACAACACTGTGATCACTAAATATAATAATGAAATCACAGAATGACCCCGTTTGGAAGTGACCTCAGGAGGTCTGTGGTGCAGCTGCCTTCAGACACCAGCAATGAAATCAGGCTACACTGCTGAGGACACCACCAACAGAGATGCTACAGCTTATTTCTTTGTTTCCCTGTTGCAACTGGGATAAAAGTTTCCTTATATTAATTTTGAACCTCTCCTGTTTCAATTTATTCCCAGTCTCCTGTTTTTTCCACCATGCACTACTGTGGCCTGGCTCTGTCTTCCCAATGACTTTCTCAAAGGCACCAGCCAACGGACAGGACATGTCCCCAAAGCCTTCCCTTCTCCAGGCTGAACAAATGCATTCCTGTGCCCTCCCCTCACCAGGGCAACTGCTCCAGCTCCATGACCATCTTGGTGACCCTCTACTGAATTCCCTCCAATTAGTTCTTCAATATCCATTACTAGGGGCATAATACTAGGCACACTATTCCAGATGTGGTCTAAAAAGTACTGAGTACAAGGCAATAAATTCTATAATTTGCTAGCAATGATCCTGTTAGTAAAGCCCAGTTGGCCGTCCCTCCTGGGATGCACTGGTGTCTCAGACTGAGGGAGGAACAAGGAGAACAAATAAATGGGCTCATGCAGGACTTGGTGCAAATATCAACACCTCAGAGAGCCTGGTGAATTTTCTGGGATGTGGACTGGGCCCTTTCTGCCTAGACAAGATGGTGACAGCAGTCTATAAACCTTACCAAAAGGCAGGGAGACGGAATAGGTCACATTGTGCTTTTGTGCAGGAAATTGCACTTTGCAGTCTGCACCATGTTACTTTGTTATAACCAGCACATAAATCTGCAAGAGCACAGCTTATTGAGGCTCTGCGACAGTCAGGAGATGGGGAATTGTTACCATGACAGATGGACTGACAAGTAAACTCCTATAGAAAAAACTTTGTTCAGTTTGGAGTTAAAGCTGTAAATATATAAACCTTACATAAAAGGCATGTGATTAGAACAGTGTGGACGAACAGGATGAGGCATCCCATGGCTGGGAGGAGAACCACGGTGGGTGCTGGATGAAGGCAGGGTGTGAAACCGGACTGTTTTCTGCCCCTCTGGTTCCTACATGTCACATAGTGAGTATTGTCAGATTAGAAAAGGTGCTTAATTCTCCCATGGTTTTCCATATCTGACTGTGTAGAAACAGCAGCCAGGCTTTGCTTTCATTTGGCTGACTCATGGAAGCTGGCGAGAAGTAGTCCCTATGCCCTGGGTGGGAGTTGCACTGTGGCCATCTGCAAGAGAGAGTGTGCAGGAGCCAGATATAAGGGTGGCAAGGCAGGAAAATGTCTCCAGAAGACTTTCAGGGCAATGCCCTCCACTTCAGGAAGATCAAGGATTAATTCTGCATTTCACTGAGCATTCCAATTTATTTCACTACCAGCAAGGGGAGGGCAGCACAACTGGGCCCTGCTGAGTGATGAACATTGCCAGGGCCAAGTCCCAGGGTATGATCCTACAGAGTTGCAGAACATAAGTAGAGCAAGAGGACCATGGGGGGGGGGGGGTGAGTACAGCAAACAGCTCGAGGAGAGATGCCAGCTGTGTTCCTGTGTACTGTTCCAAAGCACAACTGTGTCACCCTACACCCTCCATGGTGGTGTGACCATTCTCAGAACGGAGAGTACCATAGTTTGGGTTTGAAGGGACCTCAAAGCTCATCCCATCCCACTCCCTGCCATGGGCAGGGACACCTTTCACT
This sequence comes from Pyrocephalus nanus, assembly GCA_038380795.1. NCBI lineage: Eukaryota > Metazoa > Chordata > Aves > Passeriformes > Tyrannidae > Pyrocephalus > Pyrocephalus nanus. The sequence continues at coordinate 1,114,809 of CM076278.1, forward strand.
AGCCCAGGTTGCTCCAAGCTCCCTCCAACCTGGCCTGGAACACTTCCAGGGATGGGGCAGTCACAGCTTCTCTGGGCAACCTGTGCAACCTGTGCCTGCCCACCCTCACAGCCAACAATTCCTTCCCAGTATCCCATCTAGCCCTGCCTTTGAGAGAAATAAAAATATGGGCATTTTGAGCCAAAAGCCTAAAGAGAATGTCACTTCCCAGAGGGATAGCTCTGCAGGGAAGACATCCGTTCCTGCAGGGAGCAGAGCAAGCATGTGAACTCTCAGGGATCTCCCGACCTCCTCCAGTGCTTTTCTGCCTGTCAGTGTGTGGTGACTATGCCTCCTAGGTGAGCCATTATTCCCCCCAGTAGCTGCTTATCCAGGTCTGCCCCAATCAGCCCTGCTCCCAGCAAATCTCCAGAGATTTGTCTTCTTCCAAGGCCACATCCAGCTCTCATTGAAATAAGGTTCAAATTAAAACACCAGGATCTCAAAGCAGATGCTTGCTGAGAAGTATGACCACATGGACCATGTGGCTGCACTCAGATCTTCCAGGGCATCTTGTCACCCTGTTAGCTCTTCAGGGATACCTGTATCCATCCTTCTCCATTTGGAGAAAGTCATTTCCCTGCAGACACAGGTGGTGTTGGCTTTGCACAGGGGCCAGGGAACCAGCCTGAGCACCCCACAGAGATGGGGGGCCATGTCCTCCAACACTTCTCCTGCCACCTCACGCAGAGCAGGAAATCTCTGCAGTTCAGTGAGTCTCTTGCTAAACATCTTTGACATTTGATTTGAGAAATAAAAGTCAGGCTCCTCAGAGAATGGTAATGTGAGTTTAATGAACAACACCTGTCAGAGTCTGCACTGCTGCAGCTGTTTTGGAGGGTGATGGACTCTGGGGAGCTGTGCTGCCTGTCTGCACCCAGTGGGAGATGGTGAAGGCCTGCCCCTCCTGTCACCAGGCAGATGCAGCAAACCAAGTAGATGGGGAGGAGTGGGAACAGGTCCCTGATCGGAGAGGTAAAAGAATCCTCTCCTGAACTCCATCACCTCTCTGGGTGCCCTTGAAGAACAGGTTTGAGGCCCTGGACCCAGAGAGTCAGGTAGAGGACAGTCAGGAGGAAGATCTGTCTGGAGGGTCTCCTGGTTCCACCCTGTCTACCAGACGGATTACAACCACAGCGATAAGGAGAAAAAGAAAGGTAGTTGTAGTTGGTGGCTCCCTTCTGAGGGGAACTGAGACCCTATATGTCAACCAAAATCATCCCACAGGGAGCTCTGCTGCCTTCCCAGGGCCTGGTTTAATGAGACTGAAGTGTTTTGCTAAGGAGGATGAGTAATGAGGAAGACCAATCTCCTCCCTCTAAGCAATTGTAAATCCAAAATTAAGAGACTCCAATTGGAGAAGTATGGAGAAAGGAAAAATAACAGCCCTTTCTTAAAGGATATATGTGTATTGGCAGAACAACGAAAGAACACAAAACTCACCAAACAACAATCCCAAAAATCCCCTTCACAAAGGAAACAGTTCAGTACTTTTGCCTTTTGGCGCAATTCCAACCACGATCAGACGGGGGTGCTGTTTGGCTCTGGTGCCGCCGCAGGAGGGCCCCGGTTCGTGGGAGAAGCCGAAAAGGGGGAAATCCCCCCACACACTGAGAAGGGGAAGGGGAAAAGGGGAAAAAAAAGGGGCCATTCCCATGAAACTCATGCTGTCTGTGGCTGGCTGTGGTGGGGATTTCCCCCCTTTCGTCGATGGAAACGCTGCTGCCAACACAGGAGGGAGAGGACGACCTCCTCCCCAAAAAGTTCTTTTGTAGATTAGTCAAGCCTCTCCCATGAAATCCGAGCAGGTCTGGGATGGGGGCAGAACAGGGTGCAGGGAAAGTGGAGGCAAGCTGGGGCCAGAAAACAGCCAGATGACCAGGCCAAAAACAAAGCAACCTCAGAGCCTTTCCACCCACACCCTCCCTGCATCAGGGCAGAAGTGAAGTGACTGACCTTTTCCCCCTCTAACCCCCCATACCGTTCTCTGACAGCCATCAGTGTGGAGTGCAGGCCTGCAGTTACTTTTTTGTGTCTATAAATCACCCAAGGCAAACCCCTTCGCCCTCCCTCATTCAACATCTTTGTTTTACAGCAATGCAGGGCAAAGAAAAATTCCCTCCTTGGTTTTTTAGAACAAACCTATGACAGTAATCCAGGCTGGCATCAAGGCATTAATGGAAGAAGTATCAGGGCAATTAAAAAGGATTTCAAGGTGCTGGGTTGATTAGTTAATGGGACAGGAGTATAGGTGGTGTTCACCTCAGTTCCTGCAGTAGCAGGCATGAATTAGGAGAGGACTAGGAAAGCCCATCTCATCAATAGGCGGCTAAAGGATTGGTGCCACTGGCAGAAGTTTGGTTTTTTTGACCATGGGGCAAATTCCATGGTACCCAATCTCTTCAAATCAGATGGGCTTCATCTATCTAGCAAGGGCAAAAGGACTATAGCCTGTAAGCTGGCAGGGCTGATCAGGAGGGCTTTAAATTAGGTTTGAAGGGGGAAGGGATTGAAACTGGGCTCTTCAGAGATGAGCCTAAGGGTGAAAAGCCACGGTCAAGAGTGAAACAGCAGCCCAGCTGAAGTGCATGTACACCAATACACGCAGCATGGGCAACAAAGAGGAGGAGCTGGAAGCCATCGTGCAGCAGGACAGCTGTGACGGGGCTGCCATCACGGAAACGTGGTGGCAGACTCGATGACTGCAGTGCTGCCATGGATGGCTACAAGCTCTTCAGAAAAGATAGGCAGGGTAGGAGAGGTGGAGGGGTGGCTCTGTATGTTAGGGTGTCTCTTGACTCTGTAGAACTCGAGATCAGTAACAATAAGGTTGAGTGCCTGTGGATCAGAATCAGGGGGAAGGCCAATAAGGCGGATATCCTGATGGGAGTCTGTTATAGACCACCCAACCAGGATGATGAGGGTGATGAATTATTCTATAGGCAGCTGGCAGATGTCTCAAAATCACCAGCCCTTGTTCTCGTGGGTGACTTCAACCTGCCGGGTATCTGCTGGGAGCTCAACACGGCAGAAAAGAGGCGCTCTAGGAGATTCCTGGAGCTTATAGAGGATAATTTCTTGCTCCAGCTGGTAAATGAGCCTACCAGAGATGGGACCCCACTAGACCTTCTGTTCACAAACAGAGAGGGGCTGGTGGGAGATGTGGTGGTCAGACGCCACCTGGGGCACAGTGACCATGAAATAATACAGTTCTCAGTACTCAGGGATGCAAGAATGGCCACCAATAAAATGTCTATGCTGGCCTTCCGGAGGGCAGATTTTGGCCCATTCAGAAGACTGGTTTAGAGGGCACCCTGGGAAACTACCCCTGAAAACAAAGGGGTGCAGGAGGGACGGACATTCTTTAAGAAGCAAGTCTTGAACGCAGAAGAGAAGGCTGTCCCAGTGTGCCGAAAGCTAAGCCGATGGGGAAGACAACCGGTCTGGCTGAACAGGGAGATTTTGAAGGAAATTAGGATACAAAGGAGAGCCTACTGATTATGGAAAAAAGGGCTGGCTACTCAGGAAGAGTTTAGAAATATAGTTAGGTCATGCAGAAAGAAAACTAGAGAGATGAAGGCACAATTTGAACTCAATCTTGCCACTTCTGTTAAGGATAACAAAGAGTCTTTCTACAGATACATTAATAGCAAAAGGAGGGGCAAGGAAAACCTCCATTCTTTTTTGGACATAGGCAGTAGCATAGTTATCAAAGATGAGCCAAAGGCTGAGGTATTTAACACCTTCTTTAGCTCAGTTTTCACTGGGAAGACAGGTTGTCCTGAGGACAGCTGGCTTCTGGAGCTTGTAGACAGAGATAAGAAGCTGAACAGCCCCCTGTAATCCAAGAGGAAACAATTGGCAACCTGCTGAGCCTGTCTGATCCTCACAAGTCTATGGGACCAGATGGGATCCACCCAAGCGTGATGAGGGAGCCAATCCACTCTCCATCATTCACCAACAGCCCTGGCTCTCTGGGGAGGTCCCAGACGAGTGGAAGTTGGCGAATGTCACATCAATCCACAAAAAGGGCCGGAAGGAGGACCCGGGAAACTCCAGGCCTGTCAGCCTGACCTCAGTGCCTGGCAAGGTTCTGGAGCAGATCATCCTGAGTGTAATCACACAGCACCTACAGGATGGACAAGGGATCAGAGCCAGCCAGCACGGGATTAGGAAGGGCAGGTCCTGTCTGACCAACCTGATCTCCTTTTATGATCAGGTGACCCGCCTGGTGGATGAGGGGCAGGCTGGGGATGTGTCTGCCTGGACTTCAGCACAGCCTTTGGCACCGTGTCCCCCAGCACACTCCTGGAAAAGCTGCAGCCCAGGGCTTGGACAGGGCACTCTGTGCTGGGTTAGGAACTGGCTGGAGGGCCGGGCCCAGAGAGTGATGGTGAACGGGGCTGCATCCTGTTGGGATCCAGTCACCAGTGGTGTCCCCCAGGGATCAGTGCTGGGCCCAGTTCTGTTTAATATCTTTACTGATGATCTGGATGAGGGCATTGGGTCCACCATTACCAGATTTGCAGAGGAAACCAAGCTGGGGGGAGTGTCGATCAGCTGGAAGGCAGGAGGGCTCTGCAGAGAGGCCTGGACAGGCTGGAGAGCTGGGCTGATTCCAAGGGGATGAGGTTCAACAAGGCCAAGTGCTGGGTCCTGCACTTTGTCCACAACACCCCCCTGCAGTGCTACAGGCTGGGGTCAGAGTGGCTGGAGAGCAGCCAGGCAGGAATGGAGGCGGGAGTTTGGATGGACAGGAAGCTGCACATGAGCCAGAGTGTGCCCAGGTGGCCAAGAGGGCCAAGGGATCCTGGCCTGGCTCAGGATCAGTGGCAGCAGGAGCAGGGCAGGGATTCTTGGCCTGCACTCAGAGCTGGTGAGGCCACCCCTGGAGTGCTGTGTCCAGCTCTGGGCCCTCAGCTCAGGAAGGACATGGAGGGGCTGGAGCAGGGGCAGAGAAGAGCAAGGAGGCTGGGGAAGGGACTGGAGCACAAGTGCTGTGAGGAGAGGCTGAGAGAGCTGGGGTTGTTTAGTCTGGAGAAGAGGAGACTCAGGAGTGACCTCATCACTCTCTGCAACTCCCTGACAGGAGGGGGAGCCAGGTGGGGCTTGGTCTCGTTTCCCAGGCAGTTCTCAGTAAGACAAGAGGGCATGGTCTTAAGCTCTGCCAGGGGAGGTTTAGGTTGGATATTAGGAAGAAATTCTATACAGAGAGGGTAATCAGGGCTGGAATGGGCTGCCCAGGGAGGGGGTGGATTCTCCATCCCTGGAGGTGTTTAAGGTAAGACTGGATGTGGCATCAGTGCCATGGGCTGGGAACCACGGTGGTAGTGGATCAAGGATTGGACTTGATGATCTCAGAGGTCCTTTCCAACCTGGCTGATTCTATGATTCTGTGATCAAGGAGAGCAGAGAAATTTCCTGGAGCTCATCCTACAGCCCTCATCAGCCTGTGGACAGGAAGGCAGGGAAGGCACAGGACAGCCCATCCCTGGTGTTACCCAGTGCTTCAGTTTCTGTGGCAGCATCTGACTGCTCTTGTCTCTCCTGTCAGTGGTACCTCAGTCCTACTCCATCTATTGTATCCAAATTTCTTGTGTACTATGGGGGAGTTCCGTTCTCAAACTTTTTTCTTAGTATCATATGAAGTAAAAAAAATATTTCAAAATAGCACATATCCAAACAAAGCATTCTAGCATTTCCAAAATGTGAAACAGAATTAAATTTGGCCAGTTTTTATCAAATTCATCACTAATTCCAGGATTGTTCATGTCTTGCCTCTTTTCAGGCTTTTCTCCCCCCTCTTTGTTGGGAGTGTTTTCCCAGCTCTGCAGATCCCCTCTTTACCCAGCTCCCAAAATAGTTCCTGGAGCTGCTCTCCCTTTTCTCCCTCTACAGTAGACATAAGCCTTGCTTTTGTGTCCAATAACGTGCATCCCACTGAAATTTCATGCTTTTACACTCACAACATACACAGAATCTTTCCACATGCAAAATCACAAATACATGGTGAAACTGTGACCAATTTCATATTTGCAGTGAAATGCTCTCATTTATAGACGTGCCTCTTTTCTGGCCACAAAATACTTAAATGTTGAATATCTCTTGAAGTTAAAAAATCTCTTTCAAGCTGATTTAGGAGCCATCAGAAACTCTCAGCTTTCCATAGCTGGAAATCTCTGCTGATGCATATTCCTTTCTCTGTTTTGCTTTCTTAAATAAGGGTAAATGCCAGATACTGTGTTTCTTCCTGCAGGATAGCAGTTAGTCAGCTCCCTATGGCCTAAGCATTAATGTTTTCTTCCTCTTTATTTGTGGGATCACACTTAGAAGTCTACTCTAAAAGTACACTGACATTCAAAGTCAAGTGCTTCAGATGTTGAAAGCATCAAAATTAAGTCTGTCCTCTACTCCAGCCTCTTGAGTGGGATCATTACAATGCAGTGTTTAATTACATGATCATATACCAGTTTTTCCACAGAATCCCTAAGTCATTCCATGCCTGAGTAGTCATTCAATATTTCTCTTAATCCTCCCCATTCAATGTGTGCTGCAGGCTTTACTTGCTGCACACCATCCAAACCCTCTGTTGACTACAGAATTATTCATTCCCTCTTGGGGGTTCCTGCTTTCATGGGGGCTGGGGAGGCTTCTCGAGTGCTAACAAATTTATTTCCACAAAACACCTGTGTAATGACCTTGGACTTTCTCCCTTGAGAACTGAGGCAGAGAGATGAGCACCAGAGGCTGAGTCTGGCTGCTTTCATACCATCCCACGCAGCAGGCCCTGGTGCTTGATTTTCTGTGGACTTGGCACTTCTTCACATTTTGCCTGTTCAAAGCACAGCTCCCCTTGGCTTCCATTCTGAGTGCTCAGCACTCCTGCAAACCTGACCCTAAGGATCTCCCACTGGGGACCTGGCAAGGAGAAAGGCATAATTAAGCTCAGCTCTAAATTCTAGAGGAAATGCAAGGGTAGGAAGGAGCCCACATGAGAGTGCACTCTTTTTCTCGTGCAGTGCTCCACTTTGTTCCATAAAGGTTTCTGATCTTCCCAGGGAATGAGGGATCCTGCTTGGTTACACAGTCCCCAGAGTGAGCCCAACCCATGCACTGCACAGAGCCTGAATGAGCACAGAATATGACTGTGCAATTAAGACTAGTAAAAAACTCTCAACCTTTCCTGCTCTATCCCTCACCATCCCCCTTTCATCCCCTTTCCACCTTTAGATACTCCCTAATCCTCTCGAGAATGGCTTTGTTCTTGTGCACCTCTCCTACCAGACCTCTCAATCCAAAGCCATCCATCTCCCTTCCTCACACCCAGGTGCAATCTCGTGGCCCAGAAAATCTCCTCCAGCCATGGCTCTCAGGCTGGAGGAGGGATCCAGTATCATAGATAATTTCATCCTTATGGAGATAAGAAAAAGCATGGTAAGCCAGAGATGGGGGAAACTTGGCTCCACATTGCTGCTCTTCCACTCGAGATTAGAGGTCCCATGTCACATCAGAGACCTACAGGACAGCAGCAGCACCTGTCCCCAAAGAGCAGAAACCTTGAGTGTCCCAGCCATGGCTCTGGCCAAGCAGAGACTGAACAGATGTGGAGGCAAGGGAGGCTCTGCCCATGGTGCTGCACAGAGCAGATGGATCAGGAATGAGCTTGAGGCCACAAGGAAAAGATGCTGCCAGGGTCCATGGGATGGTGTGCAGGGATCTGTCCTGGATTTCCTTGTGATACCTGTGATCCCAAATCTGCCATTGTGGAAGGAACTCGATCCCATCCCTATTTTGTGGGGAAATCCTCCCTGCTCTACCCTGGCTCCTGCGATGCCAGGATCTTTCACTGGGCTCTTTCTACTCTCTGGGATATCCAGCCTTGGTCAGCTGTGAGTGCAAGTGCTGAAGGTGCCTGCAGGAGCTGTGTTAGTGACTAGCTGTCCAGTACCTGGGCTTCAGCTCACAGTGAGAGCTAAAACAATGGCTTAAACCACTAAAATTTAACCCAAGTTGCTCCACGTCCTTGGCATGGTGTACTTCCCAGCCACTAAGAGCACTTGGCATCTGTGGAAGTTTGTAATGCCAAGGCTTGAGCTTTTAGGAAGAAACCAGAAAGGTATCTGAGAGCTGGTTATCCCCTGCACTGACAAGCTGCTGTGTGCCCACAGAAGGGTGCTCTGTGTGGCTGGGGATGTGCTCTGGGACCCTGACACTGATCCCATATGTGGCAGCAGCACCAGCCTTCCCATGCTGTGCTTTGCACGGATCCTTCTCCATCCCAGTGGATGGGATCCCCAGAGACTGGTGAGTAGCTCTGTCCCTCTCTTGTCCAAGTAAGAGGAGCAATTCTGCTGGTCTGTTTGTTTAGGAAAGGTTTCCTGCTCACGTTCCCAAACTCCCCGACAATTGCTCTGACATATTTTCCCTGTCAATGCAAAGACAACACAGTCTGTTAAAACAGCTGCCGGAGCCTCCCGGGTTACCGCGTTCCTGGCATTAAAAAGCCATTTTCTGAGGGACTGGTAGGGCAGTCATGAATCCTGTGTGGTCCAGACCAGCACTCCAGCTTGCCCCTGGAGAGGCACAGCATGTTCCCACTTCCAGACCTTTCACTGAGATACCTCTCTCCAGACAACATGGATCAACAGCTTGTACCAAACTGACCCATCTGCTTCTCAGAGTGGGCAAGGGTGCTGCATCGCTCTGTACTCACACTAATATCACCTTTCCTGGTTTTTCTGGACACAATACCGAGCTAATGAAGTGATTCAGCTCCTGGTACCAAGCCAGGCTAGAGCAGGGCCAGCAGGAACTCCGGGCAGTGCAGGGACTTCCCAGCACCTCACACTGGAAAGCACAGCTCCTGCAGCAACAGTCTATGGCTGCACTGCAAGAGGGGGCAGTTTGCTGGTCAGAACTCCCCTGCTGCTGTGCCTGCCCTGTCCACACCTCCAATGTTCTGGTCAGGAGTCTCTTAATTGCAGCCTTGTGGCAGAAAAGAGACTATTTACAGGAGCATGGAGCAACAGGACAAGGGGCAATGGCTGACAGAGAGTGGGTTTAGATTGGATATTAGGAAGAAATTATTCCCTGTAAGGCTGGTGAGGTCCTGGCACAGATTGTCCAGAGAAGTTGTGGCTGCCCCTGGATCCCTGGAAGTGTTCCAGGACAGGTTGGACAGGCCTTGGAGCAACCTGGGCTGGTGGAAGGTGTCCCTGCCCATGGCAGGGGATGGAAGGAGATGAGTTTTGAGGTCCCTTCCAACCCAACCCTTTCTGTGATTCCATTTTATGAGTGTCATAGGGGAATGATGCCTGATGCTCACTGTGCAGTCTTACAACTTGTACCCAACTTTCTTTGGAGAAGAGGAGGCTCAGAGAGGACCTTGTTGCTCTCTACAACTCCCTGAAAGGTGGTTGTAGTGAGGTGGGGGTTGGTCTCCTCTGCCATGTCTCAAGAGAAAGGATGAAAGGAAATGGCCTAAAGTTGTACCAGGAGAGGTTCAGATTAGACGTAAGAAAACTTTTTTTCCTGAAAGAGTAGTCAGGCAGTGGAATAAGTTTCCCAGAGAGGTGGTGGAGTCACCATCTCTGGAAGTGTTCAAGAGGCATCTGATGTGGCACTTGGGGATGTGGTTTAGGGGTGATTATGGTGGTGCTGGGTTGACAGTTGGACTTGATGATCTTGAAGGTCTCTTCCAGCCTTGATGTGATTCTGGAATTCAATCAAATCATTTGCCAAAATGCAAATAATTCCTTTCCCCACCTGTGAAGGACTGTGATGCCTTTCAGTGTCAAAGACTGCTTGAAACGGAATGAAATAGCTGAATTAGAAAATCACTATAATTTTGTAGACATTTTAAGTGATTCATTAATGGATTTGTTTCTGCAGGTTGACAGAGCAAAGCCAAACAGGAGTCACTGGCTGAGGTGGGTTGACACAGGAAATTGCTGTATCTGTGACATGCAGCTACAGGTGCTGCAGAGCTGCAACCACATGCTATGGTATGTGGAGCAAATAAATGAATGGTGAAGCAAAAAGGCACAGCATGGGAAGCCCTCAGAGGCTCTGTGCTTCATGCAGGCAATAGCCCTATGCTGCAAATGATTCTCAGTTCAGGAATGTTCTCAGTTTAGGAACAAATCCTACAGCTAGGGCAAGAAATTGGGGTAAATGTAGAGCTAATGTGCTCATCAGAGCAGAACCAAAACTTGCCTTCACAGCTGCAGATAAAAGGATCGAGCCTGCTGAGAATGCAATAGCACCTTTGAAACTTGTTTATTAGGTTAAAGGAAAGAAAGGGTGAGTTTTGTGTTTCTTCACAAGTTGTAAGTGAAAGATTTCATACATGGGCTGCAGGATCTCTCACTTCACAGCAGGCTTACCTGAAGCCACTCAGAGAGTTGAAACACTAGCAAATCTTGATCATAAAATAGACATGTGCATGCAGGCTGCCAGACTGTGGGGGACCCAGATGCTTCCAGAGGACTTGACACGATGCTGGACACCTGTCTGTGAACACCAGCCCTCCAGTGATGTAGCAGAAGTTAAGGCAGTCAATGTTCCATAATCTTGGGGCTCAAATCTCCAGTGAGACTTGCCTGGATATCTTTCAGGAAGGTACCTGAGCCCTTGACACATAAAAAAAAAGCAGTGGGCAGCATTAGTTGTTCAAATGTAGCTCTGTCAATCTAAACATCTTCCCCTGAGCAGATGTCCAGATGCCCTGGAAGCCAAGGCAGGGAGGTGGGCCTGGGAGCAAACCCAGCTTCTTCTGGAAGCACCAGCGAGCTTGGCTTCAGGTCTCAGCAACAGACTTGTGAAACAAAGTGAGAATAATTCAGCTTTAGTGCCTGGAAGAGGAAAAATTCCTTCATTTTGTGCAGTTTATGCAGGATGTGCTGTTCTGCACATAGCAGAGGCAGGGCTGGGATCTTAGAGTCACAGAATAACACACTAGTTTGGGTTGGAAGGGACCTTAAAACTCATTTTGTTGCAATCCCCTGCCATGGGTAGGGACACCTTTCACTAGCCCAGGTTGCTCCAAGCTCTGGCCAACCTGGCCTTGGACACGTCCAGTGATGTGGCAGCCACAGCCCCTCTGGGTAACCTGTGCCAGGGTCTCCCCACCCTCACAGGCAAGGATTTTTTCCTAATATCCAATCTAAATCTACCTTCCTTCAGCTTATTCAGCCATTCTCCCTTCTCCTATCACTACATGTCTGTGAAAAGTCTCTCTCCAGCCCTCTTCTGAACCCTCTTTAGGTACTGGAAGGTTTCTACTACCTTTAGGTACTGCACCCTTTTAGGTACAGGAAGGCTGCTGAGGTATCTTGCGGGACTGCACTATTGCCAGGACCAGTTCCAGGGAGTAGGGAGAAGAAACACAGCTTTCCAAGTCCTTGATGATTTTTAAGGTAGAATGAAATGATAATAACAAATAGCTGGCCGGGCTGTTTGCCCAGGACAGGAGATGTATTGGCCTTGCCAGCTGACAGACTGTTTTTGTAATTTTGGAATTACTTGAATGCTGCTGATAATAGAGAATGGAGACAGGCACAGGATGAGCTTCAGGATCAGTACACCATGCTCACCAAAGTGTCACAGATTAGTGCTTGGCAGAGCATCTTCCTGAGGGCCCAGGCATGGGCCATGGGCCGGGTTTACAATCCCAGCAGTTGGTGTTGGGTGGAGGCCACAGTGATCAAGGAGTCAAAGATGGAGCCTGCCCCAGGCTGGATCTACCCTTAGCTGGGATGGCAACGCTGTAGCCCCACATGGCAGCTCCCAAAGCACTCAACAGAATGATGGTCAGTGTTGCCTGCTCACCACTCACCATCCAGGATATCATAGCATCACAGAATCATCAAAATGGGAAGAGATCTTCAAGTCCAACCATCAACCCAATACTACCATAATTATCCCTAGACTATGTCCCCAGGCACAACGTCCAGAGGTCTCTTGAACACTTCCAGAGACTGTGCCCAGTGTCTAATCTGAACCTCCTCTGGTTCATTTAAGGCCATTTCCTCTCATCCTTTGTCTTGGAACACGGCAGAAGAGGCAGATCCTAGATAAGGGTTGCTCCCCAAATCCTTGGTATCTTGGAATGCCTGAAAACAACCTGGTAACAACTACCTGTAATACTGCTTGTGAGGATATGAATCTGGGAACTGTTGGGAATAACCTGGATGAGGAACAGGAGTTTAGAAGGTGGAAAGAAATGACTTCTGGCAAAATAGGCCAGACAGCATCAGACAAACAGACTGTCTGTTAGATTGTGAGCTCTCCCTCTTTCACAGGGGAGAGTAGGTTTGTCTGATTGGCCAATGTCCAGTTAGAGACTTGTAGTTTTCCCAATTAAGAACTCAGTAGTTATCTAAAGATGCATGTATCCCCCCTATTATGTATATCAATCTTAAATCCTATCCAATGCCCTGTCCAAGATTATATGTACCTATCCCCTTTTTCCAGAACCTTCCTTATCTGCATATAAACCCCCTCCATTTTGTAAAATAAAGTGAGATCAGCTTTAGCACCCACAGCTGGTGTCTCTGTGTGATTTGACCCCTGAGCTCGGCCGATGCACCACCGGCACAATGAGAGAAACTGCAGCTCAGCTGTGAACCCCTGCTGGTCTGAGAAGACCCCTGACACCTTCAAACCGTGATAGGGAACCACATGGAGAACGTGGATGTGTGCATGGTAGTGGACATCAGTGCAGAGCAGTGGTGCTGCTTTAATAACCTGGAACATGGATACATCCTTGCTTCTTGGACTGCTGGACTGGTATTCCCAGTCATGCCCTTCCTCCCAGAGCTGAACAGTCAAGGTGGAGGGGTTGGACCTACAGCCAGAAGGGAGATGGACAGATTGGGTGTGGGAAGCTGGGACAACCGAAGCACTGATTCTTACCTCAGGATGAGAACCTGGAACAAAATTTGGCTTTCCAAGCTTTCTATCTTTCCTCCAAATTGCCAGGATCTTAGATTTTAAATGGCCAACTGCAGCTGTCAGATGTCTGCTTCAGGCAGGGAGCACTAAATGAAGGATAGAAATCAGCGCCCCAAGTATGGGAAGTTATTCAGAATTGAGCATTTCCTGCAGAGAGCCCCCAGTACCCATGAGAACATCATGGACCACGAGCCATTGGCATACACGATGCAGAGAGATCCTTTCCCAGGTAGCTTCCCAGGAAGAGCTCATGAGCTTCTCCTCCACGTGTCACACGTTGGCAGAGCTGGATTTTGTTGTGGGTTGGTTAAGTGTCCCCATGGTTCCTGTGTTCAAGGCAGTGATGAACTGCTGCTGCAGGTGTGGCTGCAGGTTCAATGCCAAGGTGTTCAGAGCTCGTGCTCCTTGGTGTAGGGGGGTGTGGAGAAGTTGTGCCCTGCTTTAGTGGAGCTGCACTCTGGCTATACTTACTGGATTTGTGAATATGGTTGTTCTGTGGTTACATCGCTTTGTTTTTAATGCTCTGTGGATGTTTTTTCTCTTTTTAAACATTGCATAACTGAAGGACTGATGATGCCAAGAGCATTGATGGTGGGTGAAAGAGACAGCAGGAATTTAGCAAGGCAATGAGGCGGCATCAGCAGGTGAAATTCCCCCACAGCAGAGCCTCCTCAGGGCTGCAGGCTCCCACTGCAGGCACAGCTCCAGGTGACACACGTGCCCGCTGCCACGGCCCACTCTCCATCCGCGCTGTGCCCGTCCGAGCACGGCGCCTCACTGTGCCTGCCCCCAGGGACGGACCCTGCTGAGGAGAGCTGCTGCTCCCGTGGGATTGCTCTGAGAGAGCCAGCTTTCAGTGATCTCAGAAACATGACAGCAGAACTAAACGCACAGTTGGAGGCCCTCGTGGAGCGACTTCCCATGTGCAGTGTAGGCCCCTGCCCACCCCCACGTTCCTCACGGGGGGATTGCAATCCAGGCAGCAGAGGAGGGCTGGGTGAATCAGAGCCACTCTGGGGGCGTTTGCTTGGGCCCCCATGCACATGGCAGCATGTTTGAGTCCCACCCTGTGTTGTGGGAGAGGCTGAGGGGAGGTTGCTTTACCATATGGTGTGTTTTAATCTAGGGTCTTATTGTTCATCCCTGAGAGGTGCCCAAACTGTGGCTTCATGCCGCTGGGGGACCACTGAGCATCAGAGATGCTGCCAGATCTCTCCAGAACTTTGCTGCTGGCCCAGGACACCAACAGAGAGCACTACGAGGCCAGGCTTGGCTCGGACACCTCGTGAAGGTGTGCACAGCACTGATGGCTTTGAGAGCACTTAGAGTGAGTCAGATTTAGGAATAAATCAATTTCTGGATGAAAATAATCAAGGAAATGGTTTGAAATGAGCTTTAGAAAGCTGAAGTGTTAGTAAATTCACTGCAGAGCTGCAGGGCAGAGATGCCTCCTCCCCTGCTTTGACTCTACAGTCCAGGATGGGCAGAACCTTTGCTGTCCTGCTGGCCACCTACTACTGCAGGGCCTGAAAAGTTCCCCTCCTCTCGTGCTGAGTCTGCAGTTAACCAGAGGAACACGAGCTTAAAATGGTCTTTAACACCCAGCTCTCCAGCAGCTCCCTCACAGCAGGGTTTGGCTGCACTGAGAGGAGTGTTATGGAGTGAAACTGTTCTCAGAGCTGAACTCCTGCAGTGTTTGGTGTCTCCTCAAATCTCCCCTGAGTCCTGGCTGCAGCCCAGGCACATCATCCTGCTCTTGGTTGCAAAGAAAATCAACAGAGGCGCTCACAGAGATCTGTGGCCACCAGAGCCCTGTGGGGCACCTGCTCCAGGGAAACGGGGGGAGCAGAGCGGTGTGGGTACACCCCTGAACAGCCACACCCGGGAAATGTGTCCTGTCCTCACTGTCAAGCCCCAGCAGAGCTTATTTAGAGTGGGGCAGGAGGGCAGAGGGTAGAAATGCATTATGTCCTGAGTTTGTCCTGTCCCAGGAGATGACTGGGCAGTCCCAGGGCTACCTGCCCTGCTCCTTGGGACCTCCTACCACACTATGGGGACAGCCCTGTCACTGAGGGGACTCAGCATTAGGATTGTGCCAAAGAAGCTTGGCTGGATGTGAGAAATGTCCCTGGACAAATGTTTGGAGAGAGAGCAAAGGGAGAAGGTCCCAGCTTTGGGAGGACCATGGGGAGCTGCTGTTATATTAAATACGAGGAGGGCCATAAATATAAAACTGGGCACTTATGATGATGGCCTAAATTCAGCTTTTATTCTCTTCATCCAGAATATTACAATAGATTATTGTCTTCACACAGCTGCACTCACACTGTCCCTGTAATCTTACATACTAACACTATTCTTAGCGCTATTATCTATATTTACCACTAGCCTTCACATATGATTGGATGTTCACCTCTTATTTACATTCTTTTCCATGCTGCCAGGCACTGCGGCCTTGCTGCATCCTCTGACAAGCTGCCAGCAGCCCTGGGGAAGGACCAGTGAGGAGAGAAGGTGAGGGAAGAGAAGGGGAGCTGGGTCACTGCAGTAGCTGATGAGGGCCAGGGAGCGAGTCAGGAGGAGACCGCACATGATGCTGGTGTGATAGGGATGAGAAGGGGGTGGTGAGGAGATGAGTCAAACGATGTGGGATGTGGTAGGGCTGAGACAAGTCAGTTTGTGACCCATCAGGCTCATAGAAAGGGGCAGAGATTGATTTCTAGAGGTTCTCACTGGAACTTATATAGCACTGACTGAAACTCCCACTTCAAAAGCCAGGAAAAAAATTCCTCCTGAGCTCTTGAGAGTGAAACAAACCCTACTGTGATGGATGGTGCCTGTTGTGCCTATTTGCTGGTTTTTACTGTGTCATATTCCTTTCCAATGTCGTGGCTGGGGCACCAACAAGAAGGGACTTTTTGGCTTTGTCACTTTCTGAGTGTGGCACTCTCACTGAGCCTCCAAGGAGCAGAGCCTGGGAGATGTGGGTAGGGATGAAGAGCAAGGTTGGCAGAGAACTTGCAGCTCCAAAAAGCCTGAGAGGCTGCTGGGAAGTGCAGCAAAAAGAAATGAGGGACTTTGAGGCATTGGCTGCCCTACAGAGGAGCTCTGTGTGGGGCTGGGAACAGCCTGGGGTAGGGTGGAGGGACCACCTGCAAGGCATAGGGAAGTCTCACTTCTGCATACTCAGGCTGAGTTATCTTGGTTTGCAAACAATTCCTACTATTTCCTGAGGAAGGTTAGTGGTGCACGAATACCCTTCCCTGCTCCAAACCAGTGTCTTCTGCCACCAGCAGGGGCAGGTGGGCACTGTGATGGGTCATCCTCCACATCCATCCAACTCTAATCCTCCTGAGGGCCAGTCTTTGGGGGCACAGACTGCTCTTACCAGGCAGAATCAGGATTGCAGGGAGCATTCTGCAAGCAGGACTGCTGGGTGTCTGCCAGTGCAGCAGTGTTGGTGTGATGAGGTACCCAGGGACCAGATTGTGGGAGGCACTCGGCCATCCTGCAGAAGTTGTGACAACTGTCAAGTGTCTCCATGAATGCTCACATGCATTTTAATGGCTTTCTTAGTGTCTGGGATTCCCAAGGTGCACAAGCCAGTCAAGAGCTTGCTGCCAAAACATCCTTCATTAGAAAAAAGCTGGCTGGGAACCAAAAAGTCATAATGGTTTTAATAAATTAATGATAATGATTAAAAAACCCCCGTACCCATGGTGTGTCTTGGGTCCCGGGTGGAACTCATCATGCAGGCTTACCAGGACAGCTACACTGGAAAAAAACATTTTAAAATATGTGATATCTTAGATCTGAGTCTCCCTTGAAGCAGAGGCAGCTTTTTGAAGAATACCCTCTGGAATTCCTATTGGGAGACTAGCTGGGTTAAAGTTTGTCTGGTTTTTTTTTTTTTCTCCCAAATTTTTATTCTCAAAAACTTTCCACAGTTTCCTTCTGCTTTTTGGAGTGATTTCCAAATTGCACTATTAAGGATTGCAGCGTTTTCTTGCCAGCCCTCCCACTGGGGCATCACCGTGTGCTGCTGGGGCTGTCCCAGGGTCCTGGCTCAGCTGTGCTGGTGGTGTGGCACACTCTGGGCATGGACATCTGGAAATGAGGACCCCCCTAGTGTGAAGGTGTGGAGGAGAGGGCTGGGAAAGTTTACATTTTCAGGAATGGTGTGGCTCCTGTGGGTGGGTCAGTCCTCGCAGCCTCCTCCAGTTTCTGCTCCACTCAGATGACAGATTGAGCTGGGGTGACAGTGATTCCCCTGCTCCTGGGATGCCTCTGGCCATCCCTATGTTGTCATCCTGACCTGGATAGGAATGGAGGGTGAATCATAATTTCCATTTCTTCTGCTGTGTGGAAGGGTTGGTGAGTACCACAAGTGCAGGACTTGGAGAAGAAGTATCCATACAAGAAGGCATGGATATTTGAACAGGGAAAACTACTGGGGTGGGACCGTGTTTCCACGGACCACTATCCACCAGTTTGGCTTTTCCCTTCAGTCTGTCCGTGACTCTGTCTCCTGGGATGGTCTCAGTTGGACTTGATGATCTTAGAGGGCTTTTCCAACCTTAATGATCATATGATTCAAGGGGAGTGAGAGATCTTTCTATTTTGCCTCTCTGCAGCTGTACTACAAGATATCCCCCATTTAGGACCCTTGGAGCTGGAGATGAGAAGGCTTGATTTTGAGAGACTTTTCCCACCTTTCCCTGATGAAGAGGATGCCCCAGGTCACACTAGTGTGCCTTCTGCTCATGACAAAGCCCTGAGCGCGCTGTCCAACCTGGCTGTCCACAGCCCCATCCAGAGGGTGTTCACACTGGCATCCCCTTGGATCATGTTCCCTCCTGGATGGACACCAAGGACAACTTCTCTGCCTACTGTCAGCCACAGGAACATGCTGCCAGGGCAGGCAGCACACCTCCCAGCAAGGGGGCTGGGCACATCTCTGCTGCAAGTTGTTGAGGGATTGATCATTGTGAAGAGACAACCTTGTCCTCTCATGGATATCTTGGGATGCAACCCAAGCCTACAACTGAGAATAGGTTCACTTGAACACACTGCACACCTGGGCAGCTTCAGCTCTCCACCCCAGTGCCAGTGAGCTGGGTAAAGAATCACAGAATCACAGAATATCCTAGGTTGGAAAGGACCTAGAAGGTCTAACCCTTGGCCCTGCACAGGACACACCAACAAAGCCTGAGAACATTGTCCAAACCCTCCTGGAGCTCTGGCAGCCTTGGGGCTGTGCCCACTGCCCTGGGAGCCTGTTCAGTGCCAACCACCCTCTGGGGGAAGAACTTTTTCCTAATATCTAACCCAGCTACTTCTTTTAGAGGTCCCAACAACCTTCTCTGGCAGCTTTTCTAGGGCACAAGTTCAGATTCTGGTCCATCTTTGGTCCTGCAAAGCCACTCGGCTTCTGTCACATCAAGATAGAGCTGATCTGAAATCCCTGAACAGCTGGAGGGCTTGTAGTAGCAGTTGTTGCAAATCCTGATTTTGGGTCCTGCACTAATTTGTTGTGTATTCTGATTTAGGAGCCTGCCACCTGCACATATTTGCTGCAAATGAGTGATTTAGAGTCATTCAAAGAATCATCATCAAAGGTATTGGCAAAGGAGGTTTTAGTAAGAATTTATAAAAGTTTGATTTAACAAAGTTCAATGACAAGGTTCACCCTGTTACATGGGTGGAACATACAAAGGAAAATCGAGTTAGAGTCAATGATTCACACAGCAGTGGAAGACCTTGTTGACTCACAGTCAAATTGCATAAGATGGGAAAAGTTTGTGTGAGATGCTTTGTACCCACAACACCCTTTGTTCCTTGAAAAATAAATATTAGAAAAACCACGCCTATCCATGTGTGATCTGTGTTCCAAAGACTTGTGCATCATGTGCATCAAAGCTCACTGGGTCACTCTGATCCTTTTTGTGGGTTTCCTAAAGGAGTTCTTGGCTCAGCTACAGCTCAGGCCTTTTCCCCCTTTGGAGTCTGTACCAAAATGCTGCTGGTTGGGACGTGGGGGCTGAGTGCACTCTCACAGCAGGACACATCTGTCCTGGAGCTTTCAGAAGTGCACAAGGGCTCTAGTTAACCTGCATCCTTGTGGGGTAGAACTTCAGCAGCTGGCCCTGAGTCAGCAGTGCCCTGGCAGCCAGGAGGGACATCCCTGTCCTGGGGGCAGCAGGGAGGGGATTGTCCCGCTCTGCTCTGCCCTGGGGCGGCCTCACCTCAACATTGGGGCAGTTTGGGGGGACACAATGGAAGGGAGAGATTGAGCCATTGGAGAGTGTCCAAAGGAGGGACCCAGAGATGGGGAAGGGCCTGGATTTGGAGCCGTGTGAGGACACTGAGGGCACTTGGTGTGTTCAGCTGGAGCAGAGGAGACTGAGGGGAGAGCTCAGTGCAGTTCCAACTGCCTGGGCAGGGGCAGAGGAGGGGCAGGACTGAGCTCTGCTCTGGGGGGAGCAGGGACAGCCCCCAGGGAATGGCTGGAGCTGTGTCAGGGCAGGCTCAGGGTGGATCTCAGGGAAAGGTTCTTCCCCCAGAGGGTGGTTGGCACTGAACAGGCTCCCCAGGGCAGTGGGCACAGCCCCAAGGCTGCCAGAGCTGCAGGAGGGTTTGGATGATCCTCTGGGGCACAGGGGGGGACTCTTGGGGATGGGGCCTGTGCAGGGTCAGGGGTTGGACTGGATGATCCTTGTGGTCCCTTCCATCTCGACATACTCTGTGATTCCATAATTCTGAGATTCAGGAAATTCTCTTTTGATCTCTGAGCTCTCCCTGCCCAGCTCAGTCTCTGGAGACCCAGTCTCTGCAGAGCATTGTTCTTGCAAGATTTCAAATTCCCAAGTACTTACCCTTATCCTCCTGCTCCCTCCTTGGGTGCCTGTTTTGCTGCCGAGATTTACAGCCCCTCTCTCCATCCCAGCACTCGATGGGATGAAGGGCTGCAGCTCCTCCCTACCCAGCTGCTTCACCCCCACAGCTCCCATGTGCAACTCACGTCCCTGCTTTAAATCTCCCTTTAAGCACACACCTGTTTTCTATTGCTGTTGCAGCCTGATTTTAACTGTGTATGTATTACATGTCTTTAAAATTTATGCAACTCATTTTTTTATGTGCAGAGCTCCGCGATAAGCTATGAAAGGTGTGCTATAAAAATGTGTAATTGCACTGTATTTTTTTTTCCACAACACATGGCAATTTTTTTTTTTTTTTTTTGAGGAAAATATGAATGGGGGAAGGGAGGAAGAAGCGGGGACAGCAACAATGGGTTTGGCAGAGATGTAGTGCAAGGCTGCCCTGTTCTGCATTCACCCCGGGTGTTGCAGGAGGAGGGTTTGCAGCTAGCGGGTGCTGGAGGGCTGTTGGCTTTGCGGAGCGTCTCCAGCGCTGAGAGCTGACACTGCAGCCATGACCCTGTGCTGAGCCTCTGGTCAGTGCAACTGCTCACAGCCCAGTAAATCACTTCCCCACCTTCCCCACCCAAATAGGCACAGAGAAGCACTCAGCTCAGAGGTTAACTGCGCTACAAAGCAGCAGCTGCACACGCTGCTGTCTCCCTGCCTGATGTGTGAGAGGTTCAAAGAGCTGAGCTGGGCTAGGGGTGCTGAGCTGAGCGAGTACAGACACTCCAATCTGACGTGGAGAAGTGGAGTGTCTGGTGAAGGTGTGTAGGTTCAGAAAATCACAGGGCCTGCCCCTCCTCTTCCCCTTGCTAGAAGTTGGAACTGCAATGAGGTGTCCCCTCAGTCTCCTCTTCTCCAGCTGAACACACCAGGTGACCTAAGTTGTGGTCTATAGGGGCAATGGGAAACTCCCTGCTCATCTCACCTGACCACTCTAGGAAGTGTTCAGCTCCATCAAGAGGAGTCTGTGGAGCAGTGCTGCTGGAACAGGCTGTTAGACCTCTTCCAGGTGAGGATGCTGTTGTGGGGGTTGGTGTCTTCTCCCAGGTAACAAGCGATAGGAGAGGGGAAAATGGCTTGAAATTGTGCCAGGGGAGGTTCAGGTTGGATATTATTGAACATTTCTTCACTGAAAGGGTGGTCAGGCACTGGCACAGGCTGCCCAGGGCAGTGGTGGAGTCACCATCCCCTCAAGTGTTCAAAACATGAGTAGATGTGGACTTACATTATATTGTTTAGTGACTGTACTGGGATTTGGTTGAAGGTTGGACTTGATGGTCTTGAAGGTCTTTTCCAGCCTTAATGATTCTATGATTCTATTAAATTAGCAGGATCAGCTTGGCTGACCTTCATTTCCATGTTTTCCTGGGAGTGCAGGGCTCCCCTGGGCTTGGGGTTCCCCTCGAGGGATGAGCATCATTCAGCACAGCAGGCACGTCACATCTTTCTGCCTTTGTAGCTGGGTGACCAAAATTTCCATGATAGTATTACCCTAAATTTCTCAGGTGAAGTGCAGGTCCAAGAAGAGCTGGGTTAAGTGACAGCCCTTTTTTTCCTGCTTGCCCCAAACTGTGGTGCTCCAAGCACAGATTCCCTCCAGGCTGTCAGATCCACAGATATCCTCCAGTGTGGGGAGGGGGAGGAGGAGATCAGTCATTAACAGCGCGTTTTGCTGACTGCTACCACCAGATGGTCCCAGCAATTTTCACTTCTCTGCCTGCTTTAACATATTGAATTACAAACCAAACAAAGCAAAACATAACCCCTCTAAACAAACAAACAACAACTGCAAAAAAACCCCTGAAGAATAGGTGAAACGTCTCTGCAATGGTGGTGTTTTGCTGTGGTTGCTCACACCAAAAAACAGAGACTTCCCCCTGGTGCTTGCTCTCCACACCACCACGGGCATGTGCAGGCGTGTCCTGTTTGGGCTCTGAGCGCAGTGAAAACTCGGCAGCGGGCCAGGCAGTAACAGCTTTTGGGAGGGGGACTGTGACTCACAGACACTGCTGTCATGGGAACTCATGCTGATGGGGGAGTGTGTCTGAAGAGGCCCGAGGAACCTGTTGATCCTTCAGAGCTACTGCTCTGCTCTGTGTAGCCAGGGATTATCCTAACTGGGAGCTCATCCACCCCACGCAGTTCCTGCCCATTGCTCCTTTTGTTTGGACAGGAAAAAGGTGAGAGTCACCCAGGAGAATTGCTGAGCATCCACCCCACACAGTTATCACCTGCCAAGGCTTGCCCAGAGGGTGCTGCCTGTGTGACACCTGCCCACCCCTTGGCTCCAGACCAGGTTTAATCACTTTCCCAGTGTCCTCCAGTGTGCCAGGTCCCAGGGGATGGTACCATGATGAGCAAGAGTGCTCCTTTCTCAGAGACAGAGCAAGTGGTCAGGGGGGTGGATGGAGCAGAGACCCAAATGACCAGGCAGTCCTGGGCACTGCTGTGCCACCAAGTGACAAAATATTTTCACTCTTGTCAAGGACAAGAAACATTTATTTGGCCTTGGGAAGAGGTGGTTGGAAGCAGGATGAGCTCTAAAGGACAGGCCTGTGTTGGAACAGTAAAATTAGGGGAAATATTTATGAAGCAACCAGCTTTGTCACTGGGGTAGTGTACATTGTCCAAAGTGCACTCAGAATGCAGATGGGAGGGCAGGATTTGGTCAGCTAAGGTTGGATGAAGCCTTTGCACTTCTGTGTGAGTTTCAGAGAGGCAACCTGGGCTCAGCCCAGCCACACCAGGGTGCCAGGGGTGGCAGACTGGGGCAGAAAGTGCCCAGAGGTGGAGCAGAAATCATGCTGTGTGCCATCCACGAATCATTGATGGGGGCTCAGGGCTCTCACCTTGCCCATTCCTTGTGCCCACTCCCCAGCTCACTTCTCACAGAACAGCTGGCCTTGGACACTCCCAGGGATGGAGCAGCCACAGCTTCTCTGGGCAACCTGTGCCACGGCCTCCCCACCCTCACAGGAAACAATTTCTTCCTACTATCCAGTCTAAAACTATTCTTTCAGCTGAAAGCCATTCCTTCTTGTCCTATCATCCTTTCTGCATGCAGAACACCACAGACATCTCCCTTTCTTTTGTCCAAAATAACTCACAAATTACCAACCAGCAGCTTTTTTCCTGCCCCGCTGTTGCCCTCAGCCATCATCACATTTCACAGGTGCTGTATAGTGAGCAGAAAACCCCTTTGCTCCCTTCCAGGCAGCTTTCCTTGATGATGTACCTCCCTTGAGAGAGGCTGTAAAGACTTCTGAAGGGCCAAGGCCAGCCTGGAGACAGGGATGTTTTATTTTCTTTCTGCTGCAGTCCCTAGGAGGACTTCCCTGCTTTTCACTAGTGCTTAACTCTGCTGAAAAACTTCGAGCAGTAAGATGCAGCTTGATTAATCATTCCTAGGGATGGTCCCTGTATGGTTTGTATCTGCAATATATGAGCTGTGTCTTCCCTATTTGTGGAATAAACACAACCCAACAACAAGTTCTAGAAGCAGGAATTTCCCCAAGTAATGGCAGCAATATGGTGAGCAATATCATGCATTAAGAAAAAAAAAACCCTCGAAGCTATTAGTCAATTTTAACTGCATGAAATTTTGGTCATACAGCTCTTCACTTGTGGTAATATGTTCTCCTAAGTGCAATAGAGCTGTGATTGCCTGCTCCTGTCTCCATGTGCAGAAGATTGCTTCTCCAGGAAAAGATGTAATGGGCATTTTAATATCTATTGTGTTGCACAGGCAAATAACTTGCAAAGGTTTGAACTGTCCTGACAGCTGCGATCAACAATAACCGGCAATGCTCTGCTCTGCCCAAATATCTGCACTGTAGTTTGTAACATCTCTGTTGTGTTAATATCCCCTTACTGATTTATCTTCTGATCCACCCTGGGGCCTGGTCACATGCCAACAGGCAGCTCCTGCTTCTTTCCCCACTGAAAGCTGAACCCTCTAAAAAAACGCAAAGGAAAAAGTTCTCTGGGAGCTGCCAAAGCCATCAGTGATGAAAGTCAGCATCGCCCTGAGTGGAAGGGAGGGTGAAATGCTCTGTGGCAAATGGCTCATGCACTGGCACCCAGGACTGGCTGTGGGCTCTGTCTGTCTCTCAGGTCCTGCAGCCACTGGGTGTGTCTGTGCTGTACATGTGACTGGGTGCCCTGAAGCTCCTCACCTTGATGTCCCTGGGTCACATAAAACATGAACCTGAGTCCTGACTCATCCCTGTGACATCCTGCTGTCAAAGACACCCAGTCTGCACATCCTGAACTAGAACCTGCTCCTCCTGTTCAGCTCTTGCCAGATGGTCTCCTACAGAGGAGGAAGCACAGCCCTTGCTCAACTCTTGGGATGTGTTTGGTTGAGCCAACCCTGTGGGAGAGGATTGTCCCGCTCTGCTCTGCCCTGGGGCGGCCTCACCTCAATATTGGAGGCGTTTAGGGGGACACAATGGAAGGGAGAGATTGAGCCATTGGAGAGTGTCCAAAGGAGGGACCCAGAGATGGGGAAGGGCCTGGATTTGGAGCCGTGTGAGGACACTGAGGGCACTTGGTGTGTTCAGCTGGAGCAGAGGAGACTGAGGGGAGAGCTCAGTGCAGTTCCAACTGCCTGGGCAGGGGCAGAGGAGGGGCAGGACTGAGCTCTTCTCTGGGGGGAGCAGGGACAGCCCCCAGGGAATGGCTGGAGCTGTGTCAGGGCAGGCTCAGGGTGGATCTCAGGGAAAGGTTCTTCCCCCAGAGGGTGGTTGGCACTGAACAGGCTCCCCAGGGCAGTGGGCACAGCCCCAAGGCTGCCAGAGCTGCAGGAGGGTTTGGATGATCCTCTGGGGCACAGGATGGGACTCTTGGGGATGGGGCTGTGCAGGGCCAGGGGTTGGACTGGATGATCCTTGTGGTCCCTTCCAACTTTGCAAATTCTGTGATTCTGTGACCCATGATCTGGGAATGGTATGACCAGTGCCTGGCAAATCCCCTTGGGGATTGTCCACCTGGCTAGTATGAGGGATTAAGGAAAATGATCACAGAGTGTGTGCAGCAAAGTGTGTGGCTGGGCATTTGATTACAGAACTGGGGTGACAAAGACCTAAGGCATATGTTTCCCAGCTTGCCCTTGTTGCTAACTCGTGCTTTGGGATGGATCACAATGCAGCATCCCCTGCTGCAAACACCAGCTCACCACAGAGCCAGGACTGCAGGTTCAGCCTGGGAGGTGTTTACATCTTTTCTATGCGAAAAGAGCAAAGTTCCTGATTATTGACACAGACAAAGGGACCGAGTGCACCCTTAGCAGATTTGCAGATGACACCGGGCTGAGGGTTCGGGTGACACACCTGAAAGACGAGACTCCATCCAGAGGGACTTGGAGAAGCTTGAGCAGTGGCCCATGGGAATCTCATGAGGTTGAACAAGACCAAGTGCTGGTGCTGCACCTGGGACATAGCAACCCCCAGGATCAATCCAGGCTGGGGATGAACAGATTCAGAGCAGCTCTGGGGAGAAGAACCTTAGGGTGCTGCTGGGTGAGAGGCTGGACCTGCCCCAGCACCCCAAACCCCCTGTGCTGGGCTGATCCCACAGCGTGGGCAGCAGGGCAGGGGGGGATTCTGCAGAAGCAGAGCTGCCTCCAGATCTGGGGGCCCAGCACAGGGAGCACGTGGAGCTGCTGGAGAGAGGCCAGAGGAGGCCACAGACATGACTGGAGGGAGGGAGCAGCTCTGCTTGAGGAAAGACTGAGAGAATTGGGATTGCTCAGCCTGAAGAAGAGAAGCTTCAGGGTGACCTGATTACAGCCTAGCACTACCTGAAGGGAGCCTGCAAGAAAGATGGAGAGAGACTATTTACAAGTGCCTGGAGTGACAGGACAAGGGGCAATGGCTTCACACTGACAGAGAGTAGGTTTAGATTAGATATTAGGAAGAAGTTCTTCCCTGTGAGGGTGGTGAGGCCCTGGCACAGGTTGCCCAGAGCAGCTGTGGCTGTTCCATCCCTGGAAATGTCCAAGGCCAGGGGCTTGGAGCAACCTCGGTTAGTGGAAGGTGTTGACATGAGATGATCTTCAAGGTCGCTTCCAACTCAAACCATCCTGTGATTCTATGATTCTAATCTCTGGAATTTCTAATTTTTCCTGTCTTGCCTCTTCCTTAAGAAAATGTGATGGCAGTCTTGTTATCCTCTCTGCTTGGAAGATTGAAGCCTTCACTGGAGACCTGTCCTCAAGAAATGCCTCACACGTTGTAACTTAGACCTTTACAGTACAAAATGCACCATATCATATGAAGTCTTGGTTATAAGGTTCCCTGTGGCACTGGGACTGCACTAGGTTTGCCTGGGCACCACCTGGAACACGCTGTTTATGCAGGTGACTGACATCGAAACACAGGGTTTAGGCAATAAACACTCTCCTCCTGCCATGTGAATGGTGCTCACTTGGGAAAATGTCACCTCTGCTATTTAAAGCATTTTTTTGGATCACTGCTTTATTCTTAAGCCTGTCACCACACTTCGTAAATCACATTAGAGGAATTTCTTATACAAACATCCCTCTGAGCTTTTAACTTTACAGTTTCCAGATCATTCCCGGCATTATGTACGAATTAGACAGGACACACCTCCAGGGATGAGACAGTGAGGAGAATGGGGCTGTTTGGTCTCTGTAGCCACTCCCTCCTGCCCAGATAAACTGTCACTCAGGGTGTGGCACTGGAAGAACTGGTGAGGCTGAGTCAGGCCCTCCTGTCCCCTCTTGGCTATGCCAAGGCAGAGTACTTTGTGCTCAGCAGCCCAAGGCAGTGCTGAGCATGGAAGCGTCAGGGTTGTGCTCTTGACCAGTCCCTTGCTGATGTGTATTTCTGATGGCCCCATCCTGACAAAACTTGTGTCACCTGGGTCACCATCCCCCCCTGCTCTAGGCCGTTCTTGCTCGCTCCTGGAGGAGAGCTCTGTGATGGCTCACGGAGCTGACCAGGCCTGTGCTCCTGCCCAGATGGCTGGGGCTGTTTCTGTCAGACAAAATTTGCTCCCATGGAGCAAAAACCTCTGCTGGGTGTCATCTCATAGTCTTCACCCACTTCTCTGGACCTGCCAGTGCAGGCTGTCATGCTCTTTGTGCCACTGCCAGTGACACTTGCAGGAGAGGAGGATGAGAGCCCTTATCCTTATAGTTACTCTCCATTGGCCCTGAATGAGACAACCACAGTCTCCTTAAAGCAAAGTCTGTCCCTCTGAGACACTCCAGATTTTGAGGCAGAGCTTTTCATAGCTGAAAAAAAAGATATCTCTGGGAGCCTTTGGGTTATGAGAAGTGATTAACACAGGATTACTAATTAGGATAGGGTTAGGTGGCAAATACCCATTGCAGCAGCAATGAAGACTTTGCATGATGTGATGGAGCTCAGCTCCTGTGCTCCAACCACCTACTAGAAGACTGTGGTGGATTCCTCTTCTTGTGTGAATTGCACAAGGAAAGCAACTTATAAATGAACCCATGAATCACAGAATCCCAGAATGGTTTAGGTTGGAAGGGACCTTACAGCTCATCCAATTTCACTCCCTGCCATGGGCAGGGACACCTCTCACTAACCCAGGTTGCTCCAAGCCCCGTCCAAAGTGGCCTTGGACACTTCCAGGGATCCAGGGGAAGCCACAGCTTCTCTGGGCAACCTGTGCCAGGGCCTGCCCACCCTCAGAGGGAAGAGTTTCTTTGCTCACAACCATTACACCATGCAGCTGATGAGAAGTATTTTGAAATTTCTGTCTCCAAGGACCTCAAACTCAATCCCAGGTGAACAAAATATGCATATTGTGCTTTGCTCCATGTCATTAAGCAATGTAAAAAACAACAAAAGCTGATATGGAAATATAGAAATGGTGCATTAGTATAAAATTTCAGGATTGTGAAGAAAATAGCACATTTCCAAAAAAAGTGGTTAAGTTTTACATACTTTCCACTAAAACTGGTCTAGCTTACAAATAAAAAATTTCACGAAAACAGTTTTTTACTAAGAGATGTAAAAACTTATGTTCTTTGCTGTCTCTAAATCATGCCCTGCTCTCCAAAGAGAAGCAGTCCCTCTGAACTGCTCCAAATGGAGGTGGAGATGCCACATCATGGACTCTGTGTGGGTGTGTGGGGCTCTGTAGGGTGTGTTGGTTTAGCTGACCTGCTGGATGTGTCCACTCATGTGTAAAACTTGTGCCATAATTGCTGCCTTATTCCTCCAAAAATGCACATTCCAAAATGTGTCCAAAAGGCACATTCTCAGGATGACTCCACTAAAAATTCTCTAATTCACCATTAGCTCTCAAATGCTTCAAACTGACAGAGAGTAGGTTTAGATTAGATATTGGGAAGAAATCCTTCCCTGTGGGGGTGGGCAGGCCCTGGCACAGGTTATCCAGAGAAGCTGTGGCTGCCCCATCCCTGGGAGTGTCCAAGGCCAGGTTGGATGGGGCTTGGAGCAACCTGGGCTGGTGGAAGGTGTCCCTGCCCATGGCAGAGGGTGGAACTGGATGGGCTTTAAAGTCCCTCCCAACCCAACCATTCTGTTGTTCTATGATTCTATGAAATGCTCCATTTCTTCATAAGATACTGGGTTGGGAAGTAGCTGCTCTTGTCCACCTCTCGTCACAGGGCAAGATCAGATCCACTTGGGTCATTCCTAACAGGCCTTTTCTTATTGTGATCTTAAACCCACTGGTGACAGGGCTTCTCTGACCTTTCCAAACACTGTTTCCACTCCTTGTCATCCAGACAGCTGGATTTCCCTAATATCTGATGTGAAAAGTTACCTTTAACCCCAGGGCTTCTGATCCCATCTGCTCTGGGGAATAAACTTTGTTTTCCTTTCCTTCACAAAGATTTCTTCATTTCCTTCCTGGCTTGCCTTCTGTCCTGCCTGAACCCTTCAGTCAGGACTGTTGGGACCAGTTTCCCTGATCTATGGCTATTCCCCTTCCTCCCTTTTAACACCCTCCAAATGACCCTTTGCTTTCTCAAAACAGAGAAAAAATTATTCCAGCTGATACCTGAGCAGTGGAGAGCAGGAGGAAGACTGTATTTTTTCACAGGTGATACCCCCGTGCATGACCTCAGAAGGAAATGTGCTTTTTTTTTGGCATTGCTTTGTCCTGTTGACTCATTTTCTCCCTGGGAGACCTCCAAGCAACTTTCATGTCAGTAGCTGAACCCTTCCTGTTCTTGCAGAACTGCATCCTGCTTTTTGTCTGCCTGTTTACTTTAATTCGTGGAGAGATTTGGAATTTGAATCCTGTCCTTCTGCCTACATGTGATATCTCAAAACTTAGTACTATCTAGGAAATCAAATAAGCCTGCTATTTCTTCCATCATCTGGGTCATTAATGAAATGTGTAATAGTGCTGGAGTCAGGAGGGACCCCTGAGGAACTCTTCTCATCCCTGAAATTAATGAACTTTTTAATTAGAAACGGTGGGCAGGGCAATAAATTCCAACTTTCGAGTGGTTTGAGGGCTCTGTCAGAAACAGAAGGCCCTTTTTTAGACTTTTTTAAAAACTATGGGGTTCATCCTGAGAGTGTCTGAATGGTGAATTGATGGGGAGGAGGAAGGACCAGAGGCATTTTCCATGAACGAGGCACAGGGCATTTAAACCTCTTCATTAATTAAGCATTATCCCACAAGAGGTCTGGGCCCTGCCACCCTTTTGGGCACTACTTGCAGATTTTGTAATATATTGCCATTCTTGGATTCTGGATATAGGAGGTATCTCCAGAATAGTTTTTCTTCAATACTCTCTTGTGTAGGCACCATCTTTTTTTCATTTTTTCCTGAATGTGCCTGTGGTTTGGACTCCTCTATGTGCTCATGATAAGTGGTGCTGTCGTTTTTTATGTAAATTAACAACAGTTTGAAGGTGACTTTAAGCTTAACCCTGACTGGCAGTTCAGTGTCCATTTTGTCCCATCCAGTGTCTCAGACATCCCATGCAGAGCTCCCCTACTGCCTTTCCAACAGCTCCTTCACCATCCTGTGCAGATGGATTTGTTTCCCCTTTGCTCAGGATTTGGGAAGCATCTTTTGGGCTCAGCTGGTGGGTTAAGCTGGATACATTTATTCAGGAATGTCTTTCAAGGGCCTCCATTTTCTGCAGTGGGTGCAGGTGCTGGAGAGCTCTGGCTGCTGTCCCAGGGATGAGCTCTGCCCAACACCAGAGCTGGAGCCCCCTCAACCCCTGTGAGGAGTGAGGAGCCCACAGGGTAAAGTAAACGTCACCCCTGCAGCTTCCTCCAGGTGTCACTGGATGTATCCCTGGTCCAGGGACTCTGCTGATCCCACTGTCCCAGGAATCTGTTCATTTGATTTTGTCCCCTCTCTCGAGCATGGACAAGGGCAACTGAGAGCCTGTTCAGCTTGAGCCTGTGTCTCCTAGGAACAAGGTAATTTTCCTCCAATTTTCCAAAGATAAGACTGCAAAGTTGATTGTAATTAGGTGATGGTGCTCACCACTAATCCTGAGGGAGGATGTCACTGTGCAGGGCAAAAAACCACTGAGCCTGGAAAAAAAGGGGTGCAGATACTGTGTGATGAGAGGAGATGGTCCAGGTGATGCTGCTAATGAGGCAGCACGTGGGCTGGGAGCACTGGCAGGACATGGCTTTCATGGACCTTGTCAAGTCCTAATTATACAATTCAATTATTGAGTGTAGCCTTGCATAAGGTTAAAATGAATGACAGATGATGAGCAGTCGTGGGGTTCTGTGCCAGGTCACAGCCATGCAGCTGTTTCTGCAAATGCACAATAATTCCTTGAAGTAAGTTATACAACATTGCAACAGGCAACGAAATTTGAATCCCAAATGTAAACAGCAAGGACATAGCTGGGAATGATGCTCTTAGTGTGGAGCAAATGCCCAGGGCAACTTAGCAAAACAAGTTAAAGGGCAAAAAGTTGAGCTTTTAGTTGTGTGTATTTCAGGTGAGTATTTCCAATGAGTTCTTGGGTGACCCCTGGGACTCATCAGTTTGTTGGACACTTTCCAATGGTTTAGCCCCCCGTGAACAGCAGATGCAGGACACCCCTATGCAGGGACTGTCCCTCAGCACATCCCAGCCCAAGGCTACCTCTCAAAGATGAAGGTGGTTATGGTTGATAGCTTTAAAGAACAGAGATGGGCTTTTAAATACTGTGGTAAAGCTCCCAAGGAGGAAATAGTGGCACCAGAGCTTCAGCCTTGACCAGAAAGCAACATTCATGCCCTTCTACCACCCTGGCATTTGTCCAGGAGGTAAGACCTGAGTTCAGTCTCATGGGAGCTGAACACACCCCTCCTGCTCCCAACTCCTGCCTGATGGGACATGCCAGCTCCACCCCCCCTTCCCTGCCAGGACAAGAGAGGCATTGAACATGATTTGTGTGAAGTTTCAGAATATGAGGATTTTATTTTAATATGATACTGGTACACAAAGGCACTGACAATGAAAACGGCCAGGGCCAGATTTTGGGAAGGTCCAGTCTGGCCAGTATAGACATGCACTGCAGCACAGATTAGCCTTGTCAGGCTGTGAGCTCCTAGTGACAGACCCATGAAGCACCGTGAAATACTACAGCACCCACACAGGCAACTCCATAGGAAGGAAGAAGCAAAAGGAGGGAAACTGAGCTCAGAAGAAGAAAAGCAGTCTGCAGTCCAGCTCCAGAATAAATCCAAAGGCCCTTGTGCACCACAGCAGGGACAGAACTTTTCACAGAATCATCAATTCACAGACTGGTTTGGGTTGGAAGAGACCTTAAAGCTCCTCCAGTTCCACCCCTTTCCCGATCTCTCTAACCCTAACCCTAACCCTCATGTCAGGCAGCTCTGATGGTGCTCTACTCACCTGTCCCCTCCCACAGCAGCATCCCTGCTCCCCTCTGCCAGGAGCTCCCTTCCTGCAGCCACGGTGCACAGAGCTGTCCCGTGTCCCGGGGGTCAGTCAGACACTCCGGGGGCTGTGCTGGGAGCTCTCTCACCCCTGCAAGAGCCAACTAGTGGGGAATGTGCTCCCTCTGGGCCCGGGCTGCCAGCAGAGCGTGGCCGATGGAGGGGGATGGACGCCCATTTCAAACAGCCTCACGGCAAACATCAGCTCAGCTGTAAAGCAGCAGCTGAAACAAAGGAAGGCAAGGGAGGGTCTGGCTGATCCCTGGTTGCAGTGAGGCTCTTCAGCACACACAGGGTCATGCTGGGCAGGATCTGGAGCAGTCTGCAGGCACCAGCCTGTCTTCAGAGCATTGCTGCCGGCTGCACTGTTACTCTTCCACTACCTCTGTTAATTGGCTTTCGCCAGCCCTCTCTAGCCCCTTTCTTCCGGTGATCGGCAGGGAATGGAGAGGCGAAGCTGACAAGATTTCTCCTTAAGAAAAAAACAAAATGGGAGAAACCTTGCATTGGCTTCATCAAAGCCTTTTATTAAAGCCACATGGGGAAAGAGCTGCCCTGTCAGACAGCTTTCGGTATTGAGAAAACATGAAAGAAGCCAACAGCTATAATCAGCTCAAGAAATTTATTGCATTTTTGACCCTGATATGGTCGTGCACTGCTTGAGATTTCTTTGAAGGTGTTGCAGGTTTATTGATTGTGAAAAATGTCAATGTGTCACATGGCCAATTAACTTGGCACTTCTTGCAATCAATATCCTAATTGTCTTCTCTTTAGAGAGGCCATTAATTTAATTAACCCCCTCCACCCCCCCCCCCCGACTTGTTTTCCCAACTAAAATATTTTAATAAATAGATGATCCAGGGCCTGTGTTCCTTTTGTGATGGGAGAGATAAAGGAGAGCAGCTTTCTAACAGAGATTCAACATCCCTTTCTAAGGGCCTCTGGAGCTGTGTATCAGTTTACTGGGAACAAGAGAGCAGCAGGTGCTGAAGGTGCCTTTTTCCCTTTGCTGCCTGCCTTATCCCAGCCTTATCCCGGCCTCTTCTCAGGCATTAGGAGAAAAATCCTCTTTAGCAGAAAAAAAAACCCTGAGTGAGACACCTGACCTCCTCAGGGCTGTGGATGGGGCTGAGACCAACAACCTGTGAAGGACATATTGCAAGTGAAATTCTTGCTGTCACTTTGGTGGTGTATTTTTTAGCCATTGTACCAAAGTTTCATTGAGTTGTTGGTGTGTTGAGGTTGTCAAGAGTTAATCTGGGCACTCTTGCTGTGGCTTTGTTTTCATTGGTACTTAGCAAATGGGTATGGTGTGATTAGCCTGGGTTTAAAAACTGGCTAAGTGCTGGATATAATTGTTGGTGCTCCATCTGCCCTCAGCGCAGTCATTCCTAATTGGGTCCCACAGGTACCTCCCCAGGCTGTGCTGCTGCGGCACCTTTAGCGGGGATCTGGGAGAAAACAGAAAATCATTACTGATAAAGTTTGAGGATGACACTGTGAGACTGCTGAAGCAGTAAATAATGACAAGAGTGGGGTAATCAGGTGGTGGTGTTTATATCACTTAGTAAATTGGAGGCGATAAAACAGCCCCTGGTTTAATGCAGCTAAATGCCAGGTCATAAATGTGGGGAGCCAGAAAAGCACGTTATGCTCGCAGGGTGGGGGAGAGGATGTGGCAAGAGCAGGTCTCTGGAAAGATCACAAGTCTGTGGTGGAAATCCATCAGGATTACAAGCTTCTTGTTTGCTGCCATGATTAGGAGTGGAGGTGCAATATGCAGAGGTAGATCAGCTTGAAATTTCATGTCAAATAATGATATAAAAAGAAATATTGAAAAATAACCTGAAGGTAATTGTTCTTGAGAATATATTCCCCTCCTTTACTCTCCCCACCCTTATTTCTGATTAGCCAAGGAAACGGTCAGTGTTCCAAAACCTGATACTTTGATAGCATTATTTGGGAGGATGGAGAGACCGGAAATCAAATCTTGGCCGGGGAACATTCCCTTTCCCTTTATCCAGCTGTATTTAAATGCAAGATCAAAGATATTAAGTGGAAGGCAGCAGAGCCGTTTAAGCAGGGGCTGCTGCCCTCGGGAGCAGAGGCGTAGGCAGAGGCATCCACACTTCCCCCTTGATCTCAGCCTGTGGAGGGGAAACCCTTAGAAAGGGGATTAAGAGGGAGCAAACAACCCACTACCCCTCCTGTCAGCAGTGGACCCCTTGAGAGAGAAGCTACAGGGAAACAGCATCTTTTCTCTGGCCCAACACACAGTTAATTACTTAACCAAGTGAATCCAAGTCAGCAGGAGGTGCTGATTACATGTTGCTGCTGAGGACCCACATCCAGGAGACCTGACTTCACCCCTTTATAACCTTTGTGGCTCAAGCCAGAGGTGGGCTCTGGTGTATCCTTGTCCCAGCTCAGGCTCTCACCCTCCAGGTTAGTGTGACCTCTGCCCAAAACCTGCTGGATACCCTTCCTCTGCACGTCAGTGCTGGGACTTTCTGGTCTCTCTGCATTTTCTGCAGCTTGTGTGTCTCAGCCCCATCGCTGGAGACTCTGCTATCCCTGGGCCAGGAAGACTTGGGTGAGGCTGATCCTAGGAATGTGACTCTCTGGCTTTGGCTGCCTCCCACCTGCCAAAGTGCCCAGAGAACCCAGGGATGCTCTGTAGGCGCGAGAACGGATCCTTTTGGTCATTCATGACCCTGCCCCAGCCCCTGGCCAGAGAGAACTGGTTTCTGCCTTGGGCACTCGAGCACACCTGTACTGGGGAGTCTGGAGCCCCTTCATCCACCCCTGCAAAGACTCAGCTCGGGAAGCATTTTCTCAGCAAGTGCCCACGTGTGCTGCAGACACCTACAGCCCAGCTGCTGGCAGAGGAGGCGCTGCTTGGCTCTCTGCAGCACCAAGGGATTAGTGTGTTCCAGGAATTAGGGAGGCCTCAAGCTGTGCCCTTTGCAGCCTGTCAGGACCCACAGACCCACCATGAGCCGGACCAGTGTGGTGCTGTGCTGCCAGGTGGGATGGTCTCTGCAGCCTGGGTGCAGTGGCACCTCAGCACAGCCCAGGGACAGCATCTGCCCCATGCTCAGGGCTTGGTGAAGTGTCTGGATGCCACTTTGAGATGCCCAGTCCTGCTTCTCACTCTTGGCTTGTTCTGTGCCATGGCAGGGATGATCTCGTGCTCAAGGACAGCTCTGCTATAAATCACTCCCCAGGTGGCACCATGAGCCCAGAGAGTGGCTCATCCTCACTGAGGTGACTGTCACTGTGATGGTAGCACAGCCAACACTGCTCAAACACAAGGGAGTGGGCTCTGACTGCCACTCTTTATTTACAGCCCCTTTTAGGAGGGAGACACCAGCAAGGGTAGAGGTGGGGGCAAGGTTGAGATGTTGCAGCATCCTGTGGCGCCAGGTCATTTATGAATTTGCTCCTGGCCGAGGCAGCACTCATGAACTGGGTCTCATAGCCACTCGTGTGCAAAGGGGGAGGGTGGTGGAGCATCATCCTGGTAAGGCACAGGTCCCCTGTGTGGATAAAAACATTGAGATGGCCACGTTGAACTGGAGAAGCAGTTGAAGAAGGCTTCTGAAGCATGTGGCTGAGGATGGCTTCATCAGCAGATGGATGAAAGACAGAAGCAGAGAAGTTCACAAGCAATTAATGCATCATCATTCCCAAGGCTTCCCCTAAACTAACAGGCTATGAAGAAATGGCACCTGGAGTAAACCTTCTGTAGGCAACTCACTGCCTGTAGGAACTGTCCTAGAGCAGCTCCAAAGGCTTCTACCTGCCTGCTCTGTCTCTAACAGATGCAATTATTTTGTTGGTCCCTTGAGTGGTCTCTTGGGACAGATTCCACTGGGCTGGCAAAGGCAAAGCTGTAAAGATTTTACTGCCAGTCCCTGCATCTCAGAGCTGCATCTGCTGTTAAGAAGAAATCCACAGTATAACTCAAGTTGCCTGCTGCTGTCTGGGCCTCTGCTCCCTGTGCTCATGTAAGTGTTCTGAGCTCAATGCCTCGTCTGAGCTCAGGCAGCTCCTCAGACCCCGGCCTGGCTCCGTCCGTGGGAGGCTGAAGTGGTCTCATGGTGCCTTCCCACCCCTGACCCACTGCAGAGTCAAGCAATGGAACAAAGCTGGAGGGAGACCTTGAATCATGCTCCCAACCAAACTCTGTGACTATCTCTGCTCCTCCACTACCGTGGTGACTATGCAAACCCAAAATCCAGGCAAGTTCCAGCTGTGCCTGTACTGCAGACTGGGCAAGTCACTTCAGTCCAGTGCCATCAGACATGGGATCCTGCATACTGTGCTGGTGGAGGGTCAGAGGGACCAAAAAACCGTGGAGAATAATGAAGGGATGAGACTGACAGAGGGAAAGCAGTAAGAGGAGACTCCAGTCAGGAGGAAAAGGCTTGTCCATGGTGCAGGGATATGATGTCTTGACATCGAGGAGAACGTCATGAACACCCAGAGCATGCCCAGAGAACCTGAGGCCAGGTTCCAACCCAGGGAGGGCTGGAGTGAAGGTTAATGTGACCTTTCTAATCCAGAGAGAGTAAATGAGCTGTGGAAATCTCTGCCCTGTGGCACTTCATGCAGGTTTTGGGACGACATGTCAGCAGGAGAGGTGGGAAATCCGTACCTTTTCTTCTCCCACAAGGAGCTTTGCTTCCCAGGCCTTTCCTTCCTGCCTTTCCTCAAGAGCTGAGTTTTCTCAGAAGACATGAGCTCTTTGATTTCTAAGGATTAACCCTCCTGAAGCCTTTTGGAGAGTTAGCAGGCATCACATGCTTCATGCACAGCTGCTCCCAGCAGTGACTCATCGCCCCTGCCCACCTGGGGCTGCTGGAGAATCTCGGCAGAAAGGTCACGGGAGCCTTTTGGGAGCCAAAGTTAGTTCTGTGCGTGTGTGTGTGTGTGGATAAGCATTCCTGTGGCCATATGGTGCCAGATCTGCTGAATGGACATACCCACTGCATTTCTCTCTGCTCCCTGATAGCAGGGAAAGAGGATGATTTCAGAGCTAAATGAGGTTATTAATCAAGGGGCCCCTTGGCTTCCTCCTGAAAAAAACCCAGTGTCTGCTTTATGGAAGCCACGATATCTTTCTCCTGGAGGGGGAAGGTGTTACTCCCGTTCACTGCAAGGTGTTCCTGTGGTGAAGGGGGCTCTGGGAGCACAGGGCTGGCAGAGTGCCTGACTCTTGGACCATCCAAACCACCTTTTCTGCCAAACTATTAGGTTAAAAGAAATGTAATATGCTCCTGATGGGACAGTTTGGGCCTCCAGGAGGTAGAGCACCTGTGTGTCTGCAGCCAGGGCTGTGCTGCTTTGGAATAGAGATGTGCCAGTCACTGCCCATCCTCTGTCCCAGCCTATTCCTATTCAAACACACTGGAATATTTTCCACCTTGCAGGGGTTGAGCATGGCTATTTGAAGGGAGTACTGGGTATGAAGAGAGCACCTGAACATTTTGAATAAGCCCTGAGTGCCCATGGAGAAGAGCAGGATGTGAGAAAGACTCCAGCTTCCTGCCCATTTGGAGATGGGCACAGCTTGTAATTCATAGATGAGCTCCCTGGTCTTGTTTCCAGAAAACAGCACGGCCAATTGTCACCCTCAAACAGGTTCTTGCTTTGTGTCAGTATCTCTTAGGCAGAATGCTTTAATTTAAAATGGGTAGTGTTGGTGAATCCCACCCAATCCTCAGTAAATTATTTCCAAATCTCCTTGTTAAGACTTCCGTGCCCTATTGCTCATTTCAGCGTGGCATCGCTTTGTATCTTGTTAGATCTTTGTGGTTTGAAGAGCTCTGGGCTATTGGATTTCTGCTCCCTGAGCAGGCAACTGCAGATAATGATCAAGTAGTTCTTGACCTTCTCTCTGATGAATGAAGCAGAGTGAGAGTCTGTGACCAGTTTTCCTGATTCCCTCCTGCACCTTCTCCAGTTTATTGTGGGATTCTGGTGTGGGACTCGCTATTCCAGTCATGGTACAGCCAGTGCTAGACTCAGAGGCACAGACTCTTTCCTTGTACTCCTTGATTTGGAGCAGTGATTTGTCTCTTTGACTTGATATACTGAAATCACTCTGAACAAGTTGACTGCCACAGC
This sequence comes from Pyrocephalus nanus, assembly GCA_038380795.1. Lineage (NCBI taxonomy): Eukaryota > Metazoa > Chordata > Aves > Passeriformes > Tyrannidae > Pyrocephalus > Pyrocephalus nanus. The sequence goes on from CM076278.1 coordinate 1,152,757, forward strand.
TTCTTCCTAACATGTGGCTCCCAAAGAATTACCCCCCACCAAACCCTACACGCCCCCAATATTGTCAGTCTGAATTATTAATTCCCGGGTGGGTGCTTTCACATTTTTCCATTTTCAAAGGCTCATTACCAGATTTTCCAGAGTGTTTTGGGGGTTAACCTGTTGTCTGCTGTGTTTATCCAGCCTTCTGCTCAGTGTGCTGGCTGCACACCTTTAAAGAACGATGTCCAAGGCCAGGTTGGAGGGGCTTGGAGCAACCTAGGCTAGGGGAAGGTGCCCCTGCCCATGGCAGGGGTGGAACTGGATGAGCTTTAAGATTCCTTCCAACCCAAACCATCCTGTGATTCTGTCATTCTGTGATACCCTCTTTTTCAGGTTATTGCTAAAAAGATTAAGTTGTATGGCCAAGAGCCAGTCTCATTTTCAGCCCTCATGAAACATTCCAGCCTTTTGTGCACATCTACATTTTAGACCCTGCTCAGGAGTCAGGCTGGAGTGTGTTATGTTCTCTCTCCGTTCATTTCAGAAACGTGGAGCTCCAAGGTGTCTTCTGATAATGCCATGGGACATGAAGGAATAACCTGAGCCCATCCTGCTCTGACATGCAGCTTCTGCTGTGCCTGGACTGTTGTCTCATGTGTCTACCAAGAGGGAAATGCCATTTGGGAGCACGAGGCGATGGGAAGCGTTTGATCATCAGTCTCTGTCTGAACATGTGATTCTGCCTCCAAACAAACAAGTGGGAGAGAAAATCTCATAATGAAATATTCAAATGCCTTCTGGGCTGAGAGCAGGGAGGGCTCCTGCCCCAGATCTCTACTCCTCTTAGGAGCTCACCATCAAAAGCAGAGCAGGCTTACACGTCATCAGGAAGAGCGAAGGTCACGAGTGCAATCTCTCCCTCTCTGAGTGACGAACTTGCTGGTTGTGTTCTGATTTAAAGGATGCCACTGGGAATCTGTGGGATTTGCCTTTGGCTCCAAGCATGCTAGCCAATATTACAAGAAGATTAAGGAATTGTAATAGAAAAGATCCAAACAACCCTGCAACTTCCAAAATCAGCCTCCCTTCTGAAAAACAGCAGGGAATCCCTGCTCTTCCTCCCAGGCACTAACCCAGCTGTGTCTGCTATGCAGGATTCACGAGGGGGCTGCCATCCTGGGTGACTCTTCAAGGCCAGGCTGGATGGGACCCTGAGCCTGGTCCATTGGTGAGCTTTAAGGTCCTTTCCAACCCAACCCATTCTGTGATTCTTTTGGTCTTGATCACAGCCCTGATCCCTGGTCATCACTCAGATCTCATCACTTGCTTGCAAGTTGTCATATCTCATGTACCAGCTTTCAGGGCACTTGCCACTCATTCTGCACCCATTGGCACAAACTGGAAAGATGTACTGAGGTCTGAAGAACAACAGCACCCCAACAGAACACCTGCAGCAAGGAGCTGCAAGGAGCTCTGTGCTTCACCAGTCTGGTGGTGGAGAGTCCTGTTTGACACACTGAGCATCCCTGAACCACAATACCACAGTGAGGACGGTGTTTAACTGAGCCCACAGAGAGGCACTCCAGGACATGGACACATCTCAGGGCACAGCCAGTTCCTCTCTCATGGAAAGAACCACTTTCCTGCAAAAAAAGCTGAGGTTGGAATGCTTGCCCCTGATATGTATTCCTTGTGAACATCTTCCTACAGGTGATCTGCATGGAGCTAGTCAGGATGACAAAGATGTTTACAGGGTACAATGACAGGTCTGTATGCAAGTGATGAGATCACAAGGATCCACCTCTTTTCCCTAGGATTGCCTTGATTTTTTTGATGGTTGGATTTGATGACCTCTTACAACTTCAGTGATTCTTTGATTCTATGATTCTATGATTTGATCTGATCTGAGGACATGTCCTGTTCTTTTCATCCCCAATATGAGTTATCATCCAGCTGAGATGCTCTAGGCAAGATGCTGCCTCTACAACTCTTTCTGTGACTTGCCTGGTGCCCGTAGCTCAAAATGGAGCTGTTAAGGAGCAGTGCCTTGGATTTTTGTTTCATTTTGACCATCCCTAGATCTGAATTGCAACTTTTGAACCTGAGGCTGTTTGGACTTCGTTTTCTTCAGGAAATACAGGCAAACAGCGTCCCTGATAGCCAAGGTTCAGAGCTCTGATCCTGAAGCTCCCAAAATGTGTGAAGATTGCCCAAAAGAGTCACACAGAGCACTCTCAGGCATCAAAGTGAATTTTTTTGATCAGCCTGAAGACTCAGCAAACATCAAGGGATCAGCTGTTTTCCAGTGACTGAATTTGTTGATGAGGGTCAGCCTGGATTTGAGAGGAAATCCATCCCTGATCAGGGCTGACACTTCTGCAGGTGGTGGAGGAGGAGGAGATGGTGTTGCATGAGCTCAGCCTTCAACTCAGGAAGTTCCTGAGAAGTTTGAAGCTTTTTGTGAGAGGAGGAGGGTTTCAGCAAAGTGTCAAGAGAACATGAGATCATATCACTGCGCTTATTTATATCCCAAACCCGGCATCTGTTGCGCCTGAGCTCGCTGCAGTCCTCAGCATTAAACATTTCATTAGCCCACAGCCCCTCTGGCAGTGCTCACACCCGCACACAGGCTGTTTAGCAGCCAATCCATCCATTTAATTTCTCATTAAACTTTAGATGTAATGAATTTTTTAGTGGTCAAGTGAATAAAGCAGTTAAAATAAAAAATGGTTGGATAGCAAAGGTTTGGCCTTTGCTATTTTCAGCCTCTAACGATGCTGTGGTGAAGCCAAGAAGTGCCTGGGCTTGTTTGCCGGGTAAACAGGTCCCTTCTGGGGGAGGTTCTTTGGAAATACCATCCTTCCAGCGTGAGCCGGAGGCTTTGATCCGAGGAGGGGAAGCCAGGGAATAGTCAGTCCTATCAACAAACATTTCAAGGAAGAAAACATTTGGAATCTTTAAAGAGCCAGCTTTCCCTTTTTTTTCAAAAGCCTGCTGTTTTTTAAAGAAATTACGCTGAAAATAAATCACCACCATCCACCTTCAGCAGAGCTGACAGATCTTCAGATGATCAACAGCTGCTACAGTTTTAATTAGCTGCAAAACAATGTTTCTGAGGGTCTCAGACAGAAGGGTGGTTTGTGTCTGTGCCCAACTGTGGTGCTGCTCAGTCCATCTGTGGTGACCCTGCGTTCAGACAGAGCTCAGCAGCAGGATGGACGTGTCCCTGTGGCTTCCACAGAGCCCACGGCACAGATGAGGAGCCCCTGTCATGGCCATGCCTTTGCTTTTGTCAGGAGACTCTCTGTGGGACCCACTCCTATGAGCTCTCCAGGCAATCTGGAGCTGAGTCTGGAAGTGGCTTTGCCCTTCGTTGATTGGGACACTGGAGGGGCAGCTTTGGATACTGCAGAGCAGCACTGAGCTGATGAACCATCATCCTCCTGTGATGCACGGCCTGACCCAGCCTCGATGCTCTGCCAGGACAGTGGCAGGGAGTTTGGGGTTCAGGTACAGAAGGAAACATCTTCATGCAGGTGTGTACATGCAGGTGGCTCCATGTGAGCTGGGTATCTGAGCCCCACCATACTCAATGGGGTCTGGAGGGCAATTCAGAGCTGTATTGCTCTTACTGAATCCAGCTCTGCAGTGCCTCAAGGTCCTTCTCAGGTCCTTCCTACTCTGTGGTACTGATTGCCAACCTCTCATTCCTCTCTGGCACTGGAGGTCACAATCTCCAGCTGGGCTTGGGAGGATGTGATATGATCAAGGATATAGCAAAGCAGGCAGAAGTAAAGGAGCAGCAGAAGGAAGAGCCCTGGAGGCTTGGCCATGAGAAGGTGGGAGCAGAGACAGCAGATCAAGGAGCACAAAGGTGTGCCAGGAACCTGGGCATGTGCTAGAGGAGAGAAACACCATGCAGAGGACATTGGTGGACTGTTGGAGCCTTGAAGGGCTGGAGAGAAAGACGAAGTGGCAGCAGGAGTGAAAAACTTCCCTCCTTTGGGAAAGACCCAGACACTTGTGTTGTGGGGGTGCAACTTCGTGGAGAGGGCAAGTAAACATTGAAGGTGGGGGAGAGAAGCTGATGATGGAGAGGATAGAGAGATCAGAGCATACGTGGAGGCAGGAGGTGGAAATCTGCAGGAGGAGTCAGGATGAAGGAGGTGTCTCCCCAGGAGAGCTCTGGGTGCTTGTGAGAGTAAATGAAGTACAGAGAAGACCTCCGAGTATCTCTCCCTTTTGTTGTACTCTCTCAACTTCTCTTTCCATTTGCCTTTGATGAGTCTTTTTTTTTATGAATAAGAACACGGCCTGAAGTTGTACTACCAAGGAGGAGGAAAAAAAAGTGTGTTAACAAGTTTCCAGCTTCAGAGAAGAGGCTCACGTGCAGTCAGCTGGGACAGGAAGGAATCACTGTGTCTTGATGATAAAGGTTTGCACAGTGTGATGTAGCCTGGGTGTTGGATGCATGATATGAGTCAGTTCTGGGAGCTAGAACTGCTGCACTGCCAGTTTCTTAAAAATCCCTGAGTTATGGTATTTATTATCATTTCTTCCATGGTTTGTCTTCAAGAGCCAGGATATCTAGAGGCATAAGCAGCAGCAGCAGCTTGGTTATTCCATACTGCAGTTATTAGGTATGGTTCACATCAAACAGATTTTCCCATGAAAATACAGGGCCTCCAGTCCAGCCCTAGAAAAATCATAATTATGGTGCAGAGCCCATTTACATTCACAGAATACAACTTCTGTTTGGCAGTTCTTTATCTTAATTTTTTCCACGGGAAAAGATTTCAAAGTCATCTTCCTTCCAAAGTCATATTCTGCAATTTAAGAAAGATCTGCAGCCATTAGAGAGTGACCAAAGGAGGGACCCAGAGATGGGGAAGGGCCTGGATTTGGAGCCGTGTGAGGACACTGAGGGCACTTGGGGTGTTCAGCTGGAGCAGAGGAGACTGAGGGGAGAGCTCAGTGCAGTTCCAACTGCCTGGGCAGGGGCAGAGGAGGGGCAGGACTGAGCTCTGCTCTGGGGGGAGCAGGGACAGCCCCCAGGGAATGGCTGGAGCTGTGTCAGGGCAGGCTCAGGGTGGATCTCAGGGAAAGGTTCTTCCCCCAGAGGGTGGTTGGCACTGAACAGGCTCCCCAGGGCAGTGGGCACAGCCCCAAGGCTGCCAGAGCTGCAGGAGGGTTTGGATGATCCTCTGGGGCACAGGGGGGGACTCTTGGGGATGGGGCTGTGCAGGAGTTGGACTGGATGATCCCTGTGGGTCCCTTCCAGCTCAGCATATTCTGGGATTCTGGGATTCAAGAAGCATTTGGCTCCCAGCAGGTGAGGTGATATGTGGGTGTGTGCAATGCCTCAGGGGCCATCTCTCAGTGTCCCAGGGTGTGACTGTGGGCCTGGATTGTGGCCTCTTGCCAGTTTGGTAATTTACAGGAGCACAGATCTTCATTCTGCAAGTGAGGAGCTTAATAAATAAATAATAGATATGGGTGAGGAATAAATTATCCATCAGCTCCAGAGAAGCTGCAGTGATGGAGTGGAGGATGTCACCTGCCCAGGCCTGGCCAGCCCAGGGCTGCCTCCATGGGGGATCCCAACAACGGTCTGCACAAAGGGACTCTCCTTCATCAGTCACTGAGCTCAAGCCCAGGAAGCCCTGGTATGTAGAACAGAGAAAACATCAAAAGGACACTTTGACACATGCTTAACATTTTATGTATTTTGTGTAAAATAGCAAAAAGGTGGATTTTAAAATATTCATCTCCTGGGAAAGCAGCCGAGTAGATAAAAGGCTCCCAGTCTGCAGGGAAAGGAGGAGGAGATGGGGCTGACGTGTCTGCTTTGACCGGGAAAGGAGACAGCAGGCGGTTTCTAAGAGAGCCAAGGGTGTCCTGCGTGTGCTGAGGGGAGCTGGGAAAGAGTCCCCAGGCTCTCCCTCCCAAAGCCAGGCACATTTGGTAACCTCAGCCAGCACTGCCTAAGAGGCAACAAAGCCACCTCTCAGAATTCAGTCCCAAGCCTTGTCGTAGGAGATATTCTCGTCAGGGTGCTGGTGCCTGCAGTCCTGCTTTGAGGTGCAGTTCTCAAGTTTGATTTTCCAGAGGAACTTTTTAATCCTCTGGCCTTGGAGAAGTCGGAAATTGCTGTCACAGCACAACTCGAAGGTTTGGACTCTGGGGGATAACCCACTGGGTTTTTGGTTATGTTTGTTTGCTTTATTTTTAGTACTCTGTTGCTAAGCCAGGCCCAAGACTCAGGGAAGGGGGAAGGACTGAATGTTTTTGTTTTCGTGTTGGGTCCAGTGATGCAGATACCCAGAGGCTGGAGGGGCTGCAGCACAGCTCCTCACTGAAAGCACAGCTGGGAGCTTGGCTCTTCTTCCTCCGTGTGCATCAGCATCAAGCACACAGCAGAGCAGGACAAAGCCTATTCATAAACCCCAAATACATCCTTTCATTCCACCCTCCAATATCCACCTTCCATACCACAGGTGAGCCAGCCTCTCCTGGGTTATATATCTGTATCTGTTTCTACATCCAACATCCATCTCTCTCTTTATATCAGCAGAGTTTGCTGTACTCCCTGTTCCAGACCAGACCAGAGGGTTTTCTCTGCACGTGCTTCTTCCCCCTCTCAAAGGGCCAGAAAGCACCCTGGGCTGTGAGAGGTACTGAGCTATGAAGGTCTAGATTAGCTTTCATTTTCCCTGTTTTTCCAATAAACCAGACATTCAGAGTTAAATGGGCCCGTGGATGGTAAAAACTGGGCAGTGGTTCACAGAAGTGTGTCTCCACTCTGTCCACAGAGACACGGTGTCCATGGGGTGACAGCCCTCCTCCCCCCTTTGCTGACCAGGAACCCCCAAATTTCCCCCGATGGCTAAATTGACAACCCACTATTCCCCCTCCCCTGTCATGTCTCTTCCCTGTCTAGCTCTGCCATGCCTGTCCCAGCAGATTGACCTTGGGTGTGTGGGAGGATTCTGCCCCTCTGCCTTGCCCAGATGAGACCCCTCCAGAGAACAGCAGGGCTGGGATCTCCAATACAGGGAGGACATGGACCTGTTGGAGCAAGTCCAGAGAAGGTGTACTGGGCTGAGATGGTTGGCTGGATGGCCACAGTCAACCCACTACAGGCTAGCAAGATGATGAGAGGGATGAGCACCTCTCCTATGAGGAAAGGCTGAGAGAATTGGGACTGTTCAGCCTGGAGAAGAGAAGGCTTCAGGGTGACCTAATTGTGGCCTTCCAGTAACTGAAGGGAGCCTGCAAGAAAGATGGAGAGAGATGGATTGACAGGACAAGGAGCAATGGCTTCCCACTGCCAGAGGGCAGGGATAGATGGGAGACTGGGGAGAAATTCTTCCCTGTGAGGATGGGGAGGCCCTGGCACAGGTTGCCCAGAGAAGCTGTGGCTGCCCCTGTAGCCCTGGACGTGTCCAAGGCCAGGTTGGACGGGGCTTGGAGCAACCTGGGCTGGTGGAAGGTGTCCCTGCCCGTGGTAGGGGGTGGGATGAGATGAGCTTTGAGGTCTCTTCCAACCCAAACCAGTGTGTGACTCTGTGATACTGTGCAGTCACAGAAAGCAGAGGCTGACCTGCAGTTGGTGCCAGGTGGGCAGCACTGACCCCTGAGGCCCAAGGGTGACCTCAGGGATGGGCTACAAGAGGACAGTGCTGCAGAGGGAAGCGTATTGTGGGGTTCTCTTCTTACAAGGAATGCTTTCAGGGTTTAACTTAATCCACTTCCTTGATTAAGCTACTGCAAACTAAAGTCATTCCACTTTGTGAGTCCCCATTTAAGGCAGGGTGTGCTTTACCTAATCCCTGCCCTTCAGGGCTGTTCTTTTTGTTTCCTTTATTTTCTGGAGTCTATCTGCATGTGCCTGCTCTCAAGGAAGTGTTCAAGCAAATGTAGGTGTTTTTTCCATGTAGGTGGTTGGTGAAGAGACTCTTGGTCTCTGCATGGAGCAGGAGCAGAAAAAGGGGCTTTGCCTCTCACAGTGTTCTCCCACCTCTCCATGCCAAGGCACTTGCCAGGAGCTTCTTGTGGAAGCAGACTGGCCTTAGCCAGGAGAGAGAGAAGCCTCCTGCTCCTTTTACTGGAAAAAATCCCTTCTGGCCAAAAAATAGCAGTGAAAATGGAGGAAGGGGGGGGAGCGGGAAGAAGAAAAAAAAGTTCTTTATTTGAAGAATTCTTCCTATGTGTGAAGTTTTGCCCCAGGCTTCTTCCCCTCCCAAACAAAACAGAGAAGGAACCCTCAGCCAGGGGAAACCTCCCAGGTGCAATTCGGTGCTCAGGGCTGCTGTGCTTCACAGCTCAGTTTGTGTTTGCAATTTGTCTACCCCAGACTTGTGCTCCTCCAATGCACAGTGAGAGGCCATATCCATAACAAAGGGATTTTCCTCTGCAGCATCTAACAGGGCACATGCACAAAGTCTTCTTCCCTCACTATCTACACCTTCTTATCCCTTCCCAAAAGGTGCTGCCACAGTATTCTGCAGAAAGGTGTGGGAAACCAGCATTCTGCCCCTGCAAGATAGACCTCCACAAAGAGCAACCCAGCAAGGCTCCCTGGGCAGAGAGGAGGTGGTTCCACAAGGCTGAGAGCGATCCCAATGCTTTCTGGCTCAGAGAAGGCTCATGAAGGGGCACCAAGTGCAGGACACATCTGCAGCAACAGCCCTTGTCCAGGGATGGCTCTGGACTGAAGACACTCCCAGACTGGCCCACAAAGAATGGGCACAGCAAGTCCCTGCAGCAAGGATCACACAAAGGACTTCTCCAGGAAAGCAGGACACACAGGATGCCAACAGCCAGTGAGGCAGTGAGGCTGGAGCGTGTGGAGGTTGAACATGTCCCAGAGGAAGGTGATATGGAGGTACCTCATGCACATGAGGCAGAGTACGTGCTCAGGACACCAGGGTAGGAGAAGGTGAGCAGAATATCCCAGAGAAGGGTGCTCTGATCATCTCCTGACTTCCTCCAGCTGCTGTCAGGTCTTTTGACACCCACACTGGCCTTTTCCATGTCCCATCACAGCTTCTGCTGCTTCCCCTGGACCATAGTGACACCTCCTCTGGTCTCTGTCTTCTCTGGCTGTTCTGTTTGGACAGCTTCACTCTCACCTAGGAGGTATCCTCCTGCTTCTTTGCTCACTCAGATCCCTGTCTTGTCCAGCTGCAGTGGGAATGCAGCGAGGATGCCTGGGCATGAGAGACCAAGAATGCTGGAGGATGGGTTTGCTCTGTGCACGTACGAGTGCAGGAACATGGACAATTTCTTAAGGCTGAGATGTCTCTCTGGTGAAGGTTTTGAGGTGGAGCTGCTTACTGGAGGTGGAGGAGAAGCAGGGGGACATGGCCAGAGTCTGGAGCAGCACTGTGACAGCTGTAACAGCACCTCTGTTTAGTCAGAAAAATAACATCTCATTTTTCACACCATTTCCATTCTCATTCTCTGTTTTGTTCCCAGTGATAAATGTGAAAGCACTAATAGAAAAGTTCCCATGGAGATTTCTTGTTTTGACAAAAGATCAATTTTCCATTGTGCAGATGTTTTAAACAAATATTTCTGTCTGCTGTAGGAGGAATCAGTCACACTGAGGGGAGAGAGGAGCATGCTGTGGCAAGCAGTGACCTCAGAGATACTTGGACTTCTGACAAAAAACATCTGCCTTGAGCTTCCTAGGCAGCTGGGATGTCTCACCTTCTTTTGTGTCCAGCCCTTTTCCTTAACAGTAGAGAAAGATGAGGGTGGTGGATTCATCCAAGAGAGGTGTCCTGAACAGGGCAGATCACACAGAATAACACAGAACATGCTGAGCTGGAAGGGACCCACAAGGATCATCCAGTCCAACCCCTGGCCCTGCACAGCCCCATCCCCAGGAGTCCCCCCCTGTGCCCCAGAGGATCATCCAAACCCTCCTGCAGCTCTGGCAGCCTTGGGGCTGTGCCCACTGCCCTGGGGAGCCTGTTCAGTGCCAACCACCCTCTGGGGGAAGAACCTTTCCCTGAGATCCACCCTGAGCCTGCCCTGACACAGCTCCAGCCATTCCCTGGGGGCTGTCCCTGCTCCCCCCAGAGCAGAGCTCAGTCCTGCCCCTCCTCTGCCCCTGCCCAGGCAGTTGGAACTGCACTGAGCTCTCCCCTCAGTCTCCTCTGCTCCAGCTGAACACACCAAGTGCCCTCAGTGTCCTCACACGGCTCCAAATCCAGGCCCTTCCCCATCTCTGGGTCCCTCCTTTGGACACTCTCCAATGGCTCAATCTCTCCCTTCCATTGTGTCCCCCCAAACTGCCCCAATATTGAGGTGAGGCCGCCCCAGGGCAGAGCAGAGCGGGACAATCCCCTCCCTGCTGCCCCCAGGACAGGGATGTCCCTCCTGGCTGCCAGGGCACTGCTGACTCAGGGCCAGCTGCTGAAGTTCTACCCCACAAGGATGCAGGTTAACTAGAGCCCTTGTGCACTTCTGAAAGCTCCAGGACAGTTGTGTCCTGCTGTGAGAGTGCACTCAGCCCCCACGTCCCAACCAGCAGCATTTTGGTACAGACTCCAAAGGAGGAAAAGGCCTGAGCTGTAGCTGAGCCAAGAACTCCTTTAGGAAACCCACAAAAAGGATCAGAGTGACCCAGTGAGCTTTGATGCTCATGAGCTTGGAGCACTGATCACACACTGGCCACTGATCAGGACCCCCAGGGCCCTTTCTAGGCTTGGCTTTCCAGCATCTCCTTTCCCACTCTGTCCGTACATTCAGGCTTGCCCCATCCCAGAGGCAGAATCCAGCACTTTCCCTTGTTCAGCTTCCCATGGTTGGTGATTCCCAGCCCTCTGACCTGTCCAGGTCTCTCCGCAGGCCCTCCCTGCCTTCCAGGGACTCAACAGCTCCTCCCAGTTTTGTGTTGTCTCTAAATTTCTGGAACAGTTTCGTTGAACTTGATGGTCTTAGAGGTCTCTTCCAACCTTAATGCTTCTCTGATTCTGTGGAAAGGGAAAACAGAGCCACTCACCAGATTACAGTGTCTGGTGTCAGGATAGTGCAGCAGGATGAATCCCATCCCATGGCACCTACATGAGGGGTAACGTGGATAGCAACAGGACTGTGCTATCTCCTCTCTGAGCATCAGTGTTTGCCTGGTTGCCTTGTTCCTTACGTGGTTTGCTCCTCAAGGGAGGATGAAATGGTTAAATGGATGCTGTAGGAGAGGGGAAATCACTCCTGTCCCGAGATTGGGGAGAGACGTTTGTGGCCTGCAAGGCAAGAGGAGGAGCATAAAGAAGCCACAGAAGGGTACAGGGATGTTGAGATACACAGTCAGACCTCCAGAGAGCCAGAAATGGAACTGCCTAGGGATAAAACTTCTAGGAATTAAACTTCCCAGGACTGTGCAGAGTCTGCTGCAACTCAGACAGCCACTGAATTGAGTGAAAGGAAGGCTGGAAGCAGGGACCCACTTGCAAGGGCTCTGTAGGCGGGGGAGAGCTGTTAATGAGCCTTTTCATGTCTATTCCATCTGATCTAATTCTATTCTGTCACTTTGATTTTTCTTTCTGTGTAAAGTTAATGCAGGTTATAAATAATACCTGTCTCTTGAACTGACTGATCTTCTTTGGGGAGCTCATTTGGGGAAAAGGCAAGTCAGAGACACCTCAAAGCCGTATCTAAATTGGGGTCCCATCTCAACAGCACATGCAGCATCACATACGAACCCAGGCTGGTTTTCAGGCTGTGAACAAGAAAGGTTGAGAACACATTTGTAAAGGCATGGGAAACCTTTGCAGGATGGGAGGTTAAAGGTCATTTTGCCTACTCTGTCTTTTAGTGGAGCCTGGGGTGCTGCTTATGCTGTTCTTTCAGGCCCTGTGTGGGAGGAGGTTTCTAACACTGTAAAGATTTTCCAGTCTTTTGGGCAAGGGCAGGATATTGCTGAGAAGCAAGGGTCAATACAATCGAATTGTAGAGGAGCTCTCAGAGGGGGAGACACTGGTTGCAGATGGAAAGCTCTTCAAGTCTTTAGAAGTCTCCTTCCAGCTAAAGCTGGTGCCCAAGTGAGTGGGTGCCATTCTCCACAAAACTGAACTCTGGAATAGCGTGTGGAAGCTTTGACTGAAGGCAAAGCCATCAAGGTGGCTGGGAGATGCTGTTCCACCTAAATCATCTCTACTACTGAACACTGTCTCCCTTTTTCCATCTGTTTTTGTTCCCCAGCTGAGTCCTGCATGGATTCTGCCTGATTTGGACACTGTGGCTCTCAGCCACAGGCTGAGGGCTCAACCCCAGCCAAGCACACAGTGCAGGTGTGTGGGGGATCCCATACAACAGATTCTGTCCCCAGAAGCCATGAATTGGTGACCAAACCTCCACTTTGGTGCCCACTGGTCCCCTTGGTCTTCATGTCTCAGATGGCGACCCCAAGCTGCAGTGGGTGCTCAAAGGAACCTGCTCTCACTGGGGCAGAACCTGCGGCAAATGCAGCAGTTCTGACGTGGTCTGTGTTCAGCACGTGGCCAGCAGGTCAGGGAAGTTTCCTGCTTCCAAGGACTCTCATTGAGCAAATTCTGAGAAGCCTGAGGATGAGGGGAAATCTTGCTCTGTGCACTTACTTCATGGCTGTTTTTTGTTTCTGCCGAGGAAAGCTGGAGAGCACCTCTCTACCTGTACACAGAATCACAGAATAGCAGGATGGTTTGGGCTGGAAGGGACCTCAAAGCTCATCCCATCCCACCCTCTGCCATGGGCAGGGACACCTTCCACCAGCCCACGTTGCTCCAAGCCCTGTCCAACCTGGCCTTGGACACTGCCAGGGATGGGGCAGCCCCAGCTTCTCTGGGCAACCTGTGCCAGGGCCTGCCCACCCTCACAGGGAAGAAGTTCTTCCTAATATCCACTCTAAATCTACCCTCTTTGAGCTGTTGTCTCTCTCTCTCTGCTTCCACTGACAGTTAACCAGCACAGACCTTCTCTGTCCTCTGCTCCTCTTTGGCCATAAAAGCGTTTCTCTGATCAACCAGATGCTGCAAAGCCAGCGAAGGAAGGTCCTCTCTGAGCATTTGGCTTGATATAAACCGTGCTGGTGCTGAAGAGGAGTCATGTGGTGATCACTCATGGAAGCCTCCCCCCACGGGAGCTGGTGTGCACAGGGATGGAGCTGTGTGTGCTGATGGGGTTGGGGTTAGAGGGAATTGAAACTTCATTTATTCACTTAATCAGTTCATGGGGTTGGTTTCCTGTATCTATCCCCTTCCCTTGGCTCCCTCCCCCAGCAGGCTACTGGGGCCTGGAGTCAGCTGGACAGGCTGTGGGTGGGCAGGAGCCCTGAGGGATGTGCCTTGCACAGAGGGTGCATCCTAAAATACAGGGTTTGTTCAGGGAGAGCAGCAAAGGCTGGCTGGTTGCAGAGGGCTGCAAAGGTTGGGCTGCAAAGGCTGGCAGAGGGCTGTGTCTCAAAATGTGGCCCTGGTCCCACTGATGACAGGTCCAGGAGCATCCAGAGATAGGGCAGATCCTGGATGGTTGACCCTGAAGAAATCCATCTGAGTGAAGAAACATTTCTCTTTTCAGCGGGGGCACTGAGGACTCAGCACCTGGGCACACCATGAGAGCCAGCGTTTGGAGTTTGACTTGACAAGAAACACATCAAGTCTTTGATGTTTAATGATCTGCTAAATTAACAGATGTGTTTTCACCGAATTGCAGAATAGCTAAGGTTAGAAAAGCCCTCTAAGAGCACTGAGTCCAACCATCACCCCAACACCACCACCATGTTCACCACTAACCATGTTCCCAAGTGGCACATCCACCCAGCTTTTGAACACTGACTCCATTACACTTTTTGACAGTGACTCCACCACTGCCCTGGGCAGCTGTGCCAATACTTGCCAACCATTTCTGGGCAGAAAGTTTCCCTTATATCCAATCTAAACCTCCCCTGGTGCAATTTGAGGCCATTTCCTTTTGCCCTGTGACTTGTTACCAGGGAGAAGAGACAGGCCCCCACCACACTTTTAGGGGCATACATCTGGTAACAGGTTCTTGAGGGAAAAACATGCCTGCATAGGGTCAGCAGTTCATTGGGACAGTACTTCTTCCAGGTGTCTCAATTAGCCCATGGAAAAATAGAAGCATAGCTGGGGATGTTCTCACTGAAAGGATAAAAATTCCCTGAGAAGAACAGCAGCTACACCCCAAAGGTATCAACTGAGCTTCTCAGGTCTGAGTTAAATCTGGAGGTGTGAAGAGGAGCCTTCACAATAACGTGGGCTTTGGTGGAGTAGGGCAAAGCAGAGGAGCCAGACAGGGGATCAAATCCATCTGAGGTCTCTTGGCAAGAAGCAGTGGAGTGCATGAGCTTTTGGCAGATTTAGGGTGAATGACTGGTTGGAAGTGACCTCTTGGCATCTCTGCCCATGCCAGTGGGTCTCATGCTGGTGAGCTGCCTCTGGACAAGCTCCTGGCTTAGACCCCTGCTTCAAACCTCTTGACTTGGGTGGCCTGAGAAGCTTAGCTCTGCCATCCCAGCACTGCTGCCTCTTTGGAGGAGATGCTTTGAACCTCTTAGAAGAATCCTTTTAATGCCCTCGGTGCTCTGAATCTGCTCTGAGCAGTGAAGGAGCTCTGCTGGTCTCTGCTTTCTTGCCATGGTACTACAAATGTCCCTGTACTCACTGAGCTGTGCTGAGCTGTCCTTCCCTGTCCCTCGCTGGACTCCCAAGGGTTCATTTGCTGCTCCCCTGGCAGTGTTCTACAAGTGCTGTCCCTCATCTTCCTGCTGCTTTGGCACTCCAGAGCTCAGAAGGACTTGCTGGCTGAGGACTTGTGCTCCTTCTCTGCAGTCAGATCAGGCTGTGAAACTTTAATTTGCTGCCCTGCAGCCTCTCTCCTTCCCTGGCTTGGCTGCCTCTCCCTCCTCTTGGCTGTCTGCTGGGCTGGAGGATTTTTTCCCAAACTGCCCTCACCTTTATTTACAGGGGCAGTTTGCATTTTATTATGTCCTGCACATACTTCAGAGGTTTCTCATGCATTTATCTTTCTTCTCTCGGGTTCCTCACTTCCTTTTTTTCATCTGCAGGGCTCTGTCCTGTGCAGCCCTGTTCCAGCTCATTTCCAAACAGTTTGCTGTCTCTCTGCCTATGAAAAGCTTCCTCCTGTGTCTGAAGTCTGGCCCACCTGGAGGTTCTCAGCAGGTGACCTGATTTACTACTTCAGACCTTTCCACTATTTAAATCCACAGACAGCAGCTGCTCCTATTCTTAGCTCTGACCTGTGCTCCTTATCCATCCCTGCCTCAAGCGCTTAGTGGTTGGTAGTTTTTGTTTGTTTTGTTTGGGTTTTTGGTGTTTTGGTTTTTTTTCCTTTATTTTTATTCATTTACAATTTTTTTTTAAAAATAATTTTCCCATGCTGATGAAAGAACAGCTATTCCCACTGGATTCCTAATCTGGCCACAAAGGATCAGGTACAGCCAGAGGAGTGCCCAAGCATTTCTACCTTTTTGGCGTTGAAGCCTTTGACAGATTCTCCTCTCCACATTTTCCTTAAACCTGTAAAGCAAAGGGCTCTGCTCTGCTGCCTCCTGAGTATGTGGATAGAGTGTCTTCCTCAGCTCCTGCCTGTCAAAATTCCTGTTTCACTCCCTGACCCTTCACTGAAGGGCAGTTCCCAGCTTCCCAGCTGGCTCTTCAGACTGACAAGACAAAGAAGAGAATAAACTGTCAGGATGCTAGAATTGCCTGCTGAGACCAGCAAGTGTTTGGGACCCCTCTGAAGCTCCTGCTGCCCTGTGCTCCTTTGCCATCATGGCAGAATTCTAATTCAGAAATGAGCTTTTAAAACAAACCTCCCATCACTGAATTTCCCTTGCTTGGACAGGACTCTGGAGTGCTCCAGGAGCACATGAATGAGATTCCTCTTGGACAGCATTAAACTGTTGGAAGTGATTTGGGAGCGGGTTTTAGGAGCACCCGCTGCTGGTGGAGATTCAGCCCAAGGACTGGGTTAAAGCTGTGTTGATTCACACCCAGCATGAACTGTGTGGACCCTGGGTTTCCATCACCATCAGCTTCACTCCTTGCAGGTGAAGGAACAGCTCAGACTCTTCCAAGCCCTCTCCAGAGCTGAGATCTGTAATAAGAATAATGAATTTAACAAGATACAAGTCTACTGGTGCATTTCCAGGATCCCACTGAGATTGAAATGTCCCTGGTTCTGACTGGTCCATAATCTGTATTTCAAACAGAAAGATCACTCTTTTTTTTTGGCTGTAAAAGCTTCCTATTGGAAAAATAGCATTTGTTCAGCACCATCCTTTTTCCACCCCTTCCCCATCACCTCTGCCCCCTCCCTCCCCCAGTAGATTGTTTTATTTTATCATCATAGAGTCACGGAATATCCTGACTTGAGAGGACCCACAAGGATCACAGAGTCCAACTCCTGGCCCATTATGAGTTACTTTTTCAGCAGTAGTTCTAAATTCAAAGTTTTGGTGTAGATTCAAGTGTTTAATTTTGATCCTTTAATATTCTATTTTTCGTTCAATTTTTTTATAACCTTTGTTATTAAGTATTTAAACCCCTGGGTTTATTTTTTTTTCCTCTCTTTCCAGCCTGATTCCTAATGATAGGACATTTATTTGATCAGGTTTTTCCCAGACTGTTCATCTGCCTATTTCTCTGCATGCTCCTTTATCACTCCCTCCCACTTTGACACCACTCCCTCTGAAAAACCTCACCCTTTAAAAACGGTTTTACTAATTTCCAAAGAATTTGTTGGACAGGACAGGACCTGAAAGTTCAGTTCTGGATGAAAAGGCTGCACTGTGCACTCGATTATTGCTCATTCTCTTTATCCTCTGCCATGACTGGGCTGGCTTGCTGCATGGATGGGGTTTGGGAAGGGTCTGGCTATTGGAGGGATTTGGGAAGGGTCTGGCTATTGGAGGGATTTGGGTACTGCTGGAGGAGGAGAAATGTGAAGGGGAACACGAGGAAGATCCAATGAGTTGCAGCCAAGGAGGGATTACAAGCTATCTCTAAATAGATTTAAGTTCAGATGTTTACTGAGCAACTTTTTTCTTTCTGCCCTTTTATTTGAGCTGCAAAGGGAAGCAAGGGGGCTCTATGTTGGTAAACTTTTTTCTTTTTCCTCCTGCATGAAAGGATATGGAAATTAGTCCTGAGCAAAATGATGTGGAGAAAAGTTTATTCTTTCAGTTCTAATTGGTCAGTGAAAGCCATTTTATTTGATTTCTTTATTTCTAACCTTAATATGTGATATTTTTAAAACTGATATAATGCAGAGTATAAAACCCCACAGATCCAGCACTAAATTCAATACAAGTTTTAAACATCTCTATGTAGTAGTATTAAAATTACAGATATTAACAATCCATGGATTCATTCACATTATAAAGAGCATTTGCATTATGTATTTTCTCCTTATGCCATCCATTTCCCATGCAAATAAATAACTAACCATTAGAACAAAATACTATTATTGCATAATATATTCCATGTTCAGAAAAGAGGTAAAAGGATCCTGAGACAAAAATGAGTAATTTTCTAAATGGCAAAAGAAATGAAATCACACCCAAAATTTCAAGTGTGCTGGATTTCCACAGCAGGAAAGTTTGTATCCCTTCATCCTAGAAACCTCTTTCAAAGAATACAAAAACGAAAAAACCCCAAATAAACACCAAACCCAAAAAAACATAGGGACTCATTTTAAGCTCACACTTCTCCCATACTTCTCAGATCCAGGATGATTTTAAATAAAGATCCACACGTGGACATGTCTTGGTTGATTTAAGTTCTATATCCATCCACTTCTTTTTAATGTTTTTTTTCTTCAATCTCACTTGCAGGGTTTTTTTCCCCAGTGTGAAATTTTGGCCAGTCCAGTTTTTAAAAACACTGGGGATTATAGTGAATTGAGACAGAAAGAGCTGCTTGTTGAAGCTCCTGCTCCAGCCCCACCCTGGGTGTGCCCCGTGTCTGTGAGGAGAGAGGGCAGGCCCTTCAGGGGCACCACAGCTCAGGTGAGAAGGGACCATCCACCCTCACAGGGAGGGCAGCAGAGGCAAAAATTAAGGAGGTGAAATATTTTCCTCTCTTATTAAACAAGAAAAAGCATCTGGTCACAGACTTTAGTCCTCCACCCTCTCCAGGTTGGTGCAATGAACTGACCCACCAGACCCCTCATAAATCTTGTGCTGCTCAGCCTCTGCCTCTCTGCTCTCCATCCCATATTGTCAGCATGTGTGGGATGAGACTGGAATGGGGAGCTTGGATCCACCCTGGAGCTGGGTCACCTCCTTCCTTCCCTCTGTGCTCCCCACTTGGCTCCTGGTCCCAGAACTGGTGGAGCGAAGTCAGAAGTGCCTGTTGGCACCTCTGCCTACACCCTGAGCTGCTTCTGGAGGCAGTGTCTATCTTCTCTTGCAGTGTCTGGCTGTGGGCACTGCCATGGCAGTGACATGTCTCTCATGGGACTGGGGGCATCCTGAAAACAAACAGGCCATGTTATATGGGCAGATGAAGCACAGTCATGAAGTTCTTATGTGCTTCTGGTTGGACATGATCTTGGAGGTCTTTTCCAATGATTCTGTGAGAATATTCTATGAGACTGTATTTCCAGTTCCTGTTCACCACACCTAAATGCCCTGCGGGACCCTCAACTCCTGCTTATTTCTCTTGGGTTCATCTTAAAACACTTCTACCACCCCATCACAAGAATCACAGAATCTCCTGAGTCAGAAGGGACCCCCAAGGATCATCGAGTCCAACCCCTGGCCCTGCACAGCCCCATCCCCAAGAGTCCCACCCTGTGCCCCAGAGGATCATCCAAACCCTCCTGCAGCTCTGGCAGCCTTGGGGCTGTGCCCACTGCCCTGGGGAGCCTGTTCAGTGCCAACCACCCTCTGGGGGAAGAACCTTTCCCTGAGATCCACCCTGAGCCTGCCCTGACACAGCTCCAGCCATTCCCTGGGGGCTGTCCCTGCTCACAGAGGGCAGAGATTGGTGCCATGATGACCATGGCCTGTCTGGACCTGTGTTGATTACCCTGTTGGCTTTGAGCAGGTCAGGGTTGAGCTGTCCCTGCCTTTCCCACAGAGAAGACACCAACAGCATGGATTTCTTTTCCCCAGTGCAGGTTTTCATGACACCTCCTGCCTCTAAGACATCCCCCTCTTCCCAACGTGACTGGAGTTCCTGTAGGCAAAGGGGCTGGCAGACAGGAGGGCAGACGAGACAGTGTGATCCTGTCTGTCTTTGTTCTTCATGAACCCAAGCTAAAAATGAGTTTTTCTCTGTGCAAGTAAGTTCACATCCTTTCTAAGAGTTCTTTGATGATCAAACGTTTTCCTATTTTATGATGTTTTATGCTCCCTTCCCAAAATAACAAATTGCCTGATGGAATTAGCCAGGCTATTATTTCTAACAGCCTCTGCCATAACCCAACAGTGTTTCTTCTAAGTCTGGCTTCTCAAAATTTACAGACTTATTCTTGTCCAAGGCAGGAGGACCTCAGGAATCACAGAATCTCTTAGGCTGAAGGTACATCTGGAGGTCACCTAGTCCAAGCTCTGCTAAAGTAGGTTCACTTAAGTGGGTTGCCCAGGACCATGTCCAGTCAAGTTTTGGGTGTCTACAAGCTGGGAGAGCCCACAGTGTTTCTGGGCAACCTGTGCCTGACCTCCTTCACAGCAAAAAAACCCATCCCTTAATCATCTTAATGGACTTTTGCTGGACTTGATCCATTAAGTCCATAGTCTTCTTGTTCTATGCAGCATAGAACTGGACCCAGAACTCCCAATGTGGCCTTCCCAGAGTAAGCAGAGAGAAAGGATCACCTCCCCTGAACTGCTGGCAGTGCTCTACCTAATAGGGCCCGAGACAGACTGCTGGCCCTCAGCACTGCAGGGGTGCACTTCCAGCTCATGGCCAGCCTGGGATGCACCAGAACCCCATGGCCCTTCCCTGGCCAGACCCCAGTCTGTTCTGCTGCCTGGAACAAAACCCTGCAGGATTTTACATTTCCTCTTGAGATTCCTTCATGAGATTTCTCTCTGCTCAATTCTCCAGGCTTTTGAGGTCCCTCTGAATGGACCACAACCACCTCCACAACCATCTGGTGTGTCAGCCACTGCTCCCACCACAGCACAGACTGGCTGATGGTGTGCTCTATCACAGGTCATTCACGAAGTTATTCAACAGAATTGGCTCCAGTGACCACCAGGTGCACCTTCAGTGATTTGCCTCCAACTGGACCTTGTGCTGCCAAGGGCAGCTCTCTGGGCCCCTCCTCTGGAGCTGATGAAGCACAGAGACAAATCCCTAATTGGTTCTGAATCCTCAGGTAACAGGATGAGAGGAGATGGCCTTGAGTTGCACCGTGAGAGATTTAGATTGGATATTAGGGAATTTTTTTCCCAGAAAAGCTGTGCCTGGCACAGCTGCCCAGGGCAGTGGTAGAGTCACCATCTCTGCAAGTGTTCAAAAACATGTGGATGTGGCACTTGGGGACATGGTTAGTGGTGAACATGGTGGTGCTGGGTTGACAGCTGGACTTGATGAAGGGTTTTTTCCAGCCTTAATGATTCTGTGACTCTATGATTTAGGTGCTGTTATTTCATCCACTTTCTGATCATGTTTCTAATGGAGAAATTCCAGTCCATTAGTCTCTTTTACCTCTTTTCTTTAGGAAAATGGAAAAGGTGTGTGAGCAGTAGGCAGTGTAAGGCAGTGTAAGACACTGAATCCAGCGGCAGGAGCTGCACTCCTGCTGCTCTGGGCACGGATCACTGCTGGAGGACACGGCTGGGCTCTGCCACTCAGCAGCTCCTGCCAGGAGCTGTCAAAGTTGGCAGCTGGTTGACACCGTGGGCATTTCCCTGTGCCTGGATGGCTGCTGCAAAACTGAGACAGCATCCCTCAGAAGAATTGAAGGGAATTTCACTGAGTGCAGGGTGTAGCCTGGCATTATAACCTCCCAAAAGGACAAGGTTTGCTAACAATTACTTCTCTGTAAGGAAGTCAATGAAAGATTCACTTTCTGTCCAGAGAGACTAATTATAAAATGAAAGCCAAGAGGGAAAACAAACATTCAGAGTGGATAAAAAGAAATTGTTTGGGGAAAAAAATAATTCACAATGTCTCAACATACGGGTTTCCTAACATTGTCTTGATAACTCTGATGTTTAATTTGTTGGAAACCAAGAGGAACATCTCTCTTGTGGGTTTGACCTTCTTGCTCTTTTTTTAGGAGGCTTCAAATATTGGAAGTTAATACTTCTTGGAAGAACATGATGTCTGATCAAAATCCAGAGGTTTGTGGCCACTGAATTCTGGGGGATATGGAAGTAGTCAGCACTGTTTTCTCTTCTGTGGAAAGACTTCATTGCAAAAAGCTCTGTTTGAATTTCTCAAGGTCCTGCTTCCCCAGACTTACAGAATTTCACCTTCTGGATTGCTTTGCATCCAGCAAGAATGCTTAAATGTGGGTCATTTGATTTAATAGATAATAGGGGGAACCTCACAGCATCTCACTGGACAGCCCTGTTTATCCAGTGTCATGAGGAGCAGATGTTTATCCTCAGTGAGTGTTCCCAGCTTGTTTCCTTCAACCTTTCACTTACAGATTGGTGTCCAGTGTGGGTGACAGAACCCTGAGGAATGGTCCTCCCAGAGCCATGGGTGCCTTCATGCACAAGGAGGCATCATTCAAAAGGGGGGTTAAGAAGGGACCTGTTTTGTTAGAAGTCCCGCCCATGTCACAAAATAAGGCCTTACTGAGGGCAGGAGCTGCCACTGTCCCCTTTTCCACGTGCTGGCCTCCTCCTGGCACCCCTCAGGAGTGTTCCCTCCATACTGAGATGTCCTTCCTGGGCAGCAGGGCTTGGGTTGCTTTTTCTTGATGAGAAAGGAGGGAGATCACCCACCACTGTCCTGAGCCAGTTTAGCTGTTCTCACCCTGTGCCATGGGTTTCCCACACTCAGATTGCATCTTAAGGGGCAAAATTGTTGTTTCTTTCTGTGCTTGATGCTTTATTAACCCCTGAGGAACCCATCCTGCCCTCACCTGTGTGTGGGAGATGAGTCACATGGATGTGGCTGAGTGTGTGTGGGGTGGCTGAGAAGCAGAGCCCACTTACTTTTCAGCTTAAACAAGCAGTTTTTTTGGTTTTGGTTTTTGTTTTGGTTTGCTCATAGGTGCACAGCCATCTGCTCCTCTACTACAGAGCTGTCTGCCATCTGTCCTCAGAAAATAAAATAACTGTAAACTCCAAATGCTCATGAGCTGCAGAGTTAACAGCTGAGATGGTACTGAGCATGCTGAACAGGAGGCAGCAGATTAATAATGTGCTCCAGGAGCCTCCTCTGAGTGGCTCATGCCTAACCTGAGGTGTTTGGGTACATTTGGCTGAGGGAAAGTTTAGAGAATGGAATAACCAGAGATGCTACTTCGGGCTGTGCTTCAAATGGCAAACTACCTGCCCACCTGCCTGAAGAGATCTCTGCTGTGCCTACAGGGATGTGCCACAGGGGCTTCAATGGGAGGGAGCTGATCCAGGTGCTGCTGGTACCCAGGAGGTGGTGCTCAGACTGCAAAGATCACAGAATCACAGAATTATTAAGAAAATATTGAAAATATTGAAAAGACCTCTAAGATCACTGAGTCCAATTTTTAACCAATCACCACCTTGTCACCCAGCCCAGAGCACTGAGTGCCAGTCATTCCTTGGATAATTCAGGGGAGGTGGCTCCAACACCTCCCTGGGCAGCCCCTTCCAATGCCTGACAACTCTTTCCATGGAAGAATTGTCCCAATATCCAACATAAATCTCCCCTGGCACAGCCTGAGGCCGTTCCCTCTCCTCCTGTCCCTGTTCCCTGGGAGCAGAGCCCGACCCCCCCCAGCTCCCCCCTCCTGTCAGGGATTGCAGAGCCAGAAGGTCCCCCCTGAGCCTCCTTTTCTCCAGGCTGAGCCCCCCCAGCTCCCTCAGCCCCTCCTGCTGCTCCAGCCCCTTCCCAGCTCCGTTCCCTTCCCTGCACACGCTCCAGCCCCTCAGTGTCTCTCCTGGCTGAGGGGCCCAGAACTGCCCCCAGGGCTGGAGGAGCCCCAGCAGAGCCAGCACAGGGAGGGCACTGCCCTGGGGCTGGGACACACCAGGGCTGGCACACCCAGGGCCCATTGGCCCCCCTGGGCACACCTGGGCTCGTGTCCAGCCACTGCCACCAGCACCCTCAGGGCCTTTCCCACTGGGCACTTTCCAGAAAGATGGATTGAAGAATAGCTGGTTGCAAACAAGTCAGTGTCACTGGCCTGCCCAGCATTCTGCTACAACAGTGCTGAGGGTACCCATGGCCACCCTCCATCTGCAAAGGGGCTTCCTCTGGAGGGATGAAGCCCTAGGCAAGGAGCTGCCCTTCCTCCCAGGGTCCTCTTCCTTCTGGGGTTTTCCTCCTCCTGAGCTTCTCACCTACCCCAGGACATATCCCAGACATCCCAACCCAGAGAGGCAATGCCACTGCTGCCTGGAGATCACAGCTGGCAGCTCACAGTGGTGGAGGAACACTGCTGGAAGAAACAAGGGGCCTCCTGAAACCTCAAAGGATGGAGCTGGGGCTGGGGCAGCTCCGTGGGTGTGAGCTGAGAGGATGCTCAGAAAGAGGCAAAGAACAGTCCTCAACAACTCCAAGGTCCAAGCTCTAGGGGAGGGAACCTGGTCACGACCCAGTGATCCTGTGGGGTGATGGATGACCCTTCTCTCCTGTCAGACCACACAGACACAAGTGCTTCATGAGGACACTGTGGGGCAGCCACAGACAAAGGTCTGTGATGGAAAGGTGTGTGATGGTCACTGAAGCTCAGGAGCTCCTGCTGAGGGAGCTCTGACCTTGCTGGGGCATATGAATATAAAGCACAAAGCTGCAAGGACAATTCCCTTGACTCAAAAACAAGGCAGCTTCTTGCTGTCATGTTTTCTCTCTGAAAGTTCCCTTCTTTTTGTCTTGCCTTCAAAACTTCCAGGGAACACCCTGAAAATGTGTGTGCCTTCATCCTGTGTGGGACGAGAGATGACATGAAGCTGCTGTTCCTCCACTTTGAGGGTGGGACTGGCCAGACACGACTCTATTCAAGGTAAACTCTGTAGGGAAAGCAGACCCTGAAGAGCTTTCCAGTGCAGGGACTTCTTGTCTAAAAGTCTCAAAATGCTGAGCCAAATTAACCAATCCAACACTTTTTATTAGAGGTAAAATAAGATAAACTCCTAAGGCAGAGAGAATTGGGATTATTCATCCTGGAGAAGAGAAGGCTCTGGAGTGACCTTTGAACCCCTTCCAATGCCCAAAGGGGCTCCAAGAGGGCTTGAGAGGGATTTGGGAAAAGGGCCTGGAAGGACGGGACAAGGAGGAATGGCTTCCCACTGCCAAAGGGCAGGGGTAGATGGGATATTGGAAGGAATCCTTCCCTGGGAGAGTGGGCAGGCCCTGGCACAGGTTGCCCAGAGAAGCTGTGGCTGCCCCTTCCTGGAAGTGTCCAAGGCCAGGTTGGGACGGGGCTTGGAGCACCCTGGGCTGGTGGAAGGTGTCCCTGCCCATGGCAGGGGGTGGGATGGGATGAGCTTTGAGGTCCCTTCCAACCCAAACCAATCCAGGATTCCATTTCTCACACATCCCTGCCCATGACCAGCCAATGCCCAGGTGGGGACCCTGCCATGACCACTCACATGGATGTTTTTCAGTTTTCTTCAGTTCCTGCTTTTGGGTAAGGCAGCAGCCAGCAGAGATGTCCTGTGCTGTTCCCCCACACCACTTCAGGCTGGCAGGGGGTCTGTGTGCACCCCAGCATTTTCAGAGACATGGGAAACCAGCCTGAAAAGCTCTCAGCTGCCTGCTGGGAGTGCAGCAGAAGGCAGGTTTTGAATACAAGTGGCAGCTCTCTGGACCTAAATTGCTCAGGGCAAGCTCGTTGACGATTTCACCCCACCAAGGACTTTCTTTCACTTTGTTTTACTCCCAAGGCTTTTAATAGCTCTGGCCTTGATCTCTTCACCAGCACACGAATGACAGCTGCAGAAGAACTATAACATTTTAATTGACATTTGTGTTTAGAAGCTCAACTATAATTAGAGACAAGTGAATCAGCTGCAAGAAATAATTAATTCAGGCCATGCTGCCTTTCTTCCCCTCTGAATTTTCGATGAACAGGTTGCTGCACCCTCAAACCCGTCCTTCCTTCAGATGTTTCCTCAGGCAGATTTCTGTCTGCTGCTGGTGTGTGAAGGGTTTGGATTTCCCACCGTGCTGGTCACTGACAGGAGGATGAGCTGCCATTCCCAGCCCTGGGTGGGGGGAAGCCACCCTGACACCCTGGATGCGAATTCTGTACCCGAGTACAGGAGCATTTGGTTTGAACTGGGTGTGCTGAAGCAGAGAGTGAGACAGGCAGGGGTGGACCATGCTCTCTGGGCTGTTTGGCTTCTCACCCGCTTAGACCATGCTGAACCCCTCTGAAATCAAGGTCCTGGTGACTGTTGCACCTACTTCATTCCTGCAGACAGGACTGATGCACAGTCTCACAGCTCTGCTCACAAACTTCTTCCCAGCTGTTGCCTGGAGAAAAGGAGGCTCAAGGGGAACCTTCTGGCTCTGCAGCTCCCTGACAGGAGAGGGGAGCCAGGGAGGGTCGGGCTCTGCTCCCAGGGGAGGGACAGGAAAAGGCCTCAAGTTGTGCCAGGGGAGGTTTAGGTTGGATATTGGGAAAATTCCTTCATGGAAAGAGTTGCCAGGCATTGGAAGGGGCTGCCCAGGGAGATGATGGAGTCACCATCCCTAAAGTGTTCAAGGAACAATTGGATGTGGCACTCAGTGGTCTGGTTGAGTTGAAAAGGGGGAAGGGTGAAAGGTTGACTTGATGACTGTGGAGGTCTTTCCCAACTTTGATGATTCCATGGTTCATGCCCCATGGCGTGGGGTGTCCCTGTGGCCCTTCAGTTGCAGTTGATGGTGCTGGTATGGACCTTACCTGTGGCTGGAAAGTCTGTGATGGACTATCCAACTTCCTGAAACACTTGGAGAACAGTTAGGTCCAAGCAGCTCTGTGTGAAGCCACCTCTCAGCCCGCATCAGTGGCCAAATCTGGGGCAACCAGCCCACCTGCAGAGATGGGAGCTGGTTACTGAGCCCCTCCATGGGCCCACCTGCCCCTGCATCCCACACAGAGCCGTGCTTGTTGCTGGGTACATTTCACAAGGAATTACTCTTTCTCATGCAGACTTCAGCACTTTGTATGTACATTTCTTTGCTTTCTACTGTTTCAGTTTGAAGTGCTTCTTTTTGATGTTTTGTATTTACGTTTATTTCTTCACAAGAGCCTGACACAAACCCTGATTAAGCCAAATTTGCCACGAGTAATTGTTATGCCTTTAACAACCTTAATATGGCTTCTTAAACAAGTCATGTTGTTTTCATCTGGGACTATCAATAAGCAAGTGCTGACAATTCTTTCACTTTTTATTAACTTGCTGTTAGTGGCCTAGACAAAGAACTTGCAGTTTGTACAGAGCTGTAGGGTCTAATCTAATCCAGTCTGTCTATCTGATACACTCGCCTGGGCAATCAGCCACAGCCTGAGAGCTGGGAGGGGATAAAGTTCATCTGCCAAACAGCTGAAATGACAAAAAGGACAGAAGCTACAAAGCAATTATTAATTGATGGGGTTTTGACTGATCAGTTCTGCTGATCATCATCTGCTCCAGTGAGTGAGGCTCATAATGCAGAGTTTGTGCTGGGCATTGATACACCGTCCTCATTGATCTGATGGACACGGGCAAGTTATTCAGCATCCCATTACATGGAAATCCATAATGAGGTCATATTACACAATCTGAGGTCCAAGTGCAACTGTGGCACTTTTATTAAGAAATGCTGCACAGTGCCACCACAACAGAGGAACTCAGCCCAGGGACACTCAGAGACATCAATCTGTGGGATGCACATGCATATGTGTGGGTATAAAATTAAAAGAAGTAACTGCCACTTTGAAATCCTGCTGTACCACCCAACAGGGGGTTTGACAAAGATATTTTATATTAAAATCTGCTGAAATGTTTTTCTAAAATCTTCTACATCTTCTGTGTGAAGTTGCTGTAATTCATTCTATGGAGATTTTTATACTGCACCATATGCTTTCCAACCAGAGCTGTTTTACACAGTTGGCATAACCATGGGATAAAATTAGAGCAAGGTCTTGATGCGCTGTCCTGTCGTGGTACTTTGCCAGCTGCCATCCAAGCTTGGAAGGGGCTGTGGGCGGGCTGGTGCACGCACCACCCAATTTCAGAGCAGGGCCTTTGAGGAGCAGCTCTGTGTGAGCACCTTCGGGTGGCACCACCCAGGAGTTGTGGGCACTGAGTCAGACCAGCAACAACGGGCACAAAACATCAGCCTCGAGATGGGGACTGTGATGAAGATTTAGTGTTGGGGTGGGCAGGCCCTGGCCCAGGTTGCCCAGAGAAGCTGTGGCTGCCACTGGATCCCTGGAAGTGTCCAAGGCCAGGTAGGACAGGGCTTGGAGCAACCTGGGCTAGTGGAAGGTGTCCCTGCCCATGGCAGGGGATGGATGAAATCAGCTTTAACGTTCCTTCTCACCCAAACCATCCTGGGATTCTCTGATTCTATGAGTATATTGCTGGCCACAGCCGTATGGTGTCAATATGCTGATCTCCCTGTTAGGGATACAGCTGGCACTGCCCAAGTGCCCCTGGGTTTTCTGTTCATCCCATCATCCACCATGTCCTTTAGCAGCTGTGTGGGAGCAACTCCTCATCTTTCTTCTATGTCCCTACCCATCTTTCCAAATTCTTCCTAATTTCAGCTAAGAACTTTGTTCTATGTAAATCTGCTTAGAAAGGGTCATCCCTGCAGTGTAACAGCTTCCATCGAAACATCTTGCTTCTGTGGACTTTTTTGCAAGGTTTCAAAAACATTCAAATTATTTCCTCGATAATTTCTCAAATTCTGATGAAGTACCTCGCCTCCATATGTTACTGATTCACGGATGTCACTGACTGACAATCAGTTTCGAGGCTGCAAGAGATGCATGTTGGTTTCTGCAGTTATCTCTGACCTGCTGAGCAACCTGGTGCTCCTTTAATGGGAGGGGTTTTCCTGTTGGCAATTGCCAGAAAGATGCCTGACTATGTCCTGGCTGGGATGAGGCCACTTTTTGTGCTGAGTTGAAAGTTGAGCAGTTTGGGGCCTTTTTAATTTGAATGAAAGAAAAAAGCTGTTTGTGTCTTCTGCAAATGCTTCATTCTGTTAGAGCAGCTTTCTCCAGGGCAACCCTGTCTGGAATTTTTTCTCATTTGTAATTTGCCCATTTACTTAATGAAACTGCTGAATATAGTTCTGTATTTTTGTATTGTCAGCCCTGTACAATTCTTCTGCAAAGACCATCATTTAAAAGAAAGACAGATGTTATATTGGGTATCTTTCTGCCTGTGTATCTGTCCATCCATCCATCCATCCATCCATCCATCCATCCATCCATCCATCCATCCATCCATCCATCCATCCGTCCAACCATCCATCTGCCTATCTCCCATCTTTGAGGGTATCTAAACCCTTTCCAGGTAAATCACATCTGCATTCGAATGGAAACTCCTTCTTTCACACCAGCTAAGCCCACTAAAAGCAGATTCTTGCTTTAAAAGTCATTTGATGCTGTGGGTGAATTACCAGGGCTCGTAAACACTGTGTTTCTAGATGTAATTTATCCTCGTTTAGCTCCTGTTATTGTCTGGTGTGTTGTCTCTGAAGGAGGTGATGCTGAGGGTGCAGTCCCAGATGCAGTAATGCATACAGAATGCTCACAGTGCAGGGTTTGCAGCATTTCTCCTCTGCCTAAGGATACCATTCAAAAAGGATTGTTTTCTGCTGTTGTCTTCTTGCTAAATAGGGTTTTCAACAGGTCTGTCACAAAATTATATTTTAGCAAGAAAAAGTTAAAAGCATTGCATCACTTTCTAGCTATGGACAACTATTAATTTGGGGGCAATTTTTGGAAACAATGCTTAGGTTGTTCTGACACTGACCTTCCACATTCCACCCACTCCTCAGATCTGGGCCACTCCTCTCTGCACGGGCCTGGCATCTGTGGAGCACCCTCAGTCCCTACCACAGCAGATGCTGGAATTCAACATATTAGAATCTTGGGAATCCAGGCCATTAATCAGCATATGTGTTCTGCTGCTTTCTCCTGGAAAGTGACACCCACATATAATGTCTCATTCACCACTGGTTATCCCTGCTATGTATCCCCCTTTCCAAGTGAGAGCTTCCCACTGCGTGGCCCTGGTGCTGGTGTTTAACCTGAACAAGCTGACTGTGCCCAGAGCAGATGCTGAGAACAGGCAATTCCTACGATAGCCCCACCCTTGGGTGAAAAGCTATTTGGGAATGTCACACAGCACATGAAGCAGTGGAGGGGCTGCAGCTGAAAGCCAGCAGCTGGGTGAGCCAGAACTCCACTGTTTCCCTGCTGCTGGTTGGGAAAGAAAGAGCAGGGTGGAGTGTCACTGGTCTGACATGGTGATGGTTCCTCCTTGGAACAACCCAGCTGGGGCATGATAAGGGGGAGTGGCAGACTCAGGTCTGTTGGGTGCATTCTGAGGCTCAGCTGGAGGCTCCTGAGGTTCCCAGGGTTCCCAGGAAGTGCTCCAATGAGCTGGACAGTGTTGGGGGCAGCTTCCTGTGAGGTCCTGGTGATGACACTGTGTGTGATGGGTTGAACTAGTTGCACTGATTGTGAAATAAACCCACCCTCGTGCCACTGTGCCACCACAGTGTACCATCCTGCAAGGCACTAACTGGGAGATCTCACTCCTGGGCTTAAGATCCATCACTCTGGACCCAGCTTTTCCTCTTCCTGACATGCCATGGGCCACACTCAGGGAACCATATCATAGACTCATGGAATGGTTTGGGTTGGAAGGGACCTTAGAGCTCATTTAGTAACCTCACAGCCATGGGCAGGGACACCTCCCACTAGAGGAGTTTGCCCTGAGCATTTCAGGCCCAGACAGCTGCCACCTGTATTCAAAACCTGCCTTCTGCTGCACTCCCAGCAGGCAGCTGAGAGCTTTTCAGGCTGGTTTCCCATGTCTCTGAAAATGCTGCGGTGCACACAGACCCCCTGCCAGCCTGAAGTGGTGTGGGGGAACAGCACAGGACATCTCTGCTGGCTGCTGCCTTACCCACAAGCAGGAACTGAAGAAAACTGAAAAACATCCATGTGAGTGGTTGTGGCAGGGTCCCCACCTGGGCATTGGCTGGTCATGGGCAGGGATGTGTGAGAAATGGAATCCTGGATTGGTTTGGGTTGGAAGGGACCTCAAAGCTCATCCCATCCCACCCCCTGCCATGGGCAGGGACACCTTCCACCAGCCCAGGGTGCTCCAAGCCCTGTCCAACCTGGCCTTGGACACTTCCAGGGCTCCAGGGGCAGCCACAGCTTCTCTGGGCAACCTGGGCCAGGGCCTCCCCACAGTCACAGGGAAGGATTTCTTCATAATATTCCATCTAGCCCTGCCCTCTTGCAGTGGGAAACCATCCCCACTTGTCCTGTCCCTCCATCCCTTGTCCCCAGTCCCTCTCCAGCTCTCCTGGAGCCCCTTTAGGCCCTGCAAGGGGCTCTCAGGTCTCCCTGGAGCCTTCTCTTCTCCAGGTGAACCCCCCCAGCTGTCCCAGCCTGGCTCCAGAGCAGAGGGGCTCCAGCCCTGGCAGCATCTCCGTGGCCTCCTCTGGACCTTCTGTGGATCCTTCCTGTGCTGAGGACTCCAGGGATGGAGGCAGCTCTGCAGGTGGGGTCTCACACAGGTCCCAGACAAGCAGATGACAGAGGGACTGAGCTATGCTGAAGTCTGAGATGCCATGTGTGAGTTTATTCCTGCTTTTCCAGGTGATGTAACTCCAGTGTGGCACCAAACAGGTTACCACAGTGCCTGGCTTGTGGGAGATGTGCTGGCTCCTGAATCCATTATCCTGATTATCTCCTGCAGCAATTGCAAGGGACCATCCTCAGCTTTTCCAGGCACTTACCTCCCTGTGAAGACGAAGGCAGCTGTGCAGGGAGCTTGTGGCACATTGGAAATAACTTCCTCATGCAGACCAGCCCCCACAGACTCTTCGTACCCATCACCTTCCTCCCTCTGCAGCACATCATAGCACTGAAACCACACACTCAGCTCTTTTCCCACGAGCCTGCTGAGCTCCTCGGGCTTTTCTCTTTCCTGCGGCTGCTGCCTGGAAACCCGCAGGTTGCACCTCCGCCTCAGCTGACCCTGCTTAAGTGCCACTTAACAACAAATTACAGGCAGCAATTTGGAGCTGCTGTCGCTGGTTTTTTACCCGTGTTCATTCCCGGGTATGGTCCGGCTGCTCCAGCCGCAGAACCTGGTAAGGGGTAACAATTAGGAAGGAAAAAATAGTAGATGCAATTTACTGCTCGTGTAACAGCCCAGGGCGGCGGGGGCTGGGGCACGACCCCCGCAGGAGGTGGGGTGGGCTGGGCTGGGCTCCCTCCCTTCTCCAACCCAGGCAGGGTCTGGGGCAGGGCAGGTCTATCAGGTCCCCCTGCCCTGAAGGGATGCGGTGAGGGAGTCCCTGCGCTTTTCACGCCTCTCCTGTTGCTAAGACTCATCCTGTCTTATTGGCTGCCCGAGCACTACAGCCGGTGGGGTGATGGGAATGACGAGAAAGGAGTGTTATCCTGGACGATACTGGGGTGTAGGAGCTGAATGAACTGAGCAGGACCCAGACAGGGCTCAGCGTTTTTATGTTCAGAGAAGGGAACGGAGCTGGGAAGGGGCTGGAGCAGCAGGAGGGGCTGAGGGAGCTGGGGGGGCTCAGCCTGGAGAAAAGGAGGCTCAGGGGGGACCTTCTGGCTCTGCAATCCCTGACAGGAGGGGGGAGCTGGGGGGGGTCGGGGCTCTGCTCCCAGGGAACAGGGACAGGAGGAGAGGGAACGGCCTCAGGCTGTGCCAGGGGAGGCTCAGGTTGGGTATTGGGGAAAATTTCTTCATTGCAAGTGTGCAGAAACTTCTTGTTGCCAGAGGTTGGTGTCCACAAAGGAGGCAGAGGAGTTCTGCCAGAATAACTTCATTCATGAACAAAGGGAGAGCTCGCTGGGAATACCCAGTGAAAATCTCTTGAATAACTGGAGGACACAGCCTCCTTTTATCCTATTTTTTTCCTGGCCGTATAATGCCCTCTTCTTTTCCTCATTGGCTAAAGAATTCAGAAGGTACAGACTTCCCAAAAATGCCTGTTACATACAAACAGTCATTTCTTTCTCACTGTTCTTATACAGCTCTTTCCTTTTCTCACTAATCTGCAAGTTAATATTGAATCTTCTAGTCAAAACAGCTATTTTATTCTTAAACAGCTTTTCCTTCTCTTACTGTTCTTCTATAAGTTAACACGGAATTTTTTTTTAGTCAAAACAGCTAATTTTTTTTTTCTTTACCCACAAATAGCCTTTTCCTTATCTACAAACTATTATTTCCTTTCTCACCACCAATCATCTTTTTACCCTCAAAAAGCTTTTTACACAGCTTGTTTGTAAAGACATGTTCATCTTCTTCCTGTCAGAAGGGTAGCTGGGCACTGGCACGGGATGCCCAGGGCAGTGGTGGAGTCACCATTCCTGGGTGCCCTGGGCTGGCATGGCAGAGGGACTGGCAAGTGCCAGAGAATAGCTCAGCTGTGGTGTGTGGGTTACTGGGATGCTGTGGGTGTGGGGTGTGTGGGAAGGCTCTTCTGCATTAACCCCGCTGGGGTCTGATGTGGGGACCCTGCCTGCAGTAGAGCAAGGCTGTGACAGCCAATTGTCACCCCATCTGCACCAAAAGAGGAGAGGTCTGTGGATTCCTGTGCTTTTGCAAGTGGGCAAAGCCTTCAGCATTTTGTTGGGGAAAAACAGCTCATGTCTTAGATGGGAACAACTGTGTGTGCCTGCCAGGGCAGTGGGGAGTGGACATGCTCACACTCTTGCAGCAGTGACAGGGGCAGGCTGCAGCAGTGGGATTAAATGATCTGCCTTAGTATCTCAACCACTGAAGGACACTGGCCCCTTCTCCTCCCTGAAGTTAAGCCCAGATGTTTCAGCTGGACCACAGCACTTGACAGGAGACTGAACAGAAACTTATGGGCTTGGCTATTTCCAGACTGCCATGGCACAGATGGTTTGGTGTCAGGGTGAACCCAAAATGGTAACAGTGCATGTAGGAGATCCTGAGTTGGAAGGGACCCACTGAGTCCAACTTGTACATCAACAAGGCCTAAGGACATTCACAGTAGCAATGCCAGAAATGTCCCAAACCAGCCTTACCACCCATATACAGCAGCTGTCAGGGAGGAGGAAGTTACCATCCATCCTGTGTGTCCTTCAAGCACTTCAGAGGAGGGAGCTTCTGGATGGCACCTTGTGGGTCCTCTGTGACACACTGACCACACCAACAGGGGCTCCATTGTTGGAAACCAACTCCATGTCCTCATCCTGGGAACACCCACCTGGCAGCCCTGCCTCTCCCTGCCTGTCAGCAGGATTCCCCTTGACTTTGGCTTTGGCAGTGCTCTTCTTCATGAGTGTTCTACACCAGTGTGGAATTGGGAAGATGCACTTCCATAACCCTGTCCTGGAGTTCCCTCCAGGAAAAAGAGTGTTTCCACTTGTCTTTTCCCTTCATCCGTTGCTGGGAGCTCTGGGCCTGTTCTGGTTTGGATGGAGCAAATAAGGTTCATCCTCAGCTGTAGGTGCCATCTCCAGGGAAGATTTTAAACTGACAGGAGCTCTTTACACCAAATATGTTGCTACTTTTATCAAGCGTTTTTCTGATCTGCTGCTACCAAGGAATCCTACACATATAATTTCATAGCCCTGGGTGCTCTAATATGCTAAAAAAGAAAGCAGAAGGCATTAAAGCAGTTCTGATACTTGACAAACCAGCCTGATTCTTTATTTACGTGAAGCTGAAGCTTTTGGCTGACATTTTTCACAATAAAATATGATAGAAAATATTCATTTTGATGCCATGTTCCATTTTTGAACAGGAGATTCTAAAGAAAGTACTTAATTTCAGCTCAGAAGTTTGCTGTAATCGCACACTTTGACTCCAGAAATGGCAGCAGAGACTGCAAAGGAGAACAGAGCTTTTTTATAACCTCATTTCTGCTTGGGCGGAAAACTTGTGACAATATTACTTAGACTCATTCTACCACGTGGCTTGAGAGATGGTCCCCTCTGAGCTCTGAGTTTGTGCCTTTATGAAAACATCTCACAATGATTAATTTTTGTTGTATTTCTCAGTGCTCCTTGGTTGGAGTTTCATTCATGAGCTGATGCTCAGTCCTGCAAATGGATCCATTATTCATATGGATGCTGTACGTGCAGGTAAATAATTTTTGCTCTCCAGCGTTACCAAAGACTGTTTATTGTGACAATCGACTGCTAATTACCATTCACTGCGTGTGCTGGGTCAGGTGGAACAATTTCAGTCCCTTTACTGGGGTACTGAGACATTTTACCAGGAGAGTAACAATTAAAGGTGAATGAAAAACCCTCACAACTGCCTTCAGCATCCAAAAATAGTGACCCACACGCTGAGAAAGTCCTGGAAAGCATCGACTAACACATCGAAACCAGCAGAGAATAATTAACAGTTACCCAGTGCGTGTGCTGATGGGCACTGGAGGGTTTACTCAATATTTCATGTTTTCTCAGAGAACAGGAAGGTAAGAAATTTACTTTTGATATTCTGAGATAACTACGTGAATTCAGCAGCTGGGGCTTGACGAAAAAATATGAGGTATCACAAGACTTGTAAGGGAAATTGTGAGAGTTACAGACAGCAGGCATCCCAGGCAGGCAGGCAAACACGCCAGCTGTTAAAATCACTGACACTTCCAAACAGCAGCTTCTTTTCCACAAATGCTGATGGGAGGGAGAACAAAGAGCCTGGCCAAGCTCTCTGGTCTCAGGGTGAATTTCACTGGTACTCGGTGGCTTCGCAAGAGATCCTCCTGCCTGACAAAGTGAAGGCGGAGCAGCCCCGTGTTCCACACAAAGCAGCTTCATTTGGATAGAAATGAGCTGCCGTGCCACAGATAATGGTTTATTATTGCACTCTCTGGATCTCCATTCATGCACAGCCCACGTGACTCTGGCTACAGCCAAGTCAGTTTGAATTAATTTTTCAAGTATGGCTTCATGAGACAATGCATCAGATGTTTTAATAAAATTCACACAGGCTGCAGCTATCGTGGTCCTTTCATGCACTAATTAGGGGGTTCTATTATTAAAAAAACACAGCAATCAATTCTTTTAGTAACGTCTTTTTGCGATTCTGATACTCACAGTTCTGTCTTCCTGCATGTTTATAAATTCCTGCCTTTAATATTTAGCATGTAATACTCTGGTTTACCAAGGATTAGGCACATATCACAGCCAGCCCAGTGCCAAGGCCACTCTGTTTGTCTTTGTTTGAGATGGCTCTTGCATCTGCTTTGCTTCATCCACTCTTGCCTTTCCTTTGCTCTCTAACTAAGCAGGAAGAAATGTCATTGGTTTTGTTCATTCCTTGAAGAAACTCTGTGCCCTTCTGTCTGTGTCAGCTGGATCCCATGGTTTGCTGCTGCCCTGCTTTTGCCCTTAATTTTTGACAAAAGTCTTAATCTGCTTTTGCCAATAATTTCTTTAGAGCCTTAGTATTTTTCCAGCATTACAGTTCAGTTTCTGTAACGGTTAAAGCATCCAAAAGGCATTTCCACTCACTTGAGTGGAACCTCATGAACACAAGGCTCTCAGTGATCCATGGTCATGGGCTGTCCCTCTTTCATCAGGCTCGGGGAGATGTCTCAGATCAGTGTGACCAGAGGGTGGAGGATGCACCACCACAATAAATGGATGAGGCTTCGTTTTTTCTTGGCCTGTGGCCAAACCATGATCCCAATGGTGTTGGGATGGCAGAGCTCACTCCCAAGGCACTGCTGAGAAACCAGAGTGGATTTCAGGCTCAGGGACACTAAACTCCACAGGAGCTGGCCTGCTGTGATGGGGGCTGTATGCTGAGCTCTGCCATGAGGCACCCGAGACCAAACAGGTCCTGGACCTGTTCTCATTCTGAGGAGAAAGGCTGATCACCTGGACAGGTGCACAGTGTGCTGTTTGGGGCAAGTGCTTCACTGGGGAGTGAAGACTCTGGGGTGGACAAGGAGACAGAGACAGAAATGGATGCCCTGGGTCTGGTCAGGTACCTTCTCTATGCTGTGATGGGGTTAATTGTAACCTGGCTCAGGATATGGGGCTGACCTCAGAAAACAGCAGTGGTGCTGTGAGGGAGGCCCAGCCGGGGAAAACACACATGTTCTAGGTGACCACTGTGGTTTGTACCCACCCCTGGACATGCTGATGGGCAGGAAAGGCTGTAACACAGAGGAACCAAGGCCTTCCCAGACCAATCAGCTCCATCCCACTGTCGTGGTTTTGCCTTGGCTTAATTTGCTTTCCACCCCCCACACAATTATTACTAGTTGAGAGAAGGTTTTTGCAGACAAAAGAGAGACAGAATTTGGGGAAAACGGTATAAACATTTATTACTAGTAAAACAAGAATTACTGATAAATTAAAAACTAAAGAATTATATCTACAATAATTTCTATTCAAGTTAAAGTGCTATATATTTACAGAAATACTCCCCCCCCCTTTATACCAGTCCAAGGAGGAGAAGTGGTTTTAATCTTCATTTTCAGAGTTCCAGCTCTCTCTCTCCTGTAACAAATCTTTAGTAGCAGTAGCATTTTTGTTGCAGTTGGAATTTTTTTCTCTCTCTCTCGTTCTGTGTCGGCCTCCAGAGCTGGGCTTACCCCCCTTCTGGACTAAGATTGAAGGCTGGGGGTTACTCAGGTCTTGAAGAGTCTTCCTTCCATAGGCTTGCAAGGGGACACTTGCTTACTATGGATCTTCACCACAGGGTTACAGGGAATAATGGCTTAAGAGTTCACCCCCGTTTCCCTATGGAGGTCCCTCCCCATGGGAGAAACAGTCCTTGATAGACTTCTCGGCATGGGTCTAGCACGGATCCACACACACACGGATCCCAACATCTCACATGGGCCGTCTCGCTCCAGCATGAGATTCTTTCTTTCTCTTAAAGTTATAAATCTTCAACAGCAGTATGGATCCACACACACACGGATCCCAAGCTTATCCGAGCCATCTTTGCTCCGGCATAAGCATCATCTCTTTCAAGGGTCACAAAGTCTTCAACAAGACTTTGCCTCACCTCAGTCCTTCTCATGAAGTCTCGGTTCTCTGGTACATCCACAGGCTCCTCTGTGAGCTGCATGGGGAGTTTCCTTACTCCAACAAATTTTTACAAGTAGCAGGGATTACCTTTCAGTCTTTTCCCTGCTGAGGAGAGAAAGTGAAAAGGGAAGAAACAACTCTCCCCCCTTTGAATTTCTTCTCTCTCCTCCGGCTGCCAGCTTCGACCTTGGAAACTCCGTTATCTCTCAGCTGGAATTCTTCCACAGCAGTTTCTGTCCAAACAGTTCGTCTTTTAAACTTTTTTTTCTTCACTCTCTTACCAGAGAGAAAGGGAGGGCTTCAGTGCTACACCTGCCCCCCCCCGGCCCAAGCCGGGGGAGGAGAGGGCCTTGGCCCTCTTTGGGCCTGCCGCTTCTCTACATGGCTACTGCTCTAATTTCAACTGCGCCGCACGTCTTCTCTTCTGTTTTCTTAAAGATGTAATTAGCAAAGGCGTCACTGGACTTTTGATTGGCCTTTTTGTCCGGAAATTACCTGGACAAAAACATCCTCAGCCCCAGGGATGGGCTGGTGGGCAAAATCATGACACCCACCTGCACCTGAGACGAGTTCAGCATCCTCTCACATACTTGGCTAAGGGGCTGCCCTGCTCACTGGGCACCTGCCAATTTCCTGCACATTCCAATTTCCTGGAAATTCTTGCCAAAGATGGGTGGGTCTGTTCCAACTTGGCTGCAGGGTTTAGTCTTGATGGGTATTGATCAACTGCTGTTTTACAGGAGTGACAAGTTTTGGACATTCAATCCCAGCCTCATCCCAGCACCCTCCAAGCTCTGAGGCACATCAGTCTGGCTGCAGATCACAGCGACTTTCTGTGAGAAGTGACTCTTGGAATTACAGAATGGTGGAAAGATTTGGGTTGGAAAGGACCTCAAAGCTCATCCCATCCCACCCCCTGCCATGGGCAGGGATACCTTCCACTAGCCCAGGGATACCTTCCATTAGCTCCAAGCCCCGTCCAACCTGGCCTGGAACACTTGCATGGATCCAGAGGCAGTCACAGCTTCTCTGGGCAACCTGTGCCAGGGCCTCTCCACCCTCAGGGGGAAGGATTTCTTAACAATATCCCATCTATCCCTGCCCTCTGGCAGTGGGAAGCCATTGCCCCTTGTCCTGTCCCTCCAGCCCTTGTCCCAAATCCCTCTTCAACTCTCTTGGAGTCCCCCTACCAGAAGGGGGAGGTGACAGCACAAGCACCTCTGTGGTGGCACAGTGGCAGGAGGGGACACCTGAGAGACCTGTGAGTGCACAGACACACAGCTGCTCCCACCACATATAACTTGGGTGATTTGGGGAAGTTAAGGTGTGAGCAAACAAATTACTCAGCATTGTTTTCAGTTAGCAAGAGAATAGCGGAGTCTCTAATAGAAACAACTCAATAAATCAATTACCAGATGCAACCCTGAGTCGCTCACTTGCAGGTATTTAATATGAATTGCTCCATGGAACTGCTAAATCTTTAGAGAAGAGGCAATTAGTTTTACTGCAACTCGGTAATTACTAACTGTAACACTCTCCACAATATTTCAGTGTAAGGTAGAGAACAGGGCTGCCAAAACTGGCAATAACATGGGCAGCAGAACCTGCAAAAGCAGGTTGGCACCGAGAACAAAACCACCCAGCACAAAGTGTGTCCATATGCCCAGGACCTGCAACTCTCTCCTTGGATGTATTTTGACCTGCAGGAATCAGGAATACATTCCCTAACACAGGATTTTAGCAGCAAATGCAGCTTTTGCACATTTTCCATTTGTCATACTAGGTTTTTCTATTCCCTTTTTCTCCCGTTGGGAAACTAAAATGAAATACCTGGTGGTGGTGGTGGCATCTACCCTCCAGCAGAAAGCTTTCCCTTGGGTTCACGTGGGGGTCCTTGCTCCTGGGCAGTGTGGTGGCCACCATTTGTGTGTGAGCAGAGGTGTGAACGTGGAGCTTCACCCACAGTCTGTGCCCTGTGCTCTGGGATGACCCTGCTGGAGCAGAGGTTGGACCTGATGACCCACTGTGGTCCCTTCTGACCTGGCCCATCCTGTGATCCTGTGAGAGTGAAGAGGGTGAGTGCTCAGCCCACTGGTTGTGGAGGAGCTGCTTGAGCTGCTCAGGGGAGCAACCCAGGGCTGAATGTAAATGCAGGAGAGCTTCTAGTGCTGAAAAGCTATCCAGGAGGTTTCCCCCCTAGCTGAAATGGATAGCCAAAATCTGGGATTCCTATGGAAAAGGGATGCTGCATCCACCTGCAACCTGAGTGCACATCCCTTCTGGATGAAGAGTTTCAGCTCCTCTCCTTGGAAGCACTCTTTACCCTGTGGTGCCCTGGCCTGGAGGTCACAGGCTGCCCAAAGATGGTGGTTTGTGGTTCTCCCATACAGTGAGAAATAGCCCAGTTGAAGCACAGCTTGTGTTCTAGATGGTTTGTTGCAGTCCATCTTCTGAGGGGTGTTTCTGAAGTTGAGCTATCAGTTTCTCTTTCCTCCTGTATCTTCATAAGCATCCTGGGAGTGAAGTCTTTTCCTTCCAGTCCAGGTCAATGCATCCAAGTCTGCATTTCCAGGGGAGCTGTGACACTGTGCAGGAGAACAACTGGAGAACCAGCTTGGCTCAGCCTGGGCTGTTGCAAGATGCATCCAGGATGGTTCATGAGATCCTTTTCCCTGGAATCAGTGTCACCTGAAGGACTTGTCTTCTGAGACCAGTGTCTGTGAACCAGCCTAAAGCTGGGGAGGCTGCCAGAAGGTGCTTGGTAAGGATAATTTTCCTGAAGGCGTATGGGTCCTGATGCTGCTGCAAACCCCCCTGGGGGGTCACACCCTCTGCCAGGGGCCTGGTGCCTCTGTCAGCTTGGCCCTGCCTCCATCCAGCATCCTTGGACAGTATTCCCAATACTGCTGGAGAGTGCTAATGGCCCCAGGGCAGGGAAAACGACAGGGCCCCCTGTTTGCACCACATCCTGCATAGCCCAGAACCACTATCGGGGCTGCTCTGCTCAATCTCTGCTCAGGCTTGACCTTGCTGTTCCAGCCCTGGGCTCATTGGTATGCTGCAGGCTGAGCAGATAAATGAGTGGCTTAAATGCAGAACCACGCGAGGAATATATTAGAGAGAGGCACCATGGAACAATCTCCCCATAACTGGGCACACCAGAGTGCACAGACCTCACCCCTGCTGCTGCACAGACACTCCTGAAAACCTGCCTCAGCTGGAGGAGACACTTTGCTCAACAGGGTCCCTGAATTGCACAGGGTGAGAGAGCTCTCTGCCAGGCACAGATGCCCTTTGCAGCACCCCTGGGGCACCAGGACTGTGTTGTTTCCAGCCCTCTGGAAAGGGATGATGTGGAGTCTGAGTGCTCTCCACACACCACACCCAAGAACAGCCTGGTTGGATGTTGTGTTGCAGTGAGCTGGGCAATCCTTTCTTCACCCCCACAGAGCAGCCTGGGGCTGTCAGAGCGGGCCATGCCTGTCCTTTGGCCACACCATCAGTGCAGTCCCTGGTCCTGGGAGTGGAAAGAGCTCATCCTGGCCTGGTGACACGAGAACAGGAGGGTGGCCTCCATTACATAGTTCAGGTTCTGTGTAGCCAAGTGGGGGTTGATGAACATCCACGGAGGAGACACCAGCAGCCCCTCCGATGGGACCACCCTGGACTGGGGCAGTGGATGCTGCCCACACAGAGGGCTCAGGAGTTGGGCATCCTGTGGAGAAGGGGCCAGGGAGGCAGAGGAGGGAGCTGTGTGTGCTGCTGGGTGCAGCTGGCAGGGCTTTGGGTGTGCAGGAGAGTACAGAGGCACAGGGATCTTGCAGGTACTTGGGACCTGCCTCGTGGGGCCATGGAGTTCCAGGTCACGGGGCAGCACAGAACAGTGGCAGGTATGTGCAGCCAAGCTCCTGCAGAGGGAAACTGGAGGGGTGGAGGGGCAGAGCTGTGTGTGAGGGAGGATATCTGGAGCAGAGACAGGGAAGGAGTCATGGGGTGAGGTTGGAGGGCAAGGAGAGAAGGGCCCCTGTGGCTTTGGCCAAGGGAGGGAGGGGCTGTAGTGACAGGGCAAGGTATGTGCTGTGCCTCAGCTAGGGCACATGGAGGGCACAGGACCTGCTTCCCATAGCTGGTTGGTTCCAGTTGTATTTATTATTAAATAACAGTAATTTTCATCTTTTAGGTTCTCCCCATTTGCACTCTAAGCAGGTTTCCCCCAGCTCAGCCACCTGTGACATCCTACAGATCAAAGGTGTTCCTCAGAGAATCTGGGAAGCTCTGCAGGAGCCTTGAACCACAGGTCCTGTGGGTCCCAGGAGTGGGGGTCCCTGCTGGGTATGCCCACCACAGGGAGGGGGGTGTAGGGCCATGGTCCAGGGGATGGTTCCTGTAGGGATGGGGTGATCTGTCTAAAATGCATCGCTCATCCTTGGAGGTGTCCTAGAAGGAAGATGCAAGGTTGAGTTGATTGAGGTCCTTCAGAAGAAATGGTCCACTTTTCCCACCCACAGCATCTGGTCCAGTCCAGATTGGCTTCACCTGTCCCAAACTCTGTTCATGAGGCTGAGGAAGGTCCTCACATGGGCCACTGCCTCATGCACACAGACCACAGCTGGCAGAGGCCTTGAGGGCTCGTGTCCACCTCTTCCCATTCCTGTTCCTTATCAGCCAGTCTGTCTTCTCATGGATGAGGAGCAGCTGTTGTCAGTTGGCTTTTTCAGCCTGAGGAGACTGAGGTCAAACCTCACCGGGGTCTGCAGGTTCCTCTGGAGGGGCAGCACCGATCTCTGCCCTCTGTGAGCTGTGACAGGACCCAGGGAACGACTGGAGCTGTGTTAGGTTGAATATTAGGAAAAGGTTTTTCTTTCAGAGGGTGGTTGGCACTGAACAGGCTCCCCAGGGCAGTGGGCACAGCCCCAAGGCTTGCAGAGCTCCAGGAGTGTTTGGACAACACTCTCAGGGACATGGGAATGCTGGCATAGGAATGCTGGGGTGGCTATGCGGGGCCAGGAGTTGGACTGGATGATCCTTTTGTGTCCCCTCCAGCTCAGGATATTGCTTGATCTGTGGTTCTCCCCCCGAAGTTGTGCTGAGCAGCTTTGTGTTCCGTGCTGCAGGGAAGGGGTTTGTGTGACTGATCACCGTGAGAAGGCAGTGCCACCGTCCGGGTCGGGTTACCCCGCTGAGCTGTCAGTGGCTGTAATGAGCCACAGTTCGGGGATGCTGCAAGGCCAGGCCAGCCTGATCCGCAGCACGGCGACAGATCTGGCCGGCACACAGTGGCAGTGCCTCCCGTGGGCACCGAGGGTGCCCCGCTCACGGTGCGGAATCACCGGCGTGGCAGAGGGACTGACCCCCAAACACAGCCCAGGGGAGACACAGCGGGTGGTGCTTGGAAGCTGAGCAGCGCTAATTACAGCTGGGTCTGAGCCTGAGCCCTCCCCTCCCCTTCCCTCCCTCCTGGGGTCCCTGCCGGGCTGCTCCCGGGGCCGTCCCGCAGCCCCTGCGGAGCGGGGCAGCAGCTGGAGCCCAAACCCCCTCCCCGAGCGCGGGAGGGCAGTGGATGTGCAGCCCCAGCACGGGCAGTTCCCGATGAGCGGGGTGCTGGCTCCAGCCCGGCAATCCCTGTGAGCAAAACGAGCGCTCCCGCGGCAGCTCCGCTCAGTTGCTGGAACAGACCAGAAGATGTAGCTCTCTGGCACCTTTTCTGACTCCGGATGTCTCCGGAGCCCTCCCTCCCATTGCTGCAGTGCTCCATGAACAGAGCGCAGGCTGCAGAGACGAAAATAGGCTGGGATCGTGAACCTGGTGAAAGTTTCCAGGCGAGTTTTACTCCAGTTTGAGAGGAGATCTGGGGCTGAGCAGTAAGAGGTTCCTTTTCCTATCAGAGGGGATTTAAACTGATCACATCAAGTCCTCCCATTAGCCACTGATGTGATTAATGTCTCCTGTACTGTTATGAAGTGATTCTACATTGTAGATCTTTCTGAATGCCTCCTGAATTTATTATTTCCTTGTCCCAGTTGCTATTGGTGACGGCCTTGGTAAAATCCCTAGCAACATATAGAATGCAACATACATGGAAATTAGTTGAATACTTATCAGTATTATAGTCATAAAAGGACCTATTTATTAAATATATGGCTAAAGTGACACCTTAACAGCCAGGGGTATTAAATGACATGGGTAACATTCATTTGTATGTTGGTACATTGGTATGATAGTGCTCCAGCTACAGTGAACTTTATTACCTACATCAAATTAAGATATATTGTGGGTAACATCATTAGGGCTGGTTGGACTGAACTGAATTTAAATAATGTCTTTAAGATGCAGATTTTTTCCACAGCTTCAAAACGCTCCCTTGCTAATCTCCTGTGGCCCAGAAGTGGTAGCCAGTGAGCACGAGCTTCACTTGGAGAAGTGCCCTGATTTAATGATGTCCTTCTGCTGAGATGAGCTACAGTTCCTGAGCAAGACCTGGAAGACGACACTGCACTGAATAAAGATTCCTCGGGTGCAAGATCAGTGTTTTTGCTGAGATGAATGGAGATCTCACTGCTTAACTCATCACAGGGAAGGCAACAAGATCACAGGAAGAACATTTCTGATTTGGTCAGCTCTTTAATATGACAGCCAGAGAG
Source organism: Pyrocephalus nanus (assembly GCA_038380795.1). NCBI lineage: Eukaryota > Metazoa > Chordata > Aves > Passeriformes > Tyrannidae > Pyrocephalus > Pyrocephalus nanus. The sequence continues at coordinate 1,196,751 of CM076278.1, forward strand.
AAAACATTTGGACTGGAAATAGGGAGGACACTTGTAGCAGGCGGCAGAGAGAAGTGCTGGAAGCCATGAAGGATTTTCACCACTCAAGTAGCAATCAGGTGGCTTTTTCTACAAGAAGCACTGTAATTTGTCTGAGGCAGGACTCTCAGGGTGAGATTCTCCAGCTGAACATAAGGGCTTAATTTTAAAATTTTATATAGTTCATAACAGAGATGGTCTCCTGCTCATGACAGATGTGCTGCCGCCCTGTGAGACGTGTCTGGACCCTGATCTTCTCTGTCCCCATGGAGGAAAACATCAGCATCTTCTTGCAGGGTCTGGTAGGGGAAAGAAGGGGAATGTCTTCTGGTAAACCTGGCATCCCTGAAGCTGCTCCAAAATGGTCTTGATCCACACACCATCTGGTGTAGAAGGGGCCTGTCTGGGTGCCATCACATGGAAAACAAGTTTTAGGGTGCCATGAAGGTGTTTCTGTCCACACAATGTACACAAACAATGACTGGAGGCTCAAGAAGATCAGCCAAGTCCTGTGGCTGCTGCAGTTGATGAAAGGCAGCGTAATAAATCATCCTGTTTGCAGGCAGTGGTTTAGAAACGTGGCACTTCAGAACAAATGGGACACATCATCTCCCAGTGAACACCCTGCATGGGGGAACTTGTCACCATGGGAAGGCAGCCAAGTACTTGGCAGGAATCAGTGTGGCCGTTTTTGTTGGACTCAGGCCCCAGTAGGAAGCCTGGGAGGAAGGATGTCAGGAGAGGACTGAGGAAGGATGAACTTCTACTCCAGAGCTCTGGTCTCTGATCAGTTGGTACTCAGAGATGACACAGTTTGGGAAGCAGATTGTTTTCACTTCTTCCTGTAGATCTGTACAAGTTGGAAGCCTCCAATGGATCCAGCCTCACCATTTGGTCCTCATGCCAGGGCATGGACTAAATCTCAAAGTGCCGAGAACCTGAGAGCAAAACCAGTACCACTGACTTGATTAAAGTTTTGGGAAAATCATAATTGTTTTCAAACACATCTTTAAATAAGGGCCATGAGAAGATGCTGTGATCCTGCACTCAGAGGAAAGGGACCACAGAACCCCATTTCCCAGGCAGGAAACATTGGTGCAGGGCTGGCACTGCTCTTCCATGTGAAACACAGAACCAGATAACAATCTGCATTTCCACTTAGGTTTGCTTCCCCCATGCAAGTCACCCCCTGGGGAAGGTGGCTCTGCAGACCCAATGATCACCATACACCCACTGGAACTGCTCAATTCTTTTAGATTGCTCGGAAAAAGGGCAAAAGGGACAGAAAAATGCCATCAGTTTGGGCTTGATCAGCTCAGACACCACAGCATTCAGGCTGGGGCACACGTGGATGTGCAGGTGGCATGACAGTTCCCACATGGAATGACAGAATTTTAGGGTTGGGAAAGACCTTTAAGATCATCAAGCCCAAGCTTCAACCCACAACCACCACCATATTCACCATTAAACCATGTCCTCAAGTGCCACATCCAAATGCCTTTCAAACACTTCCAGGGGTGGTGACTCCATCAATGCCCTGGGCAGCTGTGCCAGTGCCTGACCACCCTTTCTGTGAAAAAAGTTTTCCTAATATCCAACCTGAACCTCCTAATTCCCCAATAACCAACCTGACACAACTGGAGGCCATTTCCTGTAGTTGTGTCACTTGTTATCTGGGAGAGGACACTGACACTCAACTCAGTCCAGCCTCCTGAAGGGTTGGGAGCAGTAGGGTTGTAGAGAGCAATAATGGGTGGCTTTCTGCTGGCACTGGGCAATGGCACAGAAATAGGACAAGGTCAACAACCACATGGTCTCCACTTGCTGAGATATGTCTTCATTCTAAACTTTAAAAACTCCTGGTAAAGCTGCTTTTGATCCCCTTAACACTCACTTCTTCCAATTGCTTTTCCCAGACAGTTTTGGCCTGGTCTCGGGAAGCCTGGCAGAAATACCTGGGAGAGCTGGAGGCTGAGGATGGGCTCAAGCCCTGACTATCCCAGCAACACCCAAACCTCAGAGACCCAGAAGTCAACAAATTAAATCAGAGACCAGGTATTCAAGAATTCTATTTTCTTTTCTGGAAAAGCTGCCTTTGATGAGGGTTTATACACAACCATTCTCCATTCAGACCCTGGGCCATAACTTGGCACTGGTTGTGTGTCTGTAAGGGTTCAAGCTGATGCTTTTAGGTCACTGAAATGGCACTGCTCATTCTAACCCTCTCCAGAGGAAAGGAGCAGGATCAGAGCTTTCCTCTGCTTGACATTTTTTTAAAGCACTCAGGCTGAAGAGAGTTCAGTTTGAAGCCACACACATTATGTGGTTAATATAACTTGGGATTTTCTGCAGCCAAAATCAGGGTTGTCAACCCTTCTCAAACCCAGAGAGCCTTATCACAGCCTTTGCCTGTGGCTGCAGCAGGAGCTGTGGCACCTCCCAGCTTACAGATGTGCTTGGAGCAAGGTTAGGTGTGCAGACTCTTTAGCTTTAGGAAGGGACCCACAGCCCAGGCATGCAGGTCCTGGCTCTAACTCTGGCTTCTAACAAGTATTCCCAAGGAATGGGAAGGATCTGGGGCACCTGACAACTGCTGCTCACCTGTTCCCTACCCAAAAAATCAGCCACTGGTGAGACAAGTGCCGTGGATCCTCCACCTTTTCCGTGGCTCAGTCTCTTCAAGACTGCAGATTGATTGGAACAGAGATGCTGCACGTTTGGGCATTGCTGTTCTGAGAGGCTTTTTCAGCTGGAAGAAGCTCACCTTATTGCCATCTGATGTGGGAGACTTGGAGCGAGATTGTGTTACCCACAGGAGCACCAAATATTTTTCATCCTTTTAAAAGCAAGCTTTGCCCTTTGGGGATGGTTTCAGGAGGTTTAAAGGTCCAGCCTCTCTTTCGAAGTGGGTGATTTTGCATTGCACAGTTGGGGTGTCAAGGTTGTTGTTGAACTCCTGCTCCCCATCGTGTTCTGTAACCATGAGGGCACCAACCTCAGAATCACAGAATCATTAGGGTTGGAAAAGACCTCTATGACCATCAAGTCCAACCTTCAACCTTTCCAGCTCTGTGCCTTGATGGGAGAGGGAGCTCTGTGAGCTGAGTGTGGGATTAATATGGCTCCTGAGGACTTTATACAGCAATCCAAGGGCCTGTTTAAGGGAAGTTTACCAGGAAATAATGGTTAAAATGCCTGTTCCTTTCTATCTGTGCCTGGCAAGGCACAGCAAGGCCAGGCAGGGCCCCCAGCTGGCCCCACATGCGGACGTGGTGCACAGTTAGTGATGCTCATTGTGCTCCAGGGTGATTATCTGTGTTCCTTATGCCAGATCTCATTGCATCCCTGAGCTGATCTGCCTCTGTTTATTAGATGGCTATTTGCATTTATTGTTAATGTGCATTTAGGATGCAAGAAACATCTCTGGCCAAATTTCAGGCTTCCGGTGTGTGGCAGGGACGAGGGACCTGAGGAACATGTGCATTGGCTGCTTTGCCTATCAATTTGCTCTAATTGCAAAAGCCTCCAAGCACAGGGAGCAGTGCAGTCCTGCAAGGCTTGTCCATCAGCAGTAGGAGAGCAAAACGTTGGGAGCGTCTGGAGATATTCACCTGCGGAAGCGAATCGGAGAATCTGTTGGGTATTGCCCCAGGTAGCTGATGGAAAACCTCACTGCTGTGTGTGTACAAGCCTGGGCAGTGAGGAGTTAAAGCTTTGTTGTTCCTCAAACACTGATGGCCATTCAAATGGGCAAGGTAGAACAGGAGGTGCCTGCAAAGGGGCTGTGCTGAGGTGGTACAGCTGAGGGCAGCACCTTTCTGGAGCCAGTTTTCCTGTTTGCTCTGCAATGACCTGACAGGAAGGTGGAGCTGGGAGGGGGCGGGGGGCTTGGGCTCTGATCCCACAGAACAAGTGACGGGACAAGGGGAAAAAGCTTCACGTTGTGCCAGGGGAGGCTCAGGTTGGACATCAGGAAAAATTTCTTCACTGAAAAAGTGGTCAAGTGGCACAGCTGCCCAGGGCAGAGGTGGAGTCATCATCCCTGGAACTGTTCAAAACCTGAGCAGAGGTGGCACTTTGCACTGTAGTTTAGTGGACGTGTTTGACCAAAGGTTGGACTTGCTGATCTTGGAGGTCTTAATTAATGATCCTGTGATTCCACGATTCTACAAGAGTCCACAGGCAGGAATGGGCACAGGGAAGTGTAGAGTCACTGGAATCAGGCCCTTGCTGTTCCAGAGCCTTGTAATCGCTCAGCCACAAACCTCCTGATGGCTTTCTGATTATATGAATATAAACAACATCCACAAACTCGCGCTCATTAATGAACAAGATCTTAGAGAAGGGGCCATTCAATGCACAGAGCAATTAACACAGCAGTTGATTAAGGAGGTTTGAGGATAATTTCCATGAAGAATTCAATATTGCTGCACTGCTTTATGCAGTGGCTTGGCAGAAGCAGGAAATGTGATGGATGTGACCTACTGGCACCAGGCATGTGGGGGCCTGGGGAGGCAGGTGCTGCTCCATCCCTGTGGCTCCTCCAGTGATGTTCAGTGGTTTCTGTGCAGAAGGGCTGAATGTGACCGTGGCCAGAAGGAGTCACTGAATCATGGAATGGGTTGGATTGGAAGGGACCTTAAAGCCCATCTTGTCCCACCCCCTGCCGTGGACAGGGACACCTTCCACTAGCACAGGATGCACCAAGCCCTGTCCAACCTGCTCTTAACTCTTCATGCAAACTGCTACAGACATTACGAAGGAACCTGAATCTGGGGGCCTTTGAAGCCCAAGGAATTCCTCCCAACCCCACCTGCCTGAGCCAGGCTGCCCTGGGCCTGTGTCCCAGCCCAGCCAGCAGCAGGGCTGGGCAGGTATCTCACGCTATGGACACAGACAGTCAACTCCTCCCTCAGACCTGCAGCCTCTCTCCATTCTGGGCACTCAGACCCCTCATCCCACTTGCCAAAGCTCTGGCCAGTGTTTGCTGGTCTGACCTGAAGTTTTGCACAAACAGAGCAGAGATAACACTCACACATGTGCAGGGCTTGGCCAGGAAAACCTACTCACCAGCAGCTTATTTACAAGCTCCCCTCCTCCACTCTATTTTTTCCACACTTGTTCCTCCCAGATCTAATTTCTCTCCCTCCAAGGATTGCCTTCACTAAAAGGCATTGGCACAGGCTGCCCAGGGCAGTGCTGGCATCACCATCCCTGGAAGTGTTCAAAAATGAATATAGCACTTCACAGTAGTGAAGTGGATATAGCACTTCACAGTATGGTTTAGTGGGCCTGATGGGATTTGGTCAAAGGTTGGACTTGATGATCTTGCAGGTATTTTCCGGACCTGATGGTTCTATGGTCCTTTCTCTAAGTTTGGGCTTTCCCCTAAACATTCCATAGTTTTGTACATTTCTGCATTTGATATTGATATTCTTCTTCTAATGAGATCCATGGTAATCTTGTTTGCCCTTTCTTATCAGTTCCACAGTTCTGGTTGAACATGGGTAAGGTGATCTTAAAGTGGTTATCTCAAAGGCCCATCAGCCTCAGCTCTCTGATCTTTGATGTTGCATTTATCTACTGTTTGAGCTTGTCTTTTTTCTTTGTCACTCTTCCTATCTCTTGTCTTTGCTGATTTGCTTTGTGCTGATTTGGATCTTGCATCAGAACCTACTTGGGACCTACAAGAAGAGGAGAGGGTCTTAGAACTAGGGCAAGGAGGGACAGGACAAGGAGAAATGGCCTTAAGCTGAAGGAGGGCAGATTAGATCAGATATTATGAAGAAATTCTCCCCTGTGAGGGTGGGCAGGCCCTGGCACAGGTTGCCCAGAGAAGCTGTGGCTGCCCCATCCTTGGAAGTGTCCAAGGCCAGGTTGCAGGTTGGACAGGGCAGCCTGGTGTCATGGAAGGTGTCCCTGTCCATGGCAAGGGGTTGGAATGAGATGGTCTTTAATGCCCTTTCCAACCCAAAGCATTCTGCAACGATGTGTTTCTGTGTCTCCACGAGGGCCAGGCAATCCTCTGCCTCACACACCACCTCAGCACCAGTCCCATCCTTGGGAACGTGACAAGGATGCTCTACATGTGTGGCATGAGCCTGCTCCGGTGACCACAGCCACTACAGCCTTGTTGGGCAAGACAGACACAGCAGGTCCATGGGCCTCAGTTTCTCCTTCCCCAGGATGGAGGTGACTTTCAGCCCCTGCCCTTTGCTGAGTGCTTTGGGTCCCGCAGAGGGGATGTTCTCTCACAAGCCCTAAGCTTTGCTGCTCCTATGATTCCTAGGAAGGAGAGGTGACTCATTCTCCCAGGAAAATATTGCTTTCATTCAGAGCCTGGAGCATTTCCCAAAAGTAATTAACTAGGAGAAGCTGCTAATTAAAAGATCTGGTGCCTGCAGAAGAGTTTGGCAGAGCAGGGTGTCATCTAGCCAATTTTGAGGTGCTATACAATACTTGAGCTCTCAGCTGACACCAAAGTCAGTGCTGCTGCCCAGTCCATCCCAGCAAGGTCTGAAGTTCGTAGCCTGAGCCCCAGCAATGCAGGCAGGGACCACTGGGAACAGCATCTGCAGGGTTTGTCCTCCCCTGCCCTGCCTGTAAAGAGGCTGTTGAGCCTTGCACATTCCAGGATTTTTCTTGATGCAGATTTGCCACCTGATCTGAGGTTGCACCATGACAGATCTTGCTCCTGATATTCTGCTCACTCATCCCTCATCCCTAGCCTGTTCCTGGGGCTTTGTTTCCAAACTCCTGAGCAGAGCCAGGAAGAACGTAGTTATCTGGAAAACATCTTCCTCGGAACAGATTTGTTGTGCCTGGACAGTGGCCACACTCAGCTCAGGGAGACAGGAAAGTTGAGTTGTCCCCTGGCCAAGGGGTGTGTGTCAGTGACCAGTTCTGCTCTGGTCCTTCTAAACCAGGCTGTTTGCAGGACATGATGTGACAGCTGGGGCCTGGATCAGATGTGGAACTGCTCTGTTCTCTGCAGGTGCTCCACACTGTGGCTGCCTGTTGCTTCCCAGGCTTTCCACTCCACTTCTAGTTGTGCAGCAACATTTTTCAAAAGGGGTTTAGAATCTTCTGTCTCCCTGAATGGGAAAGCCATAAGTCACTTCTGCAGTATGAATAGATCCATTTTTATGGCTACAGCAAGCTCTGTCTTCTGCCCTGGGTGGGTTTGGCACTGAGGGACTCAGCAGCCAACCCCTCAGCTTCGAGCACGCCTTGTCTTTGCAGCACTTGGCTTTCCCCAGGAGCAAGCTGGTTGGCTCTGACCCAACAAACCTCAAGGAAACAGTATTTTCCCTCTGAAATGACACTGTGACTTCAGGTGCTCTCCAGAAAAGCAGAGATTATGTCTGACAACGATCCTGTGGGCACAAGAAAGATCCCACAAGAGTCACCCAGGCAGTTTCTGTGCTACAGGAGGGTTCCTCAGGTGCTGTTCTGAGCTCTGCTGGTCAGAGGTAACCCAGCCAAGAAAGAGTGAGGGAGGACCCCAAGGCATGAGAACCTTTGGGATCACACACAATTACATGAGAGAATGCTGTGCTGGTGAGGGGGATAAAAGACTGATGTTGGCAGGGTGGGTAAGGGTGGCAGTGGAGGGGATCTCCAAACACTCCAGAACAGCTGGTAATGGCTGTGAGCACAGAGCCAAATGAAATCTGTGTTCCACCAGCCACATCCTGGCCTAGTGCAAGGCTGGCAATGCCATCCACTGTATCTTGCCCCAGCACTTTGTGTGAAATTACCTCTCTGTGCCTGGAATCAGTTTGGGGATCTTGGCAGGAGGCAGAATTCCTGGGGAGCTGAAGGGGGGGTGTTGGTGATCCCTGTGGGTCACCAGATCAGGATATTCTGTGATCTGATCTGATCTGATTTGACCTGCATGCTGGGTGGCAGCTGCAGCAGGAAGGTGTTGGTTCACACACACACGGTCATGGCTTGGGCAGTGGAGCAATTTCCCATATGATTTTGAGGCTGCACCTCAAATCTTTGGCTCAGTTTTGGGCCCCTCAGACAGGAGAGACACTGAGGGGCTGGAGTGTGTGCAGGGAAGGGAACGGAGCTGGGAAGGGGCTGGAGCAGCAGGAGGGGCTGAGGGAGCTGGGGGGGCTCAGCCTGGAGAAAAGGAGGCTCAGGGGGGACCTTCTGGCTCTGCAATCCCTGACAGGAGGGGGGAGCTGGGGGGGGGATCGGGCTCTGCTCCCAGGGAACAGGGACAAGAGGAGAGGGAACGGCCTCAGGCTGTGCCAGGAGAGGTTCAGGTTGGATATCAGGGAAAATTTCTTCACTGAAATAATGGTCAAGCATTGGAAGAGGCTGCTCAGGGCAGTTGTGGAGTTCCCATCCCTGGAGGTGTTCAAATCCGAGTGGATGTGCTGCTTGGGAACATGGCTTAGTGCTAGGTTGGCAGTGCTGGCTTAATAGTTGGACTTGATGATCTCAGAGGGCTTTTCCAACTTTCATGATTCCACGATTCTGTGTTTCCATGCTGCCAGTTGTGATGCAAAGTTATGCCCTGGTTATCAGCAGTGTGGGACATGCCTGCCCCAGAAGAAGCAGAGCTGCCCAGCCTTGGCAGCTGATCTGGAAACCTGTGATCAAAGTTTAAAAATCTCTGCAGCAACTCAGTCCTGTGTCTGGGACCCAACCTGCACATAATCCAAATGTTTGTCATCGGTGGGCTTTGGGGGGGTTGCTGCAGGGAGACACAAGTGCCACAGCCCTCTCAGGGCCAGGGGGTCTTTGCAGGCAGGGTGGTCTGTGACTGCCCCCGGCATTTCCCACAGAGGAGCTGTGCTCAGAACTAGAGACTGAACTGATTGAGTTCCCCCATCCTGACCCATTCAAAAAATCACCTGAGAAGGACTTCAGTGTTTTTCTGATGGGGTCAGTTTGGAGTCAATGGCTTTGTCATGAGCCACACAACCCCTGCAGAGAGAGAGAGTGGGTCTGAAGGACAAAAGCTGCATCAGGAACTTGGACATCCACAGGAGGTACCTGTAGAGAAGGGTCCTGAAGAGCCTCAAAGGTCTCAGCTTCAGGTCCCTTTTGGTCTCCCTCTGCCCAGACAGCATAGAATGACAGAATATCCTTAGCTGGAAAGGACCAGCAAGGATCATCCAGTCTAACTCCTGGCCCTCCACAGACACCCCAACAATCCCATCATCTCCCTGAGAGTGTTGTCCAAACCCTCCTGCAGCTCTGGCAGCCTTGGGGCTGTGCCCACTGCCCTGGGGAGCCTGTTCAGTGCCAACCACCCTCTGGGGGAAGAACCTTTCCCTGAGATCCACCCTGAGCCTGCCCTGACACAGCTCCAGCAATTCCCTCAGATCCTGTTACTGCTGACACCAAGCAGAGATCAGAGCCCCTCTCTGGACGAGCTGCAGCCCCCGGTGAGCTCTGACCCCAGTCTCCTCTTCTCCAGCTGAACAAACCAAATGATTTCAGCTGCTCCTCATATGGCTTCCCCTCAAGACCCTGTAGCTGGGTAACTCTCTGCCTGTGTCAGTCTTGCTCCCCTTGGTGTGGCTCTGTTACACTATTCCTGTTTTTCCCTGGCTGTGCATGGATTAACTGTCAGGTGTGATGAGCATTATTGCTCTGTACCAGGTTCAGCAGCACTGTGTTGTATCAGCCACCATCTCTGGGATGGTGTGAATGATTTGGGGATGCAGAAAACACTGGTTGGATAGAGGAGGGGCTGCTGTGGTGCCTGAAGGGAGCTTCTCACCTCTATTTTGCAGCGGCTGAAGAAATTCTCTGCCCTCCTTGGCTCCCACCCTTGTCCTCATCCCTCAGCTCTTCCCAAGGCTCTGCCAGGGCATGCTGGCCATCCTGCCTGCTCAGGGAGGGGCTGGCAAAGCCCCAGTGTGGGCTCTGCCCAGGACTCCACTGGAGGATTGTGTCCCATGGCTCGACTCCGAGCACGAGGGGTGAGCATTTGGGCAGAGCTGGGAGGAGCATACACAGGACTTGGCAGAACTCATTCCCACTGCAAACATATGGAATAATCTCATGACTGAAGTCCCAGATAAGTCTTCTCCATTGATATTTTCTTTCCTTGATGTTTATGCCTGCCTGTGGTTGAGGGATTCTGTGTGCCTGTGGAGGCAGTGAATCCAAACAGGGAACCTGAACTACATGGAAGTCTCTGGGGGTCTTGGGCAGGGATTTCCTGCCCAGCTCAGAAACCCTCATGGAACTGTTTTGGGCCAGGGCTGAGCTGCAGAAAGGCTCCCTGTGGCAGACCCAGCCTCGTTGTCTTCTCTGTGAGCCAAAGAATGGTGAGGAGGGAAGACTCTGTGTACTGTTCAGGGACCTGACTTCAGGGACCTTCAGGGATCCTGACTCCCTAAAACAGTCCAGAAAGAAAATTACTGTAATTTGAATTGAACCTTGGTAACTAAACTACTCTAAGCTGGTATTTTTTTGTGCTAGCACAGCTAACACACCACTCCCCATGAGCTATGTGCATATATCTCTTTCATGTCCCTTATCTCTCCCCTGTACTCCCTCCCTCTCACACACCCCTTCTGCAACACTGCTCAGTTTTTAGGAAGGTCACCTGGATCCCTGGATCCAGCTTGAGCTTCATACACCATAATAATGGTGTATATTATTATATAAATATAATAAGATATGAGAAATATAAGATATGAGAGATAATCTCATTACCCCTGTAAAAGATCTCAGTGAATTTCTGCCTCCAGGAGCAGAAATCAGCCTCATCCCTTCACTTGGTTGTTTCCTGAGTGCTGTGGTGGTTCCTCACTCACAGCTATGAACACTCTGTGTGTGGCTTTCTGCCCAGAGCAATAGTGTGGGATAGGATCCTCCTCAGAGGCAAGCAAGACCTTATCCTCTCCAGGGCATCCCCCTGCTCTGGTGGTGCCAGGGCTGTGCTGCAGACATGGAGGCACCAAGAGATGGGAATTAATCCCTTCCTTGGTGCTCTTACAGCCTTGGCATTAATGACTTCCAAATCTGGAGTCATGAAGGTGAGAGCTCTGTGGTAACACACTGTGGAAGCAAGAGTGGCAATGTCAGAGGAGCTTCTTAGGACTCAGTAGTGTGGCTGCAGGATGCTGAACACCTCTGCTGTGCTGAAGGCTCTCTGTGGCTGCTGTTGGGTGGGTCTGTCCTCTGCCAGCAAAGCCAGGCTTTGGTAAAGCCCCCTGAGATCCTGCTCTCAGGAGGAGTCCCATCATGGAGTCCCACCCCAGCACTGCCCAGGTGAGTCTGCTCTGCCCCTGGAGAGCCTGAGATGCAGACACAGACTGCTGGGCACGTGCTCTGGGATGCAGCTGTGCACCTTTCCATGGAGATATCAGTGATCAGGTGTCACAAGGGATTATTTGGGCTCGTTCTCTCAGTGTATCGCTGCAGCTTTCACTGAAGAGACCCCAGTTTACACCTCATCAGGGATGGAAGAGTCAGCTCTTGCATTTTCAGCTGTAGTAAATTATTTTTAACAACCACAGCATTCATCATGGAAGGCTCTCTGTCTCCTCTTGTAAGGAAGGAAGGACTGAAGAATGAATGAACACAGAGCTGGGCCGGCACCTGCAGCTCCGCCACGAGAGCAGGCTGGGCAGGCTGTTGGGGATGCTGCATCCTCGGAACTCTAGCACATCCAGGAGCCCTGTCTGCCCCTTCCAGCCCAGCCCAGCACAACTACAGCCTTTAATTGCTCTGACCCACCTCCTTTGCTGGATCATGAAGTGTACTCAGCTCAAAGGGGAGTCTTTGAGCTGGGTTATAAGTTGCTTTGCCTGGGTAATGTGAGACTGCCACATTGTCACCTGTGGTTTGTCTGTCCCCACTTGACCCCACATCCCTGACAGCTCAGGATTCCTGGTCCTGGCTCTGAGCCTGTGCCCCTACAGCTACCTGTATCCTAGGGCTGACCTCCACATCCTGCAAGACCTTGGGAGAGGTCACAGCTCTGCAGGACTCAGTGGCATTCCCTGCAACCATAATGACCCCTGAACCCTTCAGTGGGGTTTTAGAAAGAGTATTTGGAGTTTATTTATCAGATGTGGCTTATTTTTTCTGCCTATGTGGAAGGTCTGTGCAGAGCTAGGAGTTGGACTAAGTGATCCCTGTGAGTTCCTTTCAACTCAGCACATTCTATGATTTTATAATTCTATGACTGTGATTCAAATATCTGTTGCTCAATGAAAGTAATGGATGCATGCCCCAAGGGAAACTAGACCCTCTTAAAGTACTTGGAGGCTGAGCAATCTGACCTTCTTAAGGACTGCAAGAACTTGCTTTGGGGAGAAGGCTTTGAAAAGCACTTCCCCATGCCCTGGCTCCTTGTTGCGGTGGAGCCCCAGGTACTTGGAACACAGACCTTGCAAAAGTGCTGCCTGTCAACTTGGGTTGTGCCTGGTGTGTAGGACTGATGTATCCTCACAGCTGATGCCCTTCAGCCAGGTTGGGTTGTTTAGTTCTCCATAACTATTTCAGGTCATGTACTAATGGGCTTGGAATCAGCTGCTGTGCGGGGAATGATAAATGACTGTACACTGCGGCTAACGAAGGGATACATTAGAGGGGTATAAATCAATTAAGTGGTTCTGAGGAAGCTGCAAAACACAAGAAGAAACCACAAAGAGGAAGAACAACATCCTATATGTGGGGAAGAGCGGGAGCCCTCAGGTGCCATCAGCCATTCTGTCATCCCGGGAGGAGCAGGACACCACTGCCAGCCGTGACCCCTGGGGTGACAGTGGTTTCTGGGGAGTGACCCCGGGGTGCTCTTGGGCTTTCGGGGGGTTACTGGCACAGGGCTGCCTCCAGGACATTAATCCTGCACTGCCTGTGGAATCTGGACTGGTTTTCAAGTGTTGCCAGAACTGGCTGTGGTGACTGTTCCCAGGGACTGGCACTGCACACACACATCTGCCAGGTGTGTCCAGAAAGAGAATGGAGCTCACCAGGGGCTGCAGCTTCCTTCTGAGGGACAATGCCAATCTCTGCCCTCTGTGACCAGTGACAGGACCCAGGGAATGGCTGGAGCTGTGTCAGGGCAGGCTCAGGTTGGATCTCAGGGAAAGGTTCTTCCCCCACAGGGTGGTTGGCACTGAACAGGCTCCCCAGGGAGTGGGCACAGCCCCAAGGCTGCCAGAGCTCCAGGAGGGTTTGGACAACGCCATCGAGGACAGAGTGGAATTGCTGGGGTGTTCTATGCAGGGCCAGGATGTGGACTCGATGATCCTGGTGGGTCCCTTCCCACTCAGGGGATTCTGTGATTCCCTGATTCTGTGATTATTACATGACAGTTCATACTCCCAGCAGATCAACCAGCACCGAGGTTTTCTCTGTCTGGCAAACTGCTCTCCTATGGGAGAATAGGAAAGGTTAATGGGCACCCTGCAGGCCCTTGGCACAGCAAGGCCCAGGGCTGGTGTGCTGGTGCCAGCTCAGAGGGACAGGATGGTTGGGACACCTGTGACCCACCCTTGCAATAAAACAGCCTGACAAAACCTCAGTTTCTGGGAGTGTTGCTGTGTCCAAACTCAGTATTACCTTTTCCTTGAGAAGGCAATCTCATGTATGAAAGTTTGGTTCCTGTTATCTTTGCAGTAGGCCCAAACTGCCTCCTGTGCACAGCAGGACATGGGGGGGATGGTGAGAACAGAGGAGAATGGGCACAAACAAACCTCCTGGCCACTGTGGGCAGTGATGGGGCTCATTGCTGTGGTCACTGTGAGGACCAAAGGCAACCACAACACAAGCATTACTCAGGTTCCAGCAGCTGCAGGAATATTACTGCCAGAGCATGAGGGCATGGGCAGGTTGATTAATCCACATCCCCTCACTAGGCTGGTCCATGCAGCTTGTATCCATCATAGGAAAGATTCTCCCTATGGCATCTGTAGAGCCCTCTCAAGCAGACATGCAGAACATGAAATGTGCAACCTTTTCTTTCTGAGATGGTTTTCAATCCAATGCTCTTTAGGACAGGGCTGGAAAATTCCCATTTTTGGACTAGTGACAAGAAACCACTGTTATCTTTGAGTGGCTCCTCACTGCCCTCTAACTTCTCGTTTTGCTCTGTATGAACAAACCTTAAAAAACCAGCAATGCAGCATTTTCTAAATTCTAATGATCTATCCTAGAGGGATAGCATCTCAGGGGAGAAGTGGACTTGAGGCTGAACAGACACCTCAGAGAGCAGGGCTTGTCTCTGTGCATGGGAGGTGCCATCACGTGCCTTTAACCATGTGTGTGCCTGAGCTGTGGTCAGGAGGAATCAACCTGCAGAGCCCTGGTCTTACCCACGGAGCAGACAGTGTCTCAACTGAGGTGTGGCTGCTCTTGGACAGTTACATTTTGCTGAAAAAAGAACATCTTCAGGGAACAGAGGTGAAACGAGGAGCAGGGAAGAACACAGATATCAGGGAGGTCTCAGGGAGACCTTGTTGCAGCCTTAGAGTATCTAAAGGAGCCTTATAAAAAGGAGAGAGAAGGATTTTTCATACAGGCAGATAGTGACAGGACAAGGGACAAAGGTTTTAAACTTATAGAGGGCAGGGTTAGATTAGATGTTAGGAAGAAATCCTTCCCTGTGAGGGTGGGCAGGCCCTGGCCCAGGTTGCCCAGAGAAGCTGTGGTTGCCCCTGGATCCCTGGGAGTGTCCAAGGCCAGGTTGGACGGGGCTTGGAGCAACCTGGGCTAGTGGGAGGTGTCCCTGCCCATGGCAGGGGGTGGAATGAGATGATCCTTGAGGTCTCTCCCAACCTAGCCAGCCCATTCTCTGATTCTGTGATCTGTATTGGTTGTACTCATCCAGGCTGGGTGCTTGGACCTGTTTCTGCAGTGCCCCTGACAGATCATCACACCCAGACAGCTTCAGCCCTCAGGCTCTTGGTCAAACAGAGCTACTCAGGGCTTTCCAGCAGACACCCTTTGGCTTCAGAGCAGTCTGGAAGGCCCCTCTAGCAGGAGAGGGTGACAGTGAGCACTGGAATGCATTTTGTCATGGTGGGTTATTGTAGGAAGGTTATTACAGGATCAATCTGTTTAATACTTTGGGATATTAAAGAAGCCTCCAGAAGGGATGAGCTGACCCTCTCTTTGCCAGTGTTCACCTGCTTTATGAACAGTAAGAGTTCCACCTAATCAGCCTACAGTTCCTTCAGGAGGCAATTTTTCTTCTCATGATGAGGGTACATCCAGTCAGGCTCCAAGAAATAAAGGGCCTCAGCTTTCTTCATCTATGTAGAGAGTCTCAGAAGAGCAGGTTCCACCTGCAAAATCCTCCAGGAAAGCCTTGAAGAAATGCCTGCATCTTCAGTATTCAGGAGCTGAACTTCCCACCAGGGTGAGTGCTCAGGTGATAACTCTTTGCTTTTGATCTATTGGATTTTGCAGTGACTTTGGTATGGTGATGAGACTGCAATATCCCATAATAGATGGCTGTTTCTAGCAAGAGCTCTGCTATAATTGTATTTATGAGCAGAATACTTATAGAGGCCTTCAGGGAGCTTCAAGTGTAAAAACATTCCTATAACAACATATAGACAGCCAACAGCCAAGCAATTAATTTCTTGCCTGCAAGAGATGTTGGGGGCTCTGCCCTGGCATAGAACATCCATTAATGCTGCAGAGGCTCAGCTGAAGGGAACGAGGGAGCTGCTGGCTGGACTCTCGGTCTTTCCTTTGTGCTTTGTGGGTTTAAAATTGCTTTTAAATAAAGTTCACCAAAGCCAAAGGAGACCACTAAAGTTCTGGTGTGTTCTGGGGGAAACACAGATTTTGGTCGCAGAATATCCCAAGTTGGAAGGGACTCACCAGGATTGTTTAGCCCAAGCCCTGGCCCTGCACAGGATCATCCCCAACAATCCCACTCTGTCCCTGAGAGCATTGTCCAAACATTTCCTGACCTCTGAAAGGCTGTCTGGGCAGTTTATGTAGTAATCTCCCTCCCAACTTGTCTTCCCAAAGGAAGAGGCAGGTACAGACCCCTGAGGTCCAGATACCAAAATGGAAGGTGAGATCAGTTTTCTAAACCTGATCCTGACTTGCTGGGCATCCTCACCTCTACATTTCTCTCTGCTCTTCCCCTCCTCCCTCCCCAGTTACGAAGGCCCAGATGATACCATCGTTAATTAGCTCTGGTGAAGTCCAAAAAAAAAATATCCATCCCTTGAGAGGAATCTCAGTGCCTGTGTTTGTCACTACTTTGGCTGAAAGTAACTTATTAATGGGATATCTCACACCATTGAAATCTCCCATTGAGTGGCATTAATCAGCCTTGGTCTGCAAGGAAAGAAATTATATTGCTGTTAAAGATCACTTATTTACAGTTTCTGATTAGTAGGGTAAGAGGGAAGGAGACTGTTTTCATCATTTTATGAAAAAAAACCTCACCCGATGGGCTCTTCAAATAATGATAAAGTTTTAAATTAAAATTGTTGAGAAAAGTTTCCTTTCAGTGGACAAACTGTGTCATGGAAAATTGCAAGGACATGGCAAGTGTGAAAGGGCTTCAAAACGTACATAGTAGGATTACAAATAATTTCTGTTCTTACAATATGGACAGTTACAGTATTGTAAAAAAAAATGTACTAAGAATTGAGTTGTATCCTTCAAACACCTTGGAAAGTGTTCAAGCTTGCAAGGAGAGACTCCAGACACACCAAAGCTGTGCAGCCCTTCCCAGAGCAGATGTGGAGAGAGCTGAGCCTGCGCTGCTCAGTTCAGGGATTAAACTCAGGGATTAGGACTTCGTTGTGCCCTTCTGGTTCCTCCCATAGCTCTGACTGTGGCAAAGCAGGCACTGCAGCAGCTGGTGGAGGAAGGCAGAGAAGTGAAAGTGCTGTCTTAAGGCTGAGCTGTTCATCCAGAGGGAAGAGAATTAAAGGTCCCTGGCTCCAGGTACAAACCTGGGTGGCACACGAGGCTTCTCTCAGAAGGACCAACTTGACTTTGGGAACACATCTCTTTAATAATCACAGGTTTCTGGGCTTCAGCTGGCCTCCTGCACCTGTCAGGATGAATTTTCCTGCAGAAACCCTGTTTTCCCCTTTCAGGAAGAAGGTATTTCTCCTCATCTCCTCTAGTGCACAAGGATAACTCCAGTTGGAAATGCAGTGCTAGATGAGCCTTTAACTGGAGCAGCACTACTTGGAAGCTCTTAAAGCCCTGCTAGAGAAAATGTTTGTGTTTATAGCTGAGCCTGGCTTGATGTGTGCTTCCACCAAAGTTGTTACATTTACACAGAATATAGTTTGCAAACCCATATTGTGTTTTTGCTGTGTCATAAGGAGACATGAAACATTCTTAGGGATGGTGGGAGAAGTAGCATATAAAACTGGAAGAGAGAACAGTTACTTCCTTTAGACTCCTGGTTCTGCTTTGAGAGGGTGGGATGAGCCCAGGCTCCTCCTCAGCAGATGACATCCCATGGGGTAGGAGCTTCAGCTCCCATCTGTACCCACTGACCCTGGGGACCTGTGAGTGCCGACACAGCGAACGGGAAATTGCTGCGTGACTAAGTTCAAAGAAGGTTTACAGAAGGCCAAAAAGGCTGGAAAAGGGTTATTTGAAAGCCAAAAGTTTGAAAGCTGCTCTCTAAACCATCAGGCCATGCTCCCTGCCCAGGGAAGCCAAGGAACTGCATGAGGGAGGGCTGGTGGATGGAGGGAGGAGCCCGTGCAGGGCACTGAGGGGCAGGGTTTGTTCTGCTGACAAGGGGAGGAGGAGGAAGCAGTGCCTGCAAGGGCAGTCCTGCAGTGCCAGCTGGCCTTTGACATTTCCCTGAGTTTTGAGGCATTTTGAGTGTAGGGGTGGCAGAATGGTGTGATGTTCATAACAGCAGTGACGTGCAAAGGTCAGGGCTGGCTGAGGATGCTGGGGACACAGGAGGGAACAGCAGGTGCCTTCCCACCAAGGATAACAACTTCCACCTCGTGGAGTAAATACTATAAACTGAATGTGTTTTTTCCTTTTTTTTTTGGTTTAATAATGGGACATCTTGAAAACTTTCACTCAGCCCACAGCAGGCATGAGCTTGTGCTGAACAGGATTTGCCAAGAGACCAGCAGTACTTGGGTCAAGCTTAGGTGGTTACTTGGGCCAGTGGAAGAGAATTGGGGAGATAAAAGCTTATCAGCTGAAGCTCAGGTGAGGCTTTGGCAGCCAAAGCCAATGGATGAGGTGGTACTAAGGGTAAGAAGAGGCTGGACTGAACAGGGAACTCGTGGCGGAACTCCAGTGATAAAAGGATGTGAAAGTGGGGAAGGTGATGAATAGAAAAAAACCATGTCCTGCCATACAAGGATAGTGTTGGGAAGGGCAAAGCTCAACTGGAAGATGATATGAAGGGCAATAAGGAGAGATTCTAAGAGATGTGTTGATGGCAAATATAGGTAATTAGGAAACTGGGCTTGATGCTCAATAGGAAGGATGTGATTCAATGCAATGAGAACAGAGAAGATGGAAGAACTCAATGTCTCTTTTTGTCTTTTCCACTGGCAGTGTCTCCCAGACCTTTGGGCTTAGAGAAAAGATTGAAGGAGAACAACTACCAATAGTGGAGGAGGGCTGAGACTGAGATCTCTTGGGAAAACTCAACCCTATGAGTTCATGGGAGGGGACAGAATTCATCTGAAGGGGTATCTTCCAGGACAAAAGCTGGTGCTAGAGTGACAGACAAGGAAAGTCTGAGGGAACTTGCTTATTCTTCCTGGGGAACGGAAGAGTGAACCTAAAAACCAACCCTCCAGTACTTAGAAGTAGGCTTTAAGAAGAAAGAAACAGGATCTTTACTGAGGCATTTGTAGGGAAAATAAGAGACTGTGGTTAAAGTCTGAAATCAGGGAGGTTTTAACTGAATACAAGAAAAGAAATATGTGTCAAGACAGTGAAATGTTGGAATGGAGCCCCCAAGCAGATCATGAGATCTCCTCCTCTGGAGGATTTCAAGACCCAGGTGGACAAAAGACCTGGCCTGATATAGGACCTGAGCCTGGAAATGGTCTAGAGGACTCCTGTTGTCCCTTCCTGACTGAGTCACTCTGTGATGCTGCTCACATTGAACACTGAAGTCTTTAGCTGAAGGGCTCTAAGGAGAGCTTTAAATGTGAGTCCTGCCATGGGGTTCCTCTGTGCCCCTCCTTTGGGCCAGCTGCCATTAGCCTGGCTCAGGGACACCTGCAGCTCTGCCCTGGCATCCCCGTCCTGGGGGCCAAGTCCTCACCAAGGCTCTGATTTTGCTGTGCTTGCTGACACAGCTGAAGAAAGTGCAGGTTGTAGAGGTCACAGGATCTGCAGTCTCCCTTCCCTTGCCAAAACAACCTTCCCAGCATGAGCAGAGCATCGCAAATACTTTGGAAAAGCTTTGCCTACTTGTGCCTTCCTGAGATGGCCCCTTGGAAATGGAGCAGATGTCCTTATTGTCCTTCTCTCCTCTTGGGTGTTGGCCCAGCAGTTGACTTGAAATATGACTTTGTCCACAGTAAAATGACCATCATTCCTTTTCCAGGCTGGAGGTTCTTGGCACACCTGTGTCAGTGTTTCTGTGCCAGGCTCTCTGCAGACACTGGAAAAAGCCCCCACCCGTCTGGTTCACGGGGAGGGGATTTCTGCCTCACCAGCCCTCTGTGCTTGGTGTGTGTGTGCGCTGGAGGGTGACAGCACAGCTGGGGAGTTACCACACCAAGGTCTGTTCTTGGGCTGCTAGTTCAGGGCAGTGTGGGCAGACACTGCTTGATCAGGGTGCAGGAGGGCATCCCTGTGTGTCTGCACTGCTGGCTCCTCTCCTCAGCCTCCCAGCTCCCCATGGGGAAGGGTGGACACACCCGAGGTTTGACACATCTCCAGGGTGCTGCAGGGGCCCTTCCTCACCAGAGAGACCCTGCAGGGACGTGCGAGCCCGGAGGCCTTGATGAAGGGGCTCCCTGAGCTGCTCCTGCCTCCTCCTCGGGGGGCTTCTGGGAAGGTGCAGAGCTGCCTTCCACTGGAAACTGCCACTAATTGGACCTTATTAAAAATTTACTACTGTTTCACAATAAAGCTGGAGTATTTATCTTCCCCCAGCCAAGCCATTAATTAGCTCCACAAGCGGGCTGCGCTGCCAGGAGCGCGGCAGAGCTCGGGCTGTTGATGCAGTGACCTCACTGCAGCCCTGCCCGCCTGCTCTGCGGGGACAGGCAGCCCACGCACCCAGGGCAGCTCCACGTGCAGAGGGGGAGATCCTGCTGCTCGTCTCTCATAGGGTGCAAACTGTAGGATATCCTATTTCCTCCAGGAAGGAGGTGGGAAGCAAGGATTTGACCTGGAAAACAATTATTTATTTTTTGTTTATTTATTTATTTTAACTGAGAGTTAATCATCGGAATGAAGCAAGGCTCAAAGGGTTGGAGAGGATTTAAGGGGAATGGAAATGCCCAGGTATCCCTGCAGAATATCCCCTGTCCTGGGGGATGTCCCTGGGGCCAGTTTGTACTGCAGGAATACAATGCTTCCATCCCTGCTGGAGATGCTGAAGATTTGTCACTGATATATTAACAGAGGTTATTGGCTGTTGGGTAAAACTGCAGAGTGCCAGTGCTTGAGCTTGGGAGACCTCTGGGATTTTAGACACAGACACAGGATTGGAGAATTATACCAGGAAAAATGTATCTTCATAGAATCATGGAATGGTTTGGGTTGGAAGGGGCCTCATCTCATTCCACCCCCTGCCATGGGCAGGGACACCTTCCACCAGCCCAGGTTGCTCCAAACCCCTTCCAACTTGGCCTTGGACACTTCCAGGGATGGGACAGCCACAGCTTCTCTGGGCAACCTGTGCCAGGGCCTCCCCACCCTCACAGGGAAGAATTGTTTCCTAATATCTAATCTAAACCTGCTCTTTGTCAGTATGAAGCCATTCCCCCTTGTCCTGTCCCTCCATCCCTTGTCCCCAGTCCCTCTCCAGCTCTCCTGGAGCCCCTTTAGGCCCTGCAAGGGGCTCTCAGGTCTCCCTGGAGCCTTCTCTTCTCCAGGTGAACCCCCCCAGCTGTCCCAGCCTGGCTCCAGAGCAGAGGGGCTCCAGCCCTGGCAGCATCTCCGTGGCCTCCTCTGGACCTGCTGTAACAGGTCCATGTGTTTCTTGTGCTGAGGATTTCAGACCTGGACACAATAGTGCAGGTAGGGTCTCCAAAGCATCCTCCCTTTGGCTGAATGTTCCTTCACAGTTATCCATTGCATTGTGGTGAAGCAAAATGTCTGACTGTGGCTGTTGAGTGGCCATTTAGTGACCAGAGGGTTTTGCTGGGGTTTGGTACTCTCTGTTCCTGCATCCTGAAAACCATGCCAATTCTATTTCCATGCAAGATTCAGAGCTGAGTCTGCAGAAGATGTTGAGGCTCAGCTTTCCCCTTCCTGTGCAGCCTGGCTGGGTGTGTCCGTGTGCCGGTGGGAGCACAGTAAGGGAGCTGTGCTTTTCATTTTTGCTGGAGCAAACTGTTGGATCCCAAATTCTCCATTATCCTGGTAGGCACTTCAGTGCCTGGAAGTGGTATAACTTCCAGAGTCATGGAATATTCTGAGTTGGAAGGGACTCACAAGGATCATCCAGTCCAACCCCTGGCCCTGCCCAGGACACCCCAACAATCCTACCCTGTTCCTGAGAGAATTGTCCAAACCCTCCTGGAGCTCTGGTAGCCTTGGGGCTGTGCCCACTGCCCTGGGGAGCCTGTTCAGTGCCAACCACCCTCTGGGGGAAGAACCTTTCCCTGAGATCCATCCTGAGCCTGCCCTGACACACCTTCATGCTGTTCCCTCATAGATGCAATGGCCCTTTCCCAAGAAATAACATCCCCCTGCACAGACACTCAGAAGCTGCTGTTTGCCCTCCCACAGGAGCCTGTTATCTGTAGAGACCTCTAACACACCAGAGAAAGACATGAAGGAGAGAGGTGAGTGCAGATTCCCCCTTGAACTCTCCAGGACAGGGGCCCTAGGTGGTGACATGGGACATGGGCTGCTCTCCCTCATTCTCCATTTCATTTCCCAACTTGGATTGCTCTTAGAGCTGCCTCCTGCTCTGCAGCCAAGAGTGAAACCATCTGATGTTCCACTGCAGCCACAAACTGCAGTGTCTTTTCAGCCTGGGGTAGGAAGAGAGGAAAATTCCTCCAGTTCCACTCGTGCAGAAGCAGCTGTGGGAGAGAGGCTCCAAACTGGGTTTCCAATTAGGAGCAGCTCTATGGCACCTGTCTGGATGTGACATGATAATGCACCTGCTAAACATTACAAGAGGCTTCAGAGATTCAATGTGACACATGCGAGGCAATAGCTGGAGTTTAGTCAACACTCCATCAGTTAAAAGTCTATATTTCCAATTATCTGTGGACAGTTTGCCTTCAAGGATAATTGGCTTCCCACAGCTCTCTGGAACAGATGTCAGGCAGCTCCTTCTCTTCCATGGAGGAAAACCTGGAATGGTTTATAGCATGAAACACATGGAGTTGTCAGTGCCAGGGGTTTGGGGAAGTGTCCTGGTGCGGAGCTTTGCAGAGACACCAGCCTTAAAACCTGAGGGGTGGAAGGTACCCCAACCTGCTCCTGAACTGTTGGGCTTGGGAGCCTTCACGGTGACACAGACCTGTGACTGTCCCCAGCCCCTGAGGACACTGCTAGGTGGTTTTGGTCCTGGGTCACTTGTTCAATTGTCCCCTTGGCCAAGGTAGGCTGAAGTGACATCCTGACAGGATGACTTTTCTGTCTCCCTTCTTGATGCTACCCATGGAGGGCTGGAAGAATAGAGGATATTTTATTTGGGTATTTGGGGAACTGCACATAACAGGCCTCCTGTGCCCATGCCTGGGCAGTGTTCAAGCCTGACAGGCTCTGCTGGCTCTTCACCAGCTTCAGGATGCTCACACTGACACCCAGCATGTTGTCACACCTGCATGGACAGGCTGCACAGGCCAGGCAGGAGAACTCATAGAGGAAGCAGGAAAGCCCAGCAGGACTGCAGAAAATGCCCAAACTCCAGTAAGGAACTGAAACTTAAAAAAGTTTTCTCGCAAATTTATATATCTGTGTGGAAAATTGGGGTTTTATTACAACTTACTGCTGCTGTGTCTTATGGGAATTATAACTCACTACTCCAGGCTCTTGGTCTTCTCTATTGATAAGACTTGTTGATTAATCTCCTGTCTTCTTTCCTGGAGCCACTGGACCTCTTCTCCAGACTGTAGGGGCAGCCAATGTCTGATGCAGTGGCCCCTGTGGGTGTTGGGAGATGTAAACCTGCTCCAGTGTGAGTGTCTGAAAAAGCCCAGAGGGGAGGTAGGGGTAAAGGCCCCCCTGGAAGACTTATGCAGTGCATCAGCTTTATTTCTGAATTAAAAGTTTTGATATTCAGTCCCTGGACTTTGTTTTTAAGATGAAAAGTGTGCAGCTTCCAAGGGAAAAGGGTACTTCCCTAGAGGAAAAATTTACAGACCTTTCTTTTCCCCCTTTGGGAGTAAACTCTGGTTGGTTGGTTCATTTGGTTGGTTGTTTTTGTTGGTTTTGGGGTTTTGCTGTTGTTAGTGTGGGGTTTTTGATTTGTTGGGATTTTTTTTCTAACAAACAGCCATTTGCATAGTGACATCTGAGACTGTTCCTCCACAACATCTAGATCATTTTTGGGTGGGAGGCCTTCCCCAAAAATGTTGGGAAGCCTGTGGTGCCACTGGAAAGGAGGACACCCCAGCATGGGCTGGGAGTGCTGTTGGAATTTTGGGTGATAGTGGAGGCTCCTGAGCTGCCACAGAGGGATCTGGCTGCTGTGGCCATGGGGACAAGAAGGGCACAGGGTACAAGAAGAAGCCCCAGGCTGTGCACACCCACAGGGTGCTGGAGCAGCTCTACCTAAATGTGGGCCTTTCTTCCAAGGAATTCCCCACTCATTGGTGAGCCATTCCTTTGTACATCCCACCCCATGGCACAGCTTGGGCTCAGTACAATGTGTGTACTGTCATTTTTGAGGAGCTCTTGGCTGCTGCTCATCTGCAGTTCCCTGGAGAGCCAGGGAAGGGTGAGGTGCCCCAGGGCACTGGACACACCAGTTCTCAGTGGTGCTTCCCATAAAAGGGATGTGGGATCACGACCTGAGCCACAGTGACATCACATCCAAGCAAGCAGAGGACTTGCATGTAACTTATAGAATGCTTTGGTTCCACCTGGCTCATCCAGTGCCACCCCCTGCCACGGGCAGGGACACCTGCCACCAGCCCAGGTTGCTCCAAGCCCCGTCCAACCTGGCCTTGGACACTTCCAGGGATCCAGGGCAGCCACAGCTTCTCTGGGCAACCTGGGCCAGGGCCTGCCCACCCTCACAGCCAACAATTCCTTCCCCATAATAAGAAGAATTCCTTTCCAAGAATATCCCTGCCCTCTGTAAGTTTAAAACCATTCCCCCTTGTCCTGCTCTTCCATCCCTTGTCCCCAGTCCCTCTCCATCCTTTAGGCCCTGCAAGGGGCTCTCAGGTCTCCCTGGAGCCTTCTCTTCTCCAGCTGAATCCCCCCAGCTGTCCCAGCCTGGCTCCAGAGCAGAGGGGCTCCAGCCCTGGCACATCATTTCCCCTCAGCTGCAGGGTGTCAGGGACTGCCCAGAGCAGGCAGCCTGTCAAGGAGAGTCTGTTTCCAGATTATTCACAATTGATTTTTTTGCTTCCATCTGCCCAACTCCACCATATGGGATGATCTTCTTTCCTGCAGGATACCAGTGAGGTTCCCAGGCCTGTCTTTCACTCCAACTCATCACCAGCAGTAACAGGATCATTCCATAGCAGTTTGCTGGGGCATTTTGGCTCCCCAGCATGGTGATATCACACCATAAACCTTCCAGTGCAGATAGATGTGCAATGACTGCACTAACTGTGCCCAGCCTGCTTCCTTCCCATGTGTGCAGCCTGTAGCAATCCCATCCTGTCCATCCAGTGGCTTTTCTCTGTGATGTCAGAGCAGTGGTGTGGAATTCAGTCCTTTATATCTCAGCAAAGTGGCTCAAGCAAAACCAGACTTTCTGCTCCCATCCTTTGCTTATTTTTGCACCAGGAGAGTAACATTTAGCAAGGTGTCCTTTGCTGTGTAACCAAACTGTCTCTCATATGTAGCCATGTGCTCAGATAAACCCAGGTGTTTCTATAGGAAATGTATAAAATATTCCTGAGGTGTAACCCAGTGCAGCACAGCTTGAGAAATGAAAAACCACCATTAAAAACCAGGGGGAAGCACTCTGAGGCTGAATTTCCCTGTTTTGGGCATGAGAGACTGAGCTGAGCTTTCTCTATCAAATATGGGAAATCTTTATTTGTGATGAACAAAGCTGAGCAGGCTCAGCTTGCCTGGGAATTAAGTTTTCTGCAGGCAGGAGTTATGCACATAACTGGTAATTACCAGAGCCATGACTTCTATTCAAGGAAAATGGGAACTGGGGTGGAATAAAGCACTTCAATATGTGGGCACTTTAATAACCATTTCCTTGCTGCTCCCATTCCCCAGGTCCTGCCCCCTCAGCTCTGGGGGTGAGAAGCACAGGCAGTGCTGTTCCTCTGACCCCCAAAGGCTGAGAGAGGGCCAAGCACAAGAGTCCTCCACCTCTGTTTTGCAGAGAGGCTTCAGAGTTTAGAAATTAGGGCCCTCTTGAGCTGTGGGTGTCCCAGGGACACTTTGGGACTCCTCATGCAGCTGTGTCTCCAAGGGATTCATTTCCCTGGGCCCTGGTGCATGTCCAGGTCACCTGGTCACCTCCACCTGCCCAGGGGCAGCTTCTGTCAGCCACCCTCCCAGGGATGAGAAGACATTCTAGCTGCAGTGCAGATGTGGTGCCTTGGCAGAGGGCAGGGTTAGATGGGATATTGGGAAGGAATTGTTCCCTCTGAGGGTAGGGAGGCCCTGGCACAGGTTGCCCAGAGAAGCTGTGGCTGCCCCTGGATCCCTGAGAGTGTCCAAGGCCAGGTTGGACGGGGCTTGGAGCAACCTGGGCTGGTGGAAGGTGTCCCTGCCCATGGCGGGGGGTGCGATGGGATGAGCTTGAGGTCCCTTCCAACCTAAACTCTTCTTATTCCATGGTGCTGGTGTGGACATTGCAGTTGTTTCCATGAACTTCAGGACTCCAGGGGAGAAATGTTGGTCCTTGGGAACAACACAACCCAAATGCCTCCTGCTGTATGCAAATATATTTAGGCTTCATGAGTGTTATTCTAATTCTTCAAGTCCTTGCACCCTGGACTTTTCAGGGTTGTGTTTATGCCACTAGGATATTGTTTCTGGAGTATGGAGCTGAAAGGAATTTTTTCCAAAATGAAAACAGAAGACTGAGCCAAATTGCTAATATTTGTACTGACCTCCAGATAAAAGCAACACCATTCTCTGAGTCTAATTATGCTTGGAAAAGGCCAGGTTTTTATTCATTTTTCACAAATCTGATGGATATTGACTTAAATGTTTCTACTGGCATGATATAAAATAAAAACAACTCTGATGCTAATTGCTGTTTAGTCAATCAAAATGCTGTGATTTTGGGAAATAAAATTCAGAAATTAACTCCAATTGCTTCATAGTATTTTGGAGTGTTAAAGAGAGCCTCTGGCAAATGAGGGGAAGAACAGTCTCCAAGCTGAGCGTAGGCTGGACTTGGAAACACCACTGCACCAGAGAGCCCTGAGAGTGGCCTTTCCATGGCTGGGCTGGCAGAGGGAGGAGAAGGGGCTCATTAGACATTTGCAGATTAACTGCCACCATCACCATTGCTGGAGTCAGTGCCAGCACCTGGGGGCTGTTAGGTCTCCTTTGGAAAAGATATGGATATTTCTATTTTGCCTGTAGAGTGAGTGGTGCAGCTGACCTCAGACTGCCTTTGGTTCCTTGTGCTGACAGTGCCCAAAAACCCACAGTTAAAAATCCTCTTCAGAGCAAGGATCCATTCCCAGAGAATCCCAACCCTAAGCTGGGCAAGCAATTAAGATTTTACATTTCTTGGGCCAGTAAAGCCATAATTTTGGGTTGAACAGAATATTTTACTAGAACATGCCACGGAATGTTTCATCTGTATGGTGTCAGGGCATGTTTTAACACCTTTTTTTTCAAAGCATTTAAAAATGAAAGGGTGGAACTGCAAGAAAAAAATCTGCTGTACAAAAAAACCTGCAAAATTTTGGATCTTGGGGGCATTTAAAAAACTTCATCTTTTGACTGGAGCAGTTTGACAGCTTTGCAAACTGTTTACATTGATGGTAACATATAAATTTTCTGAGGGGAAAAAATTGTCTGCAGCCAAAATAAGTAAGCAATCTGTAGCTGTGCCATGCACAGATTTGGCACTGCTAATGCTCTGTGGTTCTCCTAATTTTAGCGGCCTGTGCTCTTGTCACATGGTGACAGATTGGGCTGATGTCTCCCATATCAACCATCTTAGTCCAGATGAGTGTTTGTGTGTTTGTATTGAAATTCTCATTAAAAAAAAAAAAAAAAGGAAAAAAAAAAAAAAGAAAAAAAAAAAAAGAAAAAAAAAAAAAAAGAAAAAAAAAAAAAAAGAAAAAAAGCAGTTCAGCTGTTCCTGAAAATGGGGCTGGAGGATGGACAGAGCGAGAGCAGCTCTGGGAGAAGGTGTCAGGGGTGCTGGTGGGGGACAGGCTGGACCTGCCCTGGCACCCCAAACCCCCTGTGCTGGGCTGATCCCCCAGCATGGGCAGCAGGGCAGGGGGGATTCTGCCCCTCTGCCCCCTCAGCTGAGACCCCCCTGCAGAGCTGCCCCAGCCCTGGGGAACAGCACAGGGAGCACGTGGAGCTGCTGGAGAGAGGCCAGAGGAGGCCACAGAGATGACTGGAGGGCTGGAGCAGCTCTGCTGGGAAGAAAGACTGAGAGAATTGGGATTGTTCTGCCTGGAGAAGAGAAGGCTTTGAGGTGACCTAATTGTGGCTTTCCAGGACCTGAATGGACTTGACAAGAAAGGTGGAGAGAGATTATTTATAAGTGCCTGGAGTGACAGAACAAGGGGAAATGGCTTCAAACTGACAAAGAGTAGATTAGATACTGGGAAGAAATTCTTCCCTGTGAGTGTGGAGAGGTCCTGGCAAACATTGCTCAGAGAAGCTGTGGCTGCCCTTGGATCCCTGGAAGTGTCCAAGGCCAGGCTGGACGGGGCTTGGAGCAACCTGGGCTAGTGGAAGGTGTCCCTGCCCGTGGCAGGGGGTGGGAGGAACGAGCTTTAAGGTCCTTTCCAACCCAAATCATCCTCTAGTTCTATGATTCCATGAAAAAAGAATTCTTTTGCATGCTCCTGTTTTTTAGAATACCCCGTGGTACCTGGCCATTGCAGATACCAGGTAACCCAATAAGTTTTGACGACCCTGTTTGATTTAGTCTCTTGGAAAACTCTCATAAAGTCTCATTCTAAACAAACTGAGGTAGAAATTTCCTAGTGTTCAAAAGAAAAACTCCCTGAAAATCCCATTTTCACAAAACACAGTTTGCTCCTTCACACTTTCTTCACGTACTGCTGTGGGGTCAGTGTGTGTCCTCTGCTCGTCCCTGTCAGCACCAAGTGCTGCAGGGCACGTGGAGGCTGATGCTGCTGCCTGACCTGGCCTGGCCCTGGATGTTCTCTCAGCCACATGTGGGCAATGCCAGAACCAAAACCTTGCTGGGGTGAACTGGTGCTGAACCTCTCTCTCTTTCCTGTCCCTTGTTGCAATTGCAATCATCCCTTCCAGATCCATCTCCCTGCTGTCTGCCTGGGCTACTGCTGAGCAGGGGAGGCTCAGCTTTGGTAGGCTTGGCTGACCTCCCCAGTGTGTGGTTTTTAACACTCCTCAGAATCAGGGAACTTTCTGGGACAACCTTTTGTTGTCCCACCTCCCCAGGGCAGTGGTGGAGTCACTGTCCCTGGAAGTGTTCCAATAGCAAGGAGATGTGGCACTTCATGATGTGGTTCAGTGGGCATGGGGGTATTCAGCTGAAGGTTCGACTTGATGATCTTGGAGGTCTTTTCCAACCTTAATGATTCTGTGGGAATTCCCTTATGGGACCTATGGGATGGAGCCAGGAGAGTCCTGATGTCTGCACTGCAGTCTGCAGAGGGTCCCAGAGCAGGTCAGTTGTCCTGGTTTCCCTTGTGATACCCCAGCACTGTGGGTGAGAGGGGCAGCCAGGCAGGTTTGGTTCCCGGCCAGCTGGGAATGACAGCATGGAGCTGCGAGTCCTGCCTGGAGAGGACTCAGGGCTCCAGCAGCTCCATGGCTCCAGCAGCTCCATGGCTCCAGCAGCTCCATGGCTCCAGCACCCTGGGGCACTGCCCTGGGAGCCTGGTTTGTATCTGCACAGCTTAAAAGCAAAGGGAGGGAGGGCAGCACCATGGGCACCACCGGAGCTCTGAGACCAGCTGGGACTTGTGCCCCTGCTCATCCCAGCTCAGCCCTGCTGGGGAATCAAGAGCTGACAGATTGCTCCCATGTGGCATTGACTGGGAATCCCAGGTGTCTCCATGCTCTTCTAGGATCTAGAAGAGTCTTGGTCCTGACAGTGAAGTGAAGCAGGAGGCTGGTCCTGCTCTCTGCATCTCCTGGTCCCTGTGAGAGTCCAGTCAGCACCTCTGTGCACATCCCAGTGACTGCAGCCACCCTGCTGTGACACCAGGGAGCCTCAAAGGGACAAGGAGCAGGCACAGAGCTGCAGGAGCTGCTGGACCTCAACGTCCCTTGAGAGAGAGCTCCAGAACCTTCAGCCTGGTGGAAGTCACCAGACACTGACACAGAGGGAACCCTGGGACTGGGACAGAATCCAGGGGTAGCAACAGTAATCCTAAAGAGTGATTCTGCAAATGGAGCCAAGGAACCAACTATTCTTATGGTTTCAACTCAGAGGAAAGTCTGGATCAATCTGCCATAATCTACATATTTGAGAGAACAAAATGGCCTAAAACATAGTGCTACATTTTCTTAAATACTTGTCTTAAAATTAACACAACAATAATTAGTCATTAGAGTGGCGTATTCCTTGAAAACCCTTCTTTTGAAGCCTCCTTCCTATGTAAGGAACTGTTTGAATTACAGATTTAGGCCCAAAACTCAGCCCTGGCCTTTAGCTGTACAAGAGCAGTGCCACATCCATAATATAATATAATAATATAATATAATAATATCATATAATAATATCATATAATAATATATAATAATATCATATATCATATCATTTTTCTATATGTTTATGAGTATAAAAATTTAGTGCATCAATCTTTAAAAGACAGGCAACATGTGAAACCCCTTTCTCTGGGACGATGGAGTGTCTGAGTTTCATAGGAGAAAAAGATGTGATCAATTTATTTAACTTAGACAACAACAGCATGGCAATTTGAAGTCCTTGTCATTTGGGGAGCTCTGACAGGGTTTTATTTCGTCATCACCTGCCCCAAACCCTGATCTTTCCCAGGCTCTGGAATGACAAGGAGGAACATATGCAGATTTGTCCCTGGCCAGCAACATACCAGGAAAAAGTTTATTTAATGCAGAGGAGCTTAAAGTTGCCTTATCCATCCATCACTGCTGTCCAGAGCGAAACAAAGGTGCCCATTGATTTTGTGTTTGAGGGTAATTAATTGTTGTGCAAAGCCTGGTGTAGAGTTTAAAGGCCACATTACTGCAGCCAGGACCTCTGGCTGCGTTGGCAGCATCTGGCAGCTGAGAAATGTTCAGGAAGGAGCAGAGTTTGCCCTGAGCAGTTGCTCTGTGCTCTCCCAAACAGGAAGAATTCCCAGTGAGATGATGAAGGATGGAGTGGGAAGTGAAAAGCACGTAAAAACAGGGCCTAAGGGCTAATTGTGTGTTTATGCCATTGCTCAGGGCCAGGCACTCCTGCTTTACAGCTGCCCCCAAGAGCAGAATCATGAGCAGTGTCTGAGGGCACTTGGTGTGTTCAGCTGGAGCAGAGGAGACTGAGGGGAGACCTCCCTGCAGTTCCAACTGCCTGGGCAGGGGCAGAGGAGGGGCAGGACTGAGCTCTGCTCTGGGGGGAGCAGGGACAGCCCCCAGGGAATGGCTGGAGCTGTGTCAGGGCAGGCTCAGGGTGGATCTCAGGGAAAGGTTCTTCCCCCAGAGGGTGGTTGGCACTGAACAGGCTCCCCAGGGCAGTGGGCACAGCCCCAAGGCTGCCAGAGCTGCAGGAGGGTTTGGATGATCCTCTGGGGCACAGGGGGTGACTCTTGGGGATGGGGCTGTGCAGGGCCAGGAGTTGGACTGGATGATCCTTGTGGGTCCCTTCCAGCTCAGCACATCCTGGGATTCTGTGACTCTGTGATCCCAGCAGGACCCAGAGCCAGGTTTTCTGTGGGCAGCATTGGCTGGTCCTTGCTGACCCAGGGCCGTGATGCTTGACTGGCACCCATGGCTTAAATGGCACAAGTACTGCAGCACTGACTGGAGCACGGATTTCCCAAGCATCAGAGATGCATGTTTCCCTTCCTGGCATGCTCATGATCCTTCAGGACCATCTCTGAGCCATACCTTGGCCAAGAGTACAGTTGCTCTGCTGAGGAGATGGAAGGGGAAAGAAACATAACAGGCACAAAGGTAAGAGAATTGGTGAGCAACCACCTGATGTGCAAAGGGACACAGGGAAGCTTGGGTTGAGCATATAATCATAGAGTCAAAGAATCACAGGATGATTTGGGTTGGGAGGGACCTTAAGGCCCATCCCATCCCACCCCCTGCCATGGGCAGGGACACCTTCCACCAGCCCAGGTTGCTCCAAGCCCCGTCCAACCTGGCCTCGGACACTTCCAGGGATCCAGGGCAGCCACAGCTGCTCTGGGCAACCTGGGCCAGGGCCTCTCCACCCTCACAGGGAAGAATTTTGTGTTAAAATCTAATCTAAACTTGTTCTCTGACAGTTTGAAGCCATTCCCCCCTTGTCCTGTCACTACATGCCCTTGTAAATAGTAATGAATCAAAGGATACTCCATGTCTTGGACCTCTTGTGAAAAACACCTTATTGTCGAATGTCAGACACTTCATAGGCAATTAAACTGTCTATCTGACAGTTTGTTTGACTTGTAAGGACAGTCTGAAATTCATGGAATTTCTAAACACTGCAATTAATTTGTTCAAGTTATCACAGAATCCCAGAATCACAGGATGTGCTGAGCTGGAAGGGATCCACAAGGATCATCCAGTCCAACCCCTGGCCCTGCACAGCCCTATCCCCTGTGCCCCAGAGGATCATCCCAACCCTCCTGCAGCTCTGGCAGCCTTGGGGCTGTGCCCACTGCCCTGGGGAGCCTGTTCAGTGCCAACCACCCTCTGGGGGAAGAACCTTTCCCTGAGATCCACCCTGAGCCTGCCCTGACACAGCTCCAGCCATTCCCTGGGGGCTGTCCCTGCTCCCCCCAGAGCAGAGCTCAGTCCTGCCCCTCCTCTGCCCCTGCCCAGGCAGTAAAAACTGAAAGAACAAGCAACAGATGAGACAACCTTTAGATGAAATCTCCTTTCCCCTACCCTAGAAGGATTAGTTTCTTTCAAATTAGTCCAGATTTTGGCCTCAAGGAATAAGTAAGATTGTGTCCAGGCCTGAGGTCCTCAACACAGGAAAGACATGGACCTGTCAGAACAGCTCCAGAGGAGGCCACGGAGATGCTGCCAGGGCTGGAGCCCCTCTGCTCTGGAGCCAGGCTGGGACAGCTGGGGGGGTTCACCTGGAGAAGAGAAGGATCCAGGGAGACCTGAGAGCCCCTTGCAGGGCCTAAA
Organism: Pyrocephalus nanus; assembly: GCA_038380795.1. Taxonomy (NCBI): domain Eukaryota; kingdom Metazoa; phylum Chordata; class Aves; order Passeriformes; family Tyrannidae; genus Pyrocephalus; species Pyrocephalus nanus. The sequence goes on from CM076278.1 coordinate 1,229,511, forward strand.
GGGGGCTTCAAAAAAGGAGGTAGAACAACTTTTTGTTTTGGCAGAGAGTGACAGGACAAGGGGCAATGGTTTTAAACTGCCAGAGGGCAGGGATAGATGGGATATTGGGAAGAAATCTTTACTCAGAGAGTGGTGAGGCCCTGGCACAGGTTGCCCAGTAAAGCTGTGGCTGCCTCATCACTAGAGGTGTCCAAGGCCAGGTTGGACGGGGCTTGGAGCAACCTGGGCTAGTGGAAGGTGTCCCTGCCCATGGCAGGGGGTTGGAACGAGATGATCTTTAAGGGCCCTTCCAACCCAAACCATTCTGGGATTCTGAGTTCTTTCCTTCCCATCCAAAGTGCTGTCATGTTCTGCTGCACCTGTAAAGGTTGGTTTGACAGGCCCGAGTCCTGATCCTATTGATGCTCATTGGGAGGTTTCTCTTGCACAGTTAATGCAGATGGAATTCTGACTTTAACACACTTTTAGAAACAGAAAGATTTCAAAAACCCCTGTTCTGTCATTTTGGGCTTTGATGAGAAGCTTCTCATGGCCACGTGTTGTCCAGAGGAGGTTTCTGACTACCCAGTGAGTTACTGCAAGAGCTGCAGCACTGCAGGAGGGGCTGGCACAGTTCAGGAGAGGTATAAAACTGACCATCTGTGAAGCTTTGCTCTAAATACCAGAGTCTGCCATAAAACACTCTGCCTGATTAAAGGTCCACGGAACCTCAACAGGAGGAGCCCTCCACCACCTTCTCTTCATTTTAAATTAAAATTTAAACGCACCTGACTCCACCCCAGAGCATTTGCATCTTGGTAGCACATGGGGTCTGGTACTTGCAGAGCTCAAGGACTTAAGCAATCCTTTAAAATCAGAGCTGTGGGGTGAAAGTAGGTGCTTCAGCCCCGTTTTCCTGAGCAGGGGCAGTTCTGTAAGACAGCAGGTGTGACCATCATTAATGTTGTTGACTCGGTCATTCAGCAAATTAATTCCCGTGTTGGCTGGCTCTGAGCTGGGATTTTGGCTGATAAATGCAGCCCTGAGGAGAAGTGCAAAGAGAGAAGGGCAGGCACAATGAGCTGCATTCTCTTTTCCTGTGAAGACAGTGTATTTTGGGCTGGGAATGTTCAAAGCAACAACATGTCACGGACAATTTACCCTACACGAGCCCTGGGGTCTGGTTTGGAAAGCTATCTCAGCAAACCCCCTGGTGTGCTAATGGCCCTACTACTGGTAGCAATGTGATATCCTATTGATTATTTATCCATCGTTAATAGACTCCTGTACTCCCAGAGGATTATTCTGGTGTAACTGCAAGTGAGAGTGTTTGATGTTTCACTGCAGGCACAGGATCCAGAGCCTCAAGGGTGATAAAGACACTTTCCCAGCAGGTCTGTAAAGAGGGAAAATTCATTTACCAGGGTTAGACTTAGAAGGAGTGTCCTTAAAAGAGGTTGTAGCCTTTTCACTGACACCAACAAGGGTCTGTAGGCTCTGGGATCCTGTTACAGCAGCATCTGCTTTCAGACACACAGCCTTTGTGCTGTGAACACACAGGAGGTGGATTTACATGGGCAATGCTGTCTGGGAAAGGGAAGGGTGTTCAGCCCAGTATTTGTACCTTGCAGGCCCTATCCTGCAGCATCTCACCAGGTTCACAAGCCTTGAGGTCCAGCCTAGCCTCAATAATCCCTGTACCTGCTCAAGGTCTGCATAGTTCATAAAAGAAAAGCAGCTTATTTCATTCCTTGTTCTCTGGCCCAAACTTTCCTTTTCCAGCCTTTTGCAATTCTGAGTTAGGAAACGTGCTCTGATCCTGCAGGATGACATCTTGTGCCTCAGAAGGGCACACAACAAGTCTCCTGTCACAGCAGGAAGGTGGCAGCGCTGGCAGAGACAGGAGCAGCCTGAGGCACAAAGGGAGCCTCTGCAAGCAGGGTGGGGCACGGAGAGCCTCGAGGCTTCTCTGTGTTCCACTGGCTTCCAAAGAGACTCCTGGCTCTCCAGCCTTCCGTGCTGGCTTGGTATCTCATCCCCAGGAATAGTCCCCACCACTCTCTGGTGATTCAGTTGCCTGCCCTGGTCTGTGCACACCTAAGTGCTATTGCAACGAACTCTTTTGGTCAAAGGCCATGAGAGTTGTCCATCACATCAGACTAGCAGGGCTGGAAATCCCCCCCTGCACCCAGCCCAGACAGCCCTACAGAAGAGGGATGTGTTTGTGCAAATAGAGGGGGGGTCTAGACATGGACATGATTTCTTCTCCAGCATGGAAGACCCCTGGATCCATCCACCAGAGACTCAGGATCAGCCATAACCCTTTCCCTGTCATTTGGAAGCATCGATTCCTGGGCAGCTGCTGCTGAAGGATCTGCTTGTGTCCGAGGAGCACATCAAAATGCAGCTATGAGAGCACATCGACCAGCTTGGGTACGGGAGGAGCTTGTTCGGTGCTGTAAACACAAAACTACATTTGCTCAGAGGCAAAAGGCTCTGTATTTCATCCCTCTCTGACACTGCAGAGCTGCAGCAGGTTTATTGCAGGATGGATGGATGGAGGGATGGATGGGCCACCAGGGCATGCTCAGTGTGTATAGTAAGTTGGTTGAGGAGGATTACAACTGATGGTAATGCAGGACACTGTCCAAGGAGAAGGGAGACAGAAGGGTGATCTTGTTATTTCCCCTTTGATTTCCTTGCCAATTACTTTATCCAGCTCATCGTGCTGCAAGGGCTGCTCAGTCTGCTGAGTGTCACTTGCCCAGTGCTGGGATGTCCCCTCCATCCTTGGCTGTTTTTATGGATAGAGAAACCATGGCAGGGCACCCGTTAGTCTGGAGTATCAGAGTTGTAAATGCCCCTTTGCTCTCCCCTAAGCTCTGCTGTCCATCTTCTCTTAGTGTGCTGCTCCACTAAGACTCCCTGGCAATTCCCCTGGCTCTTCCTGGAGGCTGAAGGAGCTCCATTTTGGGGCAGATCTGGGGCCTCTGTTTTGTTTGTTTTTTTTTTTTTTTTTTTTTTTTTCCTGCTGTGCCCTGGTGACTCTGTGTGGGCTGGTGTTGTGCCTTTCACAGGTACTTATGGAGCAAAGGGAGCTGGGCCACAGCAATACCCCAGGGGGTATTTAGGGCAGCTGCCTGGCCAAGTGCTGCTGCTCTCATGAGACAGAACAGGACATGACCCCTCATTGCTCTGCTGAGTCCCAGGGACAGCTCCTGACCAGCCCAGCTGAGGGGCAGAGTCTGGTTCCAGTAGGAATGGCTTTAAACTGGAAGAGTAGGTTTAGATGGAATATTGGGAAGGAATTCTTCCCTGTGAGGGTGGGCAGGCCCTGGCACAGTTGCCCAGAGAAGCTGTGGCTGCCCCTGGATCCCTGGAAGTGTCCAAGTTGGACGGGGCTTGGAGAAACCTGGGTTAGTGGAAGGTGTCCCTGCCCATGGCAGGGGCCTGGAACGAGATGATCTTTACAGTCCTTTCCAACACATGGTTTTATTATTCTGTGAAATAGGGGCTATGTCAGAAAGGTCTTGAGGACAAGCTCTTGCAAGGACACTGGACTGTGCTAGAAGGAGGGACTGTCTAGTGGGGTCAGCAGGGCTCTGCCTTTGGAAACTGAGGCTGAACTGAGGCTGAAAGAGGAGAGATAAGTCAATGTTTCAGGAATGGCCTTTGGTTTAGGGAGGGTTTGAGCTGGTGTGTCCCACCATGTGACACCACAGTGCAGAAAGGGATGCTGCAAAATACTCAAAAAACCTGGGTGGTGGCTGCAGAGGGTCTGTAGGCTGCTGCTCCAGCTGAAAAGGGAAAATGCCTACCAGATATGATTTAAAGGAGTGAGAACAGTTGGGAAATACCAGGCTTAGGGTGACCTATGTGTTAATAATCCCAGCTCCCTTATCTGTATGTATTGTTCCCTACTCTTAAATGTCACAGGCACAGACCATTTGTCCCACAAACTTCTGCCTCAGTCAGTGTATTGCTTGGAAGGTGCTAAAGAGGCAGCTCTGTAATGATTTACCTCTTTTGGTTGCCTCAGGCCCTTCTTTGCTGCATGCACTCGTGCTTCCCTGCTCACAATGTCCCTGCAGGGTTTGCTGCAGTGCCTGTGCCATTGCTGAAGGTTTTTCCTTCCCTGCCAGGAGGGCACCGTCCCATGGACACAATGACACTCCCTAGGCTATCACAACCTCTCCTTGCTTTTCTGTAAGAATCACGACTGGAAAGGACCCACAAGGATCATCCAGTCCAACCCCTGGCCCTGCACAGACACCCCAGCAATCCCACCCTGTTCTGAGAAAATTGTCCAACCCTCCTGCAGCTCTGGCAGCCTTGGGGCTGTGCCCACTGCCCTGGGGAGCCTGTTCAGTGCCAACCACCCTCTGGGGGAAGAACCTTTCCCTGAGATCCACCCTGAGCCTGCCCTGACACAGCTTCACATAAGAGACATGGAGGATCTAGTTCTTCACAAGTATTTCTATCAAAACATTTTACTTGTTTAGTGTGCAAGTCTGTCTGACACTTGTGCAGATGTGAGCACTTGGCTCTTCTGCAAACCTGGGTATGAAGCTGGTCAGCCAGAAAATGAAGGGAACATGTTTTGAGAACCCTTGTCTTACTTTAAATCAGTATCTTCTTACCTTAAGTCACTTATGAAGAAGCAGATGTGATCCTGTGGGAGGAGCAGGGACAGATTGTTTTTTCCAAACCTTTGTTCAACATCACAGTCACAAGAATCTTCAGATCCTTTTATGACACAGCCCAGACTAATTCCCAGGCAAGTCCATCCTGCTGCTGAATAGGAAAGGTGTTTTTTGTAAAAAGCAGTGAATAATCATATGATTAAACTCAGCCTCCTAAGAAGGACTCAAAAGAGGCCCCAGTAGTGATTCTGCAGGCAATCTCAGGGTTAGCTGCTGATTGGCTTTGCCATCCTGTAAGGAACGAGGGGCTGTGTGTGCCTGGAAGTGTTTGCTGGGATGAGCAAGAGCATCCACGTGTGTCTGTGGGCACGTGTCCACCCCACGCCCACACAGCAAAGTACCCAACCCACAGGCCGTGACGTGAAGGTACATCCAGTTCTGTCTGTCTGAGCACACAGATTCAGTTTGGAGACTTTTTCATCAGAAAACAGTGCAAATCTAGAAGCTTTCTGTTTGCCCTCCCATTTAATTGCCATTTCTCAGTTCTTTGATATTTGATACATATTTCACCCTTTGCAGCAGATCTCCAAGGAGGAAGCTGGTATTTGTGATGGCACATTTGGGACTGTGGACCCTGCTGTTACAAGAGCTGAATTGAAAAGAATTTATTAAATATAACAAGAACAATTGATCAAGGTCATCTGGGGGAAGTTTTCTTGGGCTGATACAGATTAAATAGATACAAAATGGGGGTCACCAACTGAAATCCAGCAAGGGCCCAGGTACAAAAACACCTTTCAAAGATTGAAAGGACAGCAAGGACAACATACAGCTGTGTCCATGCTGTCCCCTTTGGATGAGGGTGCACATCCTACCAAACAGCTGGCATGAACTTCTTGGACTTTGCTCTTCTTTGGGAGGACAACAATGAGGTTTTGGCCCTGAACCCCTCCAGAAACCACAGGGTTGCTCACACTGGGCAGGGTTCCAATTGCCATGAGTTTATGGAGACTGTTTGGGGGTTGTTTGCCCATATATCTGCACTTCCCACTGCACTGCTCCTGTGAGGTCCCAAACATCTTACAAAATACCTCTCATGCTCCTTAATCAGAGGGCTTTGATAGCTCATCCCTCTCATTGATTGCATCACTTTTTGTGTGTCCTGGCCATTCATTGCAGATCTTTGTTTCCAGCAGTGTCCAAAGGCAGGTCAGGATTGGATGTCTGCACCTTCCAACATTGTTTTTTCCTTTAGGCCATGAAATTTTTGTCATTTCCAGAGTGCAAATACCATTTGGAAAACAAACTCAAACCAATTAAACCACATCTTTATAATTCCTGTAAATGTAATGGCCACAGCTCCCCATGTTTGTATTTTGTCTTTTGGAATTGTCAGGGCTCACAGCAGAGTCAGAGGCATTATTCACCCAGGGCTTATCTCCCTCACAAGGCAGAGAAATGTTTGACTTTTGGTTTCAGGTGAAGGACACGCTGCAGCACCGGATTAGTCTATCTCCAGATCATTGATTCATGAGCCAAGGAGAGATATTTCATCATTTGGGCAAAATTTGTCACAATGCTTGAGCAGAATCACAGAAATTTGGCTCAGTTAACATAGCAATCACATCCTAATTATTTTTATTGCAGCAGCATTGTCTCCTATCCCTTGGTCTTGATTCACCCCACTGTTGAAGGCAGAACCTTTTCAGGAAAGTGGTCACCACTCCTCGTCCCCAGGTCAGAAGTAAGAGGGGTTTTGCAGGTAGAACACATCTCCACCCGCCATGGTCTGCAGTGTGTTGTGGCAGGAGAGGCTGGGAGGGATTTATCCCCAGGCTGAGGCAGGGGGGGCTGCTTTGTGAGCTGGTCACACACAGAGCCAGGCCCCAGAGTCTGACCACAGCAGATTTCTGCTCTGCAAGTGGTGGAGGTGACTGTGACACTGGTATTGGCCTACTGGGACCTGCAGGACTGGCAGAGGAAGGCTACTTCCATATAACAGGCTCTTAGACCTTTAAATCACATCATGGGACAATGTATTTTATGCAAATGAGCTGCAAGTGACTCCCCAAAGTCCCCAGGTGTCCTTATTGCCAGGGAAGCTGCTGCTGCTGCGTGTTCCTGAAAATCCATGGCTCTGACATGGGAAGGCCTGGGAGGCTCAGGATTCACACAGGAGTGTGAAGGGGAAGGGCTTTGTCCTGTCTATGTTTCACAGCTTGAAAAATCCAAGGCTTCAGCTCTTCTTTTTGTTGCTTTTGTTACAGGACCTGCAAAAGGGGAAACTTCTGCCCACGCATCTGGGGCAGGGTTTGTCCCCCACAAAAGGGATGTTCTCAGGTGCCAGGGAGATTTTGCAGCTCAAAGGTGTTTAAAAATGACCATACCCAAAGCCCAGAGGATTTTCTACAGTGCAAAGTCTGGCTTAGGAGTCCTTTGCTCCTCGTGGCATGTGCTTTGTCCCAGATTCAAGGTGCTGCGAGCTGGAGTTTTGCCATTGCAAAACCCTCCTCAGGAGTCGGGCTTTGCACAGCTTGTTTTCTGTGTGGCTCTATCCCCCAACTCAGCTATTAATGCTAATAGATTAGGGAGAGATTGAGCTGGATCAGATAAGTATATTAACACATCATCTGCATACAGCATTAATGCAAAGCTCTCTGAGCCCGTGTAATGCCGGGGGTGTTTTCATTTTTGGTGTGTATTAGATGCCAAACCTCCAGTTGCAAAATCAAATGACAAGAAAACGAGATGTTCTCTTAGCACTTTTCTGCCTAGGGAAGTGGCTGGATATGAGGCTTTTTGGGAGAAAGCAGTTAAAATAACGCCAGTACCAGAGCATGGATCTGTCTGCCCAGCAGCTGCAAATCCAGGACAAAGCTTTCCTCAGCAGGAACAGACTCTGGTACATTGTGGAGCATCAGGGGGTCTGGCAGGGTGAAGGTACAGGGGGTGGTGGCTGAAGTGCCCAGACTAGGTGAGCTCTACTGTCTTAGTGACCAGTGCCATTAATCTTAATTAATCCTAATCTTAACAGCACTGGTGTAAAACTTTGAGCTGGACAGGTAAATAACACCTGAATTACTTCATCATTGCCATTTTTACCACATAAGTAGAAAGGTCACACCTCTGGATGTCTCTCCAGAATGAGAATCATAGAATGTCCTGAGTTGGAAGGGATCACTGAGTCCAATTTCTGGCCCTGCACAGATATCCCAACAACCCCACTCTGTTCCTGAGAAAATTGTCCAAACCCTCCTGCAGCTCTGGCAGCCTTGGGGCTGTGCCCACTGCCCTGGGGAGCCTGTTCAGTGCCAACCACCCTCTGGGGGAAGAACCTTTCCCTGAGATCCACCCTGAGCCTGCCCTGACACAGCTCCAGCCATTCCCTGAGTGCAATGGGAGGCACACGAGCCTCCCCTCACATCTGACAGCAGCATTTGGGGACACTCTGAGAGCACATGAGGGATGTGCAGTGGTGAGTTATAACTTTTTAATGACAAAAAAGCAAAAAATTTAAATTTGAGGGTTTTATCAACACCTTCCCCTACCACCCCAAATGTGGTCCCAGTAAATATTCACACTGCCCTAGAGATGCCCCTGAGACAAAAAGAACACCGATTCTGCAGTGAAGGTAAGTTTTGCAAGAAGGGGAAAGAGTCACAATACCTGGCTGCAGGTACTGTTTGACCACCATGTTAGAAGGGTCTGCTCCTGCTGAGGGAGCCAGGTCAGCTGGGATGGAGCTGGTGGCAGTGGAGAGGTGATGAGTCCCACTGATGTGCTGGCCCATGGTGTGTAAGGCAGGTGGCACTGGGTACCTGGGGCTGTGCCCTGGGGACAGGGCACAGCAGCACCTGCACAAGGTGACCTACTGACCCTTCTGCAGCTGCATCTCCATGAACATCCCTGGGCACCTTTCACTGGCTCACCTTGACCAAGGTTTTGCCTTCAGTTAGGAAATAACTGGAAATAGCAAATGTTCAGAAATGTCCACTTTATCCCAACACAGCTAAAGGAGGAGCAGCTGGATGAGCGACAGAGGTGCAATACATGAGGTGTTCAAATGTGGGAAGCCCACCTGGGAAAGCAGGGCCTGAGACCTGCAAACAGGGGCAGGTGGTGAAGGTCCTGGCGGCCAGACTATGTCCCAGCCCCACTCATTGCCATCCTGCTGTCCCTGATGAGGCAGAAGGTGGTGTGATCCAAGTGCCACAGGAACTGTTCAAGCTGGTCAGGTCTGCTCCAGGCAGATGCAAAAGACTCAACAGCAAGAGGGAGTTAAGAATTTCTACTCCTTTACAGCTTGGATTAACTGACTTTGGCTGCAGATGCAAATGAAGGTGTCCTTCTAAACCAGGCTAATTTGTGTTGGACTCAGTTGTCACAGGTCAGTTCTCTGTCATGCTGTGGAAACTGGGGCCAGTTTGTGATGAAGGACAGAGGGAATTTGTGTGTCAGCTCTGCAGCCCAAGCCCTGCACCCCCAGAGGGAGGAGCCTGTCCTTGGGTGAGGAATTCCTGGGAGAGCACTGCACCATGCTGAGGAGCTTTTGGGGGCTGTACCTACTGGTGCCCTCCCTGTGCTGCCCACCCTGCCAGGCACAGCAGAGCCAGCTGAACCTCTTTCCTGAGGAACGTGGTTAAATTGTGATGGACACTAAAGCCTGGGGCTTGGGAATCTGCAGGGAGACTCACAGCCTTCCCAGGAGTCAGCTGCCAGCCAAGCTGGGACAGCCATCTCAGCTTTGTTCACAGCTCTGCTGCCTCTCTTCATAGAGGAGGGATGGGGATGTCCTTCCCTGAGGAGCATCCAAGCCTGCTCCCACTGGAGAAGGTTCCCCAGGGTGCAATAGGTGAGGGATAAAAGGGTCAGAGCTCCCTACAACTCACACAGGGAGGCAAAAACCTGCCTGAAAATCTACAACCACCAAGAGGCTGTTTATAAGCCTTTTTCATCTCTCCTCTGCCTTTCTTAATTGTTTTGAGGTTATTCTTTTAGATGAGTTAATTATTCTCTGTTTATTCTGATGAAATAGGAAATATTTATGTATGTTTGTACCTTGAAAGACTTCTGGTCTTTTCAGAAAGCAGATGCCACAGCAGATGCACTGCAGAGCCCTGGTTCCTGTGCTGTTCAAGTTGCAGTGTTGGGGTCTTGCTTCAGCTGCAGGTTTGGAGAAGTTAAATCCATGGATTGGGAATGGTGTTGAGGAAGAGTCTCCTCTGTTCACAAACAGTACTAAAGGAGGCTCAAGAGACCTGTGCATCCCTTCAAGAAACACACAGGCCACTTGGGCATTGCTGTGCTCAGCACCAGACCTGAACCCTGGCAGCCTCTGGACCTGCTCCAGGGCACAATCAATGGGGGGAGTCTGCTGAAAGCTTCCTTTCCATGGGTCCATTCAGCCTCCCATCTGCAGTGCCTGTGATTGCCTCCCACCAGGGTAATGCCACGTCCAGATCAAAGCTGGGTGTGGAATCCTGTCCTTGCTGTTTGCTGATGGCAGCACTGACCTGCCATGCACCCCCTGTGAGGTCCCACTCCTGCTACCACACACCTTGGCTCTTCTGCCACAGGAGGTGTCACTTAGGAAGTTTGATGTCACACTTTTTTTTGGCATTACCCTGACCCTGGTGAGATCTGGAGAGCTGCTGCAAAGCCAGCGTGAAGGTTTACATTTGTGATCAACGTACACTTGGCTTCAACAAAAACTGGATGGTTGTTCAGTGGCCTTTTTTTACCTGCTCTGCTGTTCAAACCTAAAGTCAGACACATCCTCCCATTCCCTCCCTCTTTCACACACCAGTCACATCTGCTCTGGTCTCTCTCCAGTGGTAGCTCCCTGGCATTCCATTTTATTGCTAGTTTAACAAGGAAACCTCTCTGAGGGCTGTGACAGCTGGAAAAGCATCTGAAGGAGTGATTTGCAGTTTTTGTTGGTAGCCTGGAAGCCAGACAGACAGATTTTTGCTATCTCATACCCGGAGTTCAGAGATGGTTCAGGTGATGCTGCTTCCACAAAACCTGGATCTCTGAGGAGCAGCTGTGTCCAGGGGGAAAGTGCAGGAGCCCAAGCTGGGAATGCAGAGATCACTGCAGCAGTGCTGGGTTGTCTTAGTTTATCGAGACTGAAGTGTTTTGCTAAGGAGGATGAGTTATGAGGAACTGAGAACCTAGCTCCTCCCTCTAAGCAATTGTAAAATCCAGAATTAAGAGACTCCCTAAAAAGAGGATGAACCACCCACCCTTCTCCCACCGTGTTCCACCCACAGGCAGGCGCTTCTGGCCAGCTCAATTGCTTGGTGAGAGTAAAGGTAACTGTATTTCTCTTCAAACTTTTGTTCTTTGGTAAAAACTGGGAGATTGATGCTGAATGTTTGTGTCAGTCCAGTTTCCAACACCTGTCAGGGGGATTCTCTAGTTTTCCATCCCCCCTATCACATTGACCCCACCCACCCCATTCCCTCTTGCTCAGGACCCCCTGCATGAGCACCCCTGGGGCCATGGAGGTGAGAAGGCCTGGCAGCCACACAACTCCCAGTCACCCCAGGGGATGTGCTGCTCTTTGGATAATGAAATGTGTCTTGAAAGGGAGGCTGGAGAAGAAAGAATCATGGAATCACAGAATATCTTGAATTGGAAGGGACCCACAAGGATCATCCAGTCCAACCCCTGGCCCTGCATAGGCCCAGAAGTCACACCCTGTGCCCCAGAGGATCATCCAAACCCTCCTGGAACTCTGGCAGCCTTGGGGCTGTGCCCACAGAGTAGGGTTCCCTACTTGGCCACGCACAGAAACCTGCTTGGGACTTGCAACTTGCATCTTGCAACTTGCATCTGGGAGATGGTGCCTGGGAGAAGGGCTTGGCATTCCCAGCCCTGCTCGTGTGAGGGTGGGCTGCCATCAGCCCTGTTGTGAGGCAGATCTGCACTGTTGCCTGGAGCACAGAGGGAAACTCCAGGGAATACACTGACATAGGTGGGAGCTCGTGGTTAGGATGATTTGAGAGAGGGTCATGAGGAAAAGAGCACTCTCGTGCCTACAGGAGCAATTAGAGCAGAGGCTGCACTCACTTCACTGAACACCAGTTACTGCTCCTCAAATCCAGCCCAGCAGCCCTCTGGAGTAGTGATTACCCGTGGGAATTCAGAGCACGTCCGAGCACTCGGCTCATCCCCTGTGCTGGCACCAGCCAGGGGCTCAGAACATCTGCCTTGGCCCCCGTGCCCAGCCAGGCTTCTCCTTTTGGGATGTCCACAGCACTGAGATCCCGGGGTCTGCCCCAAAAGCCTCGTTTCAATGGAAGGAGAAAGCTTGCCTTTGATGTGGAGTGTGGTGGGATCACAGGCAGGCGTGCAGGGAGCACGTGGCTGTGTGTGCCTGGATTCAGGTCAGCATGTGACAGTGAGGTCACACTGGTCACAGATGTGTGGCTGGAGCACATCAGCAGTGATCACACCAATCTATGTGAAGCCTGGCAAGGAGAGGGGCAGTTCAGCACTGATTGCACAGACTTGGCTGTGGAACTGGGCAATGGGGATGCTGAACTTAGTGAGACTAATTGACTGGATTGATTAGAAACAGGGAACAGTCCAGCTAAAAGATCTGTAGCACTGCACCACAGTGTCCAGCATGGGAAGAGCTGTGCCAGTGGCAGGGTTTGGTACCTGTGAAGTGTGTGAGTGCTGAGGAGTCACACTGTACACACAGTGAAGAGGAGAGGAAGGGAAGCTCTTGTGCAACAGGTTTTGTCCTCCTAACCACAGGTCCCCTGGGCTCTCTGGGTTGTACCAGGAGCTCACAACTCGTTGTAACTGGGCTGGGTTTGCAGAGGATGAGGCTCTGGCTCATGAGAGATGCAGAGCCTGGGGGACCACAAAACCTGTCCCTGGTATGTTCAGGAGCAGAAATCAATACTACTTTTCTTCTTCCTCTGTCTGCATTCAGATGATTATCAGTGGCATGTTCTGCACAGATTGTTTTTTAAGTAAGGACTGTGGTATCTAAAATAGGCCCCAGAGTAAAAAACTGTCCCTGGAGAGCAACTCAGCCTCCTGATCCAGATCTGTGCTTTACCAAATGAATCCCCAGTTGCTTTTGGCAGGCTCCAGCCCTGCTGCCCTTCTTCTTCTGCAGCTGTTTGCTCCTGAGGGGCACTCCATGGGGTTCAGAGGGAGCTCAGGCACTGACTGCTAATAACCCCATTTTATCTGGTGGTTTTGACTTCACTGGCAACTGGTAAATTTGCAGGGCTCTAAAATCCTGCTTGGGTTCATATCCTTCTATATCCATGGGTCCCAAACTGCAGTGAGAACACCCTCACTAATGAGGGGTGAACTGCTGCTGCTGGAGGGCACCTCTCCTCCAGATGGGAACTGCCTTGGAGCAAATAGAGGTTCTTTGGGCTGTGTTATCCTCTTGGATGGAAATGCTGGCTAAAGGATGGTGCTCCAGATGGTGAGGGCACTGGCCAAAAGCAGGAGATCTGGGTATGCCACTGAGGGACTTAGGATCCCATAAAACCCTCCAGTTCTCTGTGTTGACCCATCCCTTCTGTCTCTGTGCTCCCTGGGAGTGAGTCTTTCTCCTCAAGTCCATTTTTATAATCCTACACATCAGTCACAGTGCTGATGTGCACAGGGTCAGACTGCCCATGGGCTCACAGTCCCAAAAAGCTTTGCTGGGAGACCAACAAACCTGATCCTCCATTCCATCTCCCTAGTGTGGACTTGTCCTGGTTCCCCACCTAGGAGAGACCCATCCTCAGTGGGTGACCTCTCATGCCATGGCTGGGGAGAGGAATTGGGAAGACTTCTGGAGATCTCCGGAAGTTCCCTGGCAGCCATGGTGTGGTGTCAAACCAGGCTGGAGACCCTGGATGTTGCTGACTGCTGCCAAAACCCCTTCTGTGAGAAGTGATGTGTTGCTGGAAGCACACATGGAACGTGACTCACCTCCAAAAAATCCCTCAGAGGAAGTGACTGGACAACCTCCTAGGGGATGTAGTTTAGTCAGAGGCAAGACTTTGGTCTTTAGGCAGAGTGTCCTGATGGGATTATCTGCCTTGTGCTACAAAGGGGCTCGGGCCAGATGATTGACTGCTCCTTCTGCCTTTGCCATCCATGAATCAATCAAAGGTGCTGTGGAAGTGTTTTTGCAGAGGATGTGTGACAGTGGTTCTGTAGCAAAAGAATAGCTCAAAGCAACTTTGGAAAAATGCTGTATGTTATCAAAAGCAAGAAAGTTTTGAAATAAAAGATTATTCAAACCCTGGGCAGCGTGTCAGTGCTCAACATCCTCACCCATTTGCAGCAAGCACCGTGGTGCAGGTGGTACGTGAAAGGCAGTTTCTCTGGAGCACCATGGCAGGCTCCTTCGTCTTGCTCATCCAGCTTGCCTGTCAGTCCCTGAATCACACAATGGCTCAGAGCTTCATCCGCTGGCTGGAAGTGACTCACAGGCCTTTGGAAGCGCCAGCGTGTGCTGCTACCTGTGACATCAACTGCACCATCCCAACGAGACCCCCCTCCTGCTCCTCCAGGTGATCGTTATAATTAGTCCCAGTGAAACAGCCCCAGAAGAGCTGCTGGCTCAACACACAGAGCCTGGAAAACAGGCAGGAGCCTTTGCTGCCACGTGCTGTCCTAGCAGGGAGGCTCTGCGGAAAAAACACAGCTCGTAAGAAGCTTTAAAACTCTTTGCCTGTGGACTTCCCAATTTCTCCTGGGCTTTACTTCCCAGGGACAGCAGGGCTGGAAGAGCTGGGGAGCGCTTAAGTGTATCCATGGGCTTTGCAAAAATGGGAAATGAAACCTTAGATTTGAAGGACTGTTTGCAAATGCTTTCTTTTAGTGGGAAACAGGTCTCCTCCTGCATCACCAAGTCGTGTTACACCCCACGCTCCCAGTGCCTCCTGTGCAGCTTTTGGAGGAATCAATCTGGGCCATGTGAAATGTAACTAAAATATACCCAGGCTATGAATCCCAGGGGATGGAGCTTTCCTGCAAGAGTGTGTTTCTGAAGGAGCTGCCTGTTTTCCTGTGCTGGGGACCTGAGCACGAGCCCAGAAGTCCCCAGCAATGGGGTGATCACAGTGATGTTATTCCCTCCTCACCCCATCTCTCCAAAATGCCACCACAGCCCCTCGGGGTCCTTGTGCACCCTGGTGGGCTCCAAATCCCTGTTGCCACCAGGAATGTGCTCCCTCCTCCCAGACAGCTTTGCTTTCTGCTCTGCTCTCTGCGAGTGTTCCCTAAGGATATATAACTGAGTTTTATAATGAAGCACCTCTCACCCAGCACATATTAAACAAATTTCAGTTGCCCTTTATTACACAATAATGATAGTAAGATTTAATTGCCTCTGCACCCAACGGAGACATGAATTTTAACTGATATGACTAAATCTTCCCAGTGGTGTAATTGGTGGTGTCTGCAATTGTGGGTCAATTCCAGTGCATCAGTGGGTGGTGACAGAAAAATCCTTCCTGAGGAGTGTGGATCCCAAACTGAGACTGTGGGTGGATTAAGAGACCGAGACAGGTAAGGAGCAGCTGATCCAAGGAAGCCAATTAAACAATGATGCTTAGTGGGGCTTTTGATCCATGACAGAGGCTAAAGATGCACAAAAATGTGAGAAAATCCAGGAGCTCATGGAGATCAACAGGACCAGGGTCTCTGTGGGCTCTGCCCTGGAACTATGCTGCTCTCCTCACACCTACCATCATTTTCCGCAAGTTCAAATAATACTTTTTTTTCAGAGTAAAGAAACCAGGAGAAAGGGCATTCTGTGAGTGACTCTGTTTGCAGGGCTCTCTGACACGTCTGTTTTGATTTGTGCTGAAAACTGTGTCACCCAGATACACCCCAGGCAGCGACAGTTCATGCTGTGCTTTTTACAGTGCAAAGAGAAATGAGCTCTCCAGGAGCAGAGGAACTGGGGAGAGCTGGGGACAGCAGGACTGGGGTTAACAACCCTCATGCAAGCCCTTCTCCAGCAGCCATGGTCCTGCTCTGGGTGTTGCTGTAGCTAAAGGAGCATTAGGGGCTGGGGCACTGCACTGGAGACCAGAAGGTCACAGATCACCCCTAACTTTTTGCAGGGGCTCAGTTTAAGCATTTTCTGCCCCCCCCACAATTTAGCAGGCACTAGTGTAACAAAGAACCAGTTTAAGGGTCATTCCAAACACTTCAGACACCTCTGGGTTTGTCCTGCTCATCACAAGTTGATGTAAACAGGTCCAGTTCAGTTTCTCCATTGTTTCCATTTCTCCTGCCCTTTTCTTTTGCCTTCAGTTTTGCCCAGTGTCCTGGGCTGACAGGGGCCTCGAGCTGAGCAGTTCCCTGCACAGCTCCCGGGGACCTGAGGCCCTGCAGCCCCTCAGGGCTCCTGTCCCAGCCATCATCCTTCCCTGTGTCTGCGTGTCAGTGCTCTCAGGTCATGCTTGGTTGCTGTTCCTCAGCAGACTCCCACTCCAGGTCCTCCAAGGATTTCACAGAAAGTGAAAATTATCCTATTGTATCAGTAAACAAAAGGGCAAGGCTGAGAGGAGAAGGTTGACAGGCCTGGCTCGTGTTTTCCCTGGCTCCGTGTGATGGGAATGCTGGGCTGGACCCTCACAGGCTGCTGGGTCTCTGGCCTGGAGACAAGCCTGGCCTGTGGCTTTTTCTGCACATGAAACCTTTCATCTGAGCTACCCAAAAGGAGTCTTAGAGCCATTTCAAACCCTATGCTGAGGTTTCCAGTGTGTGATTCATGTCATTTCATGCCAAAATTCACGTCTTCGTCTTCCAGTCACTGTTCCTGGAATGAATGAATTGTCCCTCCTGTTTTCTCCCCCAGGTCTTTCACTGCTTTCCAAAACTGAATGATAAAGAATTAGCCCGCCTGGCAACTGAGGGCTGAAAGTGCTGACAAAGACACCACGTGAATCATATGTTGCCAGTTATCTCCTTCTCTATTTTAAGATGCAGAATATATTCTGATGCCAAATCATGGCCATACGGTCCTTCCAGTGGTGCACTGACACCCATCACCCCTCTGTGACATCCCTGGGGGACTTTGTGGCAGGAGCCACGGTGGAGGGGGTGGGCAGATGGAATTTCATCCTCCTCCATTTATGAGACGTTGATTTGTGCTGGGGTCCGAGCAGGGCAGGGCTGGGGTGTGCAGGGGATGTCTGCACAACGCTCTGGTGTTTCAGTACATGGCTTTCCAGACCTGGTTTTTGGGAGGCAGTGGGAAATGTCTGCACGTTGCAGGCAGAACGGACCTGCCAAGACCAGTTGCCACATCAAATATTCCCAGTGCATGTCCAGCCCAGATCTATTGCTGTGGGTCAGCACTGCCCAGACACGCTGACCACAAACCAGCTGCTGCTTCTGTTCCTGGAGGCATCAGCATTCTCTGGTCACTACATCTGACTCCACATGTTCTAATTCCTGAATCCCTCCCTGCTCATTCTTCTTACTACTCCATAGGGCATGGGAGGCAAAAAAACCCTTCTGTATTAAAACAAGGGCAATGCCCCATCATTTCCTCTCCCTGCAATTGCTGGGTAATTACACCTGAACTTCTGAAGCAATTCCAAAATTAACGAGATAGCATCCACCCCACAGATTATAATAACAACTCTTTAGGCTGAGGAAGAGCTTGTACCTGGCTAATTACCGTGGGACTGATTAGATGAAAACTGGTCATCTGGCTAATGGTGGGGTCAGCTCTGCTGCACGATGAGCTGTCTCCAGGCAGCATTTCTCCACAGGTTCCCCATGGTCTGTTCATTCCCTGCCTGACCCACCCTGCTCAGTTCTTGCTGAGAGCGAGGACAAGTAGAAATCTGGCTGTAGGAGTACAAAGCAGACATGTCTAACAGCACCCACGGGCTCTTGGGGTCCAAATTTCCTTCAAAGCAAGCATGGCCCAGTCCCTGAAGTTGCAGCAACACAGCCAACCCCATGGAGAGGACTCCCAGTGGCAGCAGGACCCGGGGCACTGGGGACAGCCATGGCCCTGCCCTCTCCTGCAGCAGTGACACTTGTGGCTGTTGGTCTGCAGTGTTACAGGGGTTAAGGTTTCCAGATGTTCTTGGCATGAGTTTCTGATTCATGATGGGGAGTTACACCCTCATTACTCAAGCTGCACCACTGGAGAGCTCCAGCTGGTCCTGCATCTCCCCGTGTGAGGCAGGCATGGGATGAGGCTGTTCTGGAAGAATCACCAAGCAGGAGATTGGATGAGGAAAAGAAGGAAGGAAGGTAGGAAACTATAGATGAACAGAGCAGAATCCTCTGAGCCCTGCAGTGTGCAGGGAGCTGCAGAAGGCGGCTGTGGAGAACGAGCCTGCAAGCCAGGGAGGTGCTTATTTTAGGGGATGCAGCACCACATCAGGAGGAACTGCTCCTTCCAGGCTCCTTTGTAAAGGTCCTGACTGCCCTTTGATCCCAAGTACAGCAACATGAAGATCAGACCAGGAGAATCAGGGGGAGTTCAGGAACCCACTGCCCTCAGTGCCAGCAAAAAAGTGGAGAGAATTTGGGGGCTAAAACGCTCTTTATAGATCTAGTAAGGATATTTTACAGTTTTTTATGCTCAAGGCTGTGTTTGGTGAAATAATTTCTAGCTGAAAATGACATTGACTCCTCTGGCAGCTGCATTTCCTCCAGCAGGGAGGCAAGGTGAGCAACAGGCATTTCTCCAGGGCTCTGTAGCGTTTCCTCCAGCCACTGCTCCTCTAAGGCAGCCACTCCAACTGTGATCCCTGGTGTCTGCTTTGGGCTGGGAACAGACATTTTATGTCTATAGGAGGATACAGACCCTTTTATTTACCAGTAGGAAATTTGTCTTCTATTTATCTTGTAGGAAATGACAGGCCTGACAGGCCTCAGCTTAGGGCTGAGGAGGGTCTGTGCTCACCCTGGCTCTGCACAGGCCACCCGGATGAATTGTTTGTTCCTTGTGCCCAGACATGCTGTGAAAAGATGGTATCAGGGCTTGGTTCATTTGTAATATCAGCTTAGACTGGAGCCTCTTCAGGACAAGGGTTTCTGCAAGTCACTGAGACAAAGGGAGAATCAAGACTGAGATGGACAGAAGGAGGAAATCAAGCAAAAAATTAATCCCCAGAGAATCCTTCGTTAGAGGCTTCTTAATCAGAAGGACTAAAACTGGTACAGATACTTAAGGAGGTAAAGGGTTAAGGAAATACAGAACCAAGAAGTGGGATCTCTGCCCAATCTCCAAGGTGGAGATTTTTGGATTCTCTGGTGGGATAAGTCCACTCTTCCGGGGGTCAGTGATTGTTCAAGGACTCCTGTCCTGCTTCCCAGCTCCCACATGACCACTGTGATTTTAAAGCTTGGCCAGCCTGCCAGGGACATTTCTGTAAGGGAAGGTGGAGTGCTGACTCCCCATGGTGTCCACTGTGTGTTGTTTGCACCGGCTTTCCCTGAGCTCCCCCTTCGGACTCGGCTCCTGGGCAGGCATTCTAAGGCTGGCTGCTCCCTTCCAGGCAGGATTCCTGCAGCCCACTGGCATATTTGGCTGAGATTTGCTGCTGATGAGGAGGAGGATTCACAGAGCTGTGAAACTGTCATTTGTGGGAAATTGGGATGTGCCAGATCCAAACAGAGCTGTAACTGCTGGAAACTGTCCTCAGGGTCCCACATCTCTGGAGCCAGCCCATTTCCCCAGTAAGGGGGTAGAACTGGCCCCGGCCTTCACAATCCAGCTGTGCAAGCCTTTCTTCTCCCACCCACCCTGAGGGTGTATGGAGGTTACCAAGGTCTCCAAGGGTCCCACTTCAGTGAGGCATCCCCAGAAGGGCTTTAATGCCCAGTGGGAGTCTGCTCATCTCAGAACCTCAGAGAAGCCCTTGAACCACCCAGGGGACCAACTTAGCCTTGTGCTCACAGGAACTCAGACAAGAGGCTTTACCAAATTGTAAACCATTTATGGTTTCAGGTTCGGTAAAACGGGATAAAGGTTTAAAATGCTGTTATTTTCAGCTGAAAAATGACCCCTCAGCAGTCCCCCATCAAAAGCTACTTCAGCTTTAAATTGGTTGCCATTGTTTTTTTGTGACTCTTCTTAAGGAAATGCAAATCACGGGGGTTCCTGAGTGAGCAGTATATGCAGTAAAGATTCTGAAATTCATGGAAAATTTACAGTAAATTATTAATTACAGATATCTTCAATTATCTTTGAGGACCGGTGGAGATTAAAAACCTACAGCAAAGTTAGTATCCCAGATTTCTCATAATTTAAAGTTTTCTGCATTCGTTAGTTAATGCCAGAGATGAAAGTCAAAGAGCAAGTGATGGCAGGAGGCTGGTTTGGGAGTTGACTTGCACAACTGTCTTACTATTCCCACTTGTTCAGAAGTTTGTGCTGGCAGGACATGACCCAGAGGTGGGCCAGGGCCCTTAGTGCACTGCCTGAGCAGCCTATAACCATCTCTCCACAATCCATTCTGCTTCTCTCCCCTCTGTCCCAGGGGTTTAGCTGTCACCCCATCACCACTCCCCTCTCTGCTCATGGCAGACTTGGAAAACACCCCAGGAGTCCTTGTACAGAAACCCAGAGAGTGCTGCAGACAACCTCAGCTGGAGGCACCTCCTGACACCTGAGCATGGGATGACCCTGCCAGGCTGGAGGGGTGGGCTCTGCACTGCCCTGTCAGTCCCTGCAGCCTCCACACACAGGGCACCTGCCTGGGAGGGCTCCAGGACACTGGAGCTGTTGGGTCCTGGAGAGAAGGAGAGTTTAAAACAGTTTAAGAAATGGAGTAGCTTCCTTGAGTGCCACTGGGCACATTTCAGTGTGGCTGAGGACTCCAAAAATCCCACTGAAGGGCTTTCCCAGTGCAATCGTGCACGTTTGCAAAGCACAGGACCTTATCTGCAATCACCCCCTTCAGCAGGGGGGCTCTGACAGACCCCAGCTGGCAGAAGGTCATGGTAGAGCAGCCAGACCCCTTGAGGGTCTCTATGGGATGCCACAGGCTGCCACCATCAAGTATTTCTGGATGCAAATACTTTCAATGGAAGCTTCATTTGTTTGTTTGTTTTTTTGCTGGAAATGCCCACTGTGCATAGAACAGGAGCCCTGAAAAGATGTCTGTGTCCATCCGTGTGTTTGTTTCCTCATCACTCCAATAGAATCATCTCTAAACCAGCTCCGTGAGGGACTCTAGTCCTGTGCACGGAGAAAGCCCTTTCTGGTGGATTTACAAAGGCCACATCCCAGAAGAGAAAATAACTGCATTAGAGAGCCTGAATTTCCTGTTTCCATCCTGCACATCTTTCTGAATTAGCTGATTCTGCACTGAGGAAAGCAAAAAACTCCCCCTTAGCATTTCCAGTGCCATGGATAATCAATGAAGAGAGAAAAGGTGACCTCTCTGAGTGGGTGAATGCCTGTCCTCAGATTTGGGGAAAAAGCCACTCTTGAGCTGGGTCACCGGGTGTGTTGGGGGTCCCAGAGCTGTTCTGGCCCCTCTCTGGTCTCTTGTAAAGGTCACACTGCTCGGACACACCACATCACCTCCCTGCAAGCCTGCTCTGCCTGTCCCTTGTGTGTCCCTTCCTGTGGTCCCACCTGTGGAATCATCTTCTTGATCCTGGGGAGGTCTAATGCAATTCCCTGGGACTCCCACAGTCTCCTTTCCTTGGTTTCTGCTCTGCACCTTGAACAGCAACAGTAGAAAGTCTGTGTGTGACCATTTATTCCCAGTGATCCATAGCCTTTCTCAGCAGGAGAGCAACTTCCAGATGCTAATTAAATACCAAACCCGAGCTGCAGATCGTGCTCTGTGCTAAGCTCTGCATCTTATCCACTTGGGCAGTGTTGTACTTGTGGTTTCCTTCATCCAAGCAAAAAGCCACGTGGAATGAAATCTTCCTGAAGGACTTCTGGTGTTTCTGATTTGTCATTGCATCCATCCAACACAGAGGAGGGAAAATTTACATTCTGTGGATTCTGGTGCAAATGGTGGGGTCTGTCCTACGGGAATGGGAGTAAAACCAGGTAGAAAGTGGATTCAGACCCTGTTGCAGAGGAGCAAATGTCCCTTGGAGGTGTTTTATACCTAGTTGTCCACTGGAGACTCAACAAGGCTTCCCAGGGCAGTGGTGGACCTGGAAGTGCTGGGGGAATGGTTGGACTCAATGATCTTAGAGGGCTTTTCCAACCTTAATGACTCTGGCATTCTATGACAAGGCTCCTTTAAGCCCACAGGGCTCAGGATGGAGCTTTGGCCATCAGTGCTCAAAGCACCCAGCGAGTGCTCGGTCCTGTCAGTCCAAGAGGTTCCCAACTGCAGTGCTGCACTGAGAGGCTCCTCCACTCTGCTGGACACAGTCACTTGAGCTATTTGAGCTGCCCATAAAGGACAAAGTTCTGCCAGTGACCTGGACAGCTTGAGCAGACTCGTTCCTGGCCCTATTTTGCTCTGAATGCAGCTGCCCAGCACTGGGCAAGCTTTGATGTTGCCTTGCAGCTCGTTAAACATTACAGCTTGTCTTGTCTAGTGTAGATGAGGAACGAGCCCTCCATTCTGCACTTGGGGCACTGCAGCAGCACAATGCCCTCAGGTCTGAGCCCAGGTCATGGTCACCTCACCTCAGCTCCTGCTCTGGTCCTGCTCATGGCCATGGTTACCTTGCTTCTCGTGAAGTTTTCCCAGTTTCCCAGTACAAATCATGACCTCCCACTGCCTACACACACAGTGTTCATATTCCAGTTGTTACAGGAGAGGAGCTTACAGAGCATTCCATTGGGTCTTTGGGGTTGGAAAACACCTCTAAGATGGAGTCCAACCTATGACCAAACACCACCTTGTCACTCAGCCCAGAGCACTGAGTGTCACATCCAGTCATTCCTTGAAAGCCTCCAGGGGTGGGGACTCCACCACCTCCATGAGCAGCCCCTCTAAATGTTTAACAACCCCTTTCATCGAAGAAATTCCTCCTCATGTCCAACCTGAACCTCCCCTGGTGCAGCTTAAGGCCATTTCCTCTTGTCCTGTTGATTTGCAGGGTCCCATCCCACTGATTCTCCTGGAGATCAGCTGCTGCTGCTGCTTCTCTGATTGCCTGGAGCCCTCTGGACTTGCCTGCTACAATGGAGAGCAGCGTTTGCCTCTTCTCGCTGCATCAGCTTCATAAAAGGCAGGACTGGCTCTTTCATGTGAAGGGCTGAAATCTGATTGATCCTTCCCTGCCTGGCTCTCAGGGTGAGGCTGTGATTGTCTGGCTTTTAATTATGTTATCACTCTAGATTTTATTTCTCATTCTAGCAAGAATCTTTAAATTATACTCTTTGGACAATACTTACCAGCAAAAATGTGTCTTCTTTTCACGAATTTTAATGCTGCTCCTAAGCCTGGATGTAGGTCCTCTTGGAGCACTTTTTCAGGGGACTTTGTCCCTGTTGTTTTGAGTTCCTTCTTTTCCCTGTGATTTTTGGGATGATCCCTACAAAGCAAACATGCAGCATTATTTCAAAAGCTTAATCTAAACCCTTAGCAGGGATATTTCCACCATTAGATTTGTTTTTGTAACTCCACAGTTGTCACTCCACCTTCAGCAACACCCTTGGCTTCCCCAGGACTCAGGACCCCAGAGGGTCCAGAGCCAGTGTCTTTCCAGGCAGCTCCAGTTTCCCTGCACTCACAACAGAGCAGTGAGTCCTTCCTCTCCTTGCCAAGCTGGCAGCTGGAATCGGTGGGAGAGGCTGTGCCTGCAGGAGCAGAGGCAGCTGGCTCAGACAGCAGCACACCCAGGCAATGCCAGAGAGCCTGACCATGGGCACCTGGCAGAATCCAACAGGAAAACCCCACCACAGAAGTGCAGTCAGTCCTCAGGCCATGGGCTGGGTGGGAGGTGGGGCTGGGATGGGGTTTTCCTCCTTTTGTAACCACAGTTTATAAAAAGACAGGTGTCTGCAGGTGAGATCCCTTCTGAAGTGCCTGGATGAAGACCCAGAGCACACAGGATTTCTGAGCTGCTCCCTGGCAGCATTTTGTTTCAAGAGTTACACTGACATTTAAAAGCATTCCCTGCATCCAGGCCTCTCCTGACAAAGATTTCTCTTTGGACTTTTTTGTGGCCCCCATACAAGATCCAGCAAATCCAGGCCTTTCTCCAGCTGTCAGTCCCTTGCTGTGCTCCCACTTCAGTCTCCTTCTCAAACTGTGGCTGTGCAGGATGATCCAGTGTCCCTGGGTTTACCATCAGAGCCTTGAAGTGGAGAGGATGGACCAGCCTGTGTTGTGTTCTGCAGAATACCACAGAATTCCAGAATCCCAGGATATGCTGAGCTGGAAGGGACCCACAAGGATCATCCAGTCCAACCCCTCAGCCCTGCACAGCCCCATCCCCAAGAGTCCCCCCCTGTGCCCCAGAGGATCATCCAAACCCTCCTGCAGCTCTGGCAGCCTTGGGGCTGTGCCCACTGCCCTGGGGAGCCTGTTCAGTGCCAACCACCCTCTGGGGGAAGAACCTTTCCCTGAGATCCACCCTGAGCCTGCCCTGACACAGCTCCAGCCATTCCCTGGGGGCTGTCCCTGCTCCCCCCAGAGCAGAGCTCAGTCCTGCCCCTCCTCTGCCCCTGCCCAGGCAGTTGGAACTGCACTGAGCTCTCCCCTCAGTCTCCTCTGCTCCAGCTGAACACACCAAGTGCCCTCAGTGTCCTCACACGGCTCCAAATCCAGGCCCTTCCCCATCTCTGGGTCCCTCCTTTGGACACTCTCCAATGGCTCAATCTCTCCCTTCCATTGTGTCCCCCCAAACTGCCCCAATATTGAGGTGAGGCCGCCCCAGGGCAGAGCAGAGCGGGACAATCCCCTCCCTGCTGCCCCCAGGACAGGGATGTCCCTCCTGGCTGCCAGGGCACTGCTGACTCAGGGACAACTGGCACCCACCAGGGCTTGGAATCCTTGGCTAATTGGGATCTGTGAGGAAACACAAGACACCTCTCTCTGAGGCTCCCAAAGCTTTTGACAGAAGGCAGATTTCCTGCCCTGTTATTGCTCTACAGTTTTAGTCTGTGGCTGTTTCACATCCTCTGATTCCAACCCCAAATGCTGCCATGTCCAGGTGGTGCCAGAGGGCACTTGGGCTCCTCAGATGTTTCCCAGTTGCCCTCTGAAGAGCCTGGAGGGGTTCAAGGCTGTGGAAAGATTTTTTAGGCATCTCCCCCAGCATCACCCTGGGCTCACCTGCCCTGCCACGTGTGTGAGGAGCAGGGAAGCAGCAAAAAGGCTGTCCCACAGGGAAAAGCTGATATCCCACTGGGATGGGGCTGCAAGCTCAGCTCAGCTCTTTCTCTTTCCCTCTGGAAGAAAACCTTTGATTTAAAAGCTGAACCTTGGCTTTAATCCCAGGCTGCAGGCAGGGCCCTGCTGGATGTACCTGTGCTCTCTCCTGCTGCCACCCTGCCCAGGGGAGAGCTGCTCTGCCCTGAGGGAGCACGTGCTGAGCCTGCTCCCTCCATCCAGGCAGAGAAAGACAGAAAAATCCGTGATTCTGGTCATCTGTTGAGAATCCTGTTTTCTTTCAGCAGAATTCCCATATCCTCTTCCCCAGAACTCAGTTTCCTGGGGTGGACAGAGGGTCCACGTCCCCTTCTTGGTGTAAGCCACATTACACACTTTTCCAATGATTCCTCTAGCTGGAGATGGGCAGGGTTGATTTACAAATGGCAATTCATGGAAATCATACTGAACCCTTTGGTAACCATCCCCAAGGATCAGCTCCCACCACTGGTATAAATCTGCTCCTCATGTTCATCTTGTTCCTTCAAGCTCCATCTTACAGCTATTGCATCTTGTTCTGGCTATTCATCCTGATTTAAAGCAGAAATCTCTTTCTCAGGAACATACCTTTGGTCATATCTTCTTTTTTACCTCCTCTCAGAGTGGCACAGTTGAAAGACTGAACTGAACAAGGCCTTCCAATACCTACAGGGGCTCCAAAAGGGCTGGGGAGGGACTTTGGAAAAGAGCCTGGAGTTACAGGACATGGAGGAATGGCTTCCCACTGCCAGAGGGCAGGGATAGATGGGAAATTGGGATGAAGTTCTTCCCTGTGAGGGTGGGCAGGCCCTGGCACAGGTTGCCCAGAGAAGCTGTGGCTGCCCCTGGATCCCTGAAAGTGTCTAAGGCCAGGTTGGAGGGGACTTGGAACAACCTGGGCTGGTGGGAGGTGTCCCTGCCCATGGCAGGGGGTGGAATGAGATGAGCTTTGAGGTCCTCTCCAACCTAAACCATTCTGTGATTCCATGATTCTGTGAATCAGTGACTTTCCTGAGCCCAGCACTTTAAACAAGTCCTTGCAGAGCTGGTGACAGGGTTTGAACCATCACTGCCCTCCCTGTTCACTCAGCTGCTCCAGGGCCATGGGCCACGCTCCACACTCTGGATTCCCAGTGCAGCTCTGCTCTCTGGCCCCACTGTGGTCACACCCCAGGTCCCCAGACACAGGACTTGGCTCAGCTGCCACGATGCTCTGGGGTGTGCAGAGTTCATTTCCTGCTCTGTGGATTTTACCAGAAATTACCTTTTTTGTTGTTATGATCCTGTTTCAGATCAATAAGAGATAATGGGCAGCACTGGGCTGGGAAAAGATCCCCTTTGAGAGGAGAGAGCACAATAAATACTACAAAGATTAATACCTGAATTTAGTAGTTAATTGCCCTGGCGGTCTCAGAGCTTTCATAGAATCACAGAATAGTTTGGTTTGGAAAGGATCTTTAAAGGTCATCCAGGTCACCCCCTGCAATGAGCAGGGACATCTTCAACTAGATCATCAACTACATCTTCTACCAGATCTTGCCCAACATTCCTTGCCCAAATTTGCATTATCCCACAGATGACAAGTCCTGCAGAGCCCCAGCATGACCCAGATGCTGCTGAAAGGCCAAGTTTGCAGATGTGGTTTTTGTGACTGTCAAACTCAGGATTCCCAACCTGCCTTGCAGCTCTGGATCCATCTGACACAGTCACAGCACAGCTCACACCAGAGCCTGGGCTGTTGGCCCTGTGGTTGTGTCCACCTTAGGTCCACCAGGAATAATGACAGAGGAGAGACTCCTCAGGCAGGATGTGGAGTCCAGGCTGCCTCTTCCCAAGGGAAATGCAGAAACCACCACACACTCAGGGATGTTCCTTCTCATCTAACACTCATGAGGAGGAACAAACCAGGCTGAAGTCCCCAGGGGAAACAGCAGGAGAAATCCAGCAGAAAAAGGATACCTAAACACAGGACTTCTCCAGTTGCCTGCTGCTGGTAGAGGAGTTGTGTTCCCACCCTCTGTGGGACAGACACAAGGCTACTCCACTTCAACATGCAGAAAACCAGAAAATCTCTGGTGGAAATTCCACTTCATCCCAGAAATTCAGGACTGCAACACCCAAAGGCTTTATAGGCAGGAGATGTGTCCACCTTCCTGCACTCTGCCCCTGTGGAATGAACCTTCATTGCTGGGGAACGAGCAGCCCTGGACATACTCCTGGATTCCTCAGCTTTGGGAACAAATGATGATGGTCCATCCACAGCTAATCAGCACCTGCCACTCTGTGAGGCTGGTGCTGCTCTGTGAGCTGCAGCTCCTTGCTGAGCAGAGCAAAACACTTGCTCAGGTGCTCAAGGAGTCTCTGTTGCTTCTTTCTCAGTGCAAGGAGCATTTGCAGGGGCTCAACCATTTGAGTATTTGCTTCCATGTTCCTTCTTGGATGTTCAGACCTGAATTTGCATTTTCAAGCCCCAAACCTCTGCCTCTCCAGTGCAAAGTGCAAACCCAAGGATGAAAGCATGTGGGATCACAAGTGAATGTGCATCATGCTGGGAGAAAAGCAGCTTGTTCATCATCTTAAGTGCTGCTCAGTGTTTGTAATACTCCCTGACATGACAAGAACCCCCTTCAGGCAGGATGGGGAGAAATCCCCATGATCTGTGCATCATGTCTGGATAACAGGTCGTGTTGTCCAGCAGACCCAGAAAACACGAGAAGCAAGTCAGGGGCAGGTCCTCCTGGTGTGTTCCCAGGCGTATTCCCACAAAATTGCTTCTGTCCTTCCTTCCAGGGAGGGAGGGAGGAAGGAAAAGCAAAGGAGATCCTGCTGTGGGCTGTCATTTATATCAACATCAGAGCAGCCACGGTGGATCTTGTTCTTTCCAAGGATCTTCTTGATCCTGCACAGGGAGGTTTTCCATGCAGTGGGATGGTGTTTTCCCAGCTGGGACAAGTGTTTTGGTGAGGTGACAGAAAGGAAAAGATGTGCCAGGGACCAGAAGGGACTCAGTAAAGTTCTGTTACAACTCAGAAAGCCACTGAGCCAGATAAAACCAAACCAGAGGTAAAGACTCCTCTGCAGGGACACAGTGGGAAGGGAAAGAGTTGCTTATAAGCTTTTTTATTTCTATTCCACCTGGCCTAGTCACTGAGTTCCTCCTCTTTCAGAAATGTAGTTTTATTCAAGTTTATATTCTAATAAAACTGGATTTAGAGTTTAAAAGCCCCTTTGGTCTTTGGAGAGAGTTTCCTGCAAGGGAAGGTGTAGGCAGATGTACTCCCTACTCCAGCTGGCTCAGGTTTCTGTTCCAGGAGCCCCCGTGCCCTGCAGCGGCAGCCGAGCACCCCTGCCCCAGTGCAGGCACGTGTGGGGGCTCTGGCAGGCTGGAGCAGGAGCAGGAAGGCTGGAGCAGGAGCAGGAAGGCTGGAGCAGGATGCAGGAGGAGCTGTCTGACAGTCTGAGAAGGGGAGGGAGGATGAGGAAGCGGCTGGGAGTGGGATGCTCTGGGTGCTGTGGGGCCTGGGAGGGTGCTCAGGCTCAGATTAGCTGCTTGATTACTGTGCTGTGTTCTCATCAGAGGAGAAGAGGCTTTGATCAAAGGAAGATTACTTCCAAACGGGAAGAGGAGGTTTCATTAGAGAGGCTTAGATGATGTGCAGTAACTGAACTCATCTTCTGAACAGCTCAGCTTAACCCTTCTCCAGTCCTGCCTGTTCCAGCAGGCAGCTCCCGGCACAGGCACATCCCTGCCCTGAAGGAGGCCCTGAGGCTCTGAGATGCTCCAGGACTGACACTCAGCCCCAGGTGTCTGTCCTCACCACATATCCAACATCCACACAGGCTCTGGATCTTCCTGCCGTGAATAACTTGGGCAGGAGCCTCTTCCAAACCCACCTCCAAAGGGGGAAGTAGAATGGGAAACCTGCAGCAATCCTGTGCACTTGCCAGCCCCAAAGCTGATTTAATCAGTCTTTAGGACTGTGTGTGCAGCACCCACATTACAGCTGAGCTGGAGCACCATCATCATCCTCCTGCTCCTCGTCCCCTTGGCACACAACCCTGAGGTTGGCCTGCCCACACTGTAGATTTGGAGACATCATCTTCAAGGACATCCAACACCTTCTTCTGCTCCCCAGAGCTTGTTGTCTTGGTTGCCTTTACAGCTGACAGAGAAATTGGCACTTCTAGGGCACGAGGAATCTCCTGCTATCAGAGATGTCTGAAGAAATGCAGCTCCCAGGATGCATCACTGCTCCCCACTGACAATGGGATTCCAGACAAGTTGCTATGAAGAAGCAGAAAAGAGGATACCCTTGTGTTTACCCTGGACATCAGGTCAGGTTTATAAAAGCAAAATGTAGAAGGAAGTTCTGAAACAACAGGAAAGTGTAAAACAATCCTGGAGCAGAGCTGACAGCAGAACTCCTCTCTTTCCTGTGGGATTCCTCTCCCAGGGTCTCTGGGATGTGTATGAGCTGGGCAGTCACCCCTCTGAGCTGGATTGTGCTTCCCTGAGCAGTCAGCCCCTCCACCTGTCCACCCTGTGTCCTTGTCCCTGCTTTCTCCTCTCTGTTAATCTGGTCCCAGCTGCTGCACAGACACAACGTGCCCACAGCCCCTCCTGAGCCATCCCTGTGTCCCCAGATCTCCCAGCCAAACTCTTTACACTGCCAACAATACAAGTGTCCACTGTGCATGTGTTCTGACAAGCAAACAGGCTTTAACTGGGCTATAGAGAGTGTCCTTCACAGAATGATCAGCTTTGTCCAGGTGGCTTTAGGTGTGCTGGACCCTACACCCTCTACCTTGGAAGAGACCTTAGATCCTCAGGCAAATATTCACAGGTCAGGAGAAGAAATGGCTCAGGATATACTGAATTATGATATTCCTTAATATTCAAAGGCTTCACCCTGCAGTGTGCTCTGTTTAGGCTTGGCCAGCTTCAAGCTCTCTCTGCAGACTGACCATAACTGCTCAAAGGGCGGCTGAGCTCTCCAGTCTAACAGAGTGCTCCTGTTAAAAAGAAACCAGTATGGGGAAAAATGGACAGACCTCGACATTTGGATTGGGCTGAATTGCTGGAGAAAACAGGAAAAGGTTCTTCCTCCAGAAGAACAAGCAGTTCAGGGGCACTGAACAGGCTCCCCAGGGCAGTGGTCACAGCCCCAAGGCTGCCAGAGCTCAAGGAGCATTTGGACAATGCTCTCAGGGACAGGGTGGGGTGTCCTGTGCAAGGCCAAGAGCTGGACTTAGATGATCCTTGTGGGTCCCTTCCAACTCAGGAGATTCTATGGCTTTACAATTCTAAAAAGAGAGGTAAAGAAATGATCCATTGCATGATGATGGATTGTAAGACATTTTCTCTGCTACTTTGACCTTCCAGTGCTAGGATGAAAGAATCCATACTTCCACCCCCCAGCTCCTGAGAAACCTTGCCAGAAGTGATGAATTCAATACTCACCCAGCATACCTGAACCACGCCTCGAAGAAGCTGGGAACACAACCTTGTACAGCTCCTCTTGCTTCTTTGGCTGTTCTTTCCCTGCCCTATTTCCTTCCCATACCTCTTTTCCCTATTTCCCTCCTTGCAGCAGGATGCTGGATTATCTGTATAAAGTAATTCCATCCCTTGTGGTTTTGATGAGGCCCTGGAAGGGGTTAAGCAGCTTCATGGGTGATGTACCTTTGCCAGGTCTCCAGAGAACAGCTGTTTGGATGTACTGAACCCCTGTTCCTCCAGCAGTGACTTGCAATTTGATCTCTCACCAGAGACGTATTTTCTGTTTTACTGTTCTTTTTGGCCATATTAATGCATTTGGAGCCTTGTTTTGCCTCACAGAAAGCAGAATTGAATTCCAGCAGTGGCAGCACCTTGGCCAAGTATCGTTCCATTGATTTATTCCCCCGCCCCCCAAAGCACAGTTATTACTTTCTTTAATAACATCAAGAGTCTTTCAGACAAGGGACCTTTCTCTATTAAGGTTTTCTAGTGCTAAAG
The DNA here is from genome assembly GCA_038380795.1 of Pyrocephalus nanus. Classification (NCBI taxonomy): domain Eukaryota; kingdom Metazoa; phylum Chordata; class Aves; order Passeriformes; family Tyrannidae; genus Pyrocephalus; species Pyrocephalus nanus. The sequence goes on from CM076278.1 coordinate 1,260,425, forward strand.
AAAAGTGAGTAAGAGATGCTGTTACAAGGGCAGACTTAATACATTCCAAATGCTTTAAATATTCTTCCTGTCCCCCTTCCCAAACTTCTCATTAAAGTTTACGTTGGCTCTTGATGGTATTCATGGCCTTGGGAATGCCACAAGTTCCACTCCGGGATGTGACATGGTCCCCTTTGGACTCAGTGGTGCTCAGATCCCAATTAATCCATCAGGAGACTCCAGAGAGGCCATGGGAAGGATTTCAGCAGCCAAGGGAATTCAGCAACTGTGGCAGAGAGGCAGGACAGAGAAGAGAAGGTGGGGCAGAATAGGACAGAAAAGCAAAGTGGGACAGAACAGCTGAAAAAGGACCAGGAGCCACAGGAAATATTGGAATGTTCATGGTCATCAGATAGTTACCTGGGACTGGGAACTCCTGGGAATTGCTGGCCCTGAGCTCCCAGATTGCTTCATTCAGTGGCTTTTGAACCAAGTCTTCCAATTTTCTCCTAAAGCAGCCCCAGAACAGACCAGAAAACTCACCCTGTGTCCCTCAGCTTCTGGTCACTGCCACCTTCCCCCTGGCCTGACTGGCAGGACTGGAGGGTTGTCCTCACTCCTGGTGACAAACAGGAGCCCTACAAACACATCCTCTGGAAACCAGACTGTCTGAGCACCCCTGTGTTCCCTTGGGAATCTCACAGGCTGAGCTCAGGGCTGGTGTCTTGTGTGCGAATCTCCTCAGAAGATGAAAAACCAGAGGAGGGGATTTAATAAATGGGCAGCAGAAAGGAGTTTCAGGTTGTTCTGCCAGAGGCAGGGGTGAAGCTGATAGAACTGGCCACGCTGCACCAGGGAGCAGATTGTGGTGCCTCTGCTGCATCTCCCTGTCCTGTCTGTGCTCCCTGACTCAGGCACTCCACATTCCAGGTCTCCCTGCCTATCCCTTGGACACAAATCATCCAGCAATGCCAGGACCAGGGCCCATGTTTGCTGGTGACTATGGGTGTGTTTAGTGGGGAGACCTACATTGTCTCAGCCAAATTCTCCTTTCCTTTCCACCTGCCCCCAGCCTCTGATTCCTGTGCCTGCTCTTCTAGACTGAATTGAATGTGTGGCCATGATGTTTTTTTCCCCAGAGGTGGTGCTCATTGCCCTGAGAAGAAGGACACCAAGACTTTTTGTGCTGAGATCCCCACAACAAGTCCCACTATGGGATGTGGTGTGGTCTTCTTTGTACTCAGTGGTGTTCAGATTCCAATTACTCCATCAGGAGAAGTGTGTGGGAAGCAGAGACTCTGGAATGGGAAAGACTTCAGAAGCCAAGGGAATTCTGATTTATCAAGCTGGACTGGTGGCTGCTCTTCACAGAATCATGGAATGGTTTTAATGGGAAGGGGCCTTAAAGACCTTTTGCCATGGGCAGGGACACCTTCCACTAGCCCAGGTTGCTCCAAGACCCATCCAACCTGGCCTTGGACACTTCCAGGGATGGAGCAGCCACAGCTTCTGTGGGAAACCTGTACCAGGGCCTCTTGCAGCTCTCTGCTGTTCCTCAGCTTGTCACTCTCTGCCAGCAGCTCTCCTACCCCTTTCCTCAGCAATTAAACCATTAGTCACTCCCCAGACTGGATGTCACCTCTATCCTGGCCGTCACTGGCAGGAAAATACAGAGCAGAGATTCAGAAAACCCAGCCAAGGCTCTGGGAAGAGTCAGCCAGGTGTGGGATCCCACCTTGGCATGCCTTGCATACTAAAGGTATAGGGGACCCCTCTGAAGTCCCTAATGCCTGGAAAAGATCTTTTCCTTCTCCCCTTCTTCCTCCTAATGTCCCATTAGTGGGAATGGGTTGGGATTTCCTACAGGACTTGCAGGCAGTGGAGGCAGGAGGAGGAGCAGCTGCATCCCCAGCCCTCTGTGAGGCACAGGAAGAGAAAGGGCAGCCTCGGGCGTGCCCAAGGGCGGGTCCTGCTGCAGCCGGGGCTCGAACCTCCTCACCATCACTGCACAGTACAGATGGTAATTTCCTAACAGCAAAGGTACTGCACCCAACGTGAGGTAATTTATTTTGGACCTCGTTATGATAGATAAAGATTAATTAATCACCAGGCTGGAAGTTAGTGGTTGCCTAGGGACCCATGATCATGGCCTGATTATATTTAATAGAGGCAAAGAGAGAGCAGACCCAACCAGTCCTGTACCCATAGACACACACACTCACACAGTGCTTTAAAAAGACTCATTTCCCAAAGCTGGGGAAAATGATGAGTGGAATTAATTTGGAGGGAAATCGTAATTTAAAAAAAAAAAAAAAAAAAAGTGAATGAAGATGTGAAGTTCTTTCCCGAGAGCTTATCAGGTCAGGATATCACCCCAAAGAAAGATGAGTTTGCCTAGAAGTCCACACTGGTTTAGTGGCAAAATGAAGGAGCTGTCAGAAATAAAAACCCTACATGGACCTAATGGAGAAAGGGAAGGAAGTCATGTTACTGGAATGAAGGCAAGGCAGGGAACTGCCAAGGAAAACTGAAGGCAAGAATAATAAAAAATAATGAATAGCTGGCAGGTCGGTGAACAATGTGGAGTTTCTGAAGTGGTGTATGAGGTTGCATGGCAAGGTTTTGGTAGCAGGGAGGCTCAAGAAGCTGCCTTGAGAAGCTGCTGGAAACTTCCCCATGTCCATGGAGCCAATTCCAGCTCGTTTCGAGATGGGCCTGCCCACTGGCAGAGGCTGAGCCCATCAGCAACAGTGGCAACACCTCTGGAATAACGTGATTAGGACGGGGGAAAAGCAAATGCACAAATGCAGCCATAGAAAGGAGTGAGGATGTGTGAGAGGAGCAGCCCTGCAAACCCCAGGGCAGTGCAGAAGGAGGGGCAGCCCATGGGGAGGCAGCTGTGCCCCTGCAGCCCCGGGAGGACCCCTCACTGGAGCAGGGGAATGCCCAAAGGACACTTGGTTCCAGTGGGAAGCCAACCCTGGAGCGAGGTCCTGACAGGACCTGTGGCCCCATGGAGAAAGGAGCCCACTCTGGAGTGCTCTGTTCCTGACGGAGTGCACCCCACGGGAGGGACCCACACTGGAGAAGTGCCTGGAGGACTGTCTCCTGTGGGAGGGACCCCATGCTGGAGCAGAGGAAGGGTGTGAGGAGTCCTGCCCCTGAGGAGGGTGGAGCGCCAGAGACAACGTGTGATGATCTGACCTGAGTCCCCATTCCCATCCCCCTGCACCGCTGGGGGGAGAAGGGAAGGAAAAGCAGCAGAAAAGTGGGGCAGAAAGGAGGGGTGGGAGGAAGGTGTTTAAAGGTTTGTTTTTATTTCTCTTTATGCTACTTTGATTGGCAAACAATTGAACTAATTTCCTGAGGGCAAGTCTGCTTTCCTGTGACAGTAACTGGTGAGTGATCTCCCTGCCCTTTCTGGACCATGGGAAGCCTCGAGTTCAGGTATTGCCTTTCCTCCCTCCCTCCCTCCCTCCCTCCCTCCCTCCCTCCCTCGTGTCTCCCTGTGTATCTGCAGTGTGGTTATCTCAGAGGGAAGCCTTTCTTTCTCAGTAGAGTTAATTTGGGTCTGTTTGCTCTCCTCTGGACACACACATTCTTGGTGTTTGTAAGAACACGGGATCTCTAAGAGCTCTGCCTTTCAGCTGAGCAGGATGAAAGGTGGCAACAGCAAGACTGCCAGGCAGTGATATCACACAATTCCTGCTTCCTTAGGAAACCTGGCTGAATTAACACCAAACTACCTCAGTCAAGCGCTTGATCAATGGACTGAGAATGGGCTAGCAGATCTCACCAAAAAAATTCCTGGAAAATCAGCCCTTCTGCAGATCAGGATATGGATCAGTGCTTATTCAACAGTTTACCTCAGTATCTGGGGGCAAACAACAACTGTTTCCAGGTAGGTGGATCTGTCCAAGCAGTAGGGCCCCATAGGATCAAAGAGAGCAACAGGAACCCACTATTGTTTGTGCCTAATAAAGGAAAACCATGTTTTACAGTGGCTGATTTCCCTCTGGGCAGGAGGTCAGATCAGCCCATGCACCTGGGAAGAGGGTGTGGGGGTGATGGTGAAGGTGTCATGCCAGAAGAGCACACAAGCCAAGTGATGGAGGATGCTCAGGAGGAGCAGGGACAAGGTGCCCTCTCAGTCTGTGCCACTGTGGGGAGTGGCACTGAAAAATACCCCTGCTCTGGTACCCTGCTCTGCCAACCAGGTGCCCTTTGGTGAGCAACAGGATGCACAAACCTGCCTTGAGCCCTCAAGGAGTTATGATTTCACAGACATTTCTCATTCCTGCTCTCTGTGTTCGGTTGGCTGTAATGACATTCTTGGCCATCATCTGCATTTCCATGTGTGCCAAACTGGCAGCACCATTTGTACTGAGGGCAATTCCCATCTGGGGCACCACAGCAGTTTCAGGCTACAGTCCTGTAAACCAAGGACCCTCACCCAGAACTTCTGCCAGTTCCTTCTCCTCACCCCAACACATCACAAAGACTCTCATCCACAGTATTTATGTCTACCCTGTGCTAAAAGCAAACCTTTCTTGCTCTCATTCTGCCAGTCTTCAAGTTCCTGACTATTCAGGACCTGTGAGAGCCCATGTGCTCTCCTTTGTGCCCTCCTGAAATGGCTCAGCTCCTTCCTCCAGGGAAACCACCACGGGCCACAGGACATGAGAGCAGCCTCTCTCTTGAACTGTTTGTCTTGTAGAATAATCCCCAACCCCCCGAGCTGGGGACAATGTGGTTTGTCGTGCTCCTGCCAAGGACATGTGGAGCAGGTAATTCCTGATGGGTCCAAGCACGGCCTCTCCCTCCAAGAGCCTGTGAAATGGTGCCACGTGGCTCTCAGATCGTGGCCAGCTCTGGCATCAGCCACGGGGTCTGAATCCTCACTGCTGGACCATTGCTGGTGAGGAGAGAGCAGGATGTGGGCAGGTGAGTGCTGGCAGGGCCAACAGGGCATGACAGAGGAGCTGTGCTGGAGAACAGCGAGACAAGATCCAAACTCAGCTCCAGCAAGGGCGTGGGTCCACTGAGCTGAGTGTGTGTGCTGTGATCAGGGGGTATGGGCAAGCAGAGCTGAGAGATATCAAGGCTTGGTGCCCTGGGTGCCAGGGGTGAAGGTGGTTTGGTGCCTGGGATGATCATGCAATGATGGCTCAGGAATGATGCTTTTCCTGGTGGGTTTATTCTTGTGGGTCACTCTGGTGGTAGGAGATGAAGGTCAGACACCTATCAGGACCACAGCATGATTTAATCCTCTGGGCCACTGTCCCACTAAATCCAGCTTGGCCCCAGAGGAGGGGAAGCAGTCTTTGGTGGGGGGATTTCCTTGGAGCTGCAGCAGAAACCTTCTTTTCTGCCAACTGTCTCTGTGGGGGTTTGAGGGGCCTGAGCACCTCAGTGCATCCCCCAGTAGGGCCCACAGTCCTGGTCCCACAGCAGGGATGCTCTGCCTCTTTCCCCTGTCAGTGCTGGCGAGGAGAAGCTGTGCTGGGAGTGCTGCCCAGCTCTGGGGAGGGCAGTTAAGGAGGTGTAGAGTGAAAATAAACCAGTGGAAGCAAGATGGGAACCAACAGCAAATATTCACAGTCTGTTTTGTACTTGACACACTAACCCACAGTTCTGCCACTGTCTCAGTGCATCAGCCAGGCCCCCCAAAGGTGCATCCTTCCTAAAGGACCAGTGGGATTGTGGGACAGTGATCCTCAAAGAAGAGTGTTCTGATTCCCCCCAGATTCTCAGGGGAACTGATTCCTGCTGAAGTGTTTCCAGGCTCTTGCTGCAGGAAATCCTGGGAGTTCACACACACACAGCCAACTCTGGCCTGCCCTGAAAACCCTGGTGTTGCCATGCTCCATAATCAGCAGCCTAGAGATGTTTCAAGGAAAACAGAGCTTCATTCATGACCTTGTTGGCTTGAGCCGACAACTTTCCCTCTCCAGCAGCTGCAGCTGGGGCTGTGCTGCCATCCCCGGGCACCAGACCCAGATCAGTCACTCCGAGCCAATTTAGTCTAGAAATGGCAGAAAGGCAAGGGGGGAGTTAGGAGCAGGGAGAGCTGCAGAGTGCCTGGGCTGACCCTGTTCGAGGTTCCAGCAGGGAAGGGACAGGGCTGTGCTGAGGGAGTTTTCCCAAGCGTGCTGGCAAATTGTGCTGGGCAGAGGTGGAGGAAACAGCCCTTGCAGCCAAAGCTGCAGCCTGGTGCCATGTCCAGGGGGAGATGGGAGTTCCTGGGAGAGATGAGAGCCCTGGGTGCAGCCTGTACCCTTACTGGGCCAGTCCCACTGGTGGTGGCTGCGTGTTCCAGCACACGATGCTCGTGGCCTCAGGACAAAGGGCTTCCCCATTTGGCCCAGACCAGTTCACTTCCAGATATGGAATGACCCAGAGAAGCTAAATTCCAAAACTGATTGAGACTAATCCTGAAGAGTCTGAAACCACCCTCAAGCTGCCAGGCTGGTTCAGGAGATGGTGATCAGAGCAGTGGGGCTGCTCAGGCTGGGGCTCTTCCTGGCAGTTCTGCAATATTGCCCCTATCAGTCACTTACAGGAGGCTCTGGGCTGTGAATTGCCAATACAACAGGAATGGGGATGGCCCAAGTCACAGGGATGAATTATTCACAGGGTGTAGCTGGAGACATGCAGATGTCCAGGACAGCCTGGGAGGTGTTAGCACTGGGTCCTGGCAGGTGGAGATCAGACCTCAGGGAACAAACTCCTCAATCTCCCCAGGGCTTAGGCTCTGCCTGCCTCCTCCAGGCTACTCTTATGCCTAAAATCTCATTATGGGCAAAAGGGAAGAGATCATATAGAGCCAAGTCCAGTAATATTTTCGCAGTCAAGGTCACCTAAGGGGTACAGAAAACCCTATTTAGGAATACCATCAAAGCTGTTATACAAAACCTTTCACTGTGTGCCCTTTTCTCTGTGCTGTGCTCACCCTTTCAGTGTCCCTCTGGGTCTGTGTGTTTAGCCCTGCCTGGATTCCTTGGACAGAGAGGTGGGGACACCACAGCGAGGTGGGGGGCAGTCACAGAGAGGTGATGGGGATCACTGGGGTGGTTGGGATCACAGAGAGTCACCAGCATCCTCAACCCTCTGCTGGGAGGAGTCTGGTGTTCAGGGTGGGGTTTCTTCTGTCTCGATTTGGGATACCCAGTGGTATTCTTTTATGCTCCCTCTTCATAAACTCACAGCTGAAGTTTGAAAGCCTCCCACGGCCCCACTGAACACAGGGGGCTCTTTTCATTGTACAGGGACACCCTGGGTTTGTTATGCCATTACCATACCCAGCCTGCACAGACTTTAACCACAGCAATAATATACCTCCTTAATCTCTGCTGAGCTGCTGTTAGAACACCCTAAAAGCAAGGCCAGACCAGTCCTGAGCCTCCATGCTGCCAGGTCAATAAAGGGCCTTTGGCTTTCAACTGGGGATGACAAAAAGGATGTTCACTGGGCTATACTGCCCTCATGGTCACGGATACACACACACACACACACACACACTTGTTGCCATGACCTGGCTGCTGATTTTCATGCCACAGAAATGCTTTTATCCTGGGTTATGCACAGCCCCTATTTCACTGCATGCTGTGGGCTCCCTGTGTTACCCTACAGGCCCAGGATGGGGCCAGGGTGGGTCTGATCAGCACCAGACTGGGACAGGGTGCCACTGAGCCCATTTCCCTGACCAGCACAGGAGTGGTGGGCAGGGATCTGCATTCTGGTTGCACCAGGTGCTGGCAGAGGGCTGGGCACAAAGGTGCATGTGGGAAGTGTGAACTGTCTTTCCTTCCCCACACTTTTCATTCAGAAATTACCTATAACACATAAAATCATGGAATTGTTTGGCTTGCAAGGGCCCTTAAAGTTCATCCTGTACCACACCACTGCCTTGGGCAGGGACACCTTCCACTAGACCAGACTGCTCAAGGCTCCATCCATCCTAAATCAATCTTGGCCCCCTGCTCAAATGGTCAATGCTCACTTCAAACCCCTTTCAACTCCTTGTCTAGTATGGGATATTCTCCCCTCAATGACGACCTTTCACCCCTTCCTTTGACACATTTCAAAGACTGTCTGATAAAAGCATGTATATTGTATCCTGAATTATCCTCTTCAGCAAAACACCCAGACCAACCTGTGAGCTCCAGCATGACCCAGAAGAGCTCAGACTGCTCCAGTCTTGAGGGCAATTCCTACTGAAAAGACCCCTTATCTTCCTGCTTGTTCACACCAGGACATGAGTTTCACACAAGAGATGGAGTTGCAGAATAAATTCATGTAAAGGTGACACTTCCCGAGTCATCTCCCTCACTGGGAGTCCCTACACGAGGACATTTCCCAAGGGCTCTGCCAGCCCCAGAGGACCAAGGGATGCTCTGGGAGAGGTGAGTGAAGGGAGGCTCCTCCTTATTACAAAATCACAGAATCACAGGATATGCTGAGCTGGAAGGGACCCTCAAGGATCATCCAGTCCAACCCCTCAGCCCTGCACAGCCCCATCCCCAAGAGTCCCCCCCTGTGCCCCAGAGGATCATCCAAACCCTCCTGCAGCTCTGGCAGCCTTGGGGCTGTGCCCACTGCCCTGGGGAGCCTGTTCAGTGCCAACCACCCTCTGGGGGAAGAATCTTTCCCTGAGATCCACCCTGAGCCTGCCCTGACACAGCTCCAGCCATTCCCTGGGGGCTGTCCCTGCTCCCCCCAGAACAGAGCTCAGGGCCTGCAGTGAGGTCTCCCCTCAGTCTCTCCCCTCCAGCTGAACAGGCCAAGTGTCTCTGCTGCATTTCCATGGCTGCAGTGCCAGGTCTCCACAGCTGCTCCTTCAGTGCCCGTGGTCTTCAGGCTGATGCTGTCTGTCCACCACGAGGCTGTCAGGCAGAGCTATCAGGAAGCACTGGGGGCAGAGGAGGGGGCAGGAGGAGGAATCCTACCATGTGTCCTTGTGTCTCAGATGGCATCAGCTCCCTGCCCTGTCCTGCCCTGCCTCTCACACCACGGCCGTGCCAGGCTGGGGCTGCCCAGCTGTGCCAGCTCCTGCCCACGAGGCTCAGGCAGAGGGGAGGGGATGGAGGGCTCCTCCAGCCTGTCAGTGAGCCAGGCTAAGAGCCAAAAATTCCATTTTCCCAACACTTAATTTCAGCCTCTGGGATGCTGGGCTGAGTGTGTGGATGTGCCATGCTTCTTGATCCAACTCCTACAACCTCCTTGTGGAGATCAGGCTCACTATCACACTAACACAGTAATATCCACCAGCACCACTCCAGCCACCCTGGCAGGGAGCAGAGACCAGTGGCTGTGAGAGGAGCCTGTCTGGGGCTCGTTATCTGATTGCAGTGAATATGGGCAGCAGAGCACTGAGACATCACAGCTCCCTCATCAACTCCTGGTGCTTGAAACACTTGACTCAGGTCTCCAAAAACATTATGGTGTCCAAAAATAATGAGATTTTAAAAATTAATAAACTCTGGTTCTGTTTATTTGCTTTCTTTTTTTTTTTTTCCTTTCTTTTTTTTTTTTTTCCTTTTTTTTTCCCCCCCCCCGATGTTAGGAGTCATATTTCCAGCTTTTCTCTGCAGTCACAAGTTTGGCTCAGATGTGATTTTCATTCAAGACCAAGTGTCTCATGTAATCCCCTGACTTCTGCAGCTGGGCTGGTAAGAAAAATAACAGCTCTCTGAGGGCTGAATCATCAGAGCTGCCAACCCTGGTCAGCCTTCTCAGGCTGGGAAAGGAGGGATGGAGATGGGGATGCTTCTAAGGACACTGCTGACTTGGACTTGGAAACTAGTGAATCTCTTTACCTGCAAATGCTTCACCTCTGGGTTTCATGGTCCTGCCTATGACATAGGGGGCTTTTTCAGATCCTCAGCAAATGCCAGGGCATAACTCCCCGTGATGGAGTTCAGAGCATGAACTGTACCCATGGGCTGAGCAGCGTCTGAAGCTCTCACAGGGAGGTCAGGAGGTCCTGACTGGCCCTATCAGCCTGCTGGGGCCACAGATGTCCCTGCAGAAAGGGAACTGCTTTCTCTGCCTGTGAAGGCAAAGCATGGCCAGGTGGGCTGGATTCTTGGCTGTGATGTAGGGCTGGGTAGATGCTTGGGAACAACCCAAAGAACCACATGTCACAGAATCATAGAATCATGGAATGCTTTGGGGCTGAAGGGACCTTAAAGCTCATCGTGTTCCAATCCCCTGCCACAGGCAGGGACACCTTTCACTAGTCCAGGTTGCTCAGAGCTCCATCAGCCCTGGTTTTGAACACTTATAGGGATGGGGGCATACAGAAAGCTTGATGAATTTTATCAAGTTCAACCATTTGCCCAGTAAATAACATCAAATTCTCACTTGTTCTTTGCTCTTTGCCCCTTTTCCAGTGACAGTTCCCTTTCTCACCATGCCAGAAATGCTGCTGTGAACACTCTGTTTCCCCAGAGAAGCATTCCACAGCTGTCCTGCTGGTTGCCCTTGTGCCAGGTGTTGTGTCCAGGTCTTGTTGGGGGTAACCTGGATGAGGAAGAGGAGTTTAGAAGGTGGAAAGAAACAACTTCTGGCAACATAGGCCAGACAGCATCAGACAAACAGACTGTCTGTTAGATTGTGAGCTCTCTCCCTTACTGGGGAAGAGCAGGTTTCTCTGACTGGCCAAAGTCCAGTTAGAGGCAGTTAGTTTTCTTCCCAATTAAGAACTCAGTAGTTATCTAAAGACGCATGTATTCCCCCTATTATGTATATCAATCTTGAATTCTAACCAATGCCCTGTCCAAGATTATATGTACCTATCCCCTTTTTCCAGAACCTTCCTTATCTGCATATAAAACCCCTCCATTTTGTAAAATAAAGTGAGATCAGCTTTAGCACCCACAGCTGGTGTCTCTGTGTGATTTGACCCCTGAGCTTGGCCGATGCACCACCGGCACAATGAGAGAAACTGCAGCTCAGCTGTGAACCCCTGCTGGTCTGAGGTGATCCAGAAACCCCAAACCGTGGTAAGGTCTGATGTTTTTCAGAGTGTTCCCCAACCCAAAGGATGTAATTTAGTCCCGTGCTTCTCCTTCAGCCCCTTGATTTGCGGAAAAGCTCAACCAGATAATAGTTTGGTTTTTTGGTTTTGTTTTTTTTTTGTCCTGGAAGCTGGGGAAAATGAGATGAGCAGGTAGCACAGAGAAGCTGTGGCTGCCCCTGGATCCCTGGAAGTGTCCAAGGTCCGGTTGGACAGGGCTTGAAGCAACCTGGGCCAGTGGGAAGTGTCCCTGCCCATGGCAGGGGGAAGATGAGATGAACTTTAAGGTCCCTTCCAACCCAACCCATTCTGTGATTCTTTTACAGGCTCAATACATAAATTTTTGTGTTCTGACACTCCTCAGTGTCCACTGCTCTTTGTTTGCACTCAAGAAACAAACAGGCCTGGGGAAGGTGCTGCTGGCCCTGGAGAGCTCTGCTTTCCTAGGCATTTCTGAGGTGTCCAGCAGGGTTTCAGGGCTCCTGGCCAGCACAGGGACCACTGCAGGATGTGCCTTCCCCGGGAGCAGGACTGACTCATCCTGCCCTGGATCAGCTCCACGAGCTCTCTGCAGTCTCTCGAGGAGAGGCCTTAAAGGAGAGGATCTTTGCTAAATGTCAACATTTGTGCAGATATTTGTTTCCTGTTTTGTATCTCTGACAAACTGCACAGTCGAGGTTTGATGGGGCTTTGATGGATTAAAGTCAGTTTTATTCATCTTTTGCTTGGCCATGCTGTCAGAGTGGATAATGCAGAATCTCACACGGTCCCTCTGCGAGGAGAAAGCTCTGACATCAGACTGGCTGACTTCCACAGTGCCTGCCAGCCCACTGCAGGGCAGGCAGCTCTCCAGAGCTGAAGCACTTGGGCTTGGGTCTTCGGGCCAACAGGGCTGGAAAACCAGGAGTTTATCAACTCCCCAAACCTTTCCCCTTCTCGCTGGGGCCGCTGGGGGGGCAGCAGCGCTCAGATCCCCTCAGGCTGACACACACCTTGCAGGAGGATGCATTTGCACAGGAAACATTCACTAAAAAGCAGAGGTATCTTCAGGGGGAACCTCTGGGCAGCAGCAGGACAGGGAGCCTGCAGACACTTTCTCACTGTGAGATGCAGGGACAGGGAAAGGTTTCTCAGATCAAGGCTGAGCACAAAGAGCTTTGCAATTTATAGCACAGCTCAATTCACAGTCTTAGAGGCCACACAGAGACGTATGTATGCAATACATTAGTGCACAAAACATAAAACCCAGACATTTTATTATATATAAACATAAAATCAGAGAATAATTAAGGTTGGGAAAGTCTCTGAGGTCATCAAGTCCAACCATTAACCCAACACTGCCAGGTTCCATTAAACCCACTAACCCCTGTCCCAAAGGGCCATATCCACACGTTTTCTTTGAAGGCCTCCGGGGATGGTGATGCCACCCCTGCCCTGGGCAGCTGTGCCAATGCCTGACAACCTTTTCCCTGAAAAAATGTTTCCCTCATATCCCCTCCCGGGGTACAAGTTGAGGCTGTTCCCTTTCCTCCTGTTCCTTGTTCCCTTGGCTCCCCCCTCCTCTCAGGGAGCTGCAGAGCCAGAAGGTCCCTCCTGAGCCTCCTTTTCTCCAGGCTGAGCCCCCCCAGCTCCCTCAGCTGCTCCTCATCAGATTTGTGCTCCATCCTCCTAACACTTGTTATCCAAGTATGTATCATATATCTAATAATTCTGTTTAAGAGAGGTGTTAATTCATTGAAGGTAGAAAAAACTTTCCCTTCACCTCCTTGTTTTGCTGCTGATCAAGGAAATCAGGAGGGACCTCGTCCAGCACAACCCCTTTCACTGCCTGATGAGCACAACCCGAGGGTCCAGCCCAGCCTCCAGCACACGCAGTGTCCTGGGCAGGTCTCAGTTGGCAGCTTGGGGATAAAAACAGCAGGATTCAGTTCCCTGGATTTTGACCTGGCAGGGCTGATTTGTATCTTCATGCTGGCATTTCCCCCTGCACACCACAGACCTGTGTGAGCCTTTCCTGCTCCTGTCACTGATATTCCATGTTCCCCCCAACACTGGCTGTTCTTTAGAAGCAGAAACTGAGGGGACACAAGAGTGATATGCAGGGAAAGGGGAAACAGTTAGTGCTTAGCTATTTAGATAGGCCATAGTTTTGTAGTTTTGGGACTGTTTGGGGGCCAGCAACTTTTTTTCAATCTTTTTTGCTGTTGTTCCCACCTGCAGTTTTTTTGTGCGGCATTTTCCATTTTTTTTTTTTTTAAATTCATTTAGTTCAGGGGGTTTTGGTGGTTTTCTTCTCCCACACCTCCCATGCAGTTGTTCTATGGGTGCACACTGGTTGAGATTTATCTGTCTCTCTTTTTCTCTCTACTTTTCCATCTGTTGTTTCAGTGTTGTTTTTTTCTCAAATGTAATTTGTTGTTTCTGTTTTCTTCCGGTATCATCTGGAGGTTTCTCGGGCCGACTGCCTGTGTTGGTTGTTGCCCACTCGGTGGGTCCCTCATTAAAAAGGTTTGCACCAGTGGTCTGTGACTGCAGGGAGGGGCTGGTGCCTCTCCTGGGCTGGGGTGATGGTGGCCCCGGGCGGGAGGCACCGGCTGAGAGGATGATTTGGCAGCTGGAGGAGCAGGGGGTGAAGGAGCAGAGGCACTTGCAGGAAGGATGAACATGGGAATGACACAGTCTCTGTAAAGATTTTAAGGACACAGAGGAGGCTGAGGTTTGTGAGGCAAAGGAGGTGGGATAGCAAGAGATGGGGCTGGAAGGACTTTTGGGTGGAGACTCCCTTGAAGGCGTGTGAGGACACTGAGGGCACTTGGTGTGTTCAGCTGGAGCAGAGGAGACTGAGGGGAGAGCTCAGTGCAGTTCCAACTGCCTGGGCAGGGGCAGAGGAGGGGCAGGACTGAGCTCTGCTCTGGGGGGAGCAGGGACAGCCCCCAGGGAATGGCTGGAGCTGTGTCAGGGCAGGCTCAGGGTGGATCTCAGGGAAAGGTTCTTCCCCCAGAGGGTGGTTGGCACTGAACAGGCTCCCCAGGGCAGTGGGCACAGCCCCAAGGCTGCCAGAGCTGCAGGAGGGTTTGGATGATCCTCTGGGGCACAGGGGGGGACTCTTGGGGATGGGGCTGTGCAGGGCCAGGGGTTGGACTGGATGATCCTTGTGGATCCCTTCCAGCTCAGCACATTCTGGGATTCTGGGATTATGGCTGAGACTGGACAGGCAGCTGGGAAATGGCCTTTCTCTGCCTCCTGATCCATGTAAGCAAATTGCTGCAGAACCTTCATATCTAAGAAAGGGACCAAACCCCATGAGGGGAATTTTCAGCCAGACCTCAATACAGCATGAGGAGCAAGAGGAAGCAGCTGGTCCTTCCCTCCTGGGCAGGATGGACACACATGTCAACTGAGCTATGGCACAGGAGGTTTGTAGGCTGCCAGTGACCTTGATCTTGGATGTTCTGAAGTTGCTGCTGAGGCTTTTTTGGCCTGTAGACTTTTGCATCTTGTTGTATGGCCACAGTGCTGCTGCCAAGGGATACCCCTAAGAAATGAAGATTGGCTGTAGGACTGTGTTGCGCTCCAGATTAGGCTATAAACTGCCCAGAGTGGTTGATTTTTTTCATTTAAGACTTTTTAAAAGCCTTTTGGTTCATTACAACCTCTAATTAGCACCTGGAGAAAGAGCCATACACTCTTCTCTAAGAGAAATTCTTTTCAATTTAGTGAGAAAAATAAGATATTTTGCAAGAGGCTTTTACAGAAGGTGAGGTGTGCAGTAGGACAGTGATACCAGCTGGGACTTGAGGAATAGAATGGAAGTTGAGGTGGTAAATAGCTGTGACAGGGCAGTGGGTGTGAGAAAGCCTTTGAAGTCTTTGGAAGTGTGACGTAGTGCCACAGGAGACAGAGCTGTGTGTGTGGCCATCAAACCATGGCATTGCTGGGATAAGTGGTCTGTTGTGGTGGGCAGACATGGGCAGTCAAGGGAAGAGAGGCTGAGGAGAAGGAAAGGTGCTTTGTTGGAGGAGGTGCACAGAAGTGCTGCTGTGGAAGGACTGAGTCTGAGTGAGACTCAGAGAGGATGACACTGCTGGGAGATGTCCTGTAGGCCACTGCAGGGGGAGGGAGAAGAGAACATCTCTTTAAAACAGCTCAAGAAAGGCTCCAGATGATCCACACTCTTTTCAGAGAATTAAGTCTTTCTTATATCTGATGGGAGAACACTAGAGCAGGAAAGAAACACTCCAGGTGTTGTTTGGATGATGTCTGGGGCAACTTCTTAACAACTTCTTGGATACAAACCCAGGGATAATTACAAAATCATGGGATGGTTTGGGTTGGAAGGAACCTTAAAGCTCATCCAATGTCACCCCCTGCCATGGGCAGGGACACCTTCCACCAGCCCAGGTTGTTCCAAGCCCCCTCCAACCTGGCCTTGGGCACTCCAAGGGATCCAGGGGCAGCCACAGCTTCTCTGGGAAACCTGGGCCAGGGCCTCACCACCCTCACAGGGAAGGATTTCTCCCAATATCCCATCTATCCCTGCCCTCTGGCAGTGGGAAGCCATTCCCTGTGTCCTGTCCCTCCATCCCTTGTCCCCAGTTCCTCTCCAGCTCTCCTGGAGCTGCTTTAGGCCCTGCAAGGGGCTCTCAGGTCTCCCCTCTTCTCTTCTCCAGGCTGAACACTCCCCATGTCTTCCAGAACCCACGTTGGGGAGGGGGGGGACACTGAAGAAGAGCAAGATGGGCACAACAGAAATGGGGGGTAAACGACTCAGCCTGGCTTTGATAGCAAAGAAGGAGCAAGTACAAAGCCTTCAGTTTATAAGTACATATGATATCCCTAGGTGATGGAAAACAACCATCTGGGATTTGTCAGAAACAAATCATTGCAAATCAGACCAATTTTTCTTGACAGCAACTGGCCCAGTGGATAAAGAGAAGCAATAAATGCGAAATATATCGACTTTAGGGCTGTTAACTCAGCACAACAGCATGCTCTGTGAGCAAACTAGGCAAATATGCTCAAGATTTCTTAAGAGGATGAGGGTGGAAGGAAGTGAAGGGCTCAGAGAGCTCCTAACAAGCTCTGTCAAACCAGAAGGGCTATTCAGATGGGACTGTCCTGAGATTGATCCTCTTCTCAGTTTAAATTCCTGGGTTACAGGACAGAATTGCTTCCACTTCTGTGAAGAATTCCCAGCTGGAATGAATGGCAGAATTCAAACAATGGTGGCTGTGATAAAATGCAGAAATGCTCTACAGTAAGTACAGTTACCTAAAAGGAGCTATGGAGAAGATGGAGCCAAACTCTTTGCCAGGGGGGCATAATGAGGTTTAGCAGAGAAGGGGCATGAGTTGTAACTGGGAAAATTTCTGAAAAAATACTCCTCACTTTTCAGGACCAGAGAGGTGGGGAAAATCTCAATCCTTGGAGATTTTCCAAACCAGCACTGAGAAACCTGGTCCAGGTTTAGAGTTAGCTCTGCTATCAGAGACCTCCATCATCCTATGACAATAGCTTAGCTGGGTGTCTGCCACTGTCAGCTGTTCTGAGCCAGCCTGGAGGGGGCTTGGAGCAACCTGGGCTAGTGGAAGGTGTCCCTGTCCGTGGCAGGGGGTGGAACAGGATGAGCTTTAAGGTTCCTTCAAACCCAAACTGTTTTGTAACTCCATGATTCCATGCTTTGGGTTTTGAGAAGCTCAGGAGAGAAAGAGCAGCTCTGCAAAAGCCAAAGTAACTTCAGAGAAGAGAAACCTTCAGTGCACCTCAAAAGGGACAATCCTTCAGTTCCAGAAGACTGGCTGCAGGTTTTCCTTTCCCTCCTGAAGGCTGTGATCCTGCCCACTGCTCTCTGACCAACCTCCCCCAGCCTGTCTAGCAGCACCCCTCCTTTGGAGGGCAGTGAATAATTGTAAACGATTTCTTAACCCAGCAGGAGATGTTTTCTAGGCCACTGTCCCTGGTTTTCACACTTGTGAATCTTTTAAGCCCTTTTCCCGACTTGCATGACAAACATCATAACATTTTGGTGACAGAGCTGTATCCCCAGATTCCTCTTCTCTCAGGCCACATGCAGCTGCACTGCAAAAATTCTCTGCCTGGTCCTGCTTCTTCCTGGGACTAAATAAAGACATTTTCAGTAATGTACAGCTATTTTCCAGGGTTTTTTCAGATTCTTTTTTTTTCACAACGCCCAGGATTGTCCATAAGGACAATGTAATAGGAGAGAAGGTTCCCCAATGGGCAGGACCACAGGCTGGGTTTGGAAAGGCTTCCTGGAGAGCTCCTTTGAACACAGGATTTTGTGAAGTGGCCTCTCTGCAAGGTGACCTCAGCAGGTGGGTTAGAGAAACACAGGCTGACCAACTGCACCTGGAGCAGGAGCTTTGGGCTGGAGGGCATGAAGGAAGCCCTGGAGATGGGATAAGTGGGCTGAGGTGGAGGCAGGATGGGGTGCTGAGTCTTGTGCTCAGCACATGAGACATGACAGGTCTGGATGGGCAGCCAGACCTGCTCCCTCCAGTGCCCCACCCACCACCATCCTATTGCTGGTAATATTTGCCCAGAGCTGAGGGCAGGTAAATTCCTGGTGAGCTCTCATGAGTTATTCCCATTAGGACTCAGATTTTTAGAGGCAGGATTGGACATCAGTGCCCAGGTCTGTGACAACACTGACCTGTGATCCCATTCATGCCCTGTCAGGGCTCATACGAAGGACCAAATGCTCTGATGTGCCCTCCCAAGAGGCAAAAAGCCTGAACCCTCCAGGGATCCACCCCTCCCTCCCATCCTGCACACAGAGCTCCAGGTCAGCTGCTGTCAACAGTCTGCCCCATCAATTAACAAATCTCTATCAAAGGGCTCTTTTCATCCTCTCTCTGCAGTTGGCTAAAAGGACAGGAGTAAATTGTCCGAGGCCTCAAGTCAAATCCTGCCTGATGGTTTACCTCCATTTCTCATCCAGTCCCAGGTTGGTAGTGACCTTAAAAACCATCCAGCTCTGCCCCTGCCATGGCAGGGACACCTTCCACCAGCCCAGGTTGCTCCAAGCCCTGTCCAACCTGGCCTTGGACACTTCCAGGGATGGAGCAGCCACAGCTTCTCTGGGCAACCTGTGCCAGGGCCTGCCCACCCTCACAGAGAAGGATTTCTTCCCAATATCCCATCTGACCCTTCCCTTCTTCAGCTCAAGGCCATTTCTCCTTGTCCTTGTGTGAAGTCCCTCTCTAGCTTCTCTTTTTGGCCCCCTTTAGGGACTGGAAGGCCTGGAATTCTCCAGGAGGAGCAGAGGTGCATCACCCCACTGCCAGCCTGGCCAGGGAGAGCTGTGTGACATGTCCAGGGCTCAGGGACAGCTCAGCTGGCTGGAGCACAGCAAAACTCACACCCAAACTTGGGATGACAAAGGAGTCTCAGAAATGCTCTGCTTTGGGAGTTTTTCTAAAGCTTTTGTATTCTGCTCCAATGGTGCTCTTCTGTGAGCAGAGCGAGCTCCACCCAGAAAAGAAAAAAAAAAAAAAAAAAAAGGAAGGAAAGGTCAGGCCAAGCCTGTGCTTGGATGAAATCCCTGGAAGAGCCGGATTCACTGAGCAGCTCAAATGCTGCATCTGCCCGAGTAAGGCACGGCTGCTCCCCCAGCCTCTCCCAGCGCTCCCCGGAGCTGCCAGAGGATCCCCACCGAGGGCAGGTGCTCTGAGAGAGCCCCAAGGCCTTGGAGGGAACATTTCTCTGGGGTTGCAGATTAGGAGACACCTCCTTTGCCTTAATTGCTTAATTAATACTCGGAGCAGGCATCCAGCAGAGTGAAAGCAAGCAGGTGTGAGGCTGTGGGCGCCCGCAGAGCTGCTCCGATTAACATTCACTTGGCTTCTGCAGCGGGGAGAGAAAGAGCAGGGCAGGGAAAGTGTAATTAAAGGGCCATTCATTGAAATGTTACATTTCCATCGACTCAAGCGCTACCAGGGAGGCTCTGGCCTGGCGAGCTCGCCAGCGTTTTGATTACATTTTCTGCTGTGCCCACCTGGATGTGCCAACAGGGACCAGGTCTGGGAATGACGCTGACTCGGTGTCAGTGAGTGCTGGAACTGGAGCAGTGTGGGAACAACCTCCTCCAAACGAGGCACAGAGAGAATTGAAGAGCTTGAGAAGGGAGTGTGTGCTCAGAGGGGGTAGTTTAAAATGATGTTGTTCAAGTGGAAAAAAGCTATGTCAGGGCTTCATCCCTAATGAACTCAGTGCTGCTGAGGGGGGTCAGGACAGAGCCTGGCTGGGCATGGGCTCTGAGCAGGGCTGGGATGGCCTCTGGGAGATCCCCAGCTCCACCCTGGCTCCCTGCTCAGCACAGGGTCCTTTGTGGGGATGGAGAGAGGA
Source organism: Pyrocephalus nanus (assembly GCA_038380795.1). Lineage (NCBI taxonomy): Eukaryota > Metazoa > Chordata > Aves > Passeriformes > Tyrannidae > Pyrocephalus > Pyrocephalus nanus. The sequence goes on from CM076278.1 coordinate 1,279,791, forward strand.
CTTTCCATCTGCACAAAGCATCCTAGTGATGTCTGATAAAATCAGGGACACATGGAGGGAGGGGTTTGTTTCCATTGCTGACTCACATGGCATTACCTGTATTCCACAAGCCTGGCAAAGGCAGAGGGGTGCATTCCCTATCCTTCCCAGGGCACAGAGGGGTCTGGGTGCTGGCCACACTGGCATGGCCCTGAAGTCCACCCAGGCTGGCTGCTGGCCCAGCTTCACCTCTTCTGAGTCAGCTCCAGAACTGTCTGCTGATTGCTGCTGCTGAAATAACTGCAGGCACCACAGTGGTGTTAGGTGGCATCAGGCCTTGGGGGGCTGAATTTCTCTGGAGCTGATCTGTGGGGTCATGCTCGTGCTGACCATGTGCCTCACAGTTTTTCAGCTGTGATGGCTGCAGCTCAGGGCACAGCTTAGGACAAATCTGTGTGTGCTCAGGTGGCACCTGCCAGTGAATTTCCCCAGCTACCAAGTGGGAAAGAGGTCTCCCAGCAAGCTGGCACCTGCCTGACAGTGTCAGGAGGCAGCACAGCTGCACTTGTTGATGTTCTCTGCTTAAAAAAAAAAATACACTGGGAGTTTTCCTACCCACAGAACATGCTTGCCCACCTACAGGCTACATCACAGGGGTGCAGGCAATGACACATTGCTCCCTCGAGTCTCTGCTGCTCCAGAAAGAGCCCCAAGCAGAGATGGATTAACAGGAAATGCCCTGTTAGCTTCTACCCTCCTGTCATCCCCAAGAGAGACAATTCCTGCTTGGAAGTGGCAAGGAGGCAATGCTAGTGCTACTGGAGGCACACAGGTGTGGTGGGGAATGGTCTTTGCTCCCAAAGACACAACAGGCAGATTTGCACCACCTGGAAATGGGAATCCCAGTTGCTTCAAAATGAGAAGAAAATGAGAAGAAAAAAAGCTTAAAGGAAGAGGACTGGAGGTGGCAGCACAATGGAGAGTGTCAGCACATGGAAATGGCATCTCAGAGCTCCCATCACTGCTCTCCTGCTGAAGTGGCCTCTTGCAGCAAAGCAGGAATCCTGGGGCTGGACTGGGAAAAGTGGCTCGTCCCTCTTTCATTGATAAGCACAGTCAAAGCCATCTCCTTGTGCTTGGGAGCAGGTGAGGATCAACCCTTTCAGGAGCTCATCCGTGTGATGATCCCAATCCCCAATTCACAGACTGGAATTCCAGGCAAGTTGGTAACAGATGTAGCAGAGAGACAATATCCCTCCTTTCTCCTCTTGGCTCCCCAGCTCTGCCCTTGGATATCACAGCAGGGTCCTTTTCTTTCCCCACCTTCCCCACCAGCTCTGCTTTGCCTTCCCCATTGCCCTGTGCAGGCCCAGGAACACTGCAGAGAACCATGGAATGGTTTGGGGTGGGACCTTAAAGCTCATCTCATTCCACCCCCTGCCATGGCAGGGACACCTCCCACCAGCCCAGGTTGCTCCAAGCCCCGTCCAACCTGGCCTTGGACACTTCCAGGGATCCAGGGGCAGCCACAGCTTCTCTGGGCAACCTGTGCCAGGGCCTCACCACCCTCACAGGGTGATGTTAATTCCTAAATCTGATCTAAATCCCTCTTCTTCTAGTTTAAAACCATTCCTCCTGGACCTATCACTGCCCGTATAAAAAGAATTGCCTTTCTTCATTTTTAGAAGCCCCCTTTAGGCATTGTAAGGGGCTCTAAGGGCTCTCTGTAGCCTTCTCTTTTCCAGAGTGAACAACCCCAGCTCTCCCAGCCTGTATTCTCAGACAGGAGTGGAAAAACATTTATAAAATGTATAGACACCATTTGGGCCTGGGACCTGCCAGGCCAGTCCTGCAACCCCCCCAGGACAGGGAACTGTTCTGCTCCAACTCCTCCATGAGCCAACGTGCCCATAAGCAATCCAGGGCCAAACATGAACTTGCTGTCTTGAAGCTTGGAGATCAGTCTGGTGAAGGCAGAGGATCCCAGGAGTTTTCAAGTGGAGCCAAGTGGATGGAAGAGGAGCTGCTGGCCGTGGCAGCAGGGAATGCTACCCCACTGGTGAGCAGGTAGGTGAGATGGGAGAGCTTTGGTCTGCCTTAGTCTTGCAGCTTCCAGACCCCAGCCAGCTCTGGAGCCTGGGTGAGCCCTGCATGGAGCTGAGGTCCTTCCCTGTGAGGGTGGGCAGGCCCTGGCACAGATTGCCCAGAGAAGCTGTGGCTGCCCCTGGATCCCTAGAAGTGTCCAAGGCCAGGTTGGAGGGGGCTTGGAGCAACCTGGGCTAGTGGGAAGTGTCCCTGCCCATGGCAGGGGGTGGCACTGGATGGAGTTTAAGGTACCTCCCAATCCAAACCATTCCATGATTCTGTGACGTCAGGTCCTGACCCCCCTTTCCCTGCACACCCAACCTCCCTCCTGCCTGCTTGCCTCATGCACAAAGCTGGGAGAGGCCTTGTGACCCCAGAGGTGCCACTCACTGTTCCTGTCTAATGCTTCCCAGTAATGCTTGGAGCAAAGGAGTACCACAGCTTTCCAAATGCCCCATCTTCATGCTGGGCAGACCTGGGGACAGGGGATGCTTTTCCTCCTGTTTCTCAAGTCCAGCAGCGTCATACTGATTGAAGTCATGACCCTCCTGCCCCCAGCACCACTTACAAAAAATGCACAAGTGCTTTCAGTGTAAACATATTCCCTCAAAGACCAAAGCTCTCAGCTTGCTCAAGTGGCCCCCAAATAAAAAGCAGAGCAGTAATGGGCTGGCTGAGTTTGCATCAGGCTTTGTAATGAACACCCAAGGAAGGCTAAGCATGTTAAACAGGGCTCACTTGTGCTCTGGGTGGTCACTATTACATGCCCTTCATTATCAGAAACTTGTAACAGGCAGATGCCTCTGCCTGGTGTGAATTAAGAAAAAAAGACATGACATTTAAGCTTCTCACGGTGCTATCGCCTGCTACCTCAAAAAGCATTCTTTCAGCAAGGACTTATAAAAATAATGAGCAGGTGACTCTCTTTGCAATTTCTTGACATTTATTCTCAGCGTCCTTAACTGCCTCATTTCCCAGAGCACTCACAGCAGCACTCACCTGCTCCAGGCAGGTGTATTTGCAAAGATTTTCTTCCCAGGTGTCCCATAGAAACCCTCCAAGAATTAATCTGAATGGGCCAAATACTTCTGGTTTGTGTGCAAACCACTGGAAAGCTGCTGGTACATAATACACTCTGGATTTCCTCAAATTCTGTGTTACAAAGCAGAGTCTGGAGCACAAATCTGATGAGGAGCAGCTGAGGGAGCTGGGGGGGCTCAGCCTGGAGAAAAGGAGGCTCAGGGGGGACCTTCTGGCTCTGCAATCCCTGACAGGAGGGGGGAGCTGGGGGGGGTCGGGCTCTGCTCCCAGGGAACAGGGACAGGGAGACAGGGAACGAACTCAGGCTGTGCCAGGGGAGGGTCAGGTTGGATATTGGGGAAAATTTCTTCCTTGAAAGGGTGGTCAGGCCTTGGCAAGGGCTGCCCAGGGAAGTGGTGGAGTCCCTATCCCTGGATGTGTCCAAGAAATGACTGGATATGGCCCTCAGTGCTCTGGGCTGGGGGACGAGGTGGGCATCAGGCACAGGTTGGAGTTGGTGATTTTAGAGGTCTTTTCCAACCTCAGTGATCCTGTGATTCTATGAAAACTTCTGTGAGCACCCAGCACACTGAGCCTTTCCAGGAGGGAAAAATCTGAGGGATTGACTTGTGAAAAAATGACTTGGCTTTACGGCCTGGGTTTTCAGCAACAATAAGAGTTTGCAGAATATCATCCTGCAGATGGCCAAGCCAGAGAACCTCTTTTTACCAACACCCAACTAGGCCACTCAACTGTGTGTCCTCTTGCATTTGGCAGCCATTGACATGAAACCTTAACTAAGAAGGTTTGGGGGCTGCACCTCCAGTGCTGTCCAGCTGGGGTTTCCTGAGTCCAAAATTTGGGAAAACAAAAAGTTCCAATGGAGGATGAGCTCAGTCACAGAATCACAGAATCATTTAGGTTGGAAAAGACCTCTGGGATCATCCAGCCCAACCTTTCCCCAGCAGCACCACCATGTTCACCACCAAACTGTGTCAGGTGCCACATCCACACACTTTCTGAACACTTCCAGGGATGGGGACTCCAGCCCTGCCCTGGGCAGCTGTGCCAGTGCCTGAGCACCATTTCAGTGAAGACATTTCTCCCAACATCCAACCTGACCCTCCCCTGTGCAACTTGAGGCTGTTCCCTCTCCTCCTGTCCCTTGTTCCCTGGGAGGACAGACTGACACTCAGCTCACTACTCTGTCCTGTCAGGGATTGCAGAGCCAGAAGGTCCCCCCTGAGCCTCCTTTTCTCCAGGCTGAGCCCCCCCAGCTCCCTCAGCCCCTCCTGCTGCTCCAGCCCCTTCCCAGCTCCGTTCCCTTCCCTGCACACGCTCCAGCCCCTCAGTGTCTCTCCTGTCTGAGGGGCCCAGAACTGCCCCCAGGGCTGGAGGTGCCCCAGCAGAGCCAGCACAGGGAGGGCACTGCCCTGGGGCTGGGACACAGCAGGGCTGGCACACCCAGGATGACCATGGATGGTCAGAAGCCTCCAGTGTGTCACAGAACTATGGAATCACTACAGCACAGAATGCTTTGGGTTGGAAGGGACCTCAAACCTCCTCCAGTCCCACCCCCTGCCATGAGCAGGGGCACCTTCCACTAGCCCAGATTGCTCCAAGCCCTGTCCAGCGTGGCCTTGATGTTGGGTTTGTGGTGCCCAGTTCGTTTTAAGAAGATTTTTCTTGGTGGTGGAATCTCTTCAGATCCCCACGGAGGTCAGTGAATCCCTACTGCTGTTACACACAGATGAGCCCTAAAATACACCCCCAAGGCCACCCCAACCCCAGAAGATCAAACTCTGAAATACTTCCTGGCCTGCAGGACTGCTGAGGCTCTTTGCCAGGTGGGTACATTAAACCTTCCAACCCAAGAACTCATCATAAGTCATTGTCCAGCAAGGGCTGACTCACCATCCATAGTCCCACCCTCCACCACCTTCCTGTGACAGCCGGGCCAGTCTCACCCCTTCTTCAAGTTCACTGAAACCCACCCCACTGTGACAGCTCACCCCAAACCTTCGTGCCCCCAAAGCTTCCCATCCTGCTCCCCCAGAGAGCTCAGATCCAGTGTCTGTGATCAGTCCACTGCTGCCCTCCATCTGCTGACACCACACTCGTGTCCCCCACGGCTGTCCCTGAGTGCCCATGCTCAGTGATGTCCCAAACCACATCTGCTAGATAATCATAACCTGTTCCTTCCTGAATTCCCTTAAAACTGCAGCCTGCTGAGCTGCCCTGGAGGGCACTTGCTCCCCACAGGCTGCTTTTTCATTTTTTGAAGAAGCAGCACTCCCCAGGTTCCTTTTGGTCCCTCTGAGTAAGAGGAGCAGCCTCAGCACACACCTGGCCCACGGGGAAAGAAAGCTGGGAGGAGGAAATGAAATGTGATAAGAAACAGAAAGAAAAGGAGGAAATGAGATAGAATTGTCAGCCCCAAAGCTGAACTGGTGACAGCATGAAGGAGGAACGGGAAATAGGGGAATAGGTGTTAAAAGGAGGCAAAATGAAGAAGAAAGGTGAACAGGGAACAAATTGATCTGTGAATTTTTTACAAAAAGGATCAATTGACAATGATGAAAATTAAGAAAATAATACAAGAAAATAAGAAATGAAAATAATGAAACAGGAAGCAGTTCTTTGCAGTTGGCAGTCTACTTTTTCTTCTATGAAACTTGTTTTCTGCAGGCCAGGGTTTATCATTTCAAGCATGTTTATTCCTGTTTCTTGAATGGCTTCAGTGCTCAAAACTTGTATTTCCACAGCAAATACTGACAGCATCACAGGGATGGAATCCCCATCATCCTCCTTCTGCCCTTCCTGTGTGGAGGAGAATAAGAGAGAAAAGTGGTACATTAGGAGATTTTTTTCTCTGATATATTTGTTGATGAGAACAAGAGCAAGCCCTGAGCTCTGCTCTGGGGGAGCAGGGACAGCCCCCAGGGAATGGCTGGAGCTGTGTCAGGGCAGGCTCAGGGTGGATCTCAGGGAAAGGTTCTTCCCCCAGAGGGTGGTTGGCACTGAACAGGCTCCCCAGGGCAGTGGGCACAGCCCCAAGGCTGCCAGAGCTGCAGGAGGGTTTGGATGATCCTCTGGGGCACAGGGGGGACTCTTGGGGATGGGGCTGTGCAGGGCCAGGGGTTGGACTGGATGATCCTTGTGGGTCCCTTCCAGCTCAGCATATCCTGGGATTCTGGAATTCTGTGGTATTCTGCAGAACACAACACAGGCTGGTCCATCCTCTCCACTTCAAGGCTCTGATGGTTAACCCAGGGACACTGGATCATCCTGCACAGCCACAGTTTGAGAAGGAGACTGGAGTGGGAGCACAGCAAGGGACTGACAGCTGGAGAAAGGCCTGGATTTGCTGGATCTTCTGTGTGGGCCACAAAAAAGGTCCAGAGAGAAAAGCTTTGTCTGGAGAGGCCTGGATGCAGGGAATGCTTTTAAATGCCAGTGTAACTCCTGGAACAAAATGCTGCCAGGGAGCAGCTCAGAAATCCTGTGTGCCCTGTTGGCAGAGAGTCCCCCTGTTCCCCCACACCAGACCTGACCTGTCATTTGGTTCACTTTCAAAGAATCACAGGATATGCTGAGTTGGAAGGGACTCAAAGATCTTTTTTTTTTTTTTTTTCTGTACTCTTCCCCTCCTCCTTCTCCTGCAACTGAGTCCTGCTGCCTTTATCAAGGATAAAGCAACTTCCCAGTAGCCACAGATATTGGTGAATTTAACTCCAAGCTGTTTGAACTATTTGTAGGACTCATGTTGACTCTCCTGATAGCTGCAAGCAGGGCCCCTGCAACAGAAAAGGAGCAGTGTCTGTACCGTGCACCAGCTGGGGAACAGCTCCTGTGGGAGCCTGGGGAGGTCCTGAGTCCACCTGGGATGATGAGCCCAGACCATAAAAGCCTCCTGTTTGGGGCCTGTCCTGGAAGCTGCTCAGCTTCCCCCTTGCCAGACAAGTGGTTGCTCCTTCTTACACCTCAGAAGTGCCCCAAGTGCCGGGGTTGGGGACTGGGCCTGTGTTTGTAAATTTGTTTCCATTAATATTGGTTTGATTAGCTTGAAACACTAAGGTTTGGGGTTTTTTTTTGTCATTTTATGAATTTTCCAGGATCTTCCTAGTGGCATAGTCTGCTAACAGTCTCTCAGCTCCTGGGGTGATGGAATTGGTGCCTCTCCCTGCACTGCACAGTGACAGCCCATTGCAGTCCCAGCTCCAACCAGTGCAAGGGAAAACCCTCCCAGTGCTTGCTGCCCCAGGCCTGGGCAGCTGGCAGAGGACTCAGTGCTCAGCAGGGCTATTCCAGAGGAGTGAGGGTCACCCAGGACAGGCCAGCAGAGCAGACCTGTCCCACAGCTCCTCGTGCTGTGCCCCCACACCGGTGCCTCTGCTCCCAGCTGCTGCTGGACAGGCCCGTGCTGTCCATGCCTGACAAACAACCTCGGGGGCAGCTCCAGCTCCCTGCAGCTCCCTGCAGCTCCAGCTCCCTGCAGCTCCAGCTCCCTGCAGCTCCCTGCAGCTCCAGCTCCCTGCAGCTCCAGCTCCCTGCAGCTCCAGCTCCCTGCAGCTCCCTGCAGCTCCAGCTCCCTGCAGCTCCAGCTCCCTGCAGCCCAAAGGGGCCCAGGTGGAGGCAGCTCTTGCTCTCACTTTTTGGGGCTCTGCCTTTGCCTCCTGCCAGCAGGACGTTTGATGGTCAGGCCTTCAGGGGTTTAATCCTTGCTCTACAGACCAACCCCCCAGAGGTCTGAGGAGAGAGGTGAGATGCAGGTGACATCCCTTGGCCCTGGAACTGCCCCAAACCCACCACTGTTCCTGCTGTGTGCTCTGGGGGCTGCTGGGGGCTCTGGGTCACCTTACTTGGGTTGTTTATTCCTAGAGCCATCCTGATCCCGCCTTTTCTCCTGCTCAGGATGTCACAGCTGGTCAGACTGGTGGTACAGAATGGATTGACAGAGCGGGGCTGGTGCCTGGCAAAGCAGGGAAGCTGAGCAGGGAAAAGCAGGATGCTTTCCCAGCTGGGAATCCGATCTCACAAGTTATCCCTGAGATACAGAATGGAACATCCAGACATCTGATCCACTGCTGGTGGAAAGAATAGCAGCAGCTCTTACTGGAATTGTATCTATAGATGCAGATATAACAGAAGCCTTTGGTCAGTGGGGTGTGCAGTGACCCTTCCATGGCATTAAGGGCTTTTCCAACCCAAACCATTCTGGGATTCTGTGATCCTATAAAGTTAAAAACCCTACAGACCTGGAGAGCCCAGAGCAGTTTCTACCCTCCCTCTACTCCACTGGAGGGACCATGGGAACTGGTCTTCCATGGAAAGATGATCAGCTGTGGCAGATAAATTAATCCCTTAATCCCTTAAATGTCTCCAGGCTTTATCCCAAGATAGCATGTTGTAAATATGTGCCCTTTGGATCCTCACTGAGCTGCTCTTTGGCAGTGCCAGGGCTGATGCTGCAGGTGAGAAGCAGATGCCCAGTGTGACAATGGCCAGTTCCAGTGCCCCAAGGAGGGTGTGGCTGTGGCACCAAAATCTCTGAGCAGCCTGGGAGCAGCACAGGGCCCTGTAACACACTTTGCTTCACTGCTCATGACATGTCACTGTGGTTGAGTGTAGAGAGTCACAGCTACAGATTAGATTAGGATTATTTGTAAAGGCTTTTTTTTCTTTTTTTTTTTTTTTACATATGTTTTCCCTTGTGCTGGACAGCTGTGGGCAAAAGCTTCCCTAAATCTGCTAATCCTGTGCCCAGCTGTCCCTGCCCATGTCCTGCTTCTGGCAGGCAGTGGAGCCATGGCAGCCCATTCTGGCTGCTCAGAGCATCCTCTTCCTTCATTTCAGCTCCAGCTGACGCCAGCAGAGCCTCCTGCTGAGCCCTGCCATGCCCTCAGTGCTCTCCCACGGGCTTGCCCTCCACGTGTACGCCAGGTGTGTTGGGTCCTGGGGGAGTTGTGCAACCTGACTGAAAGCAATTCACAGAATCACAGAATGTCCCGAGGGACCCACAAGGATCATCCAGTCCAGCTCCTGGCCCTGCCCAGGACACCCCAACAATCCCACCCTGTCCCTGAGAGCATTGTTCAAACACTCCTGGAGCTCTGGCAGCCTTGGGGCTGTGCCCACTGCCCTGATCACCCTGACAGGGTTTATCCTGTGCTGGGTTGCAGATGCTCACACTGAGTTGGATAAACTGTTGCCTCTTGCTTTGGTGACTGGCAGTCTCTTCATCTAAGTTTGCCATGATTTCCTAGCAATGCTTTATTAGTTCATAAACAGCTGTTTCAAATAAAAGATTTGCTGAATGCCTTGATTTCAACCAGACAGCTCTTGGGTGGTGAGGGTGACTTATGTTCTGGTTTAAAGTTCAGGTGAAAGAAGAGTTAATATGACACATGAGATGTCACTAAGGGTTCTTTCCTAGAACCATGGAATAATTAAGGTTGGAAAAGGCCTCCAAGGTCATCAAGTTCAACCTTGGACCAAATCCCACCGTGCCCAAAGACCACTTCTCCAAAATGCCACTTCTGCTCATTCTTTGAGGATTTCCAGGGGTGGTGACTCCACCACTGCCCTAGGTTTCCTTAGCCAAGTTCCCATACTCATTCCTCTCTCCAGAAGCAGCTGAGGACTCTCCAGAGGATCACAAGCTCTTGTTCAAACCAGCAGCTGACTTTGGTGATTCCTTGGCCAGCTATGGTGACTCCTGAACCTGGAGTCTCCCTTAGGAAGCACGGCCTTGCAGGAAAGGGGTTCTTTTGTCACGAGGATTCTGAGAACAGTCTGTCTGTGGGAACTGGAAGAGCAGTGAAGACATGGGGGACTGTACCATGCTGGGAATGAGATGTGAGCCTCGGGGTGCCACCAGCTCCTGTGTCCTGCTCAGAGGCAGTTTTCCAGGTGGGATTTGGGCCGGCCAGTGCAGGGATGAGAAACTTGCAGCAACACACCCTCCCTGGCTCCTTTCTCCCAGCCTGCTTGTCCTCTGCGTGGGAAATGTCCCTTAAAATAGCTAAGAAGCCCTGTTGACTCTCTTCCCAAAACTTCAGTGAAAAAGGCTCCATCTTTCCACTGCACCATCTCTGACACATCAATACAGTCTGGGCACTGCAGATCCCAGGTAAATGAAGCACTAATTATTAATTTAATAGTCAGAATAAAAGTCTTTCAGGTTGTAAAGAGAAAGGCCACTCCCCCTCAAAGGTGAATACAGCAGTAAGTGGAAAGATGGACTAATATATAATCAAATAGTTGGCTGAAAGGACAAAAGGCACCTCTCAGTCTGTCCTGTGCTTTAGGTTCTCTCTGTGATTTCTTAGATCCAGCAGCTTCCTGTGGAAACAGAAATTTATTGCAAGGAGAGCGTTGATATCAAAAGTTCAAGTGCTGTAGTCAAAACCCCTTCTTGGAAAGCCCATGCAAAAAAACCCCAGCAACAATAAAACACATACACATGTAGAAATAAAGCTCAGAAATGCATCCCTTGGAACCACAAAATTAAAGCTAAAAGCTGTGGTTGCTCTGCATCTTGATCAGGATGCCCTGGCTAAGATTTCCTTTTCCATTAGTGCATTATTTAGCAGCTAAAACGTAAACAGCTCCCAGAGCTCAGTCCTGGTTACAGAGCTGTGCCTGCACCTGCACCTGCAGAGCTCACTCCAAGCTAAATAGATCACCAAGAAATAGGGGCAGGACCTGGGCAGTGGGTAGAGAGGTTGAACATGTAAATGGGGTGGGAAGGGAGAGCCCAGACCTTCAAGGGTACTTTGGCTGTGGATGGTACATCAACAGCGTGTCTGTCTGTCTGTCCTTCCTGAGTCTGAAACTCCTCCCACAGAAGAATCACAGAATCATGGAATATTCCCGAGCTGGAAGGGACCCACAAGGATCATCCAGTCCAGATCCTGACCCTGCACAGGCCCATCCCCAAGGGTCCCCCCCTGTGCCCCAGAGGATCATCCAAACCCTCCTGCAGCTCTGGCAGCCTTGGGGCTGTGCCCACTGCCCTGGGGAGCCTGTTCAGTGCCAACCACCCTCTGGGGGAAGAACCTTTCCCTGAGATCCACCCTGAGCCTGCCCTGACACAGCTCCAGCCATTCCCTGGGGGCTGTCCCTGCTCCCCCCAGAGCAGAGCTCAGTCCTGCCCCTCCTCCTCCCCCCCAAGAAATTCCTCCTGCAGACACCTGAGCTCCTTCTCTCCATGCTGCCCTTTCCCCTGGGAGCTGAGATCTCCTGGAGAATGACCCCAGGACAAAGTGCCACCTGCCAAACAGGAGCACAAACAACATGTCCTATCCACGCTCCCCTGGAATCACCACAAACAGCCTCCAGCCCTCGCCACGACCCTGGAGGGGCTGTGCAGGAACACTCGAGTCCCTGCACCTATTTTTGGGTGCCTGGCACCTTCCCAGCCAGTCCCAGAGCTTTGGTGCCACTGCAGTGTCTCAGTGTGTGGGTAAACTGAGTCACCAGTGCCAAAACAGGTCTGCACATCAGCTCTCCATGGAAGAGGCATCACTGGGCTCTGGACCCAGGCAGGTGAAAGGCTCCAGGAGTTATTCCAGTGCCTATTTATTCCTTGAAGCCCCTGTTCCCTGTGCTTTGGGCTCCAGGGCTGCCTGGGCTCTCCCAGCACTGTCAGGGAACTGGAGCATTGTGGGTATTGACATGCACCTGTATTCATAGCTCCATAAAGCTATTTTATGGTGATATAATGATCCTAAATATGGGACGTATTGGCAACAGAGAGTTAGCAATTCTGAGTGGTCTATCCTTAGTGAAATAAATGCCTTCCAGTCATCAATAGAGGAGCTTGATGGAGTCAAGTAAACAGCCTCTTTTCAATATCTCTCCCTGCTGCAGCTTCACAAGGTATCAATATATCTATTGGACTCCTTTGTGAGTAAGACATAAATCTGGGCGTTTGTTTCCTGGGAACAAATGCTTTATTATTAGCAAATTGTAAAGCAGGGTCTAAGCACTTTGCTAACAAGTGCATGATCTGCAATTCTAATGGCAGTTCATCTCCCATCTCTCACACACACAAACACACACACACGCACGCCCCTCCAGTAAACACCTCCGTGGGAGTGATTAGCATCTCCTGATAACTGATAGCCAAGCTTTCTCCTCCCGCTCCTGCTGCCAGTTCAGCTGCTGAAAATAAGATCTGCAATTGCTCCAGGCCTGGCAGACGAGCAGGGAGAGCTGGGCAACGCTCTCCACACGGAGTGGCAGCGGAGCATTTTGACATCTTGCCAGAATTCCTGAAAAAGGAAGGGGGAAAATTCATTTTCAATAGGTTTTTTCCAGCTTGTTGTTGTCAAAAGTGAATGGGGAGCTGTGTTTGTCAGGAGCCATGAGCCAGGCAGGTGGCTCCTCACCCACGTGGGGCAGAGAATGGGCTGGAGATGTTCTGGAGGTGCCTGCAGGGCTCCCTGAGTGCCTGGGTTATCAGAGCCCACCTGCACTACCTGCAGTCTGGACATCCAGCCCTGGCTGAGGCACTCAGGGCCATGGTCTAGTTGACAAGGTGGTGTTGGGTCAAAGGTTGGACCTGATGACCTCAGAGGTCTTTTCCAATGTAGCTGATTCTGTGACTGCCTGGGAACCCCCACCAGGTGACACTGGGGGGTACATGGGGGCCACCAGGAGTTGTCAGCAGTTTTGGGAACTTCCCCCAGCCCCACTTCCCCTTCACTGGTGCTCTCAGCTCTAAGCTCTGCCTCAACAGGGACCAACTGCAGGAGCAGGAAAACCTACTTGGTATTTCCTCCCTCCCTGGGCAGTGAACAGGCCCAGGAGGCTGTCACAGGATCCTGACAGTGGATGTTGAGGGAGGTTCCCTCCCCATTTTCTGTTTTCCAAGGCATCACCATTCTGTCTAGTGGCCAACCCAGCCATGAGCTGGGCAGTGGCACATCATGTAATCCATGGAATTTAAAGGGGAGAAAGTGCTGACAATATTCAGCCTGACTCAAAAAGACTTTCCTGTCCTCCTGGAGCTCATGTCCCCTCTCCAGTGACATACAGACTGCAGGGCTGTCATTCCAGGGATACTTCAGAAGTGTGGTTTGCAGAGCTCTGATATATTCCCAGCAGCTCCTTGGGAGCACTGCAGAAAGGCACCAACCACCCACTCCCCCCAGAGAACTGCAAACACGGCCAGATATTTGCAAGCTACAGTTGTAATGCTCTGAAACAGCTTTTCAAGTCAATTTTGGGAAAGCTATCAGTGAACTTCCTCAGTCTGAAAGTGTTTTATGTATTTCAGAGCACTTCATCACACATATACAGGAAGGTGTCTTTCAGAGATGGTTTCTCTGTTGCTTTAGTATGACACCAAATAGTCTGTGGGATTCACAGACCCTCTGGAGCCTGAGGATGAGAGAAGTCCTGAGGTCTGTCTATTGAGTGTCCTTCCACACTCAGCAGTGGTGCAAGAACTTCCCAGCCTGCAGTTTTCCAGGGCACACGACTGACAGCCCTTCTCCACAAGGCATCTCTTGGACCAGATCAGAGATGTTTGCCGTGCAAACAGCTGTGGAAGATGGAAGAGAGCTCACACGAGGCCTTTTCTTGCTTCTTTAGGGGAACTGAGATAGGGTAAGACAGGCAGACAACCAACAGGACACACAGACCTGAGGGACCTGCTTATTCCACAGACCTGCCCTCTTCCAGTTTTGATGTGATTTTATTGCACATGAGGAGCTAAAGCTGCATGGGATCCACCCTCATCCTGGCTCCATGGGAGTAACTGCTGTCCTTGACTGCTTGTCCTTGGGGCTGCACTGGGGGGAAAATGGAAGTGCCAGATAGGGAAGAGGCAGGACGGGGAAAGGTGGGAAAGGCATTAGGGTGGGCACATAATCCAAAGGGGCCAGCTGGGCTCTAGGCTTTGGGAAATCCTGAGGAAGAGGAATCAGCAGTGAATCCTGCCCTGCTCCCAGGGCAGTACCAGAGCTGCACCACCGTGGTTCCCCCTGTATCCTGGCCAAGGGTTCATGTGAGGTGCAGGGGTGGAGGTTAAGTTGTCTCCCCACCACTCAGGGGAAGAGTTTCCTACTGTGCTGAAATGCTGAGGCTCTCCCAGAGCCCTCCCATCCCTCACTGCTCTCCTTGCCATGCCACTATCCATCTCCAGGGCCGGCCAGGGGCTGCCAGGGGCTAGTCACCTCCACACTGTCCCTGTTCCTACACTGTTCCCTGAGTGTCCTGCTCACCACCAGAGAGGCAGCTCAGACAGGGACAGTCCCAGCACCACAGCTCCACACCATGGAATGGGGAAGGTCCCTCCAGCCCTGCCCACCATCCCCCAGATGCCCAGGACAGCAGCACATTTTTAACACTCCAGCCCATCTGCCAGCAAGCCCAAAGATGCAGTGGCTGAGCAAAAATGTCTGCTTGGACATCAGGAGGAATTTCTTCATGGAAAGGGTGGTCAGGCATCAGAAGGGGCTGCCCAGGGAGGTTTGGAGTCCCCACCCTTGGAGATGTCCAAGGCAGGCCTGGCTGTGGCACTCAGTGCTCTGGGCTGGGGGACAGGGTGGGGATGGGGCACGGGGGGATCCATGGGCTGGGAGGGATTTTCCAACCTCAGTGATCCAGTGATTCTGCGAATACAGCCAAGGTGGTAATTTCCAGCGGACTCTGGGCAGAGCCCCCAGCCCTGCAGGTATCTCTCATGGAGAAAAGAGCCAAAATAGCAGTTCCTGCAGCATGGGAATGCTCAGGACTGCCCTGCCTGGCACCTGCAGCCGTGCCAGCCTTGCGCTGGCTTTGCCTGATGTCCCCATCATCTCATGGCTCAACACGCTCACTCAGTCCATGCCAGCAGCCGGCAGCGCTGCCCTCGGGGGAGCAGAGGCGGTCGGCGGAGCAGAGCTCGCTGTGTGCCCGTCCCGCGGCCGCTCGGGCAGCTCCGATGCAGTTCCTGGCGCGGGCGCGCAGAGGGCGTTCGGCTCTGCCGCCCGGAGAGCCCGCCCCGCTCACAGCGGGGCCAGCGCTGGCCACGGGCAAACAGGTATATATCTGAAAATGTTAGGGTTTGCTAGTGATCAGCCAGCGCTGGCTTGAATGATTTCCCCCTGTTTCGTGGTTAGCTCTGTTGCACTTAGAACCCACTTCACCGCTGTCACCCAGCATCATCTTCTCCTGCTCTAAAATCCCCGTCTCCCTTAAAATCCCTAATAAGGGATTTGTGCCTCTGTACCCTGCCTGGGGCAAGGGCAGTGATGCATCTCTCCTTTGTGCTGCTCACACCCTGTGCCTGCACTGCTGCTCCCCTTGGGGCAGCACGGGCGGCTCCCCCACACCCCGCCAGGCTCGGCTTTCCCTGCCAGCTCCCCCGAGGTCTGGCCTGCTGTTTCCTTGAAACTTGTCCTGTACTTTACTTTGAATGCAGCAGGGAGTCAGAATTACGCCCACTGTTCCCTTCTATTCTTGGCCCTCCGCTTCCCTCACCTCCCAACCAAAATCTGTTCGCCTTCTGAAAATGGCTTTTATTTTCTGACGGCGAGAAAGCCTCTCTCCCACGGGGGTTGTGGTGCTGTTGCTGTCACACCCCAGCACTGCACAGCCCGGGGCAGGGGCTGCCCCTTCCCTCCCCGACCCCTCTCTCCAGCCACACTCAGGTGGCAAGTGGCTGTTCTGCCTGGTGGCAGCAGGTTTTGTGGCTCCTCCAAGCCCTGTTTGTTGCATTTGCCACTTGTTTTGTGCCAGCACTGCTAAATTTACTGGATTGTTGCTGGGAATTATTGGTGTGTCCGTATTTTTCTCTGTTAATTCCTGTGACTGCTGGGTGAGACAGAACACACTGTTTGTCCCCCTTCCAAACGTCTCTGTCGAATCAACACGAACAGATTATTCATCTGCTGCAGGAGGCTAATTGCAAACAGTCGTAAACCAGAGTATTATTTCGTTGCAAAGGGATGGACAGCACTGGCTCTGCACCATATGGCACCGTGGCTCCAACACGGCCTGGCCTGGCCACCTGGGCACAGCCCTCGTGCCAGCACCCTCTGCTTGCTTTAGGGGTGCCATCAACAGCACAGATTCCTCAGCAAGGCAGCAGCAGAGCCCCGTAATTCCCAGCCCAAGGAGCACCTGCAGTGCCAGAAAGCCCTCAAACTCACACTAAGGCACATCTGTAACACCTGCACAGGATCCATAGAGCTTCTGAGCCTGCATCACAGGGTATCGTGAGGTGCTCTCCAGTGCTTTGAGGTCTCTGGAACAAAAATAAACCCAAACCAGCATCCTTGGGTTACCCATTTTACAATCCTTAGCCAAGGGGTGGCACAGACATCAGCACCCAGGAGTCAGGGCATGCAGGAACATTGTGGAGGCAACTGTGGAGACCCTCCAGCTGAGAAACGTGGCAGGGTTTTGCTGGAGGTCAAGTTTGTGTGTCTCATTCTCCCAGAATCCTCCAGGATTCACAGCTGGACCTCAGCTCTTGTGATGCACAGAGACATTTACCCTTGAGGAGCAGCCCGAGCGTCCCCGAGTGCCTTCAGCTCAACCAGGAACTGGTCAGCACAGCCTCGAGGAGCCCTGATTCTGTAGGATGTGGGAACAAGGGCATTGGATTCACAGTTCCCACTGCTGCTGCCAGGGCTCCAAATCAAGCAGCTGTTTTTCGGAGAGCCAAATTTTCAATGGAAAGAGCTGATTTCCATGGGCCGCTGAGCCTTCCCACAGAGCTGCATTATGTTTTCCTCCAGCCTTCTGTCTTTTCCTGAAAACCACTTTCTTTAGGAAACTACGTGGGCACTGCATTTTTCCTGGGGACACACTATGCAAGAACAGGCTCTTAGTCATCACTTCAGCCTCTTCACTGAGCTGGGGAAGGAGGGATGAGCGAGTGGCCACCACATCAATGGGGTTCAGGACGTGGCTGTAACAGGAGGTTTTCCAGGCTCATCCCACTGCCAAGGCCCCCACCTCCCTCCCATTGCACATGGCACTGTTTTTTGCCCAAACACTCATTGCCATGACTTTCTTTTGTCACTTCCCACTTCTGGAAAGTGAATCAGGTGCCCAAATGTTCACCTGCCTTTTGTCAGCAGAGCAAAGCCATTCCCTTGACAGTGATATTTGTAAAGCCTTCGTTAAGAGCTGGTTGAACAGCCTTGCCAGCATTTTCTTTGGGTTATTTCTTAAAGCTGAAATACTTCTTGTAAAGACTTGATAGTTCCAGCACACATCCCCCTGCAAATCCATCGTGGTCCAGAGCAGCAGTAATGCCACAGTAATTCTGTGCTTTGTGATTAGTGTCAGCTGGGCTGTAAGACCAGCAGCTCCAAAAGGCCAAACACTGGCATTTGTTGAGATCATGGTAGTTTGGGACAATAATTGCCAAACTGAATCAAAGACAAATCCACCAGATTTGAGCTCAGTGTTCGAGTATTACTGTACTCCCCTGAATACAGAGCAAGTTTCAGGACAGAAAAAAAAGGTTTGAAAAACGCCAGCTCGCCACAGGTTCTCTCCAGGTGATGTCTGGGGTCACATTTAACCTCCTTGGAGTATGAGCAGTACTTTGTTTCTCAAATCTTCTGCCCAGTTTGGCATGATCAGAGATGGAAAATTCTGCTCTAAACTTTGCACTTCCACATATTTACTCAATGTCCTCCCCCATTATGTTTTCAGGAAATATGCACTGGAATTTTGTTTCCTTTTTTAACTCTAATAAAAGAAGACAATATTGCCTCACACCTCTCTGTGAGACACCTTAATGTGCTCCAGCCCATTCTGCTGCTTACCACGGTGAGGTGTGAAGACTTGTGATTGCACCACAGTTTTCTAAAAGCTAAAAACTTAAAACTAAAGAGCCAGATTGAGGCCTCTGGAGATCCAAGGGGCACCCACAGTCAAAGTGACAAAGCTGTTTAAACCTGCACTGTCCCAGCTGAAGGTCCCGCCTGGGAGGACCCATAACCAGCTCAAGCAACTTCAGAGGGAGCAATCCTTGCAGATAACTGAACAAATAATCACTGCCACAGCCCACCTCCATCTCCATATGTTTCTCTTTTCCATGTACAGTTTTTCTGCTCTTTAGCCAGTTTCTCAAGCATCAAGCCCTGCCAAGTCCCAAGCTCATCCCAAAGTGTGCACAGGCATGGGACACTGAGTCTCTCCCAGCACTCAGACATGGCCTGCTCGTGGTCCCCATGCCAGGACAGTCTGCCTGGGGACACTGATGTTTGTCAGTGTGCCTCCAAGAAACCTCAGGCTACTCTGAGAGAACTCGTTCTTCTTAAGGGCCAATTCCTTCTCCCAGTGCTGTTTGGAAGTTTCCAAAGCATGGCTGGGCACAGTTCCTGGTGCCTCAGCAGATGGGCTCCAGCACCCAGCACAAGTGCTCTTATTCAGGAATGCCAGGCTATGGTAGGACTCACCTGTATGTCCCACGTGATTTGGTCCAGCTTGAAGTTATTATTTGCCTCCAGCCTGCCCTGCTCCCCTGTCCCTTAACTGTGTGCTCTTCTTCCCTCCCGTTCCCCATCCCATCTCTGTTTTGGTTCCTGCTCCAGGGTGCTTCCCTTTCCTGTATCCCTCTGATGATGGCAATAGGAACAGGGAACAGTCCAATTTTTGGCCTTGAATAGAATTATCTTCCCTGTCTTTGGAGAACCCATGGAGCTAGTTCATGTTTGGTAGCAAATCCCCATCAGCTGGGAGGGATAAGCACTGGCCAAGCATTGACAGGACACCCTTATCTGCCTCACCATCACTGTGCCCATCCCAGCACAGCACTGTGAACGGCATAGGAGCATCCCTGGAAATCTCTGCAGGCCCTGGAGGTTTTCAAGTTAAGACATGAGCTAGAAGAGTAATCTGAAATGAATAATTTATTTTGGTGAATTTTCCTTCCCTCTGTTTACAGATTGTCTGGGAGCAGATTGCAGCTTTCGCACCTCAATTCATTATTGGAAACTATTTGCAGATAGTTCCCGGTCTGCAACTCATTTGCTAACTCTGTTGGGAGCACTGCAGATCTGAAATCAGGGCTGTGTTCACTGGTCATGTGGTACTGCCACGCTCTCCTTCCTCCATGAAATGCCCGTGACGTTCAGAACGGGGCTGTAAGGGCAGATGCTCCCATCACAAATCAGATGTTCCTTTCCTGCCAGTGCTCCCCAGTGGCCTTTCTGTCCCTACATCTGCCCCTGCCAGGATATCCACCAGCATTAGGAAAGTGGGAGTCAACCCTAAAAACAAATGAGGAACTGGGCAAAACAAACAAACACCAAAACAAGTAGCAGAGGCCTCGTCTCAGGAACTCAAGGCACAGGAACACTGTGCAGCAACATCCACCCCAGGCTGGGACCATCCCCGTGGAGACAATGTTGGCTTGGAGAAAATCAAAAAGCTGACCCCTCCAAAGAACACGTGGGCTACAGGGTGCTGAACCTGGGGAGCAGAGCTCCTGGAATGCAGAGCTGGGAGAAGGACCTGGAAGGTGACCCCAACTGGATCATACTGGTGTGACTGGGATGGAGCAGCCATTCTTCAGCTGTTGCTCTCAGGACTCTTCCGACTCCTTGGGCACTGTGTACAGCACCTGTCCTGGTGGTCCAGGGATACCCACAGACTCTGTGCAGGATCTGGTTGCCAGGTCTTGCTGACGGGGCATTGGGAGGGCTTTTCATCCGCAATACCTGCTTGTTTTGGGTGCTTTGTTCTTCTGGAGGTTTGGCCTTCACACAGGTGTGGGTGAGAGCTGCCAGTGCAGAAATGGAGAGGCCATGACTGTGTTGGGCACCTCTGACCAGGTCACTGGGTTGGCCAGTGAGACACAGCCGTGCCAGTTCAGCCCAGCCCTCGTTACCCTGCAGTCAGCACGTGTGGAGTCTCCTGGCTCAGCTCTGTGGAGGAGCAGAAGGTTTTACTGCCCTTCTCCCCACTTCCCTTGGCTTCCTCTGCACATGCATATGAGAGTCTCCTACCCTGGAATGGTCCATGCAGACATGAACCCTGTCTAGTCCATCATTGAGAAGGAAAAAAACACCACCCTGCCCAGAAATCCAGAGGGCCTTTCTCCCGAAGGGCACACAGTTGGGATGCAAAGCCTTTCTCAGCAGAGCCTACAAGTACCCAGATCCACCATGGAGGAACCTCCTTGGAATCAAAAATCTGGACAAAAAATCACAAAAGAAACCAGTTAAGGCTTTGTGGTTTTGCTTCTTCAAAGCCCATTTATCATCTTTGGGCACTGCATCCAGCTTGGAGGTCTCCAGCACAGGGAGCACGTGGAGCTGCTGCAGAGAGGCCAGAGGAGGCCACGGAGATGCTGCCAGGGCTGGAGCCCCTCTGCTCTGGAGCCAGGCTGGGACAGCTGGGGGGTTCACCTGGAGAAGAGAAGGCTCCAGGGAGACCTGAGAGCCCCTTGCAGGGCCTAAAGGGGCTCCAGGAGAGCTGGAGAGGGACTGGGGACAAGGGATGGAGGGACAGGACACAGGGAATGGCTTCCCATTGCCAGAGGGCAGGGTTAGATGGGATATGGGGAAGGAATTCCTTCCCTGTGAGGGTGGGCAGGCCCTGGCACAGGTTGCCCAGAGAAGCTGTGGCTGCCCCTGGATCCCTGGCAGTGTCCAAGGCCAGGTTGGACAGGGCTTGGAGCAACCTGGGCTAGTGGAAGGTGTTCCTGCCCATGGCAGGGGTGGAACTGGATGAACTTTTAAGTTCCCTTCCAACCTAAACCAGTCTGTGATTCTGTGATTGTGCCCAGTTGTTCCCACTCAGGGCAGAGTGAGCTCAGGGCAGCTCCAAGCCATGTGCCAGTTCTCATTCAGGTAAGTCTCCCTAAGGCTCCTTCCTGCAAGCAGCTCCTGAATAAATCTGTGGCCCTTCCTGCACAGCCCTAGGATCCTCTAAAGGATTCTTGGTGCATCCCAATCTCAGCAGCACGGCCAGGACCAGGTGGGAACCTTTTACAGAGGGAATTGATGTGTCAGGCTGCAGCGAGGGCTGCGGTGATTTACAGGAACAGCTCGTCCAAGCTGCCCCTATCGCTCAGGCAAAGAGTCCTGAAATCCGAGCGAAATCACGAAGCAGGAGCCCTGAGCTCATAATTCACCTTCTCGGGAGAGGGAACATCCATAAGGAATTGCTGGCTGAGCAGGGGGTGGCTGCACTGATGGAGGGGAAGCTTTTCTCCCCCTGCCTTGCCCATCCAGGCTCTGCAAGGCTCCGGTGCAGTTTTTCATGGCAGTAGGAGCCAAGCAGCCCATGGAACAACACAGACATTCAGTGCCTCCTCCTGAACTGAGGAGATGTGGTAATGAGCTGAGACAGCTGATGGAGGTGGAGCACAGGGCCTGCCATGGGGGGTGGGTGCTTCCAGCCAGGCAAAGCTCCCACCAGGGCCCAGGACTCAATCACATCTCTCTGTCATGCCATGTCTCACTGCAAAGGAGCCTAAGAGTGCCCAGCCATGCTGAAGTCTTCTGGTTCCTGGGCTGTCCCTGCAGCCATCTGAGGTGTTCTGGTACCCAGGGCACATCCCACTGCAGGGAAGAAATCAGACCTGACACGTAACCTGGGACTTACAGTGTCCTGAGCTGGAAGGGACCCACAAGGATCATCCAGTCTAACTCCTGGCCCTGCACAGACACCCCAATAATCCCACCCTGGCCCTCAGAGCGTTGTCCAAACCCTCCTGCAGCTCTGGCAGCCTTGGGGCTGTGCCCACTGCCCTGGGGAGCCTGTTCAGTGCCAACCACCCTCTGGGGGAAGAACCTTTCCCTGAGATCCACCCTGAGCCTGCCCTGACACAGCTTAATGTTGACTGCTAATATATATATATATACATATAAAATATACATTTTATCTGCATATATTTGCCATGCAAGAAGGATGATCCAGTCTTGCATTCATGGGACTCAGGTCTCCTGGAGTTGTCACTCTGCCAGCACACAAATTCTCTGCCCACTGGTGTGCATCAGTTCGTGAAAATGGAGCAGTAACTATGCTGGGTGTCTGGATAAATCATGTCAGCACAGATCTGTGTCCAGACCTGGCCAAGGAGCTCTGCTGATGTAGAGCCTCCCTGTGCCTCCCTGTCTGGCCAATCCGCAGGGTCTGGGCTTCAGCTGCTGGAAGTGTCCAGGGGAGAGCCAGGATCTGTGTGTCCTTCATACAGCCCAGCAGGTGGAAGGTATAACTCATAAAGTGTGCCAGCAGGCCCAGTGCTGCTGGTGAGTCTGGGGAGCCCTTTCAGTTTTGTATTTGAGAGTGTGCCCCACGGTCTGCCCGTGCCTGTCCTCAGGGCAGGTGAGCACTACCCTAAGACAAGATCCTCTTGGGTCTCCTGAAGGATGACTTGTCCAGGGGTCAAGAGGGACCATTGTCTTATGGATAAGGCTACAGCCCCTCGCCCTGCTGACTGTCCCTGCTGCACTGTGCACCCTGTGCTCGTGCCTGCTCCTGTCTCCTGCAAGCACAGCGAGTTCCAGGCCTTTGGCAGAGGCACAGCAGAGTCCCAGAAGGGTTTGGGTTGGAAGAGACCTTAAAGATCATCTTGTTCCAGCCCCTCTTCCACTAGAGAGAGCACGTAAATGGGTCTCTTTTTCTCTTTTGCTCTCCTAAGAGATGTTTTCAGATGCTCACAGCCACATCAGACACAGGACAGATGCTGCCACGAGGCTGTGGAGAAGAAAAGTGAAAACTCTTTGCCAGATCAGCACAAGCTACACTCATTTAATACTGGGATTCACTCTATTATACTCTATTAAAAAAAAGGGGGTGGGTGTGACCACAGCAAAGGGCAGTGACTCCCCATTTTATGTGCCCTCTCTATTTCCCCACACCCACCTCTCTCTTCCACGTTCTCCTCAGTGTCCATAATCCAGGCATGTGCCCCAAACATGTCAAGGCCCCTCTTCTCACAAACCTGGGTTAAAGAGAGCAGGTGAAGGGCTGACACTCTGCAAACAACACTCACAACCCAGAGGAAGAGAATTGATCCAAGTGTGATTAAGCATTAGATAGAGATGAACATATAATTATCCAGTCAAAGCAAGGTGTCTCTTCATCTCGGGGAATGTTGTCTCCTTTCCAGGTGCAAAGGAGCTGTACAGAATTACTCACACTCTGACTGTGGGAACCCCAGCTCCCCCAGGACATCTCCTCCTTCACCCACTTCTGGCTGGACAACACCTTGACATGTTGAGAAATGGGAAGCACGAGCGTCCAACACGAGGCACAGAGGGAGATCCAGTCTCCTGTACCTTGGGACATGAGCTTGGGAAGGGAGCTGGCCCGAGGACACGTGTCACACTGTGGAGCCCTGCTGAGCACGCCAAGGTCACAGCCACCACGTTCCCTCATGGTGACCTCTATGTAACAACTGCTGGGTCTCAAACCAGCCCAAATTGGTGCAGGAATCTGCGAGAAAAGTCAGTCCCAGCCCTTTACAGATGTGCTCTCTCCATTTCAAGATTAACCTTTCAGAAATGTCAGCCAAACAGCCACACGCAGCCTCCGCCTTCCTGGTAGAACCTGTAATTTTTGGCCTTGTGACTAGAGCTTCAGTTAACTCCTTCAGTGCTCCTGTTCACCTTCCAGCCCTCTCCCAGGAAATTCCAGCTGCAGGGTCCTTTTATCTGCAGTGATTTTGATGCTCTGCACGTAGGTGACCTCTCTCTCCTGATGCACCAGCTGGGATGGTGAAGTCAGAGGGTACTGCTGAAACAAGAGTGCTTGAAGCTGTGTTTAAAAGTAAGGAACAGCATATTCCTAACCTGTGGTAGCTGGACTGTCATGCTGAAATAGCAGGGTGGGTAGGATCATCCTCCCTCCCAGAAGATGCCCATAACTCCACAACAAAGTGAGTTGCCAGCAGATTGCATTGGGAGTGTTCCTTGTCTCTTCCCAGAGTGTGAAGGTGACCCTGCCCATGGCAGATGATCTTTAAGGTCCCTTCTAACCCAAAAGGTCCAATCCTGTGATTCTGTGATTCTAAGCTTGGTACCTTTGGCCAGCTGAGACTGTTTCATAAACAAAGCCCACACTTGGTAAATCACCTCCTCAGATGCCCACTAAGGTCTTTCTTTGGTTGCATATTTTTTTTCCACAGATGCCTGTGAAGCACCCCACAGACCTCTGGGTGAGAGAAGACTGATTATTGTACTGGGAAAAAATTTTCCTGGCTCACCTTGGAGCAATGCCTACACAGAAAGTTATAAACTGAGTAGGCCTTGGAGAGATGTGGTTATGACACCAACCCTGAGTGCAAAGCTGCAGGAGACAGCCAATATTAGGGTGACATAAGTGAGGAGTGAATGGTCAATAACATTTATATATATGGGTGTACATAGGTAAGGGTATATAGACAGTCTGTACATGGAATCATAGAATGATTTGGGTTGGGGGGACCTCAAAGCTCATCTCATCCCACCCCCTGCCATGGGCAGGGACACCTTCCACTAGCCCAGGTTGCTCCAAGCCCCGTCCAACCTGGCCTTGGACACTTGCAGGGATGCAGAAGCCACAGCTTCTCTGGGCAACCTGTGCCAGGGCCTGCCCACCCTCACAGGGAATAATTCCTTCCCCATATCCCATCTATCCCTGCCCTCTGGCAGTGGGAAGCCATTCCCCCTTGTTGTGTCACTGTAGCTCCTGATGAAATTCCCTCCCTGGCTTCCTTGTGGGCCCCTCTCTTACTCCAAGGTTGCTGTGAGGTCTCCACACAACCTTCTCATCTCCAGGCTGGAGCTCCAGCTCTCCCAGCCTGTCTCCACAGGGGAGGTGCTCCAGTCCCCTTATCAGCTTCATGGCCTCCTTCAGACTTGCTCCACCAGTTCCATGTCCTTCTTACCTTGGGGGCACCAGGACTGTGTGCAGTGTTCCAAGTGGGGTTTCACATAATACAGATATATACATATACTGTACACACGTCTGGTGGCAACTGAAGCCTCTGACTAGCAGGGACGGAGCCACCACCTCTCCAAATTGAAGATGTTCAGCTTTCTCTGTCACCATCCTTCCCCTCCTCCCTTCCCCACTGAGCAAATGAGTTCATTTAATAAAAATCCACCTTTCTGCTTCCCAGATGGGAGCTGCCTGTGCAGTGAGCACTCGGCCGCTGCCGGACAGGGAAGGCAGCCGGGGCAGGATGGGAGCTGGCTTCACCCTGCTCACCTACAGTGTGAGCCTCGTGCTCCTCGGGTAAACTGAGGTAAGCTCTGTCCTTCCTGCACACAGGAGAGTGATGCCACAGGAGCAGGGACGGGATGTGGCCAGAGGGCTCGGACAGAGGGCAAAGCTCCCTTTCGGACTGTACCCAAGGGCCTCTCTGCCATCCCTCCCTCGGGGCGGCATCAGCTCCGCATCGGCAGCAGCAGAACGTGGCAAGGAAAAGGCAGCACCGCCGTTTCGGGTGTCTCTCGCCGCCTCCCCGGTGCGCAGATTCAGAGCAGGGGACAAACACCCGCCGAGGTCTCCGGTGCCTCCGGGAGGGGCTCCGAGCCGCGGACCCCGAGCCCGGGCGGTGCGGGCACGGCTGCGGCGGGAGGTGGGGAGGGGGAGCGGGCCCGGTGCCTGCCGCCGCCCGGGCGTCCCTCTCCGCCGCTTCCTTTAGGTGGCACCTCTCCTCCAGGAATGAGCCTCCCGGCCCCGCACAGCCCTGCCCGGGCCGCGGCCGCACCGCGGGGGCTCCGCCGCGGAGCCACCGCCGTCGGAGCGGCCCCTCCTCCCCCCCGCCAGCCCGTGCCCGGCTCCCCCGTCCTCCCGCTCACTCCTCCAGCCAGTAAATCCGATCTAGGCTGATTCCTCTCACGTCAAACCACATGATCCCATAAAACATTCATCGCCGCTCCATCCCCGCTCGCTCTCCGCTCGCTCCCGGGATACAGCGCAGCCGGCTCCGCTCCCCGCCGCGGGATCCGCCGCAGCCCCGGCCCCGCGCGTGCGGCGGGCGGAGGGAGGAAGGACGGGCGGAGGGAGGAGGAGGCAGGCGGTCAGGCAGGAGGGGGAGCCTCGCCTGGATGCTGACTCCAGCTCGGGGGCTGCTCATTCCCCCGATGAACGAGGGCGCCGGCACCGGGAGCGCCCCCCCCTCCCCGTGCGCCGCCGCTCCGCGCTCGGGCTGAAGTTTGGCACCGGGATCTGCCCCGCTTTCCCAAGGATTGTACCGCTGCCGCTCCACTTTGCGCCTCCAGACGTGCCTTCCCCGACCCCTAAGATGAAGAGGGCGATAGCTGAAGGTAGGTGCGCCCCGTCCCCCCCCACCGCCGGCGCTCCCCGGGGCAGGGCGCGGCAGCCGCGGCCCCAACTTCGCCCCGCGCCGGGAACTTCCCTCGCTGCAACTTTTTGTTCCGTGGAGTCTCCGGGAGCGGCTGGTTCCACGCGGGGGAAGAGGGGCCGGGCCGGGCCGGGCGAGGCAGCGGGGAGGGCGCGGGGGGAGCGGGAGCGCCTCGGCGGCGGGAGCGGAGGGAGGGGAGGCCGGGAGGCAGCGAGCCCCGGGCTGAGCCCCGGCACGGCTCGGCAGCGGGATGGAGCCAGAGCAGCGGGCTGAACCCCCTCCGGTCCCCGCCCAGCCTCGGCTCGGCTCGGCTCGGCATGGCCTTGGGATGACCGGGCGAAGTTGATGCCGCCGGGGGAAGCGCATCCCGCGCTCCCCAACCCGCATCCCGAGATCCCCAGCCCGCATCCCGCGGCCGAGGGGACCGGAACGGGAGGGAGCGGGGCTGGGGCAGCCCGGCTTTCCCCCGCTCCCAGCCTGGCCGCCGGGGGAGCACCGACCCCGCTCCCCGAGCCCGTCCCGGGCCCGACCAGCCCCGGGTACCTCCGGCCGGGGAAGTAGCGGAGGGTCCGGGCTCCCCGGGGGCACAGCGGGTCCCAGGGTGCGGTGCGGGCTCCCCGCAGAGCCCTTCCCGCAGGGTGTCCCCGCTTCGGCTCAGCCCAGTGCCCATCAGCCAGGGGCTGGGAAGAGCTGGGGGTGCAGGGGTGGGACCCCTCTTTCT
Source organism: Pyrocephalus nanus (assembly GCA_038380795.1). Lineage (NCBI taxonomy): Eukaryota > Metazoa > Chordata > Aves > Passeriformes > Tyrannidae > Pyrocephalus > Pyrocephalus nanus. The sequence goes on from CM076278.1 coordinate 1,306,856, forward strand.
GCTCGCTCCTCCGGGGGAGAGGCACAGAGGATGCAGCTGGCACAGCTCGATCCTCTGGCTGAAAACAGCCCTTTTTCATCTGCTTTGGCGATAATCTTTGCTTCCCGGTCCCGGTGTGCGGGCTGGGGCTGGGGCTGGGCTGGGACTCTCGGAGCCCCCGGTCCCGCCGTGCCTTGGCTATTTGCGGTGGCTCCGGGTGAGCCCCGAAATGCAGCCCCACATCGGAACACACGCTCTCCCGCTGCAGTTCAGAGCGCCTGGAGAAGCATGTGCCACCCAGGTGTGTTTGCTGGGAACACAGCCCACGGATTGCAGTTTTTAACTGGAGGGATCAGCCCATCGTGGGAGCGCCAGTGCTGCCCAGACTGCTGGGCAAGGGAGATTTGGGCACCGGAGCCTCTTGCTGCACGGAGTGTCTTCCCGAGTGTGCTGTCTCCAGCTTGCTTCCCGTTCCCATCAGTGACACAAATATAACTCTTTTTTCCTTTCTATTTTGGAGGGCACTCTGGCTGATTTATTGTCATGATCAAAGGACACATCCAAGCTCTGATCCAAACAGCACACCACCTCCTTTAGAGACTTTGTGTCGGTTTTAAATCTGAAATGGCCAATTTATTCCTGTTTGGGGAACACCTTGGGAGCAGGATCCGGTGCCAGCTTCTCCCAGGGGCCCTCAGGGGATCCCGGTGTTTCAGCCTCCATTTGCTGTGAGCCAGAGCCTGGGCAGGAGTCACCCATCGATTTGAAGCCGGCGGCTCTGGGCTGTGCTCAGACTGCTGGTGCCAGGCTGTGCTGGGGCTCTTTGTGTCCCGTGGTGCTCGTGGGGGGCTGTGGACGTGCAGAGCAGCATCCAGGTGCTGGGTGTGGTACAGACACCCGGATCCCTGCTCCTCACCATCCCAGATCCTGGTGCAGCACAGCACTTCTCCACACAGTGACATTCCCGGCTGCTACCAGCATAATGTGGAACAACACAGAGGATAATGAAATATAAAAACTGTGTTACAACAGCTTTATTTATAGAACAAGGCTTTGAGGGGTTTGAATTATTCCTTTTTTTTTCCTGCGGTTTATGAATTGCTCCTGTGAGAGGCCGGGTAGCCAGGTCTGGCTGGAAAGTCCTTATGAACCTTGGGAGATTATGTTTAGCTGAGTGACCATCCTACTGTATCTGGACTACATTTCCCACTGTGGGCTGCCAGGATGCTTCAAGTGCCTTGTAAGCCAGAAATAGCCACCAGGGGCAGTTGGACAGGCAGAGCTTTCCCTGTTCTCAGCACTTGCTGCCTTATTAACACAATTCATTTATATCGAAAAAGGGCTTTCCATGCTTATTCTTTTTTTTTTTTTTTAACAAATGCAAAACCCTGTAATATGAGAACCTACATCAACATAAGAGACTACTTATCTACCCATGTGATAGCAGCTCATTTTTTTTTCTTAAGAGAAAACACCATTCATCATATAATTTTATATTTCCTGTCTTTATAATCTTCATGTTTTATCAAAATGCATTTTCTGGGCTTGATTCCCCCTTCCCCACCAGGCAGCACAGATCTCAGACCCATATTCTGTGGCACTATCAGAGACCATCAAAGGGTGTGTTTGGACGGGTTTCTGAACAGGAATATCCTGAAAGAGAAATTTTAGGTAAAAGGGTGGAGGTGCCTGGGTGTTGTGTCGGTGCAGGTGTTGTTGTGTCCCTGTGGGTTGTGTGATGTTCTCCCAGACAAAGCTGGTCCAGGGAGTGGTGAGGAAGCCCCAGGGTCTCTCCGTGCTGGGGGCTGTGGGCAGCACGTGCTGGTGCTGTTCCACCAGCACAGGGACCGTGTTCCACCCTGGCCTAACACGGCAGGGCCCTCATTAATTACCCTCATCCCGTGCTCAGCTGCTCTGGGATTTGCTTGGGGAAAACCTCCTGGGAGCCTGTGCTGTCCACAGCAGTGGTGGGAAGGAGCAGGAGGAGGAAGGGGACAGTTTGCTACACGAGTGTCCCTCTGCTTTCACATGCTTGGCTTGAAACGAGCAGGCAGGGGAACTGCTCCCTACACTCATCCTGGAGGCTCCCTGTGGAGCTGGAAGCTGGCAAGGGACATTAGTCCACAACTAACGTCCCCACAGGTTTCTGGATAACCCTGTGCCAGTCAGAGGCTACTGACACAGGCCCTGTGCTGTGTGATCTTCTTCTGACACCCATGATGACTTTGGCCATTAAACCTCCAAAGGAATAAGCAAAATCTGCAAAATCCAGCAGCACATATGGGAATATTCCACCTTTTTTGGCTTGGAAGAAGCAAGGAGTCTGTGAGCTGGGGGCAGGGATGGGGGGGATGCTCTGGAGGGCAGCTCTAAGGCACAGTGATGCTGCTGTGGGGAGAGGTGCCTGCCCTGGAAAGGGCTGTGTCCTCCTTCCCTTCCCATCCTCCTGAGCCTTGTGGGAGAGGGGGAAGGAGAGGGAAAATCAGTTGAGCCAGAGCCTCGACACAAAGCAGGACAAGGAAGATTGCAAAGAGCTGTGCTCTAATCTCTGCTCAGAGCCTGCACATGGCTGCTGTGCCTGTGGCTCAGGCAGCTCAGCCCTGCTGTGCTGCTGAGTCCATCCCGGTGGAAAGGCTGGAGCTGCAGCCCCAGGATTCAGCCTGTGGAACAGGAGGGAGAAGAAAGGAGTCGGTCTAATTAGGTGTATGTCCTCTTCCCCTTGGATTTGCAATGCTTTCTGCTGCTGTCACCTTCATTAAGACAAATCTCTGAGTGCCAAGCTCCTCTTTTGATGTTCCTGAAGAGGTTTTCTCTTCCTGCAGGAGGCATGGACACAGTGGAATAGGAGTATCCTGCACCACTGCACAGAGGTGTTGTAAAAGGGAACATCTCAGCACGGTGCCTGCAAGGGCTGGGATTTGCACTGAGGCTTCTCCTGTCCACGTGGAAAGCTCTGTGCTGTGTCCTAGAGCCAGGAGGGGCCGTCTGGGATTTGTGAGTAACAGGGTTTCAGTGCTTCTCCATCACAGACACACAGAGGTGTGGGAGGGAGGAGTGAGGCTTGTGATCTACAAAGCCCAGCCTCTCCTCCCCTTTCCTGCTGTGGTTGCAACTCCTGGAGGTTTCCAGATACTGAGGGAAAAGGGGACAATTGTACTGAAAAGTCTTAATCAGCTAAAAGAAGCAGAGGGTGGATCCTCCTGTGTTTGCGCAGAGATGCCGAAGCAATTCGTGCAGAGTTTGCTAAAATGTGCAAACACCTCAGCCTGCACGGGGGTCTCACTGAGGCTGTGGGGACACTCACAAATGGCAGGTTTGGGTGGCTGATTACCCGTGGTGGTGCTGTTCAGCTGGGATGTGTAGTCTCAGAGCAGAGTGTCCAGGTGACACAGACACTCCCTGGGGTGTGTGCATGGCCAGGCCCTGCCTGGGAAAGGCAGGAACCTCTGCATGTGGTGTGGCATGGACTGTTCAAGGTTTACTTGGCTTTTAGGAAGCTCCCAGAAGTCAGGGCCTCTGGAGTCTGGTCTTGGCCCTGTTTCTGACCTCTCTGTATCCTCAACCAGGTCAATGAGCCTTTCTGTGATGCGGTTTCAGCTTTTCCAGCTCAAGCCCTCAGAGACTGATGCTGAGTTATCTCCCCAGGGACCCAGAACATGCTTAAATTCAGCCCAGAGCTGAAACGTGGAGGTCTGTGCAATCACTGATCACTTCTTCAGCAGTGACACAGTGTCAGGTGACAAGACTGATGATGCTCTCCTTTGGGCTGTTGCTGCACCAACAGCAGGTTTGTCTCTTTGGGCTGGCCTGCCTCCTTCCCAGCCCTCACACTGGAGCTGATCAATAGCACCAGCACATTTTACAGTATTTATTGTCCCTCTCAAGCCTCTGCTTTTGGAATCAGGGGATTAGACAAGTGCTTGAGGTTTTTTTTGTATCCTTCCTGATTGCCAAGAAAAGCAGAAGCACTACATAAGCACGTGCAGTACATCGAGGAAGTTGGAAGCAAGAAAACACTCCAGTGCTGTGATTTTTAGTTCAGTTTCTTGAGAGCTCAGTAGTTTGAGGCATCACCCTGATCAGACTTTCAAGCAGCCAATAGTCAGCAGTGTTGGGTCCTCTCTGCATGGGTCAGGCAAGGCAGGGTTACAGAACATTTGCTTTCATGGAATGGTTTGGAGGTATCATCTGGATACACCTGAAGTGCCTCTGGAGAGTACATCTGCAGGGGTCTAAGGAACCTCTTGCTCAAAGCAAAGCTAATTGCAAAGTTTAATTGCTAGTTCTGGTTGTTCATGGGCTTGTCCTGCTAAGGATGGAGATATCCTGTCCTCCTCCATCGCTCAGACTTCTTGGCCTGTCTGAATGGGTGCTCCAGCCCTGGGTCACCTGGCCTGGGTCAGCACCAGGAGAGCCCATGTCCCTTTGGGATGGTCGGGGCACCCCTGGTCTCTCACTGGCCATGGCAGTGGTGGGGCAGCAGTGCTGGGTCCACCCTCGATGGGGGTAAATGAGCTCCCTCCCTGGGAGCTCAGGAGCTGGTGTTGGGGGAGGTATCAAAGAGGACCTGAGGGTGGGGGTCACAGTCAGGGACCTTGGCAGGGACACTCAGGAAGGCAGCAGACACTTCCAGATGTTTGTTTTGTGTTGGCTTTGCTGACTACACTGGGGGATGAAGCCCCTGGACATATTTTCTGTGTACTGTTACAGCCCCCCCCAGCACAGTGTCCCACATCAATGGTAATTACAAGCAGAGTTTCCCTGGAGCTCTTTAGTCCTCAGATGCCCCCTGTGCTGGCAGCCTGTCCTGACACTGTGCAGTGGCAGAGACCTCTCTGAGGACACACTTTAGCATGGCCAAATCCCAGAATCCTGGAGGTGCTGGTGGGAGGGGTCCAGAGCAGGGCTGTTGTACATCAGATCAGGTCTGCTGTGGATTTCTCTATCCAAGCTTTGGAAACCTCCAGTGATGGAGCCTCACTGGCCTTTCCCAGTATTTCAGCTGATTAAAAAGCCTTTCATAATGTCTGAACTGAACCTCCCAAGCTGCAGCTCTTGGCTGTGTCCCTATGCTGTGTCTTGTGGAGGTGTGTTGGGCTCTGTCATCCTTACAACTGCCTTTGAGCAGCTGTAGGCAGTGATTAGATCACCCTCCACCTCCTCTTTGCCAGACCTAATCATCCTAACTCCCTCTGCCTTACCTTGGAGGACATATCAGGACACATACTGGGAAGGAATTGTTGGCTGTGAGGGTGGGCAGGCCCTGGCACAGGTTGCCCAGAGAAGCTGTGGCTGCCCCTGGATCCCTGGAAGTGTCCAAGGACAGGTTGAATGGGCTTGGAGCAACCTGGGTTAGTGGAAGGTGTCCCTGCTCATGGCAGGGGGTGGGACTGGAGGAGGTTTGAGGTCCCTTCCAACCCAAAGCACTCTGTGCTGTAGTGATTCCACGGTTCTGTGACACACTGGAGGCTTCTGACCATCCATGGTCATCCTGGATGTGCCAGCCCTGGTGTGTCCCAGCCCCAGGGCAGTGCCCTCCCTGTGCTGGCTCTGATGGGGCTCCTCCAGCCCTGGGGGCAGTTCTGGGCCCCTCAGACAGGAGAGACCCTGAGGGGCTGGAGCGTGTGCAGGGAAGGGAACGGAGCTGGGAAGGGGCTGGAGCAGCAGGAGGGGCTGAGGGAGCTGGGGGGGCTCAGCCTGGAGAAAAGGAGGCTCAGGGGGGACCTTCTGGCTCTGCAATCCCTGACAGGACAGAGTAGTGAGCTGAGTGTCAGTCTGTCCTCCCAGGGAACAAGGGACAGGAGGAGAGGGAACAGCCTCAAGTTGCACAGGGGAGGGTCAGGTTGGATGTTGGGAGAAATGTCTTCACTGAAATGGTGCTCAGGCACTGGCACAGCTGCCCAGGGCAGGGCTGGAATCCCCATCCCTGGAAGTGTTCAGAAAGTGTGTGGATGTGGCACCTGACACAGTTTGGTGGTGAACATGGTGGTGCTGCTGGGGAAAGGTTGGGCTGGATGATCCCAGAGGTCTTTTCCAACCTAAATGATTCTGTGATTCTGTGACTGAGCTCATCCTCCATTGGAACTTTTTGTTTTCCCTGATTTTGGACTCAGGAAACCCCAGCTGGACAGCACTGGAGGTGCAGCCCCCCAGCCCTGAATGGAGATGGGCAGTGACTGTCCCACCCCACTGTCCACGCTCTCCTTGCACAGCCCAGGGTGGAGTTGCCACATTTAAGGGCAACCATTTGGTCACGTTCACCTTGGTCCCACCACAGCTCCCAGGCCCTTCACACCAAACTTCTCACCCTTTACAGGCTGTTTTGGATGCATGGGACTATCCTGCCCCAGGTGCAGAAGTTCCTGCACTTCTTGTACCATTAATAATAATATTACTTCTTCATACTGTTCCCCTTTCACTCCTTCAGAAAGCTCAGACATTTAGGTCAATGATACCAACCTGCACATGATTATTTTCCTTGTGGTGCCCAAGTGTTGTTTAGCAGTGAGTCAGAAACCTTTGGAGAGTCCAGGGTTCCCACCCTGCCTTTCTCTTCTCCAGATTACCTGCTGAATGGTTGCTCCCTGTGCTGCTGCCCGAGTTCCATCCAGACAGCCAAGGACAAGGTAGTGCTTGATGTGGGCTCCCTTCTTCCTTCCCCCATCAGCATCCAGAGGGAATCAAAATCCTTTTGCCCAATGATACTTGTTTTGCTGTTCAGTTCTGGAGCTGACTCAGAAAAACTTTCCTGTCCAGCATTTCTGTTCTTAATCCATGAAGGTCTGGAGAGTCTTTATTGTCAGCTCTGCTTTGATCCCCATCCACAGCCACAATTCCACATGGAGATGAAAACAGTCCAGGGAAAGCAAATGGAAATACAGCAGCAGACTGAGGTTCCTTGCCTGGATGGGAGTTTCCAGCCTGTCACAGCTTTGCTCCATCCTGTGGGAGCTGGACACATTCCCTCAGATGGCTTTGAGCCCTGGTGCCTGTTCAGCAGTTGTGCTTTCTTTCATCTCTCTGTGCTGCACCTTCCCTGGAAACAAAGGACTGTTTGCATTGAAAAGTGATGCTTTCTCTTCTTCCCTGAGTGCACAGGGTAATTACAGTGCCTTGCATGGACTTGTGCTAATTGATCAGTTATTAGTGATAATTATAATTTACATGATGATTTTGGAAGGGGCATTTCCACGGCAGAAATTACGTTCTGAGACAACAGTTCAGAATTGCTTGTGATGTGTCAGATCATCTCCTGTGAGCTGCTCGCTGGGGAGATGGGTTAAATTTTATTTTTTTGTTAAAAACCAATCTTTTGCAAGAACCATCTGGTTGCTAAATTCTTCTCCTGAAGCTGTGCAGTTTGCTGGGAGTTCATTTGCGTCTTTAGCTACTAAAGAGGAAGTAAAAGTGACTGATTAGTCTAAGACTGGGACCATTCACATCAAAGTGACAGATTTTGTGAGCTGGATTTGGGAAAGTGTTTAAAACTGGTGTGTTTTCATTAAATTTTGAAGACTGTGGGCAGAACTCTGCTCTGGGCACTCCAGCACAGCTCTGGGCTCTGCACCCTGTGTTGTTCTGTCAAAGTGAATTGTGTGCCTGGTAAAATTTGCATGTGTTTGTTTGATGACTTTAAATATTGATTTTAATTGTGCGTCTTTCTTAAGGCTGTGAGCGATGATGGAGCCACGGACAATAACCATGTGCATAACACAGCCACGTGAGGGAGGTGGGAACTCAGCCTGACTCTTAAGCAGAAGGGAGGAGAGAAAAGAAAGGAAAATACCTTTGGCAGCCCCAAATTCAGCTTTCCCTGCTTCCGGGCACCATGGGGGGCTCTGTCAGGGATGTGCCTTCAGCTGCCGGGAAAATTGGGGTTTCAGAAGCCTTTTGTGAGTGCTGAGGTCAGGCTGTGAAGGCCCCACACCTTCCCCTGACCAGAAATTGGAAATTTGGAAATCCTAAGAGCAAAAATGGAGTTTGTGAACACGGGGTTTGTCTCTGCAGACAGAAATGGTCACCTGAAAGCCACTGGGTCCTTTTGGACTCACACATGGACTTGCACTACAAGGGCCTGGAGTGCCAGGACAAGGGGAACGGCTTTCCACTGCCAGAGGGCAGGGATAGATGGGAGGAATTGTTGGTTTTGAGGGCAGTGAGGCCCTGGCACAGGTTTCCCAGAGAAGCTATGGCTGCCCTGGATCCCTGGAAGTGTCCAAGGCCAGGTTGGACAGGGCTTGGAGCAACCTGGTCTATTGGAAGGTGTCCCTGCCTATGGCAGGGGGTGGGACTGGATGGGCTTTAAGGTTCATTCCAACCCAAACCATTCCATGTTTCCGTGGTTGCACATCCCTGTGGCATTGGCATGTTTTGAGGGGCAGTGGGAGATGTGCTGGGAGCAAATCCCTGTCCCTGGGCACAGATTCCTTCCCAAGCACCCACCCCCAGCACAGACCTGGCCGTGATTAATGCTTTCCATACCTGTGCAAATATGGTTAGCATTGGCTTTACACTAGAGGGCTGTCTGTCCCTTTCCCTTCGGAGAACAGGCTGGAGTCCGTGTGCCGGGAATGTTCTTACTCATGGTATCCACAGGACTCGACAGCAGCCTGGCAGTGGGGTGGGTGATGCGATGCAGGCTGGGATTCACTGCTCAGCTCTCTGTGCTGCACAGGAACACCCTGGCCTGGGCTGAAGGGCCCTTTGGTGTGTTTGTCTCAGGTGAAGTGAAGCCCTGGTGGTTGTGTCACCAGGCACTGTCCCCTGCAAGGTCAGCAGCCATTCTGCAACAGGCAGCAGGTTTCCAAACAGCTGTGTCTTCCCTCCTCTTATTTCAGGTCACTTTTGCTGTCAGTGTTGGCACCACTCTGGGTGTCCAGGAGTGTGGCATTTCATGCACTTGAGAGAACCTGCAGCTCTGAACATCTGCACTTCCAGCTGTGGAGTGCACTTGGACAGGAATTGCTTTGGAAGTGGCTCCTGGGGGCTGGAGGAGGGTCTTCAGCATCCCAGGGCTGAAAGAGATTTGGCACCTTATGTCTGGTGGGATGACTCCTCTGGCTCTCCTGGCAGCAACAGGGCTGGGACCTCCATGGGGACACTGTCCACCATGAAGGACAGTTGCTTTGGGTCCACTGGCATCACAGATTTCAGGGAATCACAGAATATCCTGAGTGGAAAGGGACCCACAAAGATCATCAGTCCAACTCCCAGTCCTGCAAAGACACCCAATCAATCCCACCCTGTCCCTGAGAGTGTTGTCCAAACCCTCCTGCAGCTCTGGCAGCCTTGGGGCTGTGCCCACTGCCCTGGGGAGCCTGTTCAGTGCCAACCACCCTCTGGGGGAAGAACCTTATCCTTATATACAACCTAATCCTGCCCTGACTCAGCTTCATGCTGGTTTAGTTAATTGATTTGTTTAATTCTGTCCCCACTCATGTTCATCTAGACTGACTTTAACTGAGGTAAAGATGGAACTAGCTGAGGTTTGCCTTTGCCTAAGAGACCTGGTTTGAATTCAGACAGTCTTACACCAGTGTGCCTGCCTGGAGAGATCACACCCCAAACACGAGCCCCTCAGTGAGTTCCATATGCATCGTGCCAGCTGCATTCGGGGCACATTGTTTTCCATTCCTGGTGCCTGAGCAGCCAACCTTTGGCTCAGTTTGGGCAAAAGTGGTGGTCATTGTGAGCAGCCAAGTCCCTTGAGTCTGGCTAACAAGGATCTGCTTCAGTGAGCAGGACTTTGGGAGGGGGGGATGCCGTGGGATGGCCAGCAGAGAGTGGAGGGAGGCACTGGGAGGCACTGGGCACACTCTGGGGCTGAGTCCAGCACACACTGAAGTGCAGACGTTGGTTCTTTGTCACAAGTTGATTTATGAAGTCCAGGGACTTCTCTCCATCCCTCAATTGCAGCTAATGTGTCCTGAGGGAGGGGGGATTAATAATGGTAATTACAGCAGCTCTTGGTGGCATGATCCACGTGCATAGGGATGGGTGGTGGGAGCTCCTCTTGCTCTCCATCCACCTCCAGCCATGGGCTGGGCCAGCAGCTGCTCCAGATGTGAGGCAGGACGGGGAGCAGCAGTGGGAGCAGACTGAGATGTGCTGTCCCCTGAGCCCAGGGCAGTGCTGTCCCTGGGCTGAGGGTGGAGAGGAGCCCCTTTGCTGCAGCACTGCCTGGCTGTCCCTGGTCACCTCAGCACAGCTGGGAGCTGCAGGCAGGAGGGCATGGCCTGACCCCTGATGACCCACAGCAGCCTTGGCTTTTCCCTTTGGCACTGCTGCCCTGACTGAGAGCCCTGCAGACCGTGCCCTGGGGTCTCTGTGGAGCACAGTAAGGGTGGCAAAGACCAGCAGCACAACCAGTCTGGGATTCAGGGTGAGAGGGCAGTGTGCTGGTACTGCCATTCCCTGTGGAGTGGGGTGTTCCCTGCCCTTGTGCCAGCCAGGTTGAAGTGCAGGGCAGTTCAGGGCTCACGGAATCACAGAATGGTTTGGGTTGGAAGGGAGCTTTAAGCTCATCTCATTCTGTCCCTCTGCCAAGGGCAGGGACACCTTCCCCTAGCCCAGGTTGCTCCAAGCCCTGTCCAGCCTGGCCTTGGACACTTGCAGGGATCCAGGGGCAGCCCAAGCAGCAGAAGCCCTGGGAAGCTGCCTGGGTTGGGCTGTGTTGCTCCCCCCAGCTCTGCTCCTCTGTCCAGAACAGCAGCTGCTGAGTCCCTCACTTGGCTGCTTCCATTTCAACCCACAAAACGGATTTTAGGCCTGCTGGGTGAGACAGCAAAGGGGTTCTGCCATCCCAGGCTGCCTGGGCATTATGGTGTGTGTGGGGGGGTACCAGCTCTTGCAGACCCTGATGTGTCAGTTTTAAGCCTCGATTTCTGACAGCATGTGGTGAAGTGAGATGAGGCCTCAGCTGGGCTTGGAGCCAGAGCCTGGCTGAGGGGCTGTGCCTCGATCTTAAGCCTGGGAAAGGTGACATCTCTGGGTTTGATGTCACCCACAGCACTGATGGGCCATTTCTCCCAGTCTTTTTAGCAGTTCTACCATGACACAGTTTTTGCTGCTGAGGCACTGGCCATGCTCTGGGGGCAAGGCAGTGTCTAGAGATCAGACAGTGGTTGTTTAAATATCTTCCCTAAGTCAGCCAGCGCTACTCCCGTGTTCCTGGGGCTGCAGCTCTGCTGTGTGCAGGCAGTGTGGTCCTGAGCCCTGGGGGGAGGCTCTGTGAGGGGCTGGGGGTGCTGCTGCTGCCCCAGAGAAGTGTTGGCCCAGTGCTGTGTCCCCATGCTGGTCCCATTCTCTCCCAGGCTGGAAGGAGCTCCCAGGGAGCAGCACAGCCAAAGAGAGACATTTATACGAGTGGCACGATAAATGAAGCGGAGCTGCCTCCTGGGAGCCAGCCCAGAAGAGCCTTTACTTGGCCATGGCTTTTCAGTGGGAAATGCTTTTCTTTTGCTGTGTTTATTTTTGGCTTTCCTAGTATTTTGCTGGGCTTACAATTAATCCTGAGCTCCTGGGTGGCCAGCTGGGCTGTGGGGACACTCTGCCTCAAAGCAGTTTATTTGGTCATATCCTGAGGACCCTGGATTTACTAGGAGCTTGGAAGAACTTAACCTGGGTACCCCTGAACCATGTGCACACACTGCTCTGGGTGCACAGCCACCTGGGCTAGTGGGAGGTGTCCCTGCCCATGGCACAGGGTGGAACTGGATGATCATTAAGGTCCCTTCCAACCCAAACCATTCTATGATTCTGTGATTCTAAGGGAAGAGGTACCTATGGCTGCAGCCTGCACAGGGAAAGGAACTGGAGAAACTACTTGGGCACTGTCTCATCAGATGGACAGGGAATTTGCTCTCCCCTGGGAGAGGTGGCAGCTGGTCTGTTGCTGCTGGGAGATGGCGAGTGGGGAAGGGAGCCAAATGTGTGTCACTGGTGCATGAGCTGGTGGCAGGTTTGCACAGTGTGTGTTGTGTGGGTGTCAGAGCTGGGCCTGCCTCTCACCCTGAGGCACCTGTGGTGCTTTTACACAGGGAAATAGCCAGAGGACAAGGGGAATGGTTTTAAACTGAGAGAAGTCTAGATTAGATGCTCTAAAGAAGTTCTTTTCTCAGCAGATGGGCAGGCCCTGGCACAGGTTGCCCAGAGAAGCTGTGGCTGCCCCTGGATCCCTGGAAGTGTCCAAGGCCAGGTTGGAGGGGGCTTGGAGCCACCTGGGCTGGTGGAAGGTGTCCCTGCCCATGGCAGGGGGTGGATGATATGAGCTTTGAGGTCCTTTCCAACCCAAACCAATGACTCTGTGATTCCAATTTTATTGTCATGAGAACCACCCAGTGCAGCCTGTGCCTGCTCCAGCCCTGCTCCCTGCATAGCTCTATGGGAAATGTCTTGGGACTGAGCCCTAATGGATGGGCTGCAGGACTGGCAGGGCCCCAGAGGAGCTGTGCTGGGATCCCTGGGATCTGTGCCTTGGGTGTGGAGGGGGATCCTCTGACGAATTCCCTGCTTGCCTTTTGAGCTTATTCTCTCGGGAAACACCCTGTGGGTGCCAGCCAAGACAGCTCTGTGTGCTGTGCACCCTCCTCTTGCTGCAGCTGGGATGGGCCTGAGGAAGTGTTCGAGCTCTGTTGGTTTTAGCTGGGTTTCTGAGGTTTTCTAACTTGCTTCTCCCTTCCTAAAATTGAGGCTTCACCGTGGCCCTTCACTGAGCACAACTCTCTTGCCATGCACATTTGCTTCCTGCTCATAAAGCCACCTCATAAAGGCCAAGTTGGGAAAAACTGATGCCAGGGCTCCCAAAGTGCTCCGTGTGATGGGTTTGTTCCACCCACCCAGTGCTGGTGGGAGGTGAGTGTGGAGGAGCTGAGGGATGGGCTGTGGTGGCAGAGACTGGCTGTGAGCAGAGCAGGGGATCAGCCAGAGGGGGCCAGGGGGCAGCTCTGCTGGCATTTCGGGAGTGACACAGAGAGGCCACGGGCCAGCAGCTCCCACCCACGGCCCCTCTGTGTGTGACCATGCACGGAGCCCCTCCTGAGACCCCCCCACAGCACATTCTGTCCTGCTGCCTGCAGGGGAGGGTGACAGTCGGTGTGTCTGAGTTCCCCTGCCTGTCCCCACCCTACAGTGCAGACTGAATGTCCCTGAGGAGGAGATGGGGTGACCTGATGCCCTGTGGCACTGCAGGGAGCTCTCCAGTTGCTCTAGACCAGAGGGATGCAGCTGCTAAACAAGACTTGGGAGCCCTCCCTGCTGGCAGGGCTGGGGCAGAGCAGGCATTTACTGTGTTGTCTAAAGCAGAGAGATCCTGTGAAGTAAAGGAATGAGCCCGGCACTTGTCACTGGGAAAGATGGGAAGTGATAATGGGAGGCAGGGCTTTAATGGCACAGGAATCTCTCACTGTGATGGGAGCCAAAAGAACCCCACTGTGAGTGTCAGAATGGGCAGAGAGGAAAAGGAAATGAACAGGGTTTGCAAGTACATCCCAGCAGCACCTGTAAAAGAGCCTTGACCCACCTTTGGCTCAGGGGTCAGGCTGCCAGAGCAGCTGTGTGACCCCCAGCTCCCCCTCTTCCTTCCCCAAACCCCTTCTGCTAGAAAGGATGAGGTGAGTGGGACAGTCAGCCATTCAGGCCAAGTACACACCCTCCAGGCATTGCTGGACCATGAGCAGGGCCGTGCCTGGGTGTGACACCACGTGTGGGGCTGTGTGAGCAGAGGCCACACCAGTGCTTGGGCAAGCAGGACACGGTGGGAGCTGCACGAGGGGCTGCCCTGGCTTCTGTTGTGGGTCGGGGGTGAAAATCACCATGGGCTGAGCACACACGTTGTGAAGAGGAGAGGGCTGCAGCTTGTTTGTCACCCAAGAGGGACAGGAAAATCAGAGACACACACCAAAAATAATGAAACAAATGGCTGTGCTGAACACAGGCTTAGGACAGGCTCTGCCAGGCATCTGGGCTGGCTTCCTCCTCGATGCCCTGGGCTGCTCTACAGATGCAGGGCCAAAACTCAGTCCCCTCCACTGCTTGTGGTTTTCTCCCTGTCAGAACTAAAGGCCACTGTGGAGAATCACAGAATCATGGAAATATTAAGGCTGGAAAAGTTCTCCAGATCATCATGTCCAACCTTTGACCAATACCTCCAAATCCACTAACCCATACTGGGAAGTGTCATGTGTACTCATATTTTGAACACTTCCAGGGATGGTGACTCCACCACTGCCCTGGGCAGCCTGTGCCAAGGCCTGACCACTCTTTCAGTGAATAAATTTTTCCTAATATCCAACCTGAACCTTCCTTGGTGCAACTTGAGGCCGTTTCCCCTTCCCCAGGAAGGTTCACTGAGCCACCTGAAGAGATTCCTCAGCGGAGGGTGGTGGTGCTCCCCGTGCAGCAGGTTGGCATCAGTTCATCCTCAATGCCTGCCTGGCCCTTTGGAGCAGCACCAGGGAATGTGCAAATTCAACCTTTGAATTTACTGTGCTGTTCTTTTCCTGGGAAACGTCACTCAGGGCACCGGGCTGGGATCGGCTGCTCTGGGAGGGGGTGGGGGGCGAGCAGCAGGGGCATGGGCCCTGTTTCAGAGGGGGCATCCAGCCAACCCCCAGCATGGGGCTGGGACTTCCAGGGAGCCTTTAGTGCTCTGGGAGTGCCAGGAGCCCACGTGCTTGGCCTGGGCTGTCAGCAGGAGCCACCTGAACCGAAGGGATGCGATGAGATGTGATGGATGGAATGTGTTTGGGTGACTTGAGCTGGCTCTGAGTGACAGGGGGAGGGTCATGTCCCCATGGCCGGTGCTGGGCAGGCCCTGTCAGCAGTGACACATGAGAGAGGCTTGTGGGAGCCAGTGCCCTGCCAAGAAGGCTCCTGTTCCTCCAGGGATGGGATTACTGGCAGGCTGGATCCAGAGGAGGCTTCTGTGGCAGGAGGGAGCTCTCTCTTTGCTTGAACGTGGAGCAGGTGGAAAGCTGAAGGGAATCCCAGCTGTCAAAGCTGGCAGTGACTGATAGGACAGTCCTAGCTCAGACCAGAGACTAAGATGAAGGATTGTTTCCAGGCTGCCCCTGGGAGGTACCAGTGGAACAAAAGAAAGGTGTGATTACAGTGGGGCAGGAGTGACAGTGCAAAGGAGATGAATTTCAGCTCAGGTGAATAACCAGGGACTGTATCAATGTCCCTGGAGGGCTTTGCCCTGGTTTCTGGACCATCCATAGCAAAGCCTTTCCTGGCTCTGTGGGTTTTATCAGCTCCTACCAGGGTGGATTTGCCAATCTCTGCAGCATTTCCACCATGCTCAGGGAATAATTCTGGGATTCCATTAATGAGCACATGAGCTGGGGGGGCTCAGCCTGGAGAAAAGGAGCCTCAGAGGGGACATTCTCTCTCTCTGCAACTCCCTGACAGAAGGGGGGAGCCAGGGGGGTTCAGGCTCTTCTCCCAGGGAACAAGGGACAAGAGGAGTGGGAACGGCCTCAAGTTGCACCAAGGGAGGTTCAGGTTGGATACTGGGGAAAATTTCTGCATGGAAAGGGTGGTCAGGCACTGGCACAGCTGCCCAGAGAGGTGGTGGAGTCCTCATCCCTGGAAGTGTTCAGAAAGTGTGTGGATGTGGCACCTGGGGCCATGGGTTGGTGGTGAACATGGTGGTGCTGGGTTAAGGGTTGGACTCAATGATCTCCGAGGTTTTTTCCAACTTAATAATTCTGTGATTCCCTGTGGGCTGTGCCAGATTCAGCTGTGGCTTTGGGGAGGCAGAACACACCTGGAGAGCCCTGAGAACAGTTCTGGTTGTGTGGCCCTGGAGCAGAGTGTTCCCTGCAGGTTTCTGCACAGTTATTACAGCTGCCAGTTCAGATCTGGCTTTGTGGGGACAAAATGCTTCAGGGTCAGCAGGGCAGGAACTCTCAATGAACAAGCCAAGGTGTGCACTGGGCTCTCCTCCAGGCCCTCTGGGAGCAGCCAGCATGGGCAGCTCCAGGCTGTTAGACCCTGAAATACTGGAGCAAAGTGCAGCTGCCTCCACCAGCATCCCTAAAAATAGCAGGACAGGATGTCCATGTGATGGCTTTCAATAGGAAAATGATTCGTTTCCCAGCTCCCAGAGGGGCTTTTCGGAAACAGTAGAGAGTAAATAAGGGTTTTGAAAGTGATGGCAAATACCTTGGAGGTGCATTTCCAAGCAGCCTCCACTGTTGGAAATTACACTGCCATCTCCAGTGGCTCTGAGAAGAGGAGGATGGGGCCCTGGGGGTCTCTGGAACCTGTGTGTGCTCCTGTTTGCTTGGGTGCAAATTAGGGGAGTGTCAGAGCTCTGCTGTGTATTCTGCAACTCTCTAAATTCAGATAAGAGCCATTACAAATCCATCACATGGTATGTAAAACCCCCTTAAATAGTAACCATCACACCCAGTGGTCCCTGGCTGTGAGCTCTGCAGAGGAGTGCAGGGCAGGGAGGGAAACCAAATCATGGAGCAAAGAGATGAGGTGGGGAGGGTGGCATGTCCAGTTCCAGTGAGCCAGGACTGTGCTGTGGCCTTGATGCACTTGCAGCATCATCAAAGGGCTGGGGGGGTCCAGGGGCCTTTGCTGACAGGACTTTCCCAGGTTACTGACCTGGTTAGAGCCCCAGCACAGAAGGTGGGTGGCCCACCATGTACCCTCAGAGGTGGGCCCTGCTGCCAGGGCCTCCTGCACAAGCTGGCATGGCTTCCTGGACATGCATCCATCCCTGCCCATGGCAGACAGGCTGGAATTAGAGGATGCCTAAGGTCCATTCTGGGATTCTCTGATCCAGCACCAGGAGCTGTGGGCTGCAGGGAGGGAGGGGTGTCTGTGCCTGTTCCTGTGTTCCTCGTGCTGCCTTGCTTGGCTCTGCAGCTCCACATCTGCTGTGTGATGTGATCTGTGCTCTGTGCTCTGTGTGTGAGGGCTGCAGGTCCCCTGCTGTCTGAGCAGAGATGGGGCTGCTGAGATAAAGCCACAAACACTGATTACTTACCCCTCTGGCCCCGCTGAGATCATGTTCCTCGGCATTGCCAGAGGTCTCTCCTGCATCTCCAGGGACAGGGGACATCTGTGGTGGCAAAGCTACACATGAGACAGCCCTGAGTCCTGGGGGAGAGTGCAGCTGAGCAGATGGTGGCTGGAGCTGGGTTTGGACTGTGAGCCTGGGGGGTCCTTGCCAGCAACTTGTCCCTGGGAGGGGAGTGGTGCTGTGCCCACCCTGGTGCTCGTGGGCTGCTGGGGCCTGGCCAGCAGTGACTCATGGAATGGTTTGGGTGGGGAGGGACCTTAAAGCTCATTCCATCCTACCCCCTGTCGTGGGCAGGGACACCTTCCACCAGCCCAGGGTGCTCCAAGCCCCGTCCAACCTGGCCTTGGACACTTCCAGGGATCCAGGGGCAGCCACAGCTTCTCTGGGCAACCTGAGAGTCCATCATGGATGGATTAATTCTTCTGACATTCACCTGAGGAAGAAGAAATGATGAGGGAGGAAACTCCTGGTTCAACCATGCAGAGGCAGTTTTGCAGGGAGCAAAGCATCCTGCACGGCATCCTGTGGTGCAGGAATGGGCACATCTGTGACTGCCCTGCCACAGCCCACTTGTGCACAGCAGGACTGATGGGGCTCCTTTATCTGGTGACCTGCTGTGGTTACACAAATCAAGTGCTGGAAGACATAGGAGAGAGACTGGGGACAAGGGAATGTAGAGATAGGACAAGGGGGAATGGCTTTAAGCTGAAACAGGGCAGGGTTAGATGGGATATTGGGAAGAAATTCCTGGCTGTGAGGGTGGGCAGGCCCTGGCACAGGTTGCCCAGAGAAGCTGGGGCTGCCCCATCCCTGAAGTGTCCAGGGCCAGGTTGGATGGGGCTTGGAGCACCCTGGGCTAGTGGAAGGTGTCCCTGCCCATGGCAGAAGGGTGGAACTGGATGATCTTTAGGTTCCCTTCCCACCCAAACAGTTCCATGGTTCCATGGTTCCATGATTCTATGATTCCGGGGAGAGCTGCAATGACAGCAGAGCTGCCTCTGCTCTGGGGTGCAGGCATTTCTTCCCAAATTCCTTCAGGAGCAAACGGGAGCTGCTTGTGCTCATGTGGAGCTGCATCTGTAAAGGGAAACAGCAGAGATTTCAAGTGGCACTGCCTGTTTCACCATTTCAAGAAGAAGTGTCTTATTGTAATTGCCTTGCTTATTTGGAAAAAATCCCCACTGTAGTTACTAGAAATTCAATATAGAAATTACTAGTTACTACCCTCTGTAGACTAATTTTGAGGGTAGAAGAAGAATGAGGAATTTAATGCACACTATAATGAATGTCAATCTTCTCTCTTAATGAATAGGAATCACAGTTTGCTGCACATTGTTGGGAAATGAAAAGCATCCAAAGTTCCATTCACTTTCTTCCTTTTTTCCTTTTTTTTTTTTTTTCTTTTTTTTTTTTCCTCTTTGAGAGAGATAATACTGTGCACAGCAGATGGGTACATTCATTTGAGAACACTGAGGATTTTTATCTCTCACTGTATAAGTCAAGGTTTTCCTTCAGCTGAGCTTTGTAAAATTTCCTATACAAGCCAAACATAATGTTGCTACAGAGCTGGATCCTTCAGAGCAAAGTGGGCTGGGGTTTTTCCCTCCCTCCTGTAGCAAACCATCCCAAGAATTCAAAGCAGAGATGACCCAGCTTGTGCATGATAAATGTTTGCTATTCTCAGCCCTGGCTTTGCTCGCTGGATTGGCAGAGGAGTGTGTGTGTGAGGCTCTTGTGCAATTAGGTCCCTCGAAGGGACACAAAGCCTCATCCTATCGCTGCACATGAAAGAGGTACCTCCACCAGCTTCCTGAGCTGCTTCCCCACAGCAGGGACCCCCCAGTGCGAGCCCAAGGCTGAGCTGGCAGCACGAGCTCTGAGTTTGAGCAGGGTGATGTGGTTACCGTGGGGCAGCCTCATCCTGGCTGAGGGGTGTGCAGGAATTCCTGGTTTATAGCAGGGAGAGGGTGAACTCAGCACCGGTCAGCTCCAGGGGCCTCAGGACCCGGATCTGAGGGAGGCTGTGTGATGCAGGATCTCTGGAGGAGCAGAGCATCTCGATTGCTCAAGGGGCAGGATGTCTGTGGAGCAGCAGAGCCTGTGCCAGGAGCCCTTCCCAGTCCTCGTCCCACTCTTGCTGCTCCGTGGCAGATCCCTGTGGGAGAACCACCCTTGGTGTGGTTCCAGGACTGAGCTCCTGGCTGTGGTCTCAGTTCAGCCAGGCTGGACATCCAGCCCTTCTCTGTGGCTCTGTTCCTATCTGGGCTGGCTTGGAGACAGTTTTAGGGCACCTCACACAGCCCCTGTGACTGGAGGCAGCAGTGGGGTGCTGTGGCTGGTGGCAGAAGGCTTGGGGGTACCTGCTCTGGGGTCCCCATCTGCTGGACTCAGGAGTGAGTGAAGGGGCTGGGGGAACTGCTCAGGTACCAGCACCCAGAGCTCAGAGCTGAAGGGGGTGAGTGGGTAAAACAGGGGGAAGGGGAATTTTGAGGAGCAGCTGGGGGACAGAGCTGAGGGTTTGGCCACATCCATCAGGGAGAGAATCCCAGGAAACATCCCTGGGAAAGGATGTGTCAGCAGAGCTTGGTTTGCACCTCTGTGAGTGTGGGATCTGGATACAGAGTTCAGAGGAGGAGCAGGATGGCAGGAGCCCTAGGAGCCCTGTGGCCACTCTCTGGGAGGTGGGGAGGGAGGGCAGCTCTCCCCAGTCTGAGGAGCTCTGGCTGGGTCTGGAGAGGTGCCTTGCTCTGTGATCCTGGGGACCTGGAGGGATGTTTCCACGTGCTCTCTCTCAGATACTGATGGAGGCTCCAGCTGAGCAGGTGCCGGCCCTGTGCCAGAGGAGTTTAGAGTTCCACGGGTTTAAAATATTTATTAATGTGAAGATGTCGTTAGCACTTAAGCTGAGGCAATACAGTCGAAGTCTTTTTGTTGGAATGGAAGTTAGTGATGCTGAAAAGCCATTAAGCTGTAAATATAAACTATATTAAGTGCACAGTAGCAACCTTAAATATCCCTTTGTTGGTTGCTTTGCCTTTGCCAGGCTGAGTGTCTGCTGAGGGGATTATTCACGGCTGGGGCTCCGCAGGGCCAGCTCTGCCCAGGAGCTCTGCCAGGGGCAGGAGTGGATTCACAGCTCAGGGCTGGCTGTGCAGGGCCTGATGATTCCACAGCCCATGGGATGCTGAGACTGAGAGCAGGGCACAAAGGCTGAGTGTTCAACCCCTGTCCAGCCCCAACAGGGATTGTGTCTGTAGGAGCACTGGACATGGTGGGACCTGACTGTGGCCTGGGATTCCATCTGCTTGTAAAATCACAGAATCCCAGAATGGTTTGGGTTGAGAGGGACACTAAAGATCATCTTGATCCAGCCCCTGCCATGGGCAGGGACACCTTCCACCAGCCCAGGGTGCTCCAAGCCCCGTCCAACCTGGCCTTGGACACTTCCAGGAAGGGGCAGCCACAGCTTCTCTGGGCAACCTGTGCCAGGGCCTGCCCACCCTCACAGGGAAGAGTTTCTTCCCAACCTCCCATCATCCCTGCCCTCTGGCAGTGGGAAGCCATTCCCTGTGTCCTGTCCCTCCAGCCTGTGTCCAAAATCCAGCCTGTGTCCAAAATCCAGCCGCTGGACAAGGTGTGTCTGGGCAGAAGGGAGGCTGTGGGGGAGATTCCTGGATGTTTGCTATCCATGGACATAGCTCCCTGCTGAGGAGCTCCTTCCCACCCAAATGGGCTCCTTGCCTAGTCCGGGATCAGCCCTGATCCTCCCGTGCTCATGGATCAGGCAGGAGAGGTGGGATTTTCTCAGAAAGGGCTGTCAGAGCTCAAAGTGATGTCACAACTGACACTGAGCCTGAACCCTCTCCATCCTTCCCTGGAGCTGCTCATGAGGACAGGATGGGATGGTGCTGCCCCTGCTCTGAGCTCTGCTGGGCACGGCTGTGCCCCCTGGGCACCTTGAACCCTCCTGACTGTGTCCTGCTCTGTGCTAGTCCAGCTCTGCTGCCCAGAATGCACCAAACCTTGGCATTTTGGGTCCAGAGGAGGCCACGGAGATGCTGCCAGGGCTGGAGCCCCTCTGCTCTGGAGCCAGGCTGGGGGGGTTCACCTGGAGAAGAGAAGGCTCCAGGGAGACCTGAGAGCCCCTTGCAGGGCCTAAAGGGGCTCCAGGAGAGCTGGAGAGGGACTGGGGACAAGGCATGGAGGGACAGGACACAGGGAATGGCTTCCCACTGCCAGAGGGCAGGGAGAGATGGGATATTGGGAAGGAATTTTTGGTTGGGAGGGTGGGCAGGCCCTGGCACAGGTTGCCCAGAGAAGCTGTGGCTGCCCCTGGATCCCTGGAAGTGTCCAAGGCCAGGTTGGACGGGGGTTGGAGCAACCTGGTCTAGTGGAAGGTGTGGCAGGGGGTGGAATGAGATGATCTTTCGGTCCCCTTCCCACCCAAACCATTGTATGGCTCCATGATTCCATGATTTCTGCCTGAGCAAGACTTCAGTGTTTCCTTGGGCCTGTGTTTCCCAATGTGCTGAAACCCAGTAGCTCATTTTGGATGGATTATCAGAACCAGAAGTGCTGCCTGGGCAGCCTGGCCATGCAGAACCTGCATCTGTTGTTTGGACGTGTCCTTTTGAGCTCCAGCCTAACACTGGCATTAGATTTAGAAAACTCCCTGTGCCCAGGAGAGCTCATATTTCAATCTTTAAAACCAACCTGAATAAAGATTGAAAAAATAAGAAGCCCCTGCTCTGGCTGCTGAGAGCATGAAATGATATGGATTTTTTTGGCAAGTAAATTGCACATAATAGAGTAACTAGATTGTACAAATTTAAAGAGCATCTGGAATATGCAGGCATATTCTGAAATTTTTAATCTCATATTTCAGCTCTAGACCATTAATCTGTCGTATTTGAGGCCTTTATTTCTTTCCTATCCATACTGCTTGGAGCTGGGATATTGCTGGTAAATGCAGCTCTTCCATGTTCACCTCAGTCTCCTGTTCTGTGCACCCTGAGCACCTTTTCCTCTGCACATCCTGTGCTCAGCATCACATCTTTTCTGAGGAGAATGGAGCAGAGCTTGTCAGAACTGGGACAGCTGCTTGGGAATGGGAGCACCATCAGCAGAGGCAGCCCAGACCTCTGGCAGAGGGGGAGCAGCCTCATGGTGCCAATACCCCTGCAGGGGCTGTGCTGGGGGGTATTGGGGTGGGTTGGTCACTGTGGGCACAGCCCCAAGGCTGCCAGAGCTCGAGGAGTGTTTGGGCAACACTCTCAGGGACAGGGTGGGATTGCTGGGGTGTCTGTGCAGGGCCAGGAGTTGGACTTGGATGATCCTTGTGGGTCTCTTCCAGCTCAGGATGTTCTGTGACTCTGTGACTGTAGAACCCACCTCACAGAAACCTCTGGCAAAGCCCATTTGCTCAGTCCTGCCATGTCCCTGCCCTGTGGCTGTGTCACTGCTGTCCCCCTCCCATGCCCTCTGAGCCCTCTGCATACCCCACTTCAGGGTGCCAGAAGGAAGGTGATCCCTTCCCCTGGCTGGCCTCTGCTCCTGCCTGGCTCACATCCTGCCCTTGGCACTGGCCCTGGGTGGCAGCTGTGCCCTGCCAGCAGCATCTGAGCTGGGATGGTGCTGGGGAGCCCCATCATCCCCAGCTCCTGCCTGGCCAGCCCAACCCTGACTTCTTTACTCTCCCCATTCCCAGATAGCTCTTCCCTGCCAGCCCTGGCTGCTGGCTTGCTCCCAGGACAAGCTGGAGCATGTAATCCCCTTTCCTTTGGGCAGCTAATCCTGATGTACTGGCCCCTTCCCTGCCACTCATCTCTGTGCTCACCCCTAAGCTGCTTTCTCAGGTCAGGTGGACAGCAGTGAGAGGGAGGATGTGCTCTGTGCCTGTGCCAAGGTCTGAGCCTGAGCTGACACCAGGAACCAGAACTGCTGCTTATTCTTGATGATTTAAAGTCTGAGATGCACCAGTGGGATCTGGGCCCTGAACCTGGGGAGAATCAAGGGGAACATCCTATGTGCTCATGAGAGGAGATCAAGCCCTGGCACAGCTGCCCAGGGCAGGGGTGGAGCCCCCATCCTGGGGGGATTTAATAGCCCTGTGGGTGTGGCACTTGGGGACACGGGTCAGTGGTGGCCTTGGCAGTGCTGGGGTATGGTTGGATTCAGTGATCTCAGACGGCTTTTCCAGCCTCAGTGATTCTGTGATTCCATGTTTTCTGCCCTGCCCTGTGTGACTGCAGTACCTCTCCCTATCCCACCTTCATGGGGGCCCTTTCCTGCCCTGAGGTCCAAATTCCTTGCAGGGAAGCATAGTGAGTGTCCCACTAGGCTGTGGGAGCCCCACTGGAGGCTCAGCAGGCTCAGTGTCAGTGAGGAGGTGGCTCTGAGAGGCTGATGCCCTGTGCAGTTGTGCTTTTGTAGGTTTGCCTTTTGGGCCTTGGACCTAACAAGGAGATTTTTCCCTTCACTGATCACAAGACCATCACCCTTAGCTCTCCACATGGACCCTTCTGATCTCACTTGGGGTTGCAGGTGCCCAGGCCTGTTGAAAGCAGTCACTGGTGTAGTTTTGTGCACGCTTGCACAAAATCCTGGGCTCTCTGTCCAGCTGTAGACTTTGTTCTAGCAAAGTGAAGGGCTGAAGTCATGGCTGTAACATTGAAGACCGTTCAGCAGTAAAACAAACATGAATTACAGCTCCTGTTTGCTCCTAAACCACATGCCTTGTTCCTCCTCTGCCTTTGAGAGCTGGATCAGTTGGCAATGCTACCCCTTTGCCACTGAGCTCCAGCAGCTGCCTTGGGAGGTGCTGCATCACAGAGACATGGAACAGATCCTGCCAGCCATGGGGGCTGGCTCTGGACACCTTCCCCTGCATTAATCCAGCTCTTTTCAATAGGGATTGTGTCTGTAGGAGCACTGGACATGATGGACCCGACTGGTTTGGGATTCCATCTGCTTGTAAAATCATGGAATCACAGACTGGTCTGGGCTGGGAGGGACCTCAAAGCTCATCCAATCCCACCCCCTGCCATGGGTAGGGACACCTTCCACCAGCCCAGGTTGCTCCAAGCCCTGTCCAACCTGGCCTTGGACACTGCCAGGGATCCAGGGGCAGCCACAGCTTCTCTGGCCAACCTGTGCCAGGGCCTGCCCACCCTCACAGCCAGGAATTCCTTCCCAATCTCCCATCTCTCCCTGCCCTCTTGCAGTGGGAAGCCATTCCCTGTGTCCTGTCCCTCCATCCCTTGTCCCCAGTCCCTCTCCAGCTCTCCTGGAGCCCCTTTAGGCCCTGCAAGGGGCTCTCAGGTCTCCCTGGAGCCTTCTCTTCTCCAGGGGAACCCCCCCAGCTGTCCCAGCCTGGCTCCAGAGCAGAGGGGCTCCAGCCCTGGCAGCATCTCCGTGGCCTCCTCTGGCCTCTCTCCAGCAGCTCCACGTGCTCCCTGTGCTGTTCCCCAGGGCTGGGGCAGCTCTGCAGGGGGGTCTCAGCTGAGGGGGCAGAGGGGCAGAACCACCACCCAACCCACACCCTGGGGCAGTTGAAACCCTGCTCAGCTGCATCTAAACCAGGCTGCACTGATCAAATGATGTCCCTGCCGGGCACTCCTGGGTGTCTCTGAATTTGGGCATCTTCAAATTGCTTTGTCTTCTTTTGCCTCCAAGCTGGGGAAGGAGGAAGGTAGCAGCTTGGAGTTTTGGCTGCATCCCTGTCCCCAAGGTGCTTCTGGAGGCTCTGGGGAAACAAGGACAGGGGCAGCAGGTCCAGGGAGCCATGTCCCACACCCCACCCTCCATGGTGCATCCAGAGGGGCCTCTGTGAAATCAGGGGCTTTCAAACCCTCTCTGATGCAGCATCATTCACCTGCAACTGCATCAGCCCCTGGGAGCTCATCTGAAATGCAGCCAGAGGGAAAAAGGGGGAAAAACTGCCCTGTTTGTGTTTGCCTGTGTGCACAATCCAGGCTCCTTGGCTGCTTTAAGCTCCTGGCCTCGATTAGGAAAAGATAAATTATTTTCACATGGAATTATTTGGGAATAAATAGAGGTCTGGGGTGTTAATTTGCTCTTTGTTTTTGCTAAAAGAACCGAGGGGGGTTGGAGCCTGGTTGCACAGGTTTGTGTTGGCTTGTTTGCAAAACAAAGTTGGAGGGATCGACTTTGCAGAGCAAAATGAGCCAGAATAGAAGAAAAGATGTGAGTGCTCTCTCTGGAGAGCTTTAAAAGTCTGCACACCTCTGAGATGCTTTGGAAATTCAGAGCTGACCCAGCTCACTTTGTTAAAAAAAAATAAAGTATAAATAAAATACTGCTGCACATCCCTCCCCCCGCCCTCCCCCCATCGTGGCTTTCTTTGTGAGGAACTTCTGACAGACTCTGAAATGCGCTGGCTTCTGAATAAATTATAAACCCCGTCCTCGGGTACAGCACATGGTTCAGGCTGCACATCCAAGAGCAAATTAAATACTCTTCAGTGTAATGTCAAATGGAGCCGTTTGCTTCATTTTGAAGATTGTGTATTCCAAGTATTTATCTTTTCCTCAGGCTCCTCAGGAGGGGGAATCTCTGCCTGAGAGCCTGGCTGGGGAGAGGGCTGGGGGGAGGTGTGGGTGATGCTCCAGGTGCTCCTGCCAGGGGCTGCCCGTGTCTGGGGAGGGCTCAGGAGCCTTTCCAAAGCGAGCAGAGCCCCGTGCTTGGGCCGTGGGAGTGCTCCCCTGTGCTCCCCTTGCACAGCACGGATGGGGTGCAGAGGTGCTGCTGCATCTCCCCAGAGCAGGGATTTGCTGTAGGGACCCAGCCCTGTCAAACAAGCTCTGGGGCTGCTGTGCTTTGAGGGCAATGGATCAGCAAAGAACCGGGCAGGTCTCGCCAGAGTGCTCCTCAGGGAACCTCGCTGGAGGGCATTTTGCTGCCCAGCCCTGTCTCGGTGATGCACCCTTGGGATGCAGCACTGAGACATCCCTGTCCCTGTCCCTGTCCCTGTCCCTGTCCCTGTCCCTGTCCCTGTCCCTGCTCAGGGCTCCCAAATCCATAAAGGGAGATGATGCTCCAGCTCTGTTAGTCTGCTGAGCACCAGGACCTCTGAGCTGCATGTGAGCTCCTTCTGGGGGCCCAGGGTAGTGAAAATCATGGAGAAAAGTGTGTCCAGAGCTGCTCTAACTGTTCTAATTCTCCACAGGTGACAGGAGAGGCAATGGCTGAATGTTTATACATTAGTTATGTAAGGATATAACAGCCCTTTATGCTACAGAGCAATCCCATCTGCACTTCATCTCCCCTTCTGCTGCCTCCTGCCTCCTGTCTGCTCACTGGACATGTGATGAGCCAGTTCCAGCTGTGCCTGTCCCCAGCCTGAGTGATCAGCCTGATGTCAGAAAAAGCTTTAAGTTTATTTGGAACATGAGGGGAACAGAATCCCCCTGTATCTTCTCCATGAGCAGAGTCCAGTCAGAAATATTACGGATTGATCAGTATTTTATCTGGGAAGGAGGATGGCTCCTTAACATCATTAAGTGGTGACCTTTAAAACTCATATTCTCCTGCCAGCCCGGTCGGGAACTGAATGGAGTGGAGACAGATGATGGTGGTGGGGAATAAAATAAATTGTTTGCTGAGATCAGTGCCTGTGTGTTTTCAGTGGTGTGGAGGTCCCTGGGCCACTGTTCACTGTCTCTTTCTTTTTTACAGCAGAATAAATTCTGTTTGGTGCCCAGGATGAATTTTCAGAGTCATATGTCATGTTTTACAAGGGGCTGACAGCTCAAATTGGGTCAGAATAATGGTGGCCAGCCCTAACTCACCTCAATGACTTTATTAGATTCCTCATCCAGAAGCAGATGAGCAGGCTGGGTTCTAGGAGGGTTTCTTTGGAAAGATGATCTATTTAGTTCCATCTTTAAATCTGGGTGTGTGGTAATGCTGTGCCCAGCTGAGGCTGTGGGACAGGGACAGGCTGGGTGGCAGCAGCAGAGCCAGGAGCGAGGCTGGGACATGCAGTGACTTCACACCAGGATGCTCCAGGTCTAGACCTGGGTTCTGTCCCCTTCAGCCCTGGTAGCTTGGGAATGTGAAGGTGTCAATCCCACATGGATCTGGGCAGGCTTGCCTTGAGCCCCCTGAGCTCTGGGCAGCCCCTGGCAGTGTGTGATGGGGATGTGCTCCACCAGGCCCTGCATGTCTCCTGTGTTTGAGGCTCATGCAGGGGCTGGTGCCCTGAAAACAAGACCCCTCAAGGCAGAAAGCTGCATCATGGCTCGCAAGTGCTGCCCCATGGCAATGTCGTCCTGCTCCTGGCTGTTCCAGCTCCTGGGCTAGTGCAAGGTGTCCCTGCCATGGGCTGGGGGGTGGAACTGGATAAGCTTTAGTGTCCCTTCCAGCCTAAACCATTCCAGGATTCTCTGGCTAATTGCCTAGGGCAGGAGCAATGCCCCAGGAGAAGCAAGAGCAAAGTGGGAAGGAAGCAGGTGAAAGTCGAGGGGCTGTAACTCTGTGAGAGGTTCTGGCTGTCCCAGGGCAATGGGGGACTGGTGGATCCTGTTCCCATGGGGCTCTGGTCAGGGTTCTTCCTCCTGCCATCATCCTGAAGCTGGATCCAGGATGGTAAATCCCAGTTTGGTCTCTGTTTCCATTTCTGTGGACGGCATTTCTCTTCAAGCCTGGGGCTCCCAGCACAGCCTGGAGCATCCATGCAGGCAGCAGGGATCCTGGATGGGAGCTGGGGGGCGAGGGCAGGGTGAGCTCAGGAAGCCTTGAGATGGATCCTGAGCATGGACATGAGGCCACAGTGACCTGGAGGGGAAGAAGGAGGAGGAGGAGGAGGAGGAGGAGGAGGAGAGGGAGGAGGAAAGGGAGGAGGGGGAAGAGGGGGAGGAGGGGGAGGAGAGGCCCTGTGCTGGCCCAGAGCTGTCTCTGCTCCTGCCAAGACACAGTGCAGAGTCACTCCAGGGTAATGCTTTCAGAGATGAGCAGGGAATCGCTGCACCTTTTTCATGGCCCCTCTTCCTTGACCTCTGGGCCCATACCCAGGCACTGGGTGCACAGAGTCTTTGTCCCTGCTCTGAACCAGGGGCCCAGGGACAGTGCCAGAGAGGAGCTGCATCACAGAAAAGGGTGACGGGCTCGGGGGACCCCAGGAATACCACAGACCCCAGCTTTGGTCCCCTCTGAGGACAGAAATTGGGGTTTTCCCCAAGCCCTGAGCAAACACAGCTGTTGGCACAACTCTGAACCTGTGAGCCGGAATACTTGCCCCTTGTTCCAGGGCCATGTTCCCAAGGGAAGCAAGGACAGAGTATGTCTGTCCTCAGCAAGGATCTGCCTGACTTTGGGATGTCTTTGCAGAGCTCAGACAGCCCTTAAAGCAGAAGGTTACCCTAATTTATAGTCCCTGGATTTATGGGAGGGATATATCAAGGCAGAGTGTAATAGCTTTCCTGTGGCCCATCAGCCAAGGGGGGACCATCTTGGAGTCTCTGGAAGCAGGGACAGCTGCAGGATCCTTCCCTGGTGTAGCTGCTTTAACTCCTTCAGTTCAGGAGCAGGGAAGAGACAGTCCTGCCAGTCCCTCACAGTGCCTTCAGGTGCTGAACCTGTGCTGGGAGGAAGCTGCAGGTGGTATCCAAAGCCCCTTGGCCTCTGGCAGTGATGGGAAATTGAAGACGTGGAGATTTCCCAAAGCTCAAGCAACACAGCTCGTGGGGCCAGAGGGTCCTTGCCCTGCCTGTAGGTGCCCTGTCCTGCCTGTCCCTCCCTGCATCCATGCCCAGAGCTGGTACTGCTGTTGCTGGGCTCTCTCTGCCCCTTGGCCCAGCCCTGGGGACCCACCCCAAGGTGTCTCTTTGGCCATGGCCATCTCTCGGTGCTCCTGCCTCGGTGTCCCTTGTTCAGCTGACAAGCAGAAAGCTGAGAGGGCAGATTGGCTCCTGTTCCCCTTCCCACAACTCGTCTGACAGCCAGAGGCCCTTGGGAGGGTGGGAGAGAGCTGTGGGAGCTGATCTCTGTCCTCCTCCCTGTCCCATGGCATCACCCCAGCCAGAGTGATGCCCCAGGTGAGGCCCAGGCAGGACAGAGCTGAGCTGGGGTGCCTGGGATCACTGGGGCTCTGTTTGCTTTTCCCAGTGCAGCACAGGGTCCTGGGGGCATCCAGCACGCAGAGAGATGGAGAGCTGGAAGTTCCTCTGGGAGCTGGGATCCCAGCAGCTGCTCCCTGCAAGCAGTAATATCCCAGCTGGACTGGAGATGTTGATCCCAGCAAGCTGCTCCCTGCAGCAGCAGCAGCATCCCAGTGGGAGCTGCTGGGAGAGCCTGGAGCAGCACAGGGCTCAGGAAGACTCCACTGGTGCCGGTGCCTGGCAGTGCTGGGGCTGGAGAGCTGTGTTAAGTGAGCTGGGCTGGATTCCCTGCAGGATAACTCCATTTTTGACTCATTCCTGAGACTGCAGGCAGAGCCTGGTGGGTGCTGAGGCACTGGAAGGAGCTGGGAGAGGGGGGTGTGAGCAGGTCCCAGGCACTGGGTGCTGCATCTTCCCCCCTCAGCCCCCTGCATGAGTCTTCCTCACACATCCCAAAAGCAAAAATGGCTGGAGCATCTCAGCTCCCTGCTCTCAGCCTTTGCTCTCACTGAAATCCTGAAAATCCTGAAATCAGCAGGAATCACCTGGACTTCAGGCCCAGCAGAGCAGGCTGAGCCCTTTGCCATGCAGCTGCCCCACCAGCTGGAGCTGCACTTTCAGAGCTGCTTTGCTGTGAGTGTAGGAGGATCATGGTTGCAAAACTATTCCTGGGGCCCAGGCTCTCAAGCCCTTCCTCCTCCTCCTCCTCCTCCTCCTCCTCTGCAGTCCCTGTGTGGAAATGCCTGTGCCCACTCGAGAAGCTGGCATTGCTGCTTGAAGATGTTCTGCTTCTTTAGCAAAGCTTCAGCAGTTACAAAAACTGCTCTTTAAAAATTCATGCTGTTCTGTATCATGTTAAATATTTATTCTTAAGGAACAATGCGTTCCTCCCTCCCCCATTCTGCTATGATACCTATTTTGCATATGAGCTGATTAATTATTAAGCATCTACATTTTATTTTGACTAACAGAAGATGTGCTCTAGTCAGTTGGATGCCTGCTGTGTTCTGCTGAGCTGTGAATTCACCTTCCCTCTCCAAACAGAGAGATCCTCTCTGGTTGTGTCTTGGAGCTCTCCCACGCTGGGAATCTGACCTGGCCATGGCCAGTCCTGGACCCCCCTCATATCCATAGTGCTCACCTGGCCATGGAGGATTCCCCCTTTCCTACACACCCAGCAAGAAATCAGGATGGATTCTTCAGCCCCAGCTGGGTTTTCTCCCGGCCTGGTCACTTTTGTGTCTTCAGGTGTCTCTTTTTCTGGGGGAGGTGTTTCTCCAAGGCTGGAGCAGGATAAAGGTCTGGCTGGGCAAGCAGGATGGCCCAGGGCAGCAGTGAGTGCCTGGGTGCCAACTTTCACCCTGGTGAAACAGGAGATGGGAGCAGAACTCAGCTGTCCAGGGCAGCCGTGCCCCAGCTGATTCCCAGCACTGAAGGGCTCTGTGACAAACATTGGTGGTGCCACCAGGTCTCAGAGGAGAGTTTTGAGCTCCTCTGGGGAAGTCACTTCTGAGACCCAAACTCTCTAAAGGGTTCCCTGGGGCGGAGGGGAGACCTGTGTCCTTGAAGCAGGGACCTGGCCTGGTGATACGAAGAGGACTCAGTCCCTTGGCCCTGCTCCTCCTTTGGAAGTGGTTGGTAGGTCCAGCTCTGGAAGTGGAGCCTCTGCCCACAGGAGTTTTGTAGGAGAGGGAATCTGCAACTTAATGGGACTTCGTGGGGTCACCACAGCTTTTCTGGGCAACTTGTGCCAGGACTTCACCACCCTCACAGGGAAGAATTTCTTCCCAATATCCCATCTGCCCCTTTCTTTGGCAGTGGGAAGCCATTCCCCCTTGTCCTGTCACTCCAGAGGGTGCCTGCAGCTTAGTGATACTGGGCACGAAGCCACTGGACCTCAGCACACCTGTGCAGGTGCTGGGTGTGCCCCTTCCCTGTGCACCAGCTCGGGTGGACAAGGGATAACTGGAGAAAAAAGCTCTTGGCATCCTGGGGCCCAGTCCTGCTGCAGGGACACCTCATGGCAATGCTGCTCAGGCACTGCTGAACTCAGGAACAGGGGCTGAGGAAAGAGCTGATCCCAGGGCAAACTCTAGGATTACCAGGAATTAGTCCTGCTAAGAAAGCTGGATTACTATTCAGGAGAGATACTGAAAACCCAGCATTTGTATTCTGTGGGAAACTCCAATGTTAGTCCCTCTTCTCCCCGCCCCAGATTTCCCGAAGAAGAACAAAAATAACTTAAGTTTTCCCATGGAAATATAATCCCAGCTGCTTTGCAAGCACAGGAGCATCTTGCTTTCTGTACTTCCCAGGCAGAGTAACAGACAGTCTTTGCACCAATAAAATGCAGCTCTGGGATCCATTTTGGAACTGATGTTCGGGAGACAAGGAAAATGAAGCACATGGTGTTGAGGTGTTTGGTTGGGGAGCTCTGTCAAAACAGAAGTGATCCCTCCCTCAGTGCATCCCCTCCAGGACTGCAGCTCCCAAATGCCCCGTGACAAGCAGCTCTACCCTTGAGACAGGAGCCACAAAATGAGGAGATTTCCGAGCGGGTTTGGTGCAGACACAGAGATCTTTGTCTCAGGCCGGGTTTACCAGCCCGGTTTGTGAGCCCTGGCACAAAGCTGAGCTTGCCGGGGGTGCTGTGCCCGGGGCTGAGGGTGGGTGGGGGCAGAGGGGGCTGCGGGGGGCGATCCCGCTCCTCATTAACAGCTTCATTAGCGAGCTGGAGGCAGCTCAGGCAGGCCGGCGGTGACAGGCACAGATGGTGTGAAACCGGGAGGTGTTGGAAACAACAGCGCAGCGTGTGATGGGAGCCCTGGGAGAGGCTGGAAAATCCGGCACAGAGGGATAATGCTCAGCTCTCCAGCAAATGGCCCGGGGCAAAGCTGGGATGACACCGCTCCTCACTGCCGGGTGTGCTCAGGGGCTGGGGACAGCATTCCCTCTTCCCTCCCCAGCCGGGGGACACTCCGGGCAGTGGGGGCACTGTCTCTGCAGGATTTTCCAGCAAAATCCTAAAAACCTGTGAGTGGGGAGGGCAGCAAGTGAGAGCAGGGCCTGGGGAGAATCACAGAACCATGGAATGGTTTGGGTTGGAAGGGACCTGAAGAATCATCCAGTTATACCCCCAGCCATGGGCAGGGACACCTTCCACCAGCCCAGGGTGCTCCAAGTCCTGTCCAACCTGGCCTGGAACATTTCCAGGGATCCAGGGGCAGCCACAGCTTCTCTGGGCAACCTGGGCCAGGGTCTACCCACCCTCACAGGGAACAACTTCTCCCCAATATCCCATCCAACCCTGCCCTCTGGCAGTGGGAAGCCATTCCCCCTTGTCCTGTCCCTCCAGAGTAGCTGTGTGCTGTTGGCAGTGCTGGGTTTCTGCCTGTCCCTGTGTGAGCACACGTGTCATCATCTGCTTTCAGGAGCAGAAGGGACCATGAATGTTGAAGTCCCACCTTGAAAGGGCCAGTTTTGGTGGTGTCAGGCACTGGCTGTGATATAAACAGGGCTGTAGCATCATCTTGAGGACCCAGAGCAGGGACTTCCAATGACAGAACTGCACATGCTGAGCACAGCCTGGGCCTGCAGGACCTGGATGCCACATCCCTCACCTCAGCCCTGTGGGGCTTTGTTGAAAGAGAGATGGTGCATTGGGCCAGCAGTGGAGTGCCCCAGGTGTGGAATGCCAGGACAAGGGGGAATGGCTTCCCACTGCCAGAGGGCAGGGACAGATGGGAGATTGGGAAAGAATCCTTCCCTGTGAGGGTGGGCAGGCCCTGGCACAGGTTGCCCAGAGAAGCTGTGGCTGCCCCATCCCTGGAAGTGTCCAAGGCCAGGTTGGACGGGGCTTGGAGCAACCTGGGTTAGTGGAAGGTGTCCCTGCCCATGGCAGGAGTGGATGATATGGGCTGTAAGATCCCTTCCTGCCCAAAACATCCTGTGATTATGTGCCATGGGAGAACTTGAGATACTTGCAAACGCAGGTCCAGAGTCTTCCCTGCCTCTGTGCCATCAGCAAATGCTCTCTAAGAGGGCAAGATCTCCTGTTTCCCATTGGAAAGGCTCAGGAGCAGAGATATGGATGAGGCAGTGCAGGCAGATTCAGCTACACCTCCAGGACTGGGTGCAGGAATGCAGGTTGCATTTTGGACAAGTCAGGCTTTGAAGGCACCAGTTGATGGAGCAGCTGCTGTTTCCCTGCATCCTTTGTGGCTGTGGTTAATCACTGTGACTCATTCTGAATTGAATTCTCTGGCTGTAACCTTAAGCCACTGGATCTTGCTTTGCCATCCTCTGCTGGATTAAAGAGCCTCTGAGTGTCCAGCAGTTTCCTCTCCTGAAAGTACTTAAATGCTGTTATCAGGTCACCTCTTAGCTTCTCCTTAGAGGAGAGGCAGATCATGTGTCTTCAACCTCACTCTGGCTGTTGACATCCTTTTAGACTCTTCTTTACAGATGGTCTCACTCTTCAAGCTTGGGCCTTTCTCTTGGGACAGTTTTGCACTGGAGCAATCCTATAATCCTGCCTTCCTTTTGTTGCAGGATGGGGCAATTCCCTCCTGGCCTTGCAGAAGGCCACCCATGTGTGATCACGTGTATGTCTCAGGAGTGATGAATTTTGGTGTTCAGGCCCAGCACTGTGACTTGAACTATGACACTGGCTGGAAGCTGCAGTTTTGAAGGACATGCCCTGTCAGACTCCTGGATGTGTGGAGCAGGAAGAGTTGGAACTGGTGTGTTTGGACATGGAGAGTGAAGTTTTGTTTTTCTTGATTCCCCTCTGTGCCTGGCTGGCCTTGTGTCCTCTCCCCTCCTCAGACAGCTACAGGGAGATGGTTAAAACTGTCAAAACAGAGGGGAACTGTTTTTCCTCCTGCCAGCCCTTTCTTTCCAGCTGTTGCACAGCTGCCCCAAGGCCACAGCAATGCTCAGTCATGGCTCAAGGACATCTAATGCAGGGTGGCAGTGGCTTAGGTCCCATCCCAGTTCCCTGCACCCAGGACTGACTCCCAACCCCTGTGAGACCCAAAGGCCATGAACTTGCCGTGTCTCCCACAGACAAGCTGGATCCTGACCTGGAGGGAGCTGCATCCTGAGGCTTCCTGGGCAGAGGGAGGGAAATGTCATTCTCCTGGAGAAGTCAGAAATCCAGGCTCAGCCAGAGAGAGAAGACATTCCAAGGCCTAAGCTCACCCAAGACAGCTGGAGACCAAACCAGGAATCTACTTGGACAGCCCAAGCTGCTGGGATGGTGACCCTCCCTGCTGGCACTGTGTATCCCTGAGATCACAGAATCAGCTGGGTTGGAAAAGCCCTCTGAGATCATCCAGTCCAATCCTTGATCCAACCCCACCGTGGTTCCCAGCCCATGGCACTGATGCCACATCCAGTCTGTCCTTAAACACCTCCAGGGATGGAGAATCCACCCCCTCCCAGGGCAGCCCATTCCAATGTCTGCTCACTCTCTCTGTAAAGAATTCCTTCCCAATATCCAACCTAAACCTCCCCTGGCACAACTTAGACCGAGCCCTCTTGTCCTACTGCTGGTTCCTGGAGAAGAGACCAAACCCCCCCCTGGCTCCCCCTCCTGTCAGGAGTTGCAGAGAGTGCTGAGGTCTCCCCTGAGCCTCCTCCTCTCCAGGCTGAGCCCCCCCAGCTCTCTCAGCCTCTCCTCACAGCACTTGTGCTCCAGTCCCTTCCCCAGCCTCCTTGCTCTTCTCTGCCCCTGCTCCAGCCCCTCCATGTCCTTCCTGAGCTGAGGGCCCAGAGCTGGACACAGCACTCCAGGGGTGGCCTCACCAGCTCTGAGTGCAGGCCAAGAATCCCTGCCCTGCTCCTGCTGCCACTGATCCTGAGCCAGGCCAGGATCCCTTGGCCCTCTTGGCCACCTGGGCACACTCTGGCTCATGTTCAGCTTCCTGTCCATCCAGACTCCCAGGTCCCTTTCTGCCGCGTCCTGCTGGGATGTGTCTGCTCCCAGAATCCCATAATCCCAGCTCATTTTTCCTACTAGCAGAGCACAGATAGGCCAGGAGAGCAAGGACAGTGCACTAATGGCAAGGGAAAGCAGCACCAAAACTTGGACCAGAACTGCTTTGGGACCTGCCTCCAGCGTGCAGGGATGAGGGATTGCCCTGGGCACACTCAGCCACCTGCTGCTCCCTCCCAGCTGGACATCCCTGCTCAGAGCTCTCAGAGTCCTTTTCTCTGCTGTGTGGATTTCAGCCAGGCTTGGATCAGTGCCTCATCAGGTGCCCCTTTTTTGTTCCAGTGGTAGGTCCATGAGAAATTCCCAGGAAGCTGCTGGACATGGTTGTCCTGGGACGCAGAGCTAAAACCATCAGAGTCCTTCAGCAGACCTGCCCTGAGGGCAGTCAGTGACAGTTTTCATTGCCAGTTTGAAATCTGAGGGAAAAACAGATGGTGCCTGAATTGCAGGGGTGTGGTGGGAGCTGCTGGAGTGTGTGTGCACAGCAGGAACACGTGAGGTGGAACGAAGGGTGGGGGGAAACGTGCACGGAGTTGCTCCCGGTTCTTTCCCTGCCTTGCAAATCCCTCTAGTGAAAATCCCTCTGGTTCTTGAGCTCCCTGAGTTTTGTAGAAATACTCCCTTTCCCTGAAAAAACACATTCCTTTTCCCTGGAAGTGTTTAAGGCCAGGTTGGACAGGGCTTGGAGCACCCTGGTCTAGTGGAAGGTGTCCCTGACCATGGCAGGGGTGGAATGAAATGAGCTTTAGTGTCCCTTCCAACCTTCCATCCTGTGATTCTATGATTCTGTGAAAGTGAAAATCCAGTGTTTACACAGCACTTGGAGCAGGGGATGAACATTTCAGAAGGGCTGGGAATGATCGAGGAGCCCTGCTAACAGAGGTCAGCCTCTTCTTTGGCCCAGGACTCGTTCCTGAGGTTGCAGCAAGCACTGCCTAGGGCAGACTTCAGACATTGGAGGGCTTTCCTTTGGGCTTCCAGGGCAGCCAGGACCCTTGAGAACCCTGGATCTCAGGATGCCTGACCTGCCTCTTCCTCTGCTGCCACCATCCTGGCTGGCCCCTCTCCAGGCTGGGCTGGGGTTCCCTGTCTGCAGAGCTCAAGCAGAGGCATGAAGGCACAGAGGTGATGGCTTGGCAGGTGTTTGAATGGAGACAAACCCCTGGTAGTTGGGCAGAATAATTTAAATGCCACAAAAGCTCCATCCCAGGAGGGACAGCACCCATTGACCCATGGACTCACCCAGAGGAGCTGGTTCTGTTGTCCTCCTGTGCCACGTCTTGTCTCCTTCCAAAGGGATATGGTGACTGAGCTTCACTTGCCCTGTTGTCTCTTTCCCAAATGGATGAGCTGTCCCCATCAGCAAGGAGAACTTCCCTCAGCTGGAGGGAGCTCAAATCCATATGTCCCTTAACCAGGGGCTTGTTCCTCTTCAGCTGACAGACAGGGGTTACACTTGGGTCTGCACAAACTTCCAAGCAGGCACTGCTTGTTCTCCTTTTCCATGCTTGGCCGGCCATGTTTTCTGCAGGAATCCCCTCCTCCACAGCTTCTGCAATACTCATTTCAAGTATTTCCATGGGTTTCAGGTATTTCCATGGGTTTCAGGTATTTCCATGGGTTTCAGCTATTTCCATGGGTTTCAGGGGAAGCCAGGCCAGCAAAGCTCTCCTGGACAATGTGTAGGAAGGTTGATAACTCCTTCCTCCCCTATTCTCTGCTTGTGTCCTGGGAAAGCCCCCTCTCAAAATAACAGTCTGAGTGTTTTTAGGTTCCAGAGTGGTTTTGCAAAGAATTGTATCAAGGACTCTTAATGCTCGACCTTTCCCATCTCACTGTGATTCCAGAGTGTGAGGCTCAGGCTGGGAAGTGCCTGGAAACACTCCCGGCTCCCCACAGCCTGTTCTTGGCAGAGCCCAGAGCTGGCCTGGATCCTGAGGGACATGCCCTGGCCTCCCCCACTGCTGCTTGGGCTGGCATTCAGGGACACCCGGGCCCCCCTCTGCATGGATGGTGTGGGTGAAAAGCACTGTCCGAGCTCCACAGGCGGTCCTGCCACCTGAGCTGGGCTGTGCTGCTGCTTTGGGTCTCTGTGTTCCCCTGGCTGGAGTCAGGTGAGCCCAGTGGCCCCAGAGATGTGGGCAGTGTGAGCTGGAGGTACCCTGGGTCTGTGCAAGAGCAGACCCGAGGAACTCCACAACTCCCTGCCAGCAAGGTGGGGGTCGGGCTCTGCTCCCGGGGAACAAGCAACAGGATGAGAGCAAATGTTCTCAAGCCACACCAGGGGAGGGTCAGGGAGGAATTTCTTCCTGGAAAGGGTGGTCAGGCACTGGAAGGGGCTATGCAAGGAGATGTTGGAGTCCCCACCCCTGGAGGTGTCCACGGAAGGCCTGGCCATGGCACTCAGTGCTCTGGGCTGGGGGCAGGCTGGCCATCAGGCACAGGGGGGATCCATGGGCTGGGAGGGCTTCCCCAGCTGAAATGATTCCATGATTCTGTGGTCCTGTGACATCAAACTGCAGGAGCAGGTCCCACCAGCACCAGGCAGGAGGGTGGTCTCTGTGGGGCAGGATTTCTTCCCAGGAGGTGAGGTGGGTCATCTGCCTGCAGAGCTGGGGGTCCCAGGCCCAGCATGGCCACACCAACCCCAGCTCAGATCCCATCTGTGACTCTTGGAGAGGGTCACAGCACTGACACCTGAGTGGACAGAGCTCTTCAGATGGGTGGGACAAGGTGAGATCAGGGTTGGTGTCAGCAGCTGGAGCTCAAATCTGTGTTGTTTGAGGCACAGGAGCTGGCTGCTGTGCCCAGGGTGTCACCAGCAGGTTCAGCCACCAGATTTTGCATTTCCCTCTTGACCAGCTGTGAGCTTGAGACAGAACTAAATCCAGGTGGCCTTGTTGTGTCTGTGTTTCAGGAGTCAGAGAACACAGTCATGTCCCAGGGCTGCCCAGCCTGTGGCTGGGATGATGTCTGAGGCACAGGATTGTTGTCTCCTGCAGGACCAGCCCCCCCTCCCCACCCATAGCCCACACTGGGGGTCAGGGGCGTCTCTGGGGTCCCTCCCCTGCCCTGCAGGAGGGCTCTGGGGACATGGTTAGTGCAGTGCTGGGGGGTGCTTGGGCTCCATGGTGTTCAAAGGCTTTTCCAACCTGAATGATTCCATGATTTCATGCTCAGAGGAGGAAGATCCTCCCTGAAGGCACATACATTACCTTGGACACTGCTCCTGACCCTGATCTGGTGGTTCAAACAACCACAGACCTGCTTCAAATGCAGCTTTGCAGAGAAGTGCCCATGTGTGTGAGGGGCAGTGGCTGAGCTGGGGCCTGGGGCTGGGATGTGCAGAGAAACCAGGGTAAGCACAAAGCAACTGGGGAAAAAAAAAAAAAAAGTTTAAAAAATTTAAATTAGTTTTATTTCTTTTCATGTTGTGGGGCTGCATTTTCTTTTCCTCATTTTCCCTTCCTCTTTGAGCTTGTACTGCTGAAGTGGTTGTTTTGTGCTTGTTTCTTTAATTAGTTTCTTAGCAGTTTCCCAGCTTTCCTACAGAGACTTGTTCTTCTTCTGAAGTTTATTTTTTAAGGTTGGGACTGAAATGTTCACCCACACTGAAAAGCAGTGCTGAAGTGAAGGGAAAAGCTTTGCTGTAGCAGTGATGCAGGGACATTTGCTGAGCCACAGAGTCCACCTGCTGATCCCCTGGGTCTCCCACAGACATCCAAGGGGCTTTGACTGGACCCTGTAGGACACAGGGCCACGGAGATGCTCCCAGGGCTGGAACACTTCTCCTGTGGGGAAAGGCTGAGAGACTTGGGATTGTTCACCCAGAGAAGAGAAGGCTCCAGGGAGACCTGAGAGCCCCTTGCAGGGCCTAAAGGGACTCCAGGAGAGCTGGAGACAAGGGACATCACTTGGGACAAGGGATGGAAGGACAGGACACAGGGAATGGCATCCCACTGCCAGAGGGCAGGGATAGATGGGATATTGGGAAAAAATTCTTTCCTGTGAGGGTGGGCAGGCCCTGGCCCAGGTTGCCCAGAGAAGCTGTGGCTGCCCCTGGATCCCTGGAAGTGTCCAAGGCCAGGTTGGATAGGGCTTGGAACAACCAGGGCTGGTGGGAGGTGTCCCTGCCCATGGCAGGGGATGGAACGGGATGATCTTTAAGGTCCCTCCCAAACCAAAGCATTCCATGATTCCATGGTTCTATATCCCATCATCAGAGTTTACAGGTTGAATTTAGTGGGACTTTGGCTCCTCAAGCAGTTAAATGCTTCAGCAAACCTTCCTTGTTCCCTCTGGCTGGAGCACGAGGCTAATTTTATCCTCCTTCCTCTGGAAATGTCAGCTTGTGTGTACAAGAATTTTACAGCAACTTTGTGCCTTGAAAACTGAGATCACTTTTTAATGCTAACAAGGAATCAATTTGTTTTGAATGTGCAAAGATTTTATGCCACCGAGAGAGAAGGTTTTTTAAAATGGATATAATAAGCCTATGGTATGTCCATGTTTGGAATAATCCATGGATTTCTTATGGCCCTGCCTCAGAAAAGATGCTGGAGTAAAGGAAAAGCTTGTGAGGAGGGCAGGCAGGGTGATCAGAGGTACACAAGAGGTCTTGGATGGGGGAGGACCCGTGGAGAGGTTTTACACTGTTGGAGACCTTTGAGCAGAAGGTCTCAGAGCAGAGCCTGGGGCAGGGCAGGGCAGCACAGGGTAATTGGTCACTATTTTTAACCCTGGTGGCACTCAGTGAAACGCTGAGGCTGAAGCCTCACTGCACATCCATCCGTCAGTTCTGGAGATCATTGCCCCAGGATGCTGTGGGAGACAAAGAACAGTGAGTTTAAAGAGAGGAAAGGAGAAATGGCTTTCTGGGATCCATTGTGGCCACGAAGCAGCTGGTCCATGTGCAATCCCAATTTTTTTGGAAGCCTCCAAACTGTTCCTATGTCAGTGCCAGGGGCTCCCACACTCCTGCCCTGTTTCACCTGCTCATACCCCTGTGGGGGCAGCTGCTCTGTCAGGGGTGGGATGAAAGCCCCCATGACCTTTGGGCTGGTTCAATATGCCAGTTCTCGTATAAAAAAAGCATTTTAGAAAGGGTTCACAGGAGCCTCTAAGACCCAGATTCAGAGCTGCTTAGGTGTTGCAGAAACAGGGATTTAACTTTAGAAGCTTAAGATTTCTTTCTATCTCTCACTGTCTTTTTTTGTACTAATGGTTTGTAAAATTACAGTAAAGAATCCCACAGATGGCATTTTTCTGATTGGTTTATTGTCTGTGTGTGTGTGAAAATCCATAGTACATTGGTGTCACTGGTCTCCAAAGACAGACAGACCATGCAGCTATTTGGTAGAATCCTGGACTGGTTTGGGTTGGAAGGGACCTTAAAACTCATCCAGTGCCACCCCCTGCCATGGGCAGGGACACCTTCCACCAGCCCAGGTTGCTCCAAGCCCCGTCCAACCTGGCCTTGGACACTCCCAGGGATCCAGGGGCAGCCACAGCTTCTCTGGGCAACCTGTGCCAGTCATATAAACCACACGACAAACATAAGTCATAAATCCTTGCAGATGTTCTGAAACAGTGGGAATTATTTTGAAATGAAAGCTCCCAAATAATACTTGTATTCCTTTTCCTCCTTCCCTGTGCTCTGGTCTGTCTGATGGAGGCTTTGCTGGGAGTGGGATGGGAACAGTAACTCCCCTTCCCCAGCTCTCTCTGAGGCAGGGCCTGGTGGCATCTCCCAGGGATGTTTCTCTGTATTCAGGACATCTGATGTTCCCAGTCCACAACTGGTGGTGACAAGTGGCTGTCCCAGCTCTCCATCCCCTCGCTGGGTGTGCTGGGACTGGGGTCGCTCTGGCTGGACCACCTGGCATCTTTACCAAGATGCTGTTCTGGTTTTGGCTGGGATAGAGTTAATTCTTTCTAGGAGCTGCTCCAGGGCTGTGGTTGGGGTTTAGTGTGAGGATAATGTTGATAACACACTGGTGGTTTGGTTGGAGCCAAGCTGTGCTTCCTCTAAATCCAGGATTTCTCAGTGTCCCAGGCTCTCCCAGCTGCACAAGGAGCTGGGAGGAACCATGGCCAGGAGATCTGTCCTGAACTGGGCAGAGGATGTTCCACACCAGAAAATGTCCTGCTCAGTGTATAAACTGGGGGGAGTGGTGAGATCACCATCCCTGCATGTGTTCAATGTGTAGATGTGGTGTTTACTGGTGGCCTTGGCAATTTTAGGTTGATTAGGTTAATGATTTGACTCAGTGACCTTGGAGGACTTTTTCAACCTTAATGATTCTGTGATTCTGTGTATTGTGCATCACTTGTTTTTCTTGGTTTGGGGTTTTTTGGGTTTTATTTTATTTTTTTCCTTTCCTGATTCTCCTTCCCATTCAACTGGTGGGTCAGG
The DNA here is from genome assembly GCA_038380795.1 of Pyrocephalus nanus. NCBI lineage: Eukaryota > Metazoa > Chordata > Aves > Passeriformes > Tyrannidae > Pyrocephalus > Pyrocephalus nanus. The sequence continues at coordinate 1,348,405 of CM076278.1, forward strand.
GAGGTGCTTAGTTGCTGGTTGGGGTTGAACCATGACATCTGTGTGGACATCTTGCCCTGGAGATCATACCAAGCTCTGGATGTTGTTAAAGGGATAAAATAAGTTTAACTGGTTGACCAAGGTCAAAGGGATCCTGCTCCTGACACCCTTTATGCACCTGCTGCCAGAGGTGGACAGACTGTACCACGCTGGGAAAGCCAACCAGCCAGCCCAGTCCCACTGCCAGCAATGTCTGGATGACTCCCCCTGGCCTCTGCTCCACCATCACCACCCCTCCCATTCCATCCTCCTCAACAACATGAGTGTGGAGACACCAGGTGCCTCTTTGGTCTGGTGGACCCTTCTCTAAGGACAGCCTGGGACAGCTGGGGGGGCTCACCTGGAGAAGAGAAGGCTCCAGGGAGACCTGAGAGCCCCTTGCAGGGCCTAAAGGGGCTCCAGGAGAGCTGGAGAGGGACTGGGGACAAGGGATGGAGGGACAGGACACAGGGAATGGCTTCCCACTGCCAGAGGGCAGGGATAGATGGGAGATTGGGAAGAAATCTTTCCCTGTGAGGGTGGGCAGGCCCTGGCCCAGGTTGCCCAGAGAAGCTGTGGCTGCCCCTGGATCCCTGGGAGTGTCCAAGGCCAGGTTGGACGGGGCTTGGAGCAACCTGGGCTGGTGGAAGGTGTCCCTGCCCATGGCAGGGGGTGGCACTGGATGGGCTTTGAGGTCCCTTCCAACCATTCCATGGCTCTATGACATCTCTTACATGCCCTTGGCAGGGGCAACCACAGAGCTCATGTGCAGGATCCAATCATGTCCTGGGCACTCTGGAGTCACATCCATCCACCTCACAGGCATCTCAAGGATCTTATTCTCCTGCTGCTGGCCCTTCCTTACACTGGTGTCTTGCTGCCTTTGAGCATCTGTGGGCCCGTGAACAAAATGCTCTTTTGTGGATTTGAGAGGAAACACCTTTGATAAAAAAATGGGACCCTCAAGTGCTGATTTTCTGCCTGTTTACCCTTTCTTCCAAGAGGTAGTAGAACTGCAGTTGTGAGAACTGTTGTAGCAGTTTGCAGATCACACACTACAGGAGGTTCTTGGTCCCTGCACCATTTGAGCTCAGTTTTTCTTCTCCTTGCCTTCCTTGCAACAGGAACCTTTTCACTCCTTCATAAAGAACTTGTAATAAGAGCATTTCAGAAATCATTGTTTATTCAATATTTATGACAACCTTGGAATGCAAATCAGGTTGCAACAGACTAGCAGAAGAGTGGTTACTTTGTTATTACACAATTTCTAAATTACCTTCCTGGAACTCTTGTCATGGTTTCCTTGCAAAGCTGTGATGCTGCCTCAGTGCTCTGTGCTTCACCACTCTCTGGGAATTTGCTTCCATCCCTTTCCTTAGTCCTTCCAGCAGGAATGGCAGTTATCCCCCTGACCTTGATTTGCCACAGTTTGAGTAGGAAGTTATGGAAACATGGAATGGTTTGGAAGGGGTTGGAAGGGACCTTAAGGATCATCCAAATCCAATCCCCTGCCATGGGCAGGGACACCTTCCACCAGCCCAGGTTGCTCCAAGCCCCGTCCAACCTGGCCTTGGACACTTCCAGGGATCCAGGGGCAGCCACAGCTTCTCTGGGCAACCTGTGCCAGGGCCTGCCCACCCTCACAGCCAACAATTCCTTCCCAATATCCCATCTAAGCATATTTGGCCCACAGATGGATAACGTTGTTATGGGATGCATGAGCAACTGGCTCACAGGTGGGTGAGAGGGTGACACAGAGGATGACACAGAGGGTGACACAGAGGGCACAGAGGGTGACAGTGACTGGGGTGACATCAGACTGTGCCCTGTCACTGCTGGTTCCACAGGGCTCCATTTCAGGCTCTTCAACATCTCCATCAGTGACTTGGACGCAGCACTGGAAGGGACACTGAGCAGGTTTGCAGATGACACAGAACTGGGAGGAGCTGTTGAGTCCCTGGAAGGCAGGGAGGGCCTGCAGAGAGACCTGGACAGGTCCGAGGGCTGGGAATCACCAACCATGGGAAGTTCAACAAGGGGAAGGGCCCGATCCTGCCCTGGGATGGGGCAACCCCGGATGGATGGACAGACTGGGAATGAGAGGCTGGAGAGCAGAGCCAGGAAAGGGCCCTGGGGGTGCTGGTGGGTGCCAGTTGTCCCTGAGTCAGCAGTGCCCTGGCAGCCAGGAGGGACATCCCTGTCCTGGGGGCAGCAGGGAGGGGATTGTCCCGCTCTGCTCTGCCCTGGGGCGGCCTCACCTCAACATTGGGGCAGTTTGGGGGGACACAATGGAAGGGAGAGATTGAGCCATTGGAGAGTGTCCAAAGGAGGGACCCAGAGATGGGGAAGGGCCTGGATTTGGAGCCGTGTGAGGACACTGAGGGCACTTGGTGTGTTCAGCTGGAGCAGAGGAGACTGAGGGGAGAGCTCAGTGCAGTTCCAACTGCCTGGGCAGGGGCAGAGGAGGGGCAGGACTGAGCTCTGCTCTGGGGGGAGCAGGGACAGCCCCCAGGGAATGGCTGGAGCTGTGTCAGGGCAGGCTCAGGGTGGATCTCAGGGAAAGGTTCTTCCCCCAGAGGGTGGTTGGCACTGAACAGGCTCCCCAGGGCAGTGGGCACAGCCCCAAGGCTGCCAGAGCTGCAGGAGAGTTTGGATGATCCTCTGGGGCACAGGGGGGGACTCTTGGGGATGGGGCTGTGCAGGGCCAGGGGTTGGACTGGATGATCCTTGTGGGTCCCTCCCATCTCAGGACATTCTATGATTCTATTTTATGATTCTAACCCTGCCCTCTGGCAATTGGAAGCCACTCCCCTTGTCTTGTCCTTCCAGACCCTTGTCCCCAGTCCCTCTCCAGCTCTCCTGGAGCCCCTTTAGGCCCTGCAAGGGGCTCTCAGGTCTCCCTGGAGCCTTCTCTTCTCCCGGTGAATCCCCCCAGCTGTCCCAGCCTGGCTCCAGAGCAGAGGGGCTCCAGCACTCAGACCATCAATATGTCCTGCTGATCTCTCTGGGTTTCTGACTTTACATCTCCAACATCTTGGAGTGCCCCTGGCTGAGGTAACTCATCTGCCACAGCCAGTGAAATCTGTTATTTGGATCCAAAGTGTCGTGGGCTTTAGTATTTCTGTGTAAGTAATCTCAGTGAGTTCTTGGTCCAGATGTTGCCTCCTTAACCCCAGGCCCAGCAAAGCCCGTTGTGTGTGCTGTGCCTTCCTTTCACCTCCCTGGTGTCAGCACAAACTCTTCCCTCTGGGCTTCCCAAGGGATCCCTTATCAGTGGAGATGACATCCTCTGGTGCCAGTGTTTGCGTTCCCCCAAGCAGCTCTTCCATCCTGGTGCTGATGACTCACCCCGGGGTGACAGACATGTTAAGAGCTGCTCTTCTGCTCCATCCCTGCAGAGACCCGCATGTGCCAGTGCTTGCAGAGGTCCAGCCTGTCATTCTCCACAGCAGAGAGTAAAACAGCAGCTGCTCTGTTTAGCATAAAAATAAAGCAAGAGAAAACTGTGTTTGTAGCACCAAAACTTTGCTGCCTTCTGGGTTTCTCTTCTCTGGCAGCTGGAGCACAAACCAGATCATCAAGATTTAATTCAGCCTGTGGCTTGAGCATCATCTCTGTAGCTTGTCCTGCAGCCCTTTCCCTTCTCCACAAGCCATCTACCACCCCTGCATCTCAGCATGGATCCCCTTCCAGCTAGCTGGATGTGGTGGAGTTCTTCTCCAGGCAGGAGCCACATCTTGCTGTGTTTTATTGCTTGAACATGAATTTGTTGCATCAGGTGTTGTGGAGAAGGAGCAGATGTGATGGCCCCTGTGTGCCCTGCAATCCCTGGGCAGAGCCAGCTCTGCTGTGGGCGGTAGGTGCACATCTCCTGGGTTTGCAGTGTGGGTGGTGTCCTGAACAGGAGCTCTGAACACCTCCCTGTGGCCTTGCTCAAGCTGGGATAACATTTTTTCACTCCCCCGTGCTTGCACTGAACTCATTTCCAGCTGGTTCCTGACACACTGGGGTGTGCTGTGTCACCTCCCAAGCACTCCCTGTTCCTGCAGCACAGGAGCCTTACAGAGCACCCTGGGCTGCTCTGGGGTCTCTGTGGTCTACAGGTCTATCCCTTCCCCTTGAGCAAAACCCTTTCAGGGTGCCTGAAGCCTCACCTGCCAAGTAGAATCATAGAATAATGGAATATCCCGAGCTGGGAGTGTCCAAGGCCAGGTTGGAGGGGGCTTGGAGCAACCTGGGCTGGTGGAAGGTGTCCCTGCCCATGGCAGGGGGTGGGACTGGATGAGATCTTATGTCCCTTCCCACCCAAACCAGTGTGTGACTCTCTGATGATTCCATGGTGTGGACCCCATGGATGGTGGGGCAGCCCTGGAAGCAGGAAAGAGTTTCCTGGAAAACTGCAGAAGCCAAGGGAAGCATTCCCCTCTCTGCTGGTGGATCTCAGTGGAGAAGGCCCTCTCCCTGTGTTCACAGCACAAAATCCATCCTGCTGGCACTGCCCCGTGTCCTTGGACACGCCTGGCCCAGCACCCCCAGGGCTGAGCTGGCACAGGCTCCCGGGAGAGCGGCATCAATACCAGGCGAATATTAATCCTAGCAGGGGGAGGCAGAACCATTGTTTACCCTGCTTTTGTTAATCAGTTTGTTTCCCTTCGTGATCCCAAAATGAAATTAAAAGACTCTGTTTACATTGCTGAATTATCATCTGCTCCAGCAGGTAAAGCACTTTGGCAGAGAATTAATGGAGCCGCGGACAGATTTGTGTCAAAAATATGTGCATATTTTCCCACCGAAGGATTTGTTTGAACTGAGCTGGAATCTCATGCCTTTGTGTTTAAATAAAACATCATCCACCAACCACCCACGCAAGCTGTGGGGATGCTGTGGCCCTGAAACAAGTTCACCTTTAAAACAGCTGAGCTGAAGGCTTTTCCCTCGCTCGATTCAAAGGTGATTTTCCAAGACCAAAGGTACCCTCGGAGCGTAGCTTAAGGATTCCGAGTCTTCTTGAAGGAAACAGCCCATCCTGATGCCAGAGCAAGACATGAGGGTGTGCACAGGGATTGGGTTTGTCCTCAGGATCTTGTGCTAAATTGTGCCGGGGGGAGGGTGGGTATTTCTGTCACAGCAGCAAGAGCTAAATTATCTTCTCTGGTGCTGCAACCCAGCACAGAATGGGGCCCTTGCACCTGCCTCAGAGGGCTGAAAAAAATCCAATTCTGATCATTTTTGCTCCAGCAGCACTAAATTTATAACCCAGCACAAGGAAGACAAGATCTAAAAACCAATTTAGCAAAAAATAGCCTTTGCAACTAAAAATTAATGCTTCGAAAGGTCTAAATGAAGCTTGAAAATAGCTTTTTTTTCTTCTCCAGCCGATGATTCACGTGCCTATTTGCAAACAATTCAAATGCAGTAAATTGAGAGGAAATATAAATCAAGTTCCTAAGTGAAGCTGCATAAATCCAATAAATGATTGATGAGAGAATCCTGTTTTAAGATGCTGTTGTCTGTCTCCAGTGCTGAGGCAGAAAATAATGGGCTCTTGGCCTCTAGGCCGTGGAGAACAGAGCAAGTTGTACCGACTTCTGATCCCCACTCAAGGTCAGCTGCAGCTTTCTCTCTCCACCTGGCCAGGCTGCCCAAAAGAGAACTGAACTGCACAATAAAGCTGTGGCCTCACCCAGGGACCTGGCACAGATCGCTATGGTCTGTCCTGGGGAGGAGGAGGAGGGAACAGGCTCACCACCTGTGCTGCCCAAGAGCTTCCAGTGCAGCCCTGCAGAGGGCTCAGTGGTCCCCAGGAAACATGGACATCAACTTTGGACAAGGGTATGGAGTGACAGGACAAGGGGGAATGGCTTCAAACTGGGAGAGAGTAGTTTTGGATTAGATGTTAGAAACCTTTCCCTGTGAGGGTGGGCAGGCCCTGGCCCAGGTTGCCCAGAGAAGCTGTGGCTGCCCCTGGATCCCTGGAAGTGTCCAAGGCCTTGGATGGGGCTTGGAGCAACCTGGGCTGGTGGAAGGTGTCCCTGCCCATGGCAGGGGGTGGAACTAGATGGGCTTTAAGGTCCTTTCCAACCCAAACAATTCCATGATTCCATGGTTCTATGATCCCAATGCAGTGAGTCAGGAGCCTCTATCTGGTTTCAGGGCAAAGGAGCAGATCTGTTTGGCCAGTGCTGGCTCTGCAGTAGGACCATGGTATGTTCCTCCACTCCTGTAGCAGGTCTGGGGCTGGACAGGCCCTGGGGAGAAGCTCATGGCCCCTTTGTGCTCTCTCTGTACACAGGGCAGTGTGTCCTGCTGGCACAGGGGAGCTCCAAGCCCTCCTCTCAGCCCACAAGGGTGGCTGGAGCTGATGTATTCCCAGACCTGACGACTGTGGCACATGAAGGGCAGTGCAGAGCTTTGTACCCCAACCTTTGCTTGGAGGTGCAGTGTAGAGCAAATATATGGTTCTCATGGCATAGATGGAGGTGCAGGGGATAACCAGTTCATGGGAGCTGATCACCAGCAAGGTTGCAGAGCCAGAAGGTCCCCCCTGAGCCTCCTTTTCTCCAGGCTGAGCCCCCCCAGCTCCCTCAGCCGCTCCTGCTGCTCCAGCCCCTTCCCAGCCCCTCTCCTGTCTGAGGGGCCCAGAACTGGACACAGGACTTGAAATGCCTCAGCAGTGCTTGAAGGTCATCATTCCTTGTTCTCCATGTGACCAGCAGCTCCAGTGACCATGCTTGGAGTGTTGGGAGCTGTGCACTCTCCCCTGGCTCTGTCCCTGCCATGGAGGTGCCTGTGCAAGGGGCAGGGCAGACCCTGCACCTCCAAAATACCGGCCTTGACGTGGCAGTGGATGTGAGAACCAGCCTGCAGGGAGTGGTGAGCCTTTAGCACACCAGCAACTGTTGGCAAACCCCTGAGGGAAGAGTGTCTGAGAAATGGAAATCTGGGTTTCATGTCCAGCACTGCCCTGCCTCCAGCACAGAGCTGGTGCCAGAATATCCCCAGTGCCCTGAAGGGCTGGTTGCTCGTCCTGCTTCGATTGAACATCTCTGCAGGCATTGGCAGGGTGAGATGTGTCACATGCTGCTGCTGCTGCTGCTGCTGCTGCCCTGGGGCCCTGAGATTTTTCCATCCAGTGATGGAAAGGGACAAACACTGGACACATCAGGAAAGGGACAATACTCAGACAAGGTGCTGTGCACTGTGGGGAGCTCAGTAATTTTGGGGGTGTCACATTTCCCATCCCTCATGGAGCCCCCAGGAGAACAGTGGGGAAGTTCTGTAGGCCATGTGGTGCAGGGCTGTGCCCCACTAGTCCAGCTGTGAGCTGTGTCAGCTGGGGTTGGAGCAGAGCAGATCACCCCTGAATAGACCTTGCATTTCATTGCCCTCATCCTGCCCCACCATCAGGCTCCCAGAAATGTGAGGGGAGGGGATGGTTTGCTTAGGGAGGCATTAGTGTGGCCAGACCATGATGCCACGGGGTGGGAAGAACCTGAGCAAAATCCAGACCCCAGCTGTTCCCTGCTTTGCCCTGGGATTGGGAGTTTCAATCACTTTTTCTGCACCTGACAGGTCAAGGCAGCTGCCACCAGCTCCTGCTTCCAGGCAGCTTGGCATAAATCAGCATCAGAGGAACCAGGTGACTTGTCTCCACTCCAGGTTGTCCCTGTTTGAATTTGGCTCTGACACAGTTTTCATGAAAAATTTATTTTGCGAGAAAATGGATTTTCAATCAAACTAGGCATTTCTGCATGAAATATTGTTTGCATTGACATTTTCCCATTTTTTTTCTTCAATGATACAGTTCCCTTCCTTCCTTCTCCCACCTTCTTCCAAAGAGACAAGCACAAAAATAATTCAGAAGCAGTGTTAATTTTTCAGTGAAAGTGTCTGGCTTCGGGTAACACAGGACTGCATATTTTTAGAGAAAACCAAATATTTTTCCTCAAAACTGTGGAAAAGTCAGTTTTCAGAAATGAAACCATCACTGTTAATGGAGTGGGGGTATTAGAACCATCTGGTGAAGACTTTACAGAGAGGAATTGGGGTCTGTAAGCAGCCAGCCCAGGAGGGGGATGCTGTGTCCCCTTGGCCCCACAGCCCTGCCCATTCAGAGCCACAGGGGGAACAGGGACAGCAGGGACTGAGCCCTGGGGTGTCTCCTCTTCCTCATGACCCAAAGCCCAAGGTGTCCTTCTGCTGACAGGGTTCCCTGTGCCCGTCCTCCTGCTCTCAGCCAGCTCTGCCCAGCCCTTGGTTCCATCCTAATGAGGCTGGATCAGACACCTCATTAATCTGCTCTGGTGACAAACGGCCTGCCGGGCAGAGGAAGGAGGAGGCAGCTCTGGCCTCTCAGGGGACTCCTGCCCTGTCACGGAGCTGATTTCCTCATGGCCCACGAGGGTGCTGTGCTGGGGACACTGCCAGCCCCTGTGCCCTTATTCCACCTCCTTCTGCCCTGTTCCTGCCTGGCCCATTGGCAGGCCAAGGGAGGCTCAGCTTTCCAAAAGCTCCAAGTGACAAAGTCACTTCCCCAGGCAAAGGCTTTGGGGAACTGACCCTGGATCTGCCCAGGCAAAGTGAGTGTCCAACTGCAGGTCCTCCCTCCTTCGGGTGTTTGGCTCTGCTCATACAGGACCAGCGTGGGGCAGCCCGAGTTTATTCATCTGCAGAAGAGGACACTGAGGGCAGAGCTCACCAGGGGCTGCAGCTCCTCCCAAGGGGCAGCTCCAATCTCTGTTTCCTGTGGGCAGGGACAGCCCCCAGGGAATGGCTGGAGCTGTGTCAGGGCAGGCTCAGGGTGGATCTCAGGGAAAGGTTCTTCCCCCAGAGGGTGGTTGGCACTGAACAGGCTCCCCAGGGCAGTGGGCACAGCCCCAAGGCTGCCAGAGCTGCAGGAGGCTTTGGATGATCCTCTGGGGCACAGGGGGTGACTCTTGGGGATGGGGCTGTGCAGGGCCAGGGGTTGGACTGGATGATCCCTGTGGGTCCCTTCCAGCTCAGGAGATTCTATGATTCCGTGATTCTATGATCTCATAACCTATGATCCCACAGCATCCCCGAGCTGGATATTCTCCCCTGCTCCCTGAGCTGTGCTGGTGCGAGAGAGGGGCTGAGGCCATGGCTGTGCAGAGCAGGGGAAGCTGTCAAGGCACTGCAGCTGCCTCCAGCATGGGGATGCTGCTGATTGTCCTTCCAAGGAGCAGAGGTAGTTCCAGAGGGGCCTGGGTGAGGTTCACCCTGCCAGCTGTGGCTGGCAGCTGGCTGGGCACACAGCCTTGGGAAATTCTTGCTGTTTTCCAGCTCTTGCTCTTTTGCAGGACTAGCAGAATTTCTCAGTGTAGAGACATTTGTCAATTTGCATAATTAAAACACTGCAAACTCATCCAGATTCACAGATCCCTGCGCTGGCTCCCTGGAGACTCACTTCTTCTCTCCCATGAATTATTTATTGGCAGTGCTGTTTCTAACAGGCCCCTTTGTCTGCGGTGCTTGCTCCAGATTTCAGCTCTCTGAGGTGGAGATGATGCTGGTCCTCTGAGGCAGAGCTGGGGAGAGGAGCAGCTCCTTTTCCCACAGCCCTTCCTGTTTCACTCACCCCACCAGGGGAGAACAAGGGAAATTCCCCAAAACTGTGGGGCTGCTGGAGAGGGAGCTGAAGATGTTCAGCCCAAGGTTGGACTCGATGGTTTTGGAGGTCTTTTCCAATCTTAATGGTTGAGACATCTGGGGGGGCTCAGCTTGGAGAAAAGGAGGCTCAGGGGGGACTTTCTGGCTCTGCAGCTCCCTGACAGGAGGGGGGAGCAGGGGGGGGTCGGCTCTGCTCCCAGGGAACAAGGGATGGGATGAGAGGACACAGCCTCAGGTTGTGTCAGGGCAGGTTTAAGTTGGATATTATGAAAATTGATCCATGGAAAATGTGGTCAGGCATCGGCACAGACACAGGCATTGACACTACCCTACCAGTCCAGGGTAGGGGGGGGGGGGTCACCAGCCATGAGGGATTTAACAGCCCTGTGGATCTGGCACTTGGGCAACATGCATTAGTGGTGACCTTGGCAGTGCTGGGTTGACAGTTGGACTCCATGGCCTTAGAAGGCTTTTCCAACCTGATTGATTCTGTGATTCCATGATTCTGTGAGGCAGAGGAACAGCCGGAGTGGTTACACTGCAGCCAGGCACCCCAAGCTCTCCTGTGTGCTCCCCTTCCCACGGGCTGCTCTTCCTCTGGTGAGAGCAGCCACTGATTAGTTCTCCTGCCAGAAACCACACTTCCCTGGTTCAGGCACAGAAAAAAAACAACAGATAACACGAGAGAGAAAGCCAGAGAGAGGGAAGAAGGCAGGAGCAAGTGGTGAGTACATAGAAACCTTGCTGCTGTTTGCAGGCTCTCCCTGCTGGAGTCGAGTGTGTGCTTGTAAATCCCACAGCAGAGGAGTACAAATATTTGTGCTGCGGAAACACTTCCAATGAAGTCCTGGAGCTCTCCTTCTCAATTCCTTTTAGCCTTCCAGAGGCCTGTTTGCTACATGGTCTGTGGGAGATGGCAGAGATGCAGCTGCTTTTACAGGAGCACATAGTGACAGGACAAAGGGGAGATTTAAATTACATGTGAGGAAGAAACTCTTCCCTGTGAGAGTAGGGGGCCCTGGCACAGGTTGCCCAGAGAAGCTGTGGCTGCCCCTGGATCCCTGGAAGTGTCCAAGGCCAGGTTGGACGAGGCTTGGAGCAACCTGGGCTGGTGGAAGGTGTCCCTGCCCATGGCAGGGGGTGCAGTGAGACCAGAGCAGCACTTTCCAGTCTCGTAGCCCAGACTGATGTGTCACCCTGGACCTGGAGCCGGATCTGATGAGGGGAGTTTGCAGCTGCAAATTCAGCCCTAAAAAGTTGTGATCTGCCCAAATTACAGATGCCTGTGCAGTTCTCATCCCCTCCCCTCCCATGAATATGGATGTACAGCAGCGGGGATTTTAATAACATAAGCACTTGCTATTCGATACCCTGGAGCTGTGCCAGCCCCGGCTCTGCAACAGCAGGGAATGCCCCAAAAATGAGATGAGCTGTAAGATCCCTTCCCACCCAAAGCACTCTGTGATTCTCTGGCTGAACTGGGAGCACTGGGAGCACCGAGGGGGAAATCCACAGTGCTTTGCTGTCCAGGGCCCTTTTGCCCAGGACAGGGGGCTGGGGGTGTCCTGGCAGTGCTGGTGGTGCTTTCAGTCGATGAACAGCTCCAGGCTGAGTCCAGCAGGGCTGGAGGGTTTCTTTTGACAGGCCCAGCTCTGGCTGTGCTCATCAGAAGGTGTGATCACGCCTGCAGAGCCGAGGCCTGCAAGTCTAATTTTCAGCTCCTGTCCCCTTAGTTAAATCAGACGAGGCGAGAAATGGTACAATGCAGTTGGGGGCTATTGTGAAAAACCTCTGCAAAAGGATTTTTTCACAGTGTGATGGAAGCTGGAATATTCATCTGGGCTTCTTAGTTTTTGTTTTAATTTATTTATTTATTTTTTCCCAGGGACTGCTGTTGCTGATGTATTATTTATATAGCAGGAAATTAGACTCTGAGGACTCAAGTATTCTTCAAATAAGCTTCCTAATTCTGTCAATTAAGAATGCACAGGCTGCTGGGGCTCTAGCTTGGGATGAGCCGCAGAGGAGTGAAAGCTGCCCCTGGTCATTGCTCTGATGTGCTGCTACAGATATTTTCAGCTGGAGGAAAAATATCTTAGTCCCAAAATCAAACGTGTGAGATGCTGGGAGGGTTATATAGAGCAGCTCTGGCTGATTCCAGTGGGACAAACAACTTCCCTGTGCTCTGACAGGGGAATTCTGAAATGCTGAATGTGTGGCCGCTTGTTCTTCTGTTCTGTAGTGAAACCTGGTGCTTTTCCTCGCTGTAACAAATGGCTGCCGGGGCTGGGCGCCCACTGTTGGGGGGAGTTTGGGGTCATTTACTCCTTAATTAATGCAGTAATTCTTCATGTGCTCCCGGGGTGCCTCTGGAGCAAATGGGCTGATGTGTAATTAATATATAAAAGAGCATCTCCCCTCTTTATTACCCTTTCTTAACCATCAGGAATTTGGAAGTCTGTTTGGAATTCTCCTCCTGCACCAGGGCACTGGGGCCCGTTCCCAGTCAGGGGAGCAGGATTAGACACTGGGCTGCGGGACGGGCTGTTCCCACCTCCCAGGGGAAAAGGAATGCCATGGGGCAGAGGAGGGGAGGCAGCAGAGTGTCTCCAAAACGCAGCCGGGCACGGTGTGGGCACCACACCGGGGAACAGTGTCCCCTTCTACCTGCAAAATGCTCAGCCCCGATCCGTGCCCGAGCATTTCAGAGCCAGGGCAGAGCCCCGGGGGGAGCTCACCAGCTCACCCCTGGGGGGATTCTCACCAGCACATTCACCGACCCTTTGGTGCCTTTCTGCGCAGGGAGAGCTCAGGGCTTGTGCCCCCCTTGGTGCTGCTGAGGGAAAGGTTGAGATCTCTCAGAGGATGCCCCTTGGTCCCTTCCTGCCCCTCCCGGCCTGGCACAAGTGTCCTTCCCCCCCCCTGCGGGCACTTCAGCTCTCTGCCTGAGGGAGGAGGTTTATGGCTGCAGCACAGTTTTTCTTTTTTATTATTGCTACGAATTTAATGTCCACTGCAAATGCAGATCTCTCCATCTGGAGGAGGGATAAATGCCTGTGCTGCCTGCTCTGCTCAGGAGCTGGCTCTGGAGGACACAGCCACTCCCTGTGCAGCAGGGACAGGGCTGGATGGATTCCTCTGTGTCCCTGGGACTGTGCAGGCAAAGATGTCACCATCACCCTCCAGCTCTTGTAGGGGACATCACAGTGACTGACTTGCACAAGGCCTGTGTTAACCGAGCTGGGGATCCCCAGTCACAGAGCAGGAGAGAAATAATGTTTCCTTGCTTCCTGTAACCCTTTATGGCCTTGGCAGCATCTCTTTGTCACTCTCCTTTGTCAGCTAAACAAGTTTTCCCTCCCAGCTTCTGTAGCACCATCCTTTGTGGAAAAGCTGCTGGGAGCATGGGTTTAATTTTTAAAGTGGTTTGTAGATGGAAAAAGATGAAATAACTCATCTATTTGGATTCACACAGCAGAACCACAAATCAACAGCTCCACAACGCTGATCAGCTGTGGGAAATGCCATGTGCTGGTTTAGTTGAGCTGAGAACAGCTCCCAAGACGAGGGTGTCCCACCCTCTTTGATCCACGGGCTCTCATTTTTTTGGCCCCAGCCCCTTCCTGTGTGCTTTCCAGAATCTGGCTCCTAATCCCACGTGTCTGGACCTTGCTTTCACTTCTGCCTCCCACAGGATGCAGCCCTCTTGGCCATCTCCATCTCGTGTCCACAGGCTGCCCCTCCACCCCATCCTCCCACACCTGGTTCTGGTGCCCTCCCTCAGTTTATCCCTGGTGCTGTTTCTCTCTCTGCTGTTCTCTCCCTGCAGTGCCCCTGAGCCAAGGGCAGCACATCCTCCCTCTGTGGAAACCACTGACCCTCAGATATGGCTTGAGACCAAAAACTGAGAAACTGGGAGCAAAATCTCTCGGGCTTCAACCCATGTGTTGAGTTAGAAAAGCTGCCAGCAGGCAGCTCACAGGCAGTTTCTGCTTTGAAGAAGCTGTGAAATCTAAACCACACGTGGCATTAGGGTTCTCCATGTCCTTCATGCCTGGGGGGTGGGGGGGAGAAATGCTTTTCTTTTCAGCTCTGGTGAATGCAGGGCTGAGCCTCTCCATCTGAAAACGCTGGGTTTGCTATGGAAACCAGGCCCTGTTGTGACAGCTCTCCAGTCCTCATCCAGGGAGGAATCAGAGACAAGGCTCCTGGGTGGGGAACAATGAACAGGAGACAGACACTGATCCTTTTCTGCACCTCGCTGGGGCACGTGTGGAGCAGCTTGGCTGGCCTTGCTCTCGATTTGGAAGGGCAGTGATGGAAAGGGGGACTGGACACAGGGAGGGAAAACACAGCAGAAATCTCCCCATTCTGCTCATTTCTAAACTGATCCTTTTTCCTTGTTATTCCTCTTCTCAGTCTTCTTTTTTAGTCCTGCCAAATAGGAATGTACAGAAATATCAGCCACAGTGCTTTAAAGAGGCAGCACACTTACAAAACTAGGGTATCTGTCATTAAAAGTTTGGATTATTCCTGCTTTTCTACTGGTTGTCAGGAGGCAGAGCTTTGCAGGGACCTGCCAGTCCACTCCTGGGCATGTCTGTGCTTCACATGGGCTGTGGGTGAGAAGGAAGAGCTGCACAGTCCTGGGGGGCACTTGCCTGTCATTCTCAGCCATCTCTCATGATGGGTGTGGTGCTCAGCAGAAACATCTTGCAGTGGTCAGGAACAGAGGAACCCGTCAGGGCTTTGCTCACCCAGGTTCCTGAGCCCCTGCCTTTGCTGCCAAGGCTCTCCATAGTGGAATAGGTGCTTGCAGAGCCAGGAGACATCAGCAGGAGGGTTTGGAAAGCAGCAAGGCTTCTAGAGGGGCAAAACCTACTGCCCTCAGGGTCCACACAAGTTCTCCCTGGAGGCCCTTGCAGGGGTGTCACTTCAAAGACAAGCCCAATGTGGGTGTGCACAGCTGATCTCACTGTCCAGTGGAATTTATCTGACCAAGCCTGGAAGCCACCTCTACACTCTGTACAGTCAGTGGAGCCCTGAGTTTCTTTCTCCCAGTTTCATTCTCAACACCTGCAGTTTCTCAGCTGAGCTGTGTCCCAGGGCTGCAGCCCAGACTCAGGGAACGCCCCCCCCGAACTACGGCGTGAAACACAACTGCCATCTAACCATCTAACTCTGGGATCTGTGGGACACATCAAATACACGCTTGCATCCCTTAAAGAGATGGAAAAAAATTATCACGATCATGGATCATCGGCAGGACCCTTCCTGGGGGAGTCCTTGGCCCTCCCTTCCCCCACAGGAACCCTCCAGCCAGGCCCCCCTCCAGGCAGGAGAGCCTGTGCTGCTTCTGCTGCTGACACAGGTCTGTAAATCACCTCTCCCCTCCTGCCTGCCCTCCCCAGCAGTGCTTAAATCAACTCTAAATGAGCTCTTTTAAGGAAATGTAGGCAATCAGTGGTGAGTTATTGCAAGGCACAAGGGCTTTCTTAAAAGCGACCAGCACTTATTGGTCATTTGGACACCAGAAGGCACAACCCTTTAAATCAGAGCCCACAGGTCGGGCTGAAGCAGAGCTTCTGCCACTGCCTGGAGAAGATCTGTGCTGGAGGGGTCCCAGAATCACAGAACATGCTGAGCTGGAAGGGACCCACAAGGATCATCCAGTCCAACCCCTGGCCCTGCACAGCCCCATCCCCAAGAGTCCCCCCCTGTGCCCCAGAGGATCATCCAAAGCCTCCTGCAGCTCTGGCAGCCTTGGGGCTGTGCCCACTGCCCTGGGGAGCCTGTTCAGTGCCAGCCACCCTCTGGGGGAAGAACCTTTCCCTGAGATCCACCCTGAGCCTGCCCTGGCACAGCTCCAGCCATTCCCTGGGGGCTGTCCCTGCTCCCCCCAGAGCAGAGCTCAGTCCTGCCCCTCCTCTGCCCCTGCCCAGGCAGTTGGAACTGCACTGAGCTCTCCCCTCAGTCTCCTCTGCTCCAGCTGAACACACCAAGTGCCCTCAGTGTCCTCACACGGCTCCAAATCCAGGCCCTTCCCCATCTCTGGGTCCCTCCTTTGGACACTCTCCAATGGCTCAATCTCTCCCTTCCATTGTGTCCCCCCAAACTGCCCAAATATTGGGGTGAGGCCGCCCCAGGGCAGAGCAGAGCGGGACAATCCCCTCCCTGGCCTGGGGTTTCAGCATCTCCCCCTCCCCACTGTCCTTCCAAACCATCCTTTTCAGTACTGTGTGAATTCAGGCTTTGGCTGGTTTTGAGCTCTTCTCCAGCTCTTTCCACACTCTCCTGCTTGGAGACTATCTGGAATTAGGAAATCATGGAACATGGTGCCCTGTTGCTGAGGAAAGGGGTGTCAGTCCCTTCAGGGGTGATGTGATTTGTGAGCCTGTCACTGAGCCTTTCCTCGTGCACCGTGTTTGCAAACAGCAGCTACAAACCTCAGCTGTGAGGAGGGAAGGAAATTCTCAGAGAACACACAGTTTGGAACATTTCATTCACCTCCTTCTTTCTGAGGTTTAGGGAGATAGATGAGTTAATGTTTTCATCTTCTTTGCCAGAAAAAAAATAGCATTAGAATGAAAGTCGTGACGAGCTCCTGAGTCCAGACGGTGGGACTTCAAAATGTGCTAAATATCATAAGATCAGTGACAAACCCCTGAAAGTTGGCAAGAACTGCAGTGTGTGAGTGCCCACACATCTCCCTGCCTTTGACAGCCGAGCTGAGGCTCGGGTGGGGCTCTGCCCCTTCCCCCCCACCCCGCCTTCCCTAAGCTGTACCAGGGAGGGGGACAATGGGATCAGAGCAGCCTGTGTTCAGTGCAAAGACAAGACATTCATCATCAGCCTGATCTGGTAATTTCTGTGCTGTGTGGTGGCAGTGAGTGACAGCTCTATAATCTCACTCGGGGGAGTCATCCTGGGGGTCACACTCTGTCAAGGAAACCACAGGTAATGTTTGGAGCTCCTTCTCTGAGTTCTGGTTTCAAAGATTGCAGAGATTCCCTCCTGTTGTCTGTAATGTCAAGGGAGTTGCAAGGAAATGTCATCCTTCCCCCAAAATGTTCTGCCTGCAGATGAGAGCTGTGTTGGTTTCGGACTGAGGTGGGGCATTTTTGGGTGCAGAAAAGAGGAGCAGGGGTTGAACACAGGCCAGAGGCTACAACAGCAGTGGCAGCTGTTTGGAAAATGGTGTCTTAAGATGACAAACCCTCGATGACCTCCCTCCCTCCAGGGCCTCTCATGCAGGTTGTTCCTCTCCCATGCACCTCAGATTAGAAATGAAGGCATGAAAGAGCTTCATTAGCTCTGTCAATCCCACTGGCAATTTCCTGCAGCTGTGGGGCTGGGATACCCCTGAAAATCACAGAATAATGCAATGGGTTGGAGGGGACCTTAAAGCTCATCTCGTTCCATCCCCTGCCATGGGCAGGGACACCTTCCATTGTCCCAGATTGCTCCAAGCCCCATCCAACCTGGCCTTGGACACTCCCAGGGATCCAGGGGCAGCCACAGCTTCTCTGGGCAACCTGGGCCAGGGCCTGCCCACCCTCACAGGGAGCAATTCCTTCCCAATCTCCCATCTCTCCCTGCCCTCTGGCAGTGGGAAGCCATTCCCTGTGTCCTGTCCCTCCATGCCTTGTCCCCAGTCCCTCTCCAGCTCTCCTGGAGCCCCTTTAGGCCCTGCAAGGGGCTCTCAGGTCTCCCTGGAGCCTTCTCTTCTCGAGGGGAACCCCCCCAGCTGTCCCAGCCTGGCTCCAGAGCAGAGGGGCTCCAGCCCTGGCAGCATCTCCGTGGCCTCCTCTGGCCTCTCTCCAGCAGCTCCACGTGCTCCCTGTGCTGTTCCCCAGGGCTGGGGCAGCTCTGCAGGTGGAACTGCAGGTCAGCAAATAATTCCTAATAGCCTGAGGGTGATGCCTGCCTGTGCTTCTGCTACCAGGGGGGAAAGAGAGATTTAGGCACTGAGGCTAAGTCAGAAAGCCCATGGTCCTTCCTCCCTGGCTTCCTTCTTTCAGTGTGGTGATGTCCTGTTGTTGGGGGTGCAGGGCATGGGAGGGCTCTGCAGCTCCTCCTGCTCCTCGGTGCATCCAGCAGTGCAGGATCCTGAGGGATTAAGCAGAGGACAGTGTGAGCACACAGGAGGGGAGGGAGCTCTTTTTCCTCATCCCTTCTCAACAGAGCATTCCTGGGTTTTAATTCCCAGAAGTGCCGTGTCAAATACAAGAGCAGAGCTCTGGGCAGGGACTCAAACAGACCTTCTCCCCTCTGCTCTCTGTCCTGGGCTTGGGTTCATCTCCTGCCTCATTTCTTGCAAGCTCTTGTTGTATTGTCATGGCAGGCCCGTTTCATTTGTCAGTCCTTCCTGCTCAGGTTCCTGATCCAGCCCTGCAGTGTCCCATCAGTGTCTCTTGAATCTCCTTGGGTGTGGTTATGATCTGGAGAGTTCCATGCCTGAGATGCTGCCAAGGGGTGCACAGGCACAGCTTTAAGCTTGGGAATGTGCCAGGGAGGTGCAGGTGGAAATTCAGGTTTCACAGGTCTGTGAAGGAGCCTCTCCTTGTGCTGTGATGCTCCTACATCAACATCATCCTTATGAATCAATGCTGTTGGTGTCCTTTGCAAGAACCTGATGATTTTTAACCTGCACGTGGGCTCTGACAGCTCTGCTCCCGGGATTTCTGTGCCTTGGACCAGCCCTGAGTATCTGCTGAGGAATTTCTTTCTGGTGGCCCCACATACCTGTCCAGAGAGAAGGGGCCACCAGTTTGCTGTGGGAGCTCACCAGTTGTCAGGGCCTGACCAGTCTGACCAGTCTGTGTGCAAAGCTTCTTGTTGTAATGAGAGCTTAAACTGATTGTCCTAAGAGGTTCTTGGTTGTTAAAAGATCACAGTTTATACACATGGGCTTTGCTTTCCACCCTTTTAAACAGCCTTTCCATTTCCCAAGGATTTCTCCCGTGCTGTGCCCACTGACTCACTGTCGTTTAAGATGTCTAAAATGTATAGTGCTCTTCATATGCAAGAATATCTCAATTTACATCCTCATTTTTGCTCAGCTGCGTTGCCCATCAACATCTGTTTGGCTTGTAATGTGCTGTGTTTGGCCAACCCCCCCCAGCTCAGCTCTTCCTGAATCCAGACTTACACACCAGTGCTGGGAATGTGACTGGGATGCCACTGGACCTGGTTGTTTCCAGTCAGCCTGGGTGTCTGGAGCTGATGTAAACGCCTCCTGTAGCCTCATGCTGTTTTCTCTCCCTAATGTCAGGGTCAGCACAGAGGCCACGCTCTGAAATGTCATACTGTTTGTACTTTCTGGGGGGGATAATGGGTCAGTGATTTCAGCTCAGACCATTCCTCTTAAGGGTTGGTGCTTCATGCAAATGTTGTTAATGGTCTCAGACAGAGCTGGGACACCTCTCCTCCCCTCTGCATGCTATTTCAGACACTCCACAGGGACAGAGACTGATTGATGGTGAACTGCCCCTGAGGTCCAGCTGACCTATTCCACCACAGGTGGGCAAAGCAAAGGCAGAGCAGCCAGAGGTGATGCTGTGCCCTTTTAGCTGATACCTCCCTGGTGTGGGATCCTCTGCTCCATCAAAGCCCATTCAATATGTTATTTAAAGTAACAGACATCCTCAGTGTCTTGCATATCCCAGAATCCCAGGATGGCTCAGGCTGGAAGGCCCCACAGGGGCTCATCTGCTCCCACCTCCCTGCCCAGCAGGGCCAGCCCAGAGCACAGGGCACAGGATTGTGTCCAGAGGGCTCTGGAATATCCCCAGGGAGGAGACTCCAGCCCCTCCCTGGGCAGCCTGTTCAGAGCTGGGGCACTGCCCAGCCAAGAAGTTCTTCCTCCTGTCCAGCTGGAGCTTCCTGGGATCAGTTCCTGCCCGTGGCTCTTGTGCCATTGCTGGGCCCCCCCGAGCAGAGCCTGGGCCATCCTCTGCCCCCTCCCTGCAGCCCCTGGCACACCCTGGGGAGGGCCCCTCTCAGGGGGTGCTCTGCAGGCTCAACAGCCCCAGCTCCCTCAGCCTTTGCTGCTCCCAGAGATGCTCCAGCCCTTGGGCATCTCCGCAGCCGGCGCTGGAGCCGCTCCAGGAGCTCCACACCAACCCAGAACTCAGCTGAAGCCTTTTAGTCTATCCCTCTTATCCTGAGGGTTTCTTCTCTTGGATTTGGTTGTTTATAATGAGCTCATAAGTTAAAAATGCTTATTTCACACCTTTTGTGTTTAATTTCTCTCTTGTGCTGGATTGCTCGTGCCTGGTGAGATCTGATCCCTGGCTGCACAACGTGTATTCAAATGAGTGATTGGTAGCTGACAACCACTTATTTATATATAGGTTTAGTTTTTTAATCAGTGCCCTACATCGCTCACTTATTAATTTCTGCAAGGCCTTGCACGTCTCAGATGCACCAAGGCTTACAAGCATCTCAACAGAAACCTTTTGTGTCCCTGACTGCAGGTGCTTTTCAGTTCTCTCTTTCTCATTTAGATTTTCTTCTCAGTCTCCTGGAAATGCCTGCCAGCCATGGGCTTCACTCCTATTGTGATTATCAGGAACAGCTGAATTCCCCCCACCAGGCATGAGGGATCCCATCCTTCTTGAGGTTATGGGCCTGCTCCTCCTGACGTTCAGGAATTATTTGGGCAGCACTGGAAAAATTGCTTTGATTTTGTGCATTAACGCTGCTCTCGAGCCATAAGTTTTTTTTTCAGATCTTGCCTTGCTGCCTTGTCTCTGTCCTCAGTAGCTGTTTTAAGTAGTCAGACTTCTGCATTTGCCTCTTTTTTGAAGTTCCTGCCTTTGGAAATGGGTTTAAGTACATTTAGTCTTTCACTGCAGTGACTTCAGAGACCACTTGTACTGCAGCTGGTTTAACTTGGGAGATTGCAGTGAAGTTCAGTGTATAGAGCAGAGCTTGGGACAGACACACACACACCTCTGAAAGGTGACATTTTACTGTCCCTTCATTTTCTCCTAAAATATTTCTTTCTGTGGAGAAATATTCCCTTCCCACCCCATCCCATGACAAAAAGGAGGTCAAATCCCCCTGAGTGTGGTGCTGTGCTGGTTTGAGGGATGGTTTTACAGCCAGGTCATGGAATGCCAGAATGGTTTGGGTGGGAAGGGACTTTGGAATTCATCCAGTGCCACCCTCTGCCATGGGCAGGGACACCTTCCACTAGCCCAGGCTGCTCCAAGCCCCATCCAAACTGGCCTTGGACACTTCCAGGTGCTCTGTCCCAGTGTAATGCAGAAATTAAGCTGGGACTCTTTTGTTCAAAATTTCCTGATTTTTTAGTTTTTCCAGCTCTGAGCTGACCTGGTGTGCCTTTGGTTCACTGGCTCTGCAGCTCCGTGTCCATGTGGGTACCCTGGCACTGCACAGCTCATTCTGAGGTTCACATTTGAACTGGAGAGAACAGACAACATGTTTTCCCCTTCAGTGTTTCCACATCTTGTTGAGAAGCCCTGTGATAGTTCCTGGTAGGGCAGCTGCTCCTCTTTCAGCTCAGCTCATTTACTTTGTGTCACTGCTTCCTCCTGTATTTTTCCAGAATTCTACAGCTCTTTGGACACACAATTAAGACATTTCAGCCTGTGCACAGAGCTGCTCCTCCAAGTTCACCTGTGGATAAAGCTCTTTCTCTCACCATTTCCATAGGTTTCTTGGTGTTTTGGTTAAGCAAGAACATCAGCCCCTCAGAGCTGTTGTAACAGCAATCAATAATAACAATTGTATTTCTTCTGATAGTCTTCAGGAGCCCCAGGCAAGAACTAATATTTGGCAATACAAGCACAGAGCAAAAATTCACTCCCAAGTAACCCACCTTCCCTTCTCTCATTATCAGCCATCATCTCACAGCTCACTGGCAGCTCCTCAGATATGGCTCTTTTTTCTCTAGTCTTTCCCCTTCACATGATGAGGTGGAAGGATGATCATTTTCCCCAGAAGTAGCATTTTTCTGGCCTGTAACAATCTGCCATTTTTTTGCCACAACCCTCCCTGTCATTTATGTGTCCCCACTGACGCTGAAACCTTCTCCAGCTCAGTAGGGGCAAATTTAATTAACCTGCTATTTACTCCCATTCTCCTCTAGATCATTAATGAGAGTTCTAATGAGTCTGGGTCTGGCAGTGGTCCCCATGGCCTCTCAGCACAAGCTCTCCCCTCCATATATCAGCCAGTTAACATTGAGCCTCAGTTGGGATCTCGATCTCTCAGCCAGAAGGACTCATTCCTCCAACCCTGCATGAGCTGTCCCATGTCCTGTGTCAGGGAGGTGCTGGTTGATGCTCTGCTCTGAGTGGTCCTGCCTTGCCCAGCCAACTGGGGATGAAGGTGCAGGTCTCTGCCTCCAGTCAGGCAGTGGGGGGATACAACAAACAGATCTCTCACCATGCTGTGCTTATGGGTGACATCAGAATGGTCACACACCAATGGACACCCCTGCAAATCTCCCCACGCTCAGCTGGCCCAGCAAACCCCTCCCTGCTGAGGACCATTGACACCTGGAGCTGGGAATGGGCACCTTCCCGCTGGCAGGTGGCAAGAAAATTTGTGTGCCATTAAGGCACCAAAATTTCTTCTAAATGTCACACCTCAGCTCTGCAGGCAGCTGGGATGAGGCTGGGAGCTGCAGTTTAGGTGCTGGCAGCTCCTGGGGACATTTACCAGTGCAGCAGCTCCCCTTGCCCCAGGGACTGGTCACTGCTGCTGCTTCATCTGTAGAATCATAAAATAGTTTGGACTGGAATGAACCTTTTAAAGGTCATCCAGTCCCACCTCCTGCCATAGGCAGGGACACCTTCCACTAGCCCAGGTTGCTCCAAGCCCTGTCCAACCTGGCCTTGGACACTTCCAGGGATCCAGGGACAGCCACAGCTTCTCTGGGCAACCTGGGCCAGGGCCTCCCCATACTCACAGCCAGGAATTTCTTCCTTATAACTAAACTAAATCAACCCCATCCAGTTTTAAACCATTTCCCCCATCCTTTTTAGCCCTGCTAAAAAGTCTGTCCCCACAGCAGAGTCCCCTCCCTGCTCTCTGAGCAGCTGGAGGGGAGAGGACAATGCAGGGACTGGCCCAGGGAAGACGAACAGGACACTGAACATGTTTGATTTCAGCTCTGGCAGCGATTTTGAACAAACCCCCACCCCCTACCCCGTCACAGGAAACCCCAGAGGGACCTTCCAAATCCAGGATTAGCTGCTTCCTTGATAAATAGCCTCTGGGCACCACAAGGAACACAGGCCATGCGTCACCTGCAGCGGGATGTAACCAGGGAAGAGGAGGGGAGGAAGAAATTGCTGCTGGATTTTAATGTTAGCAAATGTCAAACGGTACATTTGGGAATGGAAAGCACTTAAGGTGACCTCTAGACTGCTGGGAAAAGTGCTGGAGTAGTTTGGTAATAAAGGGGATGTAGGGACTCGGGAAGTGATACCTTAAGGATGAGGGAACACATGGTGGCTTCAGCAAAGGATGCTGTCAGCTGGGAGGACTAAAGATCCAAAAGGAATGCCATCAGTTCAGGATCTGTGTGAAGCCAGCAGGTGAAGCCAGCAGTTCATATGGTGGAGACACAGCGTGGGTGGCTCCAGGACAGCACAGAGACCTCCCCACTGACCGGACCCTGCAGGAGTAGAATGAGTTGGAAGGGAACTTAAAGCTCCTCCAGTCCCACCCCCTGCCATGGGCAGGGACACCTTCCACCAGCCCAGGGTGCTCCAAGCCCCGTCCAACCTGGCCTTGGACATTTCCA
The DNA here is from genome assembly GCA_038380795.1 of Pyrocephalus nanus. NCBI lineage: Eukaryota > Metazoa > Chordata > Aves > Passeriformes > Tyrannidae > Pyrocephalus > Pyrocephalus nanus. The sequence goes on from CM076278.1 coordinate 1,371,836, forward strand.
GGGATCCAGGGGTGGCCACAGCTTCTCTGGGCAACCTGAGCCAGGGCCTCCCCACCCTCACAGGGAAGAGTTTCTTCCCAATATCCCATCTATCCCTGCCTTCTGTCAGTTTGAAGCCCTTCCCCCTTGTCCTGTCTCTTCAGGCCCTTGTAAATAGTCTCTCTCCATTTTTCTTGTCAAAGGAAAAATGGCACTGCAAAGCCACAATTTGGTCACCCTGGAGCCTTCTCAGCTCCAGGCTGAACACCCCCAGCTCTCCCAGTAGAGCTGCTCCATCCATCTGATCATCTTGGTGCCTTCTCTGGCCTCTGCCTCTCTCCAGCAGCTCCACGTGCTCCCTGTGCTGTTCCCCAGGGCTGGAGGCAGCTCTGCAGGGGGGTCTCACCTGAGGGGGAAGAGGGGCAGAGAGTCACCTCCCTTGGCTGCTTCTGATGCAGCCCAGGACACGTACAAAACAGTGCAGGATTTGTCCATGGTCCCCTCTGTTGTCATCCTGGTTTGCTCTGGTTGCTTCCTTCCCCAGAGCTTGGGGTGTCAGGGCTGCTGCTGCTGCTGCTGCACCCTGAGGGTTTGACTCAGCTGGGCAAGGGGGGAAAATGGTTTGGGCTCTTTCCTCAGAAGAAGGTGTGTGTGAAGGGGATGTCACCCCACATCACATGTCAGAAGGAAAATAGGAAGGGAGAGGCCAAGGGTGGTGAAGCAGATCTGGCAGCATCTAAATCCATGAAATAGATTTTCATGAGGGCTTAAGTAGTAAAGTAGGAGCCTTTTGGATTCTAATCAAGGTGAGATTGGCTGAGTTTGCTCAGTGCTACACCTCTGAATAAGTTCTTAAGGAAGGGAAGGCAGAGACAGAGGCACAGAAGAAAAGGACAGTTCAGAATTCCTGGTTTCACTCCAAAGTATTCTTGGTTTCCCAGTGAGAGCTCCTGGGCCTGATGCCTGGGGCTGGAGGGGGTTTGCTGGGCAGTTTGGGGGGAGTTTGGGGTTTGAGAGGTGAGACTACTGAAGAGGTTTGTAAGCCAAGGCTGACACAAAGCACTTTTGTGAAGTTGGAGTCTGGATAGTGCCCTCTGGAACCAGCAAGGTTTGTGTTCCTTGTCCTTGCTCCTGTCAGAAGTTGCTCAAGGTATTTCCCCAGGGAAAAGAGCAGAGGAACATGAGGAGACCTTTATTTCTGTCTTCAAATCCACAAGATTTACTTCTTGATTTGCATCATGTGAGAAATCCCAAAGAAATAACAGTGAATATGCTGGTATGAGCTTTTTCCAGGCTAGAAAAGGTGGGATATTTTGTTTGTAAATGAATGTATTTCCTATCAGGGGCCATTCGGGTGCCTGATGCTATTGCTTCTGCAGGATTGAGCTTCCCAGTTGCATTTTTGTGATTCTGATGTAATTTCTGTTCATAATTTGAGCATTTTTTTCCTTTTTTTCACTCCACTTAATTCCTTTGATGATTCATATTTCCCCAAAATCAGCACTTGGTCCTTCGTCTCCTTTCCGTGCTGAAGGAGGTGAATTTAACAAAGATGTCAAATGAAATGGAAAAAAAGTTCACTTAGCACCATGAAATATTGATAGGCACTTAGAAGGAGGGGAAGTGAGTCCTGCTGCTCTGGGAGTGCTCTGTGTGGAGGGAGGGACCTGCAGGGTGTGAAGTCTGTGTCCCCTGGAGATCTGCCAGCCCTGCCTGTTGGATGGAGATTGCCTTCAATGAGCCTCGTGGTTTGGCTCTTTGAATTAAATAATGTGCTTCCATCAGGGGCTGAACATCCCTTTCTGGGCCAAGGCCAGGAGTGGGGCAGTGCCTGCCTTAGCCGGGTGGAGGTGTCAGGAAAGGTTCCTAGGGTGCAGGAGTAATGAAAGGGGACCCTGCAGCAGGTGGAGGGACAGGGACACCCAGTCCTGGAGGAAAACAAGGCTGTGCCAAGGGAATATCTGCTTTTCTGTGAAAGGATCCTAAATGCTTAAGCCTGTGGAGGCTGTGAAGGAGCATCACAACAGAGGGATGCCCAGCTGAGATAAAGCACCATCCACTGGGAGTGGTTTATGGAGAGGGACAGTGATCCAGCCATGGATGGATGCACAAACCTCTGCCTAAGCAGTTTGCTTGGGAGCACTGCCAGAATTAAGTCCTGGCTCTAATTCCTTACAAAAATCTGAAAAGCAGGGGAGTCCCAGAGGCAGGGAAGGCCAGTGCCCACCACTGGCTGGAAGCAGTAAGTGGGAGATCCCAGGAGCTGAGGAGAGGCTGGGCAGTTCGGTCTCTGTGCTGCCAGAGAGAGAGAGGAAATGTTAACAAAGCTAAAGATCAAAGGCATAGAAATACAGAGAAAAATACATAGAAAAGCACTGGCCCAGGCTGCCCAGGGCAGTGGTGGAGTCAGCACCCCTGCAAGTGCTCAAGAACGTGTGCATGTGGCACTTGGGGGCATGGTGGGGTGGTGAACACAGTACTGGGTTGACACTTTGACTTGGAGATCTTAGAGGTTTTTCCCAACCTTATTGATTTTATGATTCCATGAAATACCATTAATTTCCACTGGTATTCTTAAGCCCAGTCGACTTCTTGGTTTCTTCTGATAGCTGATATTGCTGTTGCTATTATTTATTAACCACGTTGCCTCAATGCCAACAAGCCCCAGGCACGGACTAATGTCCTGGTGCATTAGATGGGGACGAAAAAAAACCCAGTCTCTGCTCATGTATCTGGATTATCATAATAAATTCAGATTTATGTCAGGCACTTGATTTACGTGGTGGAGAATATACTCTCTATTGAATCAATGGACAGTTACTAAATGGATTAAGAAACAGGCAGCTTAAAGCTCTCAAAATGCGATTGTTGTTAGAGGATCAGTGCCTAACAAGCTGCTTGCACGGTGGCTTTGCAGGATTCAGCTTCCACCCGCTGTATTTCACCATTTTCATGAATGATCCGGAAAATATGGATAAATTAGTTGCCCGTAAAGTTTGCAGCTGACTCAAATTTCACCTTGATAAATAATGATGAAGGCAAGTCTGTAATGCAGAGCAATTGCAATGGCCTGGTACCGGCAACAGAGAAACAACATGAATTTTAATAGAGCCCAGAGCTCGGTCATCCATCTCAGAGAGCAGAGTCTGAGCCTCTCGTCAGGCTGGGACCTGCTGCTCCAGGGCAGACTCCAAAATTGATTTAAGGGCCATGTTGAATAACAGGTGATTATGAACATTTAATGCCCTGTAGTGGGGAAATGGATGAGCACGGTCCCTGGATGAAGAGGGGAGGCTGAAGCCTGAGCAGGGAGTTTTTATCCACCTTGATTAAGGAGTGGGAAGGTGCCGTCATCTCTCTCGCTCTAATGAGACCTCCAGGCTGAGAGCTGAACAGAGGGCTTTCAGCATGGAAATCGGAGGCAAATTCCTGGTGGAATCCTGTGGGGTCTGTGACCCCAGGATGGGTGAGGGCAGCTCAGCCAGGCACCAGGGGCTCCAGCCCTGCTTGGCTGCAGGCCGAGATCCTTTCCCTGTTGCTCATTTTCCGATTTCCAGGAAAACGAGAAGTTGTATCATTAGCAACCTAATTGTATTCTTGGCTTCACAGAGCTGCACATCTCAGAGAAGTGCACTGTTGCAGTTGTGGGTGTGCTGTTCCTCACCTGGGCAGAGATGGGGCAGGGAGGGTTGGCCAGAGCTGGGACTGCGCTGGGAAAATGACACCCGGGAAAGGCGGTGGGGGCTGGATTTGCACATGGATTAAAAACCTGGCCCAGCTTCTATCTGGGGATGAAAGAACGAGCCACGTGAGCACAGCAGGGGTGGATATGTGCCAGGGAGCTGGCAGGGATGCCAAGGGAGCTGGGGGAAAGGAGGGAGAGGGGGAGCATGGCTGGCCTGGGCTGCTCTCCCACTGTGTGGGTGGAGGGGCTTGGTGTCCCCAGGGAGTGATGAGACTTGTCCTGAGCTCACTGAAAGCATCATCTGAGGGGAGAGCTCAGTGCAGTTCCAACTGCCTGGGCAGGGGCAGAGGAGGGGCAGGACTGAGCTCTGCTCTGGGGGGAGCAGGGACAGCCCCCAGGGAATGGCTGGAGCTGTGTCAGGGCAGGCTCAGGGTGGATCTCAGGGAAAGGTTCTTCCCCCAGAGGGTGGTTGGCACTGAACAGGCTCCCCAGGGCAGTGGGCACAGCCCCAAGGCTGCCAGAGCTGCAGGAGGGTTTGGATGATCCTCTGGGGCACAGGGGGGGACTCTTGGGGATGGGGCTGTGCAGGGCCAGGGGTTGGACTGGATGATCCCTGTGGATCCCTCCCTCTCTGCATATCCCGTGATTCTGTGATCTTTGCAGACACCTCACACGTCATTGCCCAGCTCTCCTCCTCCACTGCTCGAGGTGACAACTCCCAGGGTGGGGTGGAGAGCTCTGGTCATCCAGGCTCAGCAAGGAGAGCAACAAGTTGTGAGCAGGGTAGAGACATGTGATCTTCAGTCACCCATGTCTGCTCTCTCATGTTTTCATTTCTTTGGAAATGTGGTTGTGTCTAAAGTCGAAGTTAAAATGTTCTCCCTGTCCTACTTGTGCTGCCTGGGGCGGCAGCTCCCAAGCTGCTTCTGCAGTCTGCATCCTTGCAGACAACTAAACTCAGGTCATGGGGAATTTCTGGAATAACTTTTCCTTCCACGTTCTTTCTTAACTTCATCCCTCCACTCCACATTGTGCAGATGCTGGGTCTGTAGGCAAAAAACTGAGATAAATGTCATTTTATAGGAAAACTGAGAGAAATGCTGCCTTGTGCAGGGGGGGACTCTTTCAGTGCTGAAGCTGTGGGGGTGGGATTTGCAGCTGGCAGGTGGGGTGCAGTCCCAGATGGTTGGGGGAGAGCAGGTGGAAATGCCATCTGGAGCTTTACCTCTCCTTTCTCTGAGTCACTCACACACCAATGCCAGGTTTGGAGCTGCAGGAAACTCTGCTTCTTAGTAATAATGTTTTGAAGCTTTCCTGAGATACTTTAGGGTCCACAGGAGATCTAAATCATCCCCGGAACTTGACTTCACTTTCCTTGGATACCTGTCTGGCCCTGATTTTTCACAAAAATGGCACAGATAATACTGACTTCTGGAGGAGCTGCTTGTGATTTACAGTGCATATTTTCTCACTTCATTCTTCACAGCATGGGGATGGAATGGTGGCAGTACCACAGATGATCCTGTTCATGCAATGTGCTGGTTGCATCCCATCTGGATAAGATGGAAATGAGGATTGTGACCACTTGTGATGCCCTGGGAATTGGGCAGAGCTTCTTTTGGTCTCTTTTTTAGGCAACCTGGGATCTGCTCGGATTTCCTGAGCTGGGTTTGGAATTTAGCCACAATAACTCTTAGGAAAGGCAGTGTTGCAGGGAAAAAGTCCTCCCCTGTGAGGGTGGGTTGGCCCCGGCACAGGTTGCCCAGAGAAGCTGTAGCTGTTCCTGGATCCCTGGAAGTGTCCAAGGCCAGGCTGGATAGACAGCTGGGATAACACTTTGGTCATTTGTGACCGTGACGTGAAGAAAACACAGATGTGACATTTCATATAATCCCACAATGGTTTGGGTTGGAAGACACCTTAAAGGTCACCTCATTCCCACTCCCCTGCCAGGTTCTCCCAGTCCATGAGGATGGAACCCTTTTCCCCCTTGGCTCACTGTGCTCGGTGTGGCCAAGCCCAGCTTGGCAGCAGGTGCCCATTGCAGCTCTGGGAGGTGGATTGGGATCACAGCAGTTACTCAGAGGTGCTGTCCATGGTGGACTCATGACAAGTGGATTTGGAGAGTTCAGCATGTAACTGCCAAGGTACCAAACTCAGCTGCAAATCCAGTGTTCTCTGCTGAGTGCACAGGCTGATGCTGACATGCCCAGTGGAAGCTGTGGAACAGGGACCTTTGAGGTGTCACACTGGTGCAGGGGACACTAGAGAGGGCCAGGACAATGCCATCACATCTTTGGGAGAGCTGAACATCCATGGTTATTCCAGTGCTAAGCAACCACACATGCTCACATCCTGAAGGGGGACACACTTCTACAGTGGTGAAACCAGCTTGCCTCTGAGGAAGAAAAGGGGAATACTGGGAGAGTTGGGATGACTCAGCAGCATCTGGGATCTGCACTATCTGCACAGGAAGGACCAGGGTTGAATGGTATCAGGCCAAGACTCAATGGTATAATGCACATAGGAGGCCTTTTTTTACAGGAACTCTCCATGTTTTACTTCAAGCTCATAATCTCTTTTCAAAGGTCAGAAGCTGTTCCTTTCCAGATGTTCCATAGGTAGTTGGAAACAGGACAGGTGGAAAACACAGATTTATCACATATTACATGAGAACAGCTGATAATTCTGCTTCTGCTGATCTGTCTGGCAGAGGCAGTCCCACCAGGTGAGGGGGCAGAGCTCAGTGCTGGCAACAGCACTCACTGAGGCATGGCCTTGGGTATCCAGAGGATTTTCCTGTGCCTATCCATAGGAAACTGTGGTAACAAGGCCAGCTTTTTAATGCCTAAGAGGAAAATCTCATCTCAAAGCAGTGAGCAAAGCTGATTCTTCTTTTCAGGAAAACCATTTTAAGGAGCATCTTTAAACTGCATTGACAGGTAGGGACAGCCAAGTGCTTGTTTATTCCTCTCTGCAAGGGTGGGCAGGCCCTGGCACAGGTTGCCCAGAGAAGCTGTGGCTGCCCCAACCCTGGAAGTGTCCAAGGCCAGGTTGGACAGGGCTTGGAGCAATCTGGGCTAGTGGAAGGTGTCCCTGCCCATGGCAGGGGGTGAATGAGATGATCCCTTCCAGCCCAGAGCAGTCTGGGATTCTGTGACTATATGACTGTTTCTGTGAACTGCTGCAGCTTGGCTGAAGGATCAGGGAGATATCACTGCTTACAACCAGCTTACATTTTAAGGTTTGGGCACAACAGTGAGCTGTGACAATATTTCTTCTTGAAGGGAAGTGGATATTTGGGCACATGATTTGTTGCAGCAAAGGGTTTCACGGTAAAATTCATAACCACAGACGAGATGGCAGATGCAATTCAGCATTTATAAACACAAAGTAATGTACACTGGCAATCAGCCCGGAGCCTTACCTAAACAAACACCGTGATGGGCTCCAAATGAGCTGCTGCCACTCAGCACAGGGATCTCAGGGACTTTGTGGAGGGCTCTCTGCAAAGCTCAGCTTGATGGCTGCGGTGGCAGGCGGAGTGCAGCAACTCTGAGGGACAGAGCAGGACATCTAAACCTCTGACAAGTTCACCTAAACCTCTGAAAAGTCCACCTGAGCCTCTGTAATTGTCCATCTGAACCGCTGCAGAAGCCCAGGCTGCATCTGCATCCCAAGGATCATCCTCCCACCCCTACAGCCAAGAGGAGAAGAGATAGAGAGGTACAGCAAAAATGTCTGGAGTAGCATTCCTAGTGACCTAGGGCTTGGGAAAACCCTGAGAGAGGGGAAAGAAGGTTCCATGGTCTGTTAAGGACACAGGGCAGTTGTGCCTCAGGCTGGCCCCAGGCCACTCTTTGCCCAGGCCTTGGAGAGGATGCCAAGGCGATGGTCCCACATTTAGTGCTGCTCTCCCACCCGTGGCTGCTGTGTCAGACAGCCCAAATGTCTCTCCTCTGGCCCTGAGCAGCTCTTCTCACCTTCTTCTACTGGAATTAGGGCTGTTCTTATTTCCTGGTCTCCCAGGGCATTACTGGGCTGTAAGAATTGATATAAGGTTATTGTTAAACAGGGACCCAATGACTTCTCTATTTAAATCCCTTGATATTTTCCTCTCTCAAGGTTTCTGGTGACCTTTTCTTCGAGAGGCTTTCATACCTCCATGGCTTGCAGCAAGCCTTAGAAATTCAGCAGGAGGAAAACCCTCTGGCTAGAGAAGAGACTTTTAATTTTTTGCTCCTCATCAAACTCTCATTTTAATGGGCTGAAATATAAACTGTTAAGCAGCACCTTTTCCTTTCTCCCCCTGCTGTTGCTGAGGGAGATGCTGGCAAACCACCAAAATCATAACCCTGCCCAAATGTTCTTGGGTTAAACCCACCCTGCTGGCAAAATGCTGGGAGTGCTGGAGAGCCCCTGGCAGGGATGGGGAGCCTCGTGAACTGGGAGCTGCTTTGGCACATCCCAGGAAAGGATGGAGCTGCCCCAGAGAAGGTTTGTGCTGCTCTCAGCTCCTGTAATGAGTTGTGTAGCTCAGCCCTAAGCGATGCTGAAGAATCAGCAGTCAAACTCCCCTGGAGATTTGTGAGGATGGATTCAAAGAATTGCACATGATATAACTCGCTTTTACCTTCTTCCCTTAAAAATATCCCTGCAATATTAAGTCCAAAAATCACATTAAGGGAATATGATTTAGGTGGAAAAGATGAACACCTAGAAGTTAGGAAATGGCACATCTCTTGCCTCCCTCCCCTGCCTGGATGCATTACGGAAATGACCTTTCATTCCTGACCACAGATGATATTTTTTCTGCTGAAATTGTGTCTTGTTCAGGGGAGAGCCTGGATGTACCAGAGAGGCTGTGCTGCCAAAGGCAGTGAAGAGCAGCACAGTCCCAAAGGTTAATGGATCTGAATGCAGTCCCAAAGGATGTGGGATCAGAGGCTGTACCTGTACAAGTCAGGGGTGGGGTTCATTGCTGCCTGCTGCCCTTTACACCCCATCCAGATGCAGCTGCTGGCAGAGCACAGGTCTCATAGAGGAGCTTGCCAAACCTGCCAGCTCTCCTGCTGGCCTCTCAGACCCCCCCGAAGTGTTTGAAAGGGAATTAGCTCCCTATTTTTAGGCAGCTGGGATTCATCACCAGCACAAGGCGTTTTGGTGTGAGCTGGGACTTGGAGCTCCAGCCCATGGACACGGAGCTGAGCTGGTCAGTGGAACCTGGGGAGCAACCCAGTACCCAGGGACAGCCAGTGACCCCACGGACTGTTTGGCCTGAGGGGGTGTCTGACACCCCAACACCCCACGGAGATGCAGATGTGCTACAGGACCTGCTCCAGCCCCAGGATCTCCTGCTGCAGCTGCCCGAGGATGCTCAGCAGTGGGAGCTGCATGCTGGGACCGGCTCTGTCCGTACCCCCTCAGTGCTCCGGGGCTGTAACACCGGTGTCTTCCCCCAGGTGTTTGTGTGGTGGCAGAGCATCACTCCTGTCCTCCCCTTCCCACACTACAGCCACTCCAGCTGCACCATCACGATCCATCCTCGCTCTCCGCAGCGGAGGGAGGGAGGCAGCAGAAGCGAGGGAAACTCCGGCATGAGATGAGACTGGTCCGAGCCGATTCTCCTTCTTCATTCACCTCCCAATTCACCTTCGCCTTGAAATGCATAGAAGTGCTGCCCTCTACCCTCTGGCACAGACACAGTGACAGCACAGCCCCACCTCTGGCCACAGGACAAAGCGGGAGCTGCCTTGCGGAGCCTCTTCCCGAGCCACGTGCGGAATTTCAAACAATGCCATCTCCGAGCAGGGAACTGAGCAGCGATAGTGTGTCCCTACTATAAACAAAGGCAAAATGCTGTGTGCATCAGCAAAAGGCTTTGTGTTGTAAAGTACTCCCTTTATGTCCAAGCAGGAGAGAATTCAAATGATTATTGACCCTTCACTGCAGGAAAGCCACATTATAATATCTGCAAATCAATAGAGACAAGTGCAGAGCAGCAGAGAAAGGCCACGGCTCTGCAAACTGCAAAAAATTGCGTTTTGCTTTGGCCTCTTCAAAAAGTTTGCAAAGCATCTGTTCGAGGCCCCCGGAGCCTTTTCTTTCTAATTGCCACGTTTGACAATGTGGTGGCACAGGGGACTGGTGGGAAGACAGATAATGGACCCACTTTAATTGCTTCCCAGTTCCATGACTCATAACACTTCTGAGATGGCAAAGGGGAAGTGCAGCAGTTTGACTGAAGGAGGTTTCTGGCTTTTAAGAAAGCTCTGGAGGAACAAATGCTAAACTCAAAGCCAAAGTCTTGGAGGGACTGAAGGTTCCAGGTACTGGATTTACTTTCATGTTTTGCTTTTGACAGGAACTATCGAGTTAAGTTTTAATCATGCTCTGAAAGAGGGAGGAATGATTTCTGGACTAAGAGATGAGGGGATGGATGTTGTGCCAAGAGCTTTTTTCTCAGGGATGGTTCTGAGGTGGTGGAAGGTCCAGAGTCAGACAGGGGTGGTGGGAGCACACTGAGCATACAGAGCTCCGGGTGGATTTATCTGGAAGGCTCAGGGAGGATGGGAGCTGAGCTTGGCATGTACTTCTGGGAATGGGCTCCTGACCTCCCTCCTCCCTGTGACACCAGGGAACCACAGAATCACAGATTGGTTTGGGTTGGAAGGGACCTTAAAGTCCATCTTGTTCCACCCCCTGCCCTGCCATGGGCATGGACACCTTCCACTAGACCAGGTGGTTCCAACTCCTGTCCAACCTGGCCTTGAATATCTCCTGAACTTCTGGCCTAAGGGCAGAGTGTGTTTTTCCAGGAAAAGGAAGGAGCCCACGGGCAGAGCTGAGGCCAGTGCTCCAGGAACACAAACACTGGTGTTTGCTGCCTGTGCCAGCCAGGCTCTGCAGTGGATGGGCTCTTTCTGCCCAGGGCCTCTGGATTCTTTTCCCTCAACCAGAGCTTTGACCTTTCTGCTGAGGGCAGCCCCCACTGAGACCCCTCAGCATCACAGACACTCAGTGCCTCCTGAAAGGAGCAGAAGCCCAGAGCACTCACACTGTTCCTGCCACCTTTAGGCTGTGTCTGTGTGATCCCTGCCTGGCCACACTCTGAAGGTCTTCGTCCTTCCCCTCTGCTTTGTGCCAAGAGCAAGAAGCTGCAGTGTGGGGTACAGGGCTGTGGGAACTGCCAGGATGTGTCTCAGTCTCTCTGGGGATGGACTGGTTTGCCTGGGTGCTGCTTTCACCTCAAGTGGGCAAGCCCTGGGACATGGTGGTTGTGAAGGAGGGAAGGACAATGGAAAGGAGGAAGTCAGGAAAACACAGGAGGAATGAGGGAGGTGGAGATGTCACCAAAAATCAGGAATAAAACTCCCCAAGGCTGTAATTTCAGTATTAGGAAGCAGCATTTCTTTATTCTGGCCAGGCTTTGTAGTGAATCATTCCAGCTCCACACGCTGCCTGTCATGATTTTTCATTTATACATTTTTAGCAAATAAAGAAATTAATGTTCATTGGTTCTAAGTTTTCTAATTCTCTTCATTAATTAGTATTCTATCTTCTCTTGGTTATTGATTTCTCGCTCCTTTTACTAATTTGCCTTTAGTCCTCTTTTCATCCTTTTCTCACACAGGGAGCCTCCTCTGTATCTTCTGGTTACTCCACCAAGCCCCTTGAAGGACCATAAATTTAAGATCCCAAATGTCCAATCTTCAACTCCCTCAGGCTTTGTTTATTGAAACTTTTCAGGGCTAGTTTAACAAACTTTTGGTGATTTAATGATCAAAGTAACAATAAGAGTCTGGGAAAAAAAGGAACTTAAGGAGCTAAACCAACTAATTAAAAATTATTTAGGAAATAGAAAATATGGGAATTATATTCCAGCTTGTTCCAGACAGGAACAAGTTCTGCTCGGCTTCAAACCATCTTAAAACTGTTTCAAGGTGGCCTGGTTCCAGGTCTCAGCAAACTTCCTGTCCATGCTCATCCCTGTCCTGAAGTGGTCACTTGGCACCGGGCCAGGAACAGCAAGGTGGGTTGCCAGGAATTGCATGGATCAAAATATCCCCGTGCAAGGTCTGGATGGCTCCTGGCACTTGGTGGCCACGGTGGCCTGGGACACACTGACACAAGGCACAGGTGCTGGTTGAACACCAGGGCTGGTGAAGGCCCTTGGAGGAGCTGGGAAAAGCCATGGCACGGTCCCTCCAGTCTCTGCCACGGCACACCCTGGTCTGGCTGGGGAGGAAAGGGTCCCATGGCTGACATTCCCATGGCTGTCATCCCCTCCTGCACCTCCTCCTGGCCCTGCCTGCCCGGGGACCCTTGACAAGTGCTGAGCTTTGTCATGGATCAGTCAGGACACGGCTGAGCTGCACGGCGGGAAACTCGCTGGGAAAAGGCTTTGGGGGATGATTGACAGGAACTATGATGGAAGGAGTTAATTCAGGCAGCTCATGAGCACCAGGCCCCTAATTAATGCACACAGGCTGGTCCTGCCTGTAATGAATGTCCCTGTGCTGCTCCACTGGTCCCAGCAGTGCCACTGCATCACCACAGCCCCCGGGCAGGGACAGGGAAAGCCGAGGTTCAGAGCAGAGCAGGATGTGCCCCTTCCCTTCTGCCCCTCTGTGCTGGGCAGAAGCCCAGTGTGTGTCCAGCTCTGTGAACACCCAGGAACTAAACCAGGACCTCACTGCCCAGCCCTGGCAGCAATGTCCATAGGGAAGGGCTGGTGCTCTGGGCTCAGGGCACAGGTGGTGCAGAGGGTGCTGCAGGGTGGGGTGGCACAGGGCAGGGTGCTGGTCCCACATATGGCTCGTTCTCTCCCCGTTCTCTCCTTCTGCCCCTGTGTATCCATGGATTTATTTTGCACTTGCCTCCCCTGGCTGAAGCTGCAATGGGAGTGTTGACATATTCCTCTTGCACAGGAATACGTGTTTGCATTCCCACCCCTGGGTCACGTATTCCTAAGGCATGTGGGATCACCCAGGCTGGCTGGATTTCCCCAGGTGGGCTGTGGGCCCTGGCAGGGGGAGCAGCAGTGGTGCCCCAGTCTGAGTGCTGCTTTCCTGGAGTGGGTGCTGTTGCTTAGTGAGGTGAATCCCACTGCTCTGGTGTCACCCCAGACCCCACCATCTGAAACATGGAACTGAAGAAGGAGGCTCCAGAAAGTCCTCTTTCTCTGCCCACGGCTTTTCATTATCAGCTGGAGAGAAAGTGTGCTGGCCAGAGTTGTTTTAATTTCCCAGGAGGCTCCTCTTGGTGTGACATGTCTCCAGGAGGGAATTTCAGTTGTCTTGTGTTCCTTTGCTTCATACAATGGGACGTGACATGTCAAAACATGACAAGCCAGCCAGAATGTGTCATAATACTGCACTCAACACGCTGCCTTCCAGGGTTGCTCAGCAGCTAATAATATCAGCCTCAAATTATCTCTGCATGCTGAGCTGTTCTTTTTCTTCCATGTGGGCTATGAGATACAGGAGCCTGCTGCCTATATTGGACTGCTGGATCACAACAGATTTATCAGCCACACACAGTGAATCATTTTGACTGGACTGAAACCCAAATCTGGGATCCCATTATTACACAAAAGCGACTTTCCCGCCTTGGCTTCTCCGATTGTTGTTGCCTCAATAAACAGTTTGGTGAGATTTCTGTGAGATTTAATCCCTTCTCGTTGGTGCTGGAAGTGCTGTTGCTGCAGAGACAGCGTGATTTCAGTAGCCACACCACTGCCGTGCAGGCTCGGAGGGAGAGGAGCCCTGTCTGTGCTCCCGCCCCACAGGAGCCGGCAGGGCTGGATGTGGCTGTGCTCCCTCCACTGTCCCCATCATATCCCGCAGGGCTGGATGTGACTGTGCTCCCTCCACTGTCCCCACTGTGTCCCGCAGGGCTGGATGTGGCTGTGCTCCCTCCACTGTCCCCATCATATCCCGCAGGGCTGGATGTGACTGTGCTCCCTCCACTGTCCCCACTGTGTCCCGCAGGGCTGGATGTGACTGTGCTCCCTCCACTGTCCCCATCATATCCCGCAGGGCTGGATGTGACTGTGCTCCCTCCACTGTCCCCACTGTATCCCGCAGGGCTGGATGTGACTGTGCTCCCTCCACTGTCCCCATCATATCCCGCAGGGCTGGATGTGACTGTGCTCCCTCCACTGTCCCCATCATATCCCGCAGGGCTGGATGTGACTGTGCTCCCTCCACTGTCCCCACTGTGTCCCGCAGGGCTGGATGTGACTGTGCTCCCTCCACTGTCCCCATCATATCCCGCAGGGCTGGATGTGACTGTGCTCCCTCCACTGTCCCCATCATATCCCGCAGGGCTGGATGTGGCTGTGCTCCCTCCACTGTCCCCATCATATCCCGCAGGGCTGGATGTCACTGTGCTCCCTCCACTGTCCCCATCATATCCCGCAGGGCTGGATGTGACTGTGCTCCCTCCACTGTCCCCATCATATCCCGCAGGGCTGGATGTGACTGTGCTCCCTCCACTGTCCCCATCATATCCCGCAGGGCTGGATGTGACTGTGCTCCCTCCAGTGTCCCCATCATATCCCGCAGGGCTGGATGTGACTGTGCTCCCTCCACTGTCCCCACTGTGTCCCGCAGGGCTGGATGTGACTGTGCTCCCTCCACTGTCCCCATCATATCCCGCAGGGCTGGATGTGGCTGTGCTCCCTCCACTGTCCCCATCATATCCCGCAGGGCTGGATGTCACTGTGCTCCCTCCACTGTCCCCATCATATCCCGCAGGGCTGGATGTGACTGTGCTCCCTCCACTGTCCCCATCATATCCCGCAGGGCTGGATGTGACTGTGCTCCCTCCACTGTCCCCATCATATCCCGCAGGGCTGGATGTGACTGTGCTCCCTCCAGTGTCCCCATCATATCCCGCAGGGCTGGATGTGGCTGTGCTCCCTCCACTGTCCCCATCATATCCCGCAGGGCTGGATGTGACTGTGCTCCCTCCACTGTCCCCATCATATCCCGCAGGGCTGGATGTGACTGTGCTCCCTCCAGTGTCCCCATCATATCCCGCAGGGCTGGATGTGACTGTGCTCCCTCCACTGTCCCCATCATATCCCGCAGGGCTGGATGTGGCTGTGCTCCCTCCACTGTCCCCATCATATCCCGCAGGGCTGGATGTGGCTGTGCTCCCTCCACTGTCCCCATCATATCCCGCAGGGCTGGATGTGACTGTGCTCCCTCCACTGTCCCCATCATATCCCGCAGGGCTGGATGTGACTGTGCTCCCTCCAGTGTCCCCATCATATCCCGCAGGGCTGGATGTGGCTGTGCTCCCTCCACTGTCCCCACTGTGTCCCGCAGGGCTGGATGTGACTGTGCTCCCTCCACTGTCCCCATCATATCCCGCAGGGCTGGATGTCTCTGTGCTCCCTCCACTGTCCCCACTGTGTCCCGCTCGGCATCCCTGTGCTTTCCTGCCCGGCTTTTTGAACTCTGCTGTTTTACCTTACGCTGTAATGAGGCATCAACAATATTTTCAGTCTTTCAAGGAAGGAAAACCCCTCCCACAACAGCCAAGAGGCAAAGCCGCTGTTGCCCGCGGGCTGGAGATCCCCAGGGATGGGGAGGAAAGTGTCTCCTTGCCAGAGGTGCCGAGATGAGCTGGGAAGGAGACACACGTGTCCCTGCTCCCCGGGTGCTGCCCTTTGGTTTTAGCTCCGGATTGTGGTTTGGATAAAGGGCTAATTACTTGCTGCTAATTGCTGGTAAAGCACTGCTGAAACTGCCTCCCTTCCCCACCACGGGTAGAAACAGCAGATCTCTCTCCAGGTTTCTCAGCTGCAGGTTCCCACTGACTCTCCCTCCCAGGTCCCTTTGCAGAAGATGATGCTCTGCCCATCCCTTCCCTTCCTCCAGGCTCTTTCCCATCATCCCAGCTGGGGCTCAGGAATTTAGTGAGCCAAACTGCTCCCTTGTGATTCCCGAGCAGCCCAGCTCCTGGGGAACAGGTGTGGCATCATTATGGAAAAATGTTCCTCTCAGAGGCTTTTCAGCCCTGGTGGGCTGCCTGCGTGCCTGGGACACATGGAATCTACTCTTGCCTTGCAAGCTTTGTGGAATCCCTGAATCCTTCGTGGAATCTCAGAATCAAGCCTTGCACGTGATTTCCTCCTACAACAGCATCACCCTCTGTGGAAAAACATGCTGGCTCCTCCTCTTCCTTGGTGGCTGCACTGATTCAAAGAAAAAAAAAAAAAAAGGGAGAGAGAGAAAGGGGAGCAAAAACATGTAGCCTAAAGTTTTGAGCAAGGGAAGGAAAAGATGCTTTTGGCTCTGAGACATCTGCAGGCAGGTTGACCTGAAAGTTATTCCGGGCATCTCTCACAGTTATTTCTTCCAGGAAGACGAGATCAGTCCAAAATTATCTGGGCAAAGTCACAATTAGGTTTTGAGAGCAATGTGGGGACACCTGACTGTTTCAGAGAGTGGTTCAGTGATCCCAAAAAGCAAGGAGCTGGTGGCACTGCTGGGATGGGACTCAGAGCTGCCTGGGACATCCTGTGGGTGCAGGTGAACTGGTCTAAGTGTGCCCATGGCAGAGAGAAATGGCCCCCAGCAGGCAGTGCCTTTGCTCACAGGTAAGATCTGTGGAATGGGGCTCGTGTTGGATGCACACCCAGTGCCCAAATCCATGATGATGAGGAGGATCCTTCTCTTTCCCCACGGCCGTCAGAGGCCTCCTGAGTGTGCAAGGCCGAGGAGGTGCTCACACTTCATCTCCACAAGTGTATATTGATTTAAGCTATTGAGTTGAGTGGTGGAATATTTGTAATGGTGCACTTTAATTGCTGGCTCCCCTGGCATATGTTGTTTGTGGTTGGTGGTGACACACTCACACGGGTGATTTCAGGCTCCTCTATTATCTGCAGAGAGAAGCTCTCCCATGACCCTGCCTAATTTACATACTATTTTTTCAATCCTTTAGGAAGCAAACTGCTGATTTTGGTGCTTTGCTTGAACATCCAGTCAGAAGTGGAGTCTTGCCCCGGGGCCTGCGTATGCTACAGTGAACCCAAGATTACAATAAGTTGTCAGCAGCAGGGACTGACAGCGATCCCCACGGAGATCCCCATCCAGAGCCAGCGCATCTTCTTGCACAACAACAGGATAACCCTTGTGAGGTCCACCAGCTTCACCTCCTGCCGCAACATGACCATTCTTTGGATCTACTCCAACAACATCAGCCTCATTGAGCCTGGAGCCTTCTACGGGCTCAACAAACTGGAGGAGCTGGATCTCAGTGACAACACGAACCTGAAATCTATCAACCCCGTCACCTTCCGGGGTCTTGTTCACCTCCACACCTTACATCTGGATCGCTGTGGGCTCCTGGAGCTCTCCACAGGGCTTTTTCGGGGGTTGTTCTCCTTGCAATATCTCTACCTTCAGGATAATAATCTTCAGACCCTGCTGGACGACACCTTCATAGATCTGGCAAACCTCACCTACCTGTTTTTGCACGGGAACAAAATCAAGAGCTTGTCGGAGAACGTCTTTCGCGGGCTCATCAACCTCGACCGGCTGCTCCTGCACCAGAACAGGGTCAGCCTGGTCCACCGGAGGGCTTTCCACGACCTGGGCAAGGTGATGACCTTGTACCTGTTCAACAACAACCTGACGGTGCTCACGGGGGACACCATGGCCCCCCTGGCGTCCCTGCAGTACCTGCGCCTCAACGGCAACCAGTGGATCTGCGACTGCCAGGCCCGCTCCCTCTGGAATTGGTTTAAGCAGTTTAAAGGATCCTCCTCGGAGCTGGAGTGCCACCTCCCCCCTCGCCTGGCAGGGAGAGACCTCAAAAGGCTGCAGAGCTCCGACCTGGAAGGGTGTGTTGACTCCTTCAACCAGATACGAACAAGTGTCTTTAGCACTAAAACCAGATCGGGGAAACTCCCGACTGGGATCCCCCCTCTCGGTTCCCACGACGGCTCCTCCAAGTGCTGCCAGCCAGAAACAGATAAGTCTTTTATTTACGAAGCGAAAGGAAAGGCAGGGCCTTCTTCCCACAGCAGCCGCTCGTCCAACAACCACCTCAAGGAAAAGGAGAACATGTCCAAACCCAAGTACGTTGAGACAGACCCTTCCAAAAATGGCAGCAACAAGCAGATAAATGATTCCCCCTTTGGGACCTTCCCCAGCATTGTAGACCCTCCTTTGACCAAGTTGAGGCCAGAGTTTCTAGAGCCTATCGAACCTTCCACAGTCCCAACCAAAAAGAGGCAGGGCTGCTCTAAAAAGAACAGATCAAAGGCCCAGTGCCGCCTCACCCAGCAAGGAAACAGCTCCACGTTACAGCTCAGCCTAAGCCTTTTGATCCCCCCCTTGGTGTGGAGCTTACTGTTATTCTGCTAAAATTAACTCTTTTCCTGGGTTGATGACACTTTAATACTAGACTTTTGCTGACCTCCATAAATGTTGCAAACAAAAGCAAAACTACCATCCACCCTGAGAAAGCTTTGTTACACAAAAGTTAACTGGATGCCTTTATTAAAAAAACAAGCAAACAAACAAAAAAACCCCACAAAACAAAAAAGACAAACACCGAGATGTACATAATTTATTTGTCCTGAAACCTGTGAATTATACCTTTGGTCTTCGGAACTGCACTTGCCCACAAAGCAGCTTTTGCTACAGCAGATGGTAAAGAAATATGGTTTATTTACAGGAAAAAAAAAAAAAAAAAGTGTAAGAAATGCTCTGAAAAGAATGTCTAAAATCTGTTTGTAACTCGCCATCACACTGAACAATGTTGCAGGTTCCCATTTGCAGAGGTAATGAATTTGATGCTGTTTTAATCCTATGTTTATGAATATTGCAGTTTTTCCGTACTCATTCCATCACACCATGTTTACGGGCAGGATTTGTTAAAGAATGCTGCCTTTTCCTTCACAAGATTGCAGTATATATAGATATGCATTTTATTTTACTTGTGTACAAGTATACAAAAAAAAAAATATAAAATAAAGATTTCTTTTTCCTAAACGGTTGTTCATCTGCAAGGGGTGAAGGAGGCTAAGCTGAAAAATTCAAAGATGAGGAATAATCCATGATCTGAAGGCAGGTTGAGCATTTAACATGGCAGTAACAAATGAGACATACTGGGCATGGTTATGCAACCTTCAACTGGTGCCAGCAAAGGGGTTTGTTGTGTGAAACATGCCCTGGTAACGCTCCTGTTTCCCTCTGAACTATCCCAAGCCTGACCTTGTTCGTATCTCAGGTTGCTCAGAATAGCAGGAATTATTGCCCAGCCCCTGGGTTTGGGGACTCCACGTTGCAGGTGGAGCAATGTTAGAAATAATCCCAAGAGGTTGGGTAGGGCCACTTTTCTTCTGATCTGCACAGGTGAGGAGGCTCAGCTCTGCTGTAGGTCCAGGGTGGAGCACCCTCAAGTTTGGATTTCTGGAATAGGGTGCCTGTCCCCACAAACACAGCTCCTGGGCTGGTAGCTCAGGCTGTGCTGGAGAGCTGGGGGTCCATTCCTGGCTGCACCACCTGCTCCAGGGGTCACTGTGCAAGAGGCTTCATCCTCAGTGTGACCCTGAGATGCTCAGAAAGTAAACACTGATGTCCACCACGAGGTGGATGTCACCAGATGACCCAGGGGGCCATAAAGCACCTGCCTGGACCTGGCTGTGCAGTGCTGGTGCTGCAGCCCCCCCCGTGTGCCAGGTTAGGGCAGGGTGTGCAGGGGGCTTGCCAGGAGGTTGCTTTTCCTTATCAAACTGTGAATTTTCTCCTGTGCCCCTCTCTTCAGGAGGACTGTTGGGGTTTTCAGGTCTGTGCATGCAAGACTGGCCTGTCACACACAGGTGATGTGACTGGGGCAGAGGAGAGCAAGGGCAGTGTCCCAACATGCACTAGAGGGTTATGTGGGGAAGTCAGGCTGAGGGTCTCCAGGCTGCACCATTCCCAGCACTGGGACTGGTGCTCAGCTCCACAGAGCAACCCCAGGAGGAGGGGGGACAGTCAGCCAGGAGTGAAGGGCTCTAGCAGGGCCATGACTTGGTGCCCAGCCTTGTTCTGGGCTTGATGGTTCATGGGGAGGGAGCAGTGGCCATGGGAAGAAGCAGGAGGATGCTTGAATGTCTGATGTGCCAGGGACTGTGGTGCTGCAGGCTGGGCACCACCTGCAACAGCTCCAGGGGAGTTGCTGAGTGCTTCCTACCTGTGCCAAAGCCAGTTCCCACCTGTGTGAATGACAGGGAGGACAATGCCCCAGGTGTTGCATTTGTGAGCTGTCTCCTCCAAATCTACCGCTGGGGCTGCCAAAAAGATGTGCCACAGACCTGGAGTGTTGGGCAGCTCCCCCTTGGCACTGAGATGGGCACAGGGCTGCCCCAGCTGTATCACAGGGCAGAAAGCTGGCATCCCAGCAGGTCTGACTGCTTCCACCCCAGCCCCATGAGCAGTCTCTGCAGAGGAGCCAGGGATGTTTCAGTGCAAACACACTGTCCTGGCCAAAGGATGAAGTGAGAAATCAGAGCCCTGTGCTGGGCTTCTTAGTGCCATGGTGAGCTAGACAGCCTTGGCAGCCCTGCTGCCTGCCCAGTTTGTGTGTGTATTATCCACACACACAGGTGAGTGATTGGCACATTTCCAGCTGCTTTCTGCCATACTTGGTTGGATTTGTCCCATCATGCCATTGCTGAAGGATTTTCCGAGGTCCTGCATGCCCAAAGTGTGCCCTCTCCCCTCCCACTCATCCAAAAGCACCATTCAGACTCTTGAGGGATTCAAACCCACAATTACACCTGAGGCACAGCAGCTGAGAGTCATGGGCTCAGCACTGCTCCAAAACCCATAAAAAAGCCAGGAGATTTGCTGGATCCTGTGGATCCTCCTGTTTTGGTCATGGTCTCAGGACACACCACGTGTCTCCCTTGTATAATACTGAGTTTTGTGGACCAGTGCCCACAGATCCATGGGCAGGAGCAAACCAGACAAGGTGGCAAAAAGCAGGATGAACCTGAAAAAAAAAAAAAAAAAAAAAAAAAAAGTAGAAAAAACAGAACAGCTTCCCATTGAGGCATTTCCCTCAGCAGCTGAATGGGCCCTGAGCAGAGCTGAGCTCTGGACCTGCCCAGGCCCAATCCCAGGCAGTTTGGCTCTGATGTTCCCTGTGGAAAACACAAAGCAGACGAGCAATTACTGTCACTTATCCTGAATGGACCAGGAGTCACATTCTGCCAACCCAGTGACACTCTTCCTGCTTTCTAGAGCTTGACTCTGCTGTGCTTTCAGTGGCTCCTAGGACTATATATTGGCCACAAGCCCAGAAGAGTCCCTTGTGCTAATTTCCTAGATTTCCTGCTGTCCAGATGCCAATTCCTGTGTTTACAGGCACTAGAAGGCCATTTGAATGACAAATATTGAAGAAGGGGAGGCAGTAGGCAGCAGGAACTCCCAGAGGAGCATGGGAGAGGCAGAAGGGCAGCTCTGGTATTGGTGAGGGTTGGGAGGGACTTCAGATAAAGGGAGTTTCTTTTCTGCTTTGCATCTTGCTGGGGTAAGCACAACTCTTCCAGATATTCCATGACATATTTCACACTCAGATGTCACTGAGTTAAGTGGGATTTACCCAGCAGGGCTCAGGACCTTGTTGAATGTTCCCCATCTCATGATCCTTTTTCTCCGTGCCTTTCTCACTGTGCAAGTCACAGTCAATTTTCTGCTCATGTCCTTGATGCCAGGAATGAAATCAAACAGACCGAGCCGGCAAAGGAGCCAGAGTGGATGAGAGATGCAGGCCAGGTTTCCCTGGAAGAACAGGCTCCCCACCACAGAGCACAGGGTGCACAACTCAGCCCCTGCTGCCCCCTTTGCAGTGTCACCAGGCAGACCCTGGGTAGTGCAGTGGGCACTGCTGAGGACGCTGTAAAACCACAGACCTTCCAGTGGTGGGAAGACATCATGTTCATGCTTAATTCTCAATAAATTTTCTCCATGGTAGTTCCACACTTGTCCTTGCAACAAGCAGGAACAGAACCAAGAGAGAAACACTATTCTCAGGTTTCCATGTCCCCCTGTAAGGACAACCAGTCCCCAAGCTGGCCAAGGAGATGATTATGCCCCTTCTTGTCATGGTAGTATGAGACATGTATTTATCCTCTGCCCCCTCCCTGCATCTTCCCTGAATCTTCCCATCCTCCTGCAGAGGAGACAGGACTGTACCTCTTCCTATGGTCAGGAAGTGGATCCCAAAAGTCTGTGCAGGTGGTGATTTGTCCCATCCTAAATGGGGTCCCTGACACAGGTAGGGTGAGCCTCACTCCAGAGGTCCCCACTTTGCAAAATCTGATGTGGACACATTTGATGGAAAAGTGATTTCATCAAACTGGTTTTAAAAGCATGTCCCCCCCTTTGTTAATGGATAACTGTGATTGACCAAGATCAAAACTCTATTATAGGAATGCTGTGGCTTTGTCACCATTTCCATCAGCAAGACCTGGGGGGAAGAGAGGGGGTGATGCAGTGTGAGAGAAACCCCACTAATGACCCGGTTCCTAAGATGTCTTGGGCACTGATTGGAAAGGACTGAGATGCTCTGACACGTGGAGCTCAAGCGGTTCAAGCTGTGATCTCCTGAGGATTCCTCATTTCCCTCTTCAGAGCCTGCCCAAGGCTTCAAAAGGTGAACATTCCAAGTCTGGGCAGGGACTGGGACTCATGGCTCCAACTGCTGAGTCAGCCTTGCTGGGAACACATCAGCAGAGGACCAGGAGAGTCCAGGAGCAGGACAGGAGCAGCCAAAGTGACCATGGGCAGGCACTGGCCCTTGGTAGCTTTGTTCCCTGCCCACAGTATCCTGAGTTCCCTGGAGTGTCCCAGGAACAGGCATTTTGCTGCATGCAGGGCACTGAGGACAAGTGTCTCCTGGAGGGAGACAAGCTCAGGCAATGCTGGAATCTTAGAATCGTGGTCATGGAATACCCTGAGTGAGAGAGGACCTACAAGGATCATCCAGTTCAACTCCTGGCCTTGCACAGGCCCATCCCCAGGAGTCACACCCTGTGGATCAAGAGTCACATCAAGAGGATCATCCAAACCCTCCTGGAGCTCTGGCAGCCTTGGGGCTGTGCCCACTGCCCTGGGGAGCCTGTTCAGTGCCAACCACCCTCTGGGGGAAGAACCTTTCCCTGAGATCCACCCTGAGCTTGCCCTGACACAGCTCCAGCCATTCCCTGGGGGCTGTCCCTGCTCCCCCCAGAGCAGAGTTCAGGGCTGCCCTTGTGCTCTCTCTTGGCTTCAGACTTCAGAAATCTGTAGTTGCCTCAAATATGTTTGTGGCCTCTGCTTTCCTGCCTTCTCTTTCCCTGGGTGTGAGAGGACGTTCAAGCTGCCTCTGCCTCTCCTGCCCCTCCCCTGAGACAGGGCATTCCCATTTCCAAGCTGTTCCTCCAGACAGCACCACTGAGAACTCTCCAGCTGCCAAACCCACTGCTCAGCTCCTCGAACTGAAACCACCCCCTTAATGAAGCTCCTCTGAGTTGTGCTTAGCTGCATCCTGGGTTTGGAGATCACATTTCCAGGCTTTTCTCATCGGTGGCTGGAGTCTCTCCACTCCTCCTCTGAGCTGGGGAACCAACAGGGAACCAAATCTCAGGTGGCTGAGGACAAAGTTCTGTGTCAGGGAGTGGAACCCTCTTGTGCAGTTACCTGTCTGTGAGGACACCTGGGCTGCAGGGAGATGGCATCTCTGCCACATTCTTCCCCCAGAGATCAGAGGGAAATGCCCAGCTGCCTGTGACTCCCCAGGGTTGAGATCTCTGCTGCTAAATTGCCTCTCCTAAACCTTGTGAGCGAGTGGTGTTTCCACGTCTCTGCTCTGACATGGAGAATATTATCCGAGCTGCTGAGTTATGCTCCAAACAAACATGATGCATAGAAATAATAAAGGCTGGAAGGTTTTTTAATTCGAAGCTGTGTCTCTGGATTAGTTCCCCATCATTAGGCAGTCAGAGAGTAGAGTTACTGCTGCTCTGCCTCCTTCTCAAAATCAGAAAAGGATAAAAAAACGCCAGAGTCGTTGAGAGCTGGAGATGGGCAGGAGAGCAGAGAGCAGGCAAGAAAGACATTAGTTTTTTAGGGATGATACTGGTCCATGGAGCGTGATTGCTCGTGGGAAGCTCTGGAGACAGCAGGAGCTCTGAGTCCAACCACGGTGAGGGCAAGGAATCTGTGCAAACCTTCCCTGTAAATCCAAGGCCAAACATTTGAGTCTGACTCGGGACAGAAACCCTAATTAAAGACTCCTTGATTTGTGCCATAACTAGGGCACTGCAGGGGGAACTGCTGAGGCAGGTGAGGCATCCCAGGGTATCTATAAATAGGGATAATGGAGCCTCGGCAAAAAGAGGCACAGCGATCGTACCGGTGTACTCTGCCCGCTCCCTGAACGGGGAGGCACTTCAGATCTCCGAGTGACCCACCTTCAGCACCGTGGGAGAGACTTGTTCTAGGTCAGCAGGTACCAAAAAGGCCCAGCTGTCACCAAGCATGAAAACAGTAACGCTTTTGGGGATGAAATCATAGCTTTTGATATCCTGCAGCACTGCACATGGCACAGCACAGGCGCCGATGAGTCACGGGCTGGGCTCCTTTGCAGCCATTTGGGGGTGGGTGGTTCCATCTGCAGGGCTTTGCTGGTCTTGTGGTTCATCTGCAGGGCTTTGCTGGTGTCAAGGCCCATCTGCAGGGCTTTACTGATCTCTGGATCCATCTGCAGGGCTATACTGGTGTCAGGGGTTTTTTTGTGTCAGGATCCCCCTGCAGTGCTTTGTTTGTGAGTTGGCTCTGTTGGTTTGCTTGATGGTTCAGCTCCTTTCTGGTGGTGTAGTTGGGGCTGGGTCCTACTTGTTCTGTGGCTGGTTTGGAGTGTTATCACTTGACTTTAAACTAGAAAGGAAACAACTGCAAGATGAGGTGTGAGGAGGGAGTGCTGAACCTTTCCATGTGAGTGGGTAGCTAACATTTTTAAACACCCTCTTGGGTGCTTGTGTTTGGTGGAGTTTAAACTGGCACTCCTGCAACTCCCTGCTGAGCTGTGAGATCCAGCTCTGCTTTCTGCACAAGCCTCTCTGGTGCAGGTTGACCCAGCACCTCTGGAGAAGGACCAGGAGCTCGGTGGCACATTCAGCTGACCAGGCCCAGGAGAACAGCAGGGTCTCTCCAGGTCTGCTGTGGGATCCCTCCCATCACCCAGGGATCCTCCTGGCTGCCCATGAGCACAAGGGTGTGCTGAGCATGAGTGTGTCCATGTCTGGCCCAACACCTTTCTTCTTCAACACCCACCACAGTCAGTCTCCAAACCCACATGGAGCTGCCCCGACAGACCCTCCCTCATCAGCACTCCCACCCTTGCCCTGCCTGAGGATCTCTGGTTTACCCCTGAGACCTGGGGCAAAGCAGCAGAGATGCTGCAACCTCCAGCAGTGTCCCATGCCCACAGTGAGACCTTGGGGGAGTCACTTCACTCCTTTCCCAGGGCTCACCTGGGGGTGGTGGGATTGCTGGTGGGAGCTGTGCTGGATCTTCTCACACATCCAAAGCTGCTCCCTCCACAGGAGAGGGGCAGGATGCTCGACTGCTGTTTTCACTGGAGCCAGGCCCTGGAGTGGGCTGCCTGAGGACTCTTATTTAACTGCTCTTTTCTCCCTGGTATTTCCATTCAAACCACAACAACAGCGGCAGCAGGAGCAGCCGCTCCCATGGAATATTTATAAGCTGTTTGCAGAAATGTCAAGAAGAGCCAGTGGTTGTATTAACACGCTCTCAGAGCAGCAGGCTGGGAAAGTTATCCTGTGTGATTCTTAGTCAAAGTGCTTTATGTAACAGTCACAAGCTTACAAATCCCTGTGACGTTCCCTTGTTCCTTGACAAACAGTCGCTTGGTGTCCTGACACCGAGACAGGAATCAGTCACTGGTGCTCGTTCATTAGCGTCTCCCTCCTCCCTCCCAAATTAACACCGGCTTACCTGGAGGCTCCGGTCCCTCTCTGCATGACAATGAGAGCTGAGCCCCAGGAGATGCAGCAGGGCTGGGCTGCAGGACGTTCCTTGTTCCTCACCCGTGTCAGGTGCTCACACGGATTTCAAGCTGACTCCGAGACGCTGGGACTAAATGTTCCCATTTGCTTTGGGCAGTCCAAGTTGGAATTCTAACGAGGTTTCTAAGCAAGACTATTAAATTCTGTATTTTGCTACCCTTGCTGCCAGACTGACCTTGCTGGGACTGTGGGGATGAGGCTGGTGGGGATGAGGGAAAAGCCTCTTGAATCCTATTAAACAGGGAGGTCTGGGAATGCATCCACACACACCCCTCATTTCTGTGAATTAGGAGTGGGGGTGGGAAGTACACTGGGATGTTTGACTTTGTCTGTACATTTGGAGGTCGTGTGTCACTTTTAGCAGTTTCTCAGCAATGGCAGCTCACCACAAGGTCCAATACCAAGGACCTCCCAACTCCATGTGAGTGAGTTCTTGAGGCATTGTTGGTTTGGTTGGACCTGAGAGGTGCTTTGGACTTGGACCACATTGTTCTTGGCCAGCTTTTGTTACTTAGAGAGGTCAGGAATATTTCAGTGAAGTCAGAGGAGGGTTCAGTTTCTGATTTGTTTCCCCCTTTGGAACATACTATTTATTTCCACCAGAGTTATGATCTTTAAGGAACCTAAGAAATTATTTCCAACCACTGGGACAAACAGAAGCTATCCCAGAAGGAATGGATGTTTCACAGAATCACAGAATATCCTGACCTGGAAGGGGCCCAAAAGGATCGAATCCAGCTCCTGGCCCTGCACAGGGCACTCCTGGGAATGCCACCCTGTGCTGAGGTTTGGGGGGAAAAAGTCAGTTTTCTCCTGCCAGATAGTTCTGGGAAGGAGAAAACTGACACACAGACATTGTCCTGTGTTTCTGTTTCACTGGTTCAGTTCACACCCCAACAGGGCCCTGGGTTAACTAGGCCCTGTGGTCCTGCCCAGCCTTGTTTGGGGTCTCCACACAAACTGTGGATCTGGGAGCTCCACTTATGTTCATCCTGGTGCCACTCTGGAGCAGTGCTGGTCTGCAGCTCAGCCATGTCCCTGCCTGGCTGGGGAGCTCTGCTGCTCTGTGAACTGATTTCATGGCTTGTCCTTGGACCTGTCACCTCACTGTGGACCTGCTTGCTGATCACTGGACCTGTGGATTGACTTCCTGGCTTCACCTTGGGCCTGCCCCACGGCTGTGGTGTTACCCTGGGATGTGGACTCTGGGCTGGGCCCGACCACCATGTCTTGGTCTCGCTTCCTCACTCCGGTCCTGTGGGACAACCTCTGGTTGGTGGGATCCTAATCAGCCCTTGCCCTTGCCTTCCCTGAGGGATCAGCCCTGCTCTTGCTGCTCCCTGACACGTCTCATGAGATCATGGACCCTCCAGCTGTAAGGTCAGAAGGGAGCAGCAGAACCAAAGGCCCCCCAGGTGACCCGAAGCCTGTCTCAGGTATGGCCCAGCCTTCTCCAGAGCTGCTAAATTTTGCTGCTTGCAAACCCTTTGATGGTGCTGGAACAATGCCTAGATATGCAAGGGGTCTAGTCAAGATTTCCACTTTCCAGGCTATTTTTGGTTTGCTTGGAAAAAAGTGAGGAGGAGAGTGGGCTCCAAACCGTGCTCCAAAGGCTGGAAGGGAAGCATCTGGTGTGCCCAGGGGTTGTCATAGTGAAGATGAGTGACACATAATAATGATGAATCCAGAAAGTTTCACCTTGATTTCCCTGCCTGTGTGAGCTTTGAAGTGAGCCTCTAATATTATGTTAGCAGTTTATTGTGTGTGCTTCATTAAAAATACATCACAGGCTTTTTGGAGCTGGAAGGGACGCAAATTAGGTCATCTAGTGCAGCCTCCTGCTGCTCTGCCAGGGCTCTGATCCTGCTAATGACTCCAGCCCAACCCTGACAGAGGCTCTCTGGCTGCCAATTGAAGCTCTGGGCTGACAGGGGCAAACAGGCTCCACTGAGACCATTTCACTTTTTCAAACTTTCAGCCTTCCTATTAAGTGGGGTTTTATTTCAGGTTCCCACAGACCTGCTCAGCCAGTGTTGGAGCTGCAAGGGCAGCAGGGGCTGCTCTAATGTGCTGCAGATCCCCTGGAGTTCTGAGCTGGGCACAATCAGCCTCTGGATGCAGCCCTGGAGCACGGCAGGTGTAGGCAGGTGTGGCTAAGGAGCTGCTCACTGGTGGGCTGTCTTCTCCAGGGCTGGAGGCTCTTCTCCAGGACCTGCCTGCAGTGGTGTTTCCCCACAGCTCTTCCCCAGCCCCTTTCCAGCTTTGCTTTCCCCCTTGCCTGTGCCCTGCTGTCCCCTTGGCCACCCCTTTGGGATGGTGGGGCGGGTAAAGGTGTCCATCAACAATACCAAGGGAAAACAAATCCCTTTGTCTTGAGTTCTGCCATGTCAGAAATGCCAGGTTTGCCTCAAACTCTTGGCCAGCCTGGGCTGGAGCACATGGGGGGCTGAGAAACATCAGAACAGACCTAAATGGACGCACTTGCATGCTGCCATCCCACTGTCCTTCTGGGCTGACTGTGCAGAGGGGAAGTGGGACCTCAGCACCACCCAGCTGGCTTCTGGATTGGGTGAGTGGGTGCTGTGATTGAGCCCCTTCAGCCTCGTGTCCTCCTGCCATGGAACTACAAACAGAGCTGAGCTAAAAGCTCACCAGTGCTGGCTGGTGGATGGACAACCAAGGGGGTGCCCCCCGTGTGAGCCCAGGAATGAGCAGAGTGTGCTCATTCATGGAAGGGCAAGGAGATCCAGCCTGGGTGGAGAAAGGACTGAGAGCAGCTCTGGGAGAGGGACTTTGGGGTGCTGGTGGGGGAGAGGCTGGACCTGCCCCAGCACCCCAAACCCCCTGTGCTGGGCTGACCCTACAGTGGGGGCAGCAGAGGAAGGAAGACCCCCCTGCAGAGCTGCCCCAGCCCTGGGGAACAGCACAGGGAGCACGTGGAGCTGCTGGAGAGAGTCCAGAGGAGGCCACGGAGATGCTGCCAGGGCTGGAGCCCCTCTGCTCTGGAGCCAGGCTGGGACAGCTGGGGGGGTTCACCTGGAGAAGAGAAGGCTCCAGGGAGACCTGAGAGCCCCTTGCAGGGCCTAAAGGGGCTCCAGGAGAGCTGGAGAGGGACTGGGGACAAGGGATGGAGGGACAGGACACAGGGAATGGCTTCCCACTGCCAGTGGGCAGGGAGAGATGGGAGATTGGGAAGGAATTGTTGGCTGTGAGGGTGGGCAGGCCCTGGCCCAGGTTGCCCAGAGAAGCTGTAGCTGCCCCTGGATCCCTGGAAGTGTCCAAGGCCAGGTTGGACGGGGCTTGGATCAACCTGTGCTAGTGGAAGGTGTCCCTGCCCATGGCAGGGGGTGAATGAGATGAGCTTTAATGTTCCTTCCAACTCAACCCATTCCCTGATTCTATGATTTGGTGATCCATCAAGTCCATCACCTCTCCCATGGGCTCTGTGCACCCAGCACTGCACTTCTGGGACCTGTGGGTGCTCCTTGATGTGGGTCTGCCCTGGCCCTGAGCAACCTGGGAGAAACATCTGTGATGTGAGAACAGTCTGAGCCAACACTTGCTCCTCCTGAATCTGTGGTTTCCCCAGGCCAGGGTGGTGCTCTGGGGGAGAAACAGCAACAAAAATGGAGGGGAAGGACCAGTGGAGTTTGCCCTGAAGGTCTGAAACCTCCTATGGGGAAACCTGAGCTCTTCCCCCCTGAGAGCTTGGGGACCCCTCACTCACTCCCTGCCCACAAGGACCTGGAAAGTCCCAGCACCCTGAGGTGGCTTTCCCTGGACTTGGAGCCAGGAGAGACTTATTCCAGCTTGAAGATACTCCTGTTTTTCACTCAGGCTCTGAGCCTCCCCCGGGGGCAGGAGAGCACAGCCCTTCATTAGCTGTAATGACTGTCTGCCTTGGGTTGGGGCCACGGGCCCTGGGCTGGGCCCTGTTTTGGCAGAGCCGTGCTGAGCACTTGGGCTTGACCTAGAAAAACCTCCTAATGTGTTGTTCATTTTGCAAGGGGCAATGGTCTGATCTAATCACAAACCACATCCTTCAGCAGCAGAGCCACTGCAGCCCGGTTAACTCAATTAGGAAATCACCACGCCGAGCTATTTAGAGCCAGTTTTTAATGGCTGTAGCAACAGGAGGATAATAATATAGAAACAAAGTGCCCTAATATGCCCTGATGGGATAACTGGCATCCCTCTGCACCCCTGCAGGGCCTGGGCAAGGCAGTGCTGGTAGATGGGGCTCTCTGCTCTCCACCAGCCCCAGCCCCATGCCCTGGGGCTCCTTTGTCCTCTCGGCAGCCTCAGAGGAACTCACACATTTCCAAAGCACGGGAGTTTGAGAGGGGGTGTGGTGGGTTTTTTTGGCTTCTTTTTTTTTTTTTTTTTTTTTTTTTTTTTTGCTTTCCCCAACAATCTTATTTTAAGTCTGTCCTCCCCCTCTTCCCTGCTCCAGGGCTGGTTTGCCTTGTGTTAACCCACTTGAGATGTGGGACCTGCTGTCCCCCGTTTTGGGGGGAGATGAACCCCCAGGAGCTGTGCTGGACTTGGGAGGTTCACCACGGAATGGGGACAGTCCCTGGAAGGATGTTTGCACTCCGAAACCCAGGACCATGGCACTCCTGGGACCTTTTCCACCCCCCTGCAACAGCAACACGTGGCCAAAGCAAAGAGTTTGGCAGAGTCACCAGAGCCCTGTGTGACAGGAGCCAGGAGAAAGGCAGAGCTCCTGCTGCTCTTCAGTCTCTCTAGGAAGGGCTCAGTCCTACACTGTCATTACTCACAGGAGAAATGAAGGCTCTGAGTGGGTAAAATGAGTGGGTAAAATGCCTCAGGTGGCCCTAGAGGGTGACAGCAGAAGTGGAATTTGGGCACAAACTGATGCATTTTCATCCAGGGCTCATCAAATAATATTCAGAG